>CM056951.1:30521715-31817548 GCA_029856935.1 Cyclocarya paliurus
AAATTTTGGAAGATAGCAAATATAATATGCACCGAATAATCAGCGGATGACCACCCGATTTAGGGAAGAGCTAGCTTGGGGGGGGGGGGTCCCGCCTTCCTCCGCCAATTATATATGGAGGATGTTGAGGTTGCTGGCAGCATTAATATTATGAAGAGGAAAGTCTTTGAACAACCAATAATATTGGGTTTGTTTTCACCCCAACTTGCTTCCAATCTCAATTACTGATCTTATGGTAATCTCTTTAGCCGGATCATTAATAATATTATCTTGTGCATGATGATTTCATCGACCCTTTAAAAACATAAATAAATAAAAAGGTGGAATGGACCCCCGACCGACTAAATTTTGCTTTGTCCCTAACAAATCGGGCACCTTAATTTCCGCCTCATCAACCATCTATATAAAGGACCAATATGATTGTATGTACATACAAGAAGCTCCGAGTTAGGAGATCTACACCAAATTAAGAATATGGATCTCGTGAATTGTGGCGAGGAAGCGAGTGAGTTGTTTCGAGTTCAGTCTCACCTGTACAAACATCTATTTAGCTTCATAGATTCCATGTCACTCGGCTGTGCAATTCAGCTTGGCATACCTGACATTATCCATAGCCATGGCCAACCCATGACTCTTCCACAGTTGGTCTCTAAGCTTCACATTGACCCAAAAAAAACTATCTGCGTGCACAGGCTTATGCGTTTGTTGTCGCATTCCGGCTTCTTCACAAAGACAACAACTGTGCATGAAGATCGAGAAGATCAAGAAGAAGCCTATGCTCTCACGCCTTCTTCTAGGCTCGTCCTCAAAGACGATCGCACCAGCTTGTCACCGTTTGTTGTAGCAATGCTTGACCCTGCTCTCATAAACCCATGGTATTCCTTGGGAGATTGGTTTCGAGGGACTGAGCTCACGCCTTTTGCAAAAGCGCATGGGATGGGTTTGTGGGACTACTGCAACCAAAACCCAGAATACGGTGACACTTTCAATGAAGCAATGGCCAGCGATTCCAGATTTATGAGGTTGGTCGTCAAGGAGTACAAGCCCATTTTTGAGGGTTTGGGTTCGTTGGTTGACGTTGGAGGTGGAACTGGGACTATGGCAAGGATCATTTCCGAGGCATTCCCTCACATTAAATGCACTGTGTATGACCTTCCACATGTCGTTGCCAACTTGCCAGAAAGTTCAAACTTGAACTACGTTGGTGGGGATATGTTTCAGTCCATCCCTCCTACAGATGCAATTATGTTTAAGGTTTGCACCTGCTACATATTTCGCGGCTTAATTTAAGTTCTAAACTTTGTTTCGAAATTTGGAGTGTATTCTTTTGAATTTACTCTCTTAACCTCAGTTATATATGATCTAGATAAACAGTTGGGTATATGGTAGATCGATTGGTAAATATTGAATACCTACCATTCATAAAATTTTGATAACTTTCATAAGTACTAAAAGACAACTATATATATATAATATAATATATATATATATATATATAAATATAATATTCCAGTGCATGCATGTGCACCTTATGAAATTTAAGACATCTGTCAATCTGATTTTGACATCTGATATTTGACACGTACAGTGGATTATGCATGATTGGAACGATGAGGACTGTATCAACATACTGAAGAGATGCAAAGAAGCTATTACAAGCAAAGGTTACAAGGAAGGAAATAAGGTAATTATCATAGACGTGGTGATAAATGAGGAGAAGGATGATGAAGATAACACCAAAGCAAAGCTCCTCTTTGACGCACTGATGATGGTTTTGCTCCCTGGAAAAGAAAGGACCAAGAAAGAATGGGAAAAGCTCTTCCTGGAGGCTGGCTTTAGCCGCTACAAAATAGTGGCATCTTATGGCATGAAATCCCTGATTGAGGTTTATCCTTAGGATGATCAGTCATGTTGAAAAAAGAAATAAGGCATGCATCTTAAGTACTATATATGATGCATATTAGAATGAATAGTAGTACTTCCGAGCTTAGGAACTCGTGAAGTGTACTGGAGCCATGAATCTTGCTAGCTGTTGTTTACTATCATATATAACTAATTAAGCTTATATATATAAATGGATCGTGCTTAATTGATCATTGTCTTCTTAATTAAAGGCTATAATTTTATTTGTAGTACTTTTGCAATGGTGGCGAAAATTTAAAAGGTTCCGGCCTTCTGAATACTTTCCTCTTGAAAATGTTTTGAGACTTCACGAGTCATGTGCTGCATTAAGCCTAGTTAGTAAGTTTTCTACAAATTAAACACTTTCAGCCAGCTTCTAGCATTTTTTATTGATGCTAGTCGTCGCTCTTGCATTTTGGTATATTATATGCTGGTATTGGTCGATCGCTAATAACCAATTGGCTATCGCTGCACTTGAGGCTATGGCCCAAGCAAACTTATAAATTAATTTCCTTCAAACTAACTTTCCAAAAAATACAAACTTTCATATCACCAAGAAAATGTGCGAAAGGTAATTAATTATTAATTAATATTCCAACTTATAACCAGAACAGTACTGTAAACAGATTTGAATGATGAGCCGAATAAATATCACACGTTTAAAAGAATATATGATATACCCAGATCAGCACAAGGGAGAAAAATTAAAAGATCTAGTGAAAGTAGTCACCGTGCATTAATTAATAAACAGAGGTATTAGATCTATCCAGAAATCTTACAAAAACAAACTTAGAAAATAATATGATTTGATCATGATGCGATACGTGAGTTGAGATGAAATGATATAAAAGTTAAAAGTTGAATAAAATACTATTAGAATATTATTTTTTAATATTATTTTTCTTTTGAGATTAGAAAAAGTTGAATTGTTTATTATATTTTGTGTGGGAGTTTGAAAAAATTATAATAATTAGGTGTGATGAGTAGAAAGGCTTCTTGTATCCAAACATCTCTTAAATAATGTCAATTTATAAATCTATTTTTATAAGATCTCGGTATGGACCTTTTATTTATCATTAACAAATGATACCGTCAACACATATTCCAATTGATTGCAAAATCATGTATTGGAATTGGGATTTGAATGCAATTCAATGGAGAAGGAAGTGTATGGAAGTTACATAAGAAATAAAGTACCACATGCAGAAGATCAATACGAAAGGAGGAATATGCTACAAAAAGATTGAGAAAATGGGCTTTCTGGCTGGGGCTAGAGAAGCTATGGGCCAGCCGGTTTTTTCTTTGCATACGCATTGGTTCACTCTAAGCCCAGTTCTGAAGTCTGCTTGAATTAGGGAAGTTTCTTTACATTCTCTAAAACTAAATATATTTTACTTACAAATGAAAACTTTCACAACACTTGCGACCCAGCACAGGATCAGGATGGCTGCATCCCTAAGAATACCCCTTCCACCTAAGTTGCCAGATTGTTACAGTAACTGCCATCACAATTCAACTTCATCCACCCCTCAAGGGGCTTAGACCAAGCCACAATCTTATAGTCTCTCTTGACAACATTTGGGACCTGCAATTGAAATTCTTCAAGGATATGAGAATCATGCATAGAAAGCGGACTAGTATTGTTGATTTCTCCCACAAGAATCCTCAGCCACACCTTTAACGACCTCCAAACTTGATCAGTGCTCTCCTTCATACCCTCCATACGCGCCTTACATCTTTTTTTCCACAAACTCCACGTAATGAGGCAAGACATAATACTTATAAGAATACCAGTAATAGACGCTTTTCTAGCACAAGTGAACCAAGCAATAATTCTTGTCTTCCAAGACCGTTGTCGCATACAAGGAATGCCCAGGAGACTACTAGCCCGATCCCAAACCTCTCTAGTAAATTGGCCCGTAGCTAACACATGGCCAATGGTTTCCACATGTCGAAAACTGCAATAATCGCATGCCCAAGCAAGTAAAACACCTTTATTTTGCATTCTATCATCCACAGGTAGCCCGTTAAACCAAGCCTTCCAAATGCACATAAATATCCTCTTTGGTAAAATGCGGTGCCAAAACCAATCATTCCAAGGTAATAAATCACCTTTCTTCCGAGTCGCCTCCCATGTCGAAGTAGTGGAAAAATTTTCATCTAGAGATGGCTTCCAAACACACACATCAGGCCCTTCACGACCAATAAACTTGGTCTATAAAATTTTATCAGTAGTAGTATCTCCTACTAGCTCTTTCAACAGATCTACATCCCAAGTCTGATCAACCCAACAATCTTGAATACAAAAATTTTTATTCTGAATATCAGTCACACCCACAGAAAGAGGCCTCGAAGTCAATCAATGACCATACCAAAAAGAGGAATTGCCACCCCTCATCAGAACTTGCACATTATCCATCACCTCTGGCACAATAGATACAATTGATCTCCAAAACTGAGAATCAGAGGGCCGCCAAACATGTGGCTTAATGTGGCCATCTTTTAAGTATCTAGCTTTAAAAAAATCAGCCCACATACTCTTGGATGTCAGAAGACGGAAAGCAAACTTCATGTGAGGAGATCGCTGAACTTCCTTAACATCACGCACTCTCAAGGCCTCTTCCTGGGTTGGTTTACAAACTTTCGACCATCCTCTCCAATGCCCTTTTATTTTACTGTCAACATCCCCCCATAAAAAATTAGCCAAAATAGAGTTAATACGGGAGAGAATAGCTACCGGAATATTAAGCACCAAAATAAGATGAATAGGCATACTGGACAAAACATGATGTAATAAAATCAACCGACCTCCTTGAGACATAAGTTTCATCTTCCACCTAGCCAGCTTGTTTATAATTTTATCAACTAAAGGCTCAAGAACCTGGGAAGTCAATCTTCCCGAAACTAAGGGGGCACCCAAATAAGTCACTCGAAATTTACCTTCCTTAAAACCCGTAAGTCGCAGTAACCCACGCTTACGATTTTTCATTACTAACTCACTAACCAAACCATTTTTCATAAATAGCAATCGTATCAACAAGGTTTTTAATAGATTTCTTCCCACCGTCAGCAAAAATCAAAATATCATTTGCATATAACAAGTGCAAGATCATGGGAGCCCCAACAGGGTGGAGAAATTTGCCAATCCGACCATTCTCAAAATTTTTTTCCAGCAATCTAGTTAGAACTTCCTCCATAATAATAAATAAATAGGGCGATAAAGGATCCCCTTGCGGATGGCCCTGAGAAGACTGGAAATAACCGCACAAGGTTCTGTGGAAATCGGTGGTCTGCCGCTTCGTCATAACCCAAGCATCATAGTAGACAACGATCGACAATTTGACTCCTCCCATTACCGAGAGTGGTGGGCAGAACTCGAGATCAAGTTCAAGCACTCTTCCCCAAGCCATCCACAATCCAATAGACAAGTTGAGGCGGCTAACAAAATCCTAACATGAATCCTAAAGAAAAGGCTAGCAGACAAAAAGGAAAGATAGGCCAAAGAATTGCTAGAGATCCTGTGGGCATACTGAACCACCATTAGAATTTCAACAGGGGAAATACCTTTCGCTTTAACTTTCGGCAGCAAGGCGATGACACCAATGGAAGTAAGAATGCCGTCCTATTGGGTGTAACACTTTGACCTGGACGCCAACGACGAAAGAATGAAAGAACAATTGGACTTACTAGAAGGAAGGAGTAGGGAAGCCGAGGTATAGATCACAAGCAATAAGAGGAAAGCTGAGCAATACTTCAACAAACGGGTCACACCCAAATCTTTCAAAGAGAGTGATTTGGTGTTAAAGCAAACTAGGGTGACAACTCAAGAAAATGGAAAGTTGGGACCACACTGGAAGGGACCTTAAGTAGTAACAGCTAGGGGTGGCAAAATGTGACACGACCCATTAACCCAACACGAACACGACACAATAAAAGCGGGTTCGGGTCAAAACGAGTTAACTCGTTAAAACACGATTGCTTAATGGATTGATAACGTTATGACCCGTTAAGAAAGTTAAAGTTATAATTCTACCCTTATACCTAAAAATAAAATTGTTGGAATTTTAATTTCAATATTTTCATTGTTTGGATTGTAATTTTGGACTTGTGGTTAGTTTTATAGTTTTTTATAGATATTGTAATTTTAACATTTATATAAAATTATACTAAACTTAAGTAGGTCAGACGGGTTAATTTCGGATTTATTCAACCCATTTCCATAAATGGGTCAAAACGGATTGACATGACACGACCCGTTATGTTAATGGGTCGTGTTAGGATTTAAGATTTTGACACGATAAACTTAACGAGTCAGGTTAGGGTTGACCTATATAGTATAATATATATGTCTTTACATAACACGAACACGACCCATTAACAGGATTTGACACCCCTAATAACGGCTAGAGCCAGGCCAGGGTCTTACTGCTTGACTTGTCGACCTTCGAGCTGTAAGTCGAGTCCCTTAACTCATTGCGAAGTCAGGGCGGGCACAAGTCCTTGGATTTGCCCCCATGGCCTGTCAGACACAAGTCCCTTGACCTGTCGACCTTTGTACAACAAGCTGAGTCCCTTGACTTGTCTCGAAGTCAAGTCGGACACGGTCCCCAAAATTGCCCCAAAGGCCCATTAGACACAAGTCTTTTGACTTGCCAACCTTCGGGCCACAAGCCGAGTTCCTTGACTTACTGACCTTCATCTGACAAGCCAAGTCCCTGGACTTGCCCACACGATCTGTCGGACAGGCACCAAGTCCCTTGACTTGTTGACTTTCATGCAACCAAGCTGAATCCTTTGACTTGCCATGAAGCCAAGCCGGGCACATGTCCCTGGACTTTCCCAAACAACTAGTCGAACACAAGTCCCTGAACTTCACTTCTGAAAACCAAACCAACAACCAAGTCCTGAGCAAGAAATTAAGGAAAGATGGAAACCAGACAATCTCTATTTTATTCAATACAAGTGTTATTCACAAAAAGAATTACAAGCATTTTCAACTTGAAAGGAGGAAAATTTACAAAGAGTTCCTAACGCTTGGGAGGCAGAAGGGGAGGAGGCTCAGGGAAGGTAGCAGGTACCAAGTCCCTACCCAAAGTCCTTGTAAAATGAAACGCATGTGAGTCTGGCTCGAGAGAAACCAAGTTGAGAGCCCTCAGGTCAGCCCTGGGTTCTAAATAAGGTGGTCTCTTAACCTCTCGAGACCTTCCTTATATCCGTAGCCCTAAGCCAAGTCCCAAACGTCCTAGATCTTTCTCAACTAGGAAGAGATGTCTTCCCAACTGGACTCTTAGGCTTGGATCTACAGGTCGCAGGACCGTGCCGTGTCCATGCGGAAGACAGCTCAAACCCCAAGTCTTTGATCTTGGAGTTGTGCCTGTTGATGGCTTTCTTCTTACGTTGCATTGACTTGGTTAGCTCGTTGAGCTTGCCCAAAATCCACCTGTTTCGCCACGCATCAGAGTTTTGTTGCTCGACCAATCGCGCCTTTTCCTCATGAAGGACATCAAGAGAACCCCTGACCTCTCGCAACTCCCCTTCTCATTCGTCCAGCTTGACCCGAAACCAATCCGTCTCATCTTCCAGAAGCCAGGCTTCTAGGCGAAGGCATCCCGCCTCCTCATGCAACTTGGTCAAGTCACCCTCAAGAAAGGCTAGCTCCTGACGGGCCTTCTCCAACTTTTGCTTGCATTACTTGCAGCTGGTTTCCAACTCAGTCACACTCTCCACCACGACGTCTTTCTCACAAGATGCCTCATCCGCCTCTCACCTCGCCTTACGAACCTCTAGGTTAGCAAGGTAGACCAAGGACTGAAGTGCCTGAACCTCCTCCTGAAGCTCCCCCCATCTCCTCCACGGTCATGCCAGCCAACTGGTTGGCCTCCTGAAAAACACAAGGTTAAGGACAAAGGTAAAGGGAAAACCAAACAGGAAAGCCAGACTGGGTCCTGTGGATACCTACAAAAATAGCCCCTTAACTTCTTGGCCTCTGGCTCAGCGGCCTCAGCCCTCACGGCGTCAAAACTTGGTCCCACCCTCCCAGGATGACTTCCTTTAAGGAACACAAACAAGCCAAATCCCCCCAATTGCCAAGAAGGGTCCAACGCTCTTGAAGGGCCGGCACCTCTAAAACCTCCTGCCGTCACCTCCCCACCACTCGGGGCAAGCTTGGGCTTTGTCGCCTCCTCGAACACACTTAGAGATACGTCCCCAGTAACCTCCCATTCTCGGTCCCCAACCTCAGGGATCGTTGTCTCCCCCAAAAAAGTCCCTGATGCCCCAGGCTCAACCTTCTCGCGCCATCTCCTCCTTTGGCACGGCTTCTTCTCCTGCTTCCGGGTTGGACTCCCCTTCCCCTCGGTCGAAAGGCACCTCAAAGGCGAAGAACAAGGCAACTTCGAGTTCAAAGGTCTGGCGAAAGGGGGGCGAGGGTATGGAGACCCTATCAATGCTAAGATCGACAACAAGGGGATCTCTCGGGCTACCCTCATCTCGGCCGAGACTCGCACCTGCTGCGATGAAAGCAGCGATGACATCCTTGATGACGACATCGACCAGAAACTCGATGTGAACACCTTGTGGCTCCTTGAGGACATCCTTGAAGGGTACCACCGTCATGGGAACTCCTCTCGCGGTGGGCTTAAGAAAGGCTTCAAAGAAATCCATCCAAAAACTGGCCTCCTCTTCACCTAGTTCCTCCTCGAAAATGACTAGTGAGGTAGGAATTGAGATTGTAACCTAAGCCACAAACCTAGTTCTCGGGGCCTTCAAATGCGATACTGGAATCTTGAGCCGGAGTGCCCACATCTAGGGCCTTGAAGAAGCCTTCACGACATCTCGATCAACTCGAGGTCTCCTACCCCCACCACGGGCTGAAGACCATCTGGTGTGGTGAAATGGTACTGGATGTTGTAGTCGGTCAGCACGACATCTGACATCGAGTCATTGGGATGAGCTTTGGTCCAAGACAAGACAACCTCCAACCTGGCCTTATCTCGATCAGATAGGAAAATGGAGATTGACTTGTCATCAGGCAAGACTTCCAAACAACTCGAACCGGGAACTCTTGGTGGATGACCTCCCCCTTTGGATATTCCCAGCCCGAGCCTGAAACAAAGAAGAAGCGCTTGGTCCAGTTCTTGGTGTGAACCTCCGATTGCGAGCCTTGAAGCTACAGAGATTACTGTCAAGGTGCAACACCTTGTTACATGAAAAGAAATTCCCTCTTGATCAAATTGGGATACTCCCCGGACTCAAGGTTCAGCACTAGGCGGAAGATCACTCAACTCGTGACCAAGAGCCGCCAGGCATTCGGGTGGAGCCCACCCTAGTGCTAGGCCAAGGAGTTCTAAAACATCATGTATGGGACGGTAGAATGGTAATATAAATCCATTCATGAACATCATGGGAATTAAAGAAGGCCACCTTCATCGCCAGGCCGACGTTGTCAACGACCGCAACATGATGGCCTGGAACCTCCAGAACAGCTAAGTTGGGGATGCCAAATGCTCCCCATAGAGCACAAAGGTTGGCAGAAGAGGCCATCGACTCCCAAGCCTAGCAATTGAAATGTGGCGGCTTCTCTCCAACGACGGACTATGCCCCCCTTCGAGATCACTGGAAGTTCCTTAAAGAGAACGGAAAGGTATTTCTTGGGGTTAGGCTAGGAACACTCTTGGGAGCTATTAGAAACAAGCAAAAGGTATAAGTCATGAACGGCTAATAAGGAAGAGGGAAGGATTTCGAAGAAGAAGATGAGAAGGGACACGAAGACAACGAGTACTTAAGAAGAAGGCAGATGAAAGTGGAAAATGAGGGGGGAAAGGGATTTAAATAGAGCCTTGTGTTGGTTTGTATGCCCAACGCACGAAGTGACAGGGGCCATCAGAAGCAAAATGGCAGGAGCAAATCTTGAGATTCACACTGCACGCAATAATGATGGAGATAAACAGTTGCGTACACCTCAAGCGTGGAAGGAAAATGGATTAAGTGCGTAAGGGGCATGAACCAATTAGGTAATCGCGTGGGAGGCAAGCCACCACCCCACACGTGGCAGCGTGAGTGCAACCCGTGGTAACGGGCAGAGTTACACCGATTAGGATGAGTGACTTTTGAATTCTCACCGCACGTGTGCGATGGGAATTCACGGGGTATTGAGAAGGGGATTTACCTTCTTCCTTGTGCCTTATAGGATTTTGGCCCCTCTCTCAAGGCCCAAACTAGCCAATAGGCAGCCCAATATAAAATTGATGACGAGAATGGGGAGGGGCTAGGCCTGAGGATGCCCATCAGATGTGGTGATTGGACACATCACCTGCCCAGGTAGAAACCCATGTCTCCAGACAATAGGCATGCCGCACTAAATGATCTGAGAGGTCAGCATGCAATACAGGGACAAACGTCCACTCATCTCTAGGACAAGGTAGTGTGCGCACCCACGAGCAGTGTGGCCGGGCAATGGCTAACATGACATGGGAGAAAATATGCCACCTGCATAGTACCCCTTACACCCCCCCCCACGACTTGCCAAAGCAGGGGATTTGGACCACTACGACCATGTATATAAACACGTCTCGGACACATGTATAGCTCTCTGAACATTTTTCTCCAGATATTCCCATACAAAGAGATAATTCTGACATAGGTATTAGAGGTAACCCTTACCACCCCGAGCCCTCATCTCCTCGAGTCTTACAGGTGAAATAGAAGAATTGTGGAGTTGATCAGATTGTAAAACACGACTTAAACAAGAAGGTAAGTGTACGATGATAATAATAAAAAAATAGCAAGTAGGGGTGAATTCAGTCTGGTCCGGTCGATCCTGATGAGGTTTTGTGGACCGGACCGAACCTATTCGGTCTAGGGTTTTTCTACTCTGGACCGAACCGAAATGTATAAGGACCGATTCGGTCCGATCCAATCCGGTCGACCCATTTGGTCCATTCAATCTAGTGAGTTGCCCTCGAGTTTTATCTTCACTTGAGCTGGAAAATGAAGCAACAGAATTTGAAAATATGAAGTTAGATGAATTACAAAAAGGTTCTTTCTTTACATGGTGAGTTGTATCATCGCTACATGCTTATCTAATCTCCCTTAAGAGAAAATTAAAATTTGATATCCTCATAACCAAAATTTGAAATCTGTAAATGCACATTAAGTTGCACCTCACAGATCTCCTCCCACAATTCCCTCACATCCCAATGAACAAAACTAAACACCTTTTGCCCATTAACAACTAGAAAACAAAACCAAATTAGAGGGGTGGTGCATGCGACAGTTGAGGGGCTTTGCAGATGGGGATGCATGGTGCGGTGCATGGTGGAAACCCTCAAGAGAGAGCATGCGAGGGAGAGAGAGGGGGCTGCGTTGGGATCTAGGGGAGGAGATCTGGTCGGCGAGGAGGAGCTGATGATGCCATCAGCGACGAGCGGCTCTCGTGATCTGGGATGCCGTCGGGAAGCTACAAGAGAGAGAGAGAGAGAGAGAGAGAGAGAGAGAGAGAGAGAGAGAAAGGGCTGCGTTGGGAATTAGGGGAGGAGATTTGGCCGGTGAGGAGGAGCTGATGATGCGACAGTGACGTGGTCTGGGGTGCGGCGGCGATGTGGGGAAGCGAAAAGGGAAATCGTGGAGAAAAGGGGTGCGGCTGGATGGGAGAGAAAGAGAGAAGAAGAAGAAGAAGAAGAAGAAGAAGAAGAAGAAGGGAAAATGAGATTAAATCTAGGATTCTAGGGTTTTCTTGGGTATTTAATCTAAGCCCTTCATCATCTAGATTCAAAGGTAGAGATTAAACACTTTAAAATAACTAATTAAAATATGTCAATTTATTATAACTAGTTTATTTATAATTATATAGTTACTTTGTTATTTAATAACTTTAATTAGATGATAGATGTAGATGTTAGTAATTAGTTAATGGTGAATTGATTTGTAAATTGATAATATACAATTAAGAGAATATTAATTTGTAAATTTGTAATTATATGTATAAAATTTTATATTGTAAATGGGGTATGTTAGATATCTTATGGAATATATATTATATATTATATAATAATACATTGATACTAAATTATGGACTATACTATACTAATAGTAATATATGGTCATAGACTCATAGAGTCATAGTGATATAGTCATTAGTAATACTCATTAGTCATAGTGATATTAATACTATATATAAACTTATAGTTATAGACTTGTAGTTATAGACTTATATTGATTTAGTTATAAATTTATAATTATAGTTATAGTGATTTAGTTTAGTTATAATTATATTGATGATGTTAATTGTTACTTTGTTACTAACTTAAAGCATGCCAATGTATTATAATTGAATATATATTATATATTATATAATTTAGAGCATGTCAATGTATTATAATTTATGATAGTTCTAAGTTAATGCATAATGAGTTATATACAATTTTTTACATTTTGTATATGAAGCAATAAGCATAGATAATTTAATTATCCATACATGCTTTATATTTACTTGCAACTTAGATCATAGATGTAGGTGTTAGTAATTAGTTAATGGTGAATTAGTGATAGGTTAGTTAATTGATATTCATGTCATACATTAGTTAATTACAATTTACATTAGTTATTTTTAATTGCTTTATATTTACTTACAAAGATATCTTAAAAAATAGTTATCTAATAACTTAGATAGACATAGACGTTAGTAATTAGTTAATGGTGAATTGATGATATTTTAATTGGTAATATACAATTAAAAGAATATTAATTTGTAAATTTGTATTGTACATGGGGTAGGTTAGATGAAAATTATATAATTTATTATATAATTATTATATAAAAATATATATAAATTTTTTGATTGGTCCGGTCCAAAAACCCCCAAACCTGAGACCGAACCGAAGATCGAAATCCTTAGTTTCTTAAGATCGAAACTGACTAAAGGTTTTTTTAGTCCAATTCGGTCTGTTTTCTCAGTTCGGACCGGCCATCTTTCAACCCTAATAGCAAGTGGTGCCGCCCTCCTCAAAAAAAAAAAAAAAAAAACTAGTGCGATGATAATAATTTAAGCCTTGAAAACGAATCACAGATTATAAATGTTTGGTAAGACATGAAAATAATCCATAAATAATAAATAATGAACTGTGTTAAAAAAAAGTAGGCGACCTAGAATATGCACGTGGAATGCGTTTTTCATACTTTCCACCATGTAGTCAAGAAACATGCTACACGCGGAATGGATAATCCGTACGGGTGCAATTTTCACGTTTTTCTTTTAATTTGTCGGATAAGCACTCGTTAATCAAGCCAATAAAAAAAGGGTACAAGGGCGCATGCACTGTTTAATGATAATATTATATTATCCCCGTTGATCATGACCTACGATATAGTTGCTGTCCCGTGGAATGCATCTTATGATGTTTTCCCCTTTCGCATAAGTTTGTTATGTAACGTTTTTTACACTTTTCATAATCCTTCAAAAGTAAAGGTGCATTTGGATGTTGAAGTGAATTGAGTTAAGTTGAGTTTAGATGATAAAATATTAATAAAATATTGTTAAAATATTATTTTTTAATATTATTATTATTTTAAGATTTAAAAAAGTTGAATTATTTATTATATTTTATGTTGAAATTTAAAAAAGTTGTAATGATGAATAAGATGAGATGAGTTTGGTTTAGGAACCAAACGAACCCTAAAACTTTAATGGTCTACGGTACGTACGTGTATTTTTGTATTTTAAAAAAAATAATATTTGTAATTATAAAGTGTGCAAATATCGTATATTTTTTTAAAAAAATTAATAAATATAAAATTCATATAAAAAAAATTAATTTTTTAATTCTAAATTTCATTTAAAAAAAATACACGGAAGTTATACAATATATAATTATATATAATATTTCTAATGTTTCAAAGACTGCGCAGTTTCCTGTTGGAGTAATATTAATTTCAGGTGTAGTTGCCTGGCTTTGGAGATAAATGATTAATTAATAATTTGTTAGATGGTAGTAATAACATGAATATATAGAATAATATTAAGAGATTAAGGCTTCGTTTGGTTCCTTAACCAAACTCATCTCATCTCACTCATCATTACAACTTTTTCAAATCCCAACACAAAATATAATAAACAATTCAACTTTTTCAAATTTTAAAACAATAAAAATATTCAAAAATAATATTTTAACAATATTTTATTATCTAAACTCAACTCAGCTCAACTCATTTCAACAACCAAACGCACCCTAAAGCTCAATTTCTTAAGCTTTTGGATCAAGATGAAAAATGTTTGGCTTTCTGCGTATATTGCATGGTGTTACGAAAAATAAATTTCAAAATATCTTAGCATCCAGGATATATATAAAAGGATGTTTGGAAAATGAGATGAAATGAAAAGTATATGAATAATAGTGAAATGATTTCTTAAACTTTTCTTAAGTTATAATGTTTTATATGAGTTTTAAGAAAGGAGAGAGAAAAAATTTAATAAAAATATTATAAAGTTAAAATAATTTTACAATATAATCTTTTAATATTATTTTTATTTTGATATTTGAAAAAAATTAAATTATTTTTTGTATTTCGTTTGAAAGTTTAAGAAAATTATAATGATTAAGTAATTATTAAATAAAAAATTAAATATTTAAAATTGAAAAATGCTTATATTTGAGTGATGTTTGGAAAAGAGATGAGATAAAATAAAATTAGATAAAAACTATTTCTAAACAACCCCTAAGACTAGCTATTAGAATATAAATATATATATTAAATTCACATCTTTTTATTCGTTGAAGCTTTTAGGACAATTTCATGACACAAGTTTAAATCTTAACTTTATTCTTAATTAACATGTATTTGGATTATATATTTTAACTCCTGGACGCAAGTACTTGTAAAGAGTAAATTTGGTTTACAAATGAAGGAGAATGTTAAGATAATTAAAGTTAATTACAAAACCTTAGTTTAAAACTGTTTGAATTAGGAAGAGAGTTGAGATGGTTTGTGAATAGTAGAATAAGATATTTTATGAATATTATTATTATTTTAAGATTTGAAAAAGTGGATTAATGTTTATTATTTTTTGTGTCAGAATTTGAGAAGATTTTTTTCAAATTTGAAAAAGTTAAATTGTTTATTATATTTTAGTGTGGGAATTTAGGAAGATTCTTTTGAGATTTAAAAAAAGAAATATTATTATATTTTATGTAAGAATTTTAAAAAAAAAATTATAATGATGAAAATGAGATGAGTTGAGATGGGTTAAGGAGAGTTTTGAAAACAAGCATTCCTAAATTCCACATTTTTATAATTTAAAACCTTAGTTTTCAAATTTTACAAATTGATATATACTTAATTTCATAAAATTCACAATTAGGTACTTTAGCCAATTTTCTGTTAAATGTTAACGGAAGGATTGCCTCATATCGACATTCGATTGGCTAATGTGGATATTGCAAGTTTCATGAAATTTGATATCAATTATGTGAAAATTGGAAAAAGTGAAAACTCAAGTACTGATTTTGTAATTAACCCTAATAATTATGATTACCCTTTTTATTCTCTATTTTAATTAAATATTTAATGCGAGTTATTGTAAAATCACAATTTATTCCAAAAAGTCAAATTAATTAGAAGATGTATATTTAATTATTTATATTATATCCTTTACTATGTGTGGGCCAAATTCTCCCTCAATAATTGAGTCTAACATGTAGAATATTTAATTAATGAGGTAAATTGTAGAGTCAATGTTCAAACTCATAATCTTTACTACGATATATTGTGAAATTAACATTTATCTTAAAAACTTAAATCGATAAAAATATGTATATTTAATTATTTTTATTATCTCTTTAACAATTATGTCTATTTAGGCCTTGTTTGGATAGTCAGCTAGTCTCATCTCATCTCAACATATAAACACAATTCAAACACAAATATTTTTCAATTTTTCTCTCATATTTTTTTTTCTAATCATTACAATGTTTTTGAACTTTCATATAAAACATAAATTATTTTATTATTATTTACAAATTATCTCATTATAATTTATAAATTTTTTATTTTATTTTATTTCGTTTCATTTCATTTAACTATTTAGACGGAACATTATTTTCTTTAACACGTTTAAAAGGTGGCGGAGAAAATGGTAAAAGATGGTGGAAAAGACGAGCGAAAGACTACAAAAAGACCCTCTTTGAAAAGACAATAGTAAATAAAAATCACTGTATATGAGTCACCAAGAGGACCATCATATTCTGGGGTCGCTTAATAATTAAATACGGTAGTGGTGATTTTTTTATTTAATTGGCCGGCTGCATTGATAGCCGATCATGGAAAATGTTGAATTGATGTCAGGATCATGCGACTTTTCTTAAACGTGTTTTGTCTAGTTAATTGTGTGCCGTACGTACAATTATCAGGGAACAAAAACACAAAGAGATCGTCGAATTACTGCAACGAGAGATCGAGAGGGTGGGAGCTAGCTTTTAGAAGAAGCAAAAACTTTCACTATCTTTCCCACGATCTTTAGTTAGAAGAAGCAAAAATTTTAGACAATAGCAAACGAGAGATGCATTGAATCGTCGGCAGATAACCACCTAAAACTAGAGATGCATTGAATCGTCGGCAGACAACCACCTAAAACTAGAGATGCATTGAATCGTCGGCAGACAACCACCTAAAACTAGGGAGTATTGCAGTGGGACGCGTGGCCATCACTGAGAATCAGAAAGCAATAAATCAACGCTTCTCCTTACTATGGATGGAAATATAAACAGTTTCTAGACAACCCAGAAAGGAGGAGGGAGGGATAGTGGGTCCGTCAGTAGATAGAAAAAATAACCTCTGGAGAGAGAGAACAAAAAGCGATTATTGGACTGTTTTGTTTTGGGGGGGGGGGGGTTCTGATCTTAATTAGGTAGATAAATAGAATATTAATAAGAATACGACGTCAAAATTGATGTCTCAATTTCTTGGCCTAAAGTAGTGAACAGACTGATAGACTAGGGGGGGTTAAACGTACGCACGAGAAACTTTGGGACTCAACGAAATTTAACGACAATTAATTACTTATGCAAAATAAGACATGCATCATGAAGAGGTTGTGGAAAACTCCAAAATTAATGATCACTTTATACAACGTGAAAAATAAAATCAAAATAAAAAAAAAAAAATTGTACCAAATAAATGGTTTGTTCCCATGATTGGCAACTGTGAAAGCTACTCTTTAAAACAATCTATTGATTTAATTGTAATATTCATGAAACATTGATCTGTTACCGATGAAAGAAGGGAGAAATTAATAGAGGGATCAGAGAACCCGATTTAGGGAAGAGCTAGCTAGGGAGGGGGGGTGCCGCCTTCCTCCGCCAATTATATATAGAAGAATTAAGAGGCCAGAGGTTCTTGAGGCTGCTGGCAGCATTAATATTAGGAAGAGGAAAGTCTTTGAAGGACCAATAGTATTGGTTTTGTTTTCACCCCAACTTGCGTCCAATCTCCGTTACTGATCTTATTGTAATCTCTTTAGCCTGATCATTAATAATACTATCCTGTGCATGATGATTTCATCGACCCTTTAAAAACATAAATAAATAAAAAGGTGGAATGGACGGCCCAGACCAACTAAACTTTGCTTTGTCCTAACAATTCGGGCACCTTAATTTCTGCTGCATCAACCATCTATATAAAGGACCAATATGATTGTATGTACATGCAAGAAGCTCTGAGTTAAGAGATCTACACCAAATTAAGAATATGGATCTCGTTAATTGTGGCCAGGAAGCGAGTGAGTTGTTTCGAGTTCAGTCTCACCTGTACAAACATCTATTTAGCTTCATAGATTCCATGTCACTCGGCTGTGCAATTCAGCTTGGCATACCTGACATTATCCATAGCCATGGCCAACCCATGACTCTTCCACAGTTGGTCTCTAAGCTTCACATTGACCCAAAAAAAACTATGTGCGTGCACAGGCTTATGCGTTTGTTGTCGCATTCCGGCTTCTTCACAAAGACAACAACTGTGCATGAAGATCGAGAAGATCAAGAAGAAGCCTATGCTCTCACGCCTTCTTCTAGGCTCGTCCTCAAAGACGATCGCACCAGCTTGTCACCGTTTGTTGTAGCAATGCTTGACCCTGCTCTCGTAAACCCATGGTATTCCTTGGGAGATTGGTTTCGAGGGACTGAGCTCACGCCTTTTGCAAAAGCGCATGGGATGGGTTTGTGGGACTACTGCAACCAAAACCCAGAATACGGTGACACTTTTAATGAAGGAATGGCCAGTGATTCCAGATTTATGAGGTTGGTCGTCAAGGAGTACAAGCCCATTTTTGAGGGTTTGGGTTCTTTGGTTGATGTTGGAGGTGGAACTGGGACTATGGCAAGGATCATTTCCGAGGCATTCCCTCACATTAAATGCACTGTGTATGACCTTCCACATGTCGTTGCCAACTTGCCAGAAAGTTCAAACTTGAACTACGTTGGTGGTGATATGTTTCAGTCCATCCCTCCTACAGATGCAGTAATGTTTAAGGTGTGCAACTGCTACATATTTCGTGGCTTTATTCAAGTTCTAAACTTTGTTTCGAAATTTGGAGTGTATTCTTTTGAATTTACTCTCTTAACCTCAGTTATATATGATCTAGATAAACAGTTGGGTATATGGTAGATTGGTAAAAATTGAAGAGAAATTCTATTTGTAATTTTAGTGAAGACTGCGTGCAGAGTCTTATTAATTAATGAAGATAAAAGAAAAAAAAATCACTTTACAAATGATGTTATTGTAATTTTAAATTTTTTTTAAATATAATTATATTAGCCGTCCTCAAATAAATCAATAAATCTTCTCAACCTCCCAACACTCCACACTCTATTTTTTTTTAAATTTTTTTTTTAATTTTTTTATTAAATAATTTTTATATGAATAGTAAATAAAAAATTTGAAATATTTAAAAAAAAAAAATTCAAAAAATTTTTTTTAAAAAATATTAAAAAATATTAAAAAATATGGAGTGTGGAGTGTAGATGAATAGTAAGAGGTTGTGTAGCAAAACCCGACAACTATATATAAATATAATATTCCAGTGCTAGCATGTGCCCCTTGTGAAATTTAAGACATCTGGCAATCTGATTCTGACATCTGATATTTGACACGTACAGTGGATTATGCATGATTGGAGCGATGAGGACTGTGTCAACATACTGAAGAGGTGCAAGGAAGCAATTACAAGCAAAGGTTATAAGGAAGGAAATAAGGTAATTATCATAGACGTGGTGATAAATGAGGAGAAGGATGATGAAGATATCACCAAAGCAAAGCTCCTCTTTGATGCACTGATGATGGTTTTGCTCACTGGAAAAGAAAGGACCAAGAAAGAATGGGAAAAGCTCTTCCTGGAGGCTGGCTTTAGCCGCTACAAAATAGTGGCATCTTATGGCATGAAATCCCTGATTGAGGTTTATCCTTAAGATGATCAGTCATGTTGAAAAAAAAAATAAGGCATGCATCTTAAGTACCATATATGATGCATATTAGAATGAATGGTAGTACTTCCGAGCTTAGGAACTAGTCATGAAGTGTACTGGAGCCATGAATCTTGCTAGCTGTTGTTTACTATCATATATAATTAATTAAGCTTATATATATAAATGGATCGTACTGCTTAATTGATCATTGTCTTCTTAATTAAAGGCTATAATTTTATTTGTAGTACTTTTGCAATGGTGGCCGAAAATTTAAAAGGTTCCGGCCTTCTGAATACTTTCCTCTTGAAAATGTTTTGAGACTTCACGAGTCATGTGCTGCATTAAGCCTAGTTAGTAAGTTTTCTACAAATTAAACACTTTCAGCCAGCTTCTAGCATTTTTTATTGATGCTAGTCGTCGCTCTTGCATTTTGGTATATTATATGCTGGTATTGGTCGATCGCTAATAACCAATTGGCTATCGCTGCACTTGAGGCTATGGCCCAAGCAAACTTATAAATTAATTTCCTTCAAATTAACTTTCCAAAAAATACAAACTTTCATATCACCAAGAAAATGTGCGAAAGGTAATTAATTATTAATTAATATTCCAACTTATAACCAGAACAGCACTGTAAACAGATTTGAATGATGAGCCGAATAAATATCACACGTTTAAAAGAATATATGATATACCCAGATCAGCACAAGGGAGAAAAATTAAAAGATCTACTGAAAGTAGTCACCGTGCATTAATTAATAAACAGACGTATTAGATCTACACAGAAATCTTACAAAAGCAAACTTAGAAAATAATATGATTTGATTGCGATACATGTGTTGAGATGAAATGATATAAAAGTTAAAAGTTGAATAAAATACTGTTATAATATTATTTTTTAATATTATTTTTCTTTTGAAATTAGAAAATTTTAAATTATTTATTATATTTTGTGTGAGAGTTTGAAAAAATTATAATGATTAGGTGTGATGAGTTGAAAGGCTTTTGATATCCAAACAACTCCTAAATGATGTCAATTTATAAACCTATTTTTATAAGATCTCGGTATGGACCTTTTATTTATCATTAACAAATAATACCGTCAACACATATTCCAATTGATTGCAAAATCATGTGTTGGAATTGGGATTTGAATGCAATTCAATGGAGAAGGAAGTGTATGGAAGTAACATAAGAAATAAAGTACTACATGCCGAAGATCAATACGAAAGGAGGAATATGCGACAAAAAGACTGAGAAAATGGGCTTTCCGGCTGGGGCTAGAGAAGCTATGGGCCGGCTGGTTTTTTCTTTGCATACTCACTGGTTCACTGTAAGCCCAGTTCTGAAGTCTGCATGAATTAGGGAAGATTCTTTACATTCTCTAAAACCAAATAGATTTTACTTGCAAATGAAAACTTTCAGAACACTTGCGACCCAGCACAGGATCAGGATGGCTGCATTTTCTTTTATAACTTCGGTTTTTCTATAATCTTATTGTTTTTATTTTATTCCTTTGATTTAAATTAAATTCTTAAGTATTTGTAGTTCCATTTTTGAGTAGTTTTTCTTTATAATTTCAGTTTATACTTATGATTCAAATTAATTTTTTAAGTACTGCGACCCATCACCAAGCCCAAAAAGTTTGATATCATGGTGATAACTGTAATTTCATAAAGGAAAACGATCAAATTACAACTTTTTTATAAGTCTATTTCAAATGAAGGGTAATTATATACAATTAAAATTATTTTTAGTAAATTATATATATTGATTAGTTCTAAAATAGTTGTGGGTATCTGATCAATACTATTTTCCTAATAAAAACTTGAATCATGATATATATCCCAAACACCAACCATGCTACACCTTGAGCCTAAGATGGAGAAGTGTCGTCTGAATAATAAAATCTCGGATCGAAATAGTAAGGTGCTGTTTAGACAGTAAGTTGAGATAAGATGATATAGTTTTAGATGAGTTGAATAAAATATTATTAGAATATTATTTTTTAATATTATTATTATTTTAAAATTAAAAAAAAATAAATTATTTATTATATTTTTATGTAAAAATTTAAAAAAATTATAATAATAAAATAAAATGAATTGCTCGATACAAACGGAACTAATAAGTCTCAGAGGAGGGTTGCGCACACGGGAATGAGAGGAGGGTATGCATTATTAGTCAATGAAGCAGGCCTAACTATGCTCCAGGCCAGAACAAACTAGAAGAGCGACTGTTACAAGAGTAATATATAATTGAAACTTTTTCTCCGGGCCGCATTCATGTTAGAACTTTGTCAAGAAGGCACGTGCCCCAAGACTTCTCTGTTGCTTTCGCTTTTAATTTTATGAGAAAGGGCTAAAATCATCAAGAGCTACGGAATCTGCAAAATTATGGATCTAACTCATGCCCTGGGGGAGGGAGCGAGGGAGCAGTTTCAGGCTCAATCTCATCTGTATAAACATGTATTTAACTACATAGGTTCCATGTCGCTCAAGTGTGCGGTTCAGCTGGGCATCCCGGACATAATCCACAACCATGGGCTACCCATTACCCTTCCTGAGTTGGTCTCAAAGCTCCAAATTCACCCTTCAAAAGCTGGTTTCGTGCCGCGGCTGATGCGCTTACTTGTGCACTCTGGCCTCTTCGCTGCAACAGTTCGTGTAAAAAATCAAGAAGAAGAAGAAGCGTATGATCTTACACCTTCATCTAGGGTCCTCATCAAGGATCAGGTAACCAGCTTATCACCATTTGTTTTGGCAATGCTTAACCCTGCTCTAGTAACTCCATGCCATGATTTGGGAAATTGGCTTCAAGGGGATCAGAAGTCCACTCCATTTGAGAGTGTGCACGGGATGAGTTTGTGGGACTATAATGACCAAAACCCAGAATTCAATAGTCTTTTCAATGAAGCAATGGCCAGTGATTCTGGAATGATGAACTTGATTGTTAAGGACTGCAAGGCAGTTTTTGAGGGGTTGGATACGTTGGTTGATGTAGGGGGTGGTACAGGAACATGCGCTAGGATCATTTCTGAGGAATTCCCTCACTTGAAATGCACAGTTTTCGACCTTCCACAAGTCGTAGCTAATTTGGCAGCAGACAGTTTGAAGTTGAATTATGTTGCAGGCGACATGTTTGAGTCTATCCCTTCGGCGGATGCTCTTCTACTTAAGGTATGCGCATTTAATCCTTCCGCAGTCATTTTCGAGTTTTGCTGGTTGATTTCTTGGGTTTCCTTTGCATCTTGATCTGCAAATTTCATTCATGGGCGACATATATCTGACTGCTGTAAACTCTGTTCTCCGCTTTTATTCTATATTCAAAATTTTCCTCTCCTTTTTGCAATATTTGTAGTGGTAACCCTTCATTTACTTTTAATTTCGTCAAGCTTAACGCAAAGAATTCGAACAAATTTATATCCTTAAATTTAGAACAAATGATGATTTTCACAACAAAATTTTTGAATTCGAACCTTGACTTTATAATTGTTCATCTCATTCAATTAAATATTTCACATATTAAGAAAAATCTGATCCAGACATGAGCTAGCTAGCTAGCGTTCACCATACAATAATTTGTACAAGAATTCTAACACGAAATCTTCTTGACAGATCTGCAATATTGTGATTTTCATTATTATTATATATTGATGGTGAAATGACTAAAAGTGCAGTTGGTTTTACACGGTTGGAGCGATGAGCATTGCGTGAAGATTCTGAAAAAATGCAGAGAAGCTATTTCAAAGAATGGAAAGGGCGAGGGGAAAGTGATAATCATAGACGTAGTGATAAATGAGAAGAAAGACGAGCATGAAATGACTGAAGCAAAGCTCTTCTTTGATTTGTTGATGATGATTGTGGCTTCTGGAAGAGAGAGAGATGAGAAGGATTTCAAAAAGCTCTTCTTGGAGGCTGGTTTCAATCACTACAAGATTACACCAATTTATGGCTTAAGGTCCATTATCGAGGTTTATCCTTAATTAATTAGCAACAAAATTATATATATATATATATATATATATATAAACATTTCTCGTACTTGTTATATATATATATATTAAGCTTTATCATGTGATGTACCATTGAATAAATCAAGTATTAATGTAAACTCTTTAATTTTATTCATTTTCATGTATCCTAAATTTGCATGTATACTTGAATTAATACTACATAGCTAGCGGCCTCTTATATGGTTGTTAGCTAGATATAAAATAAAATCTTAAAAAATTTATATTAAAAAGATTTATCTTTAATCTCGTCTGTGTAAATTCTTAATAATCTAGAAAATAAAAAAGAGAAAGGTCAGCTAGCTTCAAAAAGGTGTCTTGCAACCAAGTTGGTCGTCGCGGAATCGCTGGCCTTTTCCTCATTGTAAAGATTACTAAATTCAAGGTTCATAATTTCTCAGAGCGATCGATCGGCTTTAATTCAACTATTTTTGGTCTATTATTAATATATAAGATAAATATGTAAAATCCATATTAAATTTGCGTACATTTCTTTATGAGAGGATAAAAGCTTTATAATTCGATTGAAATATCTGCAAATTAAGCACAGAAATAAAACATAATTCAAACAAGGAAAAATCTATTCATCATCCTAACTTCCATCATCCTCCTATCATCCCATGATGTGGCATTAGATGATAGGTTCACAAGTAAAATATAATAAATAATTCTCCAATCATCTAATGCCACATCATAGGATGATGGGAGGATGATGGAAGTTGGGATGATGAGTAGCATTACTCTGTGGCTACTCATCATCTAAACTCAAAGCATTAATGCTCACAACATTAATGCTTTGAGTTTAGAAAAAATAATAAACAAACAATAAATAGTATTACTACAACACATCTTTGGATGAAAATTACAGCATACAAAAATAATTTTTTTTTTTTTTACTATTATGGTAATTCCCTTTCACCTATTAGAAATAATTAATAACATATCCATATTAATCCGGTAGGTCCGTTACCTTCGGGTATCCAGTGCCAACTCTCAATTAAGGATACACATTAATTATTTTATCTTAATTTATTAATCACTTGAAAAGTGGTGCAACTTTGGACCAAGCCAAAATATTCTCAATTTCTCATGATTAAAGATATATATATATCTATTCTAAATTTTTGCAAAGTCATTTTGTTAATACTTGGGATATGAGTATTAAAATATACAGCTTGAAACCTATGATTTTCTAGTTGGGTCACTTTGGTGATCACCAAACTATTTCGTAAAATTAATAGATCTCAAGTTGAAATAATCATTTTGCAAAACAGATAATCATCAATTACAACATGTCATTATTTACACAGTTTCATGCATGTGACAATTTCATATTCAAATAAATTATAGATATACATTTATAATATACCAGTACAATCAATGTCATTGATAAACATGAAACATTCAGATTTTGTAAATAACATACGTTTCATGCACTACAGTTCTATACTTACAGAACAAATTATAGGTAACATTATCAATCAAATATAAAGAATAGGCATTACGTTGGAAATATATATATATATATATATATATATATATATATATTTATATATATGCACCCAAAAAATGTGATTTGATCAATAAATGACATTGGTACCATTAGAGTCCAAAACAAATAGAGTTTGACTGTACAGGTCTGCTTCTAAGCGATTCGGCCATTTATCTCTAATAAACAGCCCTCCTATTAGAATCAGCCACGTCAGAATTTACACTAAAAGAGAAATAGTCGCAACCACACAAGAGCAACCCTGCCCCTTTAGAATCTCTTCTTCTCTATCGTTCGAATCACACAAAACTATCTTTCCCCTTTCAAAATTCATCTCACCGAGACACAATTCACATTAGGGTCATCACAGTCGAACGCCCCAGTCAAAATCCCCCCTGTGAAGTACATCTCTTCTTCAGATGCCTTAACCCAGTCGAACGCCCCTCACAAATTTCAGATCCGTCAACCACCAGTTTCGACGCCACCATCTCCATCTCACCCATCATCTCCATGGCCCACCATCTTCTTTCTTTGATTAATGCATTTCTTTTTTTGTCTAAATGTCTTGGAATCCTTTATTTCAGACCAAACGTTATAATATTTATCATTTGACTTACTTTGATTTTTTTTAAGTGAGGTAGTAGTTGGAGGAGGTAAGCAGCAGAAGAAGAATGATGCAGCCGAAGCAAGAAACCACAAAGCACTCGATGATATTAGGAATCTGGTAACCATCTGAGGAAGCGAGGCAGTTTAACTATGAATTTTATCCCAAGACCAGTAGCGCATCAAATACATATAGTCTACCACTTCTAGCACAAACCAACGACGCAAACATAGAGAACAATCTGTACCCATTTGTTTTTCTTGACGTTGATGGAATTTATTCATCTTCTCAAATAATCGAGCTGTTTTATTAGACTATGCAAGAAACAAAATCGTGAAGACGTACCGTGTAATACCAGGGGGCGATCCAATGCGGTAGACAAAAACAAAGATGAAAGGAAAATACCAAAAGCTAGTAGTCCTTCTAATCGGGTGAGGTGCAGTCACACGAAAATAAAGATGAAATGTGTACATGTTCAAATATTATTGGTGGGCTGTTTTTAGTGGGTTATAAGCCCAACCAGTTAGAAGGTTTTCTCGTGACTGTATATAGGAGAATCTCATGGATAAGATAAAGAAAGCCACTTTGGAGCGGTTAGGCTATTTTTACTAGAGAAGTAGCCCTCCTATTATGAGTTGCCACATCAGATATCACACCAAATAGAGAATCACAGTGAATCACAAACCTAGGTAGCTAGAGCTCCTCCCTTCTGTCTCGATTTGATTCCAAACTCACCATCGCACAATGATGTGGATTTTTTTTTTCAAGCATTGTGCATCATCGTTGTTTTTCTCCTCTTCCCATTCGAATTTCGCATGCATCTCACAAAACCCACAATGACATCCAGCATCTGATTCATTCTCTACCCTTCTATTATTACTTCATCCATCCTTTGTCTGTTTATTTTCAAAATATCCTTACTATCAATCTTTTTATTACACCTTACATCCCCATTTTTGCAAAGACGTTGGGGCATCGTCATATATACTATGGATACCTTTAGATTATTTTCTTTTCATAAATCCTTTTATTTTCGACTTCACATTAAATGTGAACATACTTCTTTTTTCATCTATCACTTGATGCCCAGTAGTTTAGAATTGTTAAAAGCTACCTATTTCCTGCGACAAACATTTGTTGCTATGCCCGATGAGTCGTCTGTTGTTTCCTTTTGGGTTTCCAAAGAAACTATCTACTCTCTGAGGTTTCACCGTGAAACTGCTCGAAAACAGACTAATAATCTTAGGCGTCCGCCTCAAGAAAAATTATGAAAGCTCAATATGTAAAAATTTCCCGCCTTCCCAAAAAAAAGACTCTATTTTGGAGAGGAAGTTCTTTTTCAAAAGTTCTTTTTTCCTTTCGAAGGTCCTTGAAGAGTCTCCAGCCACATGTCTTTGATTTTAATGCTTCAAAAGGAGAGGTAAGGAGGGGGATGAGAGAGGGGCTTGAGCTTGCTTCGGCGAGGAGAGGCACTGCAATTGTTGAAATTCACCAACTAAGTCTTTGTTCTCTTTATGGGTATCACTTTTTTGTACTTCTATGGAAACCCATCTCTCCTCCTCCTTAGAGTACGGCGGAAGAATTCTTCCAAATCCATATACGATTTTACGGTCAAGGTACTGGGTTTTGTTTGTTTCTTTCATATTTGTTAATCTCTTTTTGGTATCTTAGAAATTGAAGAAAAAAAAAAAGAATCGGGTGAAGTGCAGTCACACCATCACTAAATTATGAAACTTACATGACAACCAATTATTTAAGGGCTGTTATTTGTAAGTTACTAGCCCAACCGGTCTATATGTTTTCTCTAAGGTAAAAACAACATATACGAATCAGTCAATAGAATTAAAATCTCATTCATCTAGGAAGATAGTCACTGAATGGATAAGTACGTGATAATGCAAATTAAAAAAATAAAAATAAATGAGATTTCATTTTGTGGGAGACTTCAGAGTTGTGGCGGAAGAGAAAAAGTCAATATATAAATCTTATCAAACATAACTTATCGAATCTAAATGAAATCTTGCACAGATATTTGCTTCCAACAAACAAATAATGGAAAATCCTGAAAGCGATGGCTTGATACCACATGTAAATTGAATAGATAGACGTAAAACTGAAATAAATCTCAACTTAAATTTTATAAATTCCAAGATCTTGACTATCATAAGTTTCAATACAATAGCTAAAGAACATACCGAAATCCATAACAATTTCTCGAATTAAATCTTAGTGAGATAAAATGTAGAATTCACCATAAAATAAGTTTCTCTCTCTCTCAGCCAAATGAAAAGTCGCGTACGTCTCTTTTTTTATAGGTAGAGAGAGGACCTGTAAATTGGAGCCAAGCTAGATTGGAGTTTCACGAAGCCAGCCTATACAGACTTATCGATGGACTACTCTTATTTATTTCCAATCTTGATAGTAAATGATATTTATTTTATTAGTTTTGCCCTTTAATTGCATCCGCATCTTCAAACCTAGGCAGGTCGATGACCCTGCGCACAGCTTTTGTTTATTTTATATTTATGGCTATCTTGGTCCTAGAAGGCGGTTTACAAATTCCTCTCATCCACATTTACAGTGGAACTTTCTCATGACGAATGCCCAAAACTTCAAATTATAACCTAACGTTCAAAATTTCAGATATTCATTAAGTTTGATGTGACGATGGCTAGCCAAAGTCAAAACCTGGCAGCTGTAAAAAATGTACTCCTTTTTCCAATATAATCTGCACCGGAAGAAAGAAAATTATGGCATTCCAAAAGGAGTACCTTGATCTGGTTTTGGTTCCTAGTGGATTGCTCATCATGTTTGCTTACCATTTCTTCCTTCTCTACAGATACCTTAATCTTCCTCACACCACGGTCATGGGTTTTGAGAACAACGACAAAATTGCTTGGGTTGAAAGAATCATGCAGGCCAGTATGCATGCCTTCGATCCCCTTCTGCCTCCTTCCTTCTTATTTAACTGTTGTGGATTATGGACACCACTTATCTCCACATTAGTATGATATTGTCCACTTTGGGCCCAAGCCCTTATGGATTTGCTCTTGGGCTTTTACCTCAAAAGGCCTCATACTAATGGAGATATTTGTCCATCCTTATATACCCATGATCCTCTCCACTTCTAGCCAATGTGGGACTTTGGTCGTATACCCAACAATCCTCCCCTCGAACAAAGGACCACCGAGCCACCCCTCACTGGGGCCCACCACCTTCGTTCGACATTCCGAGGATTCATCCACCATGGCTAACTCCGGGACATGGCTCTGATACCACTTGTAATGAAAATCTGCCCTGAGTCTCTCTATGTACAAGACTCAACAGTAATTACAAAACCAGTTCAAGAATATGCAAGAATCACTTATACAGGATTAACCAGTAATACCTTGAATAGAATTGAACTTAGAAATAACGACAGATTGATATCAAGAAATAAGTACTGACTAAAACAACCAGATCCAATCAAGACCAGCAGATGCAGAGCATAACTAACAGATCCAGAGAAAACCCGAGTACTACCAGTAATAAACCAGAGCAAGATATAGCAAGAGCAATAATAGAGAAACTAACAAGAAATAAACAAAGCATAAAAGAATCAACACAGGATATACGTGGTTCGACCCTAATGGTCTACATCCACGGCAGGAACGGCCTCAGAGATTTATTGATGATCACAGTCTCCACAAAGAAGCCTCAGAACCGTTACATTCACTATCCTCACTTTCTCTCACAGAAATCGCATTGATTTCTCTTCACAGTGAAACCCTAGCAAACCCTAGGTTCCCCCCTTTCTCTGCTCTCAACCCTCTCGAGAACTATCTCTCTCTCGAAAACAGAATGAACAAAAAATGAATTAGATTACAAGGCATCGGGCAGCAGTGCATATATATATGTGAAGTATCAGATGCTGCCAAGTGTCCAGATCCTGCGGATCAGAGTTGAGGCCTTTTTGGTTGCAGCTTACAGGTCACGAGTGTAGCACGTGATTTAACAGCCCAGCAAGTGAATCTTCAGGGTCTATAGTCAGCCACGTGTTCACCATCCATAAGTCACAAAGAAGATAGAGGGTCAGATTTAATATATTCATAACATGTGAATAAATGTATTGACACTACATTTACAAATCTCCACCTTGGCAAAACATTTATTGCCAAGTTTATCAATACTCATCATTGGTTGTTCCTGCAATTATCCCCCTAGTGGGGACAGAATCTAGATTCCATACTAATTAAGTTCAGACAGTGTCTGAACTTAGGACATGGGAGAGACTTAGTCATCATATCTGAGGGGTTATCCTCAGTTGGTACTTTCTCCACACCCACTACTTTAGACTCTATAACATCCCTAACAAAATGAAGCCTAATATCAATATGTTTGGACCTCTCATGGAAGACTTGATTTTTAGCTAAGTGAAGTGTACTTTGATTATCACAGTGTACTGTGATATTCCCATTAAAAATATTCAGTTCACTAGCTATACCCTTTAACCATATGGCCTCTTTTATAGCTTCAGTCAATGCTATATATTCTGCTTCTGTTGTGGACAAGGCAACAACAGATTGTAAGTGTGATTTCCAGCTAATTGCTCCCCCAAAAGCAGTAAACACATACCCAGTAAGGGACTTCCTAGTGTCTACATTTCCAGCATAGTCAGAGTCTACAAAACCATTCAATTCACACCCCTTTTCAACATTATTCCCAAAACTGAGTCCCAGATTAGTAGAGCCAGCTAAATATCTCAATACCCATTTAATGGCTTGCCAGTGGTTTTTTTCTGGGTTTCCCATGTATCTACTAACTACACTCACAGCGTATGTTAGATCAGGTCTAGAACAGACCATAGCATACATTATACTTCCTACCATGCTAGCATAAGGGATCTGTTGCATGAAGTTAATGTCAGCTTCTGTTTTAGGGGCCTGATCTATAGACAGTTTAAAGTGCTGACCTAAGGGTGTATTAACAGGTTTCACTTGTTCCATACCAAACCTTTTGAGAATTTTTTCAATGTAATTTTTCTGAGACAGGAATAGCACTCCAGTATTCCTGTCCCTTTCAATTTCCATTCCCAAAATTTTCTTAGCAGGGCCCAGTTCTTTCATTTCAAATTCTGATTTTAGCATGCTTTTAACTTGATCAATTAAAACAGTGTCTTTACAAGCTACTAACATGTCATCAACATACAAAAGTAGATAGACAAATATTCATTTATCTTCCTTGTAATAGACACAACTATCATAGCAACTCCTTTTAAAATTATTGTTAATCATGTGTGTGTCAAATCTTTTATACCACTGCCTAGGTGACTGTTTCAGACCATATAGAGATTTTTTAAGGAGACACACTTGATTATTTTTAATTTCATTTGTAAAGCCTTTAGGTGGTTGCATGTAAATTTCTTCCTCAAGTTCTCCATGCAAAAATGCAGTTTTAACATCTAATTGTTCTAGATGCAGATTTTCAAATGCTGTATAAGCTAGCAGTAGCCTAATTGAGCTGTGTTTAACCACGGGAGAAAAGATCTCATTAAAATCAATCCCTTCCCTTTGTGTAAAGCCTTTGGCTACAAGCCTAGCTTTATACCTGGCCCCTTCTATCCCTGGCATGTTTTCCTTTTTCTTAAAGATCCACTTGGATCCTACTAATTTTACTCCTTTTGGTTTAGGCACTAGGATCCAGGTTTTGTTCTTGCTAAGTGATTCCATCTCTTCCTGCATAGCCAGGATCCATTTAGGTGAATCCTTGCTAGTGACAGCTTCTTTATAAGATCTAGGCTCCTGATATACAATTTCATTTGCCACTGTTAAGGCAAACATTGTAAGTTCAGCTTGACCGTATCTTAAAGGTGGTTTAATGACTCTATTTTACCTATCTCTAACCAGATTATAGGAGCTGACTCCACCTTGATCCAGGTCCCCTAAGTTTTCACCCTCAGGTTCACTGTCCTCCCTAATCTCATATTCATGTTGGGAGTTATTTTTCTCCACCTCAACTTGTAAGTCCTCTATGGACTTCTCAACTTCAGAGTTTGTTGGTTCCCCTTAAACCCGAGCCATTTGTGACTCATTAAAAGTCACATCTCTGCTCACAATACACCTAAACCTACCAGGCCCTTCTACCCATAGTTTGTATCCCTTAACCCCTTTTGGATACCCTATGAAAATACACTTAATAGCCCTAGGTTCTAGTTTATCAGTTTTTGAATGTGCATAGGCAACACACCCAAACACTCTAAGGTGATCATAGGTGGGGAGTTTTCCAGACCATAGTTCCTGAGGTGTCTTAAAGCCTATAGCAGAAGAGGGACATCTATTTATCAGATAAACTACTGTATTAGCAGCTTCTGCCCAGAAGGTTTTGGGCAGCCCAGAATTTGACAACATACACCTTACCCTTTCTAAGATGGTTCTATTCATTCTCTCAGCTAACCCATTCTGTTGAGGGGTCTCCCTCACTGTCTTATGCCTCAGAACCCCTTCCTTTGTACAGTACAGGTTAAATTCAGTTGACAGGAACTCTAGGCCATTATCAGTCCTTAGTACTTTAAGTTTTCTGCCTACTTGGTTCTCTACTAGAGATTTCCACTCTTTGAATTTCTCAAATGTGTCACTTTTGTTTTTAAGTATATAAATCCAAACTTTTCTAGAGTAATCATCCACAAATGAAAGGAAATAACTTCCTCCATTATGTGAGTTTACTCTTGCTGGCCCCCAAAGGTCAGAGTGGACATAGTCAAGTGTTTGTTTAGTGTTATGAGTTGCTGCCTTAAAACTAACTCTCTTGGCTTTACCATAGACACAGTCTTCACAGAATGGTAAGTTGTCTAAGTTTTGATCACTCAACAACCCCTGTTTCTGCAGCTCTAAAAGTCCCCTCTGACTGACATGTCCTAGCCTCTTATGCCATAGAACAGATTGTTTCTCTACTGTCTTCTGTACAGGGGATGCTTCCCCAACTACAGTGTTTCCCAGTAGTGTATACAGGCCATTCTTAATCACCCCTTTCATAACCACTAAGGACCCTTTTGTAACCCTTAAATTCCCTGCCTCAGATTTAAAGGTATAGCCTGATAAGTCAAGCATGCCGAGAGAAATTAGGTTTCTCTTTAGGTCAGGTATAAACCTGACCTCCCTTAGAACCCTTTCAATACCATCATGCATCTTTAGTCTAACTGAACCTATGCCCATGATTTTGCAGGACTTATTGTTCCCTAACATGACATGTCCTCCATCTAAGTCAGTGAAGGTCTCAAACCACCCCTTTATTGGACACATGTGGAAGGAACACCCTGAATCCATTATCCAGTCTGTTTTTGAATCCACTTCACTCACAGTGAGTACCTCAGCACTCTCATATCCCTCTAATACCACAGAGGCATCCCCTGCCTCTTTGGTTTTGTTAGCTGAGTTGTTTTTTCTTTCAGGGCAGTCCTTCTTGAAATGCCCTTCTTTATGACAATGAAAACATTTAAAGTGTTTTCCCTTTGACTTAGACCTAGATTTCCTACTATCATTCTTGCCCCTCTTTTCTCTCTTTTCTGGTCTTCCCCTTACAGTCAGGCCTTCCCCATGAGTTTGTTTAGTGTCCTCTCTGTTTTGTAGTTCCCTAGTGTGAAGTGCAGATTGTACTTCATCTAGTGTGAGAGAATCTCTCCCAAACATCATGGTTTCCTTTAGGCCTTGGTAAGATGAGTCCAAGGAGCTCATTAGTAAAATGGCCTGATCCTCATCCTCTACCTTAATGTCTATGTTTACTAAGTCTAGGATGATTTTATTAAACTCATCAAGGTGCTGTCCTATAGGAGTTCCAGGGGTCATCTTGAAGGTGTACAATTTAGTTTTCTTATGGAGTCTGTTGGCTAAGGACTTAGTCATATAGAGTTTTTCTAATTTCAGCCATATACCAGTAGCAGTGTCCTCACTGGCCACTTCTCTCAAGACCTTATCCCCAAGGGAAAGGATTAGGGCACTGTGTGCCTTCTGGAGAGTGTCCTTGTGGACAGACTCCTTGTCTTCCTCTTTCAAGGAAGACCCTTTCCTTTTCTCGCCAAGGAGGGCATCTTGCAGTCCATGTTGGACTAGCAATGCCCTCATCTTAATCCTCCATAGCCCAAAGTCGTTTTCCCCAGTAAATTTTTCAATATCAAACCTCATGGTCCCCATGAACCTAGGCTCTAGATACCACTTGTTGTGGATTATGGACACCACTTATCGCCACATTAGTATGATATTGTCCACTTTGGGCCCAAGCCCTTATGGATTTGCTCTTGGGCTTTTACCTCAAAAGGCCTCATACTAATGGAGATATTTGTCCATCCTTATATACCCATGATCCTCTCCACTTCTAGCCAATGTGGGACTTTGGTCGTATACCCAACATTAACCAAACTCACCATTAACTTTGCTAATTATGATTAATCGATCATTTCAGATTGATAAAAGGGATATTGGTACAGCTCTATCCGTGATATCATCCAACATATCAGCAGCAACTTTCTTGGCATCAATTTCTTTAACTCTCTGCTCTCTGATTGGAGCTTGGATGGCAAACTCTTCCAATGACTTTATGCAGAGTTTAATCTATGGAGATACAAGGCCTTCCACCATGTCCATCAAGTACATAAGCCTCCTAATCTGCTTCCTCCTTGCTTTTGCATGCTTTGTTCAGTCAGCAAGGAACTTTGTCCATGCAAACTATCTTCTAAGCACCCCAAATAGTAACATTCCTGCAAGAAATGTGGAATTGGTGGTTCTGAGGGGTGGTGATTTTTGGTCACTCGGGCTTAGAGCACTTTATTTTGCTCTTGATATGCTTCTATGGTTTTTTGGGCCAATACCTATGTTTGTTTCCTCAATCGTTATGGTGATAATCTTCCACTACCTTGATACAAATACAACTCTGTTGCATAAACATAGTTCTCCACAGAAACAGATGGTCGAAACCGTGGTTGTCTGAGTATCCATGCTAGATTCGGCGGCCCTCCAGCATCATGCTGCCTTCTGTTGTAATTTTTAGTTAACCCTTCTGTTGTAATTTGCAACCATAATCGCTTTTGATTTGTGCCATCTATTGGTCAAACTGGGTGCTGCACCGTATGCTTATCCTGTCCCAGTTTGTGTAGACTGGTGTGATCTTTCCAAAAAGAAAGATAAAAAAAATTTGTCTTTATTAGTTATATTATATCAATGATTGCCAAAAAACTACAAAATTCAGAAAAATACAAGTAGGTTGACTACTAAAATAGTAGGAATCATTATACATTTTGAAATTTAAAAAAGTTAAATTATTTATTATATTTTATATAAAAATTTAAAAAAATTATAATGATGAGATGAGAAGAAACCATCTCTATATCCAAATAGATCCAGCTTCGTTTATTTTCGTAGATGAGATGAGAAGAGTTAAGATAAAAGTTAAAAATTGAATAAAATATTATTAGAATATATATATTTTAATATCATTATTATTTTAAGATTTTAAAAAATTGAATTATTTACTTTATTTTGTATGAAAATTTGAAAAAATTGATGTAATTAGATGATATGTATTGTGAAAACAAGTGAAACTAAAATTAATGGTGAGCTACACTTTTTCCACGAAAGCTAGCAATGCTAATATCACCTGCATAGCCTTTCAAAAAACAAGTAGTACTACTACTACCGACGAAATAACTTGCCGGAAATGATTCTGCTGTCTTCATTTTTTGCTTAGAAAACAGATGATACAGAATCACAGATCATAACAATGACCTAATAGTAATTCATGATCTTAAAGATGTCTTCATTCCTTAGCCATTTTCCCATTTCTTTGATTTTACTTTTACGGCTATGTAAAGAATGAATTGGAATATGTATCCGGTCATTATTGCGGCGGAAATCGTCACCAGACAATTTCTAGTCGACGCGACACAACTACTCCGAAAGAAGATGAGAAAGAGATTAAATAGAGATGGTCCCCATGACGTAAACAAGATTCCTTCTAATCTCATGTGCTAAACATGAACTGCTAATTTATTTCATTTGTGTAATGTCTCAGTGATGCTCCTTAACGTGCAGGGCACATGCATATATATATATGCCTAACTTTTTGAAGCCTCATGGGCCACGCACAAAAATAATGTTGCATATAAATTTGATGTTACTATTTATAATACCTCGATTATTCAATTGCTAGTACCACTGCAGTTTCCATGAAACCGAAAACATTCGGATATATGTTGTCTCGGTTAAGCAAGCTTGGATCTATCTCACAATCTGGCCAATAAAACTGAATTCTCACGACAGTAAGCATAGTACCGTTATTAATACTACAATAATAATTTTCTTGTTATTTGTTGATTACCAAATGTTCATTTAATCTTTATATTAGTGTAAAAATAATATGTTGGCATATTATTACGATAAAATTTAGTCCAACTGTGTTGTAAATAGGTTGAGTATAATCTAAACTGCAATTGAAACAAAAAGTGTAAAGATTGTAAATTTGCAAGATTTGATAAAGTGACTTAGCTGAGGTAAATCAGTCATAACTTCTGATTCCCACATCAGATTTAGGTGATATTGGTAGCGTTGACATCAGACTTAGGTGATATTGGTAACGTAGGAAAGCTAACTCAATTATCCAAAAATTCATATTTCACAAAACAACTCGATAAGGTCACAGTCGAAAAATTGGATAGAAAGTTCACTCGAGCAAGAATTTCAAGAATCATTTTTTCGCTCAAACCCAAATATATAGAACAATCTGCACGATTTCTAGGATGGAGAGATAGACTAGAGCTTCCATATTCATTGTATTCTCAAGAAAAAACCTTAAGGAGATTCATTGTACATTAAAGATCGATTATCTCTTGCTAAATATGCCCCCATCATATTGTGTTTGCACTACAAAAAAAAAAAAGCAATTGTGACAGATTATTTATGATGATAATGAGTAATTGCGATGAAAATAGGTTCATTTTGACAGAAAATAGACATTTTAGCAAGAAATAACTGGAAAAAATAAATAATTTTCCTATAGTGTTGTTTTCGAGTACTGTTGAGTCCATTGTGTAAACGTGTTCATTGTCTAGAAAGATTTTTGGACCTAATTGGGTGCAGAGATCGGAGCTCGTGGTGAAACTATAGGCCAGTGGTCCTAAACTGCCAAGTGCAAAGATCAAGTTGGATACTCGTAGTGTTGCAAGTCTAATTTAGTTATTTCAAAAGTCTTATAAGTGTTTCTAAGTTGATTGTAATGAACTAAATTTCTATAATAAATTTTAGATTGTGACTTATATCTAGGGGTGAGCATTTTTCAGTCCAGACCGGACCAGTAATTTTGGACCGGACCGAGATTGGTCCGGTCCGGTCCGGTCCCTTTTTTTTTGGACCGACCACATTCGGTCCAGTCCACTGTCCGGCGGTTTTTTGGACCAGACCGGACCGAATATAAATTATTTTTATATTTTTTTTATATATAATTAATTATATATATAATTATACTATATTATAATTAAGTATAGACTATTAATACTATTATATATTTATATAGTTATACTAATGGTTATATTAGTTTAGTTATACTATATTATAGTGATTTATTATAAGTTAATAAATTTATAACTATATTATATATTAGTATAAGTTATAATGATTTAGTATAGTTATAATTATAAACTTATAAGTAATAAGTATAGACTATAGACTATAGTACTTATACAATTATACTTATACTAAATTACTAATATATAGCTATACTATATTACTAATAGTCTAATACTTTAAAATTTATACTAATACTATTATATAGTTATATTAGTTGTTATATTAGTTTAGTTATACTATATTATAGTGATTTATTATAATTATATTATATATTAATGTAAGTTATAATGATTTAGTATAGTTATAACTATTAACTATAGACTATAATTATACAACTTATACAATTATACTTATACTAATATAAATATTACTAATATATAGCTATACTATATTATAGTGATTTATTATAATTATATTATATATTAGTGTAAGTTATAATGATTTAGTATAGTTATAACTATTAACTATAGACTATAGTTTATTAGTTATACAACTTATACAATTATACTTATACTAATATTACTAATATATAGCTATACTATATTACTAATAGTCTAATACTTTAAAGTTTATACTAATACTATTATATAGTTATATTAGTTGTTATATTAGTTTAGTTATACTAATAAATTAATAATACTATATTATAGTGATTTATTATAATTATATTATATATTAGTGTAAGTTATAATAATTTAGTATAGTTATAACTATTAACTATAGATTATAGTTATACAACTTATACAATTATACTTATACTAATATTACTAATATATAGCTATACCATATTACTAATAGTCTAATACTTTAAAGTTTATACTAATACTATTATATAGTTATATTAGTTGTTAGTTGTCATTATAATTTATAATTTATAGTTATATTAGTTGTTAGTTGTCATTATAATTTATAGTATTAGAATCATAAATTATAATATTTATAATACATTGAATTTGAGTAATTTACATACTCTAACTTAGTAACAAATTCTCAATTAACATTTAACATTATAAATATAATTATCACTAATTATTTTTTTAATGAGTTAATTAAATAATCCACATTAAATAGTTTATTTAATTTTAATTTTACTAATTTAAATAATTTTTTTAATTGATTTATGTGTCAAAAATGTAAAAGAATGACAAAAAAAATACATGAAGTCTGCTTTCACAGAAACGGCGCCGTTTGATTCAAAATGGGTCCCAAACGGCGCCGTTTAACGTCACTGCAGGTTAGAGAAAAACTGGGTTGCGTGAAACAGCGTCGTTTCACGCAACCCATTTATTTTTTTTTCAATTAACGTTCCTGAAACGGTGTCGTTTGGGTCCAATTAAGAACCAAACGGCGCTGTTTCAGGAACTTGCCTGGCGTCTTCAGTCTTCCCCCCCTCCCCCCGATTCATTTCACATTTCCCCCAACTCCTCCTGCGAAAGCCGAAAGCCCTAAATCGTCAAAGAGCCACCCTCTGTCCCCTCTGTCGCAGCAGGCTTGCAGCCGTTCGGTAGTCGGTACTCTCTCTCTCTCTCTCTCCGATTTGTTCAAATGCTCCAACTCGACTGTAAAGGATTTTGGGATGTTCTGTGAATTTTTTTGTGTGTTGTGGACCTTGTGGTTCTGTGGATCGATTATGTGGGGTGGTCCGGTGGATGTGTTATTAACTTATTGTGTTGTTATTTTTTTGTGGTTCTGTCATCTGTGTTATCGATTCTGTCATCTATGGTTCTGTGAATTTTTTTGTGTGTTGTTATTATATGCATGTCTGAATATATATATATAGATATATATGATATATATAGATATATATATATATATATATGATATATATAGATATATATGCATGTCTGAATATATATATATATATATAGATATATGCATGTCTGAATATATATAGATATTTTTTTTTATAAGTAAAAATATGGTGATCAGGTAGGATATATATATAGATATATACTATATATATATAGATATATATGATATATAGATATATATGCATGTCTTTCAATCTGCATGTATTTCAATGTTTGTAATAAATTAATGTTTGTTTTCTAATGTTTGTACATAAATTAATGTTTGTTTTCTAATTATTTTGTCCACTTCTCCTTTTGTCCTTTTTATAGATGGAGTCTTCTACAAATGATGTGCAAGAGTTAACACAAAACATGCTCCCACCCCCACTCCCACTCCCACCCCCATCCCCATCCAATGTAAGTGAACAATCAGTTAATGGGTCACAAAGGGGTAGAGTTAGGTCTTTTGTTTGGAATCACTTTACAATCATACCAAAAGGTGATCCAACTAAACCTAGGGCTGCATGTAATTATTGTGGTACTTCGTATGCTGCTTATACGAAGGCCAATGGTATCTACTGTCGCCTCTGAATCTACATTTAGCACTGCGGGTCGTGTACTCGATCCTTTCCGAAGTAGTTTAAATCCAATGAGTGTTGAGGGTCTCATATGTGCACAAAATTGGCTTCGTTCTTCTTCTACTCCAATAAGCCTTAGAACTTTAATGGATGAAGTGGAGGAATTTGAGAAGCAACTGGATATGTGTATGTAATAAATTATCTTCTATAGTTCTATATGCTGTAATTTTATTTTGTTTTATTTTCTATGTTATGTAATTTTATTTAATTTGTTTTGTTTTAAGTTTTTATGGATAGAACTTGTTGGGGACTCGAACTTTGTTGATTCTGTGGAGACGTCAAATTCAATGCCTACTGGCTCTACACCCAATCTTGATTAAAGACTAAAGAAGTGAGAAGATTGCTGCTTTACTTGAAAGGCTGAAACGAAATTTGTCATCAATCATGTTTAGTTATTTTGAAAAAAACTCATGCATTAATATTGGTCCTTCTCTTTCTAATTTATTAATAAACTGTTTTGCTGGTTTTTTTTATGTATCACAAAGAGCCATAATATTTATTATTTACCATAAGTGCATCACTTTGGGATTTAATTGTATTTTTTTTTTTAAATAAAGGAAAGGAAAGAAAAGGAGACCATCCATGTAGAAAATCTGCAGCAGCACAATTAAAAATGCATATAAACAATGTTATATGTGGGTTTCATATAAATAATATAATATTATTTTATAAGCAATTTTATTTTAAACTTTGTGAAGAATTCTAGATTTTGAGGGTTATCCTGTTTGTAATTTGGTGTTCAGATTTGGTGTTCAGTTGTCTTGGAACATCTAGATAATCTGATTATTAACTAGAGCTAATGGAGATGTTTAGGTTTTAATTAATACTCCGTGGAGAATTTCTGGACATTTCATGAACTTTTTTCCCTGGATAAAGGCATCAGAGATGTTTTTTGTTAGATATTCATTGCCTTTTTATGTTAGAGCCTTTTATTATATTTTTTTTGTAAGTTATTCATGGATATATTCATTGCCTTTTTTGTATGTTTTTAGATCAGTTCTCAACCCTTTTTAAAATATAAATGCAAAATCATTATGAATTTCTGGACATTTCATGTAGAATTTCTAGACATTTCATAAACTTTTTTCCTGGATAAAGGCATCAGAGATGTTTTTTGTTAGATATTCATTGCCTTTTTATGTTAGAGCCTTTTATTATATTTTTTTTTATAAGATATTCCTGGATATTCATTACCTTTTTTGTATGTTTTTAGATCAGTTCTCAACGTGGGTCAAACTCAGAACAGATGAAAGCTGAAATTTCAATGTTGAAGATTACTTAATCTCAAGAAGCTGCAATTTTAATTAGTTCTGTTTGTGTATTGCTTAGAAGTTAGAAGTTAGGTATATAATTAGATACCAGTACTTGTAATAACTTTTTGTATTAATTAGTTATGTTTCACTTCATTTTGTAATTTGTAATTTGTAAGTAATAACTTTTGTATTATTATTTTGTATTTTTTTTTTTTTTTGCTTTTCTAGTTTTTTATATAGATTAGTTTTCTTTTATCATTACATTTTTTAAGATCAAGTGTTTTTTTAGTAGTTTTAGCTAAAAAATGTATAAAATTTGAAGTGGGCCGAAAATAATTGAATTTGGGCCCAACAAAAGTCAAATTTAGATGGACTGAATGGCCCATTTGGAGCATGTCCAAACCGAATGGACCGACCCTAGACCGGACCGATCTATACTCTGTCCGGTCCAGGGTTGAAAATCTCTGGACCGAATAGGTCCGGTCCAGTCTACAAAACAGTCTAAGACCGGACGGACGGACCGATATCACCCCTACTTATATCCGGAATGATCTTAGATTTTGAAGGCATTTTTTAAATAAGTTGTTAATTAGTTACCAAAATTTTTTTATGATTTGATTGATTGACTGATTATTAATTTAAATAGTTCAATAAATTTGGAAAATGCATGTTTACCCCATCTAGGTGTATTAGGGACCTGAGCCAATAATTTTTCACTTTATAAATTGAAGATCAGTGGAATTAAAAGGTCCAACTAGTTCTTGCAGCCAAACTTTGAGGAGTCAAAGTTGCGATTAGGTTATGCTTGGTAGATGAGATGAAATGATAATTTTTAAAAATTTTGTAAATAGTATTAAAATGAAAGTTTAAAATATTATTTTTTAATATTATTATTGTTTTAGGATTTGAAAAAGTTAAATTAGAATTTAAAAATATTGAATTATTTATTATATTATGTATGAGAATTTGAAAAAAATGTAATGATAAAATAAGATAGAGATGAAATGAGATTTCTAATCTTTATCCCAAACATATCATAAGATATTAAAAACACCACGGTTTTCTTCTCGTATAAATATATTACAGACCCACGAGTGAGAAGCAAGAAACTCCTCGGTCTGTTGTTAGATCAGAAAGAAAGAAAATCATGGGTTTCGAAAAGGAGGAGCTTGATTTGGTGTTGGTCCCAGCTGGGTTGCTGTTCATGTTTACCTACCACCTCTTCTTTCTTTACAGATACCTTCATAGGCCTCACACCACATTCATGGGCTATGAGAACAATGACAAGAGAGCTTGGGTCAAAAGTATTATGGAGGCCAGTAGCACCCTCCCTCTCCTTCCCATCTTTTGTTGTTCAACCAAAATTGATTTTGGCAAATTTGCTCACCTTTTTATATTGGAAATTGCAGAACAAGGATAAGAGTGTCAGCGCGGCTCTGACTGTGACCAGCTCCAACACAACTGCAGCGACTTACTTGGCAGCAGTCTCTCTGACTCTTTGCTCTCTCATTGGAGCTTGGATTGCTAACGCTTCCGACATCTTCAGAAGCGAAATAATCTACGGAGACACAAGGGCATCCACCATTTCCATCAAGTACATGAGCCTCCTGACCTGCTTTCTTCTTGCTTTTTCGTGTTTTATTCAGGCAGTAAGGCACCTTGTCCGTGCAAGCTATCTGATAAGCAACCCAAGTAGTGAAGTTCCTGTGAGTAGTGTGGAGTTGGCAGTTATAAGGGGAGGTGAACTTTGGTCACTTGGGCTTAGAGCCCTGTATTTTGCTCTTAATTTGCTGCTGTGGTTTTTTGGACCAATACCCATGTTCGTTTCCTCCATCATTATGGTACTAGTCCTCCATTACCTCGACTGCAATACAACTCCATTGAATAAGTATGGATCTGCAGGGAACTAGATCGATGGTCAAAAAGACAGGTCAACGGCATCTCTAAAGGAGCCCCCAGATCTGAAAATTGTTTCTGTTTCTTAATGAAGCACCAAACCGTGGAATTTTTTTTATCTCAAAATTCTAGTGATCAGAGTTTGATTTTAGCTGTCAGTTCTTTTATCCCTCCTTGCAATCTTAAAATCTCTTGCCTGATTTGAAAGGGCATTTTCTATCTATCTCCCTTTAATCTGTTCGATTAATTGTTCAGCACTTGCTTTATATATATAACCTCTCCACAAAAGCTGGACCGCGGCCTCCTGAGGGCCTGTGCAAGTGCTTTATATCTATCTATATGCTAGTATAATAAACGGAGGCGACCACAATGGGCACGCCCCCTTTACCATAATGATCAGACGTTACACCCACCTTGCATTTTTTTTTTCTTTTTTTTTTTTAAGAAGATGACGGTATCCAATTTTATTGATAACCCTCACTTTTTGTAGAGAAAAATCGTAGTTACAGCCAGACACTTGAAGTTACAAATAAGCATAATGACCAAAACTCAAGTATCAAAAATCAAAAGACCCATACACAAACTAAGAAAGCTAAAAAATTACAAACTAAATAGAAAGAATAATACTAAGAAACTAACCTGCAAGGAAAGGAACAGATCACACATATAAAAAAAATAACAAAAAAGCGAGAAGCAAAAATCCCGTACCTCACTTTGATAATCTCAAATAAAAAAAATCAATTTTATCCATACGAAGAAAACTTCTTAACTTACTAGATAAAGTATCTCTATCATCAATTTAGTTTGTATTTAAATCTCCAACACTCTGCTTAACAAGAAAATCAACCACAGCATTACCTTCGCGATAGATATAAGTAATTTTATAATCCATGCAAAAATAATCACCCACCTTGTATTGACATTGCAAGTTACACAGTTAGCAGCTCTAATTTGTTTGTTCTTAAAAAGCAACTTAATTCTCATAACTTTAATATCAACTCGTTCGATCGTTTTCACAATTATAGAGCAATTAAACCTAACAAGAACATATTGGGAGATAAGGGTGTCACACCACCTGCCACCTGGCTCCAGCCTGGCCACAATGTCACTTGCATGCATTAATAATACAACTAACATCACAATTGGAACCTAGAATTAATATAGGTTCCCAATAGTCAATAAGAACTCACTTTTTTTTTTTAACGAACGTGAGATGATCAATGTGAAGAGTTAAAGAAACATAAACTAGCAAGAATAAAAATACAAGAAGTGTTAGAACCACAAAGATATTTCATAAAAATAAAAATACAAACTGACATGTATTTATATGATAAGTTAGATTTAATTATAATATAAGTAATTTTACAATCTAATACATCATATCAAGTTTTATAAATTTATTTTTATAAAAAATTTTATAATTAAAATACTTCTCCAATAACATTGATTCCCGCGTAGTGCGTACGTTGAGCTGTAATATAGGGTACATTGAAAGATTCCTTCGGCCACATTGATAAAGACAGGAACATCCCCATATATATCTTTCATAGAGCAAACTATAGTTTATCCTTCATTAGGTGTTGAAGACCGAGACAAGACGAGTTATTTATTAGCCAAGCATTCTTCTTGTGGCTAGATTCAATCTAAGGATCACTACAAAAACATGTCCAGCTACAATATTAATAATCTCCTCAACTAATTATATTTCATTATCTGGTGAGAGGGCGTAATTGCCAGGAGATTGTATTAAAACGACGATATGTATCGAGTACTTGACAAATCATTTCAAATTAAATATATATATATATATATATATATTTATATATATGTGTGTGTGTGTTGTGATCAGCACGAGAGAAACGTAATGAAAAATTATTGGGGCTTGTTGAAGCTAACCTTGACGACATTACATCATGGCTGTCACCTTGATCGCGGAGGCATTAAAATTACTTAAAATTAGTTCTTCCATGCAATGGTTCTTGTCCTTTAAAACCTTGTACGCGTTTCCCTTCCTTGCGCGCGCGCGCGCACTCTCTCTCACACACATATATGACTACACCAACAGTAATTACAAGAAAATTATTTATTTGTAATCAGTTGTTTCTTATTAAAATAACTATTTTCTATCAAAATGAATATATTATCGACACAAAAAGTTATTTTTATTGTAAATAACTAGTTATAAATGCTCATTTGTCTACTAGTGATCAATATTGCTAGCAATAGTAGTGACCTTCTTTGCCTCTCAGCGTTGTTGTTGAAGCTTGGACGTACGATTTTCCCTTCTGTTTAATTTGCTTTTCTTTTGTTTCCGCCCTAATTTTCTGGTTCTTTTACTCAGTTCTTGATTCGTTTCCTCTTATCAAGAAATATATTAAACCCTAGTAGATCTTAGTATCGTAAGGACAAAAACTTTTCTAAATTACATTTACCTTCTTCCTATATTTAAAAAATACTGTTTTTATGTATCATGATATTTTAGATGGAGAAGTGCTACAATTACAAAAAGATTTACGAAAATAAATCTACAAAATGATATGATTTCATATGATACGTTATATTTATTTTATAATAAAGTAATTTTATAATCTAATGTATGACATCAAACTATATCAATTTATGTATTTATTTTTTAAAAATTTTTGGATATGGCAGTGGCCCATCCCTGCCCTGCGGTCTCTGCTGGGGATTTGGAGCCTCAGACGGCGTGGCCTAACAAATTACCACCAGCCTAATAAAGTTAAGGGCCAAACTGGGCTACAAGCCCACTTTAACTCCCCCGATTAAAATAGAGAGGAAAACACGTAGGTATCTCTATTTTCCTAAGCCTACTGAAAAATAAAAGCTCCCGGACTCTTTATTTAATTGTAAAGAGTTACTTGGATTTTGATTTTGGCATTTTACACATTGAGTTCTCACAAATTGAATTTATATTGCATACTGAACTTTTTACTTACAAGTCTTCATTTTTTAATTATAGTAATTGCCAAAGTCTTTATTTTGTATGCTATGTTCCTCAAATTAATAATATTTGGGACATATCCTTTTATTTAAAAAATCAAAATTTTGCAATTATATCCTTCAATCAAAATCTTATCAGATTTTCTAATGATCTTGTTGTCATGTAGCAAGAGTGACACGACAATAATTTACGTGGCATTTTGGTATAAAATTTTAAAAAATAATAATTTAAAAACTAAATAAATGAAAATAAGTTAAATAATTAGGAGAGCTGTTTTTATTTTTTTTTAGAAGTTGGTATTTTCGTTGCGTTAAACAGTACTATGGCCCTCAACCACTACATGAGTCCTTATACTAGATCTATTACATTCAGCCATAATCTGAGACTCAATACATGGGTTAATATTATCAATATCTATCATTTCAATACTAAAAAAAACAGCTTGTTGTGCTAATTGATGTGCCACCTTATTTGCATCCCTCTTTACATATTTGATAAGCCAATTTGTATAAGCCAAGATGGTCTTGACATCTTCCACTAGGCAGCTTAGCAACTCATAATTTTGTGTTATCTCATTGCATTCACAACCTGCATTAAGTCACTTTCAAATATAACATTCTGCAAACCTAGCAATTTGTACAGAAAATTACAGCAGATATTAATCATCTTGCTTATGTTATAGTAAGTTGTAAACAAAAACACAATAGCTGCATTAAAGTAGCCAATATTTCACGGTCACTGTCTCTAATACCCACTCTCACACCCATTATATATGTTACTTGCTTGTCTCACTGCTATGTTTGAGTTCATTTTGATCAAATTTGCAGGTGAAACTTTCCACTGTGTACTGATCTGTGGGTTAAAAGCTTGTCTCGAGCCTGCTTTCTCTTAAATAAGGATAGCTGTTGTCATAAATCTAGGTACCTTGCAATTTTAATGAACTCGTGAGCAGGCTCTCCTCTCTCTTTCTCTCTCAAAAGCACCCAGCAAATAGGCAGTGTACTCCCACATACATACATTATTTTATCAATCAAACTTAGCCATTGATATTTGATAATTCCCCATATCCATAATTCTTAAATCATAAACAAATTAAATGTAGCAGTCAAAACCATCACACATCTACGACCCTAATTATTACCCTTTGCCAGGTCAGTACGTCAGTATCTGACACTTTTAATTCAGTCTTGGCCTCTCCAGACCGTACGTTCATGGCGATGTAACCTTATAAGTAGCCGACAGCCTCTGATGAGACAAAGACGAGTCAGTTTCCTTTTTGCTATTTTTCAGTGGGCTCTTTAACTTTCCACTTATATCCCGCCACGTATCGTCCATCCGCATCTTCCGGATAAGAGTACCGATGATGTTACGTGCGGCTCTCCGCAATGAGATATCGACCCCTCCATCTGCGTGTTTGACATGTGGACGGCCATGAACGCGGGACAGAAGGAGCGTAGAGTACAAGAGTGGAATGAGGGCGCGTGAAGGATGAGTGACGTGACTAAAGTACGATGAAAGGCTGTCTCTGGGCAGAGACAGACAGCACCCGCGTAAAAGTCGAGGGGTTTCTGCCAAAGTGACCTTGATTACGTTAGACAGGGAAGTGTTTCTATTATCTCATTTTATTTTATTTTTATTTATAAATAAAATATAATAAATAATTTTTTAAAAATTTTTAAATAAGAATATTAATATTAAAAATAATATTTTCTTTAATTTTAAATTTTTCTTTAAAATTATTTCATTTTTATTTAGTCGTTGGTCTAGCTTTTCATTATTTGACTCTTTCGATCCTGCCCACGCGATTCGACAATTTTTTTTGTGACCTGTCAACTTCTGAGTAGGGACCATGTGGTTAGAAGAGCATACGTGTGTAACACGATGAAGTATGGGGATGCAGGGCAGTGGAAGATTTTGGGGAAAAAAATGAATAATCCGAGAAATATTATTGGAGGCATTTGGAAGAAATGATTCGGTACGCGATGGTGTGGTGTCCCACTGGCTCTCTCCTCAGAAAGCACAAGTGACATAATTATGTGCTGACTCATAAATATAATAACTGGTATAGAAAATAAATTGTTGAAAGAAAAGTAGGTGGTGGGTATTCTGTTAAAATGGAAACAAATATTGGTAGGGCATTTGTCCCATTTCATAGTTACTGTTTGGTAGCAGGGAAAAAATGTTGGGAGAGTATCGCTAGGTAGAGTAGTACTGAGTGGGTCAGTGCGGCCACGAAGATAGCACAGATATCAGATATGTTATGCAAGTTGCCAGTACTGTCGCTTTGTTCTAATTGGTAGAATGATTTTGATGGGAATTTTTGGCTTTTAACTCTAAAGAGGGACCCAAAGAAAATTATATATCCTATATATCATCTTCATGTCTTGTATTATAGTTTCAACCGAAGAAATTAAAAGAAGATTATAAGGATTAGACACGACAAATGTTAATAGAACATTTTGTTCGATCTTTAATTCGTCTTATAAAAACTTTAAAAAAACATGGCGCTTCTCACACTTACTTTTTTTTTTTTTTTTTTTAATTTAATATATATTTGCTTCCCATGAATCCCCTAGCACTGTCGATCGAGCAGTTGATATGCATAGAAAATCTTTTGTCTCTAACAACTGAATCAGAATGATGGAGTGTAGAAACAAAAACCCGGATATAATAAATTGTTTTACACGTTTGGCTGTTATCAAATGGTGGTGTGAAGTGATATGCGTCAATATTGATGAAGACATTAACAGCATCATATATGTCACCCTTATCTTATCTTTTCTTTTTCCTTTGAACAGACAATAACATCATCGATTTGGCCATAAAGCATAACATAATTTTATCCTTAGTTGACATTGCAAAAGAGATTAATCAAATCGGAATGATTTTTCCTTAATTTCTCATAAAATGCATAATTATGAGAAATGATATTTACAACAATAGAGTACGCAAGTGCTGCACATTCCTTTTTTAAAAAATGAATAAATATAGGATTTACATTAAAAAATTAATTTTGTAATGACAGACCCTAGTACTATTTTTTAAAAGAAATGCGCGGTACTTACACAACCTATAACTGTATCTAGTTATCTCCATAATATGTGCTAAATTACTCCAATTTAGTAGTGGAGATATAGTACAAGTACAAACTCATATAAGTTATGTATTTACACTTTACAACATAGTTTTAAATTCCTTTCACATTCCAATGTAGTATCTGATACACTATACCTTCTCGTTCCGTTTCAGCCATTCTGGTTAAATTTCGGCCATTTCAGGCCTGTTCCGTTTCAAACTTTTTTATAATTTTTTTGTACTTGGATGGTAATTTTGTAAAATTTAAATCCAGATGGTATTTAATTAATTCTAAAATATAAAATGTATTTATATAATTTTTTTTTTTTGTAACTTTAAGCATGTCCCTCATTCTCTCTTTTTTTAAATATCATTAGTTTTAATAATTTCTCCATTCTTTTATCTTTTATCTTTTATCTTTGTTTTTGTGTCTCAACTCAAGTTTATGATTTTTTAAACGTATATTCATTTTATATCATTTTATAAATCTTCAATTCTTCCACATATATATATAGACACACATAGACATGATACACACTTACATATATATATATATATATATATATATATATATATATATATGTATTTATTCTATTAGTTGTTAGTTTATATATACATATAAATATTTATATATAATATAAATTAATCCTGAAACAGTACATCGGAATGCACTGGTATCGACATATTTCATTCCATTACTTAAAACTAAAATGGAACAAAATTAAAAACGTTGTTTTACAGCCTAGCTAGTCCAAAAAACGTTTCAATGAAGTCTAAAAGATCAGAGTTTAAGAGCCACCATAAGAGATGATAAGTAACGTAAATATGGCCATGAGCTAGCAAAGTTGAGAATATCAACATGATGTGGAGGAGATTTGCGGCAGCTTGTGCTGCATTATGGCCACAAATAAATTACAACTTGGGCATTTGTGAGTATAATACTCAGGATTTTATCCTTATTTTGATGAGTATAATTATAACATTGACTAATTCTTTTAAAATATAAGTTTAGACGAGATTTATACTTTTATAAATGGGTAATTAGATGCTCATGAATGAATCAACTCGATCGTAATTTTGAGAATTTTTATGGTTCAATTTGATACCACCTTTTGAATTGATGCGCAAGGACTTTGGAAAGAAGCTCCCATTGTAGGGTCTTCTGCAATTCTTTATTTGGCCAACTTTAAGAAAGTAATACTTTTGTTTGATCAATTTTGAGAGAATCTACCAACTTAAAAGGTTCTCTCACTGCCATTATTAATAGAGCAGTTATTTATTAGGTAATTCGTGCTAATTAAGAAATTTGAATATATTATGCTATAGAAGATGTTGATACCGACAACGACCACAAGCGACAAACGAACGATTGTTGTGAGAAATTAGTCAAAAGACACTATTATAGGATTGGTTAATGTAGGGATAATAATTTTTAATGATTAACAAAACACTATGATATCTTTTGCCTTATCAACTTTGTCTATGGTTTTTTTTTACCCAAGGGTGCACGTGAGTCTTTGCAATCATCATTCCATTTATCCTTATAACGGCTAAGTGCTAAAAGAGATTTCTCTTTTATCTTTCCTGAAAAGCTACTCAAACTTAATTCACTTTGACAATTACTTTATTATGGGCGCAAAGCCCAATATTAGGGCCCAGTCCAAAGACCCAGGGAAGCCATTGATTTGCAAAAAGGGGATTTTCCGTAGCTCTTTCATGGCTGCTCAAAGTGGTTGCCGGAATGCTAAATCCAATTATGGTGCATCCTAGCGTTAGAGGTACGTCTGCGCAGAAAGTAGACGTGATCGGATGTGCATGCATTCCAAATATAGTCGTTAATTGTGGTGAGGTGAGAGAGCGTGCGCATGCATGCATGCATGCATGCAGTCATGCTTAGACAAGTACGACTTGTTGGACTCAGTACCCACCGGGGCCGGGGATCGATGCGCAGAAAAAAACTATATATCTAGACGTCAAGTACGTATCAGCTTGGAGGTTCAGTATAAGGGAGAATGCATATCTTATACGCTCTAGCTATACGATCGAGTACTCAAGGGAGATAAGTGGCCGTGAAAAGGAAGGCATTTAGTGGGGGTGGGAACTAAGTAGTCACTAGGGGTGAAAACTGATGATGCGGTGCGATTTTTAGGCCAAATTAATGCCGACCAACCAATGTCTGAAAAAATGGGATAGCCAGTGATAGTAACCGGTCGATAAGGAGAAAGAAATCGATCAAGGCGGATTTCTGGCTATTCTTAGTTGATGTCGGTTCCCTTAGCATTGATTATCTACAGAGAGAACAATAAGAGAGACTAAGGAAGAGAGAGAGTTGCATAGGGGAGAGAGAGAAAGAGAGAGAGAGAATTGCAGACTAAATTGGGCAGAAGACACTAGGGAAGAAAAAGACATATCTCGAAACGATAGTATTCTACTTAAGTTTAAGTGGAACAGCGTCATTTCAGATTTTTTTTTTTCTTATGTTCTTGATAAAACGACGCCGTTTGGTTTCCGGTCCAGCTTCAAATCAGGACCGAACTGCTAAACGTTAGTTTCTTCAAATTGCCTCCACACGCCGATCAATTCCGACCAATTCTTGACACAACCGATTGGTTTGCATCGGTGGTGGCCGGTGGCATTATTTTCCGTACAACCCTAGTCCTCACATAAAAGCTTGATATGACAGTTGTCCCGAGGCAAAAGGAAAGATGATAATCTGCCATCCCATAGTACTCCTGCAAACTTGGGTGTGGACACATCCATTAGATACTAGCCCAGCTGTTGCATTCAATACATGAACACATATAACTAAAAGCATAACATAAAAAGAGCTAGCAAGAGTTGTAACAAATTGGTCCAACTCCATCATGTTCAGCAGACAAACCGAGGAAATTACCACCAAAAAATGATTTTTAATACAAGGCCACAAAGGTTTACAATAAGTAAAGAGTAAATTGCTCTTATTTCACATGCATGTCTCTTTTTGCAACACGCAATACTTGTTCTCTAATAATAATAATAATAATAATAATAATAATAATAATAATAATAATAACTAGTGCTACTTATCTACTACTTTGAGTCGATATAAAGAGAGGAAGAATATGTAGATATTAATGTTAGTAACTTAACCTTCTCATTTAATCAGTCTGCAGGCCGTATATAAGGGTTAACTTGGATTTGAGCTATAAAATATATTTTTCTCCCAAAAAAATAATCACAAAAATTTTGAAATAAACTTATCCAAAAGCATGATTCATTTACAACAAGAAACAGGTGGACAAGATGTTTAAGATGCGCGTGGGGGAAGGAGAATTCCCCGAAGAGGATAAAAGCAGGGAGGGAGTGATGGCCAATTGGGTATAGAGTAGTAACCCGTTCTGTCCGGGCTACTCAGTGGGCCTACCATCTCACAGGAGAGAGAGAGAGAGACAGAGAGAGAGCGCCTATAAGGGGCCCATTACCCATCATCTCTCTTTGCCAGTGATGGCTCTGCTAAAGCACCTGTCACTTTCCATCACTCCATACATCACCTTTTTACACTTTCACCCTCCTTTTCAGAAATATCAGGGCATAATTATAATTATAATGATATTAACTGGGTATATTATTAACCTGCCATTTTCCATTTTGTCCAACGTTTCCATTCCAATATATACTTTCATGGTAGGCATTAAAATCCATTTGGCGGCCCAAAATGCCACAAGCAATGACTCTGGTAAGTCTTAACCATTGGGTGTATCCTGTCCATATAAAGTAGATAATTTTACTCTGGGTTTCTTTTTCCACATATAAGGCTGGCAAATCGAATTTTTTAGTTTTATTCAAGTGATGAAAGGCGACTTTCATGGAATATATAAGCCACTCGAGCGGGACCTTTGATAGATGTCATTTTCTATTTTGGTGAAAGATTGAGTAGCTGGTCAAGCCATCCTCTTATTGGGTATGGTGTTAGTAATTTTGGAATTAAACAATACAATAATAATAATAATAATAATAATAATAATAATCCTAACTTCTCAATCAAGTTTAGAATTTATATAGATATTTTTTTTATGAAACCTTACTATCATATGAGTTAGAAGTAATTAGTCAGTAATAATGTTAAATAATTGTAAGAATATAATTATTTAAATTAAAATCTTGATGGATTGTAGATCAACTACTTGGTCTATACATCAAGGGATTGATTTTTCCAACCAAGCTGAAACTAGGTGGCATGTATAATGGGTCCTCCATCCTAACCCAAGATGTACGATATTACTCCTATAATTCCTAGTTGGGATTAGGCTTAAAATGTCAATTATTCATAAAAGAAGGCGGCTAATGTTTACTCCTTTGCTTAACTTGGAACAATGCAATTAAATTCGATGCATAATTGCTCCAACCACAGAAAAAGGGGTCATTGTTTCATGGATTTACCTGTTCCCTAACTGCTTAGCCATAATGTGCTGCGTTTATCATTGCTTTTTTGCCCAAGAAAACAACTCATAATTACTCGTAAGAATTTATGGCAAAGTCAAAACTTGAGGCAAAACTCAAAAGTAAAGTAGGTGTGTTTTGTAGGAGAAAAAAGGGTGGATGTTCTATACATTATGTAACCTATATACGCAAGTACCAGTTACAAAAGTCTGCCATAAATGAACAGCGGCATAGGGTATTCAATAGCATGTACCTTAAATTTGAGTTAGCACAGTGACCTTTCAAAGTTGAGCTTGTGTCAACAACAGCAAATCCTCACATGGAAAGTTAGAGACGCAGTAGAAGAAACCAGACCAATCATCCAAAAAAAAAACCAAAAGAAAAAGAAAATAAAACTGCAGATTCAAGATGTCTTCAATGGGAGGAGGACTTCTTTTTTTTTTTTCCTTTTTTCTTCTCTGAAAATAGTTGAAAAAAAATGTGGGGATTGAACATGTACCACTCAAAATCGGTCCGCCCAATAATTAGTGGAGGTTAAGGAAGTGGGGATACGAGTGAGATTTGGGGGAGAAGAAGGGGACAGAATAGACATCCTCCCGGAAATACAGGGAAGCCGTACATAAATCTCTTCTTTTCAGTTGATGATATTTATATTGGAATTTTTAACTACCAACGCACTACAGTCCTAGTTCTCTCTCTCTCACTCTCTCTCTTGCTTTCCCTGTAAGCTCTCACTGCCACACATCACTGATCACACCCAGCAGTCGCTGCTGCAGCTGCAGCAGCAGTGCTGCAGCGAGCTCAGCCTTCGGACCAGAGGAAACAAAAGCAAAAACCTAAAGGAATACCAAAAAAAAATAAAAAATAAAACAAATCTCAGTATTGAAAGTCCAAACTTTTGTTCCCAATCCCCCACCTCCAAAGCTTTTGATTTGATTTGATAGCCAACAAACCCAATTCACCCCCGTTTCCCATACAAAGCGTGAAAGCAGTAGAAACAAACAGAAAAAAAAAACAAAAACAAAAACGAAAAAGAGGGGGGGCTTTTCTCTTTTTGAGACTCCAAGCTTCTTTTTTAGCAATGCCAAAGCCACAATTGCTACCACCTCTTAAAAATGCAGGCATGACCCCCCCTCTCTCTCTCTCTCTCTCTCTTTCGCACTCTTTTTCTCATTTCCAAAAGTGCTTTTCTTCAGCTTCTGCTTTGGCTTATTGTTATTTCACGGTTTAGGGGCTTTTGATTTCATGGGTCTGATCGATCTCAACACGACGGAGGACGACGAAACGCCGTCTTCCGGTTCCTCCGCTTCGTCCTGGTGCTCTGCATCTGCTCTGAGCGCTTCGGCCTTGGCTTCGGCTTCGGCTTCGTCGGTCTGTCTGGAGTTGTGGCACGCTTGTGCGGGCCCACTGATTTCGCTTCCGAAGAAGAATAGTGTCGTGGTGTACTTCCCGCAGGGACACTTGGAGCAGGTTCCGGATTTTCCTCTTGCAGCCTATGATCTCCCTCCCCACGTGTTCTGTCGCGTTACTGATGTCAAGCTCCATGTAAGCACCTACATGAGGCATTATGGGTTTAACTATATATGCTTGAGTCTGCGTGTGTTTGAATTTAGTATCTTTGTGGTGGAATTGTAGTGGTTAGTGAATGCTATCGGTTATAAACTTATATGCGTTTGAGTTTGCTGCATATTGATTATCTTTTTATGGGTTCATTCTGGCCGTGTTCGGTTACCGATAAAACTGGGGGGGGGGGGGATCGAAGAGGTTCTGTTCTGTGCGTTTGTTCAGCGCGACTCGACTCTACGAAGTTTTTTTTTTCTAAGCACTCTACGAAGTTAATAAGACTGATTGAATTGATTCGAGCTAGTTTTTGTTTATTTATTATTTTTGGGGGGGGTGGGGGGTATATTGGGATTTACAGAAGTATACATTCTTAATTTTTCTGAACATGGTTTCTCGGTGACCCAATGGGGTGTCGAAAAAAATTATTGTGTTAAAAATGCTATTTTGTTCTGGATTTGATGTGGAATGTGTGTTTATTGGGGCAGGCGGAGGAGGGCACCGATGAGGTTTATGCGCAGGTCGCACTGGTTCCTGAAAACGAGGTGAGCTATAGCCTATAACAAAATGGTGCGCATTGCTTCGTTGCCCATAAAATTCAGGGAAGAGGAATAAAGTTTAACTCCCGCAGTGCGGCTCTGCCTATTATTGCTCGTTAGCTTCATCGAATTGAGTATTTTATCTCTTGAAGATTAAAACAACATAAGCAAGACTATCTGCTTAATTTTCTAACAGTCTTTCAGTTCACATATTTTGAATTAGACATTTCTGTGTTTTTCCGTCCTTAAAAAATATACCCATTTTTGTGTCTCGATTTCATGGTTAAACGTTTTCCGTATCTCTACTTTCGTGTTGAAAACCTAAGAGGTAATTTTGGCTTTTCATGGATTGTCGTTCGGCATAGCAATTCGAGCATAAACTTCAAGAAGGGGAAGTCGATGCAGATGGGGAGGAAGACGATGCTGATGTAGCTGTAAAGTCGTCCACACCCCACATGTTCTGTAAGACTCTTACTGCTTCTGATACTAGCACACATGGAGGCTTCTCTGTACCTCGTCGAGCTGCTGAGGACTGCTTCCCTGCCCTGGTAATCGTAGTAAACATTTTTCCACTCCACGCGTATTTTGGCTTCACCTAGTTTGAATCGTAAACCCGTACTTGAATGCACTTATTTGACCCACATACGTGCTTCAGTTTGTACTTCTTTTGTTGTATGTGAACTTAGGCAGTTTGTCACTGCAGGACTATAAGCAACAGAGGCCTTCTCAAGAGCTTGTGGCAAAGGATCTACATGGTTTGGAATGGAAGTTTCGACATATCTACAGGGGTAAGACGGATACGTATTTCAAATAAAGACAAGCTTATTGTACTGTGATGAAGCCTGCTTATTCACTTTTTGTTTGAGCAGGGCAACCGCGAAGACATTTGCTCACTACTGGGTGGAGTGGTTTTGTAAACAAGAAGAAGCTCGTCTCTGGAGATGCCGTGCTCTTTCTTCGGTAAAAACATTCTCATTTGAGGAAATTTGACATTGTCTTTGTGATTCTTAACTAAATATTTGCTCCAGGGGTGAGGATGGAGAATTGCGACTGGGAATCCGAAGAGCTGCTCAAGTTAAAGGTAGTGGCAGTTTTTCGACTCTCTGTAGCCGTCAGATGAATCATGGCTCTCTGATGGATGTGGTTAATGCTATATCTACTAGAAGCACCTTCAACATTTACTATAATCCAAGGTATTAGCTGTTGTGCTTTCCTCATGTTTGAACAAAAAATGTATCAATTGCTACTTTCATGTTAACTACAGGCCAATTTCACCAGGCATGTAGAATCTTAGATTTTGGTCTTTAGTGTATGGAGGTTGAAATTCAATTCCCTATCAAATAATTACCTGTAAAAAAAAATTCCCTATTAATTCTTAACTTTCTTTGAGGTGCTCACCAACAGCTTGGAAATATAGTGTTAAGAAAATTATAATAGAAAAGGTTCCCCAGTTCTGTGTTCCTGTGCATGACCGAGACTATCTTTTCTAAATATTTGTTTGTTATATGTTAACTCAATATACTCTACTTTTTATTTATGTAGTTATTTCGTGCTTACAAGTTGAAAGATTCATTCTTTCCTTGCTAATGACTAACGAGTGATGTACTTAACTTCTAAAATTTTCCGAGTATATCTAGTAGGGCCAGTTCATCAGAATTCATTGTACCTCTCCGTAAGTTCTTGAAGAGCCTGCAACATTCTTTTTCAGTTGGAATGAGGTTCAAAATGCGTTTTGAAGCAGAAGATGCAGCTGAGAGAAGGTTAGTCATGTTGTACTTGCACCATTTTTTTCTTTTTGCACCACTGAAGATAACTTAGAACAACTTAATCTAATTAATCTGTCTCTCCCCCTTCTTTTGGTCAGATACACAGGGCTTGTAACTGGAATGAGTGATATGGATCCTGTTAGATGGCCTGGTTCAAAATGGAGATGCCTACTGGTATGTGTTTTTTTATCAAGTGCATACTGGTATGTATGTATAACAGGACTTGATCACCTTTACAATAACTTGTTTTTCTTTTTAAAAATATATTTGGGTTTTCAAAAAAGAAAGATTCATTCTTTCTCTGTCTACCGTCCGGCCACTGCAAGCTAACAGATCCAAAAATAAACAGATAAGTCTTAGATTGAAAAAAATGCTCATGGGTCTGCCCACCACCACAGTACAGGTGCCATAGGTCTGTGCCCACAACACGGCTTGGCCGTGGGTCTGCGCTGTGGAGCACAGTAAAGGAGAGATTCGAATGAGAAGAAAACAAAATAGAAGAAGAAGAGAAGAAAGGGAAGAGGAAAAGAAGAAGATGAAGAAAAGGAGAAGAAGAGGAGGTGGAGAGGAAGAAAAAAAGAAAAGATGAAGAAGAGGAGGTTGTGTGGCGTTGGAAGGAGGAAAAATGAATGGGGAGATAAAATGTTAGGGTTTTAAACTTTATATACCTAAGCAGGTGGGTGGGTACCTTGCCCGGAATCTGCCCGCTTGGGTATATTAAGTTAAGCCCTGGCGGGATGGGCGGATCCCCTGAGCGGGGCAGGTTTGGGTGACCTGCTCCTCACCCCTAATCCAAATCCACTGCGTTAAGTTTCCTATCTTCAAGCTGAATTTGAATGTGTGGATGTTTACACAAATGCACATGTGATGCTAATGTATGGTTGGTTGTTTGCTCTTAACTGTAAATCATTTAATATGTTTGGTTGTTTGCTCTTGTGGACCTATGCTCTCTATTTCACGACAATTCTGTATATTAAAGTGAGGTGTTCACTTATAATGTGATGCGTTCCAATGAAATTGCTATAATTGATGGTGGCAAATGATGTTGGCTTCCCTTTGCAGGTTAGGTGGGATGATGTGGAGACTAGACATAACAGGGTTTCTCCATGGGAAATTGAGCCATCTAGTTCTCTTTCAGGTTCCACTAGCTTGATGGCGCCTGGTTCAAAGAGGACCAGGATTGGATTTCCTTTAGGAAAATTAGAATTTCCAATTCCCAGTAGGTTCTTCTGCATTCCAAAATGTTTTTTTCTTCCATAACAAATTTTCCGCACAACACAATTGACCAGTCTTATTATTCTTCTAGCAGATGGGATTGGAGCATCAGACTTTGGGGAATCTTTAAGCTTCCAGAAGGTCTTGCAAGGTCAAGAAATTTTCGGTTTCACTCATGATGGTATCGATACTCATAATATGCGTACATCTGAAACGAGGAGGTGTATTCCTGGTTCAAATGGTTCTGGGATTGCTGCAATAGGAGATGGTGTTAGAAACCCAGCTCTGAACTCTGAGATCTCCTATAAAGGCATGGGCTTTGGTGAATCTTTGCGATTCCAGAAGGTCTTGCAAGGTCAAGAAATATTTCCAAGCTTGCCATATGGAAGAGCCCCATCAACTAATGAGGCCCATGGCAATGGTGGCCTTGGAATCCTTGATGGTGTTCAAGTGATGAGCTCGAGGAATGGATGGCCTGGGATGATGCGGGGCAATAATACAACTATGTGCCCATTTTCCCCACCTATGCAAGCTTCATCACCATCCTCTGTCTTAATGTTCCAGCAAGCAACTAATCCAGTTTCGAACTTAGGTTCAATGGATAAATTCAATAGTCTTGAGGATCAGAGAATTAGTAACCGAAGTTTGGCTGTTTCTGAAAAAATTGGTGGAAAGCTCACATCATCGTCACTATATGAGCATAACTTCTGCAGGAAAGATCAAGGAGACACAAATTCTTCCAGTTTCGAGCATAATCAACTGGTCTCTACACTCCCTCCTCTTGCAACTCAATCCACCCTTGAGGGCTGCCAGGATCTAGTTCCCTCATGTAAAAGTAGCTGCAGACTCTTTGGGTTTTCATTGACAGAGGAAAAACATGTTGCAAATACTGAGAACTCCACTCCAGCTTCATCCCCATTGAATCCCGGAACTTCTTTTCTGCCTCATGTTGGGGACCAGTTCCATCCCAAGCCTCCACTGATGACCAAGGCAGTTGGAACCGCTTGTACCAAAGTAAGCAACCTCTATGCTGTAAGATATGCTTTTTGATATTGCATTGTAGTGTACTATTGTTAGGTAGGAAGTGCTGCTTTGTAAGCAAGAGTGTTGTCAACAGGAAACCAGTCTTCCTAAGCTAGACATATGTGATTTTCTGATTATGGGTTGGAGCTGGATTTGATATGGAATGGCGTTTTGCTAGTCTGGGAAAATGACGGAATGGTACAAGAATAGTGAGGATGGTACTTTTCTGGAGATGATCCATGGCAGTAATATCTGACTATTCCTTTCCAATATCAGTGACATTATCTTTTGCACTCTGTATCAAGCCTGAAGCGGGCGTTTTTACCATCTTGAGTAGCACATGGCACATGTCACAAGGCTCACCCAAAGATGCTGGCTTTTTCTACTTTCAAGTAGTTTCTTCTGGATTTGCCTTTCTTTCCATAGGCACAAGTCTTTGTATACTGATTTATTGACAATGAGTCTGTTTAGTTTTTCATATGGTTGATAGTTGTTGACATCGTTTTGCAGGAAATCCTGCAATATTTTCACAAGAACTATGATATCTACTAATGGTGTAGTACTGGTCCCTGAGGTTGCAGAGGAGGATGCCTGTAGTTTGCTCAGATTGTGTTCTGCCATTAGTTTAAAATTATAAATTAGCCTGTGAGGAGATAATTGTAATTATAACCTCTAGGCAACTTGATTGTATCTTAACTTCAAGAACAACTTGTGTTTCTCTATTAGTTTTCTTATGATTGCCTACAATGATATGTTCTAACATATCATATTCTACGAAATTGGATACTTTTATGGTGGTTGCCTTTTATTTGTCAAGTGTTATCCTTTGTGAACTTGTCTGCTCCAATTTTGACTGCAACATTTTGATTGTTTTTATTCCTCTCTCTCTCTCTCTCACACACACTCCCGCCCTGCGGCGGGATTAGCTCTCTTGTTTAGCTTGATTTCTAGCAGGAGGCTTTGCTCTATTTCTTGGTAACCGTGTAAATAATGGCGGTAGAGCGAGTTCCAGAATTATAAATTGGGGTCCAGTTTCTTGTGACTCTAGTTGTATGTTGTTAGCTACTTTAAAGCGAAAAAAGAAGTAAAAGTTAAAACAAATGAGAAAATTATACTATATCCCAACTCGGAGGTTAGAAGAAACAGCCGCCTTGGTACCTTCTTGAGATCTGGAATGACATAATCTCTCTTCATGCACACTTTCCTTTTGAGCTTATCATTCTTGCAGGCTAAATTCTTGGTTGGTAGACATGTTCTGGATAAATCTGGCATAGCTCAGTTTAGACAGTAGCCATTTAGATTTGCTGGCAATACTTGGTTATCTGTATGGCATGTTAAGTTTCCTTTTGCTTATTTTTTGTGTATAGCTATAGACTCTTTTACAGAACTTTTGCTTTTGGATTTGTTTGTAAACCCTAAATTTAGAAATTTTTGGAGTCAAACTTTTTAATAAAAAAACTCAAGGTTTTGTTAAGGAATTGTGCTAAATTTATGAGTTTTATGTTAAAAAAAAAAAAAAAACTGTAGACTTTTTTTTATTATTATTATAAAAAAATAAAATAACTGTACGGCTATGTTGATAATGTATTTTTCTTTTTTAAAGGAACGCAAAGGGGTGTTCATATATCTTGGAGAGGGGGCAAGAGCCACTCCTTTCCTGTCTCAACGCCTAGCCCGACTTAAAAGGACGCGGTACCGCCGACACCGTGAACAAGAACCGGCAGGTTTCTCTAGGCCACCAGTTTATTGCGTCGGATCTAAAGGGAAGAACAAAAAACGCGTCGAATCAACGAAATGTGAACATCTGCTATATTATATTCCCATGTATCCAAGAAAAAACTGGATGTGAAAGCTAGAAAAAGTTAAACTCCAGGTTCCAGATTTGTGAACTGAATCTTTCTTCACCAAACGTGGGTCCTATTAAAAAAAATGCTTATATTTCTTCTACGTGTACGCACGGTGACTCGATCTTTTCAATTTAAGCTAGCTTGGGACGGGTTCTAAATAACTCCAGCTTTTGTTACTTAGAGCATTGGTAATGGTCTAGTTATTATTAAGTTTAAAATTTAATTAGAATGTTATCTTTTGGTTATAATATAGACTAGCGAAAATATTAGTTCACATTGGACTAACTATCTTAAAGTCTAAATTATAATAAAATATTATTAATTTTAATAATATTAATTTTTTATTTAATATTTTACAAATACACTTCATATATTAATTAATAACTTTATTAAAAAATAAAATTTTTATTTTTCAACATTTGGTCACAACAATTAAAATAGAAAGTAAGATGAAGATATTTGAAATAAAAGAAAATATGCCTACAAGTTCATCAAGTTTGGAGAGAAAAGGAGGGAAAGAGAGAGAAGTAGATGAAATAATAAAATATATTTATCCAGTATGAACAGTAACTCACCCTGTTTAGAGAGCTTCTAAGAATTACTGTAGCTAATTCTTAAACTTTGGATCATTTGGCTAGTCCAATGTAGAGGTTTTTTTTCACATCTAGCTAAAGTTTGGACTTACATTGGCATTTGGCTAGTCTATTGCCAATGCTCTTATTCCACTTGTACCAGCTTCAGAATATTCTTTAATTCTTCTTGATCCAAATTTATAGCAAATGGCTTATTTGAGGAGTGAAATTAGATGAGAATTTTATTAATAGTAATAAAATAATTTATAAATAGTAGTAAGATAATTTGAGTTGAGTATAAATATCTCATAGACATGTGATCTCGTCTATTAAAAAAAAGAAAAAAGCATAAATATCTCAACTTTCGAATGATCCGACAAATCTCCGAGGCTGATAAATACTTCAGTTTGTTGTTACATTTTTCACACGCCAATGATTTTGTCCTACTATGTTACGAGTCAAACTTTGCACACCCATAATATTGATGAAAGCAAGTGTTCGAGTTGACCATGCATCATATGCTTGGGAAACAAACAAGTTGCGAGAACCCAGGTATATATGCACAGCTACTCACTATTTGTTTCTAGACTTGAACTAAAGCATCTCTCTCGGGTGGCGTACAACAAAACTAAACCCCCACAAATCATATTAGAGAGAGAGAGATGGTTGAGGAGGAGGTGACAACAACTGTGGAACGCACCCTTGAAGCAACACCAACATGGGCTGTGGCAACTGTGTGCTTCGTATTAATACTGATCTCCATTCTTATTGAGCAGATGCTCCATCTTTTGGCCAAGGTATTCTTTCTGTTTCGTTTACATGGATGACCTTTTACCATGCAGAGTATAGCTATAATCACTCATCTATCATTATTTATAAACTGATGTAATAATTTATTGCCCATCCTTTGTTTGTTTGTTTGTTTGCTCAGTACTTTAGCAAGAAAAGGAGGAAATCCCTCATTCAAGCTCTTGACAAGATCAAATCAGGTGAGAATCCAAAAATTGAGACTCAGATATTTTTAATGGTTTGTCTTCCTCTCAACTTCTTAGTAGTTACTTGGGCTAAATAGATACTCTCTCTCCGTCTCTACTGTGTTCGTAGAATTGATGATGTTGGGATTCTTGTCATTGTTGCTGACTGTGAGCGAAAAACCTATAGCAAACATCTGTATTCCGAAGAGTGTTGGTGAAACATTTCTTCCATGCAAGGGCATGAGTACCGCAAGTGATGATGAGGAAGAAACAAAATGCGCGGAACAGGTAAGAAGCTAGCAGATGCTGAGAAAGAACCAAAGCAAATTCTTTTATCGGACTAACCAAAGAAACAACGATCGATGTTGTTCTTGAAAAGCAACTTTCATGTGCCCCTAAACAACAAACTCTATTTTTCGGCCTTGAAGTCGATGATGATATATGATGGATTTGCTCGCATGCAAACAGAAAGAAGCAACAAGCACATGATCATGCACATAAATAGGCGCAAGTTAACATATGAATGAAATCATTAAATAGATCCTTTTCTGTAGGCTTAAGTTTATTAACATGGTATTAGAGTTAGCTCTTTAGGTTTGAACACGAATTAAATATTTCAGACTAATTTATTAAGAAAATTTGACCCCAACTCCATATGCAAGTTAGGGTACTAAAATATAAAGTAAATGATTAAATTAATTCATTCTTATATACTTAAGCTTTTGAGAAAACGGATTAAGATCAGCTTGCATTTAAATAATTTTTGCTTTCAGCTATACATGATAATGATAACACAAAGATTTAGTTAATGTGTTGCTGTTTTGGCTGGATTCTTGAACAGGGAAAAGTCTCCTTGTTATCAAGGAGAGGTGTGCAGGAACTACAGTACTTAATCTTTGTGCTTGCCTTCTTCCATATATTCTCTAGCGTTCTTATGTTCAGTCTTGGAATGGCCAAGGTAAGAAGAATCTCAAAGTTTTGAACTTTTTGAACTTTACCTTTCATTTCCTTCTAGATTTGAGTGTAGGGACTTTGGGTTTTTGAGTTTTGACTTCCAGAAGCGTACAAAACCGGCTCAAATTATAGCATCAACAGAGAAAACAGAAATTGTAAAGGAAATTCCGCTGATGTGAAGTTGACAAACCTTCAGTGCATTCTAGAGAGATTCTGAATAGGAAATCTAGACTGTTATTATTTGACGCAATTGGCTTTTGTTGTGTTTTTCCTTTTTTTTTTATTTCTCTAGATGAAGACATGGGAGTCTTGGGAGGCAGAAACTAGAACATTGGAATATCAAGTTTCAAATGGTAAGCTTTGGGGGGCTATATATATATATGGGTCTAGAATCTGGTCCGTACGTTGATGAAGTCTTTGTGGAGTGCCCTTGATCACAAGGAACTCGAAACCTTGATGTTAATTGATAATTGCATACATGACCATTGAACCCTGTAGCGACATCTTTTACAAATTAAACTTGGAAGAAAGTTCATACAAGAATTTCATTTTGCAGTCATCTCCCATGCATTGTATTTATGCTCCCCTTCATTATAAATCGAGCAAATTCATTCCTCCATTATAAATAAGGACTTTTAATAAAATTGATGTCATTGTCGAGATATATATATATATATATATATATATATATATATATATATATATATGCATACATATATATTTCTGATGTGGCTACCCATATTATTGGAAGTTGTCACTATCATCCACCTTGTAACTAGATACTGGTGTTAGGCGCAGTATCGCAAGATGATCTTATATATAAAAGTTTGAATTATATTATTATATTCAAATATATATATTTGTTAAAAATTTTAGATTAAGGGTCCGTTTTCACTCGAAAAGTGTCTCGTCTCATCTCATCTCATATCATTAAATTTTTTTTAAATTTTTACACGAAATATAATAAATAATTCAATTTTTTTAAATTTTAAAATAATAATAATATTAAAAAATAATATTCTAATAATATTTTTTTAACTTTTATATTTTATTTAAAACTTTCTCATCTCTCTGTATCCAAATCAGCCCTACGTTAACACGTTATAAAATTTAATATACAGATTAATCCCATCTGCATATCAAATTCCACATCACACCTTCATTAATTAATCAAATATATTTAATTCTCATAGTTTTGATTTCTTTTCTTTTCCCAATAGTTCTTACTGTTCCTTGATTAAAAAAAAAAAAAAAACTAGATCCACGAAGGTTTCAGCTCACCCATCAGACATCGTTCGGAAAGCGGCATCTGAAATTTTGGAGTGACCACCGATTTCTTCGTTGGCCGGTTAGTTCAATGAAAACATGACCATTTTAGACGTCCCTTTTACCAACGGGAGGCTCGATGTTATCTTTATATCTTTAATTTCATCATGCAGGCCTGTTTTCTTAGACAGTTCTACAAATCGGTCTCCAAAGTGGATTATCTCACTCTTAGACATGGATTCGTTATGGTATTGCTACAAACCCATTACAATTACTAGACCAATCTACGCCCAATTTTCTTGATTTATGGCTAAACTTCTAATTACTAGATATTAATTTGCTGTCTTCTACTACGATTCCAGGCCCACTTTGCAGAAGGAAGTAACTTTGATTTTCAAAAGTATATAAGAAGAGCTTTGGAAAAAGATTTTGGGGTGGTAGTGGGAATAAGGTAAGCATAAACACATGAGTTGCTACCTGATCTTTGATATTCAACTTATAATTCAGTATTACTAATTTTTTTTTCTCGGGCATGTTATTTTTGCAGTTGGTGGATTTGGATATTTGCTGTATTGTTTCTGTTCTTCAATGCACACGGTAAAACCTGAACAGAGTAATTTCAATCAATACATATTTAGATCAATGCTAACTCAGAAAATTTATTCTACTTTCTGCCTGCATGCAGCATTTCACAACTATCTATGGCTTCCCTTCTTTCCATTAGCCGTAAGCAAACCAACTTTTACTGCCAGAATTTACTTTCTTTAGCCATGGAGATTTTGCAATGAGATGAGAGATTGTAATGATGTTTTGTATTTGCAGATACTGTTGCTTGTGGGTACAAAGTTACAGGTCATCATAACTAAGATGTGCTTAGATAGCCATGAGAAATCTCATGTTGTTAGAGGAACTTTGCTTGTGAGGCCCAGTGACCACTTTTTCTGGTTTGGCTGGCCCAAATTGCTTCTCCACCTTATCCAGTTCATATTGTTTCAGGCAATTCCTCAATATAATCCTTTTCCATATTGTTTCAGAAAAGCTACCGAAATTCTACACAATAAAACTTTAATTATTCTAATCAAAGGAACTCTCGTACTGGGCTTTGCAGAATTCCTTTCAGCTGGCTTTTTTTGCATGGACTTGGGTAAGGATCCTTAAGTTTGTTGTTGTTCATATCATTTTATTATGTAAAGCCTAAAGGATCTTCCTAACTTGCTTCCCTTTGCAGTACAAATTTGGTTTTAGGTCATGCTTCCATAGAGAAAATGAGGATATCATCATAAGGCTTGCAATGGGTGTAGTTGTACAAATCCTCTGTGGCTATGTGACACTCCCTCTCTATGCTTTGGTCACACAGGTACTCGTGACATTTGATCAAAACCATAATCCAATCGTTGTTGCCAATTAGTTTAAATAATCACATTACAATTATTGAAAATAATATTCTCCATCCTGAATTTTTTCATTCCCAATAACACCAGCCAGCAGATTATGATATATATTTTGAATAACTTCTTGTTCAAGTGGTTGACATTAGAAGAAACTCAAACTGCAATAAGTACTAGTGTAATTGGGGATGACAAACTCATGATTTATGATGATTTAGTTCTTTTATTTTATTTTATTTTTTATAATAAGCTTCACTTTATTGTGGCAGATAGGCTCATTATCTGTTTAACTTTTAGTTCAAAATTAACAACACGTACGAAAGATGTACAAATAATATTTTCTTTCTCGAAGTAAAATAGTGTATCAAGTGGTGACAATACAGGAGCTTTAATTGGCTCTTACAATCTGCAATATGCGACAGATGGGCTCGACAATGAGGAAAGATCATGCATTCACAGAGGTTGTGGTTTATGGTCTGAAGAGATGGAGAGCGAAGGCCAAGAAAAACCTTGCTTTGAGCAGCTTCAGAAACACAGATTACCACGCACGCCCTTTGCTAGACGCCTCGCTTGAAACTTCACCCTCCTTGTGTCATGATGCAAGATTCTCAGTAGACTTTGATCTCCCTTCGGACTCTGAATTTGTGGCAGTAGAACTAGACAGTGAAGAAAAATGCAAGACAGAGACAATCCGAGGAGAAGCAAAAGGTAGGCTCTTTCAATGGTTTTGACTGGAGCAGTAGTAGTACTACTCTTTCGTGAAATTTCATAGCAAGGAAAAAACAGATCATTTTAGGAGAGGTTTTCATGAGCTCGGTGGCCATGTTATAGTCATAGGTAGTTGTGACAGTTATTCATTTTAGCTCGTGTAAGTAATTAGACGATGCCGTTTGGGATGTTTGTATGCTGGATGTATGTACCTTCCCATCATATTAGGTGAGAATGCTTAAGAACTGCATGCGTCATTTGAAGTCTACTTGCCTTACCTCAGATGGCAACTCTGTATCCTGTATTCTGGACTTGTAATTACCCACCACATTAGCCACGTGTTTAGAGTGTCTATTTGTATACCAAACCCCTATAAACCTATATATGACAACGATAAAATGTCATAATAATATTAACAGTAAAAAGATTTGGTAATCAGCAAAAGATCTTAGGTTTCTCAGCTATGGTTAAGGTGCGTTTGGTTCTTAAATTCAATTGAACTCAATTGAATTCAGTCTAATTTTAAACTGAATCTAATATCTAAATACCTAATTCTCAAATTACTAAACTCATTCCAACTCAAAACCTTCTTAGACGTAGGACTTACAACCTTTTTCAATTTAAAACATCTTTATACGTGGAATCTATAATCTTTTCCAATTTTCTATAAAAAGTACTTAACTTATCTTAACATTCAAACACACTTTAAATTCAGTTTAGATAGGCTCTACATAACTTCTTTCACTATTCAATTCATTACTATTTATAAAGAATTTAATTTAACATTTAAATACAGTCTAAGAGTATGAAAAGATGAATTAAACCTAAAACTCGAAGGATCATTCAAAAACAGGTTTATCATGTGGTGCCCGGCCAGAGCATAGGCTACTAGGGTGGCTAAGGTTAAAAATAAAAAATAAAATAAAAACTCCCAATTGCAACTTCATCTATGGTTTTTTTTCTGCAATAAGTGAGGCACTCTAATAAAATCAGGGATCTTATCTCTTTACCTAAAAAAGATATATTGGACAAAAGAGGGTGGGAAGTGAAGGGAAAATTGAAAACAAGAGCTTGCATGGCTGTCTGCTGCCCATCTCAGAGACCCAGTCCCGACTCCCATGGCAGAGTTGAGGAAGCAAAAATACAAAGACTCAAAAACCATTTGCTAGAGTGGGCCCCTTATTATATTACATCAGATTTCCCTTTCAAGCTTTAATTTTTTTTTTTTCCATCAACAAAAGTGAAATATATATATATATATATATATATATATATATATTTGTGATGCTAGCTTGTCCTGCTTGTCACGTAATCTAAACATACAGGAGAAGGTTTTTCCTCATCGAATGCGTCATTGAAGTTTTCCTAAACCACATCACAAAAACATGTGGAGGACATACATAGGGAAGACTTTTTAGTGTCAAAATAGCACATATGGTGGTCGCAATTAATTGTAGACAGCTAAGCAGGACAGATCCCTACATTTAAAAGTAAGTGATTCTTTGTCTTCAAGTTAAGCACAAAGGTTTTAGCGGTGGAGAAGAAGCTTTTGCATGCAGGCTTGCGTTTCCAACCTGTAAGCCAACTACCAAAATCATTAATTTGTTGACAGAAACTATTAAAGGAGGCCTTTTATTTTGGTTCTCTTTTGTGGAAATGCGAGATGAACAGAGGAAACCACCTTGCTACTTTCTTTTTTTTTTACATGTAAAGACAAGGTTCCGGAAGGCCACTCGCTAGCCCAAACATGCAGCGATACCATGGGCGAAAATGAATGTAAAACAAATAAGAGTACTGCTACAGCCACGATTATATAAATATAATCTCATATAGTTTTATGTAGTTTATTATATTTATTTTATAATATGATGAATCACTTCATAATACATCAATTTATAAAATTATTTTTATGTAATTTATTTATAATTAGAGTATTTCTCAACAAATAAATATCAAAGAACGTCGGGGCAAAAAGTGTACGTACAGCACAAACATTTAAATAGACGATGACCCTTTAACAAGCATATAAATTACGTTAAGGATAAGAGGCAGAAAATCCAAAGCCTAACTCGAAGAATCAATTGAATATGGTCCCATTCTCGATCCTTTGAAATTGGTAATTAACATTTTAATTATTGCGTGTGACGCTCGGTAGACCTCTCTCTCTCTCTTTCTCTGTGTCTCTGAGAATGAGGTTGGGACGTTGTAAATGGTGGATGGGGTCCAATGACCCACAAGTCGTGTAACATGACATGAAAATAGCGGCTACTTTAGACTAGTCTCCAACTTTACGTGGGTTTTTCCCTCTCTATTATTCACCCAGTTTTTTTCTCCAAAAAAATACATATAATAATATTAATGGTCTTTGTGAAGGTTCTTTTCTGGGTGTGCCTTTGATTGGAGATCATGACCCATTCATTTAGCTCTTTCCACGTAGAGTGGACCGACCCACCGCCCTTAATTTTCAAAGTAAACCCTTGCTTGCTATCTTCTACTATATTTTTTTTTTTCACCCTTTTTGTCATTATAATCTAATTCCCCCCTTTCACTTTCAGAATTCAAAAACAAATTCACAAATCCTCTTTTTCCCTTCCTTCAACAAAAATAAAAATAAAAAATAAAAATAATTTTCACGACGAAAAAAAAAAAGATATTTTTTTAAAAAAGGATGGCATTCAATTTTATTGATAATTTTTATTTTTTAAATAAAGTCAGATATTTCAAAATCACTATCTTAATTAATACTTTATTAAATGATTAATAAATTATGAAAATCATTTGAATGACACTATTCTCTAATGATATCTATGTTGACCAATGAATTGAAACACAAAACTAGGGGCCGAGAATCAAAGAGATATAAGAGAATTACAAAATTTTGTGACTCCAGATAAATAGAAAAAGACAAGGGGTTTCCCACGAGAAAAAATCACAAGATTTTATAGTACAGAAGAAGCGTACATCCCGTAACTCCAAACGCATGTTCCTTCGCCATAATGCGTCAAGTGGAAGATGGGAAATTCAGGCCCACACAATCACATCATAAACATGTGGAATCTACGAGCTACGTACCATTAATTGCTGGCTGTCGGTCGCTTTACGTTCACAGGCTGTGACGTAGAGGGCCTAACGGAATGCGCTACCTTTGACTACTCGATGGGAACGCCCACACACAACACACAGAAATCGTGGCCTGTACATGTCATTTAATCGTCAGCGGAGAGGTTTTGCGTACGTGGCTGAAAACGACGGGTTCGGATAAACATTGGGGAGGCCACTGTGTCTTGTCGTTCCATCTTTGCCACGTGGTGGGAGCAGTAAATGAAGGGAGAATAGATATTATAATAGGTGTGGTATGACGTCATCGCAACTTGTCCATATTTAACTTGTCAATTTGATTACGTGCGTGCGTGCGTGCACCGGCTGCAAGCGGCTTGGGTACAGTGTAAAACAAGTATTAAGATTATATTAAGATATTGAATCCAAGAGATATAGGTATAGCAAGGATATTTGCAGATAGTTATTGTTTACTTTTTTTGAAAAAATGATAAATTTAAAATTTATATAAAATAAATTATTTTTTTAATGATGACTTTCACTTTCTTTTTTCAAATAGACTATGTAAGATTGTATATTTAAAAACTATATATAACATTATTCTAAAGATATAAATAAAAAATAATAGTATTTACAATTTTAAAATGTATAAATTATACACATTATTTTTTTTTTAAAAAATGACTAAGTATGGTGGATCCATTTTTTTTAAAGGAAGTAGACGAAATTTTCATATTTTATAACTATATTTAACATTATTCTAAATAAAATATATGTAATTTATGGTTTTCTTCGTCTAATTTATTCATATTGAGATGGGTCAAGAGCATCCCATTTGAAAATCTGGATTTTCTTAAATGAAAATGACTTTTCAATTAGTTTTATTTAAAATCTAAGAGAATTTAAACAAATAAAATGCAAAAATAATTATTTATTGATGGTTGCCATTGCCAAGTGGGATGGCCTGTATAAATTATGGTTAAATCTTTTTTGCGATTGCAAAAATAAATGTGATACGTTGTTATTGAACATTCCGATAAGAAATTAACAATTAATTCGATTCTTTTGATTTTTGATTTTTGATTTTTCTTTTTATATGCAAGTCACTATAAAAAAAATATACCCTTCACTTTATATTATTGACATGAAAATTTAACTTGCAAGATAAATCTAAATTAATTATTTTTACAGATTAAATTATATCATATCATTAATATGGATTATATCCTTCATACCAAATTAGAAATATAATTTCTCATAAAAAAAATTAAATTATATTACAATAAAATATTACCTTTATCTTATCAAGAATTTTTTTTTTCCCCTTTAGTGTTATGCATGAGAAAAGCATGTGACAATTCATTTCTATATATATTTGTAATTGTTTTCGTAGAAGAATTAATCGTAATGATTACATTAACACATTTGAAGGCTTCTTTTTTTAAAACTATAAACTAACATCAATATAACTAGAAATTCAAGAAAAACGCGGTTTATAAATAATACAGAGATAATTTTATTTGTCTTAAAGATATAGAAGACATGATTGCTTAAGATTTTATTAATAACGATTTCTTAAAGTTTTTAGTAATATATTCATACAATACATTTTACATTATATATTTAAAAATATATATTTTTATAAAATAATATTATTTTATTTAAATAGCTATCATTTTAAAATATAATTATATAAAATATCGTAAAAAGTTATTTGCGATTTGTCATTTTTCATAAAATCCTCCCCCGCAACCTTTGGCATCGTCCAAACTCCAGGAACGAGTAAAAGGTGGTTCAATTCACGACGGGTGGGACGTAGCAACTTGGAATCAATGGGGGCAATCGGTGACGTCACATCACGTCACTACAGTGTTGGTGACGTAGAAGAGGGCGTAACTGCCGTTGACGTTAGAGTCTTCTCTCCCTTATTTCCAGCCCGCCTCACCACTACCGCCCCTACACACGCACATTATAATCTACGCCTCTTCTCCATTCTCAAACCCTCTCTATCTCTATCTCTCTCTCTATCTCTCTCTCTCTCTCAATCTTTACACGATGCACCAAGCGATCCCTTACAGTCACAGAACTTATTTCCCGACCACCGACGGTCTGTCACGTCATCCAAGGAATACTCCCACCACCACCAGCAACGGCGGAGGAAGCGAGGCCGAAGACGCCACAAATGTGGGGAAAACGGTGTCGGAGAATGCGGTCATGGTTGTCGGCCGACGTGGGTGTTGCATGTGCCATGTCGTTAAGCGGTTGCTACAAGGTCTCGGCGTGAACCCCCCTGTTTTCGAGGTCGACGAGAAGGACGAGGTGGCCGTCACAAGCCAACTGTTGAGAATCATGGGTGCCGTCGAGGATGGACAAGACGGTCAGGTACAGTTCCCGGTTGTATTCGTCGGGGGCAAGCTATTTGGCGGGCTGGAACGAGTCATGGCTACTCATATTTCGGGTGAATTGGTACCCATCTTGAAGCAAGCCGGGGCTCTTTGGCTTTGACGTCTGATTTGGAACTTTTTTCTATTTGGTTGTTTTTTTCCCCACTTTGTGTCATGCTATGTTCCTTCTCAAGAATTCTGGGAGATAGGAATGCAGGGTTTATATGTCTCTTTGGAATTGGAAAGGATACGTGTAGATTAATGGAGTTTTAAGTTTGGGTCGTTCATGTGAAGATCACCATGGGCTTGATTGATTGGAAACTTTAATTTTTTTAAAGTCTTACGTACGCATACCTGTATAAAAGAATGATCTTATTCTCATCATCGCGATCTTCAAGATCGTCATCAGATATGGTGCTTTCATATGACTATTTTTCTTTTTCCCTCAGAGCTGGTTGCCGAGGGCCGCCTTCGACAATGACCCTCCAGAATGCGCTGGGACAGACTGGATCTTTGCATTCGACGATATACTTTAGATGATTTCAACCATCCTTTTCCCATGAAAACATAAACAAATACATAGAAATATGCCTACCCAAGTTTCAAGTTGCGTTAAGGACTGACAGCAATGTCGATATAATATCAATTATCTTCGTTTACTTTCAAAATAGTACAGCAGAATGAAATATTAATTTTCTGACCAAAATGGGTTTTTTTCTTGGCAAGATGATCTTCTTCGAATGTACTTCGTTCGGTACGTTTGATTATTCTTGCAGAGGAATGTTTTTCCTTTTTATCGTTAATAAGGACGCAATGGTTTTAACCGTATAAAGTATTTGCGCCTGAAATTCCTTTCCAAATTCTGATTGAATTTACTTGAAATTCGAAAATAAAAAAAGTTCAATTGAACTCGTAACCAAAAAAATAAAAAAAAACGTATAATTGCTTTTTTATACTGTATGTTACCTGTAAATCAATTGGTCGGTTGTATTTTTTTTTTAAAGTGTGCGTAACATAAATTAATTAAGTGGTTACAAAGATACAAAATTCAATGAGTGTGAGTCCCTAACAATCATCTCAAAATAAGTAAAATCAACACAGAAAATTAAAAAATGGATCTGGGATCAAAAGTTTGACTCACACCCATTTTCCATTAAGTTAGGGGCGGCTCATTACCAAATTGAGGCCAAAGGTAAAATTTAAGTGAATTACTTGTAATTATAATAAAATAAAATATAAATTATTATATAGAATATTTTCAAACTTTTCAATAAAATGAGATTTTATTTAAAATCTTTAAATACAGTTTTTTAAAATTTATATTTACAACAACTTAAAATGAGGTCTCAATGCAAATTTTATACCTCAATTTAGCAAAATCTTAAAACAATTATTTAAGATATAAATAATTCATTGTATTACTTATAAAAAAAATTAAATTCATTGTATTAAATATTAAATTTAGTATTATGGGACCTTGCACACATTAAAAACTATAAAAAGTATTTAAAATTCTATTTAATGAAATGGTTTTTACTTTATTTTTTAGAATTAAAAAAAAAATGCTACATTTTTATTTTTGGGAGCCTTACATAGAGTGGGGCCTTAGGCAATGACCTTGCCATTGAGCCGACCCTGCACTAAAAGAAAGCTACTTAACACGGTTTTAACATAGTCTGATAAACAGACTATAAAACTACAACTAAAAGTCACAGTTAAGAGTTGTGTACTGCATTTTACTGGTCTAGTCCGACTGAATGAGACTTTCGTAACCATTTTATCTTGATCCTTGGTTAGATAAAGCAGGAACATAGAAAAATAGTAACCTGAAGATCATGAGCCGATACGCTGACATAAGATCGTCACTAGTGGTGGTGGCGCGTGCAGCACATGTGCCACTCTATGGAATAAGGTAGTACTTGAGTCTAAGAGATCTAAAGCCACTGATCCGATGGTGCTGCATGTGGCAGTAGAAGACTCACCTTGGCATGGCGACGTGTGGGTTTCACGTTCACTATAAGCCGCGAGTGAGACACGTGCCATTCATTTGGATAGTTTTCTATTTTCGTCTAACAGATCGATGGCTGGAGAGTCCGGTGGTGGGGGCATGGCGGTCATAGAAGGCCGGTAAGCAGCAGATCAAAACATTTTGGTGCTATAGCCACAAAACTAGAAAAAAAATATCGAAAAAAAAAGTAATATACATGGTCGTTGATGGCTGAACAGACGGAGGATGAAGGAGCTAAAGTTCCAACCCCACTGAACAAAAAGGCTGAGATACCTGGTTGCTTGGGTAGAGAGAAAAATCCTCTTGAGAGAGAGAGAAAAACTGAATAGGTGATTGTTATTATTGGTCGGTTGTATTCTACAACCAGCTAGCTTCGCGTCTGGATTTCATAAGCTTAATTAGCCTGCTGCACCTTATGCTGCTGCCGATATTTCCTCTAAGCCCAGCCATCAAGGCCTGATAATGGGCCTTAGAGTTCTCTTTTCTCAGGCCTAATCTAAAGCTCAGAATTTCAAAGTTAAGGGTAGTTAGCTTTATATCCACGCTGTCTCTGGAGTCTCCGACTCAAAAGTGCCATAGCAGATACGTAATGACCAAAAACCCTTTCCACACATGAATTACCTCCCAGATGCTAATATCATATTCGGTATATAAACGTAAATTGTGTTCCTTGACAGGTGCTGTATAAAGTAAAGGCCGAAAGGGCATTTCCCTCCCCCAATTTTAAACCCGTCTTGCTCTCCAGGCCCCAAAAAGAAAGCGAGGAAAGGTAAAAGGAAAAAAAATTATTAACGAAAGCAGAAACAGATCGGAGAAGAACTGAGGGGAAGCTTACGATGATGAGGCTTTTCAGAGGAAGAGACAATTCCTCCTCCGATGACTCTCCCCAACCCTTCTCTCCCTCTCCCTCCCTGGCGCCGCCGGTGACCGGCCCTGCGAGGCCGATCCGACTCGTCTACTGCGACGAGAAGGGGAAGTTTCGAATGGATCCCGAGGCCGTCGCCGCGCTTCAGCTTGTCAAGGGGCCAGTCGGCGTTGTCTCCGTCTGCGGCCGCGCTCGCCAGGGCAAGAGTTTTATTCTTAACCAGGTGCCTTTTTTTGGTGTTGTGTAACTTAGGTTTGTGGCGTTAGGTATAGCTTGGTTAGTGTTTCGATCTCCTTCGTTTGTAAAGTGTTAATTGAGAAGGTTTCTTAGGGTTTCTAGGGTAAGGGAACTGTCTCATTGTGTCGACGGGGGAGTAGTTTTACGTTTCTGAGAAATTTCGAGGAGCTTTTAGTTAGGGCATTGCTTCTCTGGGGATGTCGAAATCCTCGTTTCAAAGCAGGGATGTTGGCATGCTAATTTAAGAATGCACTTGTGATTTCACGCAATGCTGGAGATTTTATTAGTTAGTTATCATTGCCAGTAAAGTACCTTTCAACAGCAATTTCAAGAGTAGCACTGCCTCAGGATGTTAACATCTTTTTTTTGAAGGGGGGGGGGGGGAGATTATAACGCTGCTCTGTAGCTTTTAGTGTACTGACTGAACACGCAGCTTACCAAAAAATGTGAATCGTTTCAGCTTGTGCTTAAAATTGAACTTTCACTTTCTGGTAGGTTCTTCTTGCTACTCCATGGAGAGTGAGTCTATGACAAGAAGTCTGGACAAAAGAAGCAGCAGTACAGCAGAAACTAATCTTAGTCATGGGAGTATGATAGCATAAGGGGCTGATATAAACAATTATTGGCATAAATGGTTATTCATTCTCATGTGTTGGAAGCCTGAATATTACTCCGCCTTCTTTAAGCTGACCCCTCCACCCCCCCCACCCCAATCGACCAAAAAAAAAACTATGCTTCTTTCCTTTCATATTATCAATGGTTCTGAAAAGATAGAAAACAAAGTTACAATACCATAATCAATGATAAAAAATAGGGGTTGGCTCAAGTGGTAAAAACCTTGGGCTTGAGGGTATGCTCCTCTCGGGTCTAAAGTTCAAATCTCCTTGGGTACGAACAATCTCTAGGGGCCATCGAGCTGAGGGATTTTTCCCTTCAATTACCCAATGTGCACTTGTGGAAAACTCATTGCCGAGGGGCTGTGCACCCTCGGGATTAGTCAGGACGCTATTTCTGAACACCCAGTGCCAATAAAAATAAAAATAAAAATCAAGGATCAAATCATGGATCATAAACAAATCCTTAAATGATTCATGATTGTTATAATTATTTTTGTTTGTGTATTACCTTGATAAATGGTCAAATTTTATGAGTCACAATTTAACCAAGTATCATGCTTTAAATTTCTGTGTTGTAGCTTCTTGGGAGGAGTAGTGGATTTCAAGTAGCATCAACTCATCGTCCATGCACAAAGGGACTTTGGTTGTGGAGTGCACCCTTGAAGAGAGTTGCTCTAGATGGGACCGAGTTTAATCTCTTACTATTAGATAGTGAAGGAATAGATGCTTATGATCAGACGGTCAGCCTTCACTCCTGTACACTGCACAACTACTACTTAAGACATTGCTTCTGAAGCTTCTTTTAATTGTGTGATATTTTTCATCCTATTTTTCTCACAGGGAACATACAGCACCCAAATATTCTCCTTGGCTGTCCTCTTATCTAGCATGTTTATCTACAACCAGGTTGGGCAGCTTATTCGGAGACCTTGATCCTTCTGGAAGATATCACATGCATATTATAGTTGAAGATGTCTTATTCTTCTTTTAATTGATTAAATGTTTTTTTTTACCTCAAGTTAGAGTCTACTATAACGTCCCGTGTACTTGGGCTATGCCTATTCCTTTATTGATGTTAATAAAGTTTTTACCTATAAAAAATGTAGTATACTGTTCATAAGAGTATGCTTATTTTTACTGCTTTGTGGGATATTATTATTTTTTTGGATTTATTGCTAGATCTTCCTATTGATGCCATTCCTCTTAATTAGATGGGCGGTATAGATGAGGCTGCACTTGATCGTCTCTCTCTTGTCACTCAAATGACAAAACATATTCGTGTTAGAGCATCTGGAGGAAGGACTTCGGCTTCTGAACTTGGGCAATTCTCCCCAATCTTTGTTTGGCTTCTAAGGGTAACTTGTTATGTGCGATAGTGTTTTCCTATGCCAGACAAAAACATACATGGGTGTGTGTAAAATGGTTTTTGATGTCATAAAGTTGCTATTTATTACTTGGTGGCTTATATTTTGCTTCTTTTTCTTCCTTTTTAGGAAATTGAATGGTTAATTTGTGTAATAATTAACTTCTCCCTTGCAGGATTTCTATTTGGATTTAGTAGAGGAAAATAGAAGAATAACACCTCGTGATTACCTGGAGCTTGCTTTAAGGGCTGTTCAAGGTGGTGGAAAAGATATAGCTTCAAAAAATGAGGTATTATCTGGTTCTTATTTTAGTTATTCTGATGCGTTTAAAAGGGGATTTACTTGTAAAAAAAAAAAAGAATACTAGGGGATAATGTGAGAAATCTTGTGTTCATTCTATGCTCGTGATTGGCTGTTAAGTGTACCATGAGGGATATTCTGCTCTCATCTAGGTAACCTATACACTCTTGAAAAAGGCTAGGTTTATGTTCATCATGTGGTGAACACCAACAATTTGTTTGTTTCAGAAGATCTATCATATATGGATCAACTTTTTAAGCCAAATGTAGCTCAAGCTTTCATGTTTTGAATTTTGCGACATGCAGTGGACACAAAGTGGATGTGTCTACATTTGAAGATGTAGAAATGAAGTGCTCCCTTTGTCCCAATTTACATGTCTTGGTTTCCTTTACTGAGATGTCCCAATATTTTTGCTGCTCCAACTTCTCAAGAATTTTCCGTCATGGGATCGTCCAATTCTTGCTCAGTTTGTTCTGTGTATGTGTCTATCTAATGATTTCAATGGACCTATCATGGGCTCTTATAAAATGATGTGGAGGTTAACAAAGGATTTGAATATTTCTTCTTTTCTTCTTTCCCTTTCCCGGTGGTGCTAATTTTCTAACTATATTTATCGATAGATTCGGGACTCTATTAGAGCTCTTTTTCCTGATAGAGAATGCTTCACACTTGTCCGACCTTTGAACAACGAAAGTGATCTCCAGAGACTTGATCAAATATCGGTTAGTATGTTATGGTTCCCATATATATTCTATTATTCTTCTTTTTGGTGGTCATCTTGTTGACTTTATTGTCTTCTCATTCTATTATATTACTTGTTTAACCCCTAAGGATTGGCTCAAGTGGTAAAGGCCTTGGGCTTGGGGGTATGCTCCCCCTAGGTCTAAGGTTTAAATCCCCTTGGGTGCAAACAATCTCTAGGGGCCATCGGACTGGGGGATTTTTCTCTTGAATTACCTGAGGTGCACTTGCGGGAAACTCCTTGCCGAGAGCCTGTGCATCCTTGGGATTAGTCGGGGCACTGTTCTCGGACACTCGGTGCCAATAAAAAAAAAGTATTGCTTGTTTACTCAAGTCTTGTTTTGCATGCAGTTGGACAAACTAAGGCCTGAATTTAGATCTGGACTGGATGCATTGACAAAGTTTGTTTTTGAGAGAACAAGGCCAAAACAGGTTGGGGCAACAGTAATGACGGGTCCTATATTGGTTGGAATTACGGAATCTTATCTAGAGGCTCTCAATAATGGTGCAGTCCCTACAATATCCTCCTCATGGCAGGTTAGTACTGCTTCTAAAAGGTCCTCTTCCCTTCCGTTGCTTTTACAAATGCAATACATTCTTCTTCAAAAAGCTGTGCATTCATAATTGTGCAACTTTTTTCTCTTAATGTGGTTCAACTGGTATAAAATAATTGTTTTCACTCTGTTGCATAACATTGAATATTCAGTTATGGCATTTTTCTTTACATAAATTCTATGGTAGTGTTTACACGAGAGAAGAAAATTACCATTGCACAGACCATATTTAAAATCTTGGGGTGAGAAGGATCGCAATATTTAATGAAAACTATCCCATATATCATATGATTCACTGATATGCTCTGCCCCCCCTCTTTAATGTAGTTCTTTATTATTTTTTCCTCAGAGCGTTGAAGAAGCTGAGTGTAGAAGAGCCTTTGATTCTGCTACTGAGGTTTATAAGTTGTCTTTTGACCGTTCAAAGCCAGCTGAGGAAGTAAGTGTTATTTTGACTTCTCATTCTTAATTATTTCTATTATTTTCTAATTCGAGCATTCCAGGCTGCATTAAGGGAATCACATGAAGAAGCTGTTCAAAAATCTCTGGCTATGTTTAATGCTGGTGCTGTAGGAGCTGGTTCCACCAGGAAGAAATATGAGGAGTTTCTCCAGAAGTTTTTCAGAAAAGAATTTGAGGTAACTGTTTTTCTGAAAAATACCATTACAAAATGCTCAAAACATGGTTTGAAAAATGGTCTGGACCTCAGTCAGTTAGTTTATCACATTCATGCGGATAAGCTTGCACACAGGTGTCTTTATTGTTCTTACGTAACCCAACGTCCCCCCCTGTACAATGGTATAGAGTCATAGACTTGTGAGCAATGGAATCTGTGCAGGTGTTTTTTCTTCCTAATTAGTTATTTGTACACATATAGATGTTATTAATCTGCATTTTCATCTACCTGGCAATGGCGTGTGTGTGCACCTGATTTCATTAATGTCAATTTGTCCATTGATGCAGGATTATAAGAGGAATGCATATATGGAGGCTGACTTGCAATGTTCAAATGCTATACAAAGCATGGAAAAAAGGCTGAGAGCAGCTTGCCACACTTCTGATGCAAATATAGATAATGTTGTGAAGGTATTGTGATTTCTTGCTACAATTTCTTTCTCACTGCCTTTTGTTAGAAACACAATTTGGTGGTGCTTCTATGAAGCCATTACAATATACTAGGCACGTACTGTGAATTCTTTCTTGGATTGCTGGTTGTTTGTGTCTATATCCAAGCGAATAACCTCTGTACTCATTAGAAAGATGTTAAGTTCTCTTTTATGATACTTTTGTATACATCTATATCAAAGTTGATAACTTTTGCATACAATATATTTATGTGTATATGACTCACTTTGGTATGTGAAAATTCAGACTATTAATCTTCCTTTTCTTGTTTTTCATGTACATTTGTGTGTGTGCGCGCGTGTATACTTTGTGTTTGTCTTGAGTGATGAACGAGTAATTTGCCTGGAAGTCCCCAAGCAAAATTTCATGGTTCCACTCCAACTTTGGTTTGTATTTCTAGCATAGGAGATAGATGTCTTGTGTGAATTGAAGAGGAACAAAACTTGCTGTTTGATCTAATTCAATCTTGGCATGTCACTCTTACGCAGGATTGAGTTTTTCTAATGCTTGATCTAAACTATCTAAATTTTTCCACCTTAAGCATTAGCTGCCTAAGACCCCTTACTGGCTAGAAATTCCCTTTTGGCTTGGCTTAACCCAGATCAGTTAGTTTTACAAGTGGCACAATCACCATGTTCTTTGGAGTGCTGTTTCTCGATTCATCCAGTTAGCACTGTCAATTGTCAATATTTAAATAGCTAGTTAGCTTCTGTAATTGTTACTAGCTCAAAATATTGTTGACTTCTGTCAACTAGACACATCACAGCAGTGAGTGAGGGTTAGGCAAACTGCACGTAGGTGAGCTGATTAATTGAACTTAGTGGAGAGAGAGGTGTACTTCCATGAAATACACATCCTATATCTTGGATGAGTTTACAGAAACTATCTTTTCTTTTAGAAGATGAGAAATGGGACAATCTGACCAGCCATGAAACCTTGCTTTCATCAGTGCTTTCTCATGAACTTTTCCCAGGCGCGTGTATCACCTTACGCATCTGTCTAGCATATATTTGAAATTATTGGTCTTTATTCAAGACAATCTAGCACAAATCTTCCAATTTTGGGGCAAGGGCTACTACCATATGTAGTTGTCTCTGTAAAGCATATATCTGTTACAGGTTAGATCACTGAGCTTTACTTTCTTAGGTCCTGTGAATTTAATGACTTTTTAATAACTATTCCTTTTCACTTCATTTGTGTTAGCAGCTAAATTTTTCATCCTGTTTTAATTTGCCTTAGTTTGTCTAGAAGTATCTCTAGAGCAAATAACACTTTTCCTTATGATTCTGTGTGATATATAACACTTGCTGTCTTTATTACCTTAATGCATGGTAGATGCCATGAAAGTTCTCACTGAATACATCTTCTCCCATTGAGTTTAGTCGTAAATATGTTATGCAGGTTCTTGATGCTCTTCTATCTGAGTATGAAGCATCATCTCATGGCCCAGGAAAATGGCAGAAACTAGCTGTGTTTTTGCAACAGAGGTTTGTAGCAATATTCTTTTGTTCTGTTTTTGCTGTTGGCAGTCTTTACACAGTTCTGTATTGGGTTTTATATCTATCTAACGCTGTAGAACTCAAAACTCCCCAGTTTGGAAGGTCAAGTGCTCGACCTTGCTAAGAAGTTAATAGATCAAGTCAGATCAGAGAAGAGTTCCCTTGTGCTTAAATGCCGCTCCATTGAAGATAGGATGGGGTTGCTTAACAAGCAGCTGGAAGCTAGCGAGAAGTATAAATCTGAATATCTGAGGCGTTATGAAGATGCTATCAATGACAAGAAGAAGCTTGCAGATGAATATATGAGTCGCATAACTAATTTGCAGGGAAATTGCAGTTCATTGGAAGAAAGAAGTTCGAGCTTAATGAAAGCTTTGGATTCTGCCAAACAAGAATCCTTGGACTGGAGACGAAAATATGACCAGATCATATCAAAACAGAAAGCTGGAGAAGATCAAGCCAGCTCAGAAATTGCAGTTCTCAAGTCCCGAAGTAGTGCTGCTGAAGCTAGGCTTGCAGCTGCTCGGGAACAAGCTCAATCTGCTCAAGAGGAGGCAGAGGAGTGGAAAAGGAAGTATGATATTGCTGTGAGAGAAGCAAAAGCTGCTCTAGAGAAGGCAGCAGTTGTGCAAGAACGCTCAAATAAACAAACACAACAGAGGGAAGATGCTATAAGGGAAGAATTTTCTAGCATTTTGGCTGAAAAGGTCAATTATCTCTCTCTCTGTCACACACACACCCTTCACATATGCACGTGTTCTATGCGTTCTACATGTTTTCAATCAATTCATTAACATGGTGCTTGATAAGTGAAAACAAAAGATGACATGTTTGATTTATCAATAAAAATATCCAGGACGTGGAAGTAAAGGACAAGGCAGCAAAACTCGAGTATGCCGAGCAGTGTTTGACAACTCTAAAATTAGAGTTGAAGGTGAGCTTCTAGGATCTTTACTGTAAAGGCTCTTGTATGATGCCTCTCTCATTTAGATGTACGCATGCCGTCACAAACACATTCATTTCATGCAGTCCATTTCTTTGGCTGTAAGTACGATATTGAGTGGTACTTGACTGGCAATTCCTTTGCAGGTTGCAGAGTCGAAAGTGGAGAGTTATGATGCAGAATTATCATTGCTCAAGTTTGAACTGAAAGAGTTGAACGAGAAGTTAGATGGTGTAAATGATAAGGCCAAATCATTTGAGAGAGAGGCAAGGATCCTAGAACAGGAGAAGATACATTTGGAGCAGAAATATGTATCTGAGTTCAAACGGTTTGATGAGGTGCAGGAAAGGTGCAAAATTGCCGAAACAGAAGCTAAGAGAGCAATTGAAGTAGCTGATAAAGCTAGGGCTGAAGCGGGTACTGCCCAAAAGGATAAGAATGAGATGCAGAGATTGGCAATGGAGAGATTGGCCCAAATTGAGAGGGCTGAGAGGCAAATTGAAAATTTGGATAGGCAGAAGAATGACTTGGCACATGAAATAGAGAGAACACGCACATCAGAGATGGATGCCCTTTCAAAAGTTGCACTATTAGAGGCAAGAGTTGAAGCAAGGGAGAAAGAAATAGAGTCGCTTCTTACATCAAACAATGAGCAAAGGTCCACTACAGTGCAAGCCCTTCAGAGTCTTCTGGACTCTGAACGAGCAGCTCATGTAGAAGCTAGCAACAGGGCAGAAGCCCTCTCACTTCAGTTACAAGCCGCACAGGCAAAAATTGATATGCTCCAGCAAGAGTTTACCAAGGTTCGTCTAAATGAAACAGCATTGGATAGCAGGCTCAAGACTGTTTCCCATGGAAAACGCCCCAGGGTAGAGGATTTTGAAATGGGCGTGGAGTCTGTTCAAGACATGGAAACAAGTGACAAAATCTTGAGAGAAAATAAGAAGTCCAGGAGCACAACTAGCCCACTGAAGTATGTGCACTCAGAAGACGGTGGTTCAGTCTTCAGGGGCAATGAGGATAACGATAGCCAGCAAACCAATCAGGAGGATTATATGAAGTTCACCATTCAGAAACTTAAGCAGGAACTAACAAAGCATAACTTTGGTGCTGAACTGCTGCAGTTGAGGAATCCCAACAAGAAAGACATTCTGGCTCTGTACGAGAAATGTGTTCTCCAGAAGTCATGACAAACCATTCAAAAGACTAGTAAAGGAAGGTGCTTGTAATCTACAGAAGTTCACTTGATAAAAATTAGCATAGTCCCAGAGCAATAAGTTGTCGAGGGTTGGTTTCCTAATAAATCCTATCAACGTGTTTATATAGGCATAATTAGGAAGATGGTATTTTTAAGGTCAGGGCATGTTAGCTTATCCTCATTGGCCTGTGGATTGAAGCTTTCAAATTTGGCTTTCACTGGTAGTGGTGCATCCTGTGCAATTCGCCATTTAGCACCATCAGGCACTAGCGTGTGCAGAATAGGTTAGATTTGCAAGTTTTGTTTTTCTTTTGTTTTCCGAGCCAATTTATTCTCGTTTAAGGGCTTTTTGTTTTGTTTGGGTTCTTGCTGATTTACTTGTGTGGGCATGTACTTTTGGTGGCTTGGCCATTGAACTCATTTGACAGTCTGATCTGTGGTTGGAGTGCCAATTAGACGATATGCGTAGGCCTAGTAGTGTTGGGCCAGCATCGATTAACTAAATTCCCATCTGGAGGGAAAACGAACGGTATGTATTACGCTTGTTTATTTTTGTTTTTATTTTCATTTTGAATTTGCTTCTGCTAATATGTGCCACCTTTACTACTTTTCTCATATTTTATGTGCCACCGTATGGATTTGGATTGTGAGAGTGTTTCATCTCATGTTATTGTTACAATTTTTTTAAATTTTTACATAAAATATAATAAATAATTTAATTTTTTTAAATATCAAAACAATAATATTATTAAAAAATAATAATATTTTATTCAACTTTTCTTTAAAATTATCTCATGTCATCTTACTATCGAAACTGCACCCAAGTCCAATTCTTATCAAATGGTTTTGTTTTGTTTTTTATTTTTTTTTTCTTTAAAAAAACTAAACTGCAACTCAGTTCATAGAAAGAAGATCCCAGGCGGAATGGGTATATATATCGCTCTTTTCATTGCACTTCTAATATAGCTTTCAGGGATAGTTCGTGCATTAAAATGATTGGTCCTGTCTACACGATGTGTATGCTAATGTCATTTCAGCCTAATGGAAACTCCAATATTGGGCCTCTCGTGTCTCAAAGTCTCATTATTTTCAAAACCCCCAAAAGAAAAAGAAAAACTGATATTTTCATTCTATGACGTCTTTGATGTGTGTATTTTTTGTCTTCTGAATACAGAGGATAATAAATTATGCAACCGAGTTTTTTCTTGGTTTCTATGAATTATTTTTTGTCTATGACGTTAAAAAAGAAGTCACGTATTGACAAGTTTCTATGACTATCGGAGGATAATAAATTATGCAACCGAGTTTTTTCTTGGTTTACAAGTTTTAACTTGTATTTCTCCCTTGGTTCCTTGGAAGCCACGTATTGACTCCGTACGCCCCAAGCATAATAAGTTTCCTGCCTTAAATAATAGGATGATGCTACATCAATTTTTTTGTTTTTTTTTTCAAATATTTTTTAAACCCCTTTAAATATTTGTTTTCTTAAAAAAAATACAAACTCATTAAAAAACACTACCTTAACCATTTCAAGTAAAAAAACAAAAAAAAAAACAAATCGGTACAAAAAATGGTGGACATCCTCGGTAGGAATAGTGTTTTCCTAGATAATAAGGTGCGAGGTTTACATCTTCAGTATCTCTTACTATCGTTGAGGTAATAAGAAAAGCAAAAAAAAGACCAAAGTCTAATTCGTAAAATTGGAATAATGCTGCAAATTAAGTTTGTTTGAAGAGTGTGTAGTTTAAATGATTCACAAGGTCGCATAATCCGTATATGTCTACAAACGTAAGTATACGTAATTGCGCTTGTGTTTTGATATAAATGCATATATATATATATATATATATAAGATATTTGCAACTGTAAATTGTGCAACTGTCGTGTAATCGTTTTGAAAAAAGTGAATAAAATATAAGATCCACATGAAAAAAATTAATTTTTTAATAGTAGATCTCACTCATTTTCAAAGCGATTACGCGACGTTTACGCACTTCACAATTGCATGTAAAATTACTCATATATATATATATATATATATATATCATATTGGTGACATTATTCCTTCTCATTTTCTAGATTATTAAAATATTCATCTTTATATTTTAAACAATTCTATAAAAATTAATAATAAAAAATGAAGATTTATACGAGTTTATAAAAACTAAGCCGGGTTTAAATATAAAAGTAGTACTTGTCTAATTTTCATTCACACGATTTTCATTTATTAAACAAACAAAACTCAAATCAAGCTCAAGTTGTTATGGAAACTTGCTTTTGTGATGATCATACGATTAAAAAGGTGCAAAGTTTATCATTTTTAATCCTCAAAAAATCGAAGACCGGAAAGAACAACCAAAATATTTAAATTTCATGAACATGGAATATTGTTGTGTACAAGCAAACCTTGGAAGAGTTCTAAATGTAAAAATTATTCACAATTCAGCCCACCTCTCAATCCATATATTTTTTTCCTAGAGCATATCATTTGTAATTAAGGAATGTTATATATTAGTCATTACTCACTCCTATACCCCGCACCTATAGGTTTTTCTTAAAGTGTGAGGTGTTGGGTGATAAATAGTAGCTGCTGAAAAGAATTTTTTTTTTTGTAATTAATGATGAAACAAGTTAGAGATCTCCCTTAAACAACAAAATTATAAAAATTAGGTTACGTTTTGGTAGTGAGGTGATCTCAGATGATCTATGAATAATCATAAAAAAGTGGTGAAAAATTAATGAGAAAATAAAAAATAGTAAAAAAAAATAGTAAAAAATATGTGAAAGATAATGATAAAATATTTAATAATAGTGCAGCCTTAATCATCTTTTTTAAAAAATCATTGCATAATATAATGATGAAACTGAAGGTTATCACAAAACAGAAATGGTAAAAATCATACATGTATATATAAAACTGACAATGAAAATACTCTATCGTATAAAGAGATTTGCTACACAACCTCCACCACACTCTACCCTCCATATTTTTTTAAATTTTTAATATTTTTAATATTTTTTTTTGAGTTTATTCTTTTTAAACTATTTCAAATTTTCTATTCATTATTTATATAATAAATATTTGATAAAAGAAAAAAAATTTTAAAAAAATGTAGAATGTAAAGTGTACTGTAAATAGTAGGAGTGTAAATAGTAGGAGGTTGCGGAGATTATTGGTATAAAAAGGCACGACATGGACAGCTTGTACAATACCAAAGGTAGAACGTCGAGAGCGTTATCAATTCATTCAAAAGTTTCTCAAAGGAACAAAGCGTAGACGGACATGATGACAATGATGAAACTAAAACAAGTAATTAAAATACTAACGTATGGATGTTTGTACGAATCACCTCTGTACAGTTCAAAAGAACAACGTACGTCACTGTCCCGACATCTTCCATCCCTGCACAAAAGAACTTCGAGAACAGTACTGCTACATATGGCGGAATCTTCTATATATACCCATTCGGAAGCCACTTACCATATTCCCTTACCACTTTTACCCATTAAAAATCTCAATCTAATAACTTATTCGCGGATTACACAGTAATGATAGCAACAACGTCCAAAGGAGTAGCTGTCATTATCATTGATAACCTACCAAAAGCTCTCCAATCACTATTTAATTTCTCTCATATTTTCCTCTTGCTTGCATCTGCAGTTAATCGAATAAACGAAGACCCATCACCTTGGACAACCAAATTTGGGATTAGTTGTGGTGGGATTTCCCTATTATGGCCCTCCTGGTCGTAGCTGATGAAAGGATCATAGTACTCCACGAAAGCAGCGTTCTTAGGTAAAGGACTATTATCATGGGCGCTTGGGATGCTCTTCAATCTTGTATCAAACGAATCCTTAATGCTTGAACCACATTGTCTAGGCTGGGTTTGGTAGAAAACCTTCGAAACCACAATTTCTCCGTCTTTCTCTTCTTCATTGTTGCCAAGATGGTATTGGTGCATTACCCAATTTGTTTTCTCAGGTTTCCTTTGCCTGCCATAGTTGGTATAGAGAACCAAGATCTTTTTGAACCCTTTAATTGCTCCCCCAGCGAAGACTGGTCTAGTTTTACCGGTTTTGTGCCATCTGGTCTCGCTCCCATCTTCATCAGTGTGGACCTTCCTGCGTTTCCTAGTCCCAGTCGTGTATGCCTTTGAAGGTCGATGAAAGAAGTGGCGGATTAGGCCATCTTTGCCGACTCCTGCATCAACAAAATGAGAAAAGAAAACAGGTGGTACTTACTAAAACTACATTGGTTAATTCTTGATAAGAGAGATAGGATTAATCTCTACTTGGAATAACTTAGAATAAGTACAGAAAAGTGGATACCATGCATACATGGAATTAAAAATACTTGGGGGTACTGGTAGAGGTGAACGAATCTGGAATAAAACTTGCATGGTATCAATTTAATTATAAATGGAAACGAGAAAAGGTTAAAGGAGACTGATTAATTCCTGACATACATGGAATATTATGGTTGCGCTTGTGTTTAAAGAGTTTTGAAAGTATACAGAAGTTTGGAGAAATACAGCTCATTCATTCATGCATGCTAATTTAGCAGTCTACTGCGACCAGATCGAGCATGTGAATCAGATCTTTATCTCATGCATGCTAAGTTATAAATACTACTTGGTGTCATTAATGCAAGGAGGCCTTGACGTTTCTTCTTTATATCATTCATGAAGCTACTAGATCTCGTAAATCCACCCTAATGATGTTGATTAGGCCAGCCAGAACAAGCCATCAGCATTGCCTTTTCAATTCAGAATTTGGTAGTTTGGGAAGAAATGCTTGTGGTTTATTTGAAGTTGATGGAAACCTCTAGAAAATCCTTCTATGGGTACTGCCGCATGCTATTTGAAATTCTAATGAGCGAAATTAGTGTGATATGATGTCTCACTCGTTAGACCAATTTTTTTTTTTGGTCAAATTAGTGTCAGTATTCCACCTATCAATAATTTTGCCATAGCGCTTGCATTTGATTATGCATATCTATATGCATCTATATATTTACATAATATGACCTATGACCTTAAATTGGACTATATTGGATTATGCATCTACATATTTGCATAGCTATGAACAACGTTTCTACAAATTTGAAGATGCACTATTCACTCTCCAAATCTTATTTGACTACTTTTTCTCTCCTATCACAAATGTTATTTTACTATTCACTTTACAAATATTATTTTATTATTTACTATACAAATGTTATTTTACAAATGTAGTGGGTGCTAATTACAAAATATATAAAAAGTAATAATTTTTTAAAACATTAATAATATTAAATTAATAATATTTTATTCTTATTTTGTCTCGAAGATGCATAATTCAATGTAAAAGTTCTTCTTAATATGTAAAATCAATCTCTAAAAGATATGATTTTGCATATATATATATATATAGAGAAACCAATGGCTCTTAAAGATCAGACACATTCAAGTCTTTTAAATATTAGATATATAGAGTATTTGAATGCTTATTCGTAGGGTATTTACATAAAACAATATTCCGTTTCAACAATTATTCTCTAAAATGATATTCTTATAACTATTCTTTTTTTTTTTTATAAGGGGGTGGGTGGTTCGAACCCAGGTTATCCATTTGAAATATATAATGTGTTTGTAAAGATATCATAGGGAATAGTATTATGGATCCCAAAATATTGCAGATGATCACCAAATCATGGGGAATGAATGCTTTATCTGTAATTCATGCAGTCATAGCCAACTTAGGTTTTTTCTTCTAACATACATAACACAGGTCTATGAATGAGACGACGTATCCTACAGGGAAGAAAATATCCATAATTTTCAAATATAACATTAAGTAGTACAACAACTCAATCCATTACATTTAATAATTTTCTTGGGAGAATTTTTTATATTTTAATTTTGTCATTTGTGTGCCTAACTAATAATTTGTTCCACATGTACCACAAACAATATTAAACTCTTCTTCCTACGTACTCTCTCTATTATTAAAGGTAATGGCAATCTCCTTGTTAATTTTTCCTTTCCGAAGAAATGTGGCAATACATGATGCATATATGATTCCTGATCCTTCTAATTAATTAACTCATTTTTCTCTTAGCCTAATCACTTTTAGAAACAATTCTTAGGTTAACAGTGTAACCGAGTTGTCTTAATATCTATTCTCATTTAAGAGATGAAAGAAACGCATGATAAAAAAAAAAATCCTTCCCAAAAAGAAAACGCATGATAAATAGCTAGGGTACCAAGAATCATCACCTGGCAACTTTTCTGGGTGAGTATAGCAAATTCCATTCTCTCCCTCGAGCGTGGGAATGAATTCATCAATTAGGGGATGAAGCTTCCGAGTATCAGACAGCACCTTTGCCTCTAAATGTTCAAGAATTTCATGGTCTGTCGGATCAAATTTAACTCCCGCTGGCAAGCCCGGCAAATCATGAATCCCCGTCTAATTCACAAGAAACATAAATATAATACCAATTACTTAAAAAAATAAAAATAAAAATAAAAATAAAAAAGGGACATAAAAACTAATTAATTAGAAACATGAACAAAGGAAAGGAAGAAGAGATTTGCTGAACTGAAACATATATAATTAACATATAAGATATCTACCGGATCTTGGAATTCTATGTCATGGCCACATGATGGGCAAGTTATAGTCCGAAGTTCATCGGTTTTCGGATCGAGAACACTTTTTTCTTTTGGAGTGGACGAGATTATCTGAAGAGCCCTCTCATCGTCTGAGTCATTGCACCATGTCATCTCTTTGGTTTTGCTCTCATGCCCATTCCAAAACTGGATTTCCCCTCTTGTTTCCTCCACTTCTTCTAAATACAGACGACTCTACAAAAATACCCACATAGCTAGCTAGGTTAACTAAATAATGACAATGGAGAAGAAAAAAAGGAGAAGTAAAGCAAGATTGTCAATTTTAAACACGTTTTCCATGATCACCTTCTTCTTGATGTCAGCAGGGAAGGAATTTAGTTCTTCCTGATCACCTTTTTTTTTCTTCACACCTTCCTATGATTGATTTAGGTCCTTCTTAAGCTGATCTTGTGCGGCATCCTCAGAGACACAGAGACAGGAAGCTCCAGATAGGAGAACAAAGGCTATAAAAGAAGGGAAAAGAAAAGATTAAAATTTTGAAATAGTGCAAGGATGCTTGCACGTTAAGTTTTGGTTATGCTAGTGTACAATATACATACGGTACTTGTACGCAATATTAGAGAGAACGGATTCAGTCTTCGGTCGTTTAATTTTCACTCTCTCTCTCTCTCTCTCTCTCTCTTCTTTTTTTATTTTGCTATGTGTCTAAAGAATGTTGAGCTTATAACTTAAAAGCTTACTTAGGAAAGTGAAACCTAATGTGAAAAAGGATAGCTAGAGTGGAGATGAGGCAACCTGATTCTTCTGGCATGGGGACGTTTCACCTCTTCAGAGAGATCCAGGGGGAGAGAGAGTTGGGAGCTTCAGCTGCAGTGTCAACCTAGAGTACACTTAAAGCTCATGCTGTAAAAAAAAAAATAATAATGAAAAATGTACGTAGGAACGTACCAACAAATATGAAAATAACAAGGCATATAACATTACACCAACCTGTAAATTCTTGTCTTCTTGATCTTAATCCCTTTCTTTACGTAGACTTCTCATGTCAAGAAAGGAATCATCTTTTCTCTGTCTCTGTGGGGGGTTTTTGGCTGGAATTTACTGCGAAATCTGGAATTTGCCGTGTACGTAATTCGACCAGCGACCGTTTTATTTATCCATTACTTAATGCTACCATTTATATTTGTACGAGACAACACCTAATAACAATGACAACATTTTTCATAACTTATCTATATAAATATATATATATATATTTGTGCGATGTCCAGCATCGGTTAACTACACTCGAAAACTATATGATCAGATAAAAAAAAAACTATATGATCAATCATTTTATAATTCTATTTTTTTAATCTATAATTTGCACAATTAAACTTAATAATTTGCCCAAAAAAAAAAAGACAATTTAGAAAAAGTCATCTAGCATACTGCCCAATTTTGACAGCTGGGCGTGCCAGCTAGCACAAAATTAGTGTTTTATTTTTATCTTTATTTTTTACACTTTTTAATATATTTAAATATTTTTTAAAAATTAAAAAAAATCATTAAACCAAAAATTATTTTCTTAATTATTAAATAAAAAAATTAAAATTAAAATGAGAAAATAAAATCAAGCAATATTTTCCATTTAGAAACACATTCTGAACCGTATTTTCAATTTGGCCAATCAATATACGCCACATCACCATTTGTACATCTACATCCCAGTCAAATCAGCAGAAATACAGGGTCAGTACCTACGGGACCACTGAAAGAGTACTACGCGGTCGGAGATTACACTTATAAACTAAGCAACGTGGCACTTTCACATCCCAATTTTCTTTTTCTTTTAACACAAAATTTTCGAAGATGTGGCTTTTCGGCCAAGTTTGACATCCCCCTTTTTCTGTTTTTGTAATTAATTCTAAATTTTATTCTATTCTGTCTCTCACCCGGACTTTTTTTTATTATTATTCTGAGCTGAGTCTCGTTAAAAATTATTTATGATTCGTGGAAAATTAGCGATTACAAGGCATTGGAAAGAACATGATTGTGGAGAAAAAAACACCTTTCTTCGTTAATCATATTTTATTGCTTGTACTAACCGACATATCATGGAGCTTGTCAAAGAAGCCACGCAATGAAAAGCTTCCGCCATAAGCTTTGTGTTTTAAAACTTTAACGTATGGATTAGGGTTTTGGGACACAGTCCAAGGTTGTTTCCCTTAATAGCAAAAGGAGGCCATGCATGTTTCTGATCAGGTTCTCTATTTGTCTGTTGCTAATCTTGGCTTCATATAATCATCTCTCTCTCTCTCTCTCTCTCTGATATAAGTTTTGTTGAAGAGTCTATATTAATTAGATCATTTATACACATTCCGATCGAGGATCTGCTGGTTTCGTACGTACTTATCCTAATAATTTAAATTTTTAACTTAACGATCTAGTAATGTCACTGTACGTTCAATCTCATCAGTGTAATTAGGTATTGTGTTTTGATCAAGATTTTGACAAATTCATAGAAATTTCAAATATATAGCATATTTTGTATATTTCTGTTAATTGGTCGCAAAACACCTAGCTGGCTAGCACTCTTATTAATCTAAACAACGAATATATCAACGTTGAATATTTCTAAGTTAAAGTATTTCAAACTTAGAAGTTGAATGGTTTGAATAAATATATTTTATTAGATTTTGAGAAATAATTAGAGAAAAAGCTGAATAAAAATGTATTTTAAAACAAGTATTATATAAGACTCGGTTTGGATAGCAAAGTTCTCCCAAATCATTTCATCGATCACATCTCAACTTTTTCAACTTTTTCAAATATTAAAAATAATATTAAAAAATTCAACTTTTTCAAAACATAAATTTGTTTTAAAATATTTTTATTAAAATAAAAATATTCAATTTTTTCAAATATCAATAAAAAAACATATTACAAAATAATATTATATTCTAATAATATTTTAACTTTATTATATTTTTGTTCAATTTTTTTCTCTCATTTTTCAAAATTTCATAAAACATATTAACTCAAACATTTCACTACCATTCACAAACAGTTCACCACTATTCACAGATTATCTCATCTCATTTCATTATACAAATGAGACCTTAGAGTTTGTGAAAATGAATAGATAAAATTAAAAAACTGTTTGATTACTGTTAAGTTCAAAATCTCTCATTTGATTACTATTCATCCAAATCATAGCTTTGGTCGAATCTACTGAAGTTATGATGTAAAGTATATTTCATTGATTACAAGAAGAATTATAATTCATCAGTCTTATAGGCCGGAGAATGTATAAGGTCTGGTTTCTTTCACAAACCATCTCATCCCAAGACTCTCAAACATTATAATCATTATAAAAGATAATAATTATAATCATTACAACTTTTCTAAACTTTCAAACAAAATACAATAAATAATTCAATTTTTTCAAATCACAAAATAAAAATTATATCCTAAAAATATTTTATTTAATTTTTAACTTTCATTTATCTGTATAATTAAACGACGCCTAAAACTTCGGGTTTCTATTCTTTAATAATATTAAAGCGCTAAAATGTAAAAGGTAATTTAACTTTGGAGAAGGCTGGCTGTGCATATTTGAGGTGCATGCAAATGGTAAGGTTTTTGTATTGTTTTGGGTTTTGCTCTGAACAATGATACCCTTCCAACTGGTTAACAACCAGTTTACAAATAAGACAATAAAATTATTTTATAAAATTATAAAATATATTTGACATCACTTTTTTTAATTATTTTTTTTACCTAAATTGTAAAATGGTTGTTAAACCAGTTGGATGGGTATCATTGTCCCATATATAATGTGAGCTAGCTTTGATATAAAATTCTTTGTTTTTTTTTTTTAAATTAAAGTAAAAACACTAAGGGCTTGTTTGGGAGGTAAGATGAGATTAGAATTCTGTGAATAATAGTGAAATAGTTTGTAAATAGTAGTGAACTAATTTGGGTTAAGATGTTTTATTGGGTTTTGAAAAATCAGAGAGAAAAAGTTGAATAAAAATACTATAAAATTAAAAATATTGTTATAATATAATTTTTTAAGATTATCTTTGTTTTGAAATTTGAAAATTTGTATTTTTTTTTTGTGTTTTGTTCAAAAGTTTGAAAAAGTTGTAATGATTAGATAATGAAAAAGTTGGATATTTGGAATTGAAAAGTGTATGTATCTAAGCGATATTAATTTGGAAGAAAATTATAAGAAGTTTTGAGATCATGAGATCATCTCACTTCTCAAACAAACCCTAAAGCCTTATTTATTTTCACAACCATTCTCATCTCATTTAATTATTATAACTTTTTCAAATTCTCACACAATAAAATAAACAATTCAACTTTTTCAAATCTCAAAATAAAAATAATATTAAGAAAATATATTCTAACAATATTTTATTCAACTTTTAACTTTTATCTTTATTCATCTGCAAAAATTAATTTCGATGAACATAAACATGCCAAAACAACAATTAATCTGTTATTAGGGAAACTGAAGACAAATTACAGGACGTTTTCCTATATCGTGCTAATTACCAAGGATTAAATCCATTGAATATTTGACTAGTTCTTATCAAAGGATCATATGCTATAGACCACATCTATCATTGAGTGATCACACCGATCCCTTTTGTACCTTCGTGGCTTAGATACTTGTCAAAGTTTCGAGAGCTGGCCGTTAAAAAAAAAAAAAAAAAAGAAGAAGAAGAAGAAGGAGGAGAGAGAGAGATACTTCATCTTTGTATAATGAGATACCATAAGAATTTATAAGCCGATCATGTGGCTTGATCATGTGTTACATCAAATTATAAAATTATTTTTATAATAAGGTAAAATTTAGCATATCACATGAAATATGTCAATAATTTGTAATTAACATGCTTTTGTGAGAAATTTTTGTGGACATTCTAAAAAAAAAAAAAAAACATCTATAATCATACGAAGTTAAAGAGAATTTCAAAAATAAAAATAAAAGTACGAAGTTAAAGAGGCATCAGCCGCGGAGTTGGCCAATATTCAGGCCGAGACAACGTACATTCGGTACTGTAAAGGATTGCATGGAAATCAATGACTTTTTGCTCCCAGGATTACTTTTACCGAACAATTGTAGCTAGCTAACGTGCCATGCATGGTCAAAATCCATACCAAAAACAATCAACCAAGCTAGAGGGCTAAATCGAGGACACTTTTCAATCAAGTATTATTCACTCCTAGCTAAAAGTCTTTGCTATTGGGGCAAGACCTGGGTCTTGAAATTGAAGTTTGAACATGTCAGATACATGTTACTAATTCTGTCCTGTTATGAGACATGCGCGCCATCATGTGTCATAAAGAAACTGTCATGAATACAGAGAAAGGGGAAAAAAGTCTATACAAAATCATTACCCAAACTAGTAGAAGTCTCACGAGACCAATATATTTCAGATTTTAAAATATTGAAAATTCGAATCTTAAGGAGTGTTATGTCGTAATTTCTCATTGCTGTTTTGTTATAAATCAGATGTTTATAACATGAATGTGTTGAACTTGATACAAGAAAAAGCCTGCCCTGCGCGACTCCATTACTCTTAGGAATGACCAATTGGTATTAAAAAATAGTGACAAGAAAAGCCAAATGACGAAAATATATACAAGGTTAGGAGCTTGACATGATTAGCTAGGCTTGGCCTACGAACGTCGACGTCGGAATAGGCCGAGAGCTTGAGCTCAACGATCGATCGATCGATCTCCAAAAGCAGTACAGTGCTTGACATCAGCCCAGATCAGCATGGGTCCGCCGGCCACTTTCAGCTGGGAGAGAGGATGGGTGAGATGATACGCAGGGTGACGATGAACATGACCATGCTTGGAGGCACAAATTAAGGGGGTTCAGCTATAAAGCAAGACGTTTCAAATAGAGTACAAGTGAAAGGGTCGTTTTCGAACCTTTCTTCTCCACCATGTCAACCTGATAAAGCGGAACTAAGAGAAAGTTTTCAAAAGGTTAGTCAAATTCCAAAATAATACACAGTCAATTTAGATGCGAATCGACCAACTTTTGCTCCGCCGATCACTTTTCTTTTGTTTTGTTTTATTGTTCTTTTAAATGTCATGGCTCGTAATTCAATGACAGTAGCATGTGGATCAATAGTTGGGATACTCCATTAATGCCAGGGTTGATTGATAGAGATGTATAAATAATGATCGAGTCACCATTTGAATAGGACTTGGTGTAAAATATCGATTAACACCACCGAAATTCGATTTTAAAATGAGAGTAGTGTTGCTGAAGATAGTAGTCCACAAGTTAAACAACAAATCAGTGTCTTCTTCACTTGTGTTCGATTTGGACATGGAACCATCCTTAACTGCCATTGCTGATAGCTTGCTCTGCCGCCACTCCATCAATGTTCAGCTTCGTTTCTTTCTCCCTATAGTCTCTTTTGTCGCCACCCATTGTAACAGCAATCGCCTCATGATCTCTGTCATGACCAACCCCCCTCAAGGTGAGGCAGTTAACCCCATTTTTGGTGTGTTGTTGGCATGATTTCTAACGAGTATTTTGTCATCCATTGTGATTTTCCTTAACATCCACTTTGATTTGCCATTACCCTAATACAAAAGGAAAAAATGTAAATGAAAACTTGAGACTTTCAAGACATATGACATCTTCGTAAAGTTAGGTTCTAGCCAATTCTTGTTCAAGGCAATAGTTGTTTGGGGTCTATTTTGTTTGCCAGGAGTTGGGACTTGGACAGCACTCAATGATATTAATCTTGCGCGCTTGATGACAAGGGTGTATGGTTAATTAGTGCATAATTTTCTCTGGGTTTCATCTCTATGCTGACGATGACATAGGGTTCAGAAAACACAGGTTGGATGTGCTCGATCGATTTTGGAGAGAAACACAAGCTGGATGCTAGCTAGATTAATTGGAGAGAAACGTGTTCTATACCCTAGCTGCAATATCGTGTTCAGCTCGAAAAGCAATGGGAGCATGTCATATTTTGTTTGAAGTTAAATTCTCATAAATATTCTATGATAGAAATGCTTACCTCTGTAAAGAATACTGTAAAAAAACTTATGAATCGATATGATTTGATATGATATATAATTAAACTAATTTTATTAAAAAAAGAAAAACTTTATAATATGATAACTCACATCAAATCAATTTAAAAAAAAAAAAGATAGTACCCCAATCTTATTGATAACTCTCACTTGTGGTAAAGGAAAACTGTGATTACAACAGAATACTTGGAGATACATATATTCAAAAAAACTAAACCTAGGTATCAAAATTACTAATACCAACATTTACAGAATAATATATCAAAGTACATGAGAAAACGGTAAAGAACCAACTCTAGGCAAAACAATTAAACCTGCAAGAAAGAACAAGAATCTGAGAATAAATGAAGCAAAATAACAGAAACTACTTATCAGGAGCTTCATTACGAGATCTGCAAGTAAGGAATATTAAGTCTATCTATGCAAAGAAAACCTTTGAGAGTACTAGGCAACAAATGTTCACCAGACCAATCCAAATTCAAACCACCAACTCCCCTTTTAGCAAGAAAATCAGCCATGACATTACATTCTCGAAAAACATGTCTCATTATATAATCAATGCATTAAGATAAACATGTAATTCATCCCAAAAATCCTCTAAATACCAGATGTTACATTCACTCTTGATGAGCCAATTAACTAAAAGTTGGCAATCAGTCTCAATCTCAACCCAAGGGAATCCCAATTTGTAACACCTACAAACACCTTTCAATAAACTTCTCATTTCAGCAAAATTATTAGAACCGAGCCCAAAACCACAGAATAAGTAAGAAACCGATCACAATCATCACAAATAACACCCCCAGCTCCAGAGGGTCTTGGATTACCAAAACTAGTATTAAGTTTCACCCAACCCTAAGATGGGTGGTTCCATCTAACTACACGAACCTTCTTAGGTCTAGATAATAAAACCAGAATTTCCAGTCTATGTAAAATAGCCGGCTCATATCAAATCAATTATATTTATAAAATAATTTTTTTATTATTATTCTCTTTATAATCCTTGCATTTCTCTATCAGTTACTAACCTAATGTTCTATGGTGAAATGTATATTTAACAGAAGAAAACTATTACAAATACAAAAATATTATACAAAGTAAATCAACAAACTGATGTATTTTTATGAAATCCGTTAAATCTGTTTTATAATAAAAGAAATTTTATAATCTGATATATTATATCAAATCATAACAATTTATAAATTTATTTTTATATAATTTTTTTATAATTAAAATATTTTTCTTAACAGAATCCATGTCTATGTCAATCGAGAAGTGTTAAAGGGAGTTCAAGGAGACTTTGGTCGAGGAATCTTTAAAAGGCCATGGACCCCATGGCGTAGAAAATGTTGGTCGATGAATCCAACCCCCCCCCCCCAAAAAAAAAAAAAAACAAAGGTGATAAATGATAATTTAGAGCCCAAAATTATGACTAATGGCCGTCAATGTAAAATGATTTGATCTTAGGTACTGACCTAAAGCTTACTTTTTATCTTATTTTATTACCATCTTTTCCTTACATAAAGTCTTGATACTTTACTTTAACTTAAAATTAAGTTTAAAGTCGTAACGTTTGAAATCATCCTCTTATAATGAAAACAGAGAATGGAATTTAGATTGACATTGATTGGGAGGCCTATCCCCTCTATTTTACCATTATTGTTAAAACCTTGCTACGTGCACCTAGAAAATCCACCGAAAAGTTTTACCATAGTGCAAAATGTTTTTATTTTTTATTTTTTTTTCAAATATTTTTTAAACCCCTTAAATATTTAAAAAAAAATCACAAACTCATTAAAAAACATGATTTCCTTAACCTTTAAGTAAAAACAATAATCGGTAAAAATCATCAATAGAATTTGTAGGTGGGAATATAGTTTTCCTTATTGTTATATATCCTTTGCTGCCTAGTGATAACTTCTTTTGAGAGTGGATGGGGGAGGGTGTTCAAATTCTGTCACCGCCGAAAGTAAGAGATAGGTAAATTGATCGAATGGCGGATTTTGAGATAGATGACTCTCATATGGTAAAATCCCATTATTATTTCATCCAAATTTTCCTAATTCTTTGGAATAGGAAATTAGATGGCATATATTTAATGTAAACTTGAGGTATTTTAATTGATAAGTGAAATTATCCAAATAACCCATAATTTTATATTGAATGAATACTATCTATTTCAAGTACAATGCATGTAAAATATCATTGCATGTTCTATTTTTTCGCGGTGGGTTTTTTTATAAGATTAATAAATCTTACAATCTGATGATATTTGCCTCTTCTCTCGTATCAGGAGTGGATTGAACAGTAATTAAAAGATGAAAAACATAACTACATAGACAAATCAAAGCAATTAGTAATAATACTCATCATCTCTTTTACCACCATCCTCTCAATATTTAATAATGTGGTATTAAATGATTGAGAATTATTTATTATGTTTTATTTGTAAGCCTATTATTTAATGTCATATTAAATGATATTGAAAATATAATAATAAAAATAATAATAAATAGATTTTTCCGAAAGCAACCTATCACAATTGGTAGAGTTTGGATATTAAGATGAGATGAGATAATTTTAGATGAAAATTAAAAATTAAATAAAATATTTTTAGAATATTTTTAGAATATTATTATTGTTTTAGAATTTGAAAAAAATTAAATTATTTATTATATTTTATATAAAAATTTATAAAAATTATAATGATAAGATAAGATAAGCTAGGTTGAAATCGTTTTGATATCCTGAGCTAAACTTAAAAGCATCCCCTTTCAACTAATCTGTTCAGAGTTTTTCCTTGCGAAAGTCTATCAGCCCAAAAGCGCCACTACTCAGGCTTAACCGCGTTCTTGGATAGACCAAACCAAAATTTCGAAAGGTATAAAATGGTTTTGTTACACAATCTTTTACTATTTACTTACATTTTACACTCTATATTTTTTAATTTTTTTTAATTTTTTTTTAAACTATTTCAAATTTTTTATTCACTATTTATATAAAAAAAATTGATAAAAAAAATTTTAAAAAATTAAAAAAAAAGTGGAGTGTAGAGTGTGAATGAATAGTAAGAAGTTGTGAAGATTTTTTATTTTGCAAATAAAAGTGTTTTTTTTTTCTTTTTTTTCATTTACCAAATTCCCTCGCGTCAACCATGGAAATCGATACTATTTTATTAAAAAAACTCTCGAAGCTATATAATTAACATAACGATCCTAACTTTAGGCAAGATAAAATTTTGTGCGCACGATCAACCAATTACGTCCTCACAATTCACGAATAATAAGTTACACCCACCATCCCCGTGGTTAGACCTAATGAATTCTTAACAATTTATTATTACTTGATTTGTAACTAGCATTGATATTAAACTAGGCTGTCTTTGGCAGTTGAGATCATTTCAAACTATCTTACTATTATTCGTAAATAATTTATTATTATTCATAAACAATATATTATTATTTGTGTTTGGTTCAATATTAAGATAAGAAATGAGATGAGATAAGATGAGATGAGATGGGATGGATTGAGATGGGAGGAGATGAAATGAAAATTATTTCCAAACATCCTCTTAAACGTTGGCTTAAGGCTTAAGGATATGTAACAATTTCGAGGGGCACATATTCACGTCTTATCGGTGAATAATTTACTTAATACGTGTGATAGAAGCACGTTATATGGCTTTGAAATTTAACCGAGTAAAACACATAATGCATTTGTATTGTCTTTGAAACTCCTTCTCATTAAAAAAAAAAATATCATTGAGATTAAGAGGACTAATTTTGTTGTATCAAACTTACAAATCTTATAATTAGCAACAATCTCTAAAAGACTTCAACTTATTTTCCATGGCCACTAGTAGGAGTGTAATTAGTTCGGTTCAATTTGGTTATGAACAAATTTTAGAACTGAACCGGCATATATCGATTTTGAGAATTTAATAATCGATAAGGACCAATTTATCATCGAAATCGAAACTTTCAATTTTTTCGATTCCGATTCAGTCCGGTCCAGTTATTTCTGTTTACATGCATGGCAGTACATAAGTTTAGTATTATAACTTTTTCAACAATAAACTTAATTGTTAGAATTTAGTATTTATTATTAATAATTACTAATTCATTAGTATCTAATTATTTCAGTATAGAATAAGTAGTGTTCAACTTATTAATGAGATTAATAGATTTGAATAATAAGATTAAAATAGTATAATTAGTGTCTAATTATACTAATATAATATTAGTGTCTAACTTATATTAAATGTTATATTAATTTTATGTTATAAGATTAATAGACTTAAATAATAAGATTAAATTTTATATTATATTAATTAAAAATTTAACATATAATATAATATTAAAAAAATTAAAATATATATACCGGTCCGGTTCGGTTTAAACCGATTTTCAAAATATAAAAATCAAAATTAAGATCGATTTTGATTCTTAAGAACCAGTACCAAACCGGATCGAATCCATTGGTTCGATCGGTTTAATCGATTTTTTAACAACCACCAAAGACAAAAACGGAAAATCTAATAATTATTAGATCAATAGGAAGTGACAACAAAAAAGATACCCTCCTGCCAAATAATAAAATGTGGATACCTTGTCCTTGTTAGTTATACTATCCATCATGTGAACATTTATTCTAGCATTTGGCCAGAAGACGAAAAATAAAACACAAATCCTTTGTAGCCGATGGCCTTGTTTATAATTGTACATTAATGATATACAGATGATGTTTAATCAAATGATTAAGCAATGACAAGCCAAAAAAGTACTGCACAAAATAAGAGGTTGATTGGGAGATAGGAATGGGTCCCTTCAACGCTAGAGCGATCCCCCGCCTTACCCACACGCAAACGAAAGATAAACACAACGTCCAAAATATGGAGGCACCATCCCACCTTTGCATTCCAAGAGCTCCCCCGAGTAATTCTCAAAGACGGGACAAAACCAAAACATGGCAAAGACGTTTCAAACCCACAACATTAAGATGGCATTTGATCAGAGTCAAATACTCCCATTTTTCCTATTTCTTCATTTTCCTCTTGAAAATTCTCTGCAAATGATATTAGCAGCAACCATTTTAGACCAGTAGTACTTGACTCCTGCCCGTGACTTAAAAGGAGCACCGATTTGTTCAAAATCTCTCTCTTAATTGTGCTGAATATTGTAAATCAACTGAATCATTAGCTCGTTTTGGAGAGACCTGTGAATCAAAGACATACCTCCGTCTCTAAATTGTTCAAAATTGATGCCACTTGACCCATGGAAGGCCTGCTCTTCCTTGAGTTACCAACACAAGCTGAAGCAACTTTAGCTAGTCTAACAAGAGGTTTTATATCAGAAGGAATTACTATTCTTGGGTCCAAAAGTTCATAAAACCTCATGTCCTTGATCAATGGCAATGCCCACTTAACAAGTTGCATTTCTTCACTTCCTCTCCCACTCAAAAGTTCTAGCAGAAGCACCCCAAAACCATAAACATCACTCTCCTTGCAAGCACCACCTCCTCTGTCACCCAAGTACTCATCATCCACATACGCTTCAAAGCCTTTCTCCCCGGGGGGTGCCATAAAAGATAGCCCATAATCACAAACTCTAGCACAAAATTTCACATCAATCAAAATATTTGAGGCCTTGATACAACCGTGGACTATATTCGGTGCGATGCCTTCGTGCAGATATTCGAGTCCCCGAGCAGCCCCGGCAGCAATTCTCAAACGGTGGCCCCAATCCAACAGAGACGCCCCATCTGGGTTTTGATGTAAATAGAAATCTAAACCCGCCATGCCAACAAACTCCATTAATATAATTCTCTCACCAGGAGCTTCCGAAAATCCTATAATCGGCACTACATGGGGGTGTTGGGCAAAAGAAAGTGATTTGATCACCTTTGAAAACCCAAATCCCGCATTGCTCAGAACAAGCCGTGGATGAATCCGCTTAATAGCAACTAGTTCTCCTTGCTCAAGTATGGCTGCATATACAGTTCCAAGGCAGCCCCGGCCGACAATTCTCCGGTGGTTGAAGCCATCAGTGGCGGTATCAATATCCGTCAATGAGTATGCACGAGCACAAGGCTTGATGGAAAGTGGTTCTTCGGATTCAACAGATCTCTTTCTATAAATAAAGTAGAGAACAATACCAAGAACGATGAGAGAGATGGATAGGCAAACCATGACAACGTAATAAGCAATATGCTTGATTGGATTCATCTTCGTTCTGTTTGCAGGATTTGACTAGGCAGAGAGCTTTGGATATGAAAAGAGGAAAGGAGTTGGCTGGTCAATATGACGTTGTTGGAATCGGCTTGGGATTCAAAGTTGGTAAGGAACCAAATCACCAATCAATGACAGATATGATCGGAAAGAAAATAGAGGGTATCGGTTTGAATATTGGGGCGGGTTAGATGGGTGAGAAAGTTGGAAACTTTCCATGGTTTTTAGTTGTGTCTTTCGTTTGTTCAAGGTTGGCCGCCTCCTTAATGAAACATGACGAATGCTTAGGTTGCTCTTGATTTGTGATTGGGCTTCTGATTTTTCAACGCAAGAGAGAAGTTTTACAAGTCAGGAATTGATATTATATCTCAACTTTTGATTAGGTGTGATTGCTAATTTGCTATTCGTCCTTCCACACTCGAGGCCGCATGCATCTCCTACTACATGTGTCTTGTGTGGCACAAATAAACCATGAAAAAGACTAATCAAGTGAAAGGTATCGATCGAGCACATGAGGCGTAGTTTGGCATGGCTGGATATTAGGAATATTGATACATCCTTTTAGCATTTTAGTTAGAACCACCAAAATGCATAGTTTTTGGAGCTCACCTGCAAATAGCTGAAACAGACTCAAGATCATAATCTTGTTAGCCCCATCAAAATTTGCGTAGGGTCAAATGTTCCCATCTTCATCTCGTTGTCGTTAGAAATTAAATTAAACGACTACTTGTACGCGGTATCGTTTGCTTTGATGTCCGATCGATCCAACGTCTTAAAACTCTTCAGCACAGAAAACTTACAGACCAAAATGGCTTTGTGGAGGATATAACAATTTGAGAAAACGCGTTCTTAAATTGTCCGATTTCAAGACTTCAAAGTGAAAAAGAGATACATAGAGCGATCCATTTTTTATTTTATGTTTTCCTATTTTTCAACATTTTATACTAACGTGACTGTTTAAAATCTGACTGCATATGAATATATAGAGAAAAAATATTTACAACCATAAATTATGCAATCGTCACGTAATTTTTTTAAATAAATAAATAAATAATGGGATTCATATGAAAAAAACTAAATTTTTAATAGTACACTCCACTCTTTTTCAAAACAATTATGCAGTATTTACGCATTTCACGATTGTGTATAGAATTACTTGAATATATATGACAAGTATTCTCTTGTGATTAGTTATGAAATGTTTAAAAAAAATTAAATTATAACTACAAGTTTGGAAAATAAAAAGTCAAAACCCCAAACACATGAACGTAATTTTTTAAGCTTGTGAGAATCATGCAAAAAGCCATATAATTGTCTCCATAACCATTATACGTGGCGCACCACTAGAATAAACTGGACTATAGCATGTCTATGATTCTATGAACAAGTAACATGAAATTGCTAACTAAAAAAGAACATGAGATTGCCTAAAATTGTCCTATGCGGCCGAATTAATCATGAAAATCCATCTCAACCATAACCAACAAAGTGAAATAAAAGATGCTCGTCATTTCTTTAAGGATGCTACTACACGGTTCCATCATTTTGCTCTCTCAAAATTATCACTAGTTTATAATTCATTTTTGTATGGTTTTTGTTTTTATTTTTTTAAATGTGAAAGAAGGAAAATACATAAATGCACTACTGATAAAAATTTTAGCCATTTAAAAGAAAATCAAATATACTAGTAATAACTTTAATGGGAAAAAATCATAGGGCTAATTAGCATTATTAATTCTTTAATAATATGCTCTCTGAAACCCTCTACTACAAGTATTGCTGTCCATCTAGCCCTATGCCATGCGTGGGCTCATGCTCTGCATATTTTGATGGGCTCATCTTTCCAGACAAACATCGAAATGTGGACTTATCCGCTGGATAGTCCAACAAAAGTGGATTTCAAGTTCAAGACTCAAACTCAAACCTAGCCCATTTCCCAGTGACGGAGTAAAAGCAGGAAAATGATGAAATTAAACGGGAGGATAACACTCTTATCTAGCTGAGAATTGCTACTGTCGTGGTTTAGTGACATGTCATGTCTATTTTATAATATAATAAAATTTACAATATAAGGTATCACATCAATTCATATGAGCAGAGACGTGGATTCGACCCTCATTGATTTGTTACAAATTAATGGTTTTAAGAGTGCGAGATTTGAGCCTTCCATCCTGTTAAGACGTATTTATCTGACACATCACAGGCTGTCACTCTCATTAGTGTACAAGACACCCCGTTGGATCCAAAAACAGCATAATTGAGAGCATTGACATCATTCCAATCTTTAAAATTTAGAGAAGATATAACTTTTTAATTTTTTAACTCTTATTCTACATTAAATTAGCCATCATATTCTTTATAGAGAAATTCTATTTACAGTCCTCAAATGAGGACTATATGTGCAAGCTCTTCATTAAATAAAAAAAAGTACCATTTTAATAAGGATATTATTGTAATTTTAAAAAATTTTAAAGATAAAATTAATTAGACTTACAATGCAATCCCCAAATGGGACTGTACATAGCATTGTTTTTCTTTATAATAATAAATTCTTTTTTAATTACTTTTTTATTTTATTTTCATAATCTTTAATAACCTCCAACAATCATATTTATTTTTATTTTCACAATTTAACAATCTATAATATAATAGTTTCATATGTACATATTTATACATTATCTCATATGTAAATAAAAATCTTATATATACAATCTATAAAAATTTCATATTTGGAATATATAATAATCCTATATATTCATTTTAGACTTGCTACAATACTTTTTAAATATGAAAAGAATAATAGAATTACTGTAACTCATAATTTAGATGAAATCAATTTGACTAATTCAATGTGGACTAAACGTAGACAATATTAGTTAAATTTAAAGATGAAAAGACATTTGATTAAGCCATGTAGAAATATACTCAAGTTTATGAAAATCTGAAGGCTTGAATTTCTATATTTTTGTTGTATGTATACAAGGACTTTGAATAGAACAGAACTGTAACTGTTATCCTACATAGTTGCCTATACAACGTATGTATTCAAAATTGAAAAGTTGTTAGCTATACTCCTAAACAAGTGGAGTTTGTTGAGGTGTTTTGAACTCCTGAAATTGAGGAGTCTTCTACGAATGAATTGGTCTCATTAACCTATTCTTCTACACGCCCCCTCAGTCAAAAGGGTAAGGAACGTACCCTGAGATTGTCACGCAGAAGAAGAAATCTACTAGAGGGCAGCAGCTTCATAAGTGCATTTACATACTAATCCTTGCTAGAAACAAATTGAACATGAAGTTGACCACGAAAAACTTGATCACGGACATAGTGAAAGTCAATTTCAATATGTTTCGTGCGAGCATGAAATAGAGGATTACTGGTCAAATAAGTAACTCCTATGTTGTCACAACAGAGAATAGGAGAATTGACAATTGGAACACAAAGATAAGCTAGCAAAGACTTTATCCACTGAATTTCTGCAGCAACATTGGCAAGAGCCTTATATTCGGCTTCTGTGCTACTACAAGCAACAATTTGATGTTGTTTACAGCCCCATGAAATTAGATTGTTGCCCAAATAAACACAATAAGCACCAACTGACCTTATGTCGTCACAATCGGATGCCCAATCTGCATCGCTGAATGTTTAAAGCTTAAGATCAGTAGTGGGTTGGATCAGTAAAGCATGAAAAATGGTGTTCTTCAAATAACGCAATATGCGTTTGACGGCTACCCAATGTGGCTCCATTGGATTGTGCATGTACTTGCGAACTTTGTGGACTGCAAAAGCAACTTCAGGCCGAGTAAAAAAAAGATATTGCAGCCCTCCAACTACACTTCGATACAAATGAGGGTCATGAAAAGGTATACCATCATATTTTGTTAAGGGCTGTGAAGTCGACATTGGAGTAACACAAGGCTTTGCTTTGTCCATTTTACTGCGGATAAGGAGATCAAGAATGTAGCGACGCTGAGATAAATACAAACCATGATCACTTCGGATGGCCTCAATGCCCAGAAAGAAACTAAGTTCACCTATGTATTTTACTGCAAAGTTGTCCTGCAGCAAGCTTATCACTCGGTTAATGGCATGTATATCTGCACTAGTTATAATTATGTCATCGACATAAATTAAAAAATAAATAAGAGTGGGGCCATGGTGATAAACATAGAGTGAATGATCCGCCTGACTTCCTATAAAACCAATGGCTTGTAGCTGATCAGTCAAGCGAGAAAATCATGCTCGTGGTGCTTGACGAAGACCGTAGAGTGACTTTTGCAGCTTACAAACATGTTGCGAAAATTGAGGATGAATGAACCCCGGAGGTTGAGTCATATAGACACCTTCTTGCAAGAGGCCATGTAAGAAAGCATTTTGGATATCAATTTGTCGAAAATGCCAACCATGAGAGACTGCTAGTGATAGAACCAACCTTACGGTGGTAGGTTTCACCACAGGACTGAATGTCTCGCCAAAATCAACACCCTCCTATTGATGGAATCCTTTGGCGACTAGGCGTGCTTTAAATCTTTCAATACCACCATCAGCTCTTCTTTTAATTCTGTATACCCATTTTCATCCAACAAGATTGGCATTAGGAGGTTTAGGAACTAAAGTCCAAGTTCCATTAGCTTACAAGGCATCGAACTCTTTATTCATAGCCTCCTGCCAATTGTGATGTTTAACTGCAGTTGAATAGCAGGTTGGTTCTTTTTCTTGTGGTTGGATTGTGGCCACAAGTGCTTCTGGAATGGGATATTGAATATGAGAGTCAGATGCTAATTTTGGCTTGTGGATGTTGTTTTTGCTTCTTGTAATCATGGAGTGTATATTCCGATGTTGCTGGCGAGGTGGAGAAGGTAAGGGAGGAGGTGCTGGACTATCTTCATGTTGAGGTAGAGCAGTATCCCTAGCAGGAGATCCCGAAGCAATATCAAGATTAGTTTGAGGACTAGATGTCGAGGCCATATTCAGAGGGCTTGGTGCAGTAAATCGAACATTTGTACCTGCAGAAACAGAAGAGCTAGAGAGTGACAGATTGAGATTTGGTGGGAGTACAACAAGAGTAGGTTTTGGAATGGGCTCAATAGACGCAGGGACTGTATATGGATAAAGAGATTCATCAAAGACAACATGACGTGATACGAAGATTTTTCCTGTAGATACATCTAAACACTTGCAACCTCGATGACCAACACTATACCTAATAAATATGCAGTTTTTGGATCGAAAGTCCATTTTATGTTGATTATATGGATGTAAATAGGGCCAACAAGCGCAACCAAAGGCACGTAAAAAATTATAATCTGGTTTGTGATGATGAACAATTTCATATGGTGATCGATGCTGTAAAATTGGAGTTGATAATCTATTGATAATAAAAACTGCAGTTAAGAAGGCATCTTCCCAAAATATTTTTGGTAAATTAGAGTGAGCAAGTAATGCCAAACCAACTTCAACAATTTGCCTGTGACGCCTTTCAATGGCACCAGCTTGTTGATGTGTATATGGACAGGTTATTCGATGACTAATTCCCTGATTTTGTAAATGTTTAGTTATGCTGCGATATTCACCCCCCCAATCGGATTGGAGAGCCTTAATTTTTGTATCAAATTGGCGTTCTACAGCGACTTGAAAACATATAAAGGTTTGATATGCATCAGATTTGAGTTTCAAGGGAAAAAGCCATAAGAATTTAGTAGCATCATCCAGAAAACTTATGTAATAACGTCCACCAGAGGTTGATAAAACAGGATCTGGCCCCCAAACATCCGAATATATTAATTCCAATAGTTTCAAAACAGAAACATGCACATTTGTAAAGGGCATAGCATGGCTCTTAGCCAGCTGACATTCAGAACAAATTGAAGTATTTTTATTTTGGACAAGTAATAAAACAGCCTTATTGATAACTGCAAGGGAAGCATGACCGAGACGACGGTGCTAGATATTGGCAGTCACACGAACACTAGATAAAGTTTGTGGCTGAAGATGAGCAAGAGAAGCCGAGAAGTTGTAAAGACCATTACTGAGTGGTCCTCGATGCAAGATGTTCCCCAAGTAATCCTTCACAAGGAAGAAAGAAGCATGAAATTCAAAGAAAACATTATTTTCTAGAAAAAAACGCTGAACAAAGAGAAGATTTTTCTGAATATCTGGGACAAGCAAAATTTGATTAAGTACAAAGGACTTGGAAGGAGATGAGAGAGTGGAATTTCCACTTTGTAGTATTTTCAGACCTGCACCGTTAGCCACCTGGATATGATCTTGACTGCCATAGTCTTCATTTTGAAGATGAATATTGTTCACATCATTGGTGAGATGATGGGTAGCTCCTGTGTCGGGATGCCACTCATTATCAATATGTTGATAGTGCGCAGCAACCATGGTTTATGGCTGATTTTTGGGAGTTCGTTGGTCCTGATAAGAAAGATTAAAACGGTGATAACATTTTCTAGCAGTATGTCCTGGTTTGAAGCATACCTGACATATAACTGAGTTTGATGGACCCTAATCATGGGAGTTGAAACGACCATTGCGTCCTCAGCCACGGTAGCCACCACAACCACGGTTGGAATGTTGAAAATTTGCAGTCGTGTGAAAAGTGGATCGATGTTGCTGCTGAGGTTGCTTGGTGGCCATGTTTACTGAAGCAGCAGCTTGAAGGGACTGATTATTGTGATTAATTCGTGACTCACAGACTAGAAGGAGTGAGTAAAGTTCTTCCAAGGTGATAGGATCAGATCGAGAAGTAATTGTTGAAGCCAAGGAATCATATTCCTGGCCAAGTCCCGCAAGCACATAGGTGATTATGTCATCGGGTTTTAGTGGCTGTCCAGCAAGAGCAAGTTCATCAGCCATTCGCTTGATGGAGAGAAAATATGCATTAGCGGACAGAGCGCCTTTTCGAGCATTTGCTAGCTGAGTGCGAATCTAAATTGTTTTAGCAAGGAAAATTGAAGAAAATGTTCGCTCTAGTGCAAACCAGACCTCTCGAGAGGTTGTATAAGACATGACTCGAGTGAGAACATCTTTAGTGAGCGAAGCATTAATGGTGGCGAGGATTAAAAAATCCTGACGAAGCCATTGAATATAGTGAGGATTGGAAATTTTATTAATAGCACCTGTGCTGGGATGAGAAGCATCAATTTCTTGAGGTGGGGTTGGGATTGTAACATCAAGGTAGCCAAAAACAGCTTGACCTCGGAAGTAGGGTAGGGCCTGAGCTTTCTATACAGGATAGTTGGAAGAGTTGAGTTTGACACTGATAGTAAAGGGGAGATTGGAGAGGGATGGGACAGTAGTGGTAGGATCAGCAGAATTATTTGAGGTTTCAGCGGATGAGGAGGCCATTGAGGATCGGAAGAGAGTAGACGTTGGTCTTTTAGTGGCTCTGTGATACCATGTAGAAATATACTCAAGTTAAAGAAAATCTGAAGGCTTGAATTTCTATATTTTTGTTGTACGTATACAAGGATTTTAAGTAGACTTTGAATATAACAGAACTATAACTGTTATCCTATGTAGTTGCCTATACAACGTATGTATTCAAAATTAAAAAGTTGTTAGCTATACTCCTAAACAAGTAGAGTTTGTTGAGGTGTTTTGAACTCCTGAAATAGAGGAGTCTTCTGCGGATGAATTGGTCTCATTGACCTGTTCTTCTACAAGCCACTACCCATGCTTATGGAAGTGAAGAACAAAGCAGACAAATGCTACATTATTCTCCGATGAAGGATGAGGGCGTTCTGCGTCATCATCTATCTGCTCTCCTCCATTATCTAAGGAGATCCAGAATCTCTCATACCTATCTTCTACGGAGGCGACTCGTCAAAGTCAGAATTCTCTTAAACGTTCATGAATTTAGTTGGACCGAAGATGAAACTCAGAAGCTTTCAAAGTCGGTACTAATCTTTGAATTCAAGCCAAGAAACAAAATGTGCATTAATTGGGTATATAGAGTTTGAAAGCGAAAGTACAAAAGTTTTATTGGGGAATTGCATAACTCCTGCCCTCTTCACGGGGCTACCTATGCTCTTATAGCTGGCCCAACTGAGTTCAGTAAATGGGGTGTGCCAAAATTGTACCTCTGGCACAATACCTATGCTCTTATAGCAGGACTTACTGACAATCATTAGGCGGGAAAAAAAGAGAATAATATCTCTAATAGTTTCAACAATAAGAAGAAGTTGCATATCGGGAAATTTGATTTTTTGACACTTGAATGTGGGTAGGCCCAGACCCAAATTACAAGTGAGACGTCCTAGTCATTTCCAACAAGTAAGATGTATATCTGGACTCCACAAAGTACAGCCCCAAAGAGAGGGAGCTATTTCACTTAAATGGGAGGGACCCTTTCTCTATCAACCTTACTAACTACCTTCTTAATTGAATTTGATGTATAGGCTGCTGCCCTCCTCCCCATATGCCTCTCTCACTAAACAGTAGCACAAACCGCTGTGTATTCTGAGAGAGAGGATACTATAAAGCTCAAATTAAGCACCAAGACCAGCGCACGACTTTCGAGAGATTCCCTGTATATGGATTTTCTCATCATGGAAAAAATTAGCATGATTCTTGACAATGAAGCCAAAGGTTTACATTTTCAAAATCGCCTGAATGATGCCAGGGAGAAGGTCCACCATCAAGAAACAGTGCTAAATATCATTCTCAAGAAGAGGTGTTAATGCAAGCAGCTACGCAATCTTTGGATAAATCCATCAAGGATGTATTACTTTACACTTAAAAAATCCACTCCCTCTTTTCCCTTTTGAACTCTCTTTTACTTTTCCCCACTCTTTGAAGCAAACACACAGTGGATCTAATTACGTGGAGTTAGCTTAAGAAAATGTAAAGGAAAAGACAAGCTACCACTCCCCCATCCATGGATATAATATATTTTGTAAACCAATACAAGTATAAAACTTGAACCCAAGGTCTTAAGCTACACTTCCATGATCTGAGGTATCTTCGTAGTAATAAGGAGTCAATTTTCCATCTTTCTTGGGCATCTTCGACTGGTTCTCAGGACACACTTCTTGCAACATTTTCACCACCCGTCTCATGGAAGGACGATTGATTGGGAGAGGGCTGGTGCAGAGAAGACCAATGTTGAGCACCTTGCACATGTCTACCTTGTAACAAGAATCAAGTTTGGGATCAAGAACGTGGTCCACGCCTTTCTGATCCAATGTGGTACAGACCCACTTCACCAAATCCTTCTCCCCAAACTCGGGGTCAACCGGGAGTTTTCCTGTGACCAACTCAAGAACCACAACGCCAAAACTGTATATGTCGCTCTTCTCGTTCACTCTAAGCGTGTACGCATATTCTGAAACAAGTTTAAGCAAAAGGGCACTTAAATTTTGAGCTCAAAACAAAGACTTTATTCATTGAAACCATATCTGTTATGGAATCCAAGTAACACTAATCATAAATAGGAATTAATTAATGACAGTAACTTGAACATGAAGATGAAATTTGATCGAGATCAAGTTGAAAATGCATATAAACCAACCAAAGCCAGCTAGCAGAAGTTAAAGCGGCTAACCTGGAGCAATGTACCCACAGGATCCGGCAATGACTGACATGGATTTAGGTCCCTTTCCGGCGGAATCAACAACCTTAGCCACTCCAAAATCAGCCACACGAGCTCCGAAATCCCCATCCAACAAAATATTGTTCGATTTCACATCTCGGTGGACAATTGGGGGAACACAATCGTGATGCAAATAAGAAAGTCCCTCAGCCGCATCCAAAGCAATCTTATACCTAGTTGGCCAATCCAGCAACCCTCCTTTACTACTATGCAGCAAATCACCCAAACTGCCATTAGGCATGTACTCATAAACCAATAGCTTGCAGTCCCTGGTGGTGCAGCAACACCATAGCTTTACGATGTTCTTGTGCCTAATCTTTCCCAAAGTCTCAACCTCTGCATCAAAGACATTGTCACGAACATGACCTTTCTCAACATCGACACTCTCACACTCTTTCCTCAGCCCGACCCAAAGCTTCTTCACCGCAACAACCTCGCCACTGCTGAGCACAACCTTATACACCTTCCCGGAAGATCCACTACCAATCACACTATCTTCGTCGAGGCAATCCAATATCTCGTATTCACTAAAGCCCAGTTTATGAAACGACATTAACGTCCATTTCGACTTGTCGATTTCTCTCTTCGCCATCTTGAAGTTCCTGTACTTGAAGTAAAACCAAACCACGCCCACAACAAACACTAGCCCAGCAACGACAAAAATTGTCCGAAGCAACCAAACATAACCATTGTTCTTGGCTTCCTCTTTCCCATCGCACAAACCCTCTAAATCTCCACACAAACCAGGATTACCCACAAAGCTATTCATATACGTTTCCTTGGCAAACAACGGGGGAAGCTCACCCGAAAGTCGATTGTCTGATAAATTGAGCTGATTGAGCTTCAAATTCTGTAATCCAAGTGGGATTTTCCCAGAAAATTGATTTCTTGAAAGATCAAGGTAATTAAGCACAGACAACCTCCCAATCTCCTCGGGTATCTTCCCTGTAAACTTGTTATTTGCTAGATTCAGCTCGTTAAGCTTCTTCCAAGATTTAACTCCACTTGGAAGCTCTCCAGAAAGCTCATTGTTGTGAAGATCAAGAATCCCAAGCTGCTCAAGATTCACAATACTCCCAGGCAATGACCCGCTGAAACTATTATTGTAACCCGAAAACTCAACCAGATTACCCAACCATCCAATCTCATCTGGTATCGGACCCGAAAACTTGTTCGTAGACAACAGTAAACTGGAAAGATTTGCCGCACCAACAATTGTCTTCGCGATTTGGCCCGAGAAAGAGTTCCCAACGAGTTCGAGCAGAGACACGCGTGGGAGACCCCAAAAGCCAGCCGGTACTTCGCCGGAAAACCGATTGAAACCCAAACGGACACGGGTCAAACTCTGGCACTCGCCAAGACTCGCCGGGATTGGACCCGATAAGTGGTTGTATATCATCAAAAGCTCTTCCAGCGCCCCCTTCTGACACAAAGCAGCCGGAAGTTCGCCGGAAAACTGGTTGCTCGAAATGTCGAGCCATTTAAGTGGCGAGTTCCTGCCGATATTTTTGGGTAACTCGCCGGTGAGTCCATTCCGAAACAGTCTGAGCTCGTATAACCCCGTCGAGTTGGCAATACTCTCAGGCAAGCTTCCCTCTAATCGGTTCTCGTAAAGATTGAGGCTTTCGAGAGGTAACCGACACAACTCATCCGGAATCGTCCCTGTCAACTCGTTCATCGACACGTCGAGCAGCCGCAATGCAGTCAAGTTGGACATCCCGGGAGGAAACCCGCCCGAAAATGAGTTATTGTAGAGCTCAATCTGGACCACGCTGCTCAACTCAGTGAGAGACCTGGGGAGCGGACCGTGCAAAGCATTCAGCGCCAGGTCCAAATCGGTGAGTTTCTTGAGTCGGCCAAGTGAGTCAGGAATCTCACCCACCAAGTTACAATCCGTGAGCCACATCACCTCGAGATTGGTCAAGTTCCCGAGCTCCGGCGGGATCCCACCGGGGACAAACGGGTTATAAGAAAGGTTAAGCATTTTGAGAGTACTTATGTTTCCCAAGAATGCCGGAATGGTCCCGTCCAAAAGATTGTAAACCAGGGAGAGAACCTCGAGTTCTTGAAACCGCCCAAAGGTGTCTGGTATATCTCCTGAGAAATTATTGCCGGTTAAGTCTAGGTACCGGAGACTGGGTAGGTCAGCTAGGGTGTGGGGGAGCTCACCGGTGAGAAGATTCTGGGAGAGGTCGAGGTGTTGGAGACTTCGACAAATAGACACGTCGGTAGGAAGGGTGGAGTTGATGGAGTTGTTGAAGAAGGAGATGAAAGCGAGGTTGGGGAGACGGCAGAGGAGGGAAGGGAAAGGGCCGGCGAGGTTGGTGTTGGAGAGATCGAGAGAGTGGACGGAGTGGGAAATGGGGTCGCAAGTCACCCCAGGCCAGTTGCATGGGGTGCTGTCGTGTTCGTTCCAGGCAGAGAGGGCGGAGTCCGGGTCTTCGAGGGAGTTCTTGAGGCCTTGGAGGTAAAGGCCCTCTTGGTTGAGAGAGACGGTGAGAGGCGGACCATAAAGGAGGAAGAGAAGGAGAAGGAGAAGCATTGTTGTTAATGGATGGGTACCAAAGAGGAAGTGAGTTTGAGTTTTCACGAGGAGAAGCGGTGTGGCCTGTTGGGCGTGATATATGCGGGACAAAAGAGGAGAGAGAGAGTGAGGATCAGAATGTGCATTTGATTGTGCTAATGAAGGCTGTAGGAGAGAGAGTCCAACAGAGGAAGACAGCACAGAGATGAATGTGGGCGCGCGTGTAGAGAGAGAGAGAACATTGGTATGAGTGTGATAGAGTGAAAAGTTTGAAGTACTAGGCAGCTGGTTCTTCTTGAGTTCTACTTGCTGTATTTCGCATGCCTTAATTATTTTTGCTTTGTTTACGGGCAAAAACCAATGATAATATTACAACAACAGTGAAATTTCAGTAAATACAGATCTAATTAAGAGAGAGAGAGGGAAGAGAGGGCCCCAAGAGGGTACGTACGGTGGTGAATCTGGAGCTATACATTGTACTTTGAGTTTCGGATGCCTATTTTACCGTATTATGGACCACGTAAAGAAATTTAAGATTTGAAAAGTTAGACGATATGATATAAGATAGATATTTTATATTATTAGTTTATATATATTTGAGATAAAATAATAATAAAATATTATTTTATTTTATTATTAATTTTTTTAAATCAATTTTTTATATATATTTTGTAATTAATATTTATTATATACATTTGATATTAATAATATAAATATAATAAGAAAAAATATAATTTTTTTATATATTATATTAAAAATATAATAAAATAAAAAATATATATAATATATTATAATAATAAAATGAATATGTAGGTAAAAGTTTGTTATATTGTTGAGGGAGGAAAAATAAGAAAAGATTGTGAGAGAGAGTGGAATGAAAGAGAAATAATTATTAAAATATATTTTATAAAATGAAGAGTTTCTATATAAATTTAGATAAGAACTGTTCATAACTAGCTATATATATACATATGTATTAGTCAATGTAAATAATTTTAAGATCATATTATATAAATATGACTTTATATATGTATAGACCAATATAGATACTATTAAAGGTCAACTTTGTTTGCAAGATCGAGAGATGCTTCTAATTGTATTGATTCTCCTATTTTACCTAAAAACAATAGAGAAGGCAACTATAAAGAGTAGCATTATGCCACTATTACAGTACCATTTCTGTAAAATATTGTGAAGTGGATCCTTCACAATAAAACCAAGGCGAACAAGTGAAGTGCAAACTTGTAGGAAATACATCTTCAAGAGTAGGGGTGTAACCGGTCTGATTTTGGATAAAATTTTAAACCGAACCGGCATAACCGGTTTTGCATTTTTCAAAACCGATTACGCACCGGTTACCCTCCTAAACCGGTATTTCCGGTTTTACCGATTTCTAGTCCGATTTTTCGGTTTTATTTGATATCTTCTTTCCAAATCCAAGTCAAACAACCTAACCTAATCAAATAACGATTATCTATTTATTGACAAACAACCATCGATATCAGTTACTGGCTTGATAACAATAGCTACTGATGGCTGACTTACTCAATGACTGTAACAATATTGTGCAATGATAATCATCTAACTGACCATTGTTGTTTCCTATCTAATGAAAAAACATGGAATGACTAATGAGCCTATCTCAAGCCATGGAGCATGTGAAGAGCAAACGACCATTAGCCCATTAATCCAATGAATCTTTTAAAACCAAGCATAGATTCTTAGGTTTTTCTGAGAATTTTAACAGATAGCGACGATTGACGAACAACAGATGCCGCATGGTATGAAGAATTTCCCACTAGAATCAGAGGCAAATAATTAGGAAAAATAGTGTCTAATGATGCTAAACATATTGCTAAAGTTTAAAAGTATCTTTTCCATTCAAAAGCATCTAATGATGCTAAACAATAAATATATTGAAAAAAAAGAAGAAGCAAGAGACGAGGACTCAGAGAGAGGGGGGGAGAGAGAGAGAGTATCGTTAAGCTGTGCGACCGCCGATTAAGGGACTGGAGGAGGCGACGGAGGGGTTGGGCTGCTGAAGAGAGAGGGGGATTCTAGAATTTTTTGAGGGAGGGGGGTGGATTGAAAGTGATTTGAGATTTTTGCCTTTGAAATCGGGGGGGAAATATGAGTGTTGGGGGGGGGAGGAAACGAAATAATGGGGGGGAGGGGGAGGGGGAGGGGGAGGGGGTGGGGAACGACGCCGTTTATAGTGATATTAATATATATAGTATTTTTTTATATATACTAATTATATATATAATATATATAGTATGCTATAGTATATATTATAATACTAACTATATATTATACTATTAATAGTGATACTATCATAATAATACCATATAATTCTATATAGATATTTTTTGTTATACTGATTTAACCTATTGAAAAAAAAAATTGTTATAGTGATTTATATCTAATACTATAGTATAGTATTAGTTATAGTGATTTAGTGTAATTGCATTAGTATAATTATAGTCTATATTAGACTATTAGTATTAGTAAATATATTAGTATTAGTTATAGTGATTAGAATAACTATGTATTAGTATTTGTTATAGTGTGTTTAATTTATTATAACTATATATAGTTATATATATTTTGTTATAGTGATTTATATCTAATACTATAGTATAGTATTAGTTATAGTGATTTAGTATAACTATATTAGTATAAATATAACTATAGTCTATATTAAATCATTAGTATTAGTATATATATTAGTATTAGTTATAGCTATATAATATATTAGACTATATAGTAATATTAATATTAGGCTATTAGTATAGCTATATATTAGTATTAGTTATTGTGATTTAGTATACTTATATTAGGACTATTAGTATAAGTATAACTGTAGCCTATATTAGACTACTAGTATTAGTATATATATTAGTATTAGTTATAGTGATTTATAATAACTATATATTAGTATTTGTTATAGTGAGTTTAATTTATTATAACTATATATAGTTATATATATTTTGTTATAGTGATTTGACCTATCAAAAAAAATTGTATAGTGATTTATATCTAATACTATACTTATAGTATTAGTTATAGTGATTTAGTATAATTATATAATAGTATTAATATTAGGCTATTAGTATACCTACATATTAATATTAGTTATTATTATACCTATATTAGACTATTGGTATAAGTATAACTATAATGTATATTAGACTATTAGTATTAGTATATATATTAGTATTAGTTATAGCTATATGATATACTAGACTATATAATAGTATTAATATTAGGCTATTAGTATAGCTATATATTAGTATTACTTATTAGTATACCTATATTAGACTATTGGTATAAGTATAACTATACTCTATATTAGACTATTAGTATTAGTATATATATTAGCATTAGTTATAGTGGTTAGAATAACTATATATTAGTATTTGTTATAGTGAGTTTAATTTATTATAACTATATTATTGATAGACTATAGTGATAGTGATAGTGTTAGTATTATGTATTACTATATCATTATTTCATATGTAATTATTTAGCATAGTGATTTATATACTAATTTATATATAAACTTAAAGTATATTACTAATAGAGATATAGTATTAGACTATTAGTATTAGGTCATAAGATATAAATTAGAATTAATATACATTATATACTAATGTATATTAATATTACTAATGTACTAATATATTATGTATTTATAAAAAAGAATATATTGAGAATTTATTAAGCCATAAAAATTTGGTAATAATATTTCAATGATTTGCTTTCTTTCTGAGCAAATAATATTTTAGTGATTTTATTTACAACTTTGGTATAGAAATTCAAATATTTTGATATTTAGGATTTATCAATTTTAGTTTAAATTTTTACAATTTCAGTTTATTTTTAAATTAATTTATATTACTATATATATTATATAATATTAAAAAAATTAAAAATATATATATATTATATGGAACCGGTCCGGTCTTAAAAATACATAAAAATACATTAGCTACAAATAGATTCTATTAAAATATATATATATTATATGGAACCGGTTCGGTTCGGTTGAACACCTAGCAAGCATATGTAATTACATAAAAATACATTAACTACAAATAGATTCTATTAAAATAAACTCACAAATTAACGTAATTTGATGTGATATGTTAAATTGTAAAACTATTTACATTATAAGATCTAATATATTATATTAAATTATTTTAATTTATAATTTGTTTTTATGCAATTGTTTTTTTATTATTGTAGCACTTCTGGTGCTTTTATATATATAGGTAAGTAAGATGGTTAATTTTGTGGAGGCAAACATCAGTCCTTTAAAAAGGAATTAATCAAAATAATTATAAGAAAAATTATACTCATTATACACAATACATCACACATAATTTTTTTTTTGCTGAATGAGTAGTGTATATATGATAAGTAGAAGAATTTAATTAGTTTAATAAGAATAAAATTAAAAATATTAAAATAAATGAAAATAAATCTAATGGATAAGAATGAAAAGTAAGAAAATAAATAAAATAAATACTCCCTCAATTTTAGGCACCCTGTGGACTCAAACATAGCCGGTAACTTTCCTTCCCTAGGACGACTTTCCTACTCAGAAGTCCCAGCCACCCGTGACCCGTGACAGAATGTGAAATTGGGATAATCTCACTTATTCCAAGGTGGATACTTCATATATAATTGATATCTACAACAGAAACGACGTTACTCTCTCTCTTGTGGAACATAAGTACTATAGAATCATAATCGACGTGAAATATTAACTACATTTGTTTTTAAAAAATATTTTATCTTATCTTATTTTTATTATTATATTTTTTAAAATTTTAATATAAAATAAAATTAAAAATTTAATTTTTTTAAATCTTAAAATAAAATTAATATTAAAAAATATATTCTAACAATATATTTTTTAATTTTAATCTTAATTTATTTTAATTCATCTCATATCATTTTCAAAAAGAAATAAAAAATTAATTAATATAACTCTCTCGTGAAAATGTCATGGATAATCGTATTCGAAATGAAGCATAATTACACAGTTCATAATCACACGATTCAATTCCCACGCTTTTAGTACGTAATTAATGTCTTTCTTTTTAAACGACGTAGAAAGTGCACGTAATTGGTGAAAGATAAGAGAGTAGCAAGGGAATCAAAGTAGAGTCCCGAGAAAAGAAGAGGACAAGATGTCCATCGCGTCGGTCGCATCGTGGAGCCGATTGATGATGAGACGGAGACGGAGACGGAGACGGAGACGGAGACGAGGAGTACTGGCTCGTAGGCTACTATTGGTACCTATTGATACATGAGAAGTTTCTTTTATAACATATTTTATAAAAACATTCTTCGTTTTGTTGCGTGAAGTGTTTTATAATTTTTTTATTTATTATCCTCCGACCAAGTTGGCTGTTTTTTTTTTTTTTTAATATATATATATATATAAAGAGTAAATCACGCCCGTTTAATTGCATGGATGCATGCATAAAAGTGAAAAGCATGCATGCACTGTTGTGTGCGCTGGCTCAATAGGCTGAAGCAGCATGAATACTTCGGCATGTCCGACGGTTATATTTCGAGCAGGCAACTGCGAGCGAAACACTGCATGTCACTTCGAAGGTGGGAGATTTCGTGCAAGCTATAGCCATGCATGCATAACGGAGAAATTAGATTTGAACTGATTTCCACCAATCTGGCCGGCAGATATTACGTATTGCATACCTACATGTGCTGGCTTCATATTTTTTCACGAAAAAGGTTGTCTATTGGTATATTTAAATTGAAAATGCTATTTTGTTTTATGGTTTTGCCTTCTCATTTTAATTATTTATGTATTTTTATCTTTTATTTAATGACTAAAAAAAATTATTATTGGTGAATTGGTATATTTTATTAAATATTTAAAGATATTCTAAAAATATTTTAAAAAAATATAAATATACTACAGGCACGCCCAACGGTAATTTGGTGAGTAGCTAGCATTGTTCTGTTTAAATTAATTTTACTACGTGCAGTACTACTGCAAGTAATCTACAGTAACTCTTGATCATGGAACTAGTGTGTTGAAGCATTGAAATTAGCTTCTATTTTGAACTCTACGTAGGCAATAATAGGTTAAAAAAAATATTATAGCAGGCTAGCAGCAAAGAAAATGTGACATCTTCATGAAATGCATGCTTGTGATCGCACCAAGCGTTCAGGGTTGAGACTGATCAAAAGCGTGATATATGGTTGTTTCTGTCAACTCACATAGGCATATATAATTCATGGAGTACGTCATGGCTCAAAAAACAGTGTGCCTTTAACGTATACCTAAGTTGAATGGATATAACATGAATTAGTATGAACGGGAATATATATATATATATATATATATATATATATATATATATATGCAATCAATGGCCAAAATAAAATATAAAATCACTTACATTTAAGTATCGTTAATTGTATACAGAAGTTTATAGGTAAGTGTGCTATTTATTATTTCAGAAAAATATAGCAGGATATAATATTTCTCATTAAAGTTAACCAATTAATATAATATTATTTAATTTTTTAATAATGAATCTCACTTATTTTCTGAAATAATGCACGACGCTTACACAACACATGACTGTATCTAGCATTACTCATGAACAAAAAGATAAATAATATTTGCAATCATAAAATACACAAGCGCCTTGCACTATTTTTAAAAAAAATGAATAAATATAAAATTTATATAAAAAAATAAATTTTTTAATAGTAGATCCTAATCTTTTTTTAATGATTGTGCGACATTTATACAATTCATAACTGTATCTAACATTCCTCAAACAAAAATATAGTTAATCGAATGAACCAAAGAAGATAATTGATTGAACTAGAAGTTGAAAGTCAGGCTGAGTAAAAAAGTCTTGTTGTTTCTATATTACAACTAAAATATCAATATTTTTTTTATCAAATTTTGGTCGTTTTAATTCGAGATAAAATATGTAATTTAGTAATATGTAAAACCCTCTTGTTGAAAAGCCGATTTCTGTTTTATTTGTTGTTATTCGAAGTTTATAACATTTGACCGTGATTAAAGATTGGAGTTCTCTTGAGGATAAGATATCAAGGTGGTCAAAGATTCAAGTTCCAAAAAAAAAAAAACTATATTATTACTTTTTTTAATCTAAGACGTACATTTTAAGAGTAATGTTAAGTGTAAAAAATAGACAAGTTTTACGCCCGGTATAAAAAAGTGGCTCTCACTTAAAAAACATTTTTTTTTATTTACACTTTTCTAATATAAGATTTACTTTTTTATAAAAGACTACACAAAATTTATCTACTTAAAATTTGTATAAATCATTTCTTATATTTTTAATTATCCGCCCTTTTTTTAACTATTGAGTTAGAAAAATTTGTCAAGCTCTTTAATCAGTCAGCTGTACTGTATAGCATTGGAAAATTAGAGTAAGGTTTAGATAATGAGTTGAATAAAATATTGTTAAAATATTATTATTTTGATATTTTAAAAATTTATTATATTTTATATAAAAATTTAAAAAAAATTACAATAATAAGATAAGATGAATTGAGATAATTTTTCAATCGGATGATATATCACAATCGCGTGTATGCTACCATTTTATCCCATTACGTGGAGTCATTTTCATTATTTGTTGAGTAAAGTTAGGAAGAGTTCTAAATAAACAAACTCTGCGTAATTTTTTTTGTAAAAAAATAAATTTCATATATTAATGTTAAGAGCAATGACTATTTTTTTTTTTATAAAGATTTGTGTAAAATGTATCTGGTTAGAATTTGTAGAAATTATTTATTTTATTTATTTAGTTAAACTAGTGAGAGATTTTGAGGGACAGATTTCAGTTGTAGTGCGTAAGCCACGAGAAGTTGCAGAGGAAGACATGGACACTTTTGCAGTACTGGCCATGGTGACAACTTTATTTTGGACAGATTTCACTGCTATTCTTTGACTATCTTTGGGCAACCATCCACGAGATCTATCTTATGCTTATATATCCATAATCCTCCCCCTCCAAACCCAACTCCCTTTTCTGTTCCCAACTTTGGCGCAAAGTCTTCCTCTGCAAAACTGTCAGACTGAACCCAAAATTTTCCTTTTTTTTTTTTCTCGATAAGTTCGATGGGTACAAATCCCACGCTAAACTCCACGACCGAGTTTGTTTGTTTGTGTGTTAATCCAGACATTTTATTAGTTTAACCCAAAAATAGTTGGGTTTTCAGGCCACAGAGAACCCCACGCCCAGACACGAGCCTCGGCAAACTGGTCAGGAGACTCAGGACTCAGGATTTTGTTTGGTGTGTAGATGGGTTACGTTACGCCTAGTCAGTCGCTGCCACTCCAGTACACACTCCCCCACTCTTTCGACATTTCATAATGATGCCCAGCTTGTTCCTTTCCCCCCTCCCTCCCCCTCTCTCTCTAGTCTCTAGCCCCGGAGTACGAATTGGATGTAAAAGTATTAGTATTGATTTCAATAAAGTTATTTTTAAAATTTAATAAAAAGTATATATTTTTTATAAATTTAAAATCTTTTTATTCATAATTTTATATTAAATTAATTATTAAATTCATCAAAATAATAATATAATATTATTTTTAAATAATAATATTTTTAATATTTTTTATATTTTACAATTATATTAACCATATATACATTAATAATTTAATTTAATATTTAAATTATTATTTCTCAACTAATTTTTTTCCACAACCTAATTACCCAACAAACACATTTCATAAACTAATTTTCAAATCTAAACTAATAGTATTTTGTAATAAAATAATGAGATAGACTTATGAATAATAAGTCTTCAAATATGGAGATGAAAACAAATTTACTGTAGCTCAAAATTTGAGTTTTGGTATTTACTGAATTTAATGCTCACATTTTAAGTCCCAATCCATTCAAATTTTATACATTTCTTCATTTTAGCGAATCGGATGCCAATGCTCTAATAGTTTTTCTATTCTAAGTTGAATGATATCATCTTTATTGATTAGTTTAGTAGATTTTATAATTGCATAGATATTATATATTTTAATTAATAAGAATTAACAACTAGATAATCTCTTAGACCGCACCTATATAAATAGTTTAATTAACATAATATTTAATGATAAGATGAAAATATCGCATCTTTAAATAGAAATTTAGTTCATAGATAGTGCAAAATTTATTGTATCTATCATATTTAAAATTGAATGAAGAAATCTATTAATAAGCATCACAATCAATGTCGTCCAAATTTTAACGGGCAATCAATATTGTCCATTCATTTGCATAATATGAACCATATATTAATTTTTTTCATCGGATAAATGGTAAAAGTATAACTCAATCACATTTTTTATATAACTATAAAATAAAATAATAATTATAAAAAATTATTTATGAATTTTTTTCTTTTGATTTGATGTGTTGGAATTTAAAAAGAACATTTATTGTAAAGGGCAATGACCATTAGTCGTACTAGAAATGGGTTAAACCTATTCAATGTGGCTGCACTTTATTCAGTGTACTACTATGGTTAAAATTTTAAATTTAGGTAGGTAGGTGGGTGAATTGAAGGAACTTAACAGATGAGAAAACAGGACAAAAACAAAAGCTTACTCTAGCTGGCCTCGATAAATCCCCCGACGTGTTGGCAAAGTCAGGCCATCGATGATCATCAGGTGCGTTTATGTTATGCTATCAATACACATGAGTTGAGTATTTATTTATGTTATCATCCGTCAGAAAAAAAAAGAAGAAAAAAAAAGAAAGAGCTTTGTATCCGTTACAAGACTCGACGAGGACAGATGACTCTTTAATTTATACAGACATTAATATTAGAGAAATATAATTTATAATTATAGAATTTGTAAATATTGTGTATTTATTTATTTTTTAAATAATGAATATAAAATTTATATGAAAAAATTAATTTTTTAATAATAAAATTCACTATAATTTTTTAAAAATATATAATATTTACATAATTCATAACTATACATAACATTATTCTTAATTTTATTAATGGTCCCAACGCACTCTGAGTATTAAAAAAAGAAAAGGTAATATAAGGATCAGCATTACCTCAGCTAACATATATGTATGTGCACATGAAAAGTTATGGTGAGATCAAAGGGTCCATGAACGATTCTGCCAACTTTTAGAAGCGAAATTCCTAGGAAGATCAGTGGAACCTACAAAAGAATTAAGTCCGACTTTGCATAGACTATTGGATGCTTAAATGATTGATCTAAATGGTGCTGCTCAGAATTATTTTCTTTTCCATGTTGGCTGGCTACCTTCGGCCACACACACGTTACATGGTACCTGGCCTCCCTCGTACGTTGAAACTTTTGGACATGCATATATGCTACTCTCTTCACGGCTATAAATGTAAGACCAGTACTAACAACTCTTCCACCAATTAATCTGTCTATCTTAAAAGCCAATTTCGTGATCAAGTGCAACAAAAAGATCATGCTAGACTTCAAGTCCAAGTATAATGATTTCTGAGAATGATAGATGTAAACCACTCATCTTTTTATTTAGAAAATAATATATATATATATATATATATATATGTATAAGTCTTGATCTCGATCGTTAACACATGATCAACACAATATTAAACAGATATTTGTCATATTATACTACAACAAATGCCTGTTTTTCCCGTATGGGATTGTGGTGGCAAGAGCTTCCATTTTGTGGGAAAAATTATTTTCCCACAAATTTTAGCTGTGGGATATATGCTCGCGACATTAAATTGGTGACATAAAGTATTTTTCTCTCAAAAAAGCTCAACTCATGAAAATGACTTCATTTTCTTACAAGATTAGTCATAGGAAAAAAATTATTTCACCGTAAAAAATATGATAGCCTTTGGTAGTAAATCGTGGGAAAAAAATATTTCCGATAAAATACGTTCGTGGCAAATAATATTTTTCACAAACTATTTCATCATAAATACTTATTTATGAAGAAATCTTATCACAGAGAGTAATCACTTCTGAAAAAGAAAAAATGTATTTGCCGCTTGTTACATTTATGGCAAATGCTAAGAGATTTCAAAAAAAAAAAAAAAGATAAAAAAATGTAATTGAGTAAAAAATAATCATAACAAATAGTCTAATATAGACTAAAATAAATATATCTAAATATTAGAGATCCAAATTCACACTTATAATAATTTAAAAAAAAAATGTAAAATTATGCAACATGTAAAATCTATCTATTAAACTAACATCATCATCATGCGTTACAAACTCACTACAACTCTATCACTTAATCCCTACACTTCAAAACAATCAATCTCCATCCCAACTCCATTCCATGCTCAAACATCAGCACAAGTGAAGCCGAATTATAAAATGTATAAATATGTCCAAATGCATACCATCCACTCCATTGCAATCCAAATAGGTTATCGCCTAACCGATAAAAAAAAAAATCCACTTTAGAACCAATGACAGATTATGACTAACCCAAACAACTACATTTAATTAAAATTTGTTTATAATTAAACAACCTTTAATTTAATTAATCAATGAAAGAATGCATAAGTTTTCTAAACTAAGCTCCAAATCAAAGCGATCATGATGCAACTACACAGTTTAAATGTGACAATATTGAACAAAAAAATAAAAAAATCTAAAAGCATACTAGGAGTAATTGTTTCTTGATTATATTGCACACCTGAGAACATAACCAGGATACTGGAACCTCTTCATAACCAACTATAAATCTTTAGTGAAAGCCTCCTTATATTTGCAGTCAGATACCAATCTTGATAGCTCCTTTGTTGGATTAACTGGAACCTCAACCTAATACACAAATATGATTGCTTCTAATCAGTACAGCCAAATTAAACATTCATAAAAATAAAAATATGAAAGAGAAATGCAATACATAAAATAGTGGGGTATGGTTTAAAAAGAAATACCAACAGGTAGAAAGATAATAGAAATAAAAATATTAAATATTCAAAATTTAATATAAAAATGCCTATGAAAATCACACTATTCAAATAGTCCCGTATAGTTCATAGATATGCGGTGCTGAACTGCTGATATTATTATAAGGTAGTTCCCATCATTCTAGTTAATCAAATAATTGAGTATTTCTGCAACCAAGTAAACATATGTTGCTTATTTTATTAGATACAAAGTCTAAGGTACTTGTTAAATTGAACAAAAAGGGGTTTAATTAAAGAGGATGACTTAAAAATCTAAGTTTGCTACAATAATACTAAAAATATCTCATTTAAATGATTTTAGACTTTTAAATATTTTGAAGATTTTAAAACACTTGACTCAATTTAAAATCATTTGCTAGATTTAAAATAAATGTTTGAGATTTAAAACGATTTCAGGATAAGAGAGAAGAAATATAAGTCCAATTTAAAAATTTTAAATTGTGATCTTTTGTGACAACAATAGTCGTCGTAAAATGTTTCTTTGCACGGCACGATTTTAACGACCATCAAGTATCACCACAATGATTTTGGATCTTTTTCGGTGAACTTATTTGTGGTGATAAAAAGTAATCATAAAAAGTCATTTTAACTGATAAATTTCATATCGTCGGATGTAATTTAGTCGCAATAGCTTGATTCATTTTTTACATACATCTTTTGTGTAATCAGTCCTGTATTTTTTACGATGATGTGCCAAAAATAAAAATAAAAAATAGAAAATACCAAATTTGATAAAAAAAATTATTTACATTTGCCTTGGTTTCGTTAATATGCCACCTCACAAATCATCATTTTATACGTATCAGCCGTGTACCACCATTTAACTCAGATATCTAATCATGTAATTAAGATGCATTAAATACAAAGTACAACATTAATTATAAATCAAAAAAAGAAAAAGATCGCGCTCCTTACTTATATAAGATAGCTTTATCCTAATATATTGCAGAAAAGACGTTTCTAAAGTGATATTTATGTACTTGGTCCTTTCGCTCGGATTATTATTAATCACCCCAAAATTTTAAGGCGGCCCCTAGATCAAGATCATTATTGCACAAATAAAAGTTGGAACTCTTTAAATTACATTGTATGTTCAATCAATGTTGACGATGCCGATTGATGTCCTTAATTCTAGACCTGTGCATCCTTTCGATGAAGCTGCTGGTCCACACTAGACGTGAATTTAAGGTGTAGAAAACAGCATTAATCCAACGGTCAAAACGGGTTGGTGTTCCAATTCAAGACAGTCACAAGACTCGCACGTCGCATGGCCCACAATCAGGTCCCACACGACCCAGTTAGTAGTACGTATCCACCTGTGTGCCAACCCATGACCAATACAAATGGGAAACATGCACGCTGAGAAAAAAGTGTATATAAATATATATATTTTTATATTTACCAGAAACCGAGGCGGTTTCAAACCTTTTTTATGTGCGGCAGAGGGTCATATTGTAAACTCCCGAGAGGTTAGGTGGGACTATTGAAGATCATGGCCTCATGTATGTCAGCTTGCATGCGAAGAGAGGACGCTCAAATGCGCAGATTTGCCTCTAACCAGACCAAGTCCATGCCATGCATGCACGCCGGCCGGCAATAGAGGCTTGGTTTTCAACATGGATTGCTCTGGTCTTGCCTAGTGCAGCCTCTCTATCATAGAGGCAGATGAATGTGTCTGCCTATGAGTGAGTGCCATTTTTGACTCGTGGCTTTAATACCAGGAGGTAATTGTTGATGGTGAAAATCTATGGTAGCCTTTTTGGGTACGTAGTAGAGAGCATAGGGAGCAAGGGGTAAACAATAGCTAGCTAGGTACATTATGATCAATAAGAAATTCAACAGATCCTTGATTCACGACGTGCATGAAAGACAAGCTATGATTGAATGTTCGCGATTCTAAAATCAAATCAACTGATCATGTACGTGGTTAATTTGTTTGGAATATTTTGAACACTAACTGCATGCCTATAGAAAGATGCATGCCTATACATGTCAAATATAGTTTAATCAATAAATGTACGGAGCAAGCATCGAATGTATGATCCAACGACTTGCTTATAAACCTCATGAAAACTTGAAATACTTCGAAATCAAAATTAACTTGGATTAATTGATGAGATTGAATTGATAGATCAGTCGTCTAAACTTGCAATGCATGCTCACAATGCTGAGAATTTCTTTAGTGGTATCTAAATGCATCAAGTGCGGAAGGCATAAAGGAAAAGTAGTACTGGAGCTAGAGGATTCCTTTTGGTTAAATTTTCTTGACTTTATGTGTAAATTAATCGCAATCAAACGCATGCTAACTTCTTTATTCCAGTCTAATGCATGGTTAGACGTAGCTCGTGGTCCAAACGAAAAATTAAAGACCAAGCTGAAGATGGAGCGAGCGATCCTGGCCTCCAAGTCAATGATGATTATCTAAATTAAACCGGCCATATGAATTCTGGTCTAAAAGATGAAACTAGCTATAATATATAGTGGCCCATTCAACAAATTAGACCCCGGCCACCTACCTTAGCATTTCCTAATCAGTGATGAATTATCTTTATCACAATTGAAAATACTTAATTCCGTGCATGAGCTAATTTCTTACTCTATAGCATGCAGCAGTCCACGATTCTTTAAAGATCATTGGGTGCTATATATTTTGCGCAACACATGGGGAAGATCGGTGGGGTTGTACGGAGTCCAGGCTTTTATAAAATTTTAATATATCCATTATATAAAAATGTTGATAAAGATGAAAAAAGGTCAGTTGATCAGGCGACGGTGGCTCCAACCCATTAGACTCTGTTCCTAACTATAATGATCATGATTGTACTGCATGGTATGCCTCCACTCTGCCTTTCTCCTGCGCCCGGCCACTTACTCCCACTTTTCACAAACCTTTTTTCGTGTGAAAGAGAAACTTTGCACCTGTTGTGGGATTTTTTTTTTCCTGATCTTCTTTGGTTATGCTACTTTCTCTTCTTTTTTCACAAGATCCCTCCTTTCTTAATTTCCTACTATTCTTAATGATTAGTGGTGGTAGCTAGTCGATCTGGTAGAATTGGGAAGATCCCAAAAGATCATTTGTACCAAAATATTCGCTTTTAGCATTAGGATGTGCATGGAGAAGTTCTTACATTTGACCATTGTTTTTGTACCTAATTTCTATCTCATGTGCCTGAATTCATATAAGATAGAAGGGTCATCATACAGATCAGAACATGCAATAGATGGGAAAAACTAGATATAGGTTTCTAAAGTATTTTAAATAACTGCCAATGTATGGTCCTACAATTTCTAGTGAATAACGTTGAGAGCACATAGTCAAAAAGTCTAAATAAAGTATGTTAGTAGGGTTCTTTAACCGTGAAAAAAATGTCGAAAAGAGCCAAAAACCCAATATATAGACAAGTACTGATTGATGGATGGCTACTCTTGCGGTGAATTTTGTTGCTCGGGGCCTTACTCGTTGATGATCTGGCGAACTAATCATAGAAGGCGCGCGGAATTTGGGTGCCAATGCATGCATGCAGCATGAATCTGATGGCTAAAAGCAAGGAGCTACACTGAGTACTTCTGTCCCAAGTTTTTGGCATATACCGGCCAGAAAGAGGTTTTTTTTTGGAGTGAAAAATATAATTATAGACAGTGATAAAAATACGAAAGAGACGAGTGGTACTCATGAGAATACCCATGCAAGAGAAGCAGAGTGTGTCTGGTATGCACAAGAACTTCAGTGCTACAAGTTGGCTAGCTAGCTATATATGGACCCTACCCCGCCCAATTCACATTATCTTTCATTTTTCAAGGAAATTAATGAGTTGTTGTTCAAGCAAACAAGGAAAAAGACAAGAAAGCCATGTCACATTGTCATGTCACGTACAAAATAAATATGAGAATAAATTGGTTAATAATTAATTCTTCTAAAGATCATATAATTGTATATGACAATAATGCCATTTTTTCTTCAATAATAAGATATGAAAATTTTGTTTTAAGATATATATGCTAGGAGTTGAAAAAGAGAAGAAAAAGGCAATATTGGTGTGAAAAAGAAAGCGTGATCATGGCTGATGGCTGTGTCATCATTACCACTTTCCCCACTGGTCCTCAAATTGAGGGAAACTCAGACAACAGATCGATTGGTACTTGAAACCAGAAGGGAACTAATTGAATACAAAGGTACAGGCTCTCAATTATTAGTGAAGAGAGGGTGAAAAGATCTCCCTCTTCCTCTCCCTCGATCGTTATATATATATTCTTAAAGATATAGAAAACAATATACATACATTTCCCGGCCATCAACATGCTTGTCTGTGCAGATGGGCTCTACATGAGCTGTATGCAAAAGCGTGGCTTCTCCTTATTGCAATTGAGGCCATTCATCATCACTCCACCATGCTCACCCTCTCTCTCATATGATTGCTAATTGAATCCGATTAGCTTTTTTGTTTTGTAGGAAATATTTGTAGATGTGGGTCAACTATAACTTCCTTGGTGGAATTTAAAAAATAAAGGAAGGAATTTTCACTATTCTGTTTTAATTTATGACATGTAATAATTATTATATATTACCACAATTTAAAGCTGCTTAGTTACAGATAAAAGCATAAATTTAAGCTGATCTTTTAAGAGACAAGGATCTATTGCCTGGGTCCATTTTGATGCTCTTCATAATAATATATATCCGCTCAATCTTTACAACCTAATTATTTATAAGTAACTACTAAGGTTTATACTCATAATGTCTCTCAAAATTCAGCGTCAAATCAACTGAAAGAAAACAAAAGCAGCATCAAACACCAACATTAATTATCACTCAGCATTATTATGGTTGCAGGAAATTAACATGCACCACCGCGACCAACAGCAATAACAACAATGACGTCAAGGTTTTTTTGTTTGTTTTTGTTTGAGGATTGTAGAAGAAGAGACCGATCGACGAGAGTATGCGTTCATGAATTTACACCGTAACTTCCAATAACAAACGTATCAGACCATCCAGATGGTGGATGCTAATCATTTTTACCTGGGGGATCAGCTTCGAGGAGGCCAGGCTGATGATCTTCTGATAGCTAGCTAGATTATTATTGAATTTGATTAGGTTGATTAAATTACCCAATAATGATTGCCTGGTGGCCCAAATAAATTATAATTTTATGTACGTAGCTATATCACTATAAATTAATTTGGTGCACAATTTTTCGTCTAAAACAGAAGAATCTTGGCATCCCCCCATATAGCAGACAGCTACCTAACCCTTCAGACCAGCTTCTGCATTCTAATATTCGATGAAGTTTCTAAAGTTCCAAATTTAAGGAATTTTTAAACAGACAAAACCAATTACATATTCAGAATATATATGATGCTCAGCATGAGAACATCACTAGTCTAGTATTTGGACCTACTTGCATCTAGTTTTGTTGTTCAACATCTTTAGAGGCCGGAATCGGTCATGATTCTAAAATTAAGTCTGGAATTAATTATCACAAGCAATGATGATTAATTGCTCCGATCCATATACGCTATCACAAGCAACCCAATTAATTCTAGCAGTACCTCGCTCGCACTATTAAGAGCAGTACAACGAGGAACTTACACTTGAGAGTGATTCACTCCTGATGGTAACTCAGCTGCAAGAGGAAGCAGAGTCTCAGTCTCTGCTGGGGAATGTCATAAAGGAAACCAAACTACTCATGGCTAGAATATTCCCATGCAGCACAGTTCAACATGTTGGACGTATAGGAAATGAAGCAGCTCATCGGTTAGCTAGACACGCTTGGCATGTAGATGACATTTCAATTTGGTGGGAATCTTGCCCAGAGGTCGTTCAACAAATTGTATGGGTGGACAAATCTTTGTAACAGCTTGTCTAATTTCAATGAAGCTTATTCAGTTATTAAAAAAAGAAAAAAAAAGGGACCCCTATAACTGTCAAAATTATAAACTTGTATTTCTGAAACTTGAATTTTACATTGAGGAAATGATCAAGTAAATAGATACAAGGGATTAATCTATCTATGGTAACTAATTGAGTATGGTATGAATTTACAATTACAAAATTAATGCCTAATCTCCTAAAATCATGGTGTTGCTAATTTGAAGAAGATCTTTATTGATTTGTGGTAAGTGAGCTGTCAATACTTCCTCTCAAGTTGGAGCATAGAGATCCATAATACTCAACTTACGTAAAAAATAATGAAAAAGTTCCCGACCTAATGCTTTGGTAAATATGTCGGCAATTTGCTCATGGGAGTAGGTGTGAAAAAGGAGTTCGGACCGAATTTTATCACGAATAATGTGACAGTTAATCTCAATATATTTAGTTCGCTTGTGAAACACATGATTGTGAGCGATATGGAGAGCAAATTGATTGTCACAATATAGGCTGATAGGTTCGGAGTGAGAGACACCAAGATCATTGAGGAACTGGTTCAACCAAGTGAGTTCACATGTAGTGACGGTCATGGCGCAGTAGTCAACTTCAGTAGAGGAATGGGCCACTGTCATTTGTATTTTTGTACGTCGGGAAATAGGACTGGTGCCAAGCTGAATAAAATAGCTTGTGGTGGAGCGACGAGTAGTGAGACAACTGACCCAATCAAAATCAGTATAGGCAGTAACATATATGGAGAGTGTTGGAGGAAGGGGAAAAAATGCTATGCCCTAGACTGCCTTTGATGTAGCAAATAACTCAAGTGATAGCCTACATGTGAGGAGCATGAGGAGCGTACATGAACTGACTAAGAATATTCACTACAAAAACAATATCATGACGTGTGATAGTTAGATATATGAGATGACCAACAAGTCGTCTATAAGTACAAGTATCTAGAAGAAGAGTGCCATCATGGTTGGTGAGCTTCGAGTTTTGTTCCATGGGAAAGGGAGCAATCCGAGCACCGAGTTGGCCATTATTAGATAAGATGTTAAGAGTGTATTTGCATTGATTGAGGAAGATGCCGTGCGGTGATCAAGCAACTTTGAGACCAAAAAAATATTTGAGAGGGTCAAGATTTTTGGTCTTGAAGTGTGTGGAGAGAACACTTTGAAGACCTCAATTTGTAAGCAATCATTTCCGTCAACCAGAATATCATCGACATAGACAAGAACAATGGAGATACTGGTAGAAGTGACTCAGGTGAATAAAGAATGATCTGTCTGAGATTGAAGAAAACCTGAGGCTAATATAGCTGGTGAGGATGTAGTGGGATCCATGTGTATTGTTGGGCATACATAGTCTTGAAGATATGCGGGTCGAGTAGTGGTGCGACAAGGATGGATAGGAGGAGGAGGAGGAGGAGGAGGAGGAGAAGGGTTGTGATTATTAGTGGAGGAAGTGGGAGGTGGAGAGATAGGTTCAGGAACAAGGAGGGGAAGAATAGGGAGAGATGTAGGTGAAAGATCGGAAAGGAAACTTTTGTTCGTGAAAAGTTACATCACAAGAATAGAATACAGCCTGAGTGTCGAGATTATAGAATTCGTATGCTTTATGAATGCTAGGATATATGAGGAAGACAGATTGAGAGGCTTGATGATAAAATTTGTCGTGGGAACCATGAAGGGTTTGGGCATATCAAAGACAGCTAAACACTTGTAGGTGATCATAGTTTGGTGGAGTGTCGAAGAGAAGTTCAAATGGAGATTTATTTTGAAAAATATGACTGAGAGTTCGATTGATGAGACAGGCAGCAGTGAGGATACTTTCACCCCTGAATTTCAAGGGTAAGTGAGATTGAATATGCAGACTATGAGCAATATTTAGGAGGTGCCGATGTTTGCGCTCCGCAACGCCGTTTTGTTATGGAGTTTTAACATAGGTACGTTTATGAATGATGTCGTAATCGTGAAGATAATTTTGAAATTTGTGGAAAATGAATTCTTGGTCATTATTAGTTCTAATAATTTTAATCATGGTGTTGAATTGATTTTGAATAAGTGCAAAAAATATATATAAGATAAGTGTATGCTTCAGATTTATAGCGTATAAGATAGATACAAGTAGTGCGAGAGAAATCATCAACAATAGTAAGAAAATAATGAGCACTACAAATAAAAAAAGTTTGATAACTTGACTCTGATACCATGTTAAAATTATAAACTTGTATTTCTGAAACTTGAATTTTATATTGAGGAAATGATCAAATAAATAAATACAAGAAATTAATCTATCTATGGTAACTAATTCATGAGTATGGCATGAATTTACAATTATAAAATTAATGTCTAATTTTCTAAATTATGATGTTGCTAATTTGAAGAAGATGCTAATTTGTGGTAAGTGAGCTGTCAATAACAACGAAGAAAACTTTTGCACCTAAATATTATGTACTTGATATATATATATATATATATATATTGTCCGATTAATTATATTTATATTTTGTCCAATTAATTCGGCCTTTAACCTTTTTTTTTCAGCATTATTTTCAGTTATGGGAAAAGGTATGGCACTGAAAATCATGTGGCATTGTTGGTGCAAATGACAGACTAGTTTCAGCCTAAGCTAGCTCTGGCTTTAAGCATATATACTATCTACTTTGTAAACATTCTGCATGCATGTGCATACTATTCCGAGTATATTCAATCAGGGCTAGCTATCTGGTTGAAGTGGTTGGATAGATTCCATTGACTTTTTTTTTCACAGTATCTAAGTTCATCTGAAGACAAGAACAACATATATATATATATATATATATATACAAAAAATCTATTCAACCTCTTACTATTCATACAATTTCTGCACATCATATTTTTTTTTTTTATTAAATATTTAATATATAAATAATAAATAAAAAAATTAAATTAGTTTAAAAAGAATAAATTTAAAAAATATTAAAATTTAAAAAAATATAGTGTGTAGAAATTGAAAAAATTGTGTAGAATTGCTCATGTATATATAAAGTTTGTAACTTATGTTTTGGAGATCTACTAGTCCATGCACAGGATCTCATAATCATTATTATCAATTTTCGGACAGAATCGTCTGCTAGAACAGTACTCTGATGCACTCGACAAAACATGGAATTCTTGTTAGTTTTTTTTATATGGCCGTCATTCATTCCTATAAACAAATTTATAAGCTGGTGGCGTTTGTTACTAATTCTAAGCAGAAGAAAATGGCTGAATGCCATGCATCCTGGCTTATATATATTAATTATAATATGCTGCAGGAACCCAAATAGCTCATCATGTTAACGGTACTATAATTATTAATCTAAAGTCAAAAGAAAATATTCACTGCTTAATTTTATATTTCTGTACTATATATATATATATATTTTTTGGTGGGGTTGGGGGGTAAGTTTTTTTTTTTTTAAGGTCAACTCTAAACATGTCATAGATGATCTGGTTGATGAAGCGATCGATGCTGAAAGCATTGATCTAGACCCAGGAATAATTGCCTTGGACACAACACTACCGTTTGGGAAGGGACAGAACAACAACATGTTTGGAATTTCAACAACTTTGAAAGCATAATTACCTAAAACAAATGACCTAACAACTTCAGAAATGGCGCCCGTTTACCCACTCTGATATTACATGTTGGTGAGTATGTACCACAGAATAAATGAGATTAATGATTCCATGAGTAGATAAGCATATTGATGAAACGTCTCCGAATCAAACTGATATATATATACACATATATAGTCTATCCTAGTTAGCCGCGCCTAGATCTTTCAGCAATCTGTTGCCTACAATAATCCAATATTTTGTCCCATATTTGGGGCTTTACAAATCTTTTTGGTGAGTCAACTGAAAGTCTTTGGTTCCTTGTATGTACTCGGCTCAGTTTTTTTTTTTAAAAAGAGGACGGTATTCTAATTTTATTAATTACCTTTACTTATGGAGGAGGAAAATCGTGGTTACATCAAGATGTCTAGGGGATACAAATACTTAATTGGGCCTAAAACCCAGGCATCAAAACTAATACTTTTGAAAAATCAGACAAAATATCCCAAATTACAATCTTATCAAACTACAAAATCTAGAAGAAACCAATTCAAAAAACCCAGAAAACGTGCAAGACCAAAGCACATGCAAATGAGTATATAAAATAAATAAAACCAAATGTGACTTACTAGATAATAACTTTACAAGGTCCGCAAGTAAGGTAGACCAATTATGTCCATGCGAAGAAGACCTCTTATGTTACTTGGCAGCATAGAATCACTAGACCATTTTGAATTTAATCCACCAGTACCTTGTTTGGCAAGGACATCAGCAACAACGTTACCTTCCCGAAAAATATGATTAATTCTATACTCCATACAATTTAGATAATCATGCAACTCATTCAAAAAATCTTCTAAATATTAGATGTTGCAATCACCTTTAGTAATCCAATTAACCACTAGTTGAGAATCTGTCTCAATTTCAACCTGATAGCAACCCAATTGATAACATCTACAGACACCCTCCAATAAACTTCTCATCTCAACAAAATTATTAGAATCCGAATCAAAATACACAGAGTAAGCTGCCATTAACCTCCCACAATCATCATGAATAACACCTCCAACTCTTGACTGACCTGGATTGTCCAAACTATTCCCATTAGTATTAAGTTTGACCCAACCTTATTGGGGTTGAACCCATCTCACCACACAAACCTTCTTAGGTCTAATAGGTAAAACCGGAATATCAAGTCTTTGTAAAATAATAGTATCAGTGGTAGAGATTCTCGATACTTTTCTAATTAGATCCATAATACGTCGACTCCATAATCTAATAGTATGCCAAATCGATTCAACAATGCTAGCTTTGTCTTCAAACCTGGTTTTACAACGTCTATCCCAAAGCTTCCAAGAGATAATAGATGGAAGGAGACCAAATATAATCCACACCTGAGAGGACTTACCAGCACGACGAAATCAAAAATTAATTTGTTCCTGCCAAGTTTGAAAAACACCCATATGCACGCCTAGCTAAGTCGCAGCCAAGCGCCAAATATTTCTAGCAAAATACCAATATAAAGCACATGATTCAAATCTTCATTATGACCCATTGAACAACAGTTGCATTTTGAGACCATTGGAATACTAACCATTTTAATCCTTTCATCAACACTCAGAAAATTATTAGACTCATTCCACATCATAATAGAGATTTTTTTAAGGAGGACAGGATGTCAAATCCAATGAGTCCAAGTTAAAGGAGGCGCCCTAACCCTAATACAATCACACGCACTTCTAGTAGTAAAATTACCACCATTATCTTTCAACCAAATTAAAACATCTTGTCCCTCCCTCCTCCGAGTAAAAAACTGAAACAAATCAGAGGCTTTCTGAGAGCCCACAAGCCTTTCCAAAAGAGGAATATCCCACCTATTATCAATCCAACACTTTTTTTTTTTTTTTTAACAGCGGTTTATCCAACATAGGGAAATGACCACAAAGTGGACCTCTCTCCTCCCAATTATCATACCAAAAGGAGATACTATCCTCTTTCACAATCTATTTAGACCCATTTAAAACGTTCAGGATACAACAGACAATAGATTTCTAAAAACGAGTTCCAGCATTAGGCACCAATAGGGATAAATGTTTAGTTAAGTTGGATTCATATTTAGATCTCTTTTAAAATCCAAATATTCAATTATCAAATTATTAAATTTATCTCAACTTAAAACCTCTTTACACGTGAGATTCACAATATTTTTTAACTCAACATGACTTGTTTACACACGAGACCCATAATATTTTTTAATTTTTTTATAAATACATCTAAACTTATCTTAATATCCAAACACATCTAAACCTATCTTATATGGATCTCATATAACTCACTCTATTATTTTACCTCACTATTATTTATAGAAAGTTCAATTCAATTCAATTCAATACAACCCAACTCAAAATTCAAATACAGCCTAAGACGACAAAAAAATTCTCATATATAGTACTCTATGTAATGAAAGCAAGTGAAGTCTTCGAGGTAATTAATTATATGTAGTTTGCAAAAAAAACCCACGTTTTTTTTCTAGTCCAAATCAAACTAATTATTACGTTCGAAGAGATAGTCTTAAAGTCACATTTCGGCCTGATATCCATCACAATTTTGCATCGAGTTTGAATAAAGCCAACTAAAGAATTTTACTCAGCCCATTTAGCAAGAGAATGAGCATTCCATTTGTCACTTTGCAAACTCCTTCAAACGTTTGAAATGGCATCTATGTTCTACAATTTTGAAACGTCATAATAACTTTGTGATCAAATCATAGGATAAGTCATAATTAATGCTTATTAGTAACATTAATATATATATATATATATATATATAGTACTAATTAAATTCTTTAGGAATTGAATTTTATCACTATAAAAGATGTGTACCCAACGGCAACTTGCATATATAATTTTTTATTTAAAAAATTGGGAAATAAATAGAGCCACCGAACAGAACAAAGAACCCAACTTCATCAACATGGGCCGCACTATGCGAATTTACTTATTCTAGAGAAGAAAATTAGCATGTAATATAATAGTATCTTTATAAATGGGGATCGGAAAATAGTATAAAGTTTGAAGCTTTTTTTTTTTCCCCCTTTAAGAAATAAAGGCAAAGGAATAAACAATGGTTCATAAGATGGCTCAAAAGGGGTTTATGTGTTGTTTAGCTTGGAATTTTAGAATTATCAAATCATCAACTATTCTAAAAACTTAAGCAGATGGAAAATGATGAATAATTATTTAAATTATTTTCTATAACATTTTTGCTCACATGCAAGACCAAAAATCAAGTGGATCCCCATCTATTAGGAAAGACACTTGAGATTTTAAGCTAGAAAATATGCACAAAATTAGGATCATTTGAATCCAAGACTATCACTTGATACCATCCAAAAATCACTGATTATCTCAAAAACTGAACAAACTGATAAGAAAAATACTAATTTAATCATTTAAATTACATTCTCCATACTCCATAGGGAATGGTGTTGGACTAGACATTGGAGGATGGTTCATGCTCTTCCAGAGAACATATGCTGCAATGAAATACAGAACATTAACGAAATGAACATAAACTCTTAAGTTACTGTTCGTAAGATGGCTCAAAAGGGTAGAACAATTGTGTGTGTAATTCCCCGGCCAGCAGTATAACTGGATCGGTATAAAGGCCCAAAAGAGCGCTAAACGGTAAACGGCGGTGGATTGGGTTTGAGCGTACATGCGCATGCGGTAAAAAATTAAGGGTTACCAAGCCCAAACCACCACCTTCGTAGTATAATTTTTCGGTGCTTTATCCAAAGGAAATGAAGTATTAATTTACGTAGAATTTTATTTAATTTAATTTGTCAAATTTCTTGGATTAGAGCCACTTATAAATCCACATCAACAGTTAAGGTATTAGTATTAGAACTAAGAAGAAAATTAGGAAATGAAATCTTTTTTTGTACACGTACGATGTAACAATACTTTCCATCTTCTTCTTCTTCTTTTTTTTTTCTTTTTATATATATATATATATATATATATTTATATTAATGTAAGAAAAGAAAAAATTTGTCATTTCCAAACAATGTAGAAGCACCGTACACTTTCTACCCTTCTCGTAACTTTTTAACTACGTTTCAACGTTTCCCACGAAACAATGCTCTCCTTCTGGAATTCTGGAAGCTTGCTTTATCGTTTATCTCAGCTTTTTCTTTTTTGCTTTTACGTTTCTTGCAAGGCATGCCTAACCAACCTTCCCATCCTTTGCCACCACTCAGCTACCCTTCTTTCACTCCTAGTACTGCCCCGCAAGACTAGATAATGTGTTAATATAAATTTACACGAGGAAAAGTGAAAAGAGAATTGATCTAGGTTCTGTGGCATGGAGATTAAGGTCATGCAATCTGATTCCCAGAGTAATCAAGATGAAGCAAAACATCCCCTCGTGAGAGATGGAGTTGAAACAGAGGAGAAAACACCGAAACAGAAGGCCATTAGCCAGACATTTCAGAGCACAGCTCATTTGGCCAATCTCTTACCTACAGGATCAGTCATGGCTTTCCAACTTCTATCACCCATTTTCACAAACCAAGGTAAATGTCACCCAGTTGGCCGGATCATGACTGCTGCCCTCGTGACCCTCTGTGGAGTATCATGTTTCCTGCTAAGCTTTACCGATAGCTTCAGGGACAACAAGGGAAGTGTTTGTTATGGTTTTGCCACATTCCGGGGCCTCTGGGTCATTGATGGGTCTGCAAATCTTTCACCTGAGGTTGCTGCAAATTTTCGGCTGCGCTTCATAGATTTCATGCATGCCTTCATGTCGATACTGGTATTTGTAGCAGTTGCATTGTTTGATAAGAATGTGGCGAGTTGCTTCTTCCCGACACCATCGCATACGACCAAAGAGATTCTTACAAGATTACCAGTCGGAATTGGTGTCGTTTGCAGTATGGTGTTTGTTGTGTTTCCCACGAAGCGCCATGGAATTGGCTTCCCCCTCTCTCCAAATTAACAAAAGTAGGTTCACTGCGCCCAGAAGTTCTGCCTAAACCCTGCATGCAGCAGTGCCAGGAATAAAATAATAACCAATATGGTTTCATGATGCAAGCTGCCATGGAAACTCGGCTTTTGTTTGCTTTCTGTATGTACCTCTCTGCCTTCGAAAATGTTGATATCTTTTCATTTAAATTTCTGGAACGAGTGCTGTCTTCTCTTTGATGTATATCAATGTTAAACGATTCCATGCGATTGAACCGTAAGTTACTCAGCGGAAATATCTAGCCTTGTCCATGCTGGTGAATATGCAGGATGTGCTAATATTGGTAGTGCAAGGTGATCGTGACTCGGCATAAAAATCAAATGCGCGAGGAAAGTGGTGGGATGTACGTCTGCGTGAGCTTCAACGTCAATCACTTTTGAATCGTGGATAATATATAGCACTTTATGAAAAGGGTTGCTCACGCTACTTCATTCACTACAACAATTAGTGGCTTTTGCCACGAGTTCTTTTGCTGCGGTATACAATCGTGGCAAAAAGTGGGCTGTTGACACGAAAACTGCCCGTGAGGAAAAAAAGAGCCCTTTTTCCACGGAATCACATTGGCCAGTAAAACTTGGTGGGCAAAACTCTTTTTGCGACGAAATAAGTTCTATTTCGGCGAAAATAAGTCGCCGCAAATAAACTTAGTTCATTTCGTGGCTTAATAGTTTTTGCGACAAATTAATTGTGTTTTTTGCGGCGATGTTTTATCGCGGGAAATAATCTTACCCAAAACTATTTGTTCTCTATTGTGATATTAGTTTTTGCGACGAGATCATCAGTTTTTTCGGCTACTACTTATCGTCGAAAATAAACTTATCTGAATTATTTTTTTAATTCCGGGTGATTGAGTATTTGTGGCGATATTTTCTCTCTTTTGCGGCGAGTTAATATCGCCGCTAATGTTAATAAAGTTAAATCCCCCTTCCCTCCTCTCCCCCCCCCTCTCAAAATAGCACCCGCGCGATACTCCTCTGTCTCTCCCTCCCTCTCTCTCCGCGGCTGTCGAGCTTCTCGTCCCTGCTGTGCGCCAACGTGAACGGCTCCCCTTGCCGCCGAGACACCGTGGATCTTCCCCCTCAGCCCCTCGCCCTCTTGCCGACTCCAGCGTACCTCCGCACCAAGCCACGCCGCCGCTGTCGACGTAAAAGGACCTCGTACTCCTCCACCGCCGTCTGGTAAGCTCTCTCCGTCCCTCCCTCCGTTTTTCTCACTCTCCCTCTCTCAATTTCATCTTTCATGCTTTAAAACTTAAATTCTTGTGGTTGGTTGAGATTTGGAGTTTGATTTTACATATGGTTCAGATTTTTTATTTGAAATATAGGGTAGTTAAAAATTAGGGTTTATGGGTTTCTGTTATAAGAAGAGGATTGGAGGTGAGTCGACTCGGTTTTTCTTAGAAAGCATCACAAGAGAAAGTATAAAAGCACAAATGACTAGCAGGGAGAGATTGAGAGACCGACCAATAGAGGAAAAAGCAAGAACTTACAGCAAAGGCATATTATTGAAGACTTTTTCAGATACAAAGAAATGGGAGAGAGATAGGGTAGATTGAAGACTTTTTCGAAAGGGCCAAGCTTACAGCAAAAGGCATATTATTGTAGAAAACTTGTAGCAAAAGGTGATAAGCCACGATGGTTGTTTGTTAGGCGTCGGTTACTGGTAGTGACCTTAGGATATTCCTCTGTTTTCGGTTTACTCTGTTTTTCAGTTTCATGCGTATGGTTTGCTATTTAAGCAGCCGTGGATTATCAATGCAATAAAAAAAAAATTATTTCAGTTCAAACTTGTGGTACTTTTCTCACCCAAAGAGAAACAATTTATCTTAGCATTTATATACTCTGAGTTTGGGACCTATCAAAAGGCAATGGACCAACATAGTCTTTTTGCTAGAAATATTGAATTTATCCCTAAAAAATTTGTTACTGGTTATCTGGGTCATATGTAATTGATCTATATTCCCTTACACTTGGGTTGCTTATCTTTTCACACTTCTGAATTATCTTTATCCATATGCTGAAAACAGATTGACCATAGTTGTCACTTGGGGAGCTTTGGGTTGGAACTGGCCTTTATGTGAATTGGATGTACTCATGTCTATCCTACTCATCTTAAATAATATGTAACTTTTGTTTTGTTATGACTTGATGTTTTGTTACACTATTAATGTATTGGCTTGGAATCTATAAGTGTTTGTTATTTTCGCTTTACATATCTCCATTGAGTTGAGTAATGTCACTCCTTCTATTTTCATTTATGTTTATTCTCATTAAATTATTAACTACTTCTATCATTAAACTTGTTATTCCGTATCAGAGTATTAGTACAAACCCAACCATCCATCTATGGTAAGCTAATCTCTTTGTCTCTCTCTAGCTTTGTCTCTATCAAGCCATGGTTGTCTTTGATGTTTGATTTATTGATTTTTAGAGTTGTTTGGTTCAATTATTTTGTGGGATAAACGAAATAGCTGCTTTTTAGTTGATTTATACTAGTGAGAGACAGAGTTTTGGAGTCATTCTGGACTCTCAGTTGGACTTGGCCTTCTCTTATGAATAAAACTTCTTTGTTTCTAATATGGATGGTATGGCTAGCATATTGGGATGCTAGCCATACCCTCTTTGCTCATGAATTTTAAATCTTATCATGTGGAAGTTGTTTAATTCTACTTCTGATTGACATTTTAAAAAATTTCTGTTGATGGCTTGGACAGATGATAAGGCCTGAACGTTTGTGGGGACAGCTACAGATGTTCCTCCAGAAGTTCTCAATTCTACTCCTGCAACAATTGGGTGAGTGACTCCCTTTTCTATCGGTTTGAGATTTGTGAAGCTATGTAATTATTTGGGTTTATTGGATATTGAGTTTAAATGGATAATGGATTTAATCTATATGTGTATATTCCTTTAGTTGAAGAGTTGGTTAGATTTTACTTAAGTACAATGGTTTATTGATTGGAATTTATTTGAGGACCATGAGGTCCAAGAATTTGACAAGTTTGAATATGTTGTGTTATATTCGGTTGGAATTGATTTGAGCCATGAATGAAGCTTATAAATCTTTATGATTGTGTTTGGGGTTGGTGTATAAATAATATGAGCAGATTTATATATTGAATGTGTTGGTTTCAATGAACCAAGAAAAATGATGTGGAAGGTTGGGAATTGTGTGGAGCCATGAATGAAGCTTATTAAAATTTTGAAATTTGTAATTGTGTTGGATTGATGTAGATGGGCAGCCAATATGTTAGTAAGTTTTATAATTGATAAATTGAGTATGTGTATGGGCGGCAAATATGTTAGATTTTACTTAAATGCAATGGTTTATGGATTTGAATTTACATGAGGAACTTGAAGTCCAAGAATTGGACAGATTTGATTATGCTGAGTGTATTATGCATGAACAATGGATTGTGTGATGGGGCTTACCTGCCAAACTTATGCATTTAATTGTGTATATTAAATGTATTGGGTATGGATGAAACTTGTAAAAACAAATGAGTGCTTTGAATGGATTGTATGTTTATCTTATAAAGGTTGAATGGATTGTATGATTGTGGTTTTGTAGAGCCATGAATTGTAACTTATAAAATTTTGTGGTTGTATGGTATATTTGTATAAATTGTATGGATAATTTCCTCTCTTGGGTTCTCATTAGAAGTTTTTCTCGTAAATGTTAATAAATTTTTATATGTTTTTTTTAATTATTATAAGCGTGAATTTGGATCTTCAAGGTTCGGATATAATAATTATAGCCTATATTAGACTATTTATTATGATTATTTTTGGCTCAGTCTCGGGTTAATGTTTACAATTTTTTTTTCTTGAAATCTCTTAGCATTTGCCACGAAGAAAACTCGTGGCAAATGCTTTTTTTTGGTTGAAAGTATTTATTTCCCATGAAATACTTTGTAGAAAATATATATTTCCCATGAAGTATGTCATCGGAAATACCAAAAGACAATTTTTTTCATGAAGATATGTCATGAGTAAACATTTTTTGCCACAACCTCTTTCCATGGAGAATGATGTTATTTTCACCACATTTATACTAGATGAGATCTTATTTGCCACGAAGAAAAAAATTTTTAACCGCCACAAATATCGTGGGAAAAAGAAGGTTTTTCCCATGAACAATTAATTTGGTGGAAAAAGATTCTTTATTCATGAATTATATGCCACGAGTCTCCCACGAAATAAATTGGTGAGAAAAAATTTTTTTCCATCAATTTTTATTTTTTCCCACAACTGTCACTCATGGGAAAAATCCACATTTGTTGTAGTGATTTTAAGTTTTTTTTTTAAACACTTTTAAATATATATATTTTAAAAATTACAATATTATTAAACAACAATTTTTTAATCACTAAATAAAAAAAATTAAAATAAAAATTAGAGCGAGAGCTTCCAGCGAAATCCCTAACTTTTTTCTTATTAAAATATTGAGTAAACGGAGAATGTACCAAATTTTGCAATAGAGTAAATCAAAATCCACAAATTTTGCAAAGGTTAGGAAGGCTTTTATACACATTTGGCGGCTTCCAAAGCTTACCTTATCCTTGTCCCCTTTCTAGTTTTACTCTATGTTTCTCCTCCTCCTTGTTTCACTTTATACTAAAAGTATTAATTTGGATTTAATTTTGTCTAATTTCAATTGAAATTTCACTCATTGGATGCAAAACACATACGTATGGATAATAAGAAATAGACAAGAAATACGTATCTCATACATGATTGGTTGACCAGCATTGTGCTGAATATTTTAAGATTTTTCTTTGTCTTCCTTAACATATATAATAGGTACGACCGTACCAAGTCAATTTTTTTGTTTAATTTGACGTGTCCCAATAAAGAAAGAAAAGAAAGAGGTAAGATGTCCGTGATAAGTACAGTTGCTCAAACAATAATAATACTAGAGTTACTCCTAACTCTCCCCCTCTCATGAGATAGCTAGGGAGAGGGAAATAGAAACGATAATAGCCAACCGCGAATGGATAAGACGCCCTCACTCCCAGGCCTTTCGCTTGCGATAAGACGGGCCCACACTATATCATCCTCCTCCTTCTCCGTATCCACATCCACTCTCTTTCTTCCTTAACCACTCCTCTGTTGGGACCGCATACAACCACCCACCCTCGTCTGACCGTCCATCTATCTATTTCCTAACTTTTATCGGCTGATTAACTCGTGGATCTAGCTTATTACTGTGTTCCGCGATGCATGGGATTGTTAATCCGATGCTAGGATTTCGAGAAGTGATGAACCGCTCGTGCTCGGCTTCGCTTCGCACCGCTCACCCGTGTACAAGTTATCGTGAATAAGAGCCCTGCGTATCTTACAGCAACCACATTTCCCCTCTCTCTCTCTCTCTCCTCCTCTTTCTCTCTCTCTCTCTTTGTCAAGTCATGGAGTCGAGAATACTGTCACGCACCGCCATCTTCGGTTCCCTCTCCAACCTCCGGAAGCTACGGAGAGAGAGCGGCAGCAGCTGCAACACCACTAGCGTCAGCTTCGTCTCGGCGAGGCCGATAGGAGCCGTGGGAGAAGGAGGGAACCTGATATGGGGGAGGCAGCTCCGACCGGCTCTGCTGCTTGAGAGCTCGAGCCTCGGCGGGAAGCCGCGAGAGACTCTAAAGCCTGGCCACGTGGGCGCCGCTGCCTCTTCATCGCCCGCCGAAGGTAGCGATTCCGCCGGGTGAGGTCCGTCTCCTACGTCCTGACTCGGCCGACCCGGCCGCGTCAGTCTCCCCTACTAATAGTCTTCAATCTGACACCTTTTTATTTCAGGGAAGCGAAGGTTGCTCCGCTAGGGTTCATCGATAAGTACCCGGCTCTCGTCACGGGGTTCTTCTTCTTCATGTGGTAGGTTAACCGTTAACGTGCTTCCACTAATTTGCGCCGGTTGCGCACCGAAGCGACCGAGGCTGCCACTAGGCGTCGATACGGTCTCTCCTGGTCTATATGCCTTAAACTGGTGTATGTGAAATTACTAGATTGTCCCTGTGCAGGTACTTCCTGAACGTGATTTTCAACATAATCAACAAAAAGATCTACAATTACTTCCCGTATCCTTAGTAAGTACTTACAGCTGAGCTAATGACATGTTAAATATTAATTAACTAATGCATAAAAATCACGTGTGCTTTTTCAAAAGTGCGCATGACTGTAAATACGACCAACTTTAGGGGTACATTATCGTGAAAGCCGGTTTGTTGTGGTGTTCGCAACTTTTGCAGTTTTGTGTCGGTTGTGCACTTGTTCGTCGGGGTGGTTTATTGTTTGGTGAGCTGGGCCGTGGGCCTTCCCAAGCGCGCTGTAAGTGAAACCCTTCCCTTCCGGCTTCAAGTCCAGTTACTTCGTAACAGTTAATTTAGTTATTTATTTGTAATATTTTCGGATGTGTTTTGTCTCGCTTGCTTATTAGGCCTATAATTGTCTTTTTTCTGTATATTAAAAAAATAGATAGCTTATATGCTTCCTTTTTCGCCATTTAAATTTAAGGAGAAAAATAAAACTCTTTTGGCTTCATTCATTCAATAAAATTGGAATGCGTTTGTTTTCATTGTTTAAAAGTAAAGAAACTTGCATGTACACAACCAAACTTTTATACGAATATCTATTAAAATGAGAATTATGTAATAGTTGTATATTGGGTGTGTCCATATTATTTTCTTAAGTGATGTTGCATACAGTTTAGGGGTACAAGTCTTGTGTACTCCATTTGAAAAAAAAAGTATGATCTATCATTAAAAAATAATTTTTTTTATGAAAGTCTCAAATTTATTTACTTTTTTTCAAAATAAGTGCGCTGGACTTACACACCTTAAAACTGCAAATATCATTTCTCTATTTTTTTTATATGTGAATCATCGATCATAGGGCCAAGGACCTTAAAACTGCAAATATCATTTCTCTATTTTTTTTATATGTGAATCATCGATTATAGGGCCAAGGACCAAGGAAGGAATTTAATCTAGAAGTGGGTACCGAGGCATTTTCAACAAAATGCTAACTTGCATTTTCTCTTTTTGGGTTTGTACGGAGAAATATGAAATTCTAATACATATGCAGTCCTTGGGCGCCCTATGATCGATGATTCATGGTCCTCTTTCAGTGATTCTAGCTATACCATTGCTGTCAAGTCTCTACGCATGTCCTAGAATTTAAGCCCTTGTTTGAATTCGAAATTCACTTCAACTCAATTCATTATTATAACTTTTTCAAATTCTCATACAAAATATAATAAACAATTTAACTTTTTTAAATTCTAAAATAATAATAATATTAAAAATAATATTCTAATAATATTTTATTCAACTCATCTAAAACCATCTTATCTCTGAATCCAAACGGGACCTAATCAACACCAAAGTCAATGACGAATGTGGCATGATGAATTAGTAGTTTAAATTACAGATTTAGTAATTTGGAGTTGTTTAAAAAAGGGTGGAATATTATCCGTCCTTGAGATCGGAGAGTATATAATTTCATGCTTCTCCCCCATGATGTATAATCTGTTACTGTTTTGGAAGTCTCGGGACAGGGCTTATTCCAATGAGCAGAATCTCTATATCGTCCAATTTTATTTATTTTTTACTTGAAACCCCTAGTTTATGTATTGACTGTACTTGCCACGCAACTGGTGTTTCTCTCTGTAGCCTATCGACTCAAACCTCCTGAAGCTGTTGATCCCTGTTGCCGTGTGTCACGCACTTGGCCACGTGACCAGTAATGTCTCTTTTGCAGCTGTTGCTGTCTCCTTCACTCATACAATCAAAGGTGATAGAAAATTTGATGCTCTTCAGGGATTTTAGCTTTGTGTTGTTATTACATGACCAACACCGGTTTAGTCAAAAGTTTCCTCATCTAAAGTTCTATTTATTTGTTTCAGCTCTTGAGCCCTTCTTTAATGCTTCTGCCTCTCAGTTCATTCTTGGGCAATCAATACCCATCACTTTATGGCTGTCCCTGGCTCCTGTTGTTCTTGGTAAGATCTTACTTCGGTCTACTTGCTTGTTTCAGTTATATATGCAGGGTTGAAATGTTCTTAATCTCAGCAGACCAAACCACTTGACTGCAGGCCAGCTGATTTATGAAATTATGTATCTGTTGAGATTGCATGTCATGAAATTATATTATCTACAAAGTGTGTTTATCCTTAATTTGACATGCAGGTGTGGCCATGGCATCATTGACCGAGCTGTCATTTAACTGGACTGGCTTCATTAGTGCCATGATTTCCAATATCTCCTTTACTTACAGGAGTATCTATTCAAAGAAAGCCATGGTTATCTTCTATGCAACTCTCATTAACCCCTTTACTGGAGTTGAACATGCAAAGCTGTTAAATGAGTTTAGAAAGTTGTTAACTTCCATAAATCAAAAGTTTTTCTACTGATCTTTTTGTTTTTAAATGTTAATTTGCAGACTGACATGGATAGTACTAATATCTATGCTTATATTTCGATCATTGCCCTCATCGTCTGTATTCCACCTGCAATCATTGTAAGTGAACTTCTCTTATAACCCCTAGATTTGGATGTATGTACTGACCTGTATAATGCATCTGATAAGTTTATGTTCTAAAGTCTCTAATTGTTTTTTGTCCTTGTTTTATTTTGCAGTTGGAGGGACCTCAGCTACTTAAGCATGGGTTCAATGATGCAATTGCAAAAGTAGGTCTAACCAAGTTCATCACAGACCTTTTTTGGGTGGGGATGTTTTACCACCTTTACAATCAGGTAAATTTGTTTTCTGCATATTCTTTGGTAACCGATGCTTTCTTGCAATTATGTGAGTCCTCTCTTCTGTGGATTATCGTCAAAAGTCTCAAAATTTGCATTTCGTACAAAGCCAACTGCTGGATTCATTTCTACTGGGTCCCTGAATTTCAGTGATTGATAATTTTTGCATACTATCACGTTAATTTATTTTTCGAATGTTTGAAAACAGTTGGCCACCAACACCCTGGAAAGGGTGGCACCTCTTACACATGCAGTTGGCAACGTATTGAAACGAGTATTTGTGATTGGATTCTCAATCCTGGTCTTCGGTAAGTTTTTATCTTCTGCTATTTCATTTCTTCCGCTCTTAGTCTTAACTTCCTTCTAGAAGTTTATTTATGGAATAATGTCTAACATATGATTCCTGGCAGGTAACAAGATTTCAACACAAACTGGTGTTGGAACAGCCATTGCAATTGCTGGTGTAGCAACCTACTCCTACATCAAGGCCAAGATAGAAGAAGAGAAACGAGTGAGTTTCTTAGCTTAGATTAAAGAAAAAAAAAGAAAGGATAGCCTTATGGAGGAACCAAATTTTACACCAGTCCTACGTTACTAGTATTGAAGCATTCAATCCAAAACCTTAAACTAATAGAAAGACCAGCTCTAACTACCTAACAATGAGCAGCAGTTATACTTCAGAAAATATTTTTATCAACTTAAGTGGAGTATACTGCTGATATTTCGACATATTGGTATGTTTGCGCCACCCATTAAACTGATCCATGCTGTGCTTGCCTTTTGGTTGCCATTTAGGTGGATCCTCTGATATTCCAGTAAAGTAGGATTCTCCAGAAACCAGAAAAACCGACATATTTTTGTTCAGCATGCAATTTGATGTGATTTTATTTGTCCCATGCATAAATGAATCCAGAGAAAGTGGTAAAAGAGGCATATTTCCTTGTGGTTTCCTGATGGGTCTCTGATAGCTTGCTGCCCTACCTATTATGCTATGTTTTGATGTACCTTTGGTATTTAAGCTGAATTTTTTCGATCTGATTTTCCTTTTGGCAGCAAGGGAAAGCAGCATGAGAAGAAAAGAGGTCTGAACAAGGGGAAGAAAAGAATCATGCGATGTAAATTTTTAAATGTTTCCTTCATTAAAAGAAAAAAAGGATGACAATTTGAGTATCCGAAAAAAAAATGGTGTGTCCTATTATCTTAATATCTTTGATTCATTGTGGTAGCTCTTAATTTCTTGATCAATCTTCATTGATTCAGAGTAAAGACAATTGCTAATTTGCAATCATCAGGTGTTGAGATGAGCTAACATTGTGAATCACCTTGTCTGTTACAATTCATAACGAGCCTTAAAAGGACTTGAATTTCTTGATTACCTTCTTCCTTTTCTAACGCATGCTAAATGGCAGTTATTGGAATTAATGTAAATAATAAAGAAATTAATAAAAAGTACTCCAAATATCTTAGGGTAATTTATGGTATGAGTTTCTGCGATTATAATACTCTGTTTTGAATAAATACCATCACAGTAGGTTACTTCTCTTCTTTTCTCAGGCATTTTAATTTTTTAAATAGAACTTATTCGGTTTCAAATAAATAAATAAATTATAGAACTTATTCGTGGGCAAGTCTATTTAAAACAGAAACAAAACCAGCAAAAAAAATTGATAATGCCCGGAACTAAAATAAAGAAATGGTATTTTAATATGTAGCACCTGATTGAATATTGTGTTATTGTTTGAAAAATAAAAAAAAAAGGACTATGAACAACATGCTGATTAGATGTAATTGGGTACTCAAAAATTTTACGTGTAATCACTTTTACGTATTTTTTGTGTACTTTACTGTTGTGGTTGGTTAATCACTTTTTTTAACATAAAATAATTATTTATGGAAGAGCTATAGTATGATGTATTTTTTTAATATTAAATGTTGAAATTACAATATTTCCAAAATGATAAGTACTAAAATTAATTTGGAAGATCTGGTTTAATTTGTATTTGATGTAAGACTAATGGTAAATCTGGCTAGTAATGTTTCAAATTTTTAATTACTATTAATTAATAATTAGTGCCACGATCTTCTTTTTCAAGCATGTTTATTATTTAATAGTATATTCTTTTTTTTTAAAAGTAAAATTATTTTCAATTACTCCTAGAATTCCTCCGTATATAAATTATGTTTGAAAAATATGAATTTAGTAAAGGATGAGTAAAGACACCCGCCACCTCACCTTGCCCAATGTTTTGGATCATCATCCCATTAAATCCTTTCAAGCTTGATCCCGCCCTTAGACTCGTTACGCTGTTCGACTGAACTCGTTGGCTTCGCGTTCTATTCGGTCGGAACCCGGTTCGAGAACCTTCTCTCATAGATTCCCTTCACCAAGTCATCGCCAGCAATCCGCTCTTATCCCTTGGTGTCTAAGGGCAAGTTCCTTTCTTGTCTTGCCCAAAAACTTTCTTTATTCCGCGGCAAGGTTTTACACATAGGGCTAGCCGCTTTCTTTATCTCGCTTGCCGTTAGTCCGTCTAGCGCCTTTCGATTGGGGTCCGCCCCGGGGGTTAGACCGCTTGGATTATATTTAAAAGTCTCGAAGGCAGTCAACGTGTCAGCCATTCTTCTCCCATTAGACTTGTAAATCCTTTGCTCTTTTTCCTTCTCTCTTCCAGTTCTCTCCCTCTACTTTACTTGACAGGGGCGGAGAATACCACTCTATCAATAACAAGAATCAAGTAGCAATTCAGTTAGTGATAGAAATTAGGTTGACTGTAATAAGATAAGAGCAGCACCACGTGTATAACTAAATTTTATAAAAGAAATTTATAGATTGAAATGATTTTAGGTAATATATTAGATTTATTTTATAATAAAAATAATTTTATAATTTAATGTAATACACAAAATAATTTATAATTTTTTTTTTGTGAATTTTTTTTTATAGCCAAAACATTTCTCACAAGATAAGAGAAAAATAATACTCTTGAGAATGTTTAGATAGTGAGTTGAGACAGATGAAAATTGAATAAAATATTATTAGAATATTATTTTTTAATATTATTCTTATTTTGAGATTTGAAAAAGTTGAATTATTTATTATAGTTTATTTAAAAATTTTAAAAAATTATAATAATTAAATGAGATAAAATGAATTGAAATATTTTTTAATCCAAAAAAACCGACAGCATTTTCATGTTTTTGTCTATGTAGGGTATTATTTTCTCTATCTATTTTTAAAAATTAAGCTATTTTTTATGTTTTGTGACATGACATTGTAATCATTCAAGTGAGATTTTTAGATAATATGGTATTGGATTGTTGTAAAATGTGGTCGACAAAAACCTAGTTGAGGTAGTTGTCGTACAATACGAACACATAATGCAGACGAATTGCTGCGTAGCTTGACCTCATAGAAAAGGGATTCAAGACTAGAGTCCTTACATAACAACTTAACCGGTTTATGAGGTAATAACTTTTGTCGATCAAATAACTTTCCATTGACCTCGTAAGTTACTAATTGGTGGTTGTCTTTAATGAAAATGATTTATACAAATTTAAATAAACAAATTTTATATTAATCTTTATAAAAACAAGTAAGTTTCATCTTAAAAATAAGGTAAAAAAAGAGAAATTTTTTCGATGAAACTCACTACCCAGTTCAAAAGGAGGATGCTTTGATGCCTTTGTTCTGGGTAAAGCCCACGCACACGGAACACGAGAGCAGGCCGAATTATGTACAAATGTAGGGGCTAAAGCCGAAAACTGAAACCGGGTGTGGGTCCCACAACAACACAAACCGCAAACACCAGCTCGATCCTCGAACGCCGAAGATCCCAAGCAACGCGTACCACGAAACCGAAAATGAAATTTTCCAATGACTCCGAAAATAAAAATAAAAATAAAAATAAACAAAAAAGATAAAGAAAGAACCAATAGAAATGGTTCATCAAATCAAAATTAAAAGACCAGAGAAAATGGCGTGTCGTTAAAAACTTGAATAAATAAAAATCGTTCCTTTGATAATGATTGTTAATAAGCGAAACATTAACGCCTCGTTTGACACAAACACACCCCCATTCATTAAAAAGAAAGACAGAAAAAAGAGTTTGTTTTTATTTTTTTTTTGGGAAAGAATTAATAATAAGAATAAGAATTATGGAAGGTGGAATTAGGAGAGTCGTCAAGAAGGACTACTGTTGTTTGTTTGCTCCTGATTATTGTGCCTTTTCCTATTTTTCGTTTGTTTTGTTATTATTTCTTCCTTCTTCTTCTTTCGCATCAATTCCTTTTGCCATTTGTTTTTATCTTTTTAGTCGATGACCATGATAATTCTTCTCCGCCTCTCCATTCTCTGACTTTTACTGAAGATAGCAAATCGTGTTTTTCTGGAGCCCCTTGTTCTTTTGGATCTTGGGATTTTTTTTAGGGTTTCCAAGGGGCTGTCTGTTCGATCTCTCGATCGTCTTCTTCTTCAATGGATGCCGCTTCGGAAGGGGATAATCACAACAACCAGAATGATGCCCACGATGACAATAGCAACAGCAAATTTGGTAATTCCAGCGAAGGGCTAAGCAAGCCCAAGCGCCAGATGAAGACCCCCTTTCAGCTCGAAACCCTCGAGAAAGCCTATGCCTGTACGTGCTCGTCTTCCCCTTCGATATCTATTTTTTTTTTTTTTCAAAACAAAAGGAAAAATTTTTGTGTTTGTGTTTGTTCTTGGGTGATTTTATTATTTTTGTTGAGTTTATGTTGATTTTATTTATTTTTTGGATTATTTATTTTATTTTTGGTGGTTTGATTCAGTGGAGACGTATCCGTCGGAGGCAACAAGGGTGGAACTGTCGGAGAAATTGGGGCTTTCGGATCGGCAGTTGCAGATGTGGTTTTGTCACAGAAGGTTGAAGGACAAAAAGGAAGTTCCAGCAAAGAGGCCGCGGAAAACGGCGGCAGCAATGGCTTTGCCGGAGTCTCCTGTGGATGAGTTGAGGGCAGGGGGTGAACCGGGTAGTGATTACGGGTCAGGCTCGGGGTCAAGCCCGTTTGGCCGTTTGGAGTTTCGGAATGCGATGACAAGGAGTGTGGTGGATGATGTGCCAATGGGGAGGAGGTATTATGAGTCTCGGCAGTCGATATTGGAGGTTAGAGCCATTGCCTGTGTTGAGGCGCAGTTGGGGGAGCCCTTGAGGGATGATGGGCCAATCCTTGGGATAGAATTTGACCCCTTGCCGCCAGATGCCTTTGGGGCACCTATAGGTATAGCTACTGTGCCTTTTCATTGCATTTGATGCACTTGTCGCATATTGTTTTTTACCACTTGACTCAAGAAAATTCCTTTATACTATGTATTGGATATTTATATGGGTATAATTGCATCTGCATTGATGAGATGGCATTGTTGATTGTGTGAAATCTCAAAATTTTAACCAAGCAAATTACTTGGTGTTCAATGGTGTCAAGTTAATCTGTGCCCCAGCGTATGAATTTTTAACCATATCTATCCTTTATAATGGTTTCTCTGAGGTTTGAATAACGGGAAAACTTAATTTGTTCATGTTGAATTGACCCATAATCAGATTTAGCACCTTCTAAATCACCAATTGGCCTTTTTTTTTTTTCGTGGCATATAAGTGCTGCTTGTCTCATCAGTTGTCCCATGTTCTTTTATACCATGCATAGGTGCTTGGATGGCTTTTGCTTCATGCAGGTTTAGCCAGCTTGTAATTCCGAGCCATTAGAGATTCCTTATACACATGTCAATTGTGTCAAGACTTTTTTTTAATAAGTTTATATTTCTGAAGTCCAATTGTGTAAGACTCATGGGTTATTTTAAAGTTCTTACCCGATGAGTTATAATATAAAGAAGAGAAAAATGGTTGAATTGTTTTTGAGGATAACCTTTTCTCTTTCAATTTCTTATAAAATATTTGATTTGAATGTACTAGCTTGTTATCAATTTTGGTAGATTAGTATGGAGTAATTTCATTTACTTAAACATGATTTTTTCTTGAAATGTTTTATGTAAACTTTTTTTTTTTTTTGTGGTTTATTCTTGATGCCCACTCCAATTTAATTTGGATTGATGCTTGATAAGTTTAATTGCATGCTCTCATGGCACTTAATTTATGGTTTTGGTGGCGGTTGAAGTTGTAAATGACGTACGAAGTTTGAAGTTTTCTTTGTTCTCTTGCCAAATATTTCTAGTTAAATGACACCATGGGATGCTTATTTAGTTATGTTGTATATGTCCCGTGTGCTTGGCTTTGCCTATTATCAATAAAATCCTTATCTACTGATAAAAAAAAAAACTTTTGGTGTGTTTTGATTAAAGAAGGTCAATAATGATTTTGATGTTCAAAATTAATGTGATAATTTCTATTTGCTAAAATGACTTAGAGTTAAGATCTATCTTTTATGCTACAAGAAGTTAGTAGCTGCAGCCTATGTATGTGGGGAGATCGTCTCATCTGGCTGTTGCTAGTCTTTGTGTATAGAACGGATTTTATTGTCCCCTTCAGTGTGCCTTGCTGGTAAATCATTGGTTGCAGCATATTCATTGCATGTTCCAGCTTGTAAGTTGTTTTCCTGCTAAGCGTTTGGTATTGCATGTGAAGCAGCAGTTCCGGAGCAGCAGAAGCGGCCGGGGCAGTCTTATGAAGGAAAATTATATGAGCAACGTGATGTCAAGCCATATAAAGTTCGTCTCTTAATTCTCCAATGAAATAATCTGTTTAATGCATCATACTTCGTTACTTTGGCACACAGACTGATACTTATAAAAAAAAAAACTTTGGCACACAGACTGATGGATGAGATTTATTTTGTCTGTTTTTGTTGTAAATCTGGATGTAGTTAAGATTCTTGATGCTTCATTAGGTGTTATACTGGCTCTGATTTTCATTTAAATATTATACCTTATTTTATCCTAAATTTCCAAGTTGTAGTATTTTGAATTTCTTTGCAGGAAGAAACTATTCTTGTGGTGTCTTGTTTCTTGTCCTGCTTGCTACAAGCTTTTATGCTCTGGAATTTTAAACTAAATAGAAAATAGGACTTCTTGAAAAAATAGAAGAAGCACTTGCATCTGTTTTCTAATGCTATGACCATGTGCAAAGCATCATGATCTTTTGGACCAACTGTAGTCGCTACTATTTTTTTCCTCATTTTGATTTCTTCTTCCCTTCATGAAATAGAAATCTTGCCCTTAATGAATTTATATATGAATCGTTTATACTGTTGGTAGCTCGTCTTCATCTGATGTTTGCATTTAAAACTGAACATTGTTTTTGCTGGAAGCATATATTTCTATACTACCTGATCTTCTGGGTTAATATCTTGATGTGAAATTTATCCCAGGCTCCAAGGGTGCTCCGTGAATATCCATTTGTCCAAGACCAGTCTGGTATTAGATCTGATGCATTTGGACAAGTTGCCCAATCTCATTTTCATGAACCAATGGTTGATGGTCCAACTGCCAGACCTTCATCATTGGTGCTTGGAAATGAACAATTGCCCAGAGTTCATGGTGTCCAAGGTCACGGATCTCGTGTTCGTCTTTTGTCTCAGCAAGATAGGCAGGGGCTTGCCTTATCATCACCTCCTAGGGATGATGATTGTGTCCCAGAAAGGGACTCCCTTACAAATGTTAGAATGAATGCTCAATTTAGTGATCATCTGGTTGTTGGACCAGATGATCCATTGGTACTCTCTGATGGGAAAATTTTTCATAATGATGCTATTATACGGAAAGAGAGGAAACGCAAGGTATCCTAAACCACTCGTAATCAATTTAGCTGGTGGGTTTTTTTTTTGGCCAAGGGTTATTTTATACTTTTTGTCGCCTCATGTAGAGTGAAGAAGCTAGTGTTGCAAGAGAAGTTGAAGCCCATGAAATTCGAATAAGGAAAGAACTCGAGAAACAAGATATTCTGAGGCGAAAGGTTTGAGCTAATCATTCATGAATCTGTGTTCTCCGAAGTGAACTTCTTGTACCCTTCCCAGAAGGTACTTGCCTCTTTATTAGCTAATATTATGAACCTGTTTTGCCAGAGTGAAGAACGAATCAGGAAAGAAATGGAAAGACAAGATCGTGAAAGAAGAAAGGAAGAAGAGAGGCTGCTGCGTGAAAAGCAGCGAGAGGAGGAGAGATCAAAGCGTGAGCAAAGACGTGAAATCGAACGAAGGGAAAAATTTGTGCAGAAAGAGTATTTAAGAGTAAGTTTCTGTGGTGCAAGTTATTTGGAGCTAACCCTTTTTTACTTTTCTGGATAAATGACCAAATTTCACCCCATCTTTCCCTTCTAAATTTCCCTTTCCCCCTTCCCTCGTTATCCTGAAGGCTGAGAAAAGGAGGCAAAAAGAAGAGCTCCGCAAGGAAAAAGAGGCGGTGAGACGCAAAGCTGCCATTGAGAAGGCTACTGCACGCAGAATAGCTAGAGAATCTATGGAGCTAATTGAGGATGAACAGCTGGAACTGATGGAATTAGCTGCTGCAAGCAAGGGCTTATCCTCGATGATCCATCTTGATCATGACAGTTTGCAAAATCTTGAATTATTCAGAGGTAGGATCCCATCGAGAACTTTTGGTTCAGTCTTCATGCATTTACATGCCTGCTTTTTTAAGCCTTCATCTGGTCTTTTAGGATGCTGAGGAAAAGGATAAATACTGGCTCTTCTTGTTCATGTTATCTTGGTTCCCAGATTATGAAATCTTGCCTTAAATATAACTTTGTCACAGTCCATTGCACATCATTTTTTTCCTATAAAGTTATTTGAAAAGAGAGTCTTGTAAAATAAGCAGAGTAGGGTTCTGGCAATAATTAATAGATCATCAGAATCTTGCCTTTCAATTAGTGAGTTCTCAGTCTAATCTTTCTAGACCATAGCGAATGGAGCTTAGGCCTATGTCTTCCTGTCTATTTGCGGAGTTTTGACAAGGTTTTAGATAATGTGCCCCTTTTCTAGTGGTTTAAACTTGATCTGCATTCTATAAGAGAAATAAGCCAGGATGATTATGATTGAGGTGTCAAATACGGTCATATAGAAATTAATGGAATTGAATTTCATGGGACTGAAATCTCTAATTTTGAGAATGTACTTCAACGTCATATGATTAGTTCTGCTGATGATTAATGGAATTGAATTTCATTGAACTGAAATCTCTAATTTTGAGTGACCCTGACACTTTCTGTGTTGTAGATTCTCTGAGTGCTTTCCCACCGAAGTCGGTGAAATTGAAAAAACCATTTGCGATCCAACCCTGGATCAATTCGGAGGAGAATATTGGCAACCTTTTGATGGTATGTCCTAATGGTCATTTTCATTGTGTCGTAGATGAGGAAAGATTCTAGTGGAACAGGAATTATATTATAATATATGTACACATTTTTACTGCTGTACAAGAGGTATTTTAATGCTGCATTTTGTGCTCACTGTATAGACTAATTGAGGGTTATGTATTATGCCCTTGGTTTACGTTGAATATTGCAACTTTGTAGCTTTAAGAATGATCAGAATAATTACATTGTTTAAGTGAATGTCATTTTGTGAATAGGCGGGTTTGTGATTACAATTTGTCCTTTTTATGTTAATATTACTGCAGATAACCAATGAATGCTCCTCTCTCTCTCTCTCTCTCTCTCTCTCTCTGTGTTGTGTTAAAGGAGAGAATTTTTGCTTACAGATGAATTAATTGGTCTGATGTGTTTATCTTGGTTGTGTTCAGGTCTGGAGGTTTTTTATTACTTTTGCTGATGTTCTTAAGCTATGGCCGTTTACTCTAGATGAGTTTGTTCAAGCTTTCCATGACTATGTGAGTCATTCATATATGGTTTTTGCTTTCAAATTTTCCACATGTAATCACATTTTGCCTGGGCACATTTTTCATACCATTTTGATCTCAGGATTCAAGGTTGTTGGGTGAGATACATGTTGCTCTTCTTAAGTTGATAATAAAAGATATTGAAGATGTTGCGAGGATGCCTTCTAATGGATTAGGAATGAATCAAAATGGTGCTGCTAATCCAGGAGGTGGACATCCACAGATTGTTGAAGGGGTAACCTCTGCTCTATGCATACTTGAATTAGTTTATTTGTTTTCCATGCTACTTTTCCCTGATTGTTATGGAACTTTTTTGATGTTGTTTCTGTCTTAGGCATATGCATGGGGCTTTGACATATTCAACTGGCAGCAGCACTTAAATACACTGACATGGCCCGAAATATTTCGACAATTGGCTCTTTCTGCTGGATTTGGGCCACAATTGAGGAAAAGGAGTATCACGTGGTCATACCCACATGAGAATGAAGAGGTTTTCACTATTCTTTCTTTTGGCAATCATGTCCTTGTGCATTGGGTTTTTAAACTTCTAGTTCGGCACTCAGATGGTCATGCTCACATGTAATTATGAGGTTCTCATATTCTCTTTTAGCATTTGTGCTCTCATATTTTCTCGTGTCCATTGTGGCATTCATCATTTTTGGGAAAGATTATGCAAGACAAGGAAAGATCCTGCCTGGCATAATTTTAAAGAAGAGCTGTGTGATAGTCATACAATCATGTTGTGTGTGCAAGGGCAATGGGGAATCTGTAGATTTTCTTTTGCTCTGGTGTGAGGTAGCTAGCTCATTATGGAAACTTGCTATTAGTCTTTTTGGGCTTCTATGTAGACAAGTGGTTAATCTGTTAGCATGCTGAAAAGGGCAGTTTGATAGTCTTCATAGTGAGATCTTGAGGAAAATGATTCTGATTTGTTTGATGTGGTGCATGCGGAGGGAAAGAACTTACCTTAGTTTTGAAGATAGTAGAAGGATCATGGAATTCCTCAACGGTTTCTTTATAAATTTCACTTTACCACCGGATAGCAGCCCACCTATGTCTTTCTAGTTTTAGCAGGATATTCTCTCTCTGTCTTTCCTTTCTCTCATTAAATTTCTCTGATGCATATTCACGTGTGCCTTGGTAACACCTGCGTTTGTCTTTTTTTTTTTTTTTTTTTCAATAGAACTTAAAAAAATAAATTGTAATGACGCGATTTATATGTATTCACAGGGTAAAGGCTGTGAAGACATAATTTCTACACTTCGTAATGGTTCAGCAGCTGAAAATGCATTTACAATAATGCAAGAAAAAGGTTTATTGCTTCCGCGAAGATCTAGGCATCGGTTGACTCCTGGAACTGTTAAATTTGCAGCCTTCCATGTTCTTTCACTAGAGGGAAGCGAGGGATTAACAGTTTTAGAACTTGCAGACAAGATTCAGGTGAGTTTAAATTGTTATCGACTAAAATTGTCAGTTACTGGCCCTTGTTGGGTTTTTTTTTTTTTTTAATTTTAATTTTTACGAATGATAGACCCCAGGTTCATGGTTTTATGGATGGTGGGGAGAGGGGAGGGAGAGAGGGATTTATTTATTTTTTTCAATTTATGACTCTTCCTAATATATTTGTATGTCACTAGAAATCTGGACTTCGGGACCTGACAACAAGCAAGACACCGGAGGCTTCGATTTCTGTTGCTTTGACAAGGGATGCTAAGCTTTTTGAAAGAATAGCTCCTTCAACATATCGTGTGCGTGCTGCTTTCAGAAAGGATCCTGCTGATGCTGAGGCAATTCTTTCATCTGCGAGAAAGAAAATTCAGATATTTGAAAATGGGTTTCTAGCTGAAGAAGATGCCGAAGATGTTGAAAGAGAAGATGCTGAGGATGTTGAAAGAGATGAAGATTCTGAATGTGATGATGTTGATGAGGATCCTGATGTAGATGATTTTGCTACTCTGTCAACTGAAAATAAAACCTCCATTCCCAGTAGCGATGAAAAAAGTTGCTTGGGAATCCCAAACATATGCAATAACGTTGCACTGAATTTGCAAAATAAGTTGGAGAAGGATTTTTTGTCCATCCCCCTGAGTGAATCCAAAGATGAAAACTGTCAAAGTACTGCCAGTGAACAATATGTTGCTGGTGAATATATTAGTGCCAATAATCTTGGTCAAGAAAACATGGAGATTGATGAAAGTAAATCAGGCGACTCATGGATTCAAGGACTTACAGAAGGGGAATACTCTGATCTCAGTGTAGAGGAGCGCCTTAATGCCCTTGTTGCCCTGATTGGTGTTGCAAATGAGGGGAACTCTATTCGTGGTATACTTGAGGTAAACATGTCTTGCCAGTTTTTTAATCTAGAACTATTTCTATAATCTGAAAAATGTGTTCTCTTTTCCTCCTCTCTCTCTCTCTCTCGGGTCTTGAATTTGACTATTGAACGTTTTACAGGATCGTATGGAAGCAGCAAATGCTCTTAAGAAACAAATGTGGGCAGAAGCACAGCTAGATAAAAGTCGTTTGAAAGAAGAGATTATAAATAAAGCAGATTTTACGTCGCCTATTGTGGGGAGCAAAGTTGAAACACTACCTATGAGTTCTGTAGTTGGGGGCAACCAAAGCCCATTGCCTAATGTTGATGAGCAAAATATTGAGGCATCCCCCAGCACAGCTGAAAACCAAAACCTACTAGGTTTGCAGAGCATTCAGGATCACCTCAACAGTTTGCCTGCTGAAAGGACCCCTGTTGTTCAAGATTTCTCCATGGGTCCGGACAATTTCCTGATTCAGCAACTTGGATATGCTTCAAAAAGGTCACGCTCACAATTGAAATCTTATATTGCACACAGAGCTGAAGAGATGTATGTATACAGGTCATTGCCTCTTGGGCAAGATCGTAGACGGAATCGATACTGGCAGTTTGTTGCATCTGCTTCTAGCAGTGATCCTGGTTCTGGCAGGATCTTTGTTGAATTGCATGAAGGCAACTGGAGGCTTATTGATTCTGAAGAGGTAAACAGAGTCTTAACGTTATTATTATCTTTTTCACTGCTCCTGTATGACATGAATTGTTAGATCATGTGCCAAATCCTTTTTTTTTTTTTTTTTTTTTTCGGATTTTCCTGAGTCGATTTGTTTTCTGGGCCTGGTTTTGGGGAGGGGCAATAACTTTTATGCTGTTTTAGAATTTTGAGTGATGTCAGTTTGGCCCACCCACTGTTGCAAGATAGCATACTCCTTGGCCCACCAACTCTGCATCAGTATATGCTGGATTTAGGCCCACTTTCACTCTGGAAGTTTTGATGGCATGGATGGTGTGTTGATAGCTCATACATTACTTTGGCTTGAATCTTCTTTTTTCCCACCCTCTAATGGAGTCCTTTGTGTCACAATTAGTAAAATTCTACCTTTATTGTAGGAATATTCTATCTTTATAATAGGTCATGCATGATGCCAATAATAGTAGGAAAATTCTACCTTTATTAATGTACTTATATATAAAATAAAATAAAATAAAATATTTACTGATGAAATAGACAGTCTTATATTTTAGATCAGGTAGAATTTTCTCTTCTTCGAGCTGGATGAATATTGGTAAATATCCTTGATGATTACTTTTGTCCATTTGTTTGTATATTCGATATAATTATTATTGAGCCCTTCAGCCATTCACAAATAAAGGGGATCCAAAACAGTAGAAGCTTGTTTTTGCTTCTTGGCACAAGGTGGGTACTTAAGGGCATGATAGCTAGAGTTGAAAAGATATTTGAATATAATCGTTTTAGGGTTGTCTTTGTTTTGGTTTGTGTTTTTACATTTCACTGAAAATCTAGGCAAATGATTGGGCAAAAGGTTGAAATAGATTTTTTTTTGGAGATTGAAAGATGTTTTGAATTGAAGTTGATTTTTTTTTTTAAACTTTTAAAAGATAATTAACTGAACATAGCCTAGGATTGGCCAATCGACAATATGCTTATGAGACTCTGGAAGGTTCCTGGGACTTTGTGCCTTGCATCTAAACATATTGCTGGCATGCCTTCTTTGCTTAAATTTCTGTTGTCTTGGGTTTTTGTTTTCTTACTTGTGAATGAGAGTTAGAAATTGACTTCTTGTTTCAATAACTTTTGATTTTTTGTTAGTAAGCAATCGTGATAAAAGTGCAAAGGGGTATACCCCCAACTACAAAAGTATACTGGAGAGAAACGCTTCTAGAGGGAGGAAGAAAAAGAACAGGAATTAAAAAATTATAGAAAGCTGGACAAGGGAGCTATTATGAGCAGCCCTCCGAACAATTAGGGGATTAAATAATGTTTGAAACGTAGACTTTTAGCATTATAATCTTGATAAACTTGTTATTGTTGTGACAACACTTTGCAATCACTTAACTGCAATAATCCGTTTTCTGTGTAGGCCTTTGATGCTATTTTGATGTCATTGGATGCACGTGGGATAAGGGAATCCCATTTGCGCTTAATGCTGCAAAAGATTGAGACCTCCTTCAAAGAAAATCTTAGAAGGAATACGCAGTGTGCTAATGTTGTGGCCAAGAGTGGAATCAATATGAAAAATGAAACTGATGAAATGAATTCTAGTCCAGATTGCCCGGCTGCATTTGACAGTCCTAGCAGTACTGTCTGTGGTATAAATTTGGATATATTGGAGACCTCGTCTTCTTTCAAGATTGAGCTTGGGAGAAATGAAGCTGAGAAGAGAGCTGCTCTGAATAGGTATCAAGATTTTCAGAAGTGGATGTGGAAAGAGTGCTTCAATTCATTAACCTTATGCGCAATGAAGTATGGAAAAAAGAGGTGTGTACAGCTGTTGGGCGTATGTGATTTCTGTCTTAACACTTATTACTCCGAAGAGTTCCACTGCCTTTCTTGCCACCGAAATTTCGGTACCAGTACTAATGGTTTTAGAGTTTCGGAGCATGCAATTCAATGTGAAGGGAAAAGGAAGTTAGATACTGGGGATTTCCGTATATTAGAATCTTCTCTTCCCCTTGGAACCAGATTGCTCAAGGCTCTGCTAGCTTGCATCGAGGTTAGACGACACTGACCTTGAAGAAACTTGTGTAGAAATAGTTTAACCATTAGTTGCTAATATGGTAGTTAAATATTGATTACTCCTGGCATCTTATGTCATTTATGCGGATTGTCCTTAGACCAGTTGATAGTGTATGTTGTATATCTATCTACCTGTAGAAAGCATTTACATCTTTTTTCATTGACAGGTGTCTGTCCCTCCAGAAGCTCTTCAATCATATTGGATGGAAGACCTTCGAAAAACTTGGGGTGTGAAATTGAATGCATCATCGACTGTTGAGGAACTTTTACAGGTTTTGTGTTGCTTAATACCTTTGATGGAATTTTATGTAACTTGATCTGCTAAATCTGCTTTGCATTCAACTTCTCTTGTACTCTCACCATAGAATGGCGATGGTTAGAGTCACTTGTTAGGACATTAGCAAAATTCTTCCACCAGGGACTAGGGAGTCATTTGTTGATTTAAATTGTAATATCCATTGATCTGATTGTAATGCTTTTTGTTTGTTTATACTAGTGGAAGCACATTTAAAAGGATTTGAGTTGTCTACTGAACTTGATGTGCTCGCTATTGAAGTTTATTTTTGCAAGTTGAGATGTCTTGTGCATGATCTATAATTATGGATGTGAAGACACAGGTCCAATCTTGTCTTAACAAGGAAGCATGCTAGCACCCTATACTCATCATAAGCAAGCATTAAGATATATCTGTTTCATGGGATTATGAGTGCAAAAATACACATGGTAAGACATGGAAGCAGCTCACATGCTTGAAATGGCCATTTTGTTCAGGCATGAATTGCTGGAATTTTTTTTTTAATAAGTAAAATTGCTGGAAAATTTATATGAAAACACAGTAATGTTTTTTTTTTGGACAAGTACAATTGCTGGAAAATTTATATGAAAACATAAAACCATTATCACTCTGAAATTCAGTGTTAGAGAGAAGCAAAATAGATTGCTTGATTTTGCATCGAGGCTAGAGAATTATCATGTATTATTTTTGCTTTTTTAATGGAGAAATTATTCCTAGACATTCTTTATATTATGTTTTTATGCATCTATATGGAGGTAAATTGTGTGTGCATTTGGACCATTACCTGGATGTCATTTATTATTTATTTTCTTTTTTTAATGGACTATTATATCTTCACTTTGTTCATATCACAGGTGATGTCAGATACAACTTCATATTGCTTCTGTTGCTTTTTATTGATTAACGTATATGGTTCAGTCTTTTTTGTTTTTTGTTAAGATAATTTGCTCAACTAGAAGAGCTTTGTTGCAGATATTGACTCTGTTTGAGAGAGTGCTGAAGCCAGACTTTCTTTCATCGAAGTTTGCAACAACAGAGGCGCTGTTGGGGTTCTGTACTCAGTCAGGAAGTGCTTTACATGATTTTGCTGATCCTAAATCAGTTCCTCTACTTCCATGGGTACCACAAACCACTGCAGCTGTGGCTCTGAGGCTTTTTGAGCTGGATGCATCGATTATATACACAAAGCAGGCCAAACCTGACCCTTGTGAGGACAAGGAGATAAGAGAATTCATAGTGAGTTCTATGCTTTATTTTCTTTTCCTTTCGTTTTTTTAGGGTGTGGTTCTATAAGAGAAAATTTTCCTTTTGCATAGTGTTGCAGCGTCCTGCATCTTTATAGAGTTTCTGTTGGCCTCTCATTTATGATAATCCATTGATTAGCTGACACATCTACAGGCTACTGTTTCCGACATTTCACAGGGTGGAAATTGTAGTTGTGTGTAAATTGATGTCATTTGGGGTCAGAATCTTTCACCATCTTGTAAAAGAAATTATTATCTAACTCCTCTTTTCTTATCCACAGAAGCTTCCTTCAAGATATGGCCCAGTCAATAATGTGAAGGAGGTTGAACTAACAGAACTAAACCATGTTGAAGACATGACAGAAAAGAGCAGTGCCAAGCTGAAAAACACCCGAAACAGCTACAAGCGTGGGCGAGGGGCACGTGACCAAGGACGTGGTAGAAGGTGGCAGAAAAAAGCTAGTGTTTCCAGCTCTGATGTTAGCAGGCGAAACGTTAAGAGCAATGAAAATTTAATTCACGGACTAAGACAGCAAGGACAGAGAACATATGGACAAGGGAGTGCACGGGGTCGCCGAACAGTTAGGAGGAGGAGAGTAGAAAAGAGAGCTGTGGATGAGAGGTCACTGAGCCATAGGGCTGACACACGTAGCCCCAAGAGCATTGGTGAATCACCAAGAAACATGGGGGAGGAATGGGATGATGAAAGAAATAGTTTGCTCCATATGGAGGGTGGCGATAATATTAATAATGCAGAAGCAATGGAATCTGATGATAATGCCCAGGCAGTGGAATATGATCAAGGAAATTGGGAGATAGGGTTTGCTAGTGCTTCGAATGGGTGGACAGGGGATCTAATGGAAGCGAGTGATGAAGATGTGGATGTTTCTGAAGACGATAATGGCGTCGAAGAGGGAGGAGATGAAGATTCAGAGGCAGATGTAGATGTAAGTGAGGGTTCAGATGGAATGGCGAAAGGGATTGGAAATGATGAGGGCACAGAATCCGCTGTTTCAGAAGACTATAGTGATTAAGTTGTGATTTTCAAGTGATAAAAGTTCCCAAAGGATTGCTAACGCATTAGCAGCAAATGGATACAGGCTGCATAAAATTTTTGATGGTGCAGCTTCATTCGCGGCAGAACTCGTGGATAGGGGGAAAAAACGACAGCACTGTCCCTCTTTTTTTCTCCCACTCATTATTTCGTCTCATTTAAAGGTGGGGAGAGTAATGATCTTTGAAAGAGGAATTCAGAACGCAGAATGGATGAGTCACATGATTCGTTGGTGGAAATTAGGCTCTGTATTGTAAGCATATTGGCAACAATGCTTTTCTATCATTGTGTTCGTTTATAAATATATATTATAAATATATGATTACGTGATTATTATCATATTGAAATGTCATAGAATATGTATTGATAGTTCTGTATTCGAATAGAATCAAATTCGACTACATACTCGACATATTAATATGAACAGTTCCATAAAAGTTTACTTGTAGCATCAATTGTGTTTTAACAGCCATGACGCCAGCTACTACAATCACCGCATAGAGCAACCGATAAAACTAAATTTTATTTGGTGCTTTCTTATCTTCGCCGGTCTAAATTTGCTAGAAGTTATATCGGGAAACAAATGTATAAAACATCCCAACATAAACTGGAGATACAAATCAAAGCACTCAAGGGTCTTAATTCACCATCTCATTTAAGATGCCAAAAGTTTCTTGATTCCAGACTTCTGTTCAGCAGTCAACCTTGTTGGGAATTTGATGTTGAACTTGATTCTTAGGTTACCTCTCTTAGAGGGATCTTTTGGTATTGGCATACCTTCTTTTGGCACAACCTCTTCATAGTTTGGATGAATTACGTTGTTGATGGGAATGGTCAAGCTCCTTCCATCAAGTGTTGTGAGATGGACCGTGTAACCTGTTAAAGCTTCTGCAAGCGTAATCTTCAGTGTGATGACCAGGTCATTACCATCCCTTGTAAATGTGCTGTGCGGTTTCTCATCAACTATGAATACAAGATCCGCAGGAATGACATGTGGCTGCTCGTTCCCTTTCTCTGGGAAGGTGATTTTTGTTCCCTTCTTCCACCCAGGCTTAATTTCGATGGTTAGAATTTCCTCCACAGGCAAGGTCTTCCTGTAAAACAAGATTTACAGTTACTTGACCAAAACTAGATAAAAGGTGGTTCCATTTCTAGAAACAGGGCATGGCATGAGATAAAAGTGTATATAGCCATATGCCTGCTACAACTGCATCAGAGATGGTGCATTGAGAGAACAAATATTCCCAATGCTCATCAAATAACCATTTTTTAAAAAATAAAAATTACATAATTATTTAAACAGTCCAGGAACATCTGAAGATGGAACAAATTTGGACAACCTATCTACAACCAATGGTAGCCATATCACGGCCTATAGCTTCATCATGAGCAAAAGGAACATCTCCAGCAAGTAATGCTTGTTGGGATGGCATTGACTACCCTAGAATTGCAGCCAGCAGCAATAACAATTGAGTGTCAGCAACAACAGTGGGATGGAGTGCAGTAACAACAACCCCCATTTCATTGCCACTGCAGCCATCGCCATAGACAATATCCCTGATTCTCTGTCCTATTCGAACTTTAGTCATAAAACTGACATGCCACCACCAAATGACCAATTCATCCCATACAGTCAATTCAGAGCAAGATAGGCATCGCCAATGGTAGAGACCTTGATTCAATTCAATCCGCTGAACCTATGCATGTTTTTTGTGTTTATGTATATGTGCACAAGTTCACATTTGTCTGTGAGGAAAAGCATTACTAATGTTTTCAAGAGATTCCATTCCTATACTTGGAACTCCCTCGTCTAATCTTATTTGTTCATCTTACCCCCAACCTTAGGAAGCAATGCTTTTAAGGTTAATTTTGGAAAGAGATCCATTTTAAAAGCTCATTAAAGGAGGGCATCAATTCTGAGAAGAGGGCATGATATACGATAGAGTAGAAAGAAAAAAATCACCTTTAATCTTCAACCATCAACAATTAAACTAGGCACACTTCAAAAAAGTAGAAACAACTTAATAAACTTAGAAAGCAGTCTAAAGGAATTTCATAAACGAAAGAGAGAAAAAAAAAACATAAGCATAAAATCATATATGGCAACTCTACAAATAGAATGCAACTGAATAAATTAACCAAGTGAGAAATACTCACCCACTCGCATCCGCAATTTCCCTTGAGATCTTCATCTTTTTGGTAGTCCCCTTATATAGCTCCTCGAGGCTACAGAGCAGCGTATTTTCAATAGGAGCAGCCTTTCGCGGACCCTGGCTCATCGGTCTGCCCTCCCCAAATGAGCTAAAGATGTCATCCCCATACATCCCGCCGAAGGACCTTGAACTACTCCTCATGCCACTGCCTCCCATCCCCCCGAAAGGGCTTGAAAAGCCAAAAAATTCGGTAAAAATGTCATTCGCATTTCTGGGGTTGAATCTGAATGTCGTTGGGCAATCCCCAGTTTGGAAGAAGGAAGCGCCAGCAGGTCCCCCAGCATCAGGTGGTGGCACTTGACCTTTAAGCCCTTCTTCGCCATACTGATCATAGATTGCTCTCTTTTGGGGATCACTTAGAACCTACCGTAAACCAAAACATGACGAGTGGTTAAAAATCGGTGTTTTACAAAAAAGGGTGGAATAAAGACTTGGTAATAACTAATCTTTAAAGCTTTTATAACTTGTAGAATGCACATATAGATCATAAAGTGTGATTTGGATTTCAGGTAGACCAAAAAAATAGCAAAGAAAAAAAGTTCATCCATGCTAGGTATCGATGGTTTACATATGTAGAAAGAGCGTTAGATAAAGTCTATACGATTAATTTTCCACTGCCCATCAGCTTAGGATTCGGGACAAACGGTGATACATTAATTGAAGATAATGATGATTTGATCATGAGTAACATTCTATCAGAGCATGAAAGAGAATACATGCTGAGAGGGAGTAAATGCAGGAGAAAGCGAATAACGAGATAAGCATAATACCTCATACGCCTCAGAGATCTGTTTGAATTTGGACTCTGCTTCTTTCTTATTGTTTGGGTTCTTATCAGGGTGCCATTTCATGGCAAGCTTCCTGTAAGCTTTCTTCAAATCATCATCCTTGGCGCTCTTGTCTACCTGCAATACCTTGTAGTAATCCACACCCATATCCTTGTTCTTCCTATTCAGCTAAAAATTGGAATTTTGAGGTGACTAGATAGTCTATAAAATAGAAAAAAAAAAAAAATCGATCTTTGGTAATGGGTCTGTTGGTGTTAATGTTATCTTCGTTGTTGTCGGCTCAGACCGAGGGGTGATGTCGAATTTGAGGGAGAAGAGAGAGGAAGAGAGAGAGATAGAAGGATTTGTCTGGAAGGAGCATGGGATTACGCGAAGGGTGTAGAACTATCCAGATTCCAGATGCGAATGGCAAAGCAAAGCTAAGTGGGACACTTTCTCCGCTGTCAAATTACGAACGTAGTTTGAATGATACAAAAAGCCGGTTACGGTAACTATGGCATGGATCGGGCTCAAACGACGTGCCGCTTTGAGTAAACTACCATGACGTTCTTCATGATGAGGCAAAACGTTAAACGCCTCTTTTAGTTACACCAGATAAGATATAGATTAGATGAGAATGGGATAAGATAAAAATTGAAAAATAAATAAAATATTAATTTTTAAAATTATTTTTATTTTAAAATTTTAAAAAATTAAATTATTTATTAGATTTTATATAAAATTTTAAAAAATTATAATAATTATACGATATAAGATTAAATGAATTGATAGTATAACCAAATCAGGTAATCTTTCTTGGTCAATAAAAATACCATCCCACACAGAACCACAGTTGAGGATGATTTGGTCAAATCAATGAATGCCGCCTCATCCATGGACCATCATTGTTGGTTGCTCCACTGCAACGTCCAACTAACGCAATTATTCGTTCATTTCCACCTACCAAACAGATCACCACCGCCAACAAACTTTTACCATCACCCCCTATTCAAATAGAAATGCTTAAGACTTTATAAAAATATATCAATAAATTAACATAATTTAATGTGACACGTTATTATTAAATTATTTTTATTATAAATTAAATATAACGTATATATAAAATTATGTTAATTTATATAATTAATAGATTTTAATAATAGATTATATGAAGTTCTATTTCAAACTCACACGTTTTTTATCTACTTGATATTTTTTTTTTGAAATGATCCTGTGCGAGTATCTCCATTAACAATTTTGTCACCACCATATGTAAAAAAAAAAAAAAACAAACAAACGTGACAGTGAGAAGTTTGCCACGTGATAATTATGAGGTGGTGACATACTTGTTTTTCTAAAATTATTTTTTATTGCAAAAATATTTTTAAATATTTTTATCTTTTATTTTCAAATTCCACATGGTAATTATACTGATTAGCACATATTTTGTATTAGTGGCGGTTATCCCTCAATCTGAGTAATTTATTAGGAAAAAAATAAAATCACTTTTAACGCTTTTTATAGACTTGGAAACTATATATTAAAAGAAGGAAATGAAAAGACCACCGCATAAGCCCTAGTCGTCACCCCATCGGAATTTATGCAGCGAGTGCTCTGTATAGCATCATCAATACGATGCCGTCTCGTGTCCATTAAGCTGGGATGGCAAATCGTGTTTTCGGATTATGTTTGTATTGTGTCAAGTCATAAACATTCGACTATATAAATTAATCCGAATCCAACCTATTAACTTAAACATGTCAGATCCTAACCTAACCAATTTAAATAAACGAATTATGTTGTATCACCCGTTTTGATCCGTTTAATAATTAATTATAAATATATTAATACGACACGATTTATTTAAACTCATTTGTTATGTGTAAATGTGTTGAACTAAAACAAATAAGTCATTTGACATGATTAACATAATTTTACATAAAAGTTAAATTTTATATTTATTAATAACAATAAAATCTTAAAAAATAACTATCAATATTTTTTAATTTTAACATATAATAAAACCAATATTACAAAACATATAATGATAAATATGAACATAGATCTAAAATTACAATTTTAATAATAAAAATATAAGCATACTAAAAAATATTAATATTACAACTTAACAATAATAAAATTTTAATTTTAAAAATAAATTCTAAATAGATCAAAATGGGCTGATTTCGTTTTAAACAAATAGACTCGTTTACAAATCATGTATTAACAAATTAATCTGTTTTGATCCAAATTCTTTAAAATTAAACTCAAATCCATTAATTTTATATCCCGGTACTGTTAGATTTCGTATCACACGTTACAATCTCTAAATTGAGGCAATAACGGCATTTTCCGCGAGTAGAGAGAGAGAGAGATACGTGTTTCCTCAGTTCTCACTTCTCAAAAGCTTAGAAAAGCGAAAAAAAAAAAAGGGAAAAGAAAAATGGCGGGTCATGATGTCATCTACTTCCATTTCTGTCTCTTGTTTCAACTCAAGCTCAACAGCTCTCGATTAGGTATCAATATATATATATTTTTATTATGATAGGAATCAATATAACTTCATTGTATCAGTATTGGTAAGGGATTTGCTATACAACCTCTTACTATTCACCCACACTTCACACTTCATATTTTTTAATATTTTTTTAAAATTTTTTTTGAATTTATTTTTTTTTAAATATTTCAGATTTTTTATTCACTATTCATATAAAAAATATTTGATAAAAAAAAAATTAAAAAAAAAGGTGGAGTGTGGAGTGCGGTGAATAGTAGGAGGTTGGGAAGATTATTTCTAATTAGATTAGTCCATATTGAACTAGCTATCTTAAAGTCTAAATAATAATAAAATATTATATATTTTAATAATATTTGATAATTTTTTTAATATTTTACAAATACACTTCATATATTAATTAATAAATTTATTTTTATATTTTACAAATACACTTTAATATTTTAATAATATTTGACAATTTTTTTTATATATACAATACACATCAGCACTGAAGCTTTTTTTCTTTTTAAGACAAAACTGAAACTTTTTTTTCCCCAAACTCATTCGTATGAAATACTCTGTAATCAAGCAAAAAAAAAAAAAACAGGTGCTTTTACGCTAGAAACGAAGAGGCTAAAACAAAATATTTTCAAACAACATCACTTGGACTTGCAGATGTAAAGGAATGAGAAGTGGATGAAAGGAATAAAATAATAAGATGAAGGATGAACAGTAACTCGTCAATAATGGAGAGCTCCTGTAGCTAAGTCTTAAACTTTGGACTTTTAACTAGTTTAATGTAGATGTTTTTTTTCACATATAGCTAAATTATGGACTTGCATTGGCATTTGGCTAGGCCATTGCCAATGCTCTAAAATAAGTCATTTTTTATTTTATTTTTTTATGCTTACATTGTATTAATTTACACCGAAGCCCTTGTATTCATCTCAGTTTAAAAAAAAAAAAAAAATTATGGCAACTGAAATCGAATAAAATAGAATCGATTCTTCAATAATAATAATAAAAAACAAAGATTCGTTCTCTGCAGCGGAGTCAGTTGGGTGCTTATTTAAGAATCCAATTGGTTCGAGAAGTTCATATGGGGGTGCTCAATCAGGTTCGGCGTTCTTTGGGCCGTGTAAAGAAATTAGAACAACTTTGATATTCAAAACTTTTTCAACTCTGAGGTTTGGGGGCAAGATAAGGTGTGACTTTTCATCTCTATCTCATCTCATTATTATAATTTTTTTAAATTTTTATACAAAATATAATAAATAATTCAATTTTTTCAAATCTTAATTCAATTTTTTCAAATCTCAATATTTTAAATTAATATTTTAAACTTTTATCTTAATACTATTTATAAAATTTTTAGAAATTCTCGTCTTATCTCTCTTACCAAGCAGAAGTACGTACTCCAACTTGTTCCATTTGTTTAATTCTCTTGTTTGCGTAAGTGACTGAGTTATAGACACCAACGGATTCTTCTTTGAATGGCTATGCTGATGCTTTTCTTCCATGTATGCTCTCGTTTTGGTATGTAATGAAGAACTGTGTTTACTTGAAAATGATACAACACTAGTAGCGTTTCTGGAAGATGGATTATTTTTCTTGATTGGAGGCCCTTAAGTAGATATGACTGGTTCTTGTAAATCGTCTGAATAAGGTAGCCTGTTTTATTGGTAATAAAAGAGAATTTCTTGAAGACATGGATCTCTTTGAAGCAACTAACGAATTGTTAATGTTGTTTCTTACAAGCCTTCGTCCAAAAAGCTTCTACTACATTAACAGGATTCAGGACTATGCAGCAAAAGAAATATCGTACAAATTAGAAATAAGAGGCAACTTGCGATCATGTCATTTTGGCTGTCTGTCATTTTTATCATGAGCTGAGTGTGTGCCATGCGTTTGCAATCGGTGATTCTGCATGAAGATTGAAAGATTTATTGCATTGATTTTCTGTGTGCTAAAGAACGAAGACAGATTCAAGCAAAAACAAAAGTAGAGAAATCTTTTGAAGAACCAACTAACTCAATGCAGCATCAGTGACAAGGATATCAAAACCTGCTTATGATATTATTTTTATCAATGGTCCTGCTGAAATATCAAGTCCTTAGATGCAATATTGCCCCAAACAAGTATCATACATATTAACTAGCATTGACTGTCCCATTGAAGAAGCAAAGCATACGCTGTCTGCGAAGATTTGTTGGATCTCCTTTTCTTGTTTTTTCTGAGTGTTTTTGTCTCGTAATTTCGTCTGCTTCTATGCTTTGCATTAGATGACTGACTTTGTTACAGAGCATGGATTTGAATTCAGCAGCTTGTGCAGGCTCTTCAAATTACAAGGTATATTCCGCCAAAAGTGACGTTAGTTATATGATAAATTTGAGTTTTTCAGAAAGCCAAATTTATATGGAGATGTTTTGTCTGCTTCCCAAACCTTTCTGTGTTCAAACTTCCCTCTTTATTGATGGATTCACGTTTTGAAATGGCTTGAGATGGAATTGAAACTTCAAATGCGTACTCGTACAATATCAGCAGCGACAGCATCAAACATTCTCAATGACCTGAGGCATTTCTTATATTTGCATGTAGCTTTGCACATCTTGGTCTGAATTAAATTTTTTCGAGTCTTGTAGTTCATCAACAACCAAGATTATCAAAACGTGTTTGGAATGCTGGATACTTATTTATTTTGGCGAAATGCCTACCTCGAGTCCACAAAAGGAAATGTCGTAATGTTTTCCCATACATGTGCTTTTATATTCATGCTATTTCAATGCTTGCTTTTCCATCTTAATATACTAAAATTTTATTGTCCTTGATGTGAAGGATCGAGAAAAACTATTTTCTATACCCTGAAGGTACAAACCATTTGACTTTAGCATTAATAGGAAGGTCTCATACTCTCATCTAAATCAATGCTAGGTGGAACAGCTCTGTGACACCGAGGCCATAAGATTGCATAGTTTGTCCAGTATTTTCTCTCATGCCATGGGTTTTCACACAATGAGCTCATGGTGAGAACTCGTGATCGACATTTTCCACTAATATTTCAGATCTAACTTTCAAAATGAGTAGTCAAACACTTTAAATATATCATATATGGTTAACCCTTTACTGTGCTGTTTGATCTTCTTCTGCTGGATTGTACACCATGACTCCATGACTGATGGATGTATTAGGCATGCCTCAAGTTTGGAATTACTGTATCATAGAGTGAGCGCTGGTTTGTTTGTTTGTTTTTTTTTTTTAGGAAGAGGGACGGTATCTCTAATTTTATTAATAGCCCTCACTTTTGGTAGAGGAATACCATGTACCAAGAAAGAGCTTGGGGGTTACAAAAATCCCAAACCAAGTCCTATACAAACTAAAACTATATTATATTATTATCTATCTATACAGCATTAAAATGTAATCTACAATATCCAATGAACCAAACAGTCGCATGAGAAAACTATACTAACAGCTATATTACAAGACACTAAAATATAAACTGAATTAACCACCATCAAAAAGTAAAGCACACGAAAAATAATAGTAACAACTACAATCTATGTCTAAACTTTGGCAAATCAATTAAATCCAATTTTAATTTGTCCCATGCCAATCTAGGCAAAAAAGAAGACAAGAAAAAAGTTTCAAACAAACCTTTAGCACTAGCTTTTGCTAGCTGATCCGCAACTGAGTTACCTTCCCTATATATGTGTTGCAATGAGAAAGATGAAGATTGACCAAAAGTAATTATATCATCCCAAATCTCTAAAAACTTCCAAGGTGGAGAGGAGACTTGATTGAACCAATGTAGTACAAATTCTGCAGAGTCAGATTCAAATATAACATCATTAAACCTAAGTTGTAAACAATATAGCAAACATTGCTAAGCTTGCTTCAATGCCATTAATTGAAGAGAAAAACCGAAAACAAAACCTCCACCATCATCTCTCAAGACACCTCCACAACCAGCAAGGCCTGGTTGTTTGTTTATTGTTAAGTTAAACGTATTATCTTCATCTTATTTTGAGTTTTTTTCTTCAACTCATCTTAATTATACGAAGTATTTTATTCTCAATAGTAACCATAACCTAGAAGGTAACCATGTTTCAGGTAAATGAATAGCATGAATACCGTATGTGAAAAAAATGGCAGAAACATTGGGTTTCCTCGTATGAATTTAACTTGTTACTGTTTTTAAGGGCATTGGTTAAGACATGACATGGTTTTAACCTGCTTAACGGAATGCTCTGTCACATTTTCTACCAGAACATTTGTTGAATTAGTATAAAAGTTAGTGTTGTGCTTTAGCTTTGGTTAAGCAAAACTGACCGTACTTATGAAATGAAAAACAGTAAAATCATCAATATCAATGGAAGAAGACACCAACACTTGTGAGCAAAGACTTCAAGCCTTGACCCATATCCTAACAAGCCCCGCAACACACGCTCTCTCTACTCCCAGTTCTTTATCTCCATCCAAATCCCTTGCTACTTCAACAGGGACTATCCTCTTATTCTCTTCACTCTTCACCTTTGATTTGGGCTTCCTCTCTTTTCCTTAATTGGCTCTCCAGATTTGGGCTCCCTCGGACCTTGTGGAGGTCCAAGTGCCAATTCCAACAGCCACAACCTTTGATTCTTGCAAAGGGAGCGCATGAAACAGTGGGAGGAACAACAAAGGGTAGAGTACGTCAAGAAAAGGCCCACAAGGAAACGCGTTGGAAGTGACGTTCACCCGTCGACTCCTAATTCGGTTCCAAATCTTTTGATGCATGATCTTCTGCTTTGGAATTCTTTTCCTGACACAGATTCCTTAAAAATTGAAGCAACATTGTAACATCTGTACTTGTAAATGTAAATCTTATTAATGACAAAAATATCTCTACAAATTATAAATAGATAAATTTTGTGTAAATTTTTATAAAAAGGAAAATCTCAAATGACCTATATTTTATTTGAGACTTGTATTTAATATTATTTTATTAATAATTTGCCTATAAAAAAATGTTTTTACTATTCATTATTTCACACATCATATTTGTTTTATTTTTTTTATATATTTTTTGTTTTATTTTTGTTAAACTAATTGATTTCTTCTACTTATCATTTCTAAACCAAGTACTTGCTAAAAAAAAAAAGATAAAAAATAATATGCAGTATGTAGTGTAAGGATATATATATATATATATATATATATATATATATGATGAGTATAATTTTTTTTAAAAAGAAATCTCATCAATTATATGCAATAACGCGGGAACATAGGAATTGCTTCGAATTTCCATTGTGTAATAAATCCTCCTAATTTTGATACTGATAGTGTTATACGCTGTGAGAATGGGGGAGCAGGGTCACTACTGTGGAAAGAGCCAAGGCCCCTCAGTACAACTTTGTCCGGTAATATCAATTTGTTTGTACACGTGTCTGTTGCCATTCTATTGAGATAATACTTGTCTATTTTTTCCCATATTCAACAAAGATAATATATATATATATATATATATATATATATATATATATATATATATTTATATAAGATGTTATTAAGAGTTCTTCTTCCACTTCATGATTTTCCTAAAGTTTTAACTGAACAAAAAAAAAAAATCAAAATCAAAAGAAAAAAATTGTGTTTATGAGTAATGCTATTCATCATCCTAACTTCTATCATCCTCCCATCATCTTATGATGTGACATTACATGATTAGAGATTATTTATTATATTTCACTTGTGAACCAATTATGTAATGCCACATCATAGAATGATGGGAGGATGATGGAAGTTGAGATGATGAATATATTTCTCCTATCACAAATACGTGACAATTTGAAAAGGAACCGAGGGCAATGAAAGAAAAAAAAAAGACCGGCATGGTACGTACGTAAATTTATATCTCCCCCGCGGCAAACATGGAGTTAACCAGCAAAGACTTTGGATGCTATATATGAAACAACGTACAACTCTGTCTTCTTTATCTTCTTCTTTTCCTTTCCCTTTGGTTTTAGGACACAACAACTAATTGCCCAAAACAAACCATGAAAGGTTGAAAATTCCCCTTCCGCTAATCACGCGAAAGTCTGTCTTGAACCCACGAATAAAGGCTTGAAAAAAAAATAAAGATAAAGAAAAAGCAAGAAAGTTTTAGGTTGATTGGTAAATCAAAAACGTTGACAATAAAGCATGTGTCACATGCCTTTTTTTAAAAATCTATATATATATATATATATATATATATATATATATATGTGTATATATAAAATCTATTTTCCGCATACAATGCATATAAGCTGGTCCCTTCCTACTAGAATGACAATATGTAGCAGAATTGTATGTTTTTCTGGCGGCCGAGCAACTGATCCCATTAAAATTCAAGACCTCAGCTTGTATATATAAGAGGTCTTGAATTTTCATGGCCGGCACTCATGCATGCCTTGAATCAGTAGTCAAATAATGGGCATATGCTTTAGGATCGATTTAGGGCTTGGGACATTAATCAAGTTTCATGTACCTATTTTCCTCGATCATCAGTTTGCAATTTGTAGGTAAGTTTTAGGTGGGGAGGACAGTTGGGCCATGCATGCACGACTCGAGGCATGGAAGATTCTTTTTGCGCAACACCTTAGCCTTTAAATGGTTCAGCACTCGGGCTCTGTAATCATGAAGAATAATATATGGGTGTCTGTGGGGGATTCCAGTCGGGCTTTTTGGAATTCCATCTCATTTCTTACTATTTTTTCTTCTTATATATAATAATAACTTTTTTTTAAGTAATTCACCGATCAATTTATTTAATTATTTAAATATATTATATATATTAATTCAAATACCATGACAAACTAGACAGTGAAAAGTTAATTTGTTGATCAATATAAAACTACATTACTAATTAGATGACCCCCCGGCCAGTGGTTGGATGACAGCTAGCTAGCTCATCCAAATAACCTGAAGTTGGTGACAAAACCAATTACCCATCCAACAGATGATGAGATTATTAAGAAGCCTGGCTGGCTTCATCTTGTATGAACGTACACACCTGCAATTATCCTAATGCATATATGCTGTATACAGATGCAAAAATTGTTTATTTGTACTTAGTTATTTTCAGTGAAAATGATTATTTCTTATCAAAATAAGTCTGTTTTTATCACAAATAATTGTTATTGTTGCAAATAATCCGTCACAAGTACTTGTTTCTCTTGTAGTGATATTGATACTTGAGATATCAAGTACTATTACTGCACTTAAAGATCTAGCAACGAGTAGTTATTCATTTAATATTAGACCTTAAATAGCACATGTGCATGGGAAAGTCATGGGTTGTATCAATTAACTTACAGACATACAAAAATACGTATATGTTTGGTGTTAAATGAGTAATTAGTCATGTCTTTCCTCCTGCTTAAATATTAGCAACTTCATGCATGCTAGCTGCACTACTCTGATCAGTTGTAAAATGGGCAGCTTTAAAGTTTAGGCTAATTAGCTCATATATATGTGCATGAGCTTTAAAGTGATTCTTGAGAAAGCCTTGGCTTTTGACTGACTTTGCTTCTTTCTTGTGGTAGCTGCTAGCTAGACTGAGATCACGAAGATATAATTTGAATACCATTTTACCAAATCGATCTTGCGCCAATGGATGGAGTGTCGTGAATCTTACATTAAAGATTAATTGACATTTTAGCTACAATTCCCTTCCCGCCTAGCTAGGAGGAGTTTATGAGTGCTTCAATGTCCTCAACAACTCTTTTTAATGTATAAAAAACGTTATATTTTATTTTAGATATATAATTTATTCCTTTAAATGATTGACTTACCAAGTTACGCTATTATCTACATATTTAATTTGAGATATCTAAATTTAAAATAAAGAATATGATTGTTTTGTAATCATTTTCCGAGCAAGTAGCAGTACTTTTATACATATGGGTGTATGACTGACTCCATTACCATTAAACTAAACTTTATCAACTCTGTACGTGCCCTACGCGTCAAGAAATTGGGTAGGCATGTTGTCTGGGTCCCATGGAAGAATTCATGCGTTTTCTGAGAGGTGGGGGGGCCCAGGAGACCAGCGTTCGTAAAGATTAGGTGTGTCCTCATGAGGCAAAGTTAGCGAAGACAGGCACATGCTGTGTGTAATAATACCATTATGCATGTCCCACCCACTCCACAATCCACGCATTGTTGGTTTCCAAAGCTGGGTGAATTTCTAATTTTAACTTACATGATGTACTATTTAAATTGATATTAATAATATATAGAACAAATATTAATAATTAAAAAAAAAAAAGAAAAAAGAAAAAAGATCGCATGATCCCTAGCTAGCTAATTGGGTGATCCCAATGAGTGACCCAAATCAAACCACTTTGAAAATAAGATTATGTCAAGTTAATTGTGTATAAGATGGACTTTATGTACAAATCGAGAAAAAATGATACTTTGCGATTCAATTTAATAAAAATTAGGACCCTAATTTTCAATTAATTCTCTAGCTAGCTAATTTTTCCCAGATTATCTTAATTAGAGCTAGCGCGCTGCTAAATCATGAACACTTGTTTTCCCGAGAAAATAATGAACACCAATAGTGGTTAATCCCCATGCAGTCATGTGATAAAAGTGATGGATAGTAATGAGTTTTGTTATATATAACTCATTTAAGGTTGGTTCACTTACAAGATACGAAATATACACAAAATGATATCAAGAAGCCGAATAAATAGTTAGCAGTAGTACTCATTGGACATTCTGAGTAAAAACAGTACATAATTCTGTTTTTTTTTCATAATGTTCTGCCAAAACAAGTTGTAATAGTATTTTTTTTTTTTTTGTTAATTTTCTGATGAGACATAGTCAATTGGTAGGAAAGAGCTCGGTGCTAAAGTTCACCCGTTCAAGGGACCACAATGATCACAATTCCTCCGTCCATTTGCACCAAATGAGTGGAAAATATTGGAGGGAGAGAGAGAAAAGTCTCTATATATTGGACCATGACAAGCTCTTACTCATGACTAGCTCACTATACACTACTTGATCATTTCATCCTACACTTGCCTTTTTTTTCTCTCTTGCCTGCCATGGCAGCTCCCTCTGCAAAACTCATCTCTTTTCTCTTCCTCATGACCCTCTCCTTCTCTGTGCAAATTTATGCTAGAGAAAGCCAGTTCTTCAGCAAAGTCACAACTGTCCACATCCCTGCCAAGGAAAAACCAGCACTCCCCACAAAAGAAGAAACTACTTCTAGCGAACAAGAAGAGCAAGATCAGCCAGCCTTCATTCCAGACGCCCAAGGTGGCTACGGTCTCTACGGCCACGAATCTACGGAGCTCTCTCACTCCACCACCACCCTAACCAATGTCAATGCCGCACCCTACACCACCACCCCCACTAATGTCCCCTACAAAACCCAGTTTACCAGTAACCCCACCAATGTCCCATACAAAAACGAGTTTGAGGACGAGGAATCCTTGAACAAGTACCTCAACGCCAACGACAACAACGACAACAAGAACAACTACTACAGCGGTGCCAACCAGTACTACAATAACGAGAACAACAACAACTATTACAACAAGAAGTTCAACAGCAACGGAGCCAACCAAAATGGCTTGGTTGACACAAGGCTAACGGAGAAAGAGTACACCACCACCACCACCCCCACGGCCAACGAGAACAACTACTACAGCGGTGCCAACCAGTACAGGCAGGGCATGAGCGACACGAGGTTTTTGGAGAATGGCAAATACTATTACAACCTCAACAATGAGAATCTCAATTACAATCCTAACCAGTATGGGAACTCAAGAGCTGTGAACCCAAGAAACGGGTACGGAAACAAGGTCTATTATGGCAACAGGGAGAACTCCTTTGAGAACAATAAATCCATGGAAGGGTACCAAAATGAGGAAGAGTTCCAAGAGGAGCAAGACGAGTTCGTGCCGTGAGCTTGCCCAGCTGCCTCGACATAATTAAAGTGCAAGGACCGAGATTGGAATTTGGTTCTAGGCATATATCTTCACTCTGCATGCAGTGGTGTTTTATACTACTTAATTATATATGGTTTGGTTGAAGGAAAAAAAATTAGGTTAATTTACGCAGGGTTCTTATTGTTGATTTGTTGTCATGTTTCTGGTTTTGCATAGTATTCTTCATGCTTTGCAAAGCTAAAGTATGAAAGCATAATTAATTTTCTTTTGCATGGTTATGAAGAACTAAATAATATGTATGTATATTGCAATGGTCACTCTTAATAATTAATTTGTCGCTTCTCCTGATCTCCTAGCTAAACGCATCAATCCCCCCAAAAGAGGGCAAGATATAAGAGAGAAAGCATGGGGGTGCGTAGTTTCCAAATTGTGGTGGTCCCATAAGTACCCAAACTTGCCTTCCATGCAGTGAGCCGGGAATTCATGCACAATCTGGCAAAAAACCATTTTGGTGAATGAAACATCTGAGGGATGGTACATTTCTTGGGCTTGGGACCAATTAGATTAGAGTTCCCACAGTCGAGGGCAGTACGGAAGTATGCACGTCTTATTAAGAAATTAAATATCAACTACAATCAAGGAAATTTCTCCAGATCTTACAGACTTATCATGTTGTGACCCATTGCTGTCAGCTGTGCATGTTCGAGACAAGAGTGTTTCATGTAGAAGTACTCCAAGTTCAGAGTTTTTCTCGCTTTTGCCCAGCCAACGCCTAGAACCAGGTATTCTTTCTTTAGGTGAGGCCAGTAAAGGTACTCCATCTATGTAGTTTACTGATGATGACATATATGCACCAAAATTTTTGGTGAGAGCTAGCCACGCGTATAATTGGCTATTCCTCTAAATAATCAGAGATGACGGTGTATACCACGTACGTCGCGCCTATTGAATTAGAATGAACACTATACCAAACTTTGTCGAAAGCGGGGAAGAAAAGAAAAGGTAAAGTGAAAGACGAATATAGAAAAGCAGATTGTATCGGCAGCGTTAAAAGGAGAGTACTTTAGAAAGTTAATTAACCATAAGGCCGTAAATCGCCACCGGATTAAGAAACGATAAATCTTCCCAACCTCTCAACACTTCACACTTTATCTTTTTAAAAATTTTTTTGTTAATTTTTTTATTAAATAATTTTTATATGAATATTGAATAAAAAATTTGAAATAGTTTAAAAAAAATAAATTCAAAATTTTTTTTTTAAAAAATATTAAAAAATGTGGAGTGTGGAGTGTGGATGAATAGTAAGAAGTTGTGTAGCAAAACCCAGAAAGAAAAAGGGGAAACATTGAAGGCTGGTTCATTTATATAAGTGGTAGCTAATTCATCTACTTGTTGTAGTTAATTCATTACAAAAAAAGAAGAAGAAGATTATATACTACATCAAAGTCATGATCAGAGCTCGAAATTAAACATGTTATTTTCCGATGATCGATTCCACCGATTTACCTTAAGAACATACGAAAACCCTCCTCGATGATCGATCGTCTATTTGATTTGGTGATCTTCTACGCACTATAAAAAAATATTTATTTTTTATCAGTTATTTTTTACGAAAATAATTATTTCTTACGAATCTATTTTCATCACATATAATATTTTCGAGATAAATAATCGTTATTTTTTTGTAGTGACATGATATATATCCATTTAATTATATTTTTCCTCTTTTTAATCTTGGCCATGATCTCCTTTTTCCCTGATAAGGACAAATGAACAAACCCTATTCCCACTTTTGGCTGTACCCTACTTTTAGTCACGCAAATTTGTTAATTAATCTCCATCGTCCACCCATATTGATCTCCCAGTACTGTTCTTAATTAGCCAGAACCCCCGGCCGGCCACTTCCACTAATCAATGGCCGGGTTGATGGTTGGTTAACTACTAGTACTGGCACTAAGATCTATCGGGTAGGGACATTGACCAAGAAATCATTCAAGGTATAATAAAAATTATGATATTCATAAACTCTGAAAATGATCAGCAATGCCGACTTCACTTGGGATTGATTTCCCCGTGACTGACGGACTCATGACTTAATTAATATGTTTGTTCAACTTGCTGCATGAGCTAACATCGATCCAAGGTACGTATTGGCCTTTTAATTTACTAGAAAAATCTTAGTCCAGAAACTCTTGGACTTTCTTGCTTGGTTTTGTTGTCGTATAGGGTATTTTTAGGGATAGAGTCCCATGCATCAATATAGACGACACCATTTTCTTTCCCCGCCGAATGTTGAATATTATAGACGACCCCATTTTCTAGGCTGTATAGCACCGCGTAGGGTCGTTGTATTTCGAGTTAATTATAAGATTAATGAATTTTTTTCCAATTTCATGGACCTTATCCATAAAATTGTACACGCATTATAAATACAGTACGAATCCAATTTATATAATGCGTGTCTAATTTTATAGACCTTATCCATGAAATTGGACACGCATTATAAATACAGTAATAATGGCATATAATTAATGCATGCAGAAGCAGTACTACTCATGATGCTGGGGATTGATATATAGGATGGGCAATAAGACGAAGAGGCATCTCTAGCTGCGCTCTAGGAGATATAATAGTGACTAATTATAATCAGTACTATTCCCACCAACTTCTGTCCCCCCTTCACTTTTCGTCATCTATCATATCTGTTCATGCCAACTTCATAAACCTAATTAACCCAGCACTTTTTCCTTAATGCTCGGGGAAAAAAAAGCTGGGGGGTCTCTAACGCGTATTTACTACCTATTGGGTCGTCCACTACCACTTTCGGTTTGAATATTAAAGATTCATATTTTTCGAGGGTCAGTGATGTACGTACGAGATATTTTGGAAGGAAAAATAAAGTATAAACCCTACATGATCAGTAGGAGAGAGATACTTGGCGAGAGTGAGTGTGCAACGATGACCTGACGGTACTTTATATCACAGAGAGAAGAGAAACTGAGAGAGGAAATAGAGATGGAGACGCGAGAGAAACGGGAGGGTTTTAAAACAGAACCTTATATCAAAACGACATCACTGACCCTCTAACCTTATAACATCCTTTTATTTAAAAATTTTATTTTTTCAATATATATGTTTGGGTGGACAGGCTGGGTCGGGGCTGTCTGCACTCCCACCCGTCCTAGGCAGGGGCCAGACGGAGAGGACCGGCCAACCAGATGCGGAGGCCCGCCGCCCATCCCTACTACATAGAAATTGAACTATTCTTGAGGAGAAGTGTGCAAAATGAGTTTTGTCCATTAATTTTTAGGTTTCAAGTCCCTTAATTTTCTAGAGAGAGCCCAATATTGAACGACGTCGGATGCTCAACATAAGTACGTGTAACTGGTTAATTTGTAGCTTTTTTATTTTAAATTATACGAACATCTTAAAATTCCATTTGATCATAGGTATTATAATATTCGACAACTAAATTTCATTTAAATTTTATTAAATGAAAACTAATTTTTTTATTGATGGCTGTCGAATATGATTATTTGGTTTTATTCCATCGAATGATGGGGGTTATATATATATATATATATATCACGATACGATAGCAGTACAACATGATTGTGAATGAATATGATTGAGGATCTAGCTGGTGGGTTTAGACTTATATATGAAGCGTTATAGATGAGCTGCATGCAGCATCTCAACCCATTGAGTGCACCTTACCAAACATTAATTAGACAAATGATCAGATCAGATCAGATCAGCCTTTTTGACTATTCAAGCCTACGACGCTAAGCCGTGTTTCAACACTAGCTAGCAGAATTGCCTACATCTTTGCTGATCTAATATACAAACAACGCAGAGTCTCCAGGTCTATGTCGGAGAATGGCATCCATCTAATACTTGACAGCCAGCCCATGATGCAGATATCTAACGAAGTTGAGCTTCACATAATTAATCTTGCCCATGAATATAACACATGATACACACGTATTGTTGCCGACCCGTTTCGCAGCTCTGATAACAATTTTCAGTAACCTACAATAGAAAGTAGGAGGGCTGGGTGTGTCTAGGGAGACCTCCAATACTTAAGTCATACGTATTTTGAAGAGTATTTCAAGTATATGGAGTTCATAAGTTATCTTAGGCATGTCCTTTGACCTCTATTTATTTGAGCTCGTGTATGATGAGAGAGCTTGACTCGTGATTTGACCTCCTCTAATCTTCATTGGAATGCGGATTATTAGGGCCCCAAATGTGACATTATGTCGGCGGTGTTAATATCCGGGGTGTGTATTGTGCTGGTCATTATTTTATCTATTACATCATTAATTAATGACAGTTGAAATTGAATTCTGTATTGACGTGTTGTGGCTGGTGATCCCTTTTCATGGATTGCGGGCCTTGGGCTCTTTATCCCGTGGGCCCATATCGATTATGGGTTCGGCCCATTTTTTATGAGGATCCATTCGGCCCTCCACGTATATAGGACAAAGATGTACCGAGTCAAATTTGGGATTAAGTTAGGGGACTTTTTTCCCTATATATATATATATATATATATATATATATATATATATATATTTTTTTTTTTAATCCTTTTTCCCCCATTTTTTCTCCTCTTTCTTTTGATTTGGATAGTCTCGGGGTTAACGTATTTCTACAACACAGCCCTATATATAAGCTGCTTCAGTACGTAGGTGAGTCGTAGTAACAACGAAACTGAGCCCTGCCATTGCGACAACTCAAGCACAAGGATTTAGTAGAGCACTCCTCAAGCCCATTTTAGTGCCCCAAGCCCAAGGTGCTTGGTTCGGACTGAAAATGACACTTCTGATTTTAATTACAGTTGAAGGACCCCTCAATTCGATTCAAGGCCAAGGGATTCCCGGATTCGGAGCCCCAACAAAGAAAAATATCAATCTACTTACGTTTTTATGAGGAATATTAGATACATAGATTGTATAAGCGTTACGTGTTTTTTTTTTTTTTTAAATATGGTCTATCATTAAAAAATTAATTTTTCATATGAATTTTATATTTATTTATTTATTTAAATGAATGCACGATATTTGTGCATTCTATGACTATAAATATTATTTATCAACAAAATAAATGGTACAAAATTATGCCAATTTAACATACAACATCATTATCATTACATCAAAAGTATAATCTCGGGTTCCAATCATCACAGATCTATCATCTCTTACAATAACAAATGAGGGGTAAAGGTTGTCATTTTCATCTTTTGTAGAAGGAACGAACAATTTTCGTCTGGAAGAAAACATAAAAATTAAATTGTAGAAAGAAAACTATTTTTTCAAATCGGTGTCTAAATTCAAAGCCCGTCAAAGTTGGCTCCTCACATGAAATCACGCAAAGGATCCGAGCCCATCCATATACTCTCCTACGTGAAAGGATCTGAATCCATCCAAATAGCCCAAAAATCACACAATCAAAAGGCCTAAGCCCATATAGCGCAATACTTCTTCATGAATCTCCACTATTTGAATATGGAACATCATAACAAGGAATAGAAATAAAACGACTATAGCTGCTATATGAACTACTGGAAAGATCATAGCGGAGAAGTCGAGACCTAACAAAAGAAGTAAGCCTGAAGTGTCGCAAGAGACTGGGATGGGAAACAAAACGGAATATACCGAATTTTTAGCATGTGCAACCATCAAACCAGAGACAAAAATAGGGCTCAACAAAATAGAAAATATCATGGTACGTCGTCCTTCCCTGAAATCGAAGGTCCTATGCCACTGGAACTCAAATCTATCTTACCTTCAATCCATCTTTGTCCAGCCAGCTCATAACAAAATGTTAGACCAATCTCAAGACTGACACAATCGAATTGGTTGAGGAAAAGGAAATCCCAACGACCAAGCACTCCCGCCTCCAAAAGTGGAGACCGAACGTAGAGCATATTTAATACAATGATTTCATGGTATAATTTGATTTAAAATATATAATTTAAAATTTAAATCTTACAAATAGTAGATAGTGTGATCTAACTACCGATTTGAGAATAAAATACTTTTTGTAAAAATTAGTGGATAAATATATGGAATGATTTTTTCTTCAAAAAGAAAACATGTGTAGAAAAAGTGTAATGCTAGGGGCAGTCGGGCGGGGTAAGCGGCATGCAGTCGGCCCGACGTGGCATTTGCCACGTTAATTAAAAAAAATAAAAAAAAAGTAAACAAAAAGTCAAATGTGAAAACAAGAAATGCGGGAAATTTATGTAGCTTCTTCTTCAAGCTTCATTTCTGGCCCTTCCGAGAAGCTGTGGCGAGAAGTAGTGCCATTTTTGCCATTTTTCTTGCTTTGATTGTTGAAAGGGAGTGGAAAAAGAACTGGGAAAAATGCTGAGCAGTGCTCTACCGTGTGGGTCTTCGTCTGCATTTGGTCTTCGGCATCGTCATCGTCTGTAAACAACTGGTAAGAAATCACCGTGGGTCTTTGTCTTCTTCTTCACCGTGCTCTACCGTGTGCTAAGATCGTCTGCTTCTTCACCGTGTGGTAAGAAATCAAAGTTTGGGTTGTGCGGCTTTGAATGTATTGGATGGATGAATTTGCTCTGTTTTTAATATATTTTCTAAAGCTCTGTTGTGAGGCTTTTTCTTTACAATGGTTAAAGAAATTCCCTTTTTATGGGTTTCGGTTCAACCAGTCTAGCAGCTTCCTACAATCTCCATGCAGAAGAAAAAAACTATACAATTAATAATGAAAAATGCAGTGATAATCCAGTGAAAATTAGAAAAAATGCTCTGTTTTTAAGAAAAATTATATTTCTTATTTGGTGCATGATTATGATCTGAAATTGTGCAGTTTGATGCTCTTGATCTATTGAATGGCTTCACGAATTTTCTGAGCAAGGCCAACTATTTTGTGGTGCTACAAGGACAAGCTTGAACTCAACAGGTGAACATTCAGAACTTCGCTCGAGCGACACGTCGAGCGAACATCGAGCGGACCTCTCTGCCTGAGTTCGCTCGAGCGCCTAGTCGAGCGACCATCGAGCGAACCTCTTTGCCTGAGTTCGCTCGAGCGCTGAGTCGAGCATACGTCGAGCGGACCTCTCTGGAAGGATTCGCTTGAGCGCCACGTCGAGTCAACTTCTCTGGCTCGAGCGAAGTGTCGACCCGTGTTAAGCCAACTTCCTGCACATTTCCAAAATGAGTTATTCTTGAGCCAGTTGAGCTCACTTGACCTCATTTTCACTAAAACACACTTTAACACTTGTTACAACATAATTTTACAAATGTTTTCACAAGAATATGCCAATCAACTAATTTTTCTCTCAACAATTTGAACTATGTTGCTCCTATAAGAATGGTTGTATAATTTTTTTTATAGTGGGAAGATTGTCAGCATGGGAAAAGGGAAAGAAAACCCATCTCTCTTAACACCATGTAGCTCAAATCCCCCAACCACGGTATGTTATTTCAATGTTAACGTTTGTTAGGAGTTTGTCAAGCTCGTACTTGCTAATTATCATTATTATTGTTATGTTAGGACATCCCAACAACTACTCCAAACTTTCCAAATTACTTGCACGGTTACCTTGGACCAGGGCCTACATGGCCATCGCCTTATAGCACATATCCAAATGCATACCAATGTCCAAACAATATTTAGGTGGTGATGCAAATGCTTTGTTTTGTTTGTTGGTTTTTTTTTTTGTTTATGTTTTTTGAAAGTTTAATTGCTTTCATTTTTTGCAGAATACTGGTTACCCATTTCAATATGAGATGAGACCTTCAACTCCTCTCATGGCTACAAGCTCCGGAACCACCAAAAGATTCCAAGAGGATACACCCGGATGTAGGGAAACTGAAGCGCCATATTTCTCCTCTAGGGTTCATGAAGTAGGTGAAGAGGATAGGCCAGATTCAGGGGAAAATGACGATGTCACTGCAGGGACATCTCAGTTAGACCGAATGGATGGTGGTGATACGATTGAGGAGCCAAAAGCGGGGATGAAGTTTGATTCTTTTGATGAATTAATGAGCTATTATAAGCTATATGCTAAGAAATGTGGGTTTGGATCCATGACACAAAAGAGTTAAAGGGATGATGAAGGGAGTGTCAGATATGTTACTCTTGGTTGTGCTCGTGGGGGAAAAGCTCGGAATAGGACAATGAATGTCGCCAAACCATGCCCAACAGGAAAGACTGACTACAAGGCGAGGATTAATGTCTTAAAAGTTGATGGGAAGATGAGATTGACCACAGTTTGTAATACCCACAATCACGGTCTGAGTCCACAGAAATCCCGCTTCTTCCGATGTAATCGCGAAGTTAGTGAGACCGTAAAAAGGGTACTAGATACTAACGACCAGGCTGGGATTTGAATGAACAAGAGTTTCGGATCTCTTGTTGTGGGCGCGGGAGGATTTGAAAACCTCCCATTTTTGGAAAAAAATTGTCGCAACTACATCGATAAGGCAAGACATTTACGACTTGGAACAGGTGGGGCTGGCGCGCTTCAAGACTATTTTTGTAGGATGCAGTACAAGAACCCTGGATTTTTTTACTTGATGGATTTAGATGATGATGGCCGGTTAAAGAATGTCTTTTGGGCAGATCTACGCAGTAGGGCAGCTTATCAAGATTTTGGTGATATGGTAACATTTGACACCACGTACTTGACAAACAAATATGGGATGCCATTTGCACCCTTCGTTGGTATAAACCATCACGGGCAGTCAATTCTCTTGGGAGCAGGGTTACTGTCCAGTGAGGACACAGAGACTTTTACATGGTTATTTCAGACCTGGCTCCAGTGTATGGATGGTATAGCCCCACTAGCTATTATTACTGATCAAGATAGAGCAATGAAAAATGCAATTGCTCTTGTATTTCCAAATATACGACATAGATTTTGCCTCTGGCATATTCTAAAAAAAGTCCCCGAGAAGCTTGGCTCCCATCGTGCCTACAAAAGTGGTCTGAAAATCCAACTGATAAAATCTGTGTATGACACTCAAACCATTGAAGAGTTCGAGAAATGTTGGGAAGAGTTAATTAGCACATACAGCTTAGAAGAGAATGTCTGGTTGCAAAGTTTGTACGCAGAGTGCACACATTGGGTACCGGTATTTCTAAAGGAGTATTTTTGGGCTGGCATGAGCACAATACAGCGGAGCGAGAGTATGCATACATTTTTTGACTGATATGTTCATGCGAAAACAAACTTGAAGGAGTTTGTCGACCAGTTTGACAATGCCTTGAGAAAGAAAATTGAGAATGAAATAAGCTCGAGACTTCCACTCATTTAGCGTTACCATTCCATGCATATCTAGATCTCCAATCGAAAAGAGATTCCAAGAGTTGTACACGAATGCAAAATTCAGGGAAGTTCAGCAGCAAGTTATGGGTGTGCTCGATATGGATCCATCTCTACTAAGACATGATGGTGTGACGAAGACCTACCTAGTAGAAGATGAAATTCAGGTTGAGGAGTTCACGAAACATGTTACATATTATGTGGACTTTAAAGAGGAAGGCTGCGATGTTAAGTGTTCGTGTGGGTTATTTCAAATGAAGGGGATACTGTGTAGGCATGTCTTGGCCATATTCAAATGTAATTGGATAAAGTATTTGCCAGATAAGTACATTTTAGATCGGTGGCGGAAGGACATCAAACGGAGATACACGTTAATCCACAGTACCTACGAGACAGGAAATCAATGAGAATATACTAATAGATATTCAAGTATGTTGAATATCTGTTATCAGATAATTACACTAGCAGCGGGTTCAAAAGAGCACACTGAAGATGCAACTAAAAAATTACATGCAATGATTGATCTATATTATGGAAACCAAGAACCCCCTTCAATGACCCAAACGGCTTCCATTGTTGGTTTAACCGCAAACGACACAACTACAGCTAGTAATTCGCAGCAAGTACTCAGTCCACGAGTTGTGCGCGGAAAAGGCAGACCCCCATCTCTAAAGAGAGTATCCAGGATGGAGCAAGACATGCAAAAAGTTAAAGTGAGGACGAAGAAAGCAAATGTAAAGGGAAAACGTAAAGAGGTTTGATATTTCTTATCTATGCAATATTTGCCAGATCTCTTGTTCATTTGGGTTGGTTTATTTATGCAAAAAAAAAAATGCTGATATATAGTTTTTAAAATTTTTACTTGAATATTAGCGAGATGGAGGAGATAGGCCAGCCCAAAACACATGTAGGAATTTATTTGAGCCATCCGAGACTGATCTTGTAGCTGAAGGAAACGTGCAGGTAAACACTATTATTTATGCAAAATTGCTGCCTTACTTGGAGTAGTATTTGCCACATATAGCGAGATACTTATATTTTGTCATTCTTTTGTTATAATCTAAATACTTTTATTTTGCCATTTTTTTGTTATAATCTATCTATTCATAGACTGTTCTAGTCAGCTCAACTTTTGATATTAGTGGAGGCCAAAATATGGTTGGGAGTCAAGAAAGTGTAATATTTCTAAATTTTTGCCATTTTTAATAGTCATATTGATGTTACATTAATAAGGTTTCATGCAAGTATTTATTCTTTACAGATGGAATTTGGAGTGGCCGGATCACAGCCTGGGTTGGATGGATCACAACCCATGCAATGATATGGTTGAATCAATTTGTAAGATGGTTGGACGAAGAAATCGTGGGAGGACCCGATTTTTGTGGGTTATTTGTACGAACGAATCAAGCTTGTAAAGTAATATTTATTGTAATTATTTTTGGAGGATTTATTGCAAGCTGTAGTTTTTTGGAAATATATTTTCAAATGTGGTTAGAAAGAATGACACAAGTTGTAGTTGTAATTAATTTTGTGGGAAGAAAGCAAGGTGGTCCAAGTTATAGTTTCTCTAAGCTATTTATTTGGGAAGAAAGCTTAACTTGCAAGCTTGAAATTGTAATTTTTAATTAGTTGGGTTATAAAGATGCAACTTCCTGGTTATTCTAATTATTCTAATTGTTGTTGGAAGAAAGCATGATTTTAGTGGGACGTGCAGGAATTTTTTTTTTTTTAATAGGAGGAAAAGGTTTCATGCAAGTTATATGTTGCTTTTTAGTTGTTGTGATAATAAGAAAGCATTGTTGGTTTAGTGGGAAGTGGGACGTGCATGAATTTTTTTTTAAACAGGAGGAAAAGGTTTCATGCGAAAAGTTATAGGTTGTTTTTTAGTTGTGATGATAAGAAAGCTTTTTTTAAGGTTAGTGGGATGGGCAGGAATTTTTTTTGTAACAGTTCGGAAGATGCAACTTGCAAGTTATAGGTTGATGCTGGCATTACAGATGAAATACAGACATTATTGGGGCCAATGGTACTTATTAACCTATATGCAAATATTGTACCTATCAAAAAAGACAAAATAGAAAAAAAATTTCCAAATGCCAATATTGGCCAACATGTAGATATTGGCCAGATAGTGAGACCATAAATTCACTTCTCCAAGCTATTTTATAACACTTCAACTATCAACTACAAATTCACTTCTCCAAGCTATTTTATAACACTTCAACTATCAACTACAAATTCACTTCTCCAAGCTATTTTATAACACTTCAACTATCAACTACAAATTCACTTCTCCAAGCTATTTTATAACACTTAAACTACAAATTCAGTTCTGTCTCTAATGTTATAAAACTACAAATTCAGTTCTGTCTCTAAGCTATTTTATAACATTTAAACTACAAATTCATACTATAATTTGTAACATAAACTACTACCACTTCACCAAGTAACAACAAACAACTACCATGAAACCCCAATACAGCCGGGGTAGGAATTGTGAACGCTTTAGGAGAGCTTCTCTCTCAAGAAGGACCAACTCCTTTCTTCGAATCTCCTCATTTCTACTGGATAGCATCATGTCTCTCTTCTCGATATCATCCACTATTTTACAGAGCTGAATCAGTTTCCTTTCAACATCGATAAGTCTCTTCTCGATCTCTTCCTCCTTCTTTAAGCGTTCATTTTGTATTTCTTGTAGAGCCGATTGTATGTATTGACTATCAGCCCACTTGAAAAATTTGCAATATGGTAATCCCTAATATTTAACACATAATAAAGTGTTAGATATACGTAATAGGCAATCAATATATTATTTCAAGTTACATTACAATAGTACTAGTTACCTTTGTATTGTACTTTGGACACCCTAAGAAGGGTCGTCCTGGATTTCTTTTAGTATTAGCACATCTCAATGTCGCTTCAATATTACAGAAGCACAATGGTTTCGCTGACGATGAAGAAGACAGTGATGATGAGGACATTCTAACATGAACCAAAAATATTATACTGTTGTTGGCCAGGTGCAATACTATAGGCATAAAATGCAGTAAACATATCTGTTAGAATGGGCAACTACAAAAAAGTTTCAGCTATAATAACTCTTACTTATTATTTTTTTTAATGCAAAGACATTTGACAATTAACTCCTAATCATAAAATAACATAAACAATAAGCTAGATTGTGGAGAAGTTAAGGAGGTTGACAGCTACAAGTTTTAACTTCATTAGGTGCTCACATCTTCACGATCAATCAATACAGCAATATTGCCTCCTCTATCCCAAATGCACTCCACTATGCTGAGTACTCTTCTATTTATTCTCCATTTGGTGTTACCAAGTATATCCAAAGCCTGAACATTAAGAACAGAATGAGTACTCTTCAAAATGGTTGAAAAAGTACAAATAATTGAATCCATACTTTGACCAAGCCCAAGGAAAGAATAAGTTCTACATTTAGAAACTAACACAAGGTGTTGGACACAACACTCAGAAAAACCATGCAGAGTAAGACAATGACAGAAATGGTTAGAAACAAATTTGTTAAGTTAAAAGGGAAAGCAGATAATTTAGCACTTCTCACAGGTAAAAGTACCACACTTGTTCAATGTTCGCATTTACAAACATGACCTTTGCGTTTTCAAGGCAAAGTTTAATGTGAAGCTTCAACAATCAAAGGGAAGAAACAAAAATATGGATCTGATATAAGAAATATTAACTAAACAACTAACCACCATTTCTGTACCTCAAAAACCTTTTGCATCTGTTTTGCAGGAACATCCTTAATCACCTCAACTTTGCCTATGGTTTTAAGATGATATGCAATTGTGATACCAAGCTCTACTTAAAACTTTTCTTGTTTAAATTTAATATAAAGGTCTTTAAGCCCTATTAGTGATCTCAGACTTTTTTTTTTTTTTTTTATATAAGTATTAGCGATATCAAACTTCTTCCAGATTATGATCTAGAATTGTAAAATCTTCAGAACTCTTAAGCAGCTTGTTGATTATCAATGTCAATATAAAGTTATAAACCTCTTACCACAAGCCTAATCAACCCCGTAATTAAGGCTCAACAAACTCTAAATACAAATGCTAAAATAGGGGCTTTGGATCGTTCTATTTGATTAATGAATAAGCCCAAAAAGGCTTCTAACAAGTTCCCTTTGTAACACTCCATATTTTAGTGTATTTTTAAAGAATGATTATTTTAATTTGTTTAAAAATTTATTCTCTTGTTTTAAATTTATGGAAGTTTTAAATATTATTTTATAATATTTTAAATTGTGAAAATTAATTTTTATGGTGTTTTCTTGATTTTATTTACTGTATTGGCATTTAAAATGATCTTTAATTTAAATGGGTTGGTTTATGGGTTTTAAAATAGTTATTGTTTTATTTAAATTTTTCACTGCGTTTGGATTATTTTATTTAACTTTCAGTTTTAAAATCTTCTTCGTTGGATTTTTCGGGACCCAAGATGAAAAGACTGGATGTCTCTTTTTTTCCCTTCTATTTTCCTTTTCTCTTTCATTTTTCTCTTTTTCTTCTTTCTTCCTCCCTTTCCCGCGTGCGTCGTCCCTCTCTCTCTCTCTCCTCTCCACTGTGTGCCGATCGGCCATTTACCACGCACCGCCGCCTCCAGCCGCCCGTGATAGACACCACCGGCACCACCGATTTCCTCGTGCGCCGGCGAGTCAACCCACCCAATATCAGGTCGACTAACGCCGCCGTGAGTCGTGCGAAGCCATGAGCTTCATTTCACCGTTTCGCCGTCGTCTGGCCACCAGCTCTTAACCACTTCACCACCGGCCTCTTGTCGTCCTAACCGACCCAACCCTGGCCTCGATCCGTCGCCGAAGTCGCCCCAACGAACACCAAACCCGAACCGAGTTTTTCAGCCTTAAACCGCCCATTCGGCCGCCACCCACAGCCAACCTTCGACACCATTAGCTTCACCACACTTCATAGGCCCTACCCTATCAATTTCAAGTCTCCGTTTGACCCCGTTGAATTTTGGGTTTACAGTGTTTTCGGCCACAGTGTTTTTACACTGCTGCGTTGCCTTCCAGTCGCCTTTTGCACCTCTGGGAGCCTCCTAAAATATTTTAAAGCGCTGTAAGTATTTCCTAAACAATCTTTTGAAATTTAATTATATTTTTGCAACAATTATTTATACTGTATTCTGGTTAGTCCAGACTGAGTCCGAGGAGTTCGGGGTGGATGGTTGAGTACGGAGTATTTGTGGTGTTGATTATTGTGATTGGGTTGTTGGATATTGGTTATATTGTGGTGTTGATTATTGTGATTGGATTGTTGGATAGCGGTTATATTGTGATCTGAAATTGGTTATTGAGGTTTATTGTTGTGGTTTGGTACATTACACATGCATGCATGATCATGTTTGTAAATTGAAAAATGGGTTTTCGTGTATTGCATTCATATTCATGTGGTTATTTTAAAAACTAGGTTTTCATGTGGATTGGATTTGTGGGTGCGTGTGTATCACGACTCCAAGCCGAGATGAGGCATTATCTCGATGGAGCTCCTCTGGTCACTCGGGAGCGGAATATACTGAGTGATATCCCCTGGGTTGTCGCTAGGCGACAACGAGATCGGACGTTGGACGTGCCGACTCCGTGGCCCTTCTGCTGGCGGGGGCTAGAGGATGACCTAGCCATGAACGCACCGGGTGCGGAACTGGGCATCGCTCGTAAAGTAGCCAGGACGTGCGGATGGTCCATAGGGGAGACCATGGTGCATATGGTTTAATTGGATTAATTGAAAAAATGGCTGTTTTTTGAGAAAATAGCGTGAGTATGTTTTTGTGTATCATTTTCTGGGAAAATGATAGATTTTGATTTTTAGGCCATTTTCTGGAAAAATGATGGAAATATTTTTATTGAAAATATTTTTGGACCAAAAGAGATTTTTGGCGTGTGTTGCATTTATTGCATATTGCATCATATGCATGCATGGTTAGTTGCTTAGATATATTTTTATCTCAGAATTTGGTTAGGTTATAACTTACCTGTGGTACCATTTAATGGTACTGCAGATTATGCTGATGTTGATGCAAATGTCGAGCCTGAGGATTTGGCTCTGTCGGAGGAATGATCTGGGATCACTCGTGCTGTGTTTTCATTTCAGACTTGTATATTTATTTATGGGACCTTGGCTTTTGTTTTAAGAGATTTGTATTTGGATATTTGTATTAAACTAAAATTCTGGTACTAGTTGACTTAATTACTTTCCGCTGTTTATTTTATTTGTGCATTATTTAATTGTTGCACACACTTGACACTTGCCGTTGGGATGCGTGACCGGGTTGTCATCATCCTGACGTTACGATTCTCGAAACTTTTTTGTACGTGAGAGTCAGGGCGTCACACCCTTGCCTTGAGGTAACCTTCAACCATCCCAATATGGACTCTCCTGGATTCTAGTCCAGTTATTAGACCCCAAACAGACGCACAAACAGAGAAGAAACAATAAGATACTATAATTTACAGAGATAAGTGCCAAAAGTTTAGGAACAAAATAAATAAAGAAGAATTTTGTGTCTCTCATGTTCGAACAAGGCATATCCAAAACCAAAACCTTAATTGACAAACCCAGAAACCAGATGAGTAATTCCACAGATTTTGGTGAACAGTGCTAAGCTAGAGGGGCCAGGGGCTAAGCACTTTGTACCTTTCAGTCTAGGCTCAAAATCTGTAATATGGAAAACAAAAATTAATATACACAAGAACTTGAATGAATACTTCAATAATGTCCTGCTCATGTAATAAAAAATAAAAATAAAAACAAATTACATCATAGTCGAAGAAATGCTATTACCTAATAATTACCAAACAAAGAAATGCTATTACCTAAAAATTTCCAAACAAAGAAATGCAAGATATATGGAAAATCATACTTTTCACTTTGAACAAATGCTTGCCTTCGATTACCAGAGTCCTTGATCACTTTCTTCTAGGGTTAGGGTTCGGGATCTATACCTGACGAAGGATTAACGGCGACCACGAAGGGAGACTTCGTGGGAAGAAGAAGATGAAGATAAAGTGAGGATGACGAAGGGAGGGAGGCTATGAGGGAGACAAAACTGAGAGAAGGAGGTTTCGAAGGCGGTTTCGTGTGGGTTGTCTCAGACTTTCATCCCGACACTGAGGGAGGGAGGGCGGCAGCTTCCAATTGCAGAGGCTTCGAGGGAGGGAGGCTTCGATGGAAGGAAATGGAAACTGAGAGAGGGAGGGAGGGAGGGGACATCGGCTTTGAGGGAGGATTCGAAATGGAAACGTAGAGAGAGAGAGGGAAATGAAAATTGTTCAAAATGGTGCGTTTTTATTTTATTTTGACACATCAGCGGCGCTTACCTGGTGCTTGCACCATGCGACTGAGTCTAGAGTTTTTCTTAGAAAAATCAAAGATAAATAAAAGCGGGAGTTTCGTCTGGGTTGGGATATTAAGAAGGGGGTGGGGGCGGCATCGCAGTGGAGTTGAGAGTTAGAGTATAGATTGAGTTTGAAAGTTTAAAAAGTGTTTTTAACTGTTTAAAAACTCTTTTAAAGAAAAAATAATATGTTTAGAAAATTTATAAAAAGTGCTTTAGTCACTTAAAAAAACTAAAAATTTACTTTTTCAAAAAGTACCAAATTGAAACTTTTATCGAAAAACTCCTACAGATAACTGTATATTTTTAAAAAATTAACGTAACTAACTTTAAAAGTACTCTAGACACATGTTTATCAAACAGTAAATAACTTTTGAAGTATAGAGTTTATTATTTAAATTATAAGGTATAAACTCTAAAATTATCAGCTATATTTTTCACCACAATTCTAAATATGCACTTAGCTAGCGACCAAACCTTCACTGTCCAACAAGACTTTTTCGTGTTTCACATTGTTAGCCACGTGTTGGGAAAGGCCCATTTCACTTCTCCAACTAATCAATCTGACTTCGAAACTAATGTTTTTTCAGTTTTGCTACAAATCATACATATGTTCACATCACACACGTCTCACACATAATTTGAAAATTTATTGTTATTTTTTTTTATAGAACGTGGGGTGTTTTAATGAGACTATTTTTCATGAGATATGAGATAGTGAGTAATAGATTAATTTTTCATATTTTTATGTTCTTGAAAGAACCTCAATTTATCAAATACACAACAATAATCATTGCTGAGAAGGCTGTGAGTTGTCAGTTTCAACTTCACTGCAGAAAACTGATCAAACTCCGTATATCAGCCACTCACTGAGCTGGTGCATCCACGCCAGCATCGGATGGCGGACACCCGCTTCCCTCCCTGCATTTCCTATCTTGTGAAGTGAGCTAGTTGGCCAGCAGCATTTGATTGTTCAGCGACTTTAGTCAGCCTAAGTTTCAACTACAACATACGACACACAGTTTACAAAGTGCCAAAGAGACATACATATGTGCATTTGTACATTTGTCATGGGTATTTGTTCAGTGTCCCTGCTTTAATCAAACACATCATCATGTTTTTATGTGAAAATCCAGATTCAAAGCACTTGTTCTATGTTTTCCGACCTGTTCACATGTTACAAAATTATATCATATTGTTTATTGAATAACTAGGGTTGCCGTTAACCATTGTTTTGAACGTGAGGTGCGAGGAGCTTCGACAGTTGATAGAGCTGGGATTCCCAATAGAGCCGTGCTATTAGCTATATACATGCACGGGAAGCATTTTACAAAAAAGAGAGATTTATTTGCTCTTCCATGAACGTGTCCATGCAATGCGCTGTCCATATTGTTAAAATACTAGAATAAAGTACATAGCGGAAGCGATATTACTTTATTGGAAATATCTCAGATCTAATACAGTTATTCCACAAATTTTCCATTGTCGTTATTGTTCATCCGAAATCTACCAGGCGATAGTAGAGTTTGCTATGTGGCAATATATTAATACAATACCCACATATTCTACATCTTAAATGTTGGGATTAAAGAAAATCAAATGAGAGAGATTTTTTGTTTGTGATGCAAGTGTGTCATCTAAAGAGGGGTAAATAGACTCTGTAAGCGTAACTCCCAGCTAGATATTAAAGGTCAGCCATCAAGTCTCATGAAGTAATTTTAAAACCCCTTTATAACCTCTAAAGAAAAGGGGAATAGGTGCCCGCTATAAGTACCCCTATTTTTCCGGAATATTTTCCTTGCCAACATTTCGTAGTAAATGATTTTGTATTATATAGAAGAGAGAGTTACGGGTTTTTTCACACTTCAGGTTTTGGGCTTTTGTGATAGTAAGTATCTCCAAAGTTGTTATAGCCAGAGCCTTTCTTTGCCACGAGTAAATGTTTTCTAAAAACATTTTGGAGCATTTGTTGAAAAACATGTAATTATTTTTGTCCAACAACTAATGCATGCATGCCAACTGAAATTCGAAGACACGTAAAATGATTACATGTCAATGAGGTGTTCTGAAGTGAATGAGGAAGAGCCTAAATTTGGATCAACTACGACCCATAAACTGCATTCGTAAAGCATTTTGGTATTGCTGACCGCTATAATTATCGATGCAGTCAGGACTGCTACCAAAGTTCCGGTGCGCGCAATAGATGATGGACCTGACCCAGTTAGCACCATTGCCTTTGGGGTGCATACTAAAATTCCACATTTTAGGCTCATTTTGTTCCCAAGCAGGCAGCAGGCATAAGGGAAGATTCCATTGCAAGAAAACTTAGTGAAGATCACACCATATCCTCTCAAATCATCCAATATTTTGTAATTTGATCACCAAACTATTTAAATTGTTAGTTAAAATTTGATGGGTGCAGCTTAAAATTGTTCCAAAAGCAACAACAAGCGGTGCCACGTCACAGTTGAATTAAACCTCACCAATTAGTAATTAGTAAGATGTAGAAGGAAGACCTGAACACCCATCACCCTTCATGTTCCTAATAAATTTTCTCTCTATGATCCCACCTATTAATTGGTTTCTACACAGTCTGAATGCCCAAAATCTAATCCCGCCAGCTTGCATAATGAAATATCGTAAAAAATCCACTTGATAGCCATTGATGTATGTGTCCATAATTAGATTTGAAATATGGCGGTAAACTAACGGTTAAACTGTTGTTGTATGTCTGAACGGTTGTAATTGTCAGTTGCTAATAAGAAAACGTTTTCAGAAGTTCTGAATGATATTTCAGGGTGAACATCCGGGTGGGACCCAAGCTCATAAAATGGTGTCCTACTTCACGAATCACGAAGGATATGAAAGTCTCCTAATTCTTCAATATTGTTGTCTTCTAATCACGGTAAACGACTTTTTCTTGCTCTTTCTTGTGGACGCCATGGTCGCAGAGGTGATGTTCATTCTTGGTACTCTTTTATGTTCAGAACAAATAAATTTGGTGGTTTCTTGAATTTTCTATTTCATCTGTTTTACATTTTTATTGGGGAGAATGAAAGATCATTTCCTTCAGGGTTTGCTTCCTTTTTCTCTTCTGGGTATTATCATACACATTCGATTTTCATTGTTTGGATTGGATCGGAAGCGTAAGCTCTGTGCCTCTGGTTGTTCAGGTTTTACTCGATTGTATTGTCTTGTTGGATTGTATTCCAAATGAAAGGCTGCCTGATTCTGCAGTCTTTTTTTATCAGGGAGGATTTCAAGTAGTTTTTGGTTGCGAATATGTTTTCTTTGCTGATGGGAATTACGAATTGAAATGTGATTGTAGTGCTAAATTTTGAATGTTTTGGAGATGTCTGCTCAGTAAGTGATCGAGTGAAACTAAATTTATTCACTACCCTTTTCCTTCATAATCAAGATTAGGCAACTTCGGTCTTCTCTTTTTATCTCCGGTGGCAGAGTTTGTCCTACTATGTCTGCAACTCAAATCTCAAGTACTTGGCATGTATATATACTTTAAGGCCTCGTTTTTCGTAGAAATGTGCAGATTTCTTGTTGCTTTGTAGATAATTATATAATAAAATGAACGGTGAATTACTACATACATATTAACATGGGCTGAAGTTTTTCTTCGCCCTATGCATATCAAGAATACAAATCTGTGCAAAGAGTTGAGGCAAAGAGTGGAAAATTATGGAACTAAAAATGGGTCAGTAGAGAAGAGGTCTACAATCTGCTTAGAAAAAGAAGAAAAGGTCTGCAATATGGAATCGATATTATGGACCCCTTCAAAAGATATGGCATTGACCACCAAAAAGCAATCATGTCAGTACTTCACTACTTCCTCTCTTTCATAATTTTCTGATAATTAATCCTCTGGCCAGTTCGCTTTTCCCTTATTTTTTTTCTAGTAATAGCTTTCTATTGGTTGATCGAACAGTACTGCAAAACATTGATTGTTTGCACATGATGCAACCTTGTTATCCTTTCATAGTACTCTCAGGTGATTAGAAGATAATTTATGCTTTTGGCTAATTTCCGTTCACAAAAGGAGTGGAACTCTGATCGTCTTTGAACTTTTCTTGAAAATCCAACCCAACATAATGTGAGTAGCTGTAAGGGAGTTTGATTTCAGGCTTCAGCGCCATGGCAACAAGCGGTTCTCTTGTGACAAACCAAAAACTGTGTTTTGACATTGTTTTCCTTTCGACCTGCAATATTCATGTCATCATTCAAGAGACAGGGTTTTGTTGAGATCTTTCATCCCTTGAAAAAGGAATGTGTGAAAAAAAGGCTTTGCCCCGAGCATCTTTCTTTTTCGGATCTGCCATTTTAAGAGTTGTTTGCGATTAAAAACATTGGATTTTGTGAACCAAAAGTGCTTTGGTTTTTGCTCTCAAAAAGGAAGGAAAGAACTACTTGCTTGTTTTGACAGCATTGGCATATGTTTCAGAACAGAAGTTTGTCTTTTAAGAAAACTAAAAAGTAGACCAAATCAAAAAAGGATGACCGATTTTTCCACGTTTCCCTAAAATCAGAGATACAAAGTCTCTGTCCATCATCTGACCTGCTAATTTCTTATTTTCATCAAATTTTATTGACGATTGTTCTGAAACTTGTATGAACCGATCATCACTGTTTATCAGGAGCATGAGATACCCAGTGGATGGCCTCTCGGGCTTGGGATTGTGAACATTAGACTTAGAGTCGTGCAGAGCTTACCGGCTGCTGGAATAGAGCCTCACTCTTTGCACATGCGATCATCCAGTTTCTCTTCATTCTCATCCTCCAACCTTGATACTGAGGTAACTCAAACTCTTAAGCCTTTTTTCTTACATATGCTTGTGCATGCATGTGTGAATACTTGGTTTTAACTCTTATCCAAACTAAAGTTTTCTATTGAAATTTAATAATGAATCTTCAACCAACCTGATCACTAGAAGAGTTTACAGACAATTGTAGAAATTGACGAAGAATAATTCTCTTTGATTCATACATGGGGAGAACCTTGCTTTTTCTTCAAGGAGGGATATCACTGTCATCGCCAGAGCTGGAGTTTCGGCCTCTATGGCGGTTCGCATCTTCATTGGACATGTAACATTAGGATTGTGAAAGCAACTAAAACATCCCTGATAAGAACATTAATTATCTTTCCAGAACTATCTCAAATTAAAAAAGTCAATATGTAAAATGTATAATGTTGATTCCTGAGGCACCATAGGCATTTCGGATATATACAAGCTTCTCCCACTTCCCTAATAAAACTGTGTTGGTGCTGCATGCTTCTACTGTGAGATAAACCAGTCCACGGCATCCTTCTTTCAAGATCGTAGTGTGTCGCTGGGTCGGCTAATTGGACTTAGACCAGGTGAAAGAAGAAGCTTATGCATGCCAAAATCAATCCATTTCCAAGACCATGAGACGATATCTAAAAGGGATGCACCATCTGATCATGTCTCTAGAGGAGGAGGACAAAGAGTGCTGGATATTTTACGAGGAATTTGCATACCTCTACTAACTGGTGCGCTAGAAAAGATTAGCCGAAGTAAGAGCAAGTCAAGAAAGTCACGATGATGTTGTGGATGGCCAATTATCACATGTTTGTTTGTGACATGCAAGGGGAATAAACTTCCACGACATGGATCATCAGTGTTGCTCATGTTGATCTGTATCTAGAAATGAGCTCTCGTTTTAATTAATTTTACAAATGAAAATTGATTTTCATTAATCTTTTAAGTATTATCGTTTCATCATTTCTCCTAATGTAGCAGCATCAAGTAATTGATAGATAAATTAAAGATAACAAACTTGAGGTAGATTGGACTTCCTAAGCAAATGCTCCTTTATTCTGTGAAGATATTCGAATTTGGCTTGTTGAAATAAGATGTAAGATGAATTTATAAGCATATTTTAATTCTTTCCTATTTTTGTTTTAACCTCAAAAAGTTCTAATGCTTGAGTTGTAGTTAATTTTAAAAAATAGCATCTAGATATAATTTGATGGTAATTACTCTCATTATCTAATAAATTCATCGTCTAACTTTTACGGTCTATATACAAATTGAATGACAAATAAAAAGTATTGTCTAAATTATCGAAGAAAATTATTATTTGCTATACTTTCATCTTACTCTTCTCTTACAGTAATTATATAATATATGATTCACAAATTTTTACACTTTTTTGTATAAATTTTAAATAGACAAATCTCATATAAATTTTTGTAAAATAGTGGACCGCATTTTAAAAAAAAGTAAAAAAAATTATTTTTCATTAGTGAGACTCACTTTTTTACAAAGAATTTATATAAAAGATGTCTATTTAAAAATTTGTATTTAACATTAATCTAGAAGTAAATGAGAGGAAAGAATAATTGACCGCATAACTAATCAGTAATCACAAAATGCCACATTCTCGTACGAGCATTATACACACAAACATCTTTCTCAAACATCGCAGTCGTGGGAGAGATCTTACGTCTAAAACCCCGAACGAAACGCAAAACCCTCGTGACATAACGAAGCCCCTCCTCATAGTAACTGGCCAACCCAAAACCCAAAGTCATGTCATTCGCCGCCGCCACCACAGCCGCCAGGTCCATCCTCCGCTCCACATCGGCACGAACCGCCTCGGCGACGAGGCTTACCGCCGGAGCCGGAGCCGGAGCTAGGACCAGACCCGCAAGCTCACCATTTCGTATCCCCAAACAAAACCCTATCGCACATCGCATTTTCAGGTACATACATTAAATGAATGATTTCATTTTCCAATAAATACGCTGATAAAGATAGATATTTATAGATATTTATCTGAGATAATTAGTATGTATTTTTGTTGGGATAAAGGTCTCCTGTGGAGATGAGCTGCTGTGTGGAAACGCTGTTTCCGTATCACACTGCCACTGCTTCCGCATTGCTCAACTCCATGCTCTCCGCCTCTCTTCACAGCTACTGTTGGACTCCTGAAGGTAATTTCTTCTTCTTTTTTTGTTTACATTCCAATGAATTGGACTTGATAATTCACCATAAATTTTTATTCGATTGTCTATTATGTGGTGCTGGAACTGCTTTTTTGAGTTATCATTGGTGAACCGCTTGTTGTTCTAGTGGCGTGGTTACTGCTTTTTCAATTTTTCAAATGTGAATGTGGAAACTACGCCATAATATAGGATTTGGCTATTAAGTTTTGGTTTGACCCCCTCTATTCGAATTTTCCAAGTTTATAGTTGTAGATCCGTGTATTGCTTTGGAGTTGTGTATGGAAATTTATATAAGGTTTGACCTTGAATCCCATCATTGCTTCAACTAGGAGAGAAATTAAACTCTCACTCGCAACATATACATCGGCTTTGGGTGCAAATTTGGTCCTAATCATGGAATTTGCCTTTCAAGTCTGCTTATTCCTAGCTTTCATTTGCAGATTCTCCTTTTGCTTCTCTTTAACCCCTCATTTTGTATGCAAATCAGTACTTTCTTCTCTTTTTAATATGTTGGTGTGTAGATTCTTGAGGGAAGAAAGGTGGAGAAAGAAGAAGACAGAGAGAGAGAATTTGTTTTTAATAAAGTTTGTTGTAATGGTGCAGACAGCTGAACTTCAGAGGCCACCACTGTACTCTTCATTGTCAAAGTGACATTCTAATTTACACTAGACAAGATTTAGTTTTTTGGACGGTTTTGGAATTGTAAATGTATGTTTACTACGTTTGCAGTAATTTATGATTTGTGGATTCAACCAAAGTTTGGTTTGACAAAATTAAATAATCATATTGAAAGGGTCTCAGGCCTTTGTGGTTGATTTTAAGCATCACTGTTTTCTGTTGTCACTCAAGCAAAATCGGGGATCCTTTGGCTTTCATTAACTCAGAACTTTCATACTTTTCACCTAATTTGTTATGTTCATATCACCTAGATTGGAAATAGATCACTTTAGAATTTCTAAATAATTTATCAGGAAGATGATTTTTAACATTTATGGGGCACACTAATGATTCTTTCTTTTACTTATAAAGAAACATTTATGAGGTACTAAAGATAGGGGGACTTTTGTTTAGCAAGTGAAGTGTCTGCTGCCCCCATTTTCTTTTTTTGATAAGTAATAAGGGATTTTATTTAGGCAAGTAAATAGGGATAGCCCAAGTACACAAGGAGTATACAAGCGGAAACACCTAGATACAAGCTAAAGACTAGGAGCTAGGAAATGCTAAAAGAAAATAATTTAGATTATTCCCATTCAATACAAGAACTTTCACCCAAAGACATAGTTCGAAAGAAAAACTCTCTAACTTCTCCCAACGAGTGTTCTCTATCAAAAGAGTGTTCTCTATCATCAAAACACCGCCCATTCCTTTCCAGCCATAGGCACCACATCAAATATAAAGGAATCATCTTCTAAATAGCAGCAATGCGATGACTGCCCCCATTTTCAATTGAATGATAGTCAAGTAGTGATACAAAGTTTCAAAAGCTGAAAGTTCTTTACCAGAGCTCCAGCAGTTAGTAATTACCAGTTGAAAACTCAGCATCTATACTTCATGGTCTCGTAATATTTGCTTATATGGGGCATTATGTGGTGTTGATGTAAATTAGTTGCAAAAAAATACATTAAATGGTCATATGGTTTGGTCATAGCTATTATTAACTATGTTCAGGTGAATTGTCACTACAGTACATCAGTATTTTTTGCATTGACCTGCTATATTTATGATATTAAGTATCATTTTTGCATAAGGTGAATGGAGAAATGGGGAAATTTGTGGGCACAAAGATGTCCAATCTATTGGCAATTATTAGATGGCCACATTAATGTGAGTTTTTTTCAAGGGAGTGGGATGCATTTTATGTACTTTTGGATTGGGATTTGGGGTTTGAAATTAAGCAATTTTTCTTCGTCATTAGTTTCCCCACTTTTTTTAGGTACCCCCATTTTTCTTTCTTTCTATCTCTCAATGAAAGAATGGCTACCCTCTTTCCTTTTGTAGGGCAAGAGAAGACTAGATGAAGAACAAGCATCAAATTCAGATTTCCTCGGATTTTTTGTTGTTGTTGTGTGCTTTGAAAGTATTGGTGAATGTTCTCGGATGGTTTGGTGAGAAGACCATCTTTTGAAAACTCGCCTAGAGAGATGAGAGATTGCACACTTAATATCACAATGTTATGACGTTAGAAAAAAGTTATGAAATTCTACAGAACTTCTACCTAGATCTCCTAAATGATCTTGATTAGTTCATCGAACTCATGAAACAAATTATGGAGTTACTTTCTCATTTCCTTCTCATTCTAACCCGTAGAGAAGGCGTTTATCCCTTTATTTTCTCCCCTAAAGAATTCCATCATGGATGTGGAAGGATCAAAAAGCCCCAAATAATACATTATCTTGTAGAAATGGTTGCTGTTATGCACAAAAATGCTAGTCCATTTTTGTTCAGTTGTTGCTTGTGTATGTGTGATGTATGTGATTTTCATTGATTATTTGGTAAGTTAAAACTTGGATGTTTATGGCTGGTATAAACACTAGAGCGATGAATTTGAATAGAAAGTTGTTTCCTCATATTTAATTAGGTTGAACTATTTTGTTTCATTGATATTAATGTCACTATGGTCATATGAGGTTCATACTGATTTGTGGTGTATTCGCTCAGCTTGCAATGATGATGTGTGATGAATGGCAGAAGATTCGAGCAAAGTTTTATGTACATGCACTCTAAGACAAGGTGGTAAAATAAAGCTTTTTTTTTAGTAGGGATTCTAGATGTTTCTTGCCTGTTTACAAAGCCAGCCAAGTTGGTGAAAGAAAAGTTTAATAGCTCAAGCTGGAAGTAACTGAGGTTATAAATGGCTGCTTACTTAAAGGTATTTCAATAGAAAGAAGCTAGACATGTAGTTGGGTATGATAATGATGATAACAATGCTCCTTCGTCAAGTAGTTTCTTTGTCTTCACTTTTAATTGATGGGTCTGCAATACTTCCACGGCTTTAAAGAACATGTTCTCTGATAGTGATTATAATCCAGTAGCGTTACTGGAGATATTAGTGGCAGTGGCATTGGGTTTGACTTTAATAAATTTTAAACCACTTCAACCGTCTACAAAAATTTCAAAGAGCCTAATGGAGTAGCATACAGAATTTAACAGTCTCGGGGTGTAGATGGTCATCATGGCCTGAATATGGAAATTGATATTTGCTGTTAATAGTCTGGATTCTATAGTTTGAGTTGACATGTGAAAGACGGAAAGGACAAGGAGAAGAGACACGAGTGTCTTTAGGTGGTGAGAAAAACATTGTGAATGTTCAATGCAGTATTTCAGCCAACTTTATGATATCTGCCATTTAAGTAGGTACTTTTGCTATGCGAAGTGTACTTTACTGTTGTTTGCGTAAACTAGTCATTTTTAGCTTTAAGTTTCTAAGATAAAGATTATACAAGAATGTGTTGCCTGACGAAGTTTGCTTTGAGGATGACGTGATCTTGTTTCCACCTCTACCTCATCTTGAACCCACCATTCTGAACCTAGATAGTGAAGTTTTTCTTTCTGGTCATACCACCACACCTTCAGCGTCTACAGTTCCTACATCATTTCTTCTTCTTGACTTCAGTTGTTTCTTATTTTGGGGCTGTAAGAGTTGCTAATGGCTTTCAGCCTTGTGGCTCGCCACGTCCCCCTGTGTCTATTTGGTTTGCCTTTTAGAAGTTCATCTCTGGATTTTTACTCCTGGAAACTCCAAAAAGAAATATACAACGTTTTAATGTTAATCATCTTTATTTTTTTTTTGGTTGATTACAAGTAAAGTGACTAAGCATTTGTGCTGCCCTTGATTAGTATTCTTCTTGTTCTTTGTTGTAGATGGATGATTGTTGTTGGGGTGCCGTACCTTGATCATAATTTCCATGGATTTCAATGGACTTTGTAAGACTTGCTTGAGGCATTATTCTCAATGATCGGATATGAAAGTAAAAAGATTAATAGTCGTTCTACAGGCACTGAAGAAGTAGGTATCATAATGAGACTAGATTGTTATTATCTTTTCAAATACTGCATAACGGTGCTAGATCAACTCTCTTGTACGGGTTATGGATGATTGTCTCTTCAAGAAAGGTTTGCATTACTTCACGTACTTTGTAGATTCTATACACTAGCTGTGATTTAGAATATCTAGTTGCATTTGATGATCGTGTATAGGCTAGATGGCACGCCAGTCTGAGATTCATTGGATGAGGCATACGTTCATAAACATAACCCAAAACCCTCGAAATTCAGCATGATTTGGTGGGTTAGTGGTGATATTCCTGAGAAGGCATTAGCGCCATGGCCCCATGTATGGCAAGATTTCTTCTTCTTTTTTTCTCCTTTCCTGGGGAAGAAACATTAGATGAAAACGTGGTTTCTGATAGGATCTTTGAAAACTTGGAAATCAAAACCCCCGAACACCATAGAGTGTCGGCGGCAAAGAGGGCAATCAAATTTGACTGCACGCAATCTCTAAATAAGCTTCAACCTGGAGTTTTATGCTCTACTGTATGAGCAGCTTTGGGGACTAGTCTTTTGGTTCAGTCCTGAGGGCTCTTTTCTTCTTGGTTGGCCATTTCCATGCTATGGGATGGAGCAATATTTGGTTAAGTTGGTCTGCCATAATCGTCACAATCTACATCAATATTTTTGCTGCCAACTACGAAGCCTGTTGCACAAATTCTCACCTTTAAGAGGAAAATGAAATCGAAAACCGAAACAGAAACAGAAAGAAAGAGCTTCATTGCGAGGAGAGTGTTTGATTCAGACATGTTTACCAAATTATAATTAGAGAATCCTCAAGCTTGTTGATGGGTTAGACCGGGCTTGGTTTCCAGAATCCAAAATGTATACCGTGGAGTGTGGATTGAAGCAAACTTAGCAAAGCAATATTAAGAAAAAGGTTCTTTTTTTCCCCTTTGTTTCTAGGCAACCGGGTGGATCATTTCGGTGTCAATGACTCGATGAGGCCGAAGGCTACCGAATATCCTATGCTTCCAAGTGTGCTCATTTTGGACGATGTGAAAAAGAAAATTGCCTTGTTGTTCTTGTTTCGGCCACGCCGAGGCGACGCAGGTGAGTCAACCTGAAGTTCATCTTCTTCTTTTTTTCCATTTTTCCTTTGACAAGTGAGGTCTACCTAAAGTTCATCACAGAATAACATAGAAGTACTAAACAAGTAACCAATCTAGCACAACCTAACCTTTCATTTGGGTGCCACGTCACATTGCTTAATGACTGGCCACCAACAAAATCCTAAGTCAGCCAAAAGAGAATATACAAAGCATCTACTCGTATCCTTGTAATGTATCGTTATTTTTGGCAGGTGAAACCCCAGAAGTTCTTGTCAACATGCCACGAACCATTCCAGATATATAAAATAGCTCATAACGAACTATAAACCGTTGACTTCCAGTCAACTGTTTCTAGACCTCACTAAAACAATATAAAAAGAATCATGACGAACCATCATCTCATAAATCTAGAGCCAAAATGTAGAACATAAATGATAAGATTCCAAAGGAACTTATTCTCATCAGTTAAAATAGCTTACCATTCCACGATATTAAAGGAGCTTACTACTCATAAATCTTGTTTACACACTTTAACCGTTCACAAAGCATTAGACTAATCCTAGTAGATGTTAATACATGTAAAGGAAACACTCTATTTTGACTGATATTTGTATACCAAACCCAACTGTCGCAAAGAAAATGTAACTCCCATGCCACAGGAATATGGGCAAAAATTATGGGACTTCCAACCTATAAAGCACTCTTTTAGTATCACACGGCTGATTTCACAACAATCACTCTTCGGCTACATTCACCAACTCATATTCAACCAGGGAGAGATTGTTATCCTCTTGAACTGCGAACTTAGCAGGTTCAGTAAGTTCAATGCGGCCCCATTTGTCAACAGCTAGCCTCATAGACCCCTTAAACATGTCAATCTTTGCATTACGAAGAATTACAGTGGCACCCGGCTTCATCAAGTCAACTGCAAAAAAGATACAACCATTATCATCACAAACAGGTAAAGAAATTGATGCCCCATAACTTTTTCAATGAAGTGGAGGTCCAGTGGAAATACCATATCAATATTACAATCAAATGGACTTTTTTAAAATGTTTAGTTTTTTGAGATCGACACCAAATTTTGGTTTATTTTGGCAGAGCTTTTAATCATTTTTCACCATATTTATTAACTGCAACTAAAACATACAACAAAACCCGTAATTACTTTGAAATCTTTAAAAAAATAAAGGAAAAACCAACATGGGATTCAACATTAAATGTTCAATCATTAAAAAAAATGACCCCAAGCAATAAAGCCACTCCATAACCCCTTCTACCAGTTTACAACACATTGGGATGGAAAATCACTTTGATCATTTTCTTTGCAATATATGTATCTCCATTACCTAATTCAAGTGTCAGGTAGTGGATATACATGCATGGAACTAATGCTCAATGTCATGCTATTATCTTTCTTGATAAAATCATTAGTAAGAGCCAAGCATTGTAACCATTGGACTAATGCATGTACTAGACCACTTCAATTGCTAAAGTGGAATCAATATTCCAACTACACACATTTGTATACATACATACACTCCAAGACCCTCTACATCCCAGGATACTCAAAAGCTGTCTCGCACACACTTGCTCAGAGAAATCTGATAATCTTAAATCTCCAAATAGGGATTCTGAAGAATACTAACTGCAACAATCATATAAAATTAACTTTGGCTACTAATGGTAAAAATTTCAATATTACAGGTTCAAAAACAGCAAGAGCTAAAGAATTGATATATTCTCCAGCATGTAGTTCTAGATATGCTTCCTACACTGGTGTGGAAGAGTGTGTAGTAATTACTTTTCACAGAACTAAAAATATGAAACGTGACGGTATGGCTAAGAAAACTATGGACAACGAGATTCTATTTCATACCCACATTGCAAGGAAAACAATGTAAAAGAGGGTACATCCTATAAAGCTCCCATAAAGTTCGTACACTTTTTTTTTTGATCGATAAAGTTCGTACACATTATCTCGAGCTTCATCCTAGATAAGCTCAAACATAGCATTTCAACATATCAAACAAAAAAACAATGACTTTTTCAAATTATTAGTCACCTAAATGCGGTTTGGACACATACACAAGAGACAAAAAAGGTGCTAAGGATCCGTTTATTTATCTAAATTTATAAAAGAAAACGGACAACCAATCACTCCCAGCTTCTGATTAAAGTCCCGGAGACCCAAATCAAGAGAATACAGAGAACCAAACTCAAACTTTAGGCCAAGAAAATATACATAGAGCAAAGCCCTCCACACCCCCAAACCCCCAGAACAACAAAACTTGAGTCCTAAGAGCAAATTACCAAGCACATTGAAACCAAATCATTTCAATTTTCATGCACATATATGTATGTACAAAAGCACACAGAGAGAGAGAGAGAGAGAGATAGAGTTAGTGTTAGGGACCTTGATCGTTGCGAGCGGTAAAGAGGATGGTGGCGGTGTCGTCACCGATAAGGCACTCGGCGATGCGAGTCTGGCGGAGGTGTTGAGAGGCAGCGCGGCCCTTCTGCAAGACCTTGTTGGAGGTCAAGACCTTGGCGATCAGTGTGTGACCGCTCGTTCCTGGTTTCAGCTGATCCACTTTCACGAACACCGGCTTTCTCTTTTCCGATCTGCTCGCGCTCCCTTGTTCTTGTTGCTGAGGCTGAATCGTCTCCATTGATAGAATCCGAAGGTTTTGGTTACTTTCCTGCTAAGTTTCAGAGAGAGAGAGAGAGAGAAAAAACCCTAGCCGAAGATTGCTGGGGAGTTTCTTCTCACATATTTCAACAACGACTGCACGACTGTAGAATCAGATTCTGCGCTTGAGTCTCACGTTCTCTGTCGACGACGGTCCGTCGTCCTTTCCTTGTGAAGGTGAGGGCGACGTCGTTTTAAAAGTCGTTCTTTTTCTCTCCTTGTCGGTAGTGTCTTGGCTTTCCCATACCTAATTCAATCCTTTCCATATATATATATATATATATACATTTTTTTTTTATGTAAAAAAAAAAGTGAGATATTAGTTGTAACTTTAATTGTGTTCTTTTAATAATAAAGTGAGATATTTAATTTTTTTATAATTACTTCCTCTTGGATTGATAAAATGAGAGAGCACATAAATTTAATTGATGTATTTAGGCAAGTAGCCACGACCCACCGTTCCGCCCCATGTCAAAACTTCAACCTACTTCTATCCTTCACCTACCCCACAAAACGACCATCTTAGAGCTTGTTCGAAATAATTTCATCTTATCTTATCATTATAATTTTTTAAAATTTTTATATAAAATATAATAAATAATTTAATTTTTTAAAATTTTAAAATAATAATAATATTAAAAAATAATATTCTCATAATATTTTACTCTATTTGTCTATAATTATCTCATCTTATTTTATTATCCAAATGAGCCTTTAATTTGAGGTGAATTTCAAATCCTTCAAAATTATACTATATCAAACAAAATTTTAAGTATATTATAATAAAATTATAAATTACTCTTCTTAATATAGTAAACAAATGATTATGGTCGAAGTTTATATGATAAAATAAATCAAATAAAATATATTGGAGATTTTCTGATGGATTTGGAAGTTAAATAAATAAGAAAATAAAAAAGATAATTAGGGTGTACTTGTTGACATATTAGTAGACAACTTTTCGAATACTTTTTTCTTTTAAGAAAAGAAAAACAAACAAAGAACAACCGATCTTCACCACACAATGTCACAAACCTCTCTCTCTCACGCTGACGTTGCCCACACGTGAACCTATAATTCCCCCACTCTACCTCATTTTTAATAAATAAATAGAGTTGTCACATTTAATATTTTTTTAAAGGGTATCCATTTATTACTCCTAGTTTATTTTTAATTTTTTTTATTATTTTTTTAAGTATTTTTTGAACATCTTTAATTATTAAAAAAATTAAAATATATATATATAATTTTATTAATAATTACTTCTTTAACCATTAAATAAAATTAAAAAATATAAAATATAAAAAAATAATAAATAAATAGTAGGAAAATAATAACTCTATCATTTTTTTTAATAAATACAACTAAACTTTTTTATTATTTAATTATTTTTTTACTATTTAAATGTCGATTAAAAATTTCATAACGTGACTTTCTTATATAATTTAAAATAAAATAAATTCAATCAACTAAAATAATCATATAGTTTAATTAAAATTAAATATAATTTTAAAAATTGAATTAATGAGCAAAATAATGTAAATTTTTATAAAATTAAATTTATTTTTTATTAATTATTGGTTGATTGAATTTATTTTTAAGAAATTATATAAAAATATTCTCATATTTATAATTTAAATTTAAAGAAAAAAAATAAAATAATAATAAATAAGATAAGTGTAAATTACTAGCTTAAAATACACTCAAACAAAATTGAAGCCACAAAAAGTAATGGCATGCAAATTGCAGACAGACAGACAAGACAGACCACTCAAGCAAAAGATAGAAAGAAATGAAAACGAAGAGTAACCCGACATTTGCTCCCACTGACTTTACGTCACCTCACCACACAAACCTCCCCCCTCTCTGTCTCTCTCTGTCTCTGTTTATCTCTCCCCTTCACAGCCTAATCGTCATTTCTGAGGCTTCCTCACATATAAACGATACTAAGAAATAGTTAAATTCATGAGATAATATCCATCAACCTTTAAAGAAAAAGAAATAGAAAAAAAAAAACAACCACACGTCGGCTGTCTCTCGTTTTGTAAGCTTCCTGCGATCAACTTGGACAGGAATATCTAACAAAAAGTTAAAATTTTCAGAAACGAAAAAGTCACCCAAGAGGGTTAAGGTCGGAGGCCAAGTTGAATTCTTTTTTCTCCCTGAAAGTATTTAGAATCAAAAGAAATTATTTTTTTGAAAAAAAAAAAACGAGCTTCATCTCTGATCCTTATATTCAATGGATTCCGACTTCTGGACCTCTCGCCTCGCCGCCGCCAAGCGCCAATACACGCTCCAGCACCACCATCAGAGTTCCCACTTAGGTATCCGATCCCGATCCCTCTCTCTCCCCATCTTTTTTTCATTCTTAGTTTTAAATATGTTGTTTTTTGGATTAGATCGGTTGAGCATCGATGAGTTTGAGGTAGATGACGAAGTCCGACCCGATTTCCCATGCCCGTATTGCTACGAGGACTTCGACATCGTGTCTCTGTGCTCGCATCTCGAAGACGAGCACTCGTTTGAGTCCAAAGTCACCGTACGTATTTCTTTAGACACACCCTCCGATTTGTTCTGTTGTTGTGTTCTCTCTCTGAAGAACGACCTCTTTGATGGTATTCGGTCTATGAGAGTAGACGGTTTCCTTATTCCGTTCATGTCGGAGGGTTTCAATCTCTGTTGGTAAAGTTGTGTCTGCCCTTTTTTGAGTAATCGTCTGATATGTATTGTTTCATCGAGTGCTTTGATTTTTTTTTGTTTGTGCTTGTGTCTGTGATAAAACGGATATGGTGCTTAGATCACATTAATAGGGGCAGAGGTCCTCGAATTACATCTCTCCGTGTTGAGGGATATGTTCATCTTCCCAATTGGTCATTTGGGTGTTATAATTCTTTTTTTCCAACTATGAACTATGTATTTTCTGAAAAAGCTCATAGATTGGTGCCATTGGAATGGTTGGATGTTTAGTTGGCTACGTAAAGGAGGAACCCAAGAAAAGAACTAACATGAAAATTATTTGGTTGAATTGGGGCCGGCAAAAGTAAGAAGACTTTCAGTGTTAAATTAATTTGGTATCTGCCACCACCCACAAGCCTCATACCCTACGTCTGTGGGTAGTTCACTTTTTGATTTCAAATGAGTATGAAATCAGAGAGTCCATAAGTTCTTCAAAGCCAAGTTGTAACTTGTTACCCTCCTTTTATATCTGCTTCTGTTGGTTAATTCGTGTGTTCCTCTACGATATTTTAATTTCATCATAGTATGGTAAGAAACGTGGAAGTAATACTGGTTAACGGGTGCAAAGTAAAGTTACAAAGAGGCAGACACTGCAACTATGAACACAATTTTAGGACAGATACGAAAGCTAAGTCAAAGAGGAATGATATAATTCATCTTTCAGATGTTACATATCATGATCCAGACCATGTTACTCTAGTTACTTCAACTGTGAACAGAATTTTCTGAGTAAGGAATTATTGTATTTTCAATCTATTTATAGTTAGTATATAAAACACAATTTTCATGGCCAGTGTTGTGCAGTTTATATGGTTTCATTCATGGATTCAATATATAGGAGATCTCCATTTTCACATGTGAATGCTAGCACCTAAATCCAAAGATATAGTGATGAAGAATTCAAATCTTGGATCATATATGTGGTTGATGCCTTTGATGCGAGGGAAATTTTAGAATTAATTTTGGTTTCTTTGATATAGTTCCAAGTCTAGAATGAATCAATGGAAAGAGGGGGAAAATGGAGAAAGAAAATTGAACAAAATGAAACTATTGTTTTATATAGTTATCTATTGTTGTTACCTTATTCCTTACAATTAAGGGCGGATGGTATGTACCGTATGTTAAGTTCTTTAATTTCTAGTTTTGATGATGCTTTCTTGATAATATTGTCTCACTCTGCGTCCACTTTTTCCTGCAGGTTTGTCCTATTTGCTCTGTTAAAGTTGCGCGGGACATGTTAAGCCATATCACCCTGCAACATGGACATTTGTTCAAGATATCCTTCAAACTGAAAAATGCATCAGTTGTTTTCTCTTTGTATGACTTGTTGAATAAAATAGTAATAAAAATGCTTGGTTATTTATCGATGACAAAACTGGACCATTATACAAGTTTCCTTTAACTAAGGATTACTTGCAGAGACGTCGCAGGTTACGCAGAGTAGCAATTCCTAGCAGTCAGGCGCTGTCTCTACTGGGTCGGGATCTTCGTGAGGCTCATCTGCAAGTGCTTCTAGGGGGTGGTGGACATCGGTCAAACAGTGGTAACATGTCCACTGCAGCTACTGATCCATTCTTATCATCGCTCATTTTGAATTTTCCTGCATCTGAAGCAGAAGAAATATCAAAATCTGTGGCTGCCAGTGCTGAGGACGCTTCTGCAAAAAATGAGGCACCAGCACATATATGGAAATCAAGGTACTGGTTTGCATATATTTTCTTTCATGATCAGAGGAACCTGTGATTTCCATTGAATTATAGACCACTTGTTTAGTCATTTAATTGATTAGTTAAAATGCCTTAAGTAATTGTCATCATCTAACATCCCTTTTTGTGCCCGCCCTTTTCCAAAAGTCTCTGGTGAGATGTAATAAGAGTTCCACTTTGGAGTGGTCATGACCGTTTTAGGCCTTAGAGCAGCAGCCAATTACACACTGACATCTAAGCAATGTACAAAATAAAACCATGAGGATTACTACATCAGATTATTACCTAAAACACCCTAACGTATTTTCCTTCCCTTCCCTTCTCTGAATCTTGGGAGCTTTGCTGCACTTCTTGCCTGACTTGTTTGTGAAGGTTCTACGGTATGTGTTGACATACTTCCGAATATCATCATCCTTGGAAAGGTTGAACAGCTTTCAAATCTTTGATGCCCTCTTTGGACCTCTCATTCTAGGCTTTTCAACATCACTCAGTCCAGGAAGGTCATCCTCACCTTTCTTCACAATAACCAAATTCAGAACCAACAGGTCTGGACTAACAATGCACCCACAAGCAGGCTTCCGGTCAATGCCACTACGATCTTCCTTTTGATTCCAAATTCCTATCTTCTCAGATTGCAGCCTTTACTCCCACACAACACTGTTTTTCCTTGAATTCCTGCAAAATTTTGTTTACCTTGCGGTTTCCAATATTCATTCCGAGAGAGGCGTCTATACTATGATTCCCTGTGCTTAATCGATAGCAACAGGGCATACGAAGAGATACAAAATCAAAGTTTCTGGGTACCTATGGACTGGCAGATTCTTTATTCTTGGTGGATTCTGACTATTTCTCGTAGGTTTCACAGCCTTTACTGTCATACAACACCGGTCAATGCCACTGGATCGTCTGAAATGGCCAACATTTTTCGCTGATGTACTCTCCATCAAAAATCACCCAAGAAACGTGGGTGAGGCATGTGGGTTTTGTTGCTTAGAGGGCGAGGGATTTGATGAGAGGGAGATGAGGGTGAGGGAGGGATTGGGTTTTGAGGGGGGTGAGGGATGTGGGTTTCAGTGCAGTGCGTCCCATTCTTAGTCTAGTGGGTGGGCTATGTGGCAGCATAGCATTGGATGCTGTTCTCAGCCTTTTAATAGACCAACCATTCAGAAGATTTTCTCTTATGTAATAATACCCTCTTAGATATTTTTGTCCCTTGCTTTCAACATCCTCACTTCATAAAAATCTGTTTTGAGTTCCTTGTTCTACTTTATGCAAGATTTGAAACGTGGGACTCAACACTTTGCCAATGTAAGCCAAGGCTCATAAGCAAGTTTTTTTGTGTTTTTTTTAGTTTCACATCTTAATCGTTTACCAATGTAGTCCATGGACAGGGTTTGGCTTGCTCATTTAATCCATAATATGTTGACAGCTTTCTCGATGAGAATGTTATACATGTTTTGATATCCTAGACAAGACAATCCACGGTTTTTGTATCCATCACCGAGCAGAGACTATCAGATAAATTAGAAGTAATGGAGTTACAGCCTTTGGTGGGGAGAGGCACTCACTTCATCTGTTTCAATCAAATTATTTATGCTTTATGAACACCTTCACACTCCTGTAAAAACCCTTCTATGGATCCAACTGTTTAACATCTCTCCCCTCTTGCAGTTTTGACCCTTCTTTGAGCTACGAAGAGCGGGAAAAAAGGATGCGACAAGCTGCCGGGAGAGCTGGTTTCTTGCAAGATGTCCTTTTCTCAACTCTGTTAGGTGATCAATAGAAGCAGTAAGTTGCGTTATGAATAATTGAATGCTGAGTTATTAAAAAGTCATGATAAGGGGGTACCTTTGGGTGGGATGCTTGTAGTTTACATTGTCTTGGCAAGGCAATGCGTGCCTCACATGGATATCGAAGCAGCACTCACTATGAGTGCCTCCTGATGATTGTATCCCATTCTTGTTAGTGCAACCCCCCCCCCCCCCCCTTCTCTTCTTCTCTCTCTCTCTACCCGCCAGTGATGTACTACATTCTAAAGAAATATTCCAAAATGATCTATCAGTTTATGGAAAACATCAGCTAATGAATCCATTTCAAGTCAACGAGTGAATGCTTTTCTTTGGCGCATGAAGAAAATCAACAAGCTCCATCAAGAAAAAGAATTCAGTCCACAAAAAAGGGTCAGTTCTAGTAAACAGTAAAATAAACAAGCTATGATCATCAAGGTCACTGTCTCCGTGCAATTTCGCTCACGGGGCCGGTGCCCGACTACTTCTCCCGCCGCAGTAACCATTACCATGCACCCACGTGTAACAACATGCCAAAATCTTGTAATTTAATTGTCGAAGGACTCGAAACCACTGTGGTTGGTTAGGCGGCGACGGTCGGCGCCGATAAAATATTAAGACCTTAATGTCGGTACCCGTACTGCCGATCAGCCGAGAACAAAAAATGGTTAAAAACACGTGCGAGACACTCTGACCTGCTGCTTTGAGATCCACCTCAGCTGCAGTGCAGTATATCAATCTCCATACCCCCGACGCCCGCCTCCTAATCCACCCGACTTCACATCATAATATCATTGCCGCACGAATCCAACGGCCAATCAAATTTAAGTCCAAGTAGAAACATGCAATCATATTATCATCCACGCCTGCAAGTGAAAGTGAAAGTGAGCGCACAGTGAAGACCCATCGCAGTCTGGAATGGTATATGAACAATGACGTCAACGCACCGCCTTTGATAAATTAATTAATATTATAGAGAGAGAGAGAGAGAGACCCATCTTAAAACCTCTCTCGCTTTAACAAGTAAGTCCAAGGTTAGCCTCTGGTAGGATCCACCCTTGATTCCTTGAATAAAAGGACTTGGTCTTCCTTACCGCAAACAGAGACTTCGTTTCATCTCTGCGTCGGCCGTTGCGCAAACAGAGAGACTTCGTTGATTCGTTTGCAGAGATAGAAAGAGCTCTTTGTGGTGGTAAAAACGATCGAGAGATGATGGTTGAGTTATTTCTTCTTGGATGTACTGGGATTGTATTGTTTCTCCACGGTGCTAATTTCATTTTTCATGTTCTTTCCAAACATGTCGCCGTCCGATCACTCAGGTTTTGAGCTCTCTTATCTTTTTTTATTGTTTTTTCTCCTTGAACTCCTAGATGGATAATAGTTTGAATTCTTCTCGTGGGAAAATGTTTCTTTTCCAGAACTTCGCGAGTTTGGTGCCTTATATCATGCTATAAGGATATGCTACTATGATGAAAGGATCATACTCTGTTGATCGATTTTTGTGAACTTTTATTAGTATTATTATTATTATTATTCCTTCTTATTTTCTGTTTCAGTTTCTTGGGATTTGTTGGATGGTAGAGCAAAACGGGAATCAAGAATGAGGCGATTAATAATTCATCAAGCCACGTTTTTTAGTTTTTGAATAGCAAAAAAATTGGGATCTGCAGGGTCCTGATCTCCGTGACAGCGCCCAGATGAATAAGCCATGGCGTGAAGTATGGAGAACCATGCCTATCCAAAGCGCAACTTTTATTTATTTGTTTTTTAAAATTTTGTTGAGATAGGAGTAGTTAGCAGCTTGGACATGCCGTGACGCGCGCATTGTATAGATTATTACATTATGTTTCAGAAAGCTCAGGGGGGAATAAAGCTTGAAATAAATGGGAAGCTGGCTTTAGTTGAGGCAAACCATCTTGTAATCCCAGAATATTTACTTCTAATCTTCGAACATGAACGCTAGAGTAGTTCAATCCATTCTTCAATTCCATTCAGTATATACTCTCTCTCTCTCTCTCTCTCATGGTTTGGGGACAATAAGACCATGTGAGTCTCGTGATTCAGTTTTGCTATGCATACCATTGCGATTGAATGATTAGTTGGGAATGCATAAACCATGACTTGCAGGTAGGTACGATCCATGGAAGAGTCCGACAAAATGTTCCGAGAAGGCCATTTGGTCGATTTTTTTGTTTTTTTTCCCTCATACATTTTTTTTTACCCTTAAATAATTTTAAAAAAAAAATTATAACACCATTAAAAAACACTTCTTTAATTGTTAAGTAAAAAAAATACCTATCGAGACCCATTATCAGTGGCGCTAGGTTTGGCTAACGAAAGTATTTGAGGTACTCTCAAATACTCTCACTATTATTTTTTACTCTATTATTACTTTTCACTTATTTTTTATTACTATTTATTACTTTTCACCTATTTTTTACTACTATTTAATATTTTATTATTACTTTTTACCTATTTTTTCATTACTATTCACAAACATTCTCAAACACTTTCATTATCCAAATATAGCCGTTGAGAGAGACATGTCACCCTTTCACTATCCAGAGTTTTCCAAAAGAAAGAGACATGTCACCCTTCCTATCCATATCTCCTTCACCCCTCTAATTCTCCCAACCTCGTCTTTGTCTCTGGCCTTCTCACCGGAAATAATTTTCTCAAGTGGCAACGTGCACTTTGTCGAGCCCTCAATGCCAAAAACAAACTCTGTTTTGTTGACGGCACCCTCAAAGCCCCGACCAACACTTCCACCAATTATGCCTAATGGAGCAAGACCAAAGACATGATCCTCACTTGAATTCTCAACACCATAACCCCTTCCCTAGCCAATTCTTTGGACTATCACGATGACTCTCGAGATGTTTGGCTTGATCTTGAGTCTCAATTTTTTCATGGCATTAACGCCCATCTCTTCCATCTTAAAAGAGAAATTTCCAACCTCCACCAAAACCAACTCTCCATCCCTGACCACTACAACAACATCAAACAACTTTGGGATGAACTGGGTAACCTCCAGCCTCCCACTGATGCCAGCACTTTGGAGAAGAGAGCCAAGGACCAACGTGTCTTCCAGTTTCTACTAGGACTCAGCGATTCTTTCGCTGCTCTTTGAACCTAAATCCTCGCCACTGACCCTCTTTCACCTCTAAACAAAGTCTTCTCCATCCTCTTCCAAAATGAACAACAGCGCCTCCTACAAGTTCCCTGATTGCCGTCGGAGAACCTTGCTATTGCTACTCAATCTTCCCACACCGATCGACCACCAATCAAATGCACGGAATGTGGAAAAGACGATCACCTCTGTCACCGTTGCTGGCTAATCATTGGTTACCCTCTTGGTCGTGAGCCACGCAACAACCGAAAGTCATCGCTCCTTGGAAAACCCCTACTGCTGCCAACCTCGTCGGATCTAGCTTGAGCCCAGTCCCAAGCCTCTCGCCGAAAAATTTCTAGTAACTCATGAACCTCCTTCGTCCTGCTTCTCCGGCAGCCAATTTCGTGGGTAACTCCTCCATGACGACTTGCCTTTTCGACCCACAATAGGATTAGATTATCGACAGTGGCGCTAGTGATCATATGAGCCTGTAACGATCTTTTTTTTTTAATCTCCGATAGCCAACCATGGCTCGGTCAATTCAACTTCCCACGAGAGAATCCATTCCCGTTGAAGGCATTGGCTCGGTTCCTTTATAAAAAACCCTAACCCTCCATAATGTCATTTATGTCCCTACCTTTTGTTTTAATCTCCTATCTATCCCTCAACTCATTACTCATTTATCCTGCGTAGGAATTTTCTCGTCTTCTACATGTTTTTTTCAGGACCTTAAGTTGAAGAGGCTGATTGGAGCGGGTGAAGCTTGCAATGGGCTCTATGTCTTTCGACCCCAAAAGTTTGCTGCTTTCTTAGTTCACAATATTGACAATAAAACACCATGACATCAACATCTAGGTCATCCTTCCAGCTTTACTATCCCTAATATTTTTTATAGTCCATGTACTCCTTTCTTATTGTGATACCCTTGCTCATTCAAAGCACACCTGCTTACTTTTTCAAATTCATGCTAATAAAAGTACAATTCCTTTTAATAAACTATATTGTGATATTTGGGGTGGTTATCATACCGCTTCTATTTGTGGCGCACATTATTTTTTTACTTTGTTGATGATTTTTCACGCACCACATGGATTTATTTAATGCGTTTCAAATCAGAAACTTTTAGTCATTTAATGCATTTCTTCGCTCTTGTTAAAAATCAATTCAACTCCACAGTTAAATTTGTCCAAATTGATAATAGCCAAAAATTTATTTTCCATAATCTCCAAACCTACTTTCATGATCACAATATCCTTCATGAATGTACCTATGTTGAAATTTCTTGACAAAATGGTGTTGCAAAGCATAAACATCAGCACCTCCTGAATGTTGCTCGGAGCCTTCATTTTCAGGCACATTTACCTCTTAAATTTTAGGGTAAATGTGTTCTTACTGCTGCATATCTCATCAATAGGATTCCTAGTCGCTCTCTCCAAAAGCAAACTCCTTTCCAACTTCTTCTCAACACTCCACCCACCTACACTCATCTACGTGTGTTTGATTGTCTTTGTTATGCTCAGATTCTTACCGCTCATAGAGATAAATTCTCACCCAAAGCATCCCATTGTATCTTCCTCAGTCCTAGCAACCGTAAAGCCTATATGTTTTATAACCTTGACATCGACACCATTTGTTATTCACGTGATGTCACCTTTCATGAAGACAAATTCCCTTTCCAACATACTGTCACTCCACATCCCACTACTCCCACAATTCTCCCTTACCTGTTCCAGAACTTATTCCTCCTTCTACTCCATCACCGGCCATACCTACAGACTCTACACCCACTACCATTATTTCTTCTCGTCCCCGCTGCAACATTACTCGTCCGGCATACCTTTTTGATTATGTTTGTCCTACCATACCCACGGAGTCCATTGCTTCTTTGACCCTGCACAGTCCTTAGGTACTTTTCATCCCTTATCTACTTCTCTCTCATACTCTCGTTTTTCACCTGCTCATTATTCATTCTTAATTGTTCTTACTCATCTGTTGAACCTACCTGCTACTCAAAAGCCACTCGCCACTCGCCACTCCCACTGGCGTGAAGCTATGACCTCTGAATTCCGTGACCTTTAAGAAAACTCCAATTGGACACTTGAACCTCTTCCTCCTGGTAAGAAACCCATCGGTTGCAAATGGGTTTTCAAAACCAAACTTCGAGCAGACAGCACCATTGAGCACTACAAGACCCGACTCGTAGCCAAAGGCTACACTCAAGTGGAAGAAACAAACTATCATGAAACTTTTGCTCTAATAGCCAAGATGACCATAGCCTACTGTGTTCTAGCTGTTGCTGCCAAAAAAATTGAATCATTAACCAAATGGATGTCTACAATGCTTTCTTATATGACGAACTTGATGAGAAAGTTTACATGACCCCACCACCCGACTATTGTATTAAGGGAGAGACATGCGTCTGCCGCCTCCAAAAATCACTCTATGGCCTCAAGCAAGCATCCTAGAATTGGTTTTTTTAAACTAACATATGTTTTTCTTACTACAAGTTTTATTCAATCTCAGGCCGATCACTCTCTATTTACTTTGATCACTGCTACCAGTCTCGCGATTGTTCTAGAGTATGTTGATGACATCTTGGTTGTCGACAATGATCTCTCTCAAGTCACTTTCTTCAAGCATGTTATTTCCACTCACTTCAAAACCAAGGATCTTGGACCTCTCAAATATTTCCTTGGACTTGAATTTGCTCAATCCCCTTCAGACATTTTTCTTAATCAGCGAAAATATGCCCTAGACATCTTGCTGATAGTGGTCAACTTGGATCTTGTCCTGCTCCATTTCCCATGGAACAAAACCTGAAACTCAACGACATTGATGGTGATCTACTTCTTGATCCTGCTCCTTACCGACGGTTAGTTGAAAGTCTGATTTATCTCACCATAACCAAACCTGATATAGTCTTTGCGGTGAATATTCTCAGCCAGTTCATGCATGCTCCCCGAATTCCTCACATGATAGCTGCCACCTGTGTTCTTCGCTACATTAAAGGCACTCCAGGCCAAGGCATCTTCTTTTTCTTTTCCAATGATCTTCATGTTAGTGCTTACACAGACTCTAATTGAGTCAGCGGCCCCACTACTCAGTGCTTTACCACTGGTTTTTTCATTACTCTTGGATCTAATCCTATTTCGTGGCGCATAAGAAATAAACTACAGTCGCCCGATCCTCTATAGAAGCTGAATATCGCGCCATAGCTATCACCACCTGTGAACTAGTATGGTTACAACAACTTCTTCACGACCTCGACATCCCACACAAAGCTCCCATGACCCTCTATTATGGAAATTAGTCTGCCCTCTACATTGCTCACAATCCTGTTTTCTATAAGTGCACCAAACATATTGAGATCAACTGTCACATTGTCCATGATAAACTCTGTTCCGGCCTCTTCACCACCTCTCACATTCCCTCTTCCGAGCAGATCGCAGATATCTTCACCAAAAACCTGGGTCGTGATCTCTTTCATCATTTGGCTTGCAAGGTGGGCAATACGGATCTCCATGCGTCAACTTGAGGTGGAGTATTACAGCACCAAGATCCCACAATTTCAGCAATCCCACCAAATTAGCCATTTGACAGTTACATATTTTTTGTATAGGTAAATTATCTTTCTTTCCATGTATAAATCATTTAATCATGTTTATATATATATATATATATGTGCGTATGAGATCAATGAGAAAATATACAGAAATTATTCTACTATTTGTTTCTTAACACACACACACACACTCTCTTTCTCTCTCTCTCTCTCTCTCTCTCTCTAGACTATATTGGAATAACCCTCCTATCTCTGTTCAGATGGGGTGGAGCTTCGGCTCCACCCACCCTCCCTCTGTTCGGCTCACTCATGATATGTCTATCAGTTTTTTTTTTGTTTTTTTTTTCTGTCCATAGCACCGAGATACACCGATATGCTACCTATCGGCCTCCTACGACTGCCACACGCCCCACCACTAGATTCGCTAGTTGCCAATCCTTCGAACGTTAGGAAAAAATCGACTAAAAGAGCAACGCGTACGTTTCACAAGCGGCTCATACCGTGCCATGCGCGGCACCATCAAGATCAGTGGCCTCGGATCTCTTAGATCCAACCATTATCTTCTCTCCAAGAGTGGCGCGTGGACTACACGCGCCTCCACTGCCAGTGACAATCATCTGCCATCAATTCAATCCATCTTCTGGTTATTTTTTTCTTATGTTCCCTTTTTCCTAACCAATAATCAATATAAAGTGGTAGTGCAAGTCTCCTTCAGCCAATCCAGACCAATAAATTGCAGCGCACAACAATTCACTGCGACTTCCATTCATAGTTTTATAGTCTGTTTATCAGACTGTGTCAAAACCATTTTAAGTGGCTCCCCTTTGCTGGAAATGGGTGGGAGCCAAGTCATAGGCTCCAGATCCCTCTTTACTTTATTTTTTTTGTGTTGTAATTGTTGCTTTAGGAACTCCTACCCTACTGAATCTTGTATCTTATAACAGTTTATTATATATATAATATGCTTGTTTGAAAAAAGAAGAAGTTAAACACGTGAATAGTAGCTATATTTTATATTCTAGAAGAACAATCAATCAATCAAGAATCTCAATGAAAAAATCATAATTTTTAGCTTTATTAATAGTCCTTTTTGAAATTCTGGCTAAAATTAATTTGATTTATAGTGGTAAGAACAGATTAAGAGAGAATGACATTGCATTAAGATTGGTCACGAGATTCTATTCAAATAAGAGTCATAATGCATGTACAATACTTTTTACCAAAGTTTCAAATACCATACCGTACCGGTCGGTACGGCCGGTATTTTCCGTACCGGCCACCGGACTAGTACAGGTACACCCTGTGTTCCGTACCGGCTGAAATACCGGCCGTACCGGACGATATTTCAGCCTGTACCGGCCTATGTACCAGTCTATACCGACCGATATTTCGGCCTTATTTTTTTTATTTTTTTTTTCATATTTTCAAACTACAAGTTCATTTTTTGACCCTTAATTCAGATTAGGCTATTTATAATTTATATATCTATATATTTATATATAATTTATTTATATATAGACTATTATTTTGAAATATAATTTATATATATAATTTATTCATATACCGAAATGTTATCCCGAAACAGTAGATGAAACGATACTGGTACCAGAATATTTCGTTCCAGTGGCTTGACCGGTACGACATCCGGTACGGTATTCAAAACATTGTTTTTTACAGTTTTTTATATAATCATGTTTTAGAATGAGGGTATTTATGTAAAATGATGTTATTTTTATAAGTTATTTTATAAAAATGCCCTTGTATAAAAGGTTGTAAAAAAAGTTGTATGTCTATCATTTTCCATCCAAATAAATACGGGAAATGATATTCCCACTAACATGTATCAAATGTTGTTTTTTTTTTTTTACTAATGGTTATCAAAATGTTTTTTAATGAGTTTGTGTTTTTTTTTAAATGTTTAAGAGATTTTTAATAATGTTTAAAAAGAATATATATTTTTTTTTGCACTATCAGTAGATATTCTCTAACAGGGTCCAATAATAAATATATAGTAATAGAGAAAACCTTTTGGTCAGTACATCTGAAGTAGGCTTAAGAATAGCCTCCAATATAATAAAGCCACGTAGCCCATCCATTACTGAAGGAATGGTCGTGCACCGCACCGAACCTCGTCTTTCTCTCTTCAAAAACGCATCACACAAAAAATGTTCTCTCCCTCATGCTCATCTCTCTCTCTCTCTCTCTCTCTCTCTCTCTCTCTCTCTCGCATCAAATACCCATCAACGCAACTAAGCCCAAGACTGGGCATCGAAGCTCGTCTCTCTCTCTTAGAAAACGTATCGCACAGAGGTCAACTCTCCTTCTTTCTCTTTTGTCTCCCCAATCACACCGAAGAGCTCATCTCTCGCTCTCTCATCAAATACCCATCGCCACCAACCAGCCCAAGAGTGGTACGTATTGCGTTGGATTTTTATTTTATTTCAAAGAATGTTTATCTAGCATCGATTTGAACTGAGATAGGTGTGATACGTTTTTCCAATAAATTTAGTGTGGATTATTGCTTGAAATGGGTGGACTGAGATAGGATCTGAGATAGATGTTTGTTGTGAATCTAGGTGGATTTCGTATCATTTGTGATAAGGGAACCAATGAACTGTAATGGAAGTATTCAGTAAAGAAATAACATGCTATGCAGCGTCTAGTGGCGGCAACGTCTGGATGGGTGAGGGAACGTGTGGTTGGATGAGGTGAAATGCTGAGGTAAAAAATGTTTAGGAATTTTTGGGGAAAATTCTGATGGGGGTGGTCCTCATATAAGGTTTTACCATATTAATGACGTGGCAATTTCTTATTTGAGGTTGGTTTCCCCACAAAAATAGAAGATACCACTCCAAAGCAGTTCTGAATTAGAAAAAGTGTCGAATTTATAATTTTTCAGTTAGTTATTCTGTCATATTAGAGTATTATATATACGTTTTATCCTCTTAAATTTAAGTATATATATATCGATCCATAAAAAATATTTATTGACAAAAACACGAAGGGGTTCAGCACAACGGGCAAGCCGGAGGCTAGCATTGCCAACCAGTTTAAGCTCATGATCAGTGCCTTTTGCCTTTACAACATCCTCATTAGATTAATCAAATGGCAGCTGAACTCTTAATTTAGCTCATCTCATCATAAATTGAAATATATTGGATTAGTAAGCAAAGCCATCCAACCCATGAGCTACAATAAAGCCAAAGCCAAAGACAAATATGACTTGCTATTATAGCCAGGTAATATATTTTTATATCAATTTTTTCACAATCTCTATTTTCTAATTGTATAGACTATTGGATTGTGAAAGTTAAAATGGAAATGATTGTTGAAGATTATGAGAAAAAAAAAGCATTAAAAATATTTAAAAATAATTAAAATGAGTAATAATATTTTATTATTATAGAGATTGAGATGACTAATAAAATATGGAGTTCAAGTTTTAAATGATTAGCCAAAAGTCAAAAAGTGACATATTAGCTAAACTTTAACTTTTAGAATTGATAATCCAATGAGGATGCTTGCATCTCTATTGGCTTAGCTAAATGGCCTTTCAATTCATAAGAGCATTGGCAATTTGATGGAGATCCAAGAAGGGCTAGGCGCGCCGAGGCTAGGAGTTTTGCATTGGGTTGCATGCATGATTCGGGTGGTGAGGTGATGAATGTCCAAGACAACTGCAACTAAAGGAGTCTCAAGTGTTGGCCAATTCCTTGATTTTAGGGATTGGATAACAAATCCCTTAATTTTAGGCCACATGTCCTTTAGTTTAGGGATTTATCTATTATTTCCATTATTTTAGGCATTTGAGTTGTTTCCTTAAACTTAGGAGTTTGATTTGTTTTAGGATTAGGAATTAAAAGAGTTTGATTTGTTTTGGGATTAGGAATTCAAAGAGTTTGATTTGTTTTGGGATTAGGAATTCAAAAGAGGTTAGGGGAGGACTAGTCAAACCCTACTACTATTTATTTGGCATTTTGGTTTGTAATTCATCATTACGATATTTTGAATGAATGAGAATTTTCTCTTCCAATCTTTTGAAAATTAAGTGTTAGCTTGAGTTAGTCTTAATTTTCACCAACCAACCCATTGGGATCTTTGTATTGCCTTGAGGTAACCCTAAATTCAACCACCCAATACACCACAAACACGTGAGTGAGAGTGAGGCTTCCATCATTGGTGCTTTCATTAAGAGTGTCCAACCCAAGGAGAGGAAGCTATGGTCGATCGACAACCAACTCATAGGGAGCGGATTGAGAACCTTGAAGCCACTTTGGAGGCACAACAAACCGCCACCAATGAAAGGTTTGGAAGGATAGAGGAGGTGCTCTACCAATTGGTGGATCAAATGAGGAATGGAGAGAGGAGGCGTCATAGGAGGAAAGCCCATAGTCCGGAGGGTTCCGTTGGATCTAAAAGAAGCCAACGCCGAGAGAGGGTGGAAGACTCGGATTCATCTTCTCAAGATTCCTCAAACACTTATGAGGAATCAATCGGGAAAAGTGAAGGAGAAGGAGGGAACTGTGATGAAAGGATAGGAGCACGTAGGGGGGGATTTTTCAAGCCAAAGATGGACTTTCCAAAGTTCAATGGTGATGACCCGAGCACGTGGGTTAGTAGAATCGAGCAATACTTCGAGCACAATCACATGGAGAGTCATGCTAAAGTGTCCTATGTCGCCTACTTCCTTGAAGGGGAGGCCAACCGATGGTGGCAATGGATGAGGAAGACCTATGGGGCTCGAATGAAAGAGTTGAAATGGAGGAAGTTTGTCAAGGAGCTTTTGAGGAGGTTCGGGCCAACCAAGTATATGGACTACCATGAGACTCTCTCAAAAATCAAGCAAACCGGATTTTTAAGAGATTATCAAAAAGAGTTTGAATACTTGTCCACTAGAGCACATGGGTGGTCGGAGAAGGCCCTCATTGGGACCTTTGTAGGTGGCTTAAAGAGTGAGTTGGCGGCGAAGGTGAAGCTTAGGAAGCTGAAGACTTTGATGCAAGTTTTGGAGGTTGCACGGATCAAGGAAGATCAACTTCAAGATTTAAAGAAGAGTTGTCGGTTTGAGGTAAGAAAACCACTCCCAATGGTTTCCAAATTTGGTGCAAACAAGACCTTTGGCAAGGACTTCTCGTCGGGAGGTCATAGTGGAGGTGCAACAAGCGGAAACAAAACCTTATGCGGGTGTGAAGAGGCTATCTTGGGAAGAGATGCAACAAAGAAGAGAGAATGGATTTTGTTTCAATTGCAATGAAAGGTTCACTATGGGCCACAAATGCAAAGCCAAGCAAATCTTTCTCATAGAAGTGGAGTCGAAAGAAGAGGAAGGACAAATGGAGGAAGAGCAAGGGCAAAAGGAGCAAGAGCAAGCAGAGCCCGAGGGGGGAAACCCTCATATTTCTATTTATGCTTTGGCGGGTGTTGCCGGGCCTAGAACACAAGCACACATTGGCAAGATGGAGGTAACGGTTCTTGTGGATATTGGTTCGTCTCTAAATTTCATCAATTCTAAAGTAGACGAGAGCTTGAGGTTGCCTATGACTTCCATCACTCCATTCAATGTCAAGGTAGCTAGTGAGGAGAAATTGATGTGTAGAGAAGTACATAAAAATATATGTTTGAAAATACAAAATCTTAAGATTGTGGCAGACTTATATTCTTTACCTATTGTTGGGTTGGATGTTGTGTTGGGTGTGCAATGGTTAGAGAAGCTAGGGAAGACAGTGTCGGATTACAAAAAAATGACTATGGAGTTTATGTTGGGGGATAAATGGATGACCATGAAAATGAATGGAAGAGGAGGGTGCAAGGCCATGGGGCCTAATGAGATGGAAAAAATCTTAAGACGTGGGGGGCAATGTTTTGCTATAACATTGGCCTCCCAACCGATGGGCATGAGTGAGGGACATGAAGTGGAAGATAGGGGCTTGGAGAGGGAGTTAGGTGCTAAGGTTCCTAATGACTTGAGGGAGTATGTGAGAAAATGTGGTCAAGTGGCAACCGAAGCCTTGGTTCAATGAAGGGGGCTCCCAACCGAAGGTGCTACATGGGAGAGTGTTCAGGTTCTCAATGATCAATTCCTAGATTTGGACCTTGAGGACAAGGTCAGTCTTGAAGAGGGAACGATTGATGGAGATCCAAGAAAGGCTAGACGAGCCGAGGCTAGGAGGTTTGCATTGGGTTGCATGCATGACTCGGGTGGTGAGATTATGGGCGTCCAAGACAAGTGCAACTAGAAGAGTATCAAGTGTTGGCCAATTCCTTGATTTTAGGGATTGGATGACAGGATGACAAGATGACAAATCTCTTAATTTGAGACCACATGTTCTTTAGTTTGGAAATTTATCTATTATTTCCATTATTTTAGGCATTTGAATTATTTCCTTAAACTTAGGAATTTGATTTGTTTTAGGATTAGGAATTAAAAGTGTTTGATTTGTTTTGGGATTAGGAATTCAAAGAGTTTGATTTGTTTTGGGATTATGAATTCAAAAGAAGTTGGGGGAGGACTAGCCAAACCCTACTTCTATTTATTTGGTATTTTGGCTTGTAATTAATCATTATGATATTTTGAATGAATGGAAATTTTCTCTTCCAATCTTCTGAGAATTGAGTGTTAGCTTGAGTTAGTCTTAATTTTCACCAATTAACCCATTGGAATCTTTGTATTGCCTCGAGGTAACTCTAAATTCAACCACCCAACACACCACAAACATGTGAGTGAGAGTGAGGTTTCCATCACAATGGCCTAGCCAAATGTCAATGCAAGTCCAAACTTTAGCTAGATGTGAAAAAAATCCTCTACATTGAACTAGTCAATAATCCAAAACTTAAGACTTGAAGTACAGTAATTCTTAGATGCTCTCGAGAGTTACTACTCATGCTGGATAAGTGTATTTTATTATTTCAACTACCTCCCTCTCTCTTTTCTCTTTCTTCATCCCGAACATTTCCCTCGTTCTTTCCATAAAATTTTTCAAAAGCTCCCAGCAATACCTACGTCTTCTTCAACCCGTCCTACAACCCCGGCGATTCGGTATTTGTATGCTTCTCTCTCTCTCTCTCTCTCTCTCTCTCTCCGTTTGTCTTCAGTTCACTTTCTCTTTCTTTCTTTCTCGTATTTCTCATCTATCTTCGAGTATCCTAACCTAACCTATTTGTATGTTTGTTAATGCAATTTCAGTTGACCCATGTCTGCATTCATGCTCATTTTGGTGTGAATTTTGATTGATTTTTGAGATATTAGGTTTATGGGTTGTGATTGTTAGTGCAAAAGTTGGTGTCTTTGGGGACTGGTAAACCAGAACCATCCATACAATTCACTTAGAACCTTCCCGTGTACACCAGAAAGTAGTACCGATATCTATAAACACAATTTGCGTGGTTATGGTAAATTTGTTGATTAGTTTCTTTAATTTCCGTAGTACCCATACAGTTCCCCTTGCTAATTAGTTTCTTTAATTTCGTGGTTATGGTCAATTTGCCCCACTGGTGCCCACCAGATGCATTTGTTGATCCCCAATTGTTTCCCTTACTTCCACCAGCTTCATTCGTTGATACGGTTCCTTTGTTCTAGCCACCAGTGAGAGCACCACTAGAGCCTCCCCTATCTGAATTGCCTTTACTAAATACCTCAACCAATGGTGGGAGTTTTGTGTGAAAGGTATTCTATTTATAATCATTCATTATCTTGAGTCAACATTTTGTGAAAAGATGTTTTAGAATGCATGTAAAGGATAATTGTGAATGATTGGTGTTCTGTTTATAATCATTCATTATCTTGAGCCAATGGTGGGGTTTGTTCTAATTGTGAATGATTGGTGTATAATATGTTGCCATTTATATTGGATAGTCTTTAATATTAGCCAACCATTAAACAATACCTCAAACTCAAACTGGAGATGACTGTGAGCTAAGAATGTGATAGACCTAGAACTAGAGACAATGAATCAAACGTTAGGGGATGGTGGATCAGAGGCTGCAGGTGGTTGTTTGATGCAATTTAGTGGTGAATCAAGTGTCTTATTGTATTATAGTGGAGCTCTTATTTGTTTCTTGAAAGCTGTTTCTTCACCTAAAGTCCATTTCTTTTTTTTCATCAAGTCATTAAAAAATAACTTTCTATCTAGAGGAATACCATATACCTTTCAACAGTTCCTGGTTTGATGAACTTGTAGGCATATTTTCTTTTATTTCAAATAGATGTATCTTCATCTTACGTTCTATTTTAATGGTTGTGACCAAATGTTGTGGTGCAGAGATTTGTCGAGCAACAACTTAATGGTCGTTTGCCTCCCTTGTTGGAAAATTTGTCATCTCTTACCACATTGTGGGTGATTACTTAAAAATATGTACATTATTTCTTGTACATCTACAATACATCATAATTCCAATAATTGTATACACTTAATGCAGGCACTTACACAACAATCAACTTTCTTGAACACTTGATGTTTTACAGGATCTTCCCCTTCAGGATCTGTACCATTATTTCTTAGTCTGATTTAAAAAATAATAATAATATTGCTTCTTGGAAATTTACCATTCTAGGATTTGGTCTTATATCATAAGTTGCCATGAGGAAATATGTGCTGCCTTCTACAACTCATAATTGTTTCGCTTTTTGTATAGGAACATTACTTTACAGTTTGTGAGGTAGATTAACATTAAATTCAAATGGTTAAGGAAATCTAAGCAGTTTATTGATTGAATTGAACCTCTTAATTTGCATTTTCTACTACCAAACTTAGTAGCGAATGCACATTAGACTTGCCAATCGATAGTCAAGTTCTTGGCAAAAATTAGTTTGTTGGTTTCAAGAATTGTTGTATAAAAAACTTTTGTGTCAAATATTATTAAAATATATTAAGTGTATTTGCATAATAAAAAATAAAAAAATTAAAATATATAATATTATATTATTATTTTGACTTTAAGATGGCTAATCCAATATGGACTCACTTACTCAAAAGTTGATACTATAGTAAAAAATTAAGATTCTAGCTAAATTTTAGACTAATAATGATTAGGTCATTACCAATGCTCTAAAATGATAATATCTGTAAGTAGATTGTTAGGTTTACCACACAATTTGCATATATTTGGAGTTAAATGTAAACCTTTGATTTTTTTTTTCTTTCTTTCTTTGTCTCCCATCGATTAGTTTTATGTTGTTTTTGTTAAATTTTTATTTATTTTTTCTTGTTTGCCTTCTTCATCTCCTTTGTTTTTTTATTGGTCCTATTGACTTCTGCGGAACTCTTCCTACTATCCTCTTATTTCGATTATCATCTTCCACTTCAAACTTTCCTACTTAGATACCACTCCAATAAGATTGCTGATTATTCTTCTTCTTCTTTTCATTTTGTGTTGCAGATCTAAGAAATTTGGATTAGATGGTGGTTTAGTAATTTGACGCTTTTCAGATTATGGATTTGAATCACATTTAGCGTACATTAAATGCATTTTCAAGGCTAATAGCCATCTTGCCATTTTGGGATGGGTGAGCATTTCTTGCTGCTGCTATGAACTACTTCAGATTGTCTTTTAACAATCTGAGTTTTGAGTTTTGTCTGAGTTTGAGTTTGATAGTCTGAGTTTGATTTTGAGTTTGATTCTGAGTTTAGTTTGATAGTTTGATTTTGAGTTTGAGAGTGAAGTTTCCTGCTTTCAATTTATGTCTCTTAAACACAAGGTGTCCTGGTTGCAATTGATCATTATTTTCTTGTTGTTTGAAGCTAAATATCCAAGACCTTCAGATCGACGGAGGGTGATAGTACTCACTACGGCCAACAGAGATCGATTGAAGGGTGAGGCTCCTCACTTCGGCCTGAGGAGAGCGAGAGCGTGAGAGAGGGGGGCTGAGAATCAGACCTTCAGATTCGAAGGGGAGACTGAGAAAGAGAGAGAGAGAGAGAGAGAGAAGGTTGGGGGGGGGGAGTTGTGTCACAGTCTCGGGAGAGGGGGGTTGGGAGAAAGTCCCTACGAAATCAATTATTCCCCTGGAATCAATTCTATTTCACATTTGGGAGAAACTCATACGTGGCATCTCATGATCGGGGGGTGTAAAACGTTTAAACATAGGTGCTGCTCCCAGGCGCTCCCATTTGCTAAACTTGAGCGGAAGGAATACTAATACTCTTCAGAGTACACTATAATTAACTGGTGTTTGACGGCAATGATCATCCTGCCGAAACTGTGTACAAATACCGGAGGCACTCCATGATCAAATGGACCATGAAGATTTGGAGCCTCCTTTCCCTCCAAAATCATCTTCGCCAACGACCTTTCCTAACGTTTGAACCCGTTACTCTCCCGACCACTTTCCTCTTCCCTGCTAAATTTATCCAAACCTACGTTAAATTTGGCGGAGACCCACAAACTGCAACTATTCTAAGCTCAATCCATAAGGGGAGTTTAACACCCAGCTCCATATCCTACTCCAAGCTCCTCTCACAATGCACTGCTTCCAAGTCTGTAAGTTCAGGCATGGAAGTCCATGCCCATGTAGTTAGATTTGGATTATCTGAGGACCGGAATGTTAGGAACCATTTGGTAAATCTGTATTCAAAGTGTCGGTGTTTTGGGTATGCCCGGAAACTGGTTGAGGAAAGTACTGAACCGGATTTGGTTTCTTGGTCTGCTTTGATATCTGGGTATGCACAAAATGGGCTTGGTAAAGAAGCTATATTGGCCTTTCATGAGATGCACTTGTTGGGTGTCAAGTGCAACGAGTTTACATTTCCAAGTGTTCTTAAGGCGTGCTCTGTAACGAAGGATTTGGGGCTGGGGAAGCAGGTTCATGGGATTGTGGTGGTAACAGGGTTTGAATTCGATGTGTTTGTTGCAAATACTTTGATTGTATTGTATGCAAAAACTGGGGAGTTAGGGGATTCAAGGAGACTGTTTTATGCAATTCCAGAGCGGGGTGTTGTTTCATGGAATGCATTGTTTTCTTCTTATGTGCAGAGCAGTTTCTGTGGGGAAGCACTAGATTTGTTTCAGGAGATGGTTTCGAATGGAATAAGCCCAAATGAATTTAGTTTGTCAAGTATACTGAATGCTTGCTCGGGTTTGGGGAATGGTGGTCAAGGAAAGAAAATGCATGGGTATTTGGTAAAGCTTGGATATGATTATGATCCGTTCTCAGCAAACGCACTTGTTGACATGTATGCAAAAGTAGGAGATATCGAAGATGCAATTATTGTTTTCGAGGAAATTGCACAACCTGATATTGTTTCCTGGAATGCTGTAATTGCTGGCTGCGTTCTTCATGGGAACCATGATTGGGCTTTGAAGTTATTTGGGCAAATGAGAAGATCAGAAACACGTCCAAATATGTTTACCTTATCAAGTGCTCTTAAAGCTTGTGCTGGAATGGGGCTCAAAGAATTGGGTAGACAGTTGCACTCTAGATTGATAAAAATGGACACAGAATCAGATTTGTTTGTGGGTGTGGGACTGATAGATATGTACTCAAAGTGCCATATGATGGGTGAAGCAAGGATGGTTTTTAATTTGATGCCAAACGAGGACTTGATTGCTTATAATGCTGTTATCTCTGGACATTCACACAATGGGGAAGACATGGAAGCTGTATCACTTTTTACTGAGATGCATAAGGAAGGAATAGGATTCAACCAGACTACTTTATGCACAGTCCTCAAATCCACAGCTAGCTTGGAGGCTATCAATGTTTCTAGACAACTTCATGCACTTTCAGTGAAATTTGGTTTTCATTCAGATATTTATGTCATAAACAGCATTCTTGATGCATATGGAAAGTGTAGTCGTCTAGATGATGCAACCAGAACTTTTGAAGAATGCCCAATTGGAGATCTGGTGGCTTTCACATCCATGATCACTGCTTATTCTCAGTATGGTCAAGGTGAGGAAGCTCTAAAGCTCTATTTGCAAATGCATGACAGGGGGATCAAGCCAGACCCATTTGTTTGTAGTTCCCTTCTAAATGCTTGTGCAAATTTATCGGCATATGAACAAGGTAAACAGATACATGTTCATGCTCTGAAGTTTGGGTTCATGTCTGATGTATTTGCTGGAAATTCTATAGTTAACATGTACGCAAAGTGTGGAAGCATAGATGATGCAGATCGTGCTTTCTCTGAGATACCCCAGAGAGGAATAGTATCATGGTCTGCAATGATTGGGGGACTTGCACAACACGGCCATGGGAAACAGGCCATCCAATTGTTTAACCAGATGCTTAAAGATGATGTTTCCCCAAATCATATAACTTTAGTTAGCGTCCTTTGTGCATGCAATCATGCAGGTTTGGTAAGCGAAGCCAGAGAATATTTTGATTCAATGAGAGAGTTGTTTGGCATTGAACCAATGCAAGAGCATTATGCTTGTATGATTGATCTCCTTGGCCGTGCTGGGAAATTAGATGAAGCAATGGAACTTGTAAATACAATGCCATTTCAGGCTAATGCTTCGGTTTGGGGTGCCCTTCTTGGTGCTGCAAGAATCCATAAAAATGTTCATCTTGGCCAACATGCTGCTGAGATGCTCCTAACGCTTGAACCAGAGAAATCAGGTACCTATGTGCTTCTTGCAAACATTTATGCATCAGCTGGCATGTGGGAAAATGTTGCAAAGGTGAGAAGGCTTATGAAAGATAGCATGGTGAAGAAGGAACCTGGAATGAGTTGGATTGAGGTCAAAGACAAAGTATACACCTTTATAGTAGGAGATAGAAGCCATTCTAGAAGCAAGGAAATATATGCCAAACTTGATGATCTCGCTGCCTTGATGAATAAAGCTGGCTATGTTCCAATGGTAGAGATTGACCTTCATGATCTGGAACAGAGTGAAAAGGAGCGGCTTCTGTTCCACCACAGCGAAAAACTTGCAGTGGCTTTTGGTTTAATTGCTACTCCACCAGGAGTTCCCATTAGGGTGAAGAAGAATCTTCGAATCTGCGTTGACTGCCACACTGCATTCAAGTTCATTTGTAAAATTGTCTCAAGGGAGATTATCGTGAGAGACATCAATAGATTCCACCATTTTAAAGGAGGTTTGTGTTCTTGTGGAGATTATTGGTGATCTCTGTGGAGTAGTGCTCCCTTTACCACTCATGTCCATCCTGTGGAGGTGAAGCGCTCTCCTTTTGCTACCAAAGTACACACCCTATGCAGACACTACCCATTCATTATCCGACATAGAGGCATATTGGAGGCCTGTCAAGAACCTACAGCTTTAACCCAACTAACCCCAAAAATTAATTTGTATTCCTTGATATCTATTGATTTAAATGTAATATTACATTCTCCACAAGTGATTTTATTAATAGAAAATTATTTGCTTTATGTTGTGCTTTTTCATTTTCAGGGCAAAAATTATCAGTGATCAGCGTATATACTTAAAGCAACCTGGGAAAGTGGAATGATTACTTTCCTGAGACTATTTTTTAATTTTCCTGAAATGATTATTCGACAATATATGATCTATATTCTTCTACAGATGATGTTCAAAGTTTGCTCCTTTCTCTTGAAGGTCGAGACTGATTTCACTTCATCCGGTTTAAGAAAATAAGGTTCACTGGGGAAAAAGTTTGTGTGCCACCAAGATTGAAAAATATAAAGGTTGTTTCCTTGGAATGAATACCATCGTCAAGCCAAAATGGATTTGGGCCAAACAATAATATTGAAGCTGATTTAAATACAAAATCTACACGATCCATTTACAACGGAAAAAATTGACTTTGCTCCTGTTCGGTATTCTCACATTAACACTATTGACTCCTCTGACATTATGGTCAACAGTGAGTATTTCACTTTGATTGAGATTCTGCCACCAACTACACACAGCTTGGCTCCGGTGACCACCCAATATCCAGGCGGGTCCTCTGGGCCCCTCACCATTTCCTTCGTATTAACAAAAGTTGCCATTTTTGGGGCCCTTGGTGGTAAGGATGGTCCCCCTGGATAAACTGCTGAATTCATATCCACTTTGGCTGGCTTCTCAGGTCGATTCAGTCCAGCACTAAATCTTGTGCTAATCATCATTGAGATGAATCCAGATTTTTGAGATGAAGTTGTGGATCCTTCCCATTCTGATCTACGTATCCTTGCAGATGCCACCATGGAGTATCCAAGCCTCAAGAACAAAACTTTCCTCATTCCAATTACCTTAACTTCAAACCAGGCCTTTGTCAAAATAGGAGCAAAGTCATCAATGTGAGAACCATTGTACTGCACTGGGGCAGTGCAGACATGAGAGAATATGCTCCACTTGACAGGTTCAAAGTAGGCTCGATCAGCTGGTTCCTCAATGGGCTCAAAACTGTGGTCATCTGAGAGTCGGAGAATCTTGGGAACAGTTGAGAGATGCTGAAGATGAATTGCAAGATGGTCACTTCTCTTGCCTTCCAAGTATAGACGGACCCCTGTCACTGGCCGATTTCCAGAGTTAACCTGCAAATTTCAAGATTATCAACCAGAATATAACTTGAAATACGGTGTAATGTAACAACATGCTTGAATACTGGAAAACAAATCCATCAATTTGTTTCAATAATGGCCGGCATCCAGTTCGTTATGAGGCAAATGTTGTAAAGATAGTACATGTTTCGTTTGGTTTCTTCTATAGCCCAAATAAAAAAGTTTTGAAAAAATAGAACACATATTGAACTAAGTCACAAGTTTGTTGACTCTTTGGTTGAAAGAATTATATTTACATTTAAAGGAGTAATGAAGGGCATGCAGCAGTTACGTGGAAGTTCATTATATGAGTTTCTTCCTTAAGCTCAAAATCTACCTCATAAAAACAGCAAATGAAATTATGCCCAGACCTTGGCTATTTCAAATCCCTAATGCATAAAAAACAAGTACTAATCCTGACTAGAAGTGAAATGCACCTTTGGAGTTCAGATGGATTTGTCAAGTATGATATAAAACTTACCAACTCAGAGAAATAATAGTCACTGTCTATAAGTCCATGTAATTCTAAACAGTCTTCTCTAAAACTAATTAATCCACATAATGAGATCACGGGTAATTTGAGATCTTAAGCTTAATGGTATCAATATGCAACATAAGGACTTACCTGCATGGTGTTGACAAAAAGCCTGGGGCCCATTAAACTGAACTGAAGAGATGGAGAAACTTGTTTTCTGTGCCTAAGACTGAGCGGTAAATCACTATACATTGGAGCCCATTGACGAGGCAGTTGAAATTCGAGAAATTGATGGAGTTCCTCTATTGGTGGTTTATCTGCATGATTTAACAACCATCACACTCTCAGAGACCAATACAGGTGATAATTGATAGGAAAACACCACTGTGATTCCAGTAAATATGGTAATTCCACATGCTAAATTTATCAGATATAAGACTTGGAGATTGGTTTTTTTTTTCAGACTTACAGATTCACCCACAGGCTACAACGAATTAATCACAGCAACAAAAATGGAATAAAGCTAACTTATGTGTAATAGTCTCATAATATATGCAATACATGTACCAATCCTACCTGATATAAAGTTGGATTCATAGCATCAAGAGGGATAAGAACTGAAATCAGAGACAGACTTATACAGCGAATGAAGCAGAGAAAAATGCAGGGGCAAAAATTTAAGGTCTATCCAGCAGGGAAGTGTCTTGTTCACACAATTCCGCCAGCAAAATGAAGGATTAGATGGTCACCTCCAGTGTGTCCAACATTGTTTCACAGCACCCATATATGTAGTATGATCAATGATATTCCATTAAATAGTTTACATGAAAATTCTTTTGAGTTATAATCTTTTTAAATCACATTTTGTGCTACAGAAAATGCACGTTTGGACTGAACTTGGGGCTGTCTAGACAACCTTCAATCAGGCCAAACTCAGATCCATGATGCTATCTTGGTTGGTCCAGCAAGAGAAACTGCCACACCTCAGTTTGCGAAAGATACAGGAAAATTAATACCCCCATGGTCCTCACGAATTTGACAATCTCTCCATCTTGTGAAATTGAAATATAACAGTGCTCACGCGAAACTTGGAACCATAGAGATCAAACTGACTGATAAGAGATACCTATACTCACATCTAAGGTAGAGATTCACAGCGTGAATTAGGAATCCATTGCCTCGGATACCACTCAAGAGTGAAGTGATGGGCACAAACGACATTGATATGACATAAGGAGATTGTGATATGGTTGAGAGCCACTGGTTATGATCTTGACCTGTATCAACACCTCCCCTTCGGATATAGATGCACACTACATCCTGCAAAAAAATATTAATCTTGAACACTTTTCCAAAGTAGCCTATTTCCCAACAAGAACAATAAGGAATGCAGCCACAGCAGAAAGTAAAAGGTTTACATCAATCTTCGAGTAAGTGACACCTGGACGCCTAAGAGAGGCAGAAAAGGCTTTACGAAGATCCAAGGGGATAGAATGTTCTTCCTGAGCAACAAATAGAAATATTAGAGTAGAACAAGGAGGGAAAAAATCAATTTTTAAGGAAAGTGATGACAAAAGTGCCCTATGCTATCTTAGGACTCAATAAATTTATGAAGAAGTTGACAATTGACATTGGTGCTATTGGAACTTCTGAGAATTCAGACAGCGGCAAGAGTCCAGCATAAAAAATGGTTCGGAAATTAATTTTCCTGAGATTTCTTCTCTTTTGTTTTTTCTTTTAAGTATGTCGCATGTTCTCATTAATTTTGAGTCAGGATAAGCTAAAATGTAGAAACATCACCCTGTACTGTGGCTGAAAACTTGCAGAAATTAGAATTTTTTTTTTTTTAAAAAAATGTTCCATAGCAGCCAAACATTATCATATCCAAAAATTTGGTAGTACTCTATTACTTCTCTTATATTACCCATCATTGTGATGCATCTTACAAACACTTTAACAATAATAGTGATGTTACCACATGGTGATGATGTTATCGTCAAGATCCTATGTACCTTCAGTTTTCCTGATAATTCAGCAGAGTTTAGTAAGAAACTTCCATTCCCATCTTCAGAAAATCTCTGATCAGCCAATTGCTTTAATAATTTCTGGACTTCAGTGGGCTGAATATTTGAAGTTTCCAACTGCTTTGTGTAAATTACATCCTTGCCTCCCATCTTTACCCCAACAATAATATGAGTACCGTATTTTTCAATGAACCTGGGAAATCACATTATAAAACATTAACAATTGAGATACCGTAGGGAAAACCTTACAATTAAAACCTTAATTTCAACAGGACCATTATTCCAAAGACCACAGTGGATTTTCAGAAGTTACGGCATGCACAGGTTTCATTCTTTGAGCTCGGGATGACTTCCAAATCTTTTATTTTTTTGAAAAAAAAATCGCAACTTTATTAGTGTAACACATTCTGGGCACTTATACATCGAACATTCTCAGTATACAAAATCTTACTCGGCAAGAGCAGCAGGATCCCATGAAGAAGGGACATCTTGTTTGACGTGCTCGGAGAGTGTTATCTGGGATCTGTCCAACTCAATGTTATATAGAGCTATAAACCAACCATCCATTGCAACACACCTTGTGATAGCTGCATCCTTCTGCCAGCACCCCTTGAAGTCAAACATTGCATTGAATAGCCCCGATGGTATTTTGCCAGATAATGACATTTCGCGATTATGTTGCTCCGACATCTGGCATAAATTATCAGATAATTGTAAGAAATTTGATTTTATAAGATGTTCCAAACATTCCATCCGTCCTAAAAAAAGTATAGGTTTATGCTAGGCTAAATTAAAATGATTGAAAATATGACTAATAATGAGTAAAAAATATTCCTAGAGTTTTCTTTGATGGCTAAGAAAACTATCTAATAGATTAGAGGGATAAAGGTTCCTGCCAAAAACTTAATTTGTGTTATGTAACCATCATAAGATACTCTTAAGATCAAGTTGTTAGGCGGTGATTTTCTAATTTTCAAAACAATTCTCCAGAAATTTTTTTTTTTAATAAGTAAACGTTTAAGTTAAGAATGATATACAATTCTCCAGAAATGATTATGGAGAGAGGTAATACCAGTGGGCCAGTAGGGGTGTAAATCGGTCCGGTCCGATCCGGGGGTGATGAACCGAGTGTCTATCATTTTCTTCGGACCAAACATCCCTAGGGACCAGACCGGACCAGTAGCTATCGGTCCGGTCCGTTCCCTTCTGTCCAATCCAATTATTTATTTATTTTTATTTTTTTAAATATTAATAAAGAATTTTTATTTAAAATATCAAATTAAAATTAAGTAAATTATTAATGTGATTATGTAATTAACTCAATAAAAAATTATTTTAGATGGTCAATGATAATAAATTAAATAAAAATTACATTCTTAACTTATATAATTACTATATAATTAGTTAATTGATATTATACATTAGTTAATTGATAGAATATTAATTTGTTAATAATATATTTAAAATTTTATATTTTTAATGGTGATAAGTTAGATGAAAAAGATTAGACAAAAATTACATAATTAATTATATAATTATTATATAAATAAAATATATAAAATATATTTTTTAAAAAAATTGGGTCAATCCATCCGGTCCGGGGTGGGAAACTGAACTGGGACAGGACCGCACCAACCGGTCCGGACCGACCAACTTTTACGCCTACATACCAGTCTCGTTTTATTTTATAGATTTAATATCGCCAAGCATAAAGTTGATCCTTAGATTATAAAATCATGTTACTACCTTTAACAATAATACCCAAAGTTACACAAAGCAGCAAATGCCACTCACGCCATTGTAATATTTGAACTGGCCCAAAATAATAATTACTAATCATTATTTTCTTGAAGTTTACTCTACCGAATCTGATTGAAATCCTTTGTTTTTCTCTATTTTCTCGCAGTATTCAGTCATTATTTTCCAGAATATAAAATTTTACACGTGGAAAGACAGGGTAAAGAAGCCACACATCTGTTAGCACGGCATGCTCGAAACATTGATGATACCCTACAATGGTCCAGATGTGACCTTTAATCGTTTTCTAGAATTTTCTTTAACTAGAATTCTATTTTCTTTTTTAATTTTTAGCATAATTATAACAAAACAAAAAAGTTACCTGGTGAAATGAAACGACATCTGAGCGAAACCTGGTGCGCTCACCTTTGTCGCACTTGATGGAGGTGGGCACTTGAGGGACGACCAACCCGCCGGGAAGCACGAGGTCTCGGGTCACGGTATGGTCCAGCTCGATCAACCTCGACCCGGAAGGACCCGACTTGCACGACAACAGGCGGATATCGTTGCAGAGATCGTAACCGAGGCCGATAGCTGCGATAGCTTTCTCGGCGGCGAAATGGGGATTCAAGCGAGGGCCGCTGCGAGCCATTGATGCCCAGTCGTAGGTTGGATGTTGTGCCCCTCTCTCGATGGGCTTCTAAGGTTTTCGTTGAACAAGGAAGATGAAGAAGAAGAAGACGACCCATTGAAGTTGGAGTAGTCTTTGGGTTTTTCAGTATCCACAGCCTGGAAGGGCATTCTTTTCTTCATTTTTTTCTTCATTTCTTTAACACTGAGAGCGACAGGTTTTCTATTCAAACTTCAAAGCGTGGACTGCTGACAATGTACGCGAAGTGCGATTAACGATTCGAACTAGAAGCGGCTGGCGGCTGGCGGGCATGTCTGTGTATCCGGATCGTGTGCCGGCTGCATCGCGTCGGTCGGATGTTCGGAGTTGGTCGTCCTTGTTAATAAAATAGGAGTTTTGTTATGGCATTAGCATTGACTTGTTTAAAATTAAAGATTGGTCAAATTGTAGATAATATGTGTTAAAAAGTTTTTACATTGGATTGGATATCTCTAAAATAATTTAGATGTTAGTTATAGTGATTAGCCAAATTTAAAGAACTAAATTGATTCACCAAAAGTTAAAATAATAATTTCTCACTCCAAGCAAACATTAAAATATTAATTTCTCACTCCAATAAAAATATTATTTGATTTGTAATTAAGAAATTTAGATAGAGTTTTTGATGAGTTTAATCAAATATTTTTTGTTATTAGCATTAAATGATTTTTTTAATATTAATTTAATTAGAATATAATTATTATTAATATTAAATTGGTAGAATTATAAAATGTGATATAAAAAAATTAAATAACAAAATTATTAATTAAATAATATTTTATTATTATAGAGAGAGTAAATGGCTAATCCAATGTGGGGATTGAATTTAAATAGAATATGCAAATGTAAAAAAGTGTGATATTAGCTAAAATTTGAAGATATATTTAGCCAATCCAATGTTAGTGCTCTTACGTAGAAACAAGTTTGCATATCAATATGTGTATTAATGATGATGCTTCATATTTTAAATTTAAATTAGTATTATTTTTAATAAAATTTATTTTTTGACCAATTATATTAAAAAGAAACACGTATTAATGCACATAATCGCTTACAACTAGATTTTTTAATAAAATAAAAACAAGCAAAATGATACTCATATCAAGTGTGAAAATGATACCAGCTACCTTATACCAAATTACCAAGTATGAAAATTATATTAGTAAAAATATATATATTTATATGAAAATTATATTAATCATCCTTCCACCACACATTATATATAATTTTTATTTATTTTTTTCTTACTAAATATATGATATATAGATGATGAGTAAAAAAATTTAATTAATTTAAGAAAATAATAATAATATATGGTGTGTAGAGATAATAAATACCAAACATATTTTGTATACATAAAGTGTATCAATTTTTTTTTCTTAAAGAGATGTTCGTTTATATTTGAGTATCGTATTTTTTTTATTTTTTTAATAAATATTTTTTAAAAACATAGCAATATCAACTTTGAAAAATATAGACACAGATTTAAAAAAAAAAAAGATATTTTGATAAAATAACTTATACAAATAATTTTATTTTATAAAAATAATTTTATTTTAAACATGATTGAATAGAAATTGAGATTAATATTTTTTACTCTCGGAATTTTTGTGAAGTTCCTTTGATTTGATTAACTTCTTTTATAGACAAAATTTGGTGCTTTTCAGATTTTGAAGCTAAAATGTTTTAAAACTTTTAATAGAACTTCCTTATTGGGCCGAAAACGGGAAGATAAATGAGGGTTAATTAAGGTGATATTCTATTAGCGTTGGAATTAATTCACATTCCCAATAGAAATTTGACTTTCAATTATTTGTCTCCAAAATGGCATAAAAATTCAAAAGACTTTGCGCCTAGAGTTTTGTTATAGATTAGCTACTGTTTTACCACACATTCCACATTTTTATTTTTTTTAACTTTATGTCAGACCCATCACCATTACCTTCAACCTCTCTCTCCCCTCAATCTCTCTTTACAACCTCTCTCTCTCTCTCTCCCTCCCTCCCTCCTCAAGCTCTTCTCGGCCCCTCTCTCTCTTCCAGCACTCTCTCTCTCTTCGAATCTCTCTCCTCGACTTTTCTCTCCGACCTCTCACTCCTCAAGTTTTGTTAAAGTAAAGAGAAGAGCAAAAAACCCACACGTCAAGTATGGGGCGTGATCCGTAAAGTTTTTCTTGCATCTAATTTGCTAATTGTTTGATTTAATTACTAAAATGAAGGAAAATTTCATACCCAAATAAAAATACTTAAAGAGTGATTATCTTTATGGAGATTGGATGATCAAAGATCAATATCCCTAAAGATTTAAAACATATTAAAATTCTTATTAAAAGTCGTAGAGTTGATTATCTTCATGTATGTGATTATCTGAATCCGGGATTTTCCCTCATAAAATAATGGATTGGAACTCCTCTCCATAAATCAAACTAACTATCAACCGTCAAGTGAGAGCTTAATTTTCTAAACTACCTAACACATTAGAAACCCAGTAGAATGTGTCCCATTATCTTAAGCCCAAGATATTAGATCCATTCGGATAGAATTGAGGCCCAAAGTTGAGGGTGTTACAATGACTCTATTACCCTCACGCTGTCGCTATTCGTTACCATGGTTTCACGATTCACACCCCCACACTCATTAATTTGTCTTTCAAATTGCCAATATTTCAACTCGATCGAAACACAGATTTGTTGATGTTTCCCTGTAAAATCACGTGGTTTTATAAATGTTTTGGACTAATCTTATTCATCTTTTTTATTATTTTTTTAAAGAATAATACTAAATACAAATTTTAAACAAACAAGTCTAATATAAATTTTTATAAAAATATGAGTTCAACTACTAAATAATATTTTTCTTTTTATATTTTTTTAAAATAAGATCTTTACTTTTTTATTAAGTCTTACGCGAGATTATCGATTTAAAATTTGTATAAATTATTTTAAAAAAATGATTACTAAATTAAACAGGGAATAAATGTGCAAATAATCCCGACAAAGCGTCGTCATAACCGCGGAAACAAAGGCAATATGTAGGCCAGGAATAGCACGTGGTTTCATTGATTTTTAGATGCCTTCTACGAAATAGCGTCCAACTTCTGCACTTTGTACTACGATTGAACGCGAGCATATGTATGTCTGAATATTGCACGTGACTGTTTTTCATCTCATTTTATTTTTTTAATTTTTTAAAATTTTTATATAAAATATAAAATATAATAAATAATTCAATAATTTAAAATTTTAAAATAATAATAATATTATTAAAACATCCTCTAAGGGCATATTTGAATGAATTATTGGAGAATTAGTATCTCATAATTTTGTGAATAACACTAAAATAATTTAAGTGAATATAATTTATTAGATTTTAAGAAATAAGAGAGTAAAAGTTAAATAACAATATTATAAAATTAAAATTTATTTTTTATTTTTTATTTTTTATTTTTTATTTTAAAACTTGTAAAAATTGTATTGATTTTTATTTTTATACAATTATTAAATTTTAAATTTTAAATTTTTAAATTTTAAATTTAAAAATATTTTGTATTGGATAAGTGTTTATGAATGAAAATTGTGAGAAGTTTTTAAGTAAAAATTATAGGACCATGAAATTGTTCAAGCGTGACATTTTATAATAAGAAGTGGACAAATTGAACCTATACCTACTAATCGTCGGTTTAGATTGAGAGATTCACTATTATTCTCAAATTTTATATCTTAAATCTTATTACTATTTACAAACCATCTCAACTCATCTCTTCTAATTTAAACGGGACGTAAATGTACGTATTGGATTTATTATAAAAGTAATATTAAGTTGCCGTCTAGTATTGACCGCTGGGTGAGCCGTCGAGTATAAATTTATATTTTCATTTTATTTTATTTATATTTTTTATCCTTTTAAGATATTTTTAAAAAATATAAAAAAAAATGTTAATACACTAATAGTTAACTTTTTAATTATTAAATAAAAATAAAAAAATATATATTATATTAAAATAAGATATTAAAGTAGCATTTTTCTTGTTATAAAGCAGCAGAAATTGATTGATGGCAATCATATATATTAGCTGCATCCTATAGATGACTCTTCACTGATCATCAAGATTTCCCATTTATAATTGCGTCGTCAACACGCAACGCAAGAGGAAACTCGTTTTATTTACATTCAACGTGAGTCATGATTAATTACTGCATAATTAATATATTGTTTCTCTTCCTGCCAATATCCCATTTTCTACAGACTCTCCATCCACTCATTATTTGACACGTTTTGTACTTACATAGCTATTTTTGTTTCTCTTTTTCGAATATGCATGCACTTGCCACTGTATATATATATATATATGTATTATAATCGTGTGGACCTCATGCATCACAACATATATCAACTACATATCCAGAGACAATCAAATCAATATTCGTGGGGATTTGTGGGGTCCTTTTATACCAAACCTACGGCGGCCTACTCAAGAAAAGAAAACCAACTTTACCAGATTTTCTCACAGCAGAGAAATATGTAATCAAATGGTTGTAGTTTTAACCGTGCATTATTTTTTAAAAAATTTTATGGGATATGTTAGTAGAAAACTGGGGTTAGACAGGCATTTTTAGCAGTGACGAGGATAAGGAGGCGAGGGGGGCTATGTAAACTTTCAGTTGAAGGCTCAAACTCTATTATTTATATTTTTAAATAATTAATTAATGATATAATTAGAAATCTATTAAAATTTTATAAAGAATAATAATTTATATTTTTTAAACAGTGCGAAATTTCATGCACTACTTATTTTTATTCTTTTTATATGATATATATATATATATAACTTTATCTCGTTTGTATATCTCCCTTCATTTTGATACTTTTGTTCTTATTTTTATCAACAATTAAAATAAAATAATTATATTTGAAAGTATTTACATCACACATTATTCACTCATATGACATAATTTAATTTTAGAAGATAAATTTTAAATTTTAAATATTGTAAATCAAGTATGACCTTAGTTAATGCTAATAAATGGCAAAAGCTTTAGGGGTACCTTGCAAATTGTCAATATTTTTTAATAAATCTTTCTTATATATCATTTTATTAAAATGAGCAATGATATCTACATAATATATTTCACAATATATTACACAATACATATTTTAAAGTGAAAGTATTTTTATAAAATGATGTTATTTTTATAAAGTATCTTACTAAACTATCATTTATTTTAAAACATGATTGTATAATATGTTGTAAAAAGTGATGTGTATTTATGGTAGCTACATTTTTTTTCTATTCCTATTTTATTTCAGAAAAATAGATTAAAATATAATATTCACATTAGATTATTTATCTTTTAAGGTTTTTAATTATCTAGGTAAAATATAACAAAAAAAAATCCCACGTTCACTTGAATATCTAGTTACGCAGAATGTAATTGTGTTACATCAAAACTTTTAAATATATGACATTACTTTTATACATTATTTAGTAAAATACAAAACCTAATTTATGATTTACGTATATTACCTATTTTTTATAATTCTCATATAGATCATTTCCATAATTCAACATATTTTCTAATTGCAACATAAGAAAAATTTAGATGTAATATTATCAGTATTTATAGAAGAATACCAATTTGAAATTTATTTTTTTCATTTCTTATCTTTTACTTGATTTTTAACAATTTGTGAAAATGTATTTATAAAAAATTTAAATCCAACTATTTATTTCAAATCTAAAAGACCACTCTGAACTTATAATATTGATTCGTCCCTGGATATTAGACGAGAGAACTTATATAATATATCATTTTTATAATGATCTCCTCGTTGTTAAGCATATATATGCAAATATATCAACCACAGGGATTAAATATTCAATGTGTTTGGCTCAAGAGTCAAGACTCTATTCTACATTTGAGAGAGTGTCTTAAAATATAATATAAAAGACTCAAATTTTTTATTTTATCATTAAAAACTTTTAAAATAAATAATCAGGATATTCCAATGATTTGGTATTTGAAATTAAAACCATTAATGTAGTAGGTGTAGATTCGCCTAATATGGGTTCAAACGACACTGATAATTTTATTTTATTTTATTTTTTATTTTTTGCATACAATTCGTTCGGAAGTACTTCTACCTTGGGCTTGGAATTGAATTTTTCGACGGTGGACCAATTAAAAGCAGACACGCGGCTTCAATGCTAGGTCGAGGGTACTCGTACGACGTACGTGTTGTGCAACTGTCGGACCATTCATGGACGCTGAACGTATATATATAGGTCCACTTCCATTTTTTGGACCTTGAATTTATATTCAAAACTAAAGTCCTGCTCAAGTACTTCTCTTCCTATAAAATAATGTTTAAGTTCGGGCTACATTCTCTGCCGATCAGTTATTTTTTTTTTTACTTTTACTTTTACTATTTTTTTAAACTACTTATATATTTTTTAAAAATAAATATATATATATATTCATTTAAAAACACTTACTTAATCATTATATAAAAAGAATTTATACCGAAATCCTCTGTGATTTCCTTAATCATAACATGCTTGACCGTACTTAGAGCATTGGCAATGGTCTAGCCATTGCCAAGTCTAAAATTTAACTAAAATTTCAAGTTTTGGCTATAGAGTTAAACTTTGGCTAGGTAAATTCACATTGAACTAGCCATATTAAAGTCAAAATAATAATATAATATTATATATTTTAATAATATTTTACAATTTTTTTTATATTTTACAAATACACTCCTTATATTAATTAATAAATATAATACATATGAATCAAAACCAAAAGGGAAAAAAAAAACGTATAATAATTATCTCCTTAAAATTAAACAAAAAGAAATTTTAATAAAATATGAGAGAGAAAGGAAAGAGGGAGGAATAATAAAATATTCATTTGATCCTTGAATAGTATATCTCCAAACATGGCTAGTAGGAGAAATTTACTGTAGCTCAAAGTTAAGAAATATGGCTTTGGCTAGTTCAATGTAGGAATTTTAATTCAACAAAAGATAAAATTTGGACTTGAATTTGGCAATGGCTAGGCCATTGCCAATGCTCTTACGGAGGCAACTCTCAACCAACCTCTATATCTATATGGATGGCAAGGCAGGTCAAAACAACATCATTGCAGTGCTTATTTCTTTAGCATTCCTATGATAAATAAAAATTTTACTCAACCTCCTCCTATTCACACCACACTCCTACTCAACCTCAACCTCCTACTATGATAAATGATACATAACAAGTTTAACAGTATTTTTTTTCTAAAATAATAAATTTATTTATTAATCATTTTACAAAATGTATTATTGTTAATAATACAATATAAATAATAAAATTTACTCATTTTTATTGATTTAAATTTATAGGACAAATATTTATTTCACATAGTCTTAGAGTAAAAGTATTGATTTTAAACTATGACTCTATACTTTACTTCATTTAATTAAATATTCCATATGTTTCACATGATCTTGTTGAATGAGAGTGTTAAGAATATAATAAAAATAATTAAATATGCATATTCACGTCAACTTAAGCTTTTTAGATAAGTTATGAGTTTACATGGTATAAGACCAGAAGTCCCTAATTTGAATACTAACTTTACACCATATCTCATTTAAATATATATTTGGTCATTAATTAAACTTTTGAAATAAATAGTAATTTTACAGTTATTAATATATAAATTTTCATGTCAACTATCATGAAAGATTATTAGCATTTTGATATATATTTTTAAATTATAATGAGTCACATAATAAATAAAGTATTTACATACTAGCTTATGTACTATAATTGTTTCCAAAAGAATAAAGTTATAAGAAATTGATCAACATCCTCCAATTTTCAGGTTGTAATGATTTTGTATCAATACTTCGCTAGACAACACCACACCAAGACTAAAATAATATATTAATGGGGCTTATGCACTTTGTTATAAATGGTTAAATGGGCATTTCACATGTTTGCATGCACTTCAAAAAATGGACAGTACCCCAGCCGGAAATTAATTATATAATTAAAGATTCGCAGGGAATATCAATAAATGCTTGATTAATTAATCCTATCCATATGGATCTGCCTTTATCTTATTTTATTTTAGTTTGCACGTATTAATTCATTCATCCGACAGATATTAAAGCTATACAACTCATGCACACCTAACGCACATCAATTTGTCATGCAGAATATATATATATATACAAATAGTTCAACATCTTAGTGTGATAAGTCAATGTCATTGTCATGTTTGTTCATAAGGAAATTATTTAAATGGCTAGGATTTTCTCCTACATTACTATTTTTTTTCCATTTCATATTTCCTCTCTCTTTAGGACCTCAATAAATATATATGGCTACAAGCTCGTCTACATTCCCACAGTTTACATGGTGAGGGTGGGACGAGGGTCCATATATGTGTGAGTTTAGCCATGTATACTTGCAGCAAATAAATTGCTATATTTAGCCTATATACATAAAAGGTTGTGCACTCTGTCACATCATCCCAAATAACATGATAAATAGATTTGATACAAAAGTTAATAAAAACCATACTCTGAGTTTCAATATAGTAAATGCAAGAGGAACAAGATCATCGTGCCCGTTTAAATTTCACTTAAATGCCGGGATAACTTGGTAATTTAACATGCCGCATGGGAGACACATGAGTTGGACAATCTAATTTGAGTAAACAGAAAGGATAAATATTTTAGTAGTAAAGATATACAATAAATGTAAACTCATAAACTGACATAATTTAATATGGTACGTTAGATTATAAAATAAATTTTTATATTATATAAAACTATGTCAACTTGTATGTTTTCTTTTATATGATTTTTTGTGACTGTAACACTTATCTATATTAATAAATTATTGATATTTCAATTTTTCTAAAATTATTATAGATTTCGCTATAAGTTGTGTGTTAATCCACTTGTTTGTGTGTAGCAAAATGAATAAAAAATTAAGAAAAATTATATTTATAAGGTGGTGTATAAAAAGTACTTAGTAAAAGTATGTACATGATATTATTTGATTTGAAAGAAAAATTTTAAAATTTATGTCTTACAAATCAAATATTAATATTGATGGTATACTCTACACTGATTAGAATAGAATAACTCAAAGATTAAAGATGGTGTTGATCTAAAATTTAATGCACATTTAACTCATTAACATATTCCAATCTTAAATTGGTCAGATTTTATAACATCATCACATCGTTTTTTTTTCTATTTATACCAAAACAGAAGATATCGCATTTAACACATTTTTAACATCCTAGCACGCTGGGGACATTGAAAGCTAGGTTCTTCCTCACGAGAAGAAGAACTTGAAAAGTAAAAACCGGAAAAGGCTACATAGCCAATCAGCGAGTAGGAAGACGCGCAGAAAGAGAGTGTGGATAGTAGGAGTTCCCCCGCACGCAAAGAACTGTGCGTCGTTTGCAGCCGTTTGATAAAGATAATGATGTTTGATAACCCCCCACAAAAGAAATAGACAGGCCATATGCCACGTAATTCGGGGACAAGAAACACTTAAATTGCCAGCCGCCCCCTCCTTTCTTTTTTCTCAATTTATCAGTCAAATCCCTCGTTGACTGGACCTTTATCACTCTCTCTGCTCAATTCCTCGCCGATTCCTGTCTCGCCCTCTATAAAACCATCCTCCCCTCCCACTTCCCAGATTGGATTTACCCGTCCTGCCCTTGCTTTCCCTCGTTTCTTTATCTCCATTCCCGCTGCCAAAACACAGTTTCCCGGAAAATAATAAGAATATGGCACCGAGGGCGAAGTCGGCCGTTGTTAAAGGTAACGGTAATGGAAACGACAAGGAGGTGCATTTCAGGGGAGTGAGGAAGAGGCCATGGGGAAGATATGCAGCCGAGATCAGAGACCCATGTAAGAAGAGCCGTGTCTGGCTTGGTACTTTCGACACGGCGGAGGAAGCCGCTCGGGCCTACGACGCCGCCGCCATAGAGTTCCGCGGCGCTAAGGCCAAGACCAACTTTCCGTTACCATCGGAGGATGTGGATAACAAGAAAAATAGTCATAGTAATAACCAGAGTCCGAGCCAGAGCAGCACGGTGGAGTCCTCGAGCCGCGAGCCGGCTCTGATGGTCGATTCCTCGCCGTTGGATCTCAACCTTACTCACGGTCATGGAGGCGGATCTGGCCCTGCCAACTTAATATTCCCCTTCCAGCAGCACCACCGCCAGGCACCGGCTGTCCAAGTATTCCCCGGCGGTATTCCGGCGGCGAACCACATGATCTTTTTCGACGCGATCTTTCGCGCCGGGATGGCGCAGGGTCAGCCATATCAGAGGCTGAGTTTCGATCGCGCTCCCGTGGCGAGCGATATTCATGCAGCGGCCTTCACCTATGGGGTCCAGAGCGACTCGGATTCCTCCTCCATCGTTGATTTGAACCATCAGGATCTCAAGCCTCGGAGAGTCCTCGATCTCAACTTTCCTCCACCGCCGGAAGTTGCCTAAGTTTTTTGCCGTTGAAATGAAATGAAAATAATCGATTTTTCCTTTTCCGTCGTTCATATGGATTTCGTTGTTAATTTCTCGAATTTAGGGAAGCTAGCAAAAACAAAAACCGAACTCCAAAATCAATGAGCAATAATCATAGCTCGATGTGAATACATAGCTGATCTCCTTTTTTGCAACATGAGTGAAACCAATAGTTTCTTTCTGTTCGAAATTTTATTCAGGAGCCTCTTTGTTTTTTAGTCATAATCTCTCGTTTTCGGAAGTTAGTCTTTTTCGCAATGAAATCAACTAAAATTTGTTGTATTACTGCGTGCAATTTTAAGATTTGTTTTTGCGTGATTATCGCCCGCCGGCGCTGGCCGGAAAATATGATTCGGCGGTAGGGTTTGAATGGTACGTGGGAATCATATGTTAGTACGGACTGCGCACGAGTCTTGTTGTTTGTACTATTTGATACAAAGGATAATTTTGACATAAATGCCGATGCATAGAATCGTGCCATGTGGTATACTTCACCTTTTGACCGACTAAATTTTTCTCTTTGTGGATGCGGGAGGACAGGTGTCAATCATCTTCATACAGTACAGTTTTATTCTCTCTTTCCTCTCTGCCTGAATGCTTTTATCGGAAGATGCAAAATTTTGTCTACGGGTGATCGTACGTTACTCCTATTTTATTATTAAATTATTATTATTTAAATTTAAATTAAAAATCTCATAACACGATCTTCTTTTTATAATTTAAGAAAAAATAAATTTTATAATTATGTAAATTAATTAAAATTAAATTAAATTAAATTTTATAAATTTTATGGTGTCTTGATCTAAGCCATCATGGTGAAATTATAAATTTAATGGAAAACGCGATATATGCTTAAATGTTTAATATGAAATTATCATATTTGGAGTCCAAAAAGTTTTATGATTTTAACATTTTAAAGGGTCACGTTGATTTGTGAAAATTCTCGCAACGGGCAAAGGCATGGCCAGTCCTATTAAATACTGCTACTATTACTTTTAACAGCGACGCCATTCCGCTTCTATAGACGACTTCCTCTTTTTTTTTTGGTGGGCGGTTATAGAATACAGCGTAGGGAATGAATGCAAGTGACAATCACGCTTTTCAGAAAGTTGCTTTTTTGACTAAAATAAATAGTACAATAAGCAGGCAATTGAACAAGACCTGATCAAGCACTTAAATACTAATTCATTTGGTGGATTGCGAGGAAGCATGCACCATGTAATCCGTCATTTGCTAATTAGTGCTTTGAAACTCTTCAAACTTGATTTCTTGCCTACAATTATGGACCCAAAATACTGTTACTATTCTACAATGTTATATCATTCATATTTGCTATTAAAAGTCAAAAGATGTATATAAGCATATGCACTGTGCACTAGACTTCCTCGTATAAACATTGGATGAGTAATTTTTTTTTTAAATAATACTATTCGTTGTCACTTTTAATTATAGGTAATGATATATCTATAATTATTTTATAGTTATTTCATAATCAATTAATATAATTGTGGCATTTTATTAAAAATAATTTTATCTTTGCTTAAAAATCATTCCTTTAAAATAGTATCGTAAGATTATTATTACTTTTATTAACTATTGATCTAATATTAGATATAAAACAATTATTTATTATTTTTCAGTTTTCTTTAAAATTTTATATCGTTGTTTTTTTAAAAAAATAAAAAATTTAATGATTAAAATAATAATAAACAGTATTTTTTCCTTTAATAAAAAATGTTAGATGCAGTTATTATCTTTACAATTTTTGTTCGCTCATTTGAAAAAAATAAGTCTATTATTAAATAATTATTTATTTAGAAGAAAAAAAAGTGCGCCGCTTATATTCTCTCAAACGGTAAATTTCATTTCTCAAAACCAATGGGATTGACAAAAAATGAGAAGAAACCAATGGAATGGCAGAAGTGTAAGGGCGCGTGGGATAGAGATAGAGTCGGTTTTGCAGGGTTCAAGATAGACCATGTGTTGGCGTACCTCGAGATTCGAGTGCTAATGCACGTGTCAAAAAGATAATATCGGGTGTATAAATTAGGAGAAAACGGTGGGGACAGGAGACAGGGAGGGGACCCACGTGGACGCGGGTGCTGGGAGTGGGAAGTTGGGGAAGGGAAAGGAAAGCGCGGCTGCCGCTGTAGGGTGGGACCCCGTCATTGGTCATCGATATCTACTACGCCCGTTTAAAAAGTAGAAAAGATTTGCTTTGCCATTTTTAAAAAATTAAAAAAAGTCCGTCCTAAATTCTCAATATTATTATTATTATTATTTTAAAGTACCTGGTTTAGTACCTTAATAGTATATTATTTTGTCCTTTTGTCTGTCTTTTCTGTTCAGTCTCAAGTCTTTTTGTTTAATATTAAACCACTGTTCGCACGTAAGCACATTGAGCGTGATAAGCACGATTACCGGCACAAAGAGGGTGTTCTGCACGAGAATGGTTCCGCATTTGAAGATAAGATAGATTACTTTTAACGAATTAATGCATCGTTCCTAAAATATTGAATTAAAAAAAAAAATGAAAAGAAAGTAAAGGGCATAATACTTTATTGTTTTTTCGTTGTCGTAACTTAAGGGCATGATAAAAGGTAGGGTGTGACAGAGTACATTGTAATAATAAAGTGAGCTGGGCCTAAGGTATAGACGTGAGGCAAGGGTGACGTGTTGGACGAGGACAGACAGTTACGCCGGCGGGTCGGCGTGTTGGCGTAAAAGATACATTTCGGTGGTGGGACCCAATCCAGTCCAGCCGACAGCGATTGAATTTAGATTCTCTGGTGATGCGCCACGTTTATTTAGGAAAAGAAAATTTTGACAAAAAAACAAAACAAAAGGCAACCGCCGAATAAATAAAAATAAGTTTGAGTGTGGGGGCGGCTGCTTCTGCCACTGCCATCTTTCTGTGGTTTTAAATGGCCCTGACCCCTGAGGTGACACCAAAAAACATGTTCATCCGTCCTTATTTCCTTCTCGTCTGAATAACTTGTAATGTTCGTTGGATTAATTTTAAGCGGTCTTTTTTTTTTTTTTTTGGTTTTGTATATAAAACCGCTTATATACAAAAGGTTTTATATACAAAAGATTTTAAGCGGTCTTTTGTATATAATATGAATCAAATTTAATTTTTAAATTTGGATAGAGAGCCACTGAGAGTGGGACAAATGTTTAATCGGCTTTCTGTTACACGTGATAAGACGACGATTGCACGTGCGACACTGCATTGTACGCGAGCTTCGGATTATTTTATTTTTATTTTTTTTCAACAAGCTTCGGATTATTCTATACTAGAATGTCGAATATTTTACTTTGATTTTTTTTAGAAAGTCTATTTACAACCGGTAGAGGAACCGCAGGGAACCACGTTCCACGTGGTAAAATAGAAACGACTTCACTTTTATCTTCATTAGTCTTCTCTTTTTTTCTCATTTGTAAGTCATAATCCCAAGGATAGTAAGGGAGGAAGAGCTCGATCCACTGAACTTAGGTCATGCTATGCAACTTCAACGTCCATTTGGAGATAACATCCATGCAGCTTGTTATCTCCATGCGCACCACCGTCGCATCTGGTCATTTAACTATCAAGTGATTCAGGCTGATGTACCTTTTGGGTGGTCCAGGATGTTCCACTTCTATGATCATGAAAAAGAGAAACTCATTTTAAATAAATAAATAAAACCCCGAGAATTTTCTCCTCAAGAATTTGAGTTTCTTCCAAGATAGGAGCAAAATTGTAGACCCAAAATCGCAGTTTGTCTTCCCGACCTTCTAAAGGTTCCATAACAAGGAAGATAAAATGAAAAGGTGACGGTGATGGGAGCAAAATTGGAGAACACAATGGAGAGAAAATTTAAAAGGTAATGTGATTTTGAAAGGTGCCTCGCCCTTGTTCTCATTGAACTCTGGTTAAGCATTGTGTTCTGGAGACTTTGACGGAGGAAGAAAAAATGAGAAGGTGATGGGAGCAAAATCGCAGACCCAAAATTGTAGGAATCTGACGATTTTTTTTTTTTAATATATCACTGATTCACTATGACCATATAGCATTAATATCATTATTTGTATAGTATATACTATTTGTAATAATTTAGTATCAATGTATTATTATATAATATATAATATATATTATGTATAACATATACTATTAATAGTAACACTATAATAGTATAATAAATATAGCATTAGTATATGATGTACTTTTAGATTTGTAATTTAAACTTTTAAACTTATTTTATTTTACAGCAGAATTTTTGTTTTATTGCATATTTCTTGTATAACATTTTGTTCTATAGCAGTTTTTTTATAGCATAATTTTTTTTACGCAACGGTTTTTTTTTTTTTATAAAGCAGATATTCATAGCAGTTTTTTTTTTTAACGTGACAGATTTTTTTTATAAGGCAGATTTTCGTAAACAGTAACAAATTTGTAATAAAAGAGATTTTTTTAAAACAGTTTTTGTATCTTATTAAAATCGCAAAACCGGTAAAATCGAAAGTACTGGTTTAGAAGAGTAACCAGTGCGTAATCAATTTTAAAAAATTGTAAAATCAGACCAAACCGAACTGGTTCAGTTACATCCCTAGTGAAGACTCGTGGTGTCTATTGACATTGTGGTTACGTTATCTAAGAGTTGAATTTTTTATGTTGAAGTTGGATTGTTGAATAAGATAGTTGAGTTAGGGGGATGTATGGGCAGGTTATTTCTGGTGGACCCTTATGGTAGGGCTTACCGATACAGATTCTGTGAGGGCGCCCATACTCACATTGATGATGTCCTGTCTAGGCTCCCCCCTCTCTCCCTCCCACATTGATACTGATTATTCAGTACACACTACCACAAATGTTTATCCATTTGATTTTGTGTTAATATCTTGCAATGGATTAAAACCTAAAAGGAGGCATATCGTCTAATCTATCCAATTGGCTTTGTTTGGGGCGTCTTAACTATAGGGTTTGTGGAGCTTTGTTTAATGGTAATTGGGTCTTCAATATTTTATAGGAACTGGCACTATTGTTATTACTGAATTGGGTGTTAACGTTGTGTTTCGTGCACCTTTGGGTCGGGTTCAAAAAATTTAAGTTTTCGGACCGTCACCTACACTCTTTAAGCAAACACAGAGAATGTGGGCCTAATGGTGGTCGGGTAAACTCTGATCCTAAAGTCAATATATTTCCTTAGTGATTTGTGTAAAAGTTTAAATGAATTAGAGAGTGTTTTTTTGTACCTAGGGATCCACTTTTATACAAAGTTTTTCGAGTGGAATAGCTCATCCCTAACTTTGAGGGGCCCATGTCTTGTTTACTGTTTGTTTGGTCAGAATCCATTAATGCGGCGTGACTCCTGAGGCAGTGTCATTAATACGATGTAAAGTCCAAGGAGTGGTGCTATTAATGCGGCGTGGTTTCTTAACTCACGTTATCCTGCGAATATTCATTGTTAGCCCTCTCCATATTTGCTATTAGGAGATCAATGGCTCCCCGTATCTCCTGCCTACCTGCCTGCACAGGTTCCTGAGGGTTGGGTGTCAACGGGGGTGTCCGAGCGGTGTGTCCATCTACCCTTTATTGTCTGTTCTTCCCACTTGTGGGTTGTTTCATCGGCGGATTTTGCTAATAAGCCGAGTGTTTTGCAGAGGACCCATTGACTCCCTTTAGTGGAGGGCCATAGGGCTCGGTTGGGCCCTCGAACTACCCTCCCTAGTGGTTCATTGTCAGCCCTCTCCATGTTTGTTGTTAGGAGATCAAGGGCTCCTCGTATCTCCCGCCCACCTGCCTGCACAGGTTCCCGAGAGTTGGGTGTCAATGGAGGTGTCCGAGCGATGAGTCCATCTACCCTTTACTATCCGTTCTTCCCACTTGTGGGTTGCTTCATCAGCAAATTTTGCTAATAAGCTGAGTGTTTTGCAGAGGACCCATTGACTCCCTTTAGTGGAGAGCCGTAGGGCTCGGTTGGGCCCTCGGACTAACCTCCCTAGTGCTTCTTTTGACCTATGGGGGGAACGCGCCCCCCCCCTCGGCGGCCGGCACAACTGGATCAAGAGCCTTGTAACTGGGTGTTTGGTACCTAGTGGAAACTGGCTATTGGTGGATTTATTGCATGGTTCATATTTTAGCTCGATTGTTAATTTTAAGTTTGGATTGTGACATTTTTGGGCTGAGAATTAAAGAAGACTGCCTGGAAAACGAGGAGAGCAAGGGAGTGAGTCGCTTTTTGGAACTGTGGATGGAAGAGTACTTGGTTGAAAGTTAACTTTGAATTCTTGTATTTGAAGTCTGGTGCAAATCAGACGGAAACACGCTCGTAATTGCTGGTCGGTATTTTGTATATAGTTGGTTCTCATCCTTCAGAGAGTACGAGTGCGTTTGTATCTGAGTTGGTCTTTCAACATCCCCCTTGCCCGGCCTATTTCCCCCCTCACTGCATGCGGTAATTGAACCCTTTGATTACCATTTACCTACTTCTCCACTAGTAACTGTTGTCGAGTTGTTAGTAATTCATAGTTTTGTATCATACATAGCTTTTCTGTTTAATATTTACTTTGTAAGTCATAATCCCAAGGATAGTAAGGGAGGAAGAGCTCGATCCACTGAACCTAGGTCATGCTATGCAACTTCAACGTCCATTTGGAGATAACATCCATGCAGCTTGTTATCTCCATGCGCACCACCGTCGCATCTGGTCATTTAACTATCAAGTGATTCAGGCTGATGCACCTTTTGGGTGGTCCAGGATGTTCCACTTCTATGATCATGAAAAAGAGAAACTCATTTTAAATAAAACCACGAGAATTTTCTCCTCAAGAATCTGAGTTTCTTCCAAGATAGGAGCAAAATTGTAGACCCAAAATCGCAGTTTGTCTTCCCGACCTTCTAAAGGTTCCATAACAAGGAAGATAAAATGAAAAGGTGACGGTGATGGGAGCAAAATCGGAGAACACAATGGAGAGAAAATTTAAAAGGTGATGTGATTTTGAAAGGTGCCTCGCCCTTGTTCTCATTGAACTCTGGTTAAGCATTGTGTTCTGGAGACTTTGACGGAGGAAGAAAAAATGAGAAGGTGATGGGAGCAAAATCGCAGACCCAAAATTGTAGGAATCTGACGATTTTTTTTTTAATATATCACTGATTCACTATGACCATATAGTATTAATATCATTATTTGTATAGTATATAGTATTAGTAATAATTTAGTATTAATGTATTAGATAATATATAATATATATTCCATAATGTATAACATATACTATTAATAGTAACACTATAATAGTATAATATATATAGCATTAGTATATTTTGTACTTTTGAACTTGTAATTTAGACTTTTAGACTTATTTTATTTTATAACAGAATTTTTGTTTTATTGCAGACTTCTTGTATAACATTTTGTTCTATAGAAGTTTTTTTATAGTATGATTTTTTTTACGTAACGGTTTTTTTTTTTATAAAGCAGATATTCATAGTAGTTTTTTTTTTACGTGGTAGATTTTTTTTATAAGGTAGATTTTCGTAAACAGTAACAAATTTGTAATAAAAGAGAGTTTTTTAAGACAGTTTTTTGCATTTTATTAAAATCGAAAACTGGTAAAATTGAAAGTACTGGTTTAAAGAGTAACTAGTACGTAATTAATTTTAAAAAATATAAAATCAGAGCAGACCGGACTGGTTCAATTACATCCCTAGTGAAGACTCGTGGCGTCTGTTGACGTTGTGGTTACGTTATCTAAGAGTTGAATTTTTTATGTTGAAGTTGGATTGTTGAATAAGATAGTTGAGTTAGGGGGATGTATGGGTAGGTTATTTCTTTATGGTAGGGCTTACCGATACAGATTCTGTGAGAGCACCCATACTCACATTGACGATGTCCTGTCTAGGCTCCCCCCTCTCCCTCCCACATTGATACTGATTATTCAGTACACACTACCACAAATGTTTATCTATTTGATTTTATGTTAATATCTTGCAATGGATTAAAACCTGAAAGGAGGCATATCGTCTAATCTATCCAATTGGCTTTGTTTGGGGCGTCTTAACTATAGGGTTTGTGGAGCTTTGTTTAATGGTAATTGGGTCTTCAATATTTTATAGGAATTGGCACTATTGTTATTACTGAGATGGGTGTTTACGTCGTGTTTCGTGCACCTTTGGATCGAGTTCAAAAAATTCAAGTCTTTGGACCATCACCTATACTCTTTAAGCAAACACAGAGAATGTGGGCTAATGGTGGTCGGGTAGACTCTGATCCTAAAGTCAGTATATTTTCTTAGTGATTTGTGTAAAAGTTTAAAGGAATTAGAGAGTGTTTTTTCGTACCTAGGGATTGACTTTTATACAAGGTTTTCCGTATCTCCCGCCCACCTGCCTGCACAGGTTCCCGAGAGTTGGGTGTCAATAGAGGTGTCCGAGCGGTGAGTCCATCTACCCTTTACTATCCGTTTTTCCCACTTGTGGATTGCTTCATTGACAGATTTTGCTAATAAGCCGACTGTTTTGCAGAGGACCCATTGACTCCCTTTAGTGGAGGGCTGTAGGGCTCGGTTGGGCCCTCGGACTAACCTCCCTAGTCGTTCTTTGGACCTATGGGGGAACGCACGCCCGCCCCCCCCCCCCCCCAAACTGGGATCAAGAGCCTTGTAACTGGGTGTTTGGTACTTAGTGGAAACTGGCTATTGGTGGATTTATTGCATGGTTCATATTTTGGCTCGATTGTTAATTTTAAGTTTGGATTGTGACATTTTTGGGCTGAGAATTAAAGAAGACTGCCTGGAAAACGAGGAGAGCAAGGGAGTGAGTCGCTTTTTGGAACTGTGGATGGAAGAGTACTTGGTTGAAAGTTAACTTTGAATTCTTGTATTTGAAGTCTCTGGTGCAAATCAGACGGAAACACGCTCGTAATTGCTGGTCGGTATTTTGTATATAGTTGGTTCTCATCCTTCAGAGAGACGAGTGCGTTTGTATTTGAGTTGGTCTTTCAACATCCCCCTTGCCCGGCCTATTTCCCCCCTCACTGCATGCGGTAATTGAACCCTTGTTTGATTACCATTTACCTACTTCTCCACTAGTAACTGTTGTCGAGTTGTTAGTAATTCATAGTTTTGTATCATACATAGCTTTTCTGTTTAATCTTTACTTTGTCCTAACAGACACTGAGCAGAAATAGCGGAGAGAATGAGGCAATTAGGACTCCTTTAGCAGATGGGTTCTGAGTTAGGACGGGTAAAGATGGGTGGTTGGGACTGAGGGTGAAATAAGCTTGGTTTGAACATCCAAACTAGAAGGTCGAGAGTTTCTCTTTCATTTTGCTTCACAATGCATGAATTCTTTAAGGTCTATTCTTATGCATGTAGCTAAACATCGAGAAACATATTTTTTAGTAATTAAATTCACAGAACAGTGTGCTTCTGACCCTTTAAAGATGGTTTATTTCTTTGGGATTGGACTTGGTTTATGCAACCTTGGACTTTAAGGTGACATTTGCTTGGTTTTGGCGATTGGCCATAGGGCTAGAACAAGTGCTTGAAATTAATGTGCAAATCCTTTCTTTTTCATTTTTGGGCGAGCAGAGCAGAGATGGAATATGACCTTTTCAACCTTTGACTTTTACAGGACCTCCGTTTGGATTTAATTGTGATCGTTTTGCAGTTACAAACCTCCTAAATGTCAATAAGAGGAGATAGTATGGATCTCTTTCAGGGTACATGAAGAAATCTGAATAGATGTTTTAGTCCATAATAATTTCTGACCAATGGTAGCTTAATTCAGGGCAAATATAACGCTTGGACCTCAAAAAGAGAGGCTGATGTTCTCTGGTTTGCATACCGTAGAAGATATCTTCTGCTGCTGCTGTGGGCAATATGTTGGTTCGAAATATGTAAGCTTCCTTCTTCATAAATCAGAAAAACTTTCTTATGAACAAATGTACTGTTTGTTCCTAAAATATGTTACGAGAAAAATCTCATCAGCCAATGTATAGTTTTCTTGTGCCTGTATTATAGAGACATGGTATTTCTTCAAAGGTTGAGTAATTTAAGTTGCTGCCGAAACTAAGGGAGTTTTGAAGGGCTATATTTGCAGTGGTCTTTGTAGTAGTCTTGAAATTATATATTTTCTCACCATATAGACAAGTCACAAGTGTAGCTACCCATCCAGAAGGCCTTTATTAAAGTCAGCTACCAGCCATCATCAGCAGCCGCCCGGCGACTTGGAACATTCGGACTGTGTCGCACTCTTTGTATGTGTGTTCCCTATTTTTCATGTCATTGAATTTTAGTTTCTGAATTTCACAAACTGAACATTACCTTTCTTTTTGTATCCAAAAAGATTTCGTTTTACTCAATGCAAAATGGTGGGTGAATGCTGATGTTAAATTCCATTAGGTGGGCAGCACATGACAAGAACCAAAAGTACAAGGAAGGGAAGTTTGTTCTTGAAGGCAGAGCTTCTGAGTCTCTTTGTATCTGTCAAATTCTAAATCTAAACTTTAAAATCTTATGTTCCTTTGCATCCATCTAATCTCATCTCTAAATCCAAACCAACACTAAATCAACTTGTCCGCCCGCCCTGGTTCAAGTGATTACCCTAATCTTTACTATTTTCTTGGTGAATCTAACATTTATGGCCATCCATTTTGGTAATCTAAACTTGTCCCACTAAGTCAATACCTTGTGGGTGTCCTCAAAATGCTGGAACTTGGAGACAGTTTCAGGATCTTCTATTGGATTGGATTATAAATTTAAGAACAATGAGATGAGATGAGATTTGATTTTTTTTTTTTTTTTCATAATTCGAACTCTTAATAGATGCACAGCTGAATATGCTATTTATCGGTGGTTTGGACCAGTGTTTCTTTCACCACAAAAACCAAAAGATGGATATTTATGCTCCAAAGACGAATTCGCCTCGTTGTCTGGATTTATGTGTCTCAGTGGGTTAGAGCGGCTTCACACCCACGTGGCTCATTACAGAGTACAGGCTGCAAATCATCTCTCTTTCTCGTACGTTTGTACTACAGAAAGCATCTAAAGTGGTTAGCCCACTGTTTTGTAACGTAAGAGCATCTGTATTGAGCTAGTTATAGCTAAAATTTGGTTAAAGTTTGGCTAGCAAGCTTAAAACATACTTCATGACAAACTAGGTAAATGTACAATAAATTTACCCATTGTTATTTTGGATGGCTAAATCAAACTCGCTAGCTATTCACTTTTCTATCATTATTTTATTTTGGGTTCAACCATCAAACGTTTGCTTCAAACTTTTCATTTCACATTTCGCACGACTTCATCTTTTCGAAAGCTTAACAAGAAAATAGAAAAGACTATCATTTTGATTTCTTCTCCAATACAAACTTCAAATACTTGGTAAATAGCATCTATAAACTTAAATTTGAAGATTAAATTTGAATATTCTAATTACCATGAGAATTAAAAAAGAAAGAAAGTAGTCTTGATTTATTTCTTTTAACTTTGTGATTTCGTTCAAGTTCGTAAAGTTTGGATCTGTCCCCACCGAGTTTTTTCCTTTCCGCAAGATGCAAAAAATAATAGGACATGGCCCCATTAAAAAAGAAGGGACGAAGAGATTGGACTTGATAAATAATTATTAATGTCGCCTACAAATTGAAATCATATGTAATAGGAAATTTAGTGGATTTGGAATCCGAAAGCCATGCAAAGGGTTGCTTTCTACATTCTGTCTAATAAAATATAATATTAAAGAAAGGGAAAAATAAATATTTTTTATAGAAGAAAAAAAAATGAAAAAGGCGATGTTGACAGGCGTGAAAATGAGGTCATGAGAGACCATTCAATAATGAGACTGCTGCTTCTGCCACCTCCAGAAGTTTCATAGCCAGTCCGAACTTCTCCTCCCACAAGTTCCCCAAAACCCCACCTTTTTTTTTTTTTGACTTTCTTTGCATCCATTATGGATGATGGCTCATCATGATGATGACGATGTTAATACATCCATGCCCATAACTTGTCATGATGATGATTCTCTCCACAACATTTCTCCATGCCACATAAGTCATCTATTTTATATTTTATTTTAAAAATGACTTGTACAAATTTTAAATAAATAATTTTTTTTTATAAATCTTTATAAAAAAATAGATTTCATCTTAAAGAATATAAAAAATTATTCTTTATTACTTATTAGTATAATCAATATTTTTACAAAGAATTTATATAACTATTGTCAATTTCAGCTTCTCCCCATCATTATTCTTTTATTTATGTGTATGCGGCTGCCAACTTAACGGAGCGGGTTAATAATCTGTACCTGATTGGACGAGCACGACTCGGTAAACGACGTCGGACCGCCGCCTCCGTCACCGACAAAGTCACGGAGTTTCTGTACGACAAACGACACCCAACAACAGCAACCAGAAAAAGGTTTCTTCTCTCTCTCTCTTCTATTTTAAAATAATTGTTTTTACGTGAGAGGCATTTTTTCTTATACGTTATGTGGGTGCGTGAGGTATCGTTAGACCGCCGTGACGCCTCTGCCGCCGACAGGACAGATTCGCTCGTGGGTGGGTCCCACTTCAAAAGCTGACCAGCCGTGCGGTTTCGCCACGTGCATCTCGAGGACCCCACCACGCATGACACACATAGAACAGAACTCCTACTCGCGGAAAATAATAATATTATTATTACAATTCATTATACCGCTGTTCTGTTTTTGAAAGGAAGGAGAGGGTAGCGTGAGAGTGGGTACCACACGAGTCAAATCGGTCGTTGTAAGAGGTGAAATGACGGCCGGCTCGTCGCAGGCGCAGGCGCAGGCGCAGGTGCAGGCGCAGCGGCTCTGATGATGATGCAGCAGCAGGCTGCAGAGAGCTTCAAACTGAGTACTGCTGACGATAGTATTAGGTGAATCTGTAAGAAGAAAACAAAAAAATAAGAAAAAAAGGTCGCCACTTTACGTGTGTTGGGTGTTCTTTCTGCTTCTGTTTTTTTTTTTTTTTCAGTTTATTCAACTGGTTGCTATTTGCACCCTCCACTTCTCCAACCTTTCAATTTCATCCCCACCTTTTTCAAATAATCACTCTAGGCAAGCTGTATGCCATTCTCAGAGTTTTTATTTTTATTTTTTTTAATTCTACAAAAGCTGAGTCCAAACTTTGGAATCAATGGCAGATTTGATTGACAACGCTTTGGATCTACGGTGGGTCCCACAGGCAAGTAAATTAATATAAGTGGGTTGTAACGCTTGATGTCCTTTCACTTTTTTTTGTCACATAATATATATATATATACATTATTTATTCAAACGTATCAATCTTAATATATATTTTAAGTGAAGGAATTCATAGGATTTGAGAATTTAATTAGTTTGTCATTTTTTAAAGTCATAATAAGTTAACGTCAAATTTTAATTTGCTCGACAGTACGTAAGGTATGATAAGAGTACTATTAGAATAAATAAATTTATACCATAAGATTGTGCACTTTGTTTTGCTTTTGCTTTATCTGAAAACGACACCAAATTTTGAAAAGGGATGCGGATTGATTTTTAAAATATATATATATACACAAAGAATTGTATATTTTATAACTACCGCCGTCCTAAAAGGTAACGTTGACGAATATATTATATATTTCCAGCCGTCTCATCCACTTCTGGTTTAATATTTTGTTTATCCGAAGGTACTTTTGTTGTGTGATACATGCGGAATAAAAGTTAAAGCAACAGGAAGACAAAGAGGTTATATATTAAGATAATTATTAATCAAATTATATATATATTTTTTGTTAGTAAGATTTTATTTTTCATTTTATTATTTATTATTTTCAATTATATATACTAACTGATTTTGTACATTTTAATTGAATACCAACTACTCAAATAATAATAATAATTTAAAAAAGAAACACAAAATGATTATATATGAAGTTATATGATTTAATGTAATATGTTAAGTTAGTTTATGATAAAATTGATTTTATAATCTAACGTATCAGTCGTGTCATTTTGTGAGATTACGTTATGTAAATAAATAGATAGAACAACTGATGGTGTTTTTGCCGCCTTTGTAACCAACTTATAGCTATATTCCCTAACCAAACGGCTCCACTTATAATTAGAATATATGGAAGATAAGCCAATTATATTATATGTATTCGATCTCTGCCATTGTCATTGGACGTATAAGTAGTAATAATAATAATTAAAACAAGTATGGATTAGGGTAGAATTGAATAGAAACATGTCGTGACAGGTCAATATCAAATACAGGGATTAGGTATTGTCTTATAGTTGAAGTTACTGCATCAAATTAAACAAAAGGGAACACGCAACTACAACACATTACCCTCAGTTTTCAGACTTAAGATTCTGAACTTTTTTGATTGGGAAGTTTCATAGCAGCTCCTCGTGCATCAAAACAACATTGTCTGTGGGAATGGTCGGAGGAAACATCATTTCCATTAATTCAGGAGATGTTAATTAGATTGTTTGGTTATGTGAGAGAGAGGAGAGAGATTATTGGATTTTCAGTTGAATGATCAAAATAGAGGATTTTCTTTTGGGTCAATTTTGTGTAAGACGGTGGATTAATTGGACCACAGATTCCAACAGGAGGGAAGTAGAGAAAAAAGAACCAAAAAAGCCGGCAGGGCATATTAACAACGCGCCCACCACATCTCCTAACAAAGTAGACTTTAAAGACCCCACTCCTTCGGTCCCCCATCCTTCTCCATCTAGGTCGTCGCTTAACATGTTTCAGTGTTTCACCCCTACTCAGGGACAATTACGTCATTGAAATTCGCAAACCACACGCTCCCATTGAATAGCGGGTGGGGGTCCTAGATTCATTGAATTTATCCGATGCTGTTAAAAATTATTGGAACCGGATCTCTGTGTAGGCTAAAAGGAAAAATCGGTTAAAATTTGTATAATTGATGTAAAAAATATTCTAATGGAATAAATTTAAAATAATTTAAATTATTGTTATAATAATTGGTTAAAGATAAAAAATTATAATTGATTTATTAAATATTAAAATATTAATTTTTTATTTTAAATAAATATTAAAATATTTGTTTTTACTTTAAATAAAAATATTATTTAATTTGTAATTAAGAAATTTAATATCAACATTAATTTAATTAAAATATAATTATTATGAATATTTAATTGATAGAATTATAAAATATGATAAAAATAAATTAAATAAAAAAATTTAATTAATAATTTTTTATTAGTATATAGAGTAAATGAATAATTTAACCTAAAGATTAAATTTAAATAAAAAAATAAATATAAAAAAATATGATATTAACTAAAATTTTAAAATAGATTTAGCAAGCAAACGAGTTCGCTGTTACGGGGAAAGCTATCATATGCATGCTTTGAGCGTAGGCAAAAGGGACTGCTGCTACTAGTTTCTTTCTAGTTATGAACACCAGAAAGAAAGAATCCATTGTTGTGTGTATCATCACGGTCATAAGACCGACAAACATTTCGCCGATGATTTCATCGTAAAAGCTCCAACTTTGAGCGAGAAGAAGATGTGGATAAATTGAAATCATTATAAACTGGAACTGTCTTGTTTCATGGAAACAAAAACCAAAAACATACTAGTATTTACATATGGTTTTCATTTCTTAAATGATTTTTTCCCGGTTACTCCCTCCCGATTAGTCTCAAAACAGAGAAAAAAAGGAAACTAGCTAGGCACTAGGCCATAGAATGGGAAAACAGAAGGAATAAAACAGGGAGATTTCTAAGTGATCAGAGACGCAAAACGATCCCCTAAAAAAAGGGTAGACAGCTCTCATGCATACACATTCAAAGCCACAACGGTGGAGGCTCGTTCAGATCAACAGGTAACCCGCGGCGCACCAGCCCCAGAAACGACGCCGTGGCAGGGCTCGCCTGCACATGGGTCACGCCAGAACAGACAGCAACCGGACCTTCTCGCTTAGGAGGCGATGACGAAGACTCAGACTGGGAGCCACAGCTCATGTCTTTGAGAACGCCGGTCTGTAAGAACTCACCGAGTACGAGACGGCCGGAGTGGGAGTTCCAGTGGCCGGTTGAGGGGAGGTTGAGGTCTAGGGGGAGACCGGTGGCGACCGGAGCTGGAAAGTTGGTCTTAGCCTTGGCTCCGCGGAGGTTGCGAGCGGCACCGTCATAGGCGAGCGCAGCTTCTTCCGGAGTGTCAAATGTACCCAACCAAACCCTCGTCTTCTTCCAGGGATCACGTATCTCAGCGGCGTAGCGACCCCATGGCCTCTTGCGTACCCCCCGATAGTGTCCCTCTCGTGCGGACGCCATGAGAGCAAACGGAGAAAAGTTTCACGCCTTGCACACGCACACGAGAAAGCCAGAGCCCTAGGAGAGCAAACGAGGAGAGAGGGAGAGGGGGGGTGGGGAGCAGAGGTGTGTGTATAAAAGGTGAAGGGACCCACTAAGTCACCCGTAATCGTCGGATGGACGGCATGACCTCTCGCTTAAATAAACGAATTTAAATCGGCCCACCTCCTATGTTCCTCGCACTGATAATCGACCCGTTATCCAAACCGTTGGATCGTTACTGACTGACGGCTGAGATTGTAGGAGAACGTACTCGTGAGAATCAGGGAGAGAAAGAATGGAGAGAGAGGCGGGGAAAGGAAGAGGGACCCAGAAAAAGCACAGAGCCGCCGCCTGATAAGACGTGTGCGCTGGGATGGTAAGGTGTGGAGCTGTCAAAATATACAGAGGATTATATATGTGAGAGCGTTTGACGTAAGCCCTACCCATATTGTACGGCGCCTGCCTTTTGTTATTTATTTATTTTTATTTGATTCGTTGCAGCACGATAATGATATTCGATCAGATTTTTTTAGGGATGGCGTGTCGAATAGTGAATGGAGGATAGCAGTTGTAATGGTCGAGATGGGGGAGTTGTCAGAGAGCCCCCACGTGGAAGGTACATAGATGGTGTCTGAGTTGCAGGGGACAGGCCGAGTTGGGAGGGAGCTGAGTTATGGTTGGCGTGTTTGACTCGGCTTTTTTGTGGGGTGGGGTGGTGTCGAGGTGATGGTGGTGGTCCAATCCAAATGGGTGGATTTTGGGACCGAAAGGTAAAATGTGTAGGTCGTACGGTGATGTAGGTGAATGACTGAAGACTCTACTGCAGCTGCCACACCCAATGTTCACGTGAATGATTTTTTTCTTTTTCATTTATTTTTTCTCACTTTTTAAGAATATTAGAAAAAGAGAGGAATTATTTTTTCCATCTTCTTTTGGTTCCCATTAAATTACTATTTCTGGGGACACGTGTGCTCCTAAATGGTAATATTTCAACTTTTTCCTCTTCGGGTATTTTTTGTTTTTCTGCAGATGGTACAAGTTGCATACTTATGAAGCCCATTGCCCTTCTCTTCTCATTTGTTTGTCTTTAAAAGTATTAACTCGGAACAAAGGCAAACCTTCGAATTTGGCTTTCCGCTTTTTTCTCTTTTGCTAGCAAAAAATAAAAAATAAAAAAAGCAATGAACATAGCCACTTGGTGGAAGAGAGTAGTAGTTTTAAGGGAGTTTGTATATTTTTCCCAATATTTTTATTGTTTATTTATATTACTTTCATATGGCCAATTCGTGGAAGAGCAGCAGTAAGGATATGCTTCACAGTAATCTCTCCCGACGTTCTTAGAAGGACAAATGGTGATAGTGATTACACAACGACAAATGCGGCAGAGTACCCCCAAAGACGTAATAATTGAAAAAAAAGGGCTAAAATTTGTAAGCATTGTCGATTTCTACATGGGTCTATTCTCTATTTGTTACAACGTTTCTTTGACAAATTGGAACGAAAAGAAAAGAAAAAAGAATGGGAGCAATATACAAAAATTTTTATATTAGAGATTTTGGTGACACAGGTAAGATGTGGATGTGGTATTAGTTATCTAGAATTTGAAAGCACAAACAGGCAGTATCATGAGCTGAACAAGATCTGCAAGGCCGAATCAACGAACCGATCCCTGGACTTCTGAAGTAAAATGAAGTGTCCATTCACAAAATAGGAGCATATCTCGACTTGATTCGAACACCCAAGGTGATGGGTGTCTAATCATGATAGCAAAATAGGCCCAGTTTCAGCAGCAGTCCGAGAATGGACATGGTTGTTGTGCCTTGTCATCTGGATATCGCGTGCTAAATGGGTCCTTGCCTTTGCGTAGGGAGCATCTCGTGCTGTACAAAAATGAAAGTAGGCACAATATGAATTTGAAGGAACGCAAAGTACCAACAAAGCACGCTTGTGCAGGCAACGCAAGGCTTGACAGATGTTATTTTCTATCTCAAACTGGGCATAAATAGAACAGGGGATTCTCAGGGTGTTACTAATTTTCAATGTTCAATTCATCTAATTTTTGTTAATTTGACCATTTAATATGAATTCGTTAATGACAATACAAACCAAAAGGCCTTGAAAAATATACAAATGCATAAACTTTGGCAGTCTATGTTCCATGGTAAACATGGCATGCCAACAACGCTTCCATCCTACTTTTTATGAATTTTTTGCACACAAAATGCATACCAAGAGTGTGTGTATAAATGTTTCTGAAAAGCATTTTGCCAAAAATTTCATCTCTACTTCAATATGAATGTCCTTACCCGCAAGCTGTCGTGCTCGGAGGATATTTTGCCGCCTTTTCCACCAACACACTGAACAGATAACAATGAGTAGCAATGACAACAATGCACCCAAAGCAATGCCAACCTTGGCACCTACAGAAAGGTGGGGTCCACAAGTAGGCAGTCCAGGTATACCACAAAGCCCTGCATTATCGGTAAAACTGCAAATATCTACAGTAAGTACTTTTAGCAGACCTTGTAACAATACCACTACCCAAAATGTAACGGACAAGACGTTTTCACAATCTTGAACACAAGAAAATTCTGTGTCTACTTGTTATGGTAAGTATTTCTAAAAGCCCCAAAAACCTTAAGACTAAAAATAGTTGGAACATACTTGAAGCTAGCTCTATGCAAAAGCCTTCCTCCTAGTGCAGCCGGGACTCTTCCAGACAAAGAGTTGCCATTAAGATTCCTGCACCATCATGACTGAAATTAGAGTTTCTCTCATGAATAAGTTCATGGGTTAACGAGATGCTTCAAGGATCTTACAGTATCCGCAATGATGTCAACTGTCCAAGGGTTTCAGAAATTGATCCATTAAAAAAGTTGTAGGACAGATCCCTGCCATGGAAGCATAAGCATTCAGACGTTGTATTTAGGGGTTGTTTGGGAGATGAGATGGTTTCATTTCATCCCATCTCATTTCCTTCCTAACCATACTCATACCCAAACACTTTTCAATTTCAAATCTTTAACTTTTTTATCTAATCATTACCTAATTATTAGATGAAAAAGTTGAAGATTAATTATTAGATGAAAAAGTTGAAGATTTGAAATTGAAAAAAGTTTTGTGTTTGAGTGATGTTAGGAAAGGAAATATCTGAGAAGACCTGAGAACCGTTGTGTTCCCAAACGGGTCCTAAAACAGGAAGAAACATCTGACAAGAGAGAAGCAATGAACTCACAATATTTCTAAGCTAGATGTTGTTCCAAGTGAGGATGGAATGATACCATGAATGTTGTTTCCACTCAAGTTTCTGCGCACACACAAAGCAAACGAATATAAGAGGTAACATAAACAAAGCTAATAAGTGTGGCTCACTACTTGTGCCATTGTAAGGTTTACGAAACAGAAATGTTGGACTAACAATCTGAGTGAACACATAACAAGGACCATTTCACAAAAGTATGCCATTCTTATCACAGCATTTCAAATTGTCATGTGATCATGAATTTTCTCCGCACATTGCATCTTATCAGTGGTAAATATTGAGATAACAAATTTGAGCCATTTGAAAATAATAAACAAAAGAAGCTTAGTGGGCCCAATTTATCATTGGAATTGAAGGAGGCCAACTTTGAGAAACTTACATGCTCTGTAGATGATGCAGACTGGATATTTCATCAGGCAAAAAACCCCTCAGACCTTGGTTGTCAAGTCCACTGATTAGGCAACGGTAAAGCTCTAGTTAGTTAACACATTTACCACAACAGAAGATATTATCAACTCAGCATCTTAAAATCTTAAGAAAACATCAAATTACTCAACTTTAAGGCCACCCATGATGATGAGAACAAATTCCAGAGGCTGTAATATACTTGCGGAATGCATATGTGCATGAATGAAAAAGCAAGATTCTTAATCGGTCCATATTTCTACTGAATTTATTCTTCAAATGGAAATTAAACTTTCTACTTTCTTGCTTGGAAAATGAAGCCAAATACTGAAAAGATAGTGCCAAAATCCAGCTTAATAATCATGGAAGCAATGTAAGTGGTCCAGTACATTAAAGCTAAAAATCAACGTATGACTCACTACCAAAATCTACACAAGAGTACAGTTCAGTTACTTTTGAAACACATGCTATTTCCATGAGAGAACAAGAGATATACTCAATAAAATATGGATCAAATGACTTCTTCCAATAGTTGATAATTCAAAACAAAAATAGACATTTCATGCAAAAGTCATGAGTTTTGTTTCACCTGAACATATGGAATCATAGAAGTAAGGTCCTATTCAATGGTGTCGAGCCCTATGTTATCCAGGTCAAATAAATTGATTGGACATTTGACTTGAACTCCATATGGTTAATGTCAATAGTTTGGTCAGAGAAAGCAGAAACATGGTTAATAATTTGGGACTAGCATAAAAAACTTTTGATTGGTGCCTAATCCCAATTTAAAGGAACATACATCCAGTAGCAGGAGCAAGAATGCTTAGTTTTATAGATGACAGTGTTTCAACAACGGAATGGAAGGAACTGGCAATGGTGCAGACTTAAAGCTTAGTGTCGAAGGGGGCAAAAAGAGTTGGTACAGTTGCTGTATAGAATCTTGAAAGTTGTCAACTGGTAGTTTTCTCAGGCAGTTCAATGCACCAAACATGGTAAATATGAGCTAAAGATCAAGAACGTACAGTCCATCAATGACCCATTTCCCACTAGTACTGTCAAATTGGCAATCTGCCCCACTCCACGGATGTTGTTGGGGAACGCATGGATCTCCATTCCATCCAAGCCGAAGAGGTAGCCCCAATGCTTTCTTCAATGTTCGTAGAGCCATAACTGGAATGGGACAAGGATAAATTAGTGACATCCTTCACAGACTCCAACTTCCACAGAAACCACATAATTTATCTATAAAGAGAATTCTTTTCCCTGTTCAAATTTTAGCCCCTTTTACAATTTTATTTCTCACATAAAAGTTCAAGACTTTTATTCTACCAAATTCGTTGAGCTAAATAATAATTTACAAGATTACTAACATTTTTTTTATAAGAACATTATTTACATATTGTTGAAGTTTAATTAAGAGTTTTGCTGTAAAACTGAAATTGAAATAAGTACTGAATGGGAAACATGTAAAACTGAATGATTAGAAAAAGAAAAGAGAGAAGAGGCTAAACATAGTTGCATTTGAATTTTTAACTTCATTCACTAATTTCCCTTTAGCAGTCTAGCATTGGATGTCCTTAGGGAGTGAATTACTATTATAACAAGTGGTGATCAGGATTATTAAGACAACCTCAGCAGACCAAAAAGCTGTTTCATGGACTGAAGCCGCATAACAAGGACTATCTATGCCAAAGCATGCATGGTTCTGAAATTTCATTTGTCTTCCCGGCTTATTATTACTGGTCAAATGATAAACAGCATTATTGGCAAGATCTAAAGGGGCTAAAGTGTTGTTTCATGGATTGAAAATTACTGACAATGACCATGACACCATAGAAGCCATCAAATTTTTCTCTTACTTTCTTTGTCATTCTGGCATAACATCGACATGAGTTACTGAATCTTTTAGAGATAGGAGAGACTTTGATGGAATTTGTTTGGTCCATAATAAGTTTTCTGGCAAGGTATGGTATATGTTATTCATTAAAGGATTTAAACTGTGGTAAGTTTCCACAGTTTTGGTGGCTTTCAAAGGCATAAACATTTCTTTTCCAAAAGGATCTTTTAAGCTTACATCAAGAGAGATTTCCGCAATCACCCAGGGAAGCAAGATATTTTGAAGTTGTGGACTGACTGAAAACTTTGACTTGGTTTGGCAGCATACATATTCTCCAGCCTTGTAGGCCGAAAGACATATTTCAATTGATGGTGATTTTTAGAGGAACTCAACTTTGGTTATGGACAATGCAGCAAAACTACCCGTCTATTCTTTAAAAACAGTTGGTGATCTAACATGCTATGTAAGTATAAGTCCCAATGATAGGACACCCTACATCAAGCAGCAGATGTGAAGTCACCAAATTATAAGATTTACGAGGGACTTGGTCTTTGGGTCAGTAAAAATATAAAACTTATGAAAGATTTCAACAGTTTAACTAAAGGCAGGTTGCTGAATATTTTTCATGAAGTAGAGCTAGCATTCAACAATAACATACAAACAGAATACAATAAATCATATTGAACTCATGCATACATCAGTAGAGCATGCAAGTACGTTTATCTATGTATGCATCCAAACGTATTTAGCTGGCCTCATCCTAGTTCTAGATTGGGAAATTTGAAGGAAACTAAACATACGATAATAACAGCAAGAACATAGCATGCGTACCTTCCTCTGGTAAAGTTTTGGACTCCGCTGTAATAACTTCAAAGACCTCAATGGCATTAATAATTGCATGACCTTTTCTAGGATGTAAGGTTATTGTCAAAGTTCTTCCATTAATAGCAACAGTAGTGTTCAGAACAAGAGCAGTATAACGACCCCCACTCATTTTGATAATGTCTACATCTTCGAATGCAACATCACCATTAATCAAAACGTCAAATACCCTTTGCCCTACATCGGTTACTGAAGAATCAATTTCTGCAAAGTGTAACCAAATTGAGTAGTTTCCATTGGGCTCCACATCAATAATATTCGTTAAATCAGGCTGATCATCGGTACTAACAAGAGCTGACTGATAAAGAGCTTCAGGATAAAAGTTTGGTGACTTTGAAGCCTGCTCAATGCTATTTTCAGTAGATCTAGGCCGATCAGAACTCTGACCAAAAGTTGATATGGCTTTCCAAAATCTATCACCGCCCCAGTGATCACCACTATAATCTACATCGAACTTTGACTTCCCAGTACCACAACTCAGTCTTGTGGCTGTTCTAAAAATTGTTCCTTGACCCCACTGTTGACTGGAATAGTATGCTTTATCGTCAACTTGAAGAATTTCAATGGAAAGGATTGCTGGATCTCCATGACCAGTACTATGAAAGCAGAGAGATGCCGTGTTATTAATAAGAAAAACAAGGGCTTCAGCAAATGCTTGGTCATCCTGGGTGCTCCAGCCAGACTGCAAAGAAAATATTTGGGTGCCCTCGACAGAAACATCAAATAGAGGTTCATTATCAAAATTAGGCAGCTTAACCAATCCAAAGAACATCCGGACAGAATAGTGTCCTTTTGGCACTCCATTAATGCTGTAGCAATGTTCTGGACCTCCAGATAGGGGAAAGTAGCGAAGTGTTTGAAGAGGAGGAGAGATGAAGCTTGTATGTGTTGCATTACTAGGTATCCCTCCTGTATATGCAAAATCCTTATACCAAAGCGTATTTGTTGGTGGTGTATGGACATTTTGACGAGCTCCACAGCTTATGCGCATAGCAAATGGTGCTGTAGTGAGAGAAAAGATTCCACAAATTCAAACACAACAGTTAAAATCAAATGACAAGGAGAAGTAGCTAAGCAAAATAAATTATGATTAACTAAACCTTAAGCATACATTGCTAGTCAGGGAGGTTCATAAATACTCAATTTCACCAAGAAATTGGTAATAATGGCATAAAGATGACCCACTTCCATATTTAACATGCAGCACACGTACTGATTTACTAAAATGTCCAAGATGGTTCAATCTACACATCCCTTTAACTCATCATCACCTTGGTAATCACTTGATTCAATGAGTTTTTAATAAATATCAAAGTACCAATAAGCAAGTGATGATAGCTTATAGCTATAGAATCTACAACAGTATATTCATGCATATACATATTATAAGCGCACTGCCAAGTGAGGGGAGGTGTAGACAAGCTTCATTGGGCCCCAGCCAAGAGAGAGGTGTTTAGTGTTTGTTTTTTCTATGGAGTCTACCCATAATGACAATTCGTTTCCTTGGAGGAGTATTTGGAGGACAAAGGTCCTTTGAGAGCTGCGTTTTTTTGCTTGGACAGCCTCTCTAGGAAAGATTCTCACTGCAGATAACCTAAGGAAAAGATACATTGTGGTGAATGATTGGTGTTGCATGTGTAAGAGAAGTGGGGATTCCGTGGATCATCTTTTACTCTATTACAAGATTGCTAATGTGCTGTGGAGTAATCTTTTCAGACGGCTTGGCTTGGCTTGGCTTGGCTTGGGTCATGCTCAGAAGAATAATGGACCTGTTTAATTCCCAGAGAGGGATAGGTAGCAGCCCACAAATAGTAGTTGTGTGAAAAATGGTTCATACTTGCTTTAATGGTGTATTTGGAGGGAAATGAACATAAAATTTTGAGGACTGTAAACAAACGTGGGAGAAGCTCAAAACTTCTTTTTTCAACACTCTTTTCCGTTGGAAAGCTTTTACAGACTTTAATGGGCTTAACTTTCACAACTTACTTGTATCTTTTTCTCTTTCTAAATAAGAGTATTTCATGTTACATCCCTTGTACTTGGATTGCAACTTTCGCGCCTTTAATGAAGGTATATTATATCATTACTTATAATTATAAAAAATATTATTTTATTACTTATCACAAATATAGGCACTGTGGTCATAAGTTAAATGAGAAGAAGAAGAATAAACAAAAAGAAAATCGAATTGTTTGAAGTTACTTTTTCATTTCCAGATTTGGAAATTCAACTCAGGAGCAGCTTAGTGATTTCTTGTTTGTGATATCTAAAATAGTGAAGATCCCTTCGTCTATATTCCTTTTCTATACGAAAATCTTCACTGACAACCAAACGGTTTCAAACTGATTGTTTTTCAATCGAAAAAGAATTAATAGTATTCGAGAAGAAATTGGATACTGATATTCAATTCTGTTCTCTGATACATCATTTCAATTAGATACCATATGAAGGCAACTAAACGCAGAACAATGAAGATCTATCCCGAACCAAACGCCAAAGCAGCCAAAAAGCTATTTAGAAGCATTGGTTCTTCCTCAAAGCTAAAAATGCAACTATCATTAAATAGATCAAAATGCAATAAAAATTCACTTTCGAAGCCCTAATTCAAATGCTTTATAGCGTTCCAGAACTCAAAATTTCGACTATAGTAAATAACAGAGCGAGATAGAGAGTAGTGGAAAGTGGAAACTCACGATGTCCAGCTGAAGAAGAAGAGAAAGCTGAGCAGAAAACGAGCAGCCATAGCAGGCGAAATCTGAGCATCGTAACTACGAAATGCATTGCCTTCTCTCTCTCTCTCTCTCTCTCTCTCTCACTACCACCACTACAGCCTCATTCTCATAGTCTCTCCCCCCCTTTGCAGCTTCCTTTCTTTTGAGAGAGAGAGAGAGAGAGAAAAGTGCTCGGACGTGTGAGCAATATGACGATGATAATATACAGTTGGAGATTATATAAATATTCTTCTCAATTTAGTTGACCCGTCAGTGGGAGTGGGAGGACCATCATCAACGGTACCGGTGAGGTTCATCAAGTCTGATGAATTATTCTAATCGGACGGTGCACGTCAGCATTTAATAAGCATTGGGACGCACATCCGCACCAGAACAGTTAGCTGTTGATCGTACATCTGGCTTAATTGCGGGGCCCAAAATTGGACGGTCATGATGTAAGCTACATACAGTGATCTTCTGGACCTGTTTCTTCGAAGGGAGGGCATTTGCTACATATCTATTTCAAATCTTCTCATTACAAGAACTTAATGAGCTATGTGACGCGAGAGCTTCAAGAGGAAGAATCAAATTAATGGTTTGAAATTACGTAAATGACCTTTAGGAGTGTGGATTGGATTAGAATCATTGGATCGATAGTAAATCTGACGATCTAGGATAGTCTTTAGAATTCGGAAGAGGGGACTTGAGGAGCTTTTGACTTTTTTCTTTCTAGGCTTGGATTGGTGCGCAATCATCGGACAGCAACCTGCGCCGAAGCAGCATGCCTCGAAAGTGGGCACTGTGTTGCACTGTTGCTGAAGTAAGATTTGGTTCGTAAAAGACCATCTTGTCATAGATTTATTTTCCGAAAAGGGCAAAACATGGCTATATTTATTTCTCAACAATATTAACTAGGACCTAGGAAACTAATCTTGAAAAGATAGTCGTTGAAACGTTGTTCAAACTTTACATAAAGTCAATAATTGTACGTTAAAAAAAAAAAAAACCTCTTTTCGTTGGAGTAGGTCTATTCGTGTCCATGAGAGGAGGTGCACTAGACATGTGGATTGATAGTTTGAAATATATCAACTTGGTGCGCTGCGCACTGTTATATATGTGGAAAAGATATTTGGTGTTATTATAAGACTTACACACAAGTATAATAAGGCAAATTTCGTTCATCATAGTCGTATTGGGAATTTGGGGGTACGTTTCCCCTGTCGGACGAAGTACGTACATGTAATTTACAGCTTGTTAGTTTTGAGTCTTTAAACGCCAGCTTCAAGGATCGTCATGGTGAGCTGGTGCCGCGTCATTCGGGGTCCTAGCTATAACACACCCAATACCTTGGTGGAGACTTTAAAGGGTGAAAGCTGCTCAGCCAAAGCAACACGTGCTCGCTCCCATGAATTGGAGCTGCTTTTCGGGGTTGAAGGCGACTGACTAAAATGTGACTTTAGGCCTCGTTTGTTTTTAGAAATGAGATAAAAATTTTTGAGATGAGATGAATTGTTTATTTTATTTTGTATTAAAATTTAAAAAAATTGTAATAATTAGGTGAGAGAAGATGAGATAAATTTGAAAAAGTTAAATTGTTTATTTTATTTTGTATTAGAATTGAGAAAAATGTAATGATGAAATTGAAATGAGATGAAATGTTTTCCGAAAACAAACGAGTACTTAAATTCAAGCAATATGTTTTTGAAATATACAACAGATGTGATGCGTGCACCAAACTGATCATTTGGGACCAAAAGGACTGTTTTTCAAGACTATATAATATTTATATTATAGTTTTTATATGAAGGATGCCCAGTAGCAACAACTAACAAGTCTGGCTGCTAGCTAGTTGGACCAACAACCGAAACAAAATAATTAATAGATTTAACTTGCATCCGATAATTTATTCCGTTATTCAAAAGCTAGGTGGATACTTTCATTCCTGCATTTGCTAGCTAATTCCAAACGAGTACAGTTAAGATCGCTTTACAATAAACGTACCTAATGGACAGTTATAAATTGTTTTAACTTGTTTTTGTTCAGACATGATGATTGTGGGCTCAACCATTATATATATATATATGCTTTTATTAAGTTATTGTTTGGTTACACAGTTTAGATTAAATGAGATGAGATGTTTTGTTGAAAATTAAATAATATATTATTATAATATAATTTTTATTTAAAAATTTAAAAAAATTAAATTACTTATTATATTTTGTGTAGAAGTTTAAGAAAGTTATAATGATTATATAAAATAAAATAAAATAAAATAAGATGAGATGATTTTATTTTATTTTACTAAACCAGCCCTAAATTTATTTTCGGTGGAACATTGTGGATGTTGGGCTCTTGATGATTAGATTCTTGCATGATATTCTCTTAGTTTGTATAATATTTTTATGTGATGTAACTGCAGCCAATCATGCTTGCGACACCTCCCCTCCTCTTCCCTCTTTTTTTTTTTTTTGTCAGAATCTCGTATGCTCGAATTAAAGTCGTAGAATTTTCAATTATATAGGCCCAGAAAAATAGAAATCCAAGCATTTTACAAGGGAAATATGTGTAGCTTTAGCCCAACCTCTCTTAAGTATCTCTAATGATTGAGCCCATCTAAACTTCAACAAATGGGCTTCTACAAACTGGGATGCCCAAGAAAGCCTAAGACTGTTTTTATTTAACCAAAACAGTGGCCCAAATTGTGCAAGTCATATAATTTAACGAAATGCTCTGATTTTCTTCCAAGTTTGGGGCTTTTTACGTTGCCTGCTTGCCCGGCCGGATCCCTCTCGTTCCCAACCCCATAGAAAAAAGAGACCAACCTGAACAGGGTTCGTATCCAAAATAGTGGTCTGCCCGGCCCCCCCGTCCGCCCCTTCTCACCTTCAAAACTCTGCCCCAGCAATTGTACGAACCGAATCCACGTCGCCGCATGCCAGGGACTCTCACCATACGATGCAACCCTCGGACTCCCACGCCACGCGCTCAGACGAAGACGAGGACTGCGAAGATCCTGTAGAAGCTTCAGATTCTGATATCGCGAACGACGGGCAAGAAGAACCGGAGTATGAAGAAGTGGAAGAACAAGAGGCGGAAGAATACGGAAATGGGAACGTTGAAAAAGAAGAAGACGTAGTAGAGGAGGTGGAGGTGGATGGGGAGGATGAGTTGGATTTGTCAAATTCGCCAATTCAAGCCGATAAGGATCCCAACGGTTAGTTTGATCTGTACTTGATTTGTTTTCTTAGTGCATTATGCTAATGATTCTGATATTGTTGTTTATGCGGTCTTGTGGCGAGCGTTGTCTGTTTGATTTCTTTTTTCTCTTTTCAGATTTATGCTTTATTGTTCCCTCCTTACAGAATTGTGATTGATTTTTTTCCTTCTTTGCAGATATAAACTATATTTTTTTTTATTGTGCACTTTATTTTGTGAGAAATAATGCGGCGACAGAGAAATTTTCATCTTTACATATTGGAAATTGTATGAGTTACGTGTTTGATAGTCATAACTAGCGGCTTGATAGTTGAAAAATAGTAAATTAAATTTTTAGCGGTTTGATAGTCATACTAGCTATTAGAACCAAATTGGGTACTGATGATACTGCCTATATTCTAATTATTTTCACTTAGACTTTCGATTTAGTGGGACTGGTTTTCTACTATTTTTTGAGCGGGAGGTTTACTACAAGGTACGATCTAATCTACACTGTGAATTTGTGATTGTTTCTTTCTTTTACTCTTTTGCTGCCATTGGTTTTCATGTGGAAGATCTAAGAGTGGCTGGCAAGCCGAAGATGGGAGAAATATGATGCTGGAATGCTACCATTACGTTTACATTGGAATGGGTGGGCACTGGACAAGTTATTGAGATTGGATTAAGCGCCTTGCGAAATTCTGGTGCATCCTGACCCAACATCGGTCTCGTGAAATATTTGAAATTCCGCTAGACAAGCATTTATCTCCCTGGCATTTCAAAACTTGCTTCCACTATAGAAACACGACAAAAATGTTCCCACTTTGTTTAACTACCTTTCCCCATTCATGTGTGAACTGGCTTGCATCATCCTCCCCAAGGTGGAAAAAATTCATCCTTGAATCCAAATCATCTTTGCTTTGATATTTCAAATATGCAATCAATTCCCTCCATCTTGTTCCTATCAATAGCAAAAGATGAATCATCACACCTGTCATCGATCTTCTTTCTCCCAAACCACAGCATGACTCTTAACATCCCATTTAAAATTGTTTGCACCAACTTGAGATAATGTAATCTTCTTCTTACGCCTTTTATTCATTCTCTAAAATTCACTCTTCGTAATATTTTTACAAGAAGGATTGATTATTTCTTGACTATAGAGAATCACATTGTCATCAACCATGCCGACACCTATAACAAGATGCTGGTTAGAAAACTTGACAAAAAACTTTCAACCCCATTAAAACCCACAATTAATTTTATTACTATCTTGTTGAGGACTTGAATCGAACACATGGAGTGCACTATTCTCTCCAAGAATTTTTACCGTATTAAGTTATTAACCGAAACACTCTCCTCTACTGGATCCTCCTCTTCATATAGATGTTGTAGGTCAATGAGAAGTCTCAATCTATTGTAGAGTCTATCTACCCAAGGTTATCCTCCTCCCCCACGTGAGATGGATCTGGTAGATGTTTTTGAGGTTGATTACCAACGGCCAAGACAACTTATAGTATGGTAAGTACATCAAGCCTCACCTTTAGTGCATCAAGCTTCATCTCCATCCGTTGAACGCTTTCCTCTAATTACTCATCTTGTGTTGCCTTATCATGTTCATAAACTTCGCCAATCCATGCATTCCATCCTTCACGTGCTTCTTTGCATGTCATGCTATGAAGAGCAAATGATTTGATACCAACCGATATGGCATAGTGGAAGTTGAATTTGCAAACACAAAGATCTTACAACTCTTTTGCAAAACTTAAAGAATTAATACTGGGGTCACAAGAATATGAAGAAAAATCTCTCAAGAGAATTTATTAGTAAAAATGAGAAAAAATGACATAACTCCTTGGCCAAAATCAACCTTAAAGGTTTTGTAAGAGTTCAAATAGACATAAAATTCTATTAATCTAAAGTTATGAAAAACAAACCACATTCTCTCAAGCAAGATCTTACATGCTTCTAGTGACTTTAGTTTGACAACCTTCGCCATCCGTGGCAAACTGGTCTAAGAATTAATTCCCATGAATTTCCTTTGCTTAAGATTTTGGAGGGTTATAGTTAGATCATTGGTGGATTCATTGGCTTGTCAAATTGATTGATTCAATGGGCACCAAAGCAGCGTGCCATGGCATGTTATATGTGTGTCCCTTATATTTTGCATTTGGAAGGAGAGGTCTTCTAGTGGAATGGAGCTTTCGGTGGTCAATTTGAAGTCTTTTATTGGATGAGTGCGATTAGAGGTACTCTTCCTGGTCTTTTATGGAAATTTTGGATCTATATCATATTAGATCTTGACTTTCATTTTTTCCTTTCACTCTTTTCCATGCCTATTAGTAGTAAGTTTTTCATGTGCTAGGGACTAAGCCCTTTTCATTTTTTTTTTTCTCATTGCATCCTTTCCAAATGGTCTTCGTATGCCCATTTTGTTTTGAATATCCCACTTTCTTTCAACACTGATAGCTTGATAGTATTCCTTTAGGACTAATATGGTATTTCATTCTTACTCCAAGCTTTATTTTGAGGGGATGACTGTTTTCCTCTATTTCTTGATTTAATGTTTCTTCCATGTAGATGGTAGTCAAGATATGAAGTTTGAGGTGCATGGCGAGCTTCTAAAACCAGGTTCTCCTGCTCTAGAAAAATATGGAGTGAAGATATCATCTGACACCCTTACAGTTGAAGAAAGTAGTGGTAATTTCAATTTTTCTCATCCTTCAAATGAGCCATCAACAACACAAAAAGAGGAATCAGACTTAACCTATGAGAAATCAAAGTATATAAAATCAAGGAAAGTTCTGGTTCCAAAAGAGAGAGCGTCTAAAGATCAAAGTGCTGCACATCGTGAAAGCAATGGATATTTGTGCAATAAGGACAGTATAGATGCTAAAACCAACTTTCTTTCTAGCATCGCTGGAAATGTGATGGTTGATGCCATCTTGATGAAAGAACACTTAGGTGAGGAGGCCAATGGTGTCATGAATACCAATGAAGAAAGTAAGCAATTGGACTTGCAATCAGGACATGGCAAAAAGAGATTGGAATCAAGGTTAAGTGATGTTGGTGCAATTTATTCTTAGGCCTCGTTTGTTTTCACAACTCCTCTTAACTCATCTCATCTCATTTCATCTCATCTAATCATTACAACTTTTTCAAATTTCCACACAAAATAAAATAAACAATTCAACATTTTCAAATTCCAAAACAAAAATAATATTAAAAAAATATATTCTAATAATATTTTATTCAATTTCTAATTTTTTTTCTCAACTCATCTCATTTGTGAAAACAAATGAGGCCTAAAATTTAACTTTTCATACAACCATGGTGTTTAAATTGCTTGGAGATACAGGGAAACTGCATTTTTTGCACTCTAGAACTACCTTTTTTTCTTTTTTAAATTTGCACCATAAACTACCAATTTCTGGAAATTTGCATCATTGATCAAGATATGACCGTTAAAATCAATGAAAAATAGGACAAGCTTTACAACTGCAACGGTCAGATCATAATCAAGGGTGCAAATTGCCAAAAATGTGGCAGTTTAGGGCAGAAATTGACAATTTTGGTAGTTCAGGGTGCAAATTGAAAAATAATGGCAGTTTGAATGAAGAAATATAATTTCCCTAGGAAACCCTTTGGTTTTCTGGTGTTTCACATTAATACCCAAGCTTTTAATTTTGAAATATTGAGATATGAGTACTTGGGCTATGCCTATTCATATCAATATAATCGTTTACTTATAAAAAAAAAATATTGAGATAAGAAATGTACTTGTTTTCAAAATTGTGATTCTGATCTAAATTTTCATTAATTTTGGATGGAAGCTTCTGATATAGCCCTTTAACACCATGTGTCTGATCTGTGCAACAAAAATTAAAAATACTTTAAAAAAAAAAAGGTAAAACAGAATTCTCCACCAAATGCCCTCCGAAGATGGCTTGGGTTGGTGGTGAAGGGCGTGGTGGGGGGAGTCACTCCTCTATTATGCGAAAGGGGAGATCCTTCTCCGCACAGTAGGGAGGGGAGATTCCCCCTCCATCGCATATTGGAGGAATCTCTCTCCTCCATCATGCACGTGGATCTCCGCAACGTGCTCTAGGAGAGGAGAGGGGGGGGGGATCTCCCCCTTGTGTACTTCTGCTGTTCCTGGTGTGGCCACCCTTTAGGGCGGTGGAAGGTTCCTTTTTTTTCCTAGATTATTTTTTCAATCTTTTATCTTTCAGTTTTTTTTCGTGTTGTTTTATATTTTCTAGTTTTTTTTTTTTTGGCAACACACGGCTTTAAATGGTCACATCTCCCATTTTCTTTCAAAATTGATGGAAATTGAGGTTGGAGTCTTAAATTTCAAATGAAGTGAAACTTGGGTCTCAACGTTCCAATATAGAGAATGTAGGTCTTAGGTCAAAAACCATAAAAGCATAAGTGGGTGTTGTCAACATTTTTCTCTCTCTTTTTTTCACTATTTTCGAAATGTCACATGAGCCAATTCCAATTAAGCATTAGGTTTTCCAGATTGGCTGCTCCTGATACAAGGATTAGAAGTCTGTCCCCTGATGCTGAGATTAAAGATGGAAACAAACGCCCAGCAGTTATTTGTGACTTTTTTGCACAAGGGTGGTGTGTCAGAGGTAGTTCATGTAGGTTTCTTCATATAAAAGATGCTTTTAATAATACTGCTCAAAAGCCCGAGGCAGATGCATCTACTTTGAATTGGAAAAAAGTTCAGGTTGATGAAGGTATACCATATATCCTTTGGTGTATGGATGTCCAAGATCCCTTTCTACTATGATGATCCTGATAAGTACCATTTCCTGTTACAGGTTTGAGAGACATTGCCGAGAGATCGAGGTCCCCTGGTTTTCCTGAGCCACAGGCATCTTCAGTTGGAAAGTGTCTGGAATTTTCTTCACAGTTGTCTTCAGAAAGATCAAGGACCCCTGTCTTTGTCTCGTACAAGGATGTAGGTAGAGATGGTCAGAGGCATAATTGGCCTGCTGATAATTATGGTGACCATGCTTCATCTAACACTAGAGGCAGTTCTATTGTAAGGAACGGCTCACTTCCTGACTATAGGCTTTCTTCAAGTGGCTCTGTTCTGTTGAATTACCGCAGTGGGGTCTTCCCTTCTCATTCAAGCAGTATGGCTGAAATGGGTAGTATTTGGAGCCAACATATACACAGTGACTTGAATTCACCACATACGATCCATTCTCTGAATTTGAGCTCAAATACTTCTTTTCTAAGTACTAGCATGTTGCCATCTCACCGAATCTCTTCCTGGAGAGCATCTTCATCACCATTTAGTCGTTCCTCTTCCTTGCTTTGTAGTTCTTCTCCCTTCTATGATTCTAAATCAGAAAATCTACCTCTAACCAATGTACCGCTGAAATCTACTGAACAGAAAACGAAGTTTTCTTCAAATGATTGGGAGCCTTCAGTACCTTTCCAACCATCCTTTTTTATTCCTCCCCTTGGTACACCATCTCAAGGACGCCAATATGATCCTCTTCTTGATAGTATTGAGTTACCCAGGATAGGAGATCGATCCTTTGGAGTCTCTGTTTGTGGTCATGGGGTGTCCATCATGGATACATCACGTTCGAGGAAATATGATGATTCTGTATTAACTGGGATGCTGGGCCCAGAATGCAACGATGAGACAACTTCAATATCTTCTCATAATAAATTTCATGAGAATGTGTTGGAAAAGGATTCTCATGAAAGAGTTTCTCTTACAACTGGAGCAGAGACAGTAGGAACTTCTGCTGTTGTCTGCCAAAATGGGACAATGCCTAAAGAAGAGAATCACTTGGGCCACTCCCGTGTGAAAGATATGACAAAAATGAGTAACAAGAATCATGGTTCTAGTCATCAAAATGATGTGTCAATGCATCAAGAGGACTTAAAAGTAAGTAGGGCCAGACCAGACAACGAAATGGATGTCAGGCATAAGATGGATGGAAATATGCACAGAGAATCGAGAGCAGGGAGACATTTCCGTGCTGCTCTTATAGATTTAGTGAAAGAGATGTTGAAACCAAATTGGCTTGATGGCCATCTCAACAAGGATGCACATAACATGATAGTTAAAAAAGTCGTTGACAAGGTTCTTAGAACCTTACAGTCCCATCAAGTTCCAACCACCTTGGAATCAGTGAAGCAATATCTCTCTTCATCCCGTCCAAAAATTGCAAAACTTGTTGAGGTGAGTGCCCTAATTCTGGAGAAAGTAGGTATTAGGAAAGAAATATCATAGGAACATAATTTGTTCTTGGAATTTGACAATCAATTTTTTATTTGCAGGGATATGTTGACAAATATGGCAAATCTTAAGACGCTAGGCTATGTGCTTTTTGTTTGTAAACTTTCATGCGCATGCAAAGAATCGAGAGTCATCATCGGTTTATCTGATGCTATGTTTTATGTGGTTCAAACTTAAGACAACATATGATATGTGATGGTTTTTTTCCTTTGAGTGTTGCTTCATTAAGTATATTTATTTCCTGTTTCAATCCATTTTGAATTAAATTGTACATACTGTCTCTTTCTGTTTCGTACGAGTTATATAATTGTTGCCTTGGTACTCAAGTATTGCCTTGATTTTAAAATTAGTTGGCGTCTAATAACCTGGCCTTACACGGTTTGCAACTTTCTTAAAATGCGTATTTGGTCCTTCCTAAACCCGTCTATTTTGAGTCACTTAACTGCTTTGTTCCGGTTTTAATTTCCTAGCGTCTTTGATTCTTTTTTCTTTTGCTAAAAGAAAAAATATTGGTCAGTTAGATAAGATTTGGACTCATGACCTGTTGGTTTTTTTTCCACCTGGGATGGAAGTTGCCAACGAACCTTTTCCTTAAAATTCCTGTGGATACCTGAAATTTATGGGCATTTTAACCTATGACTTCTTGATCAATTGTTTCGAAGGGGCATTATATGAGAAGTTTAATTTTGTTTCATTATTGATTCTGGTTATCATAGTTTCTAGTTATCGACTATTGGGCTACGCCTATTGTTATTATCAATAAAATTCACCTTTATTTATAAAAAAATTATAGTTTCTAGTTATGGTTTTCAGATTCCAGTGTTTATGGATGACATCGTTATGACGCTCATATCTGGAGATTGTTGTGGAGTGAGGTACTTGTCTCATCTGTACTTATGACATGCCTTTGCTTTATTAAGTTTGACTGAATGCATGTTATCATAATATGTTTTCACATTATGGGCAATTGTTTAACTCTGTAATGGTATTATGGTGCTCACATGTAATATTCAACTAGTAGATTGAATGGAAAATGATAGATCTGAATAGAAATGTATATAAACTTCTGAAAATAAGCTCTCTTCGAGGGGAGCACCTCCAAATTCAATAGAACAGTACAAGCAAAATTCCAGATCCTTCTTTCGTAAACGTCCAGATGACTTTATACTAACAACAGGAAATAAAGAAATACTAAACTGCCCTTAAGTCATGGGCTTCCGAAATACCAACACATCTACTATGTTTATTAATAATGGCCCAAGGCCTTGCATTCCAGGCCGACATCACTACGGCCCCTTAAGCCCATGCTTCGCATAATATCTCTTCAGACATTAGGTTTACTTCTCAATCTGCCGACACCCTTCACTTCCGAAGTAAGCCTCTTGCTCCTCTCCATCTCTACGACTAAGCTCCTGTGCACGGCGTGTAACATCACATTATTAAAGATTCTGTCAAACGGCCTTTTATTCAAAATCAAAAGTCAACGATGATTTAGAGCCTACTCTTGACTTCTATTACATATATGTGATCTCTCTCTCTCTCTCTCTCTCTCTCTCCCCCTCCTCAGTCATCCAAGCCAAACCTCTCCCAATTAACAGCATCAAGCAACTGCCATAAGTTGTCACCCTCACTAGCACTTCATCCATTGCATCCTTCTAAACCATTCCATCTCTTTCATTTTTCATACTATGTACTAAAATAGCCCTTGGGATTTCGTGTTTTTTCCAAAAGACTCCATATGTTATTAATTGTCAATAAACTATCAATAGCCTCATCACATGTTCTCGAATCCATGTGGCACCCAATGAAACCGCAACACGTTTCAAACGTTAGCTTTAAAACATAAGAAAAACCCTAACTTGAAAAATATAATTACAAATAACAACAAGACCCCCCTTGTGGAATGCCGGACAAAGGTCTTCCCCTCCCTCCCAATCCACTCCCCTTAAGTGGCCATTGGAGAGACCTCCCTTGCAGAATGTGATACCCCATATGATAATGATAAGGTTCTAATATGACTCCAATTGTATCATTAACTAGTCCTTTTAGAGTATAGATCATGTGGTTTGGGCCTTCCATTGGGGCGTTACAAATAGTATCAGAACTTATCTCAAACAGAAATGTGGGACTTAAGCCGTGCCACCTATAATGGACTAACTCGATGAGGAAGTTGGGAATTTTAGGGGAGTAGATTGTGATACCCCATATGATAAATATAAGGGTAGGTAGTGTATGAGATCCCATATTGCTTAGGAAGGAGAAGTTCTTGCTCTTTATAAGGTTTTAATGAAGCTCCCATTGTATCATTGACTAGTCATTTTGGAGTATAGGCCATATGATTTGAGCCTTCCATTGGAGCGTTACACGGAATGGCCTAGAAGAGTGGTTGATGGGCCACTTTATGAGAGGGTAGCCAAAATCACACAATGGTAGGGGCGGAATTCCTAAGGGGCTGGAGTGCCTTGGCCCTCCTAAAATTTTCAAAATTTGATGAAAATTAAATTTTGAAATGTGTTTTTATAAAGTTGACTTTATGAAAATTAACATTTAACCCCCCCCAAAATTATTTTTTTGTAACTTGGCCCACCCAAACCAGATTTTTTGGTTCCGTCCTTGGCGAATGGGTGGTTTGGCCGCCACCCCTTCATAGGGTGGCTCTTTGACAGCCACCCACTCTAGGGAGTGGCTGGGATGGGAGGGGGTCTCATCCATCTACCATTCCTTGCATGGAGAGGGATTCCTTTTCTGTCTATCTTTTTAATTATTTAGAGCTGATACTAGGACTGAGTTTTGACTCTGACAGAGTCAGATTAGTTGTTTCTGACCTCTGACTCAGAGGAAAATTGTCGCTTCGACTTCAACTCCGAACTGAGGTCAGAGCTCCGACTGTTTATTGGGCTAACTCAAGGCCCTTTTTCGACTTCTGGGCTCACCAAAGTCCAATTCCGAATCTGTAAAAAAAATACTGAAAAAAGAATAAAAAAACTTAAATACAATAGTTCGAAACTAAATAATATGTAGTCATAAGTTATAACAGTCCTATGTATTACAACACTAAACACTGACATAGAGATAACTACATAAACACTAAACATGGTGGCAGAACTATGAAGGGGGGCATGGTCCCTCCAAAAGTTTGAAAAACAAATACATATTAATTTTTTATGATTTAATAGGATGATATTAATCTCATCTTGTGTTTGCCTCCTCTAAAAAAAATTATCTTGACCCCTCCTCTACAAGATTATTTTGATCTTATAGATTAATTACTTATAAGTCTAATTTTAAAAAATTTAATCCGATTTAAAAATAAAATAAATAAAATACATCTCACATAAAATAAAATGATCTAATAACATGATGACACATTTTTACTATTAATAAAAATAAAAAAGGGAAGTCGGATGGTTTTCTTCTCTTTTGCCCACTGCCAACTGCCGCCTACAATTTTGCAGTTTCTAACTTTTTACTGCTAAAAGAAAATTCCCGTCCTTACCATCTGCCGAAAGGCCAAAAAAATGAGAGTTTTTTTTATCATGGGCTTACGTGTTGTCTTGAAGCAAAGTTTTGGTGCAGACTGTAGCTCTTCTACAAGCTACAGTAACATTGTAATAGCCTAGCTGCTTACATACATAGTGATAGTTCTGCCACTACCTGATGCACGGTTTGACTTTTCTCTATTTTTTTTTTTGTTCCCCTTTTTTAGATTTTCTTCTTCTTTCATATATATAATTGTATTGAATCTATAAATGCAGTGTTTTCAAAGTTTTTTTTTTCTCTTTTTCCCTTCTTTCATGTATTGATGCAGTTATATTTTTGCTTAGAAATTTTCTGTCTTTTTGAAATAGATTGATTACTACTTGGTTTGGCTTATATATATATATATTTTATAAGTAATAGATAAATTTTATAAATAAGAATGGAATAGGCATAGTCCGTGTATACATGAAGTATACAAAAGAACACCAAAATACATTCTATGAATGGTAAATTAAAGATAAAAAGTCATGCACATTGTTCCCATTTAGTACAATAGCTGAAAACCAAAACAGTAAAGTGTGTACAAAAAAATCCTGCAGCTCCACCATTTTGCACTCCTTGTCTTCAAAATCGTTCATTCCTTTCCGAACAATGACACCACGCGCTGTACAATGAGATCATCTTCCACACTGCCACCACTTGGGAATAGCCTTGGATCATTTTCTAACAGCCCAATAGATCCACCACCCTCAATGGCATTACCCAAGCAATATCAACCCTTCTAAAGATCTCATCCCATAGCGCCCTTGCCACCTCATAGTGTAATAAGAGATGATCCACTGATTTTTCACTTTTTTTACACATATAGCACCAATCCATTATAACACATCCCATCCTCTTCAAATTATCCGTGGTTAAAATCTTCCAAGAGCAGCAGTTCATACAAAGAAAGTTATTTTAGAAGGCGCACAAGACCTCCAAACATTCTTCCAAGGAAAGGGAGTGCTAGCTTGTGATGTCAATATTTTGTAATACACCCTGACTGTACATTTCTTACTATCATTGAGCCTCCATTGCATTCTATCTCCCTATGCCGTGAGGTGTCCTATGGAGTATATCAATCTGAAAAAATCTAACATGGTGGACAATTCCCAATCATAAAAGTCCCTATTAAAAAGGATATACCATTGGTAAGAGCTGTGAGAAGATACTCGCACATCATCATATTTCCATACTAGAGCGCAATCTCCGCACCACACATCCCACCATAACTTGATTCTAGTACCCTCTTCGGCCACAAAACGTATATGTTTTTTAAAGCATGGCCATTCCTTCCTTATAAATTTTCATAATCCCACACCATAACCCACCATCACTCCATTAGAGCACCAAACCCCCAAGCACTTCCATGTCTAGCGTCAATAATCTCCTTCCACAACGACTCCCCCTCCAAGTGGTATCTCCATAACCATTTCTCCAATAAAGCTATATTGAATGTTCTCAAATTGCATACTCCCAAGCCCCCATTTGAGACTGGGGAGCATACGGTAGGCCAATTAACAAGATGATATTTCTTTTCCTCCCTCATGCCCCCCCATAAGAATGTCCGCAAGAGTTTCTCAATCCTATTTGTTATCCCTGCCGGCAAAGGAAACAAAGATAAGAAATAGGTGGGGAGATTAGTTAAGGTACTCTTTATTAAAGTGAGACGACCCATTTTCGATAAATATACCCTTTTCCAACCCGCCAACCTCTTCTCTACCTTCTCCACTATCCTATCCCAAATAGCTTTATCCTTAAACTTTGCACCCAACAGAAGGCCCAAATATTTCATAGGCAACAATGACACCTTACAATCTAAAAGGCTTGCTAAGCTATTGATGTTGGGCACCACGCCCACCGCAACTATTTCAGACTTACCAAGATTCACCTTAAGCCCTGACACTGTTTCAAAACTTAATAACAGTGCTTGAAACGATTGAATCTGGCTATGGTTTGCTTCACAAAAAAGTAATATATTATCTGCAAGTAGAAGATGTGAGATGACAATAGAGTCATTAGTGCCATCACCCACCTAGAACCTAGATAGGAACCTTCCTTCAATTGCGACCTTCACCATCCGGCCAAGTGTCTTCATAACTATAACAAAAATAAGAGGAGATAAGGGATCTCCTTGCCTCAAACCACGAGAACTGTAAAAAAAATCAGCAGTAGTGCCGTTGACTAGTACCGAGAAGCGGACAGTGGAGACACAATGTCGAATCCATGAGATCCACCTGTTGACAAAGCCACACCTCCCAAGCAAATATAATAGAAACTCCTAATTCACATGATCATAAGTCTTTTCCATGTCAAGCTTGCAAAGGATGCCTAGAACTCCCTCCCGCATTCTGTGATCCAAGCACTCATTTGCAATAAGAACCGAATCAAAGATTTGTCTCCCACGAATAAATGTGTTTTGAGGCTTGGAAATAATTTGTTCTAACATTGGACTTAATCGACTGGCAAGAACCTTCGAGATGATCTTGTATACCCCACTCACCAGGCTTATAGGAAGAAAATCTTCAATTGTCGTAGCCCCATTGTTTCTTTGAAATGAAAGCAATGAACATCACATTAAGACATTTTTCAAACTTCTTAAAAGAGTGAAATTCATGGGAAACTTGCAACATATCCCCTTTCACAATGTCCCAATATTTTTTAAAGAATCCCATCGAAAAACCATCCTGACCCGACGCTTTGTCCTTGGCCATATCGGTAATGACCTTATAAATTTCATCTTTGTCAAAAGGTCTCTCCAAGTAGCTTGCACTCTGTGAATCAATTACCTCAAACAAAAAATCATCAAGCTTCGGCCTCCAACAAGCCAGGTCCGTGAGAAGGTTCTCGTAATACTGCACAATATGATTTTCTAACTTAGAGGGAGAAGAAATCACTTGAGTACCTATGTGAAATGTCTCGATAGCATTGTTATGTCAATGTGAATTAGCCATTTTATGGAAAAATTTCATACATTTATCACCTTCTTTTAGCTAAAGGGCCCTGAATTTTTGTCTCCATGAAGTCTCCTTTGCCAAAAATACCCTCTCCAAATTAGTCACAACCAAACTCTTCTTCAGTAATACCTCCTCCGAGGTGTCTCCCATCAATACATTTTTCTCTAACTCCTATAACTCCTCCAAAAAGGTAGTCTTTTGGTTTTCGATGTGGCCAAAAACTTCCAAATTTCACTTCTTTAGGTCCTACTTCAAGGCCTTAAGCTTACCTGCAAGAATAAAACTGGGAGTACCTTTGAACTGATGTGATGACCACCATCAGCGCACCCTCTCTTCAAAACCATCAGCTGCTAGCCACATATTTTCAATTTGAAGTACCGTCGACCCCCATGAATGTCTCTACAATCTAGTGGAATAGGGAAGTGATCTGAGCTAACTCGAGGCAACCTCTTTTGACATAACTTCAGATAATGAGCCTCCCACGAAGGAGAGACATAGAATCTATCCAATCTCGACCAACCTCGACTATTTGATCAAGTGAATTCACCCCCACCAAGTGGGAGGTCCAGTCCAAGTCAAAATGAACTCCGAGAAATCCTCCGTAGCCACAGGATTACAATAATTTCCTGATCTCTCACTAGGATATCGAGTACTATTAAAGTCTTCACCCACACACCACAACACTTCTCATAAAGAATATAAGCCCTCCAACTCCTCCCATAACCTTCTCTTGTCACTAACCCCATTCGGCCCATAAATGCATATAAAAGCCCACTCCCACCCATCAACAATATTTTTAAAACAACTAGCAACTGAGTAGTCTCCAACACACTCCTCGACCGTCTCAACTTCTCTTTTATCCCACATTAACAACACACTGCCTGAAGCTCCCAAAGAGGCCAAGTGAGACCAGCCCACATACGGACACCCCCATAAACTATGAATAATACATCTATCAATAAATTCCATCTTTGTTTCTTGAAAATAGAACAAGTAAGTCTTTTAAGTTCCCTATCTCGCTTTGTGGTTGATTTCATTCGATAATCTTCAATTGCTACAAGAAGAGCCCTAAACTGTTCTTTAAAGCCTACACAAGAAACCCAACACAAGCTTGTAGATCATCCACCTTTTTAAACACCCACTCCGATGTACACCTTACTAGATTAAGACTGGGTGGGAGTGTGCACAAAGGGGTTGGTTCAGCACCCTCCCAAACAGGGTACTCACTGTCACAAATAGCCAGCTGTAATGCCATCTCAGAACTCATTGAGCCTGAATTTGTGAATGCCATCTCAGAGTTGTCTCTAGGAACCTGGGAACTAAATCTGTCAAGAACCCTAGTAAATTTTGATGGATTGGACTCCTCCCGTGTGCTCATCGTGCTTTTACCCATCTTTTCCAGAGGTGAAACGAGTTTCAGAAGCCCTGCTGTCGGGATTGTGACCACTGACGGTTCAGACGACAGGGTTGTGGTGGTTGATGTTCTGAACACCTTGCATGACCTTTTCTATGGGTGCGTCGGCATCTCAAACTCAATAGAATCACCACCCGAGGTTGTGACTGTTCCTCGAAGCTCTGCAGGGACATACTTCGACTGCCCAACCCTTGTCGATGATTCCACCAGCCTCGACGGAGCCCCCTGACTCATCGCCAGCGGTGGTGGCTGAGCCCCACTTGATGACGTGGGACTTGGTGCACACAAGGGCTATCTTCTCCAAATAGAGCTCGATGCTTGGGCATGTGACACAGGCTGGGCCTTTTTTTGTTTAGGGCCTAAAAGGCCTTTGAAGAATCCGCGACCCATTTGCCTTTTCCCTTAGCCCTTTGACAATGCCATGGCCCATATTACCGTTGAGCCCATCCCCTTATCCAGTCCCCTCTTTACCCCCTCCTCAATGCACCGTATCGTTCCCACCCCCATCTCGGGCACCCCCTCATCCATCTCAACAACACGTAGTAAACCAATAATGTTTTCCTGCAACTCAAAGATTTGAGATTGCATTCATGACAAAGCCCACAACACCATATGCTTATTAAAACCAATGTATCCCCTGCCATCCTCCCCACATTATTGGTTTATATATAATTATGTCTATTGAATGGTTATTTATTTTGTACTTAAAGATTAACTTTAAATTTATGTTTCATGAGTAATTGAATTCATATATAACTTTATTTTATATGTTTCAAGTTGATTTCAAATTTAGGTTTATGAGTTATGTCTAAATTAAAAACTATTGACTCATTCTTTAAAAGAAAGGAAGTTGATATTCCAGAAAATTCTTCTAAATTTCAAGGATTGAACCTGAGGAAAATCTTGATTTTAACTTTCTAATTGTGGAGTCTGAAGAGATTCATTTTGCATTGTCAACACTTGATTCTAAAGAAATTGATATATCTTCTCTATAACGAGATCCAAGATTATGTCCTCCTATGTGGGACTATCCAGTCAATCAACGTGATGAAATAATAAGAGCTTACTTGAAAATGGGTCCATATCAGATGTCTCTCAAAATATCCATTTTCTGGTTCTGAAAAGCATCATCGTCGCTTTCAAGCTTCTTGATTTATACAATTTGCATCTTGGCTAGAGTATTCTCCATCAAAGGATGTTGCATATTGTTTACCTTGTTATCTTTTTACAATGAAAACCTTTCGACGTTCTGGATGGGATGTATTTACTGTCATAGAATTTAGAAGTTGGAAGAAGATTAATGATGGAAAATATTGTGCCTTTTTGAATCATATTGGAGAGGATCCTTGATCTTGTCATAATAATGTTGTGAAATCTTGTGAGGATTTATTAAAACAATCACAATATATTGATAAAGTAATGAATGCACAAAGTTTTGAACAAATTCTTAACAATCAACTCTGAGTAAAAACATCTATTGATGTTGTTTGATGGCTTGCATTTCAAGGATATGCCTTTAGAGGTCATAATAAGACCCCTGAGTCAAAAAATCGAGATAATTTCCTTGAGATGCTTAAACTCTTAGCTTCGTATAATGACAAGGTTGAAAAACTTGTTTTCGAAAATGCTCCTTAATCTTCAAAGTATACTTCACCCAAAATTCAAAAAGAGATTTTGGAAGTTCTTGCAAAAAAAGTGAGAAATAAAATTCGTGAAAATATAAAAAATTCTAAATTTTGCATTATTGTTAATGAGGCACGAGATGAGTATAAGAGAGACCAAATGGCTTTAATCTTAAGATTTGTTGATGATGATGGTTTTATACAAGAACGATTCTTTGATCTTGTATATGTTAAGATACATCGGCATGGACTCTAAATAATGAAATATTTGCAGTTCTTTCTCATCATTGTCTTGATATTCAAAATATTCGTGGGCAAGGATATGATGGTGCTAGTAATATGCGTGGTGAATGGAAATGATTGCAAGCATTATTTCTTAAAAATTGTCCATATGCATACTATGTTCATTATTTTGCTCACCGATTACAATTAGTATTAGTTGCTGCATCTAGAGAGGTAGAATCTGGTCATGATTTTTTCTTAAATTTGAACTTCATCATCAATGTAGTGGGCGCTTCATGTAAACGTCATGATGAACTACTAGCTGCTCTGGCAACACAAATTATACATATAGCTATTGATGAACTTGAAAGTGGAAAATGAGCTAACCAAATTGGCATTATCAAACGAGCCGGTGATTCTCGTTGGGGTTCTCATTTTTATTCTATTTGCAGTCTACTACGAATGTTTGGAGCCACTTGCTCTCAACGTAGGGATGCGAATGCTACTTATAAAATGATTACATCATTCGAATTTATATTTATTTTACATTTAATGAAGGAAATCATGAGTATTACTGATGTTTTGAGTCAAGTTTTGCAGCAAAAATCTCAAGATATCTTGAATGTCATGAATATGGTTTCTACTACAAAAATACTCATTCAAAAGTTGAGAAATGAAGGTTGGAAAAATCTGCTTGAGAATGTTGTCTCTTTCTCTAAGAAATTTGATTTTGACATTCCAGAAGTGAGCTCTCATTATGTACAAAGTCGTGGTCGTCATTAACTATATCACATTACGATAGAACATTATTATCATTTTGAAATATTTAATGCTATTATAGATTTTCAAATACAAGAGCTTGACAGTAGGTTTGGTGAAGGAGCGACAAAACTTTTAACCCTTAGCTCAGCTTTGGATCCAAAGGGTGCTTATAAATCCTTTAATATTGATGATATCTATTGTCTTGCAGAAAAATATTATCCTTTTAATTTTTCTGAGAACGAGAAAATTAATTTAAGGTTTCAATTGAAGCATTTTGAAGTTGATGTACTTACTAATCCAAAATTTTAAAATTTGTCATCCATTGCAGATTTATGTTGAAGATTGGTAGAGACAGAGAAATCAAAGACACACTACTTATTGATAGATTGATTCGTCTTGTTTTGACTCTTCCAGTAATAACCAGTGAACGAGCATTTTCAGCTATGAAGATTGTTAAAACAAGACTTCGCAACAAAATTGAAGATGAGTTTCTAGCAAATAATTTAGTTGTCTATATTGAAAGAGAAATAACTAAGAATTTTAATTTAGATTCAATACTTGATATTTTGTTTCTTTAAAAGAACGCAAGTTACAATTTTAGACAATTTGTGTTTCTTTTGTTTGATATATTTGTATGAGTGTCTTTATGTTTCAATGATATATTGTTCTTGACATATCATATACTTTTTTAATACATAAGTTGTATTAAACGTATTTTATTTTTATTTTAGATCTTACTATCAGATTGTTCTATGCCACAAGAAAAATTGTATAGAAATAGAACACAAATATTTTATTATAGTTTTAGCTTTGCTTGGCCTCTCCTAAAACAAATTTCTGGTTCCGCCATTGACTAAACAGTAAACATTGTAAACAGTTAACAACATGTGCATTTGTGCAACAAGGATCTCACTCAATGGTCATACTTGAACTGATAGAAAGTTGAACTCCGACTCCGACTCCGACAATCACTCTCGGAGTCATTCCGACTCCGCATTTACACTCCGACTCTGTCAGAATCGGAATCGGAGCAGAAGTCGGACGAAGTCGGAGTGGGCGGAGGGTTTGCACAGCCCTAGCTGATTTTAACAAGTGTCACGCTCTCATTGCATGCCACATGGCTTCGGTGACATGTGACAATGCTATTGTTAGTCTATTTAACCAAATATGGGTGGAACCGTGGAAGAATCTAATTGTTAAATTTTATGAACTCAAAAATTGATAAAATTGAAAACCTAAGGAGTAGTCTTGAAGAATGTGAAAACCTAGAGAGTATTTTGTTTTTTGGGAAGAAATATGTTTGGCCCTATACTTAACATGTTTTTGTATGTGCATGATAAACGGTCAAAATTGGCACATGTAGCCTCTAACTATATGTTAATTTTGGTAGTTTATAGGGCAAACAGCAAAATGCATATTAGTTAGAGGATGGAAAATGTATTTTCCTTTATTATTTGATTCTATTTTTTTTTTTTTTTTTCCCCGTATGTCCCTTCTCTACCACTCCCTTCATTCCAGAAAACTCTTTTTTCTGCATAGGACTGAACACTACTCGTGAGATATTTATTTTTTCAGATAATTACCTCAAAAAGGACATTTTCCAAAGAATCACCTCTCTAGTTTGCCCTAGAGAAGCCAAACAGAGCCTTTTAAACTTTGCTTTAAAGGTTGATTGAGCATATTCATGAGGAGGTCCCATCCCAAAACATCTTTTGTTTGTCGATTGCATTTTTTTTAATGGGAGACTATTATGAGGGAAAGTGGCATGTTAAAGATGCAGGATAATTTATGATCAAGAGGTAAATAGATATTGGGTTTACTTTCTGAAACATTTGAATCTGGAGGATTGATTGCCTGAAATTGTGGTGGAGAATAGGTATTCCTAGGAGTTGTGCCACCTTTTGCATCTCTTTTAGAACTAATTTGATAGGGTCATGCTTTTTAGTTCCCAGGTTTTGACTGCCACATTACATGTTTCATAGAATGAGAGTTAAATAGTATTGCACATGTGGTATTGCAGAAAAGAAGTGAAATTGTAATAAAAGAAGACAGTAAAGGAGATTTTTTGAAGGAAGAAAAAAGATTAAGAGTGGTTAGTGAAGAGAGTTGAATGGTGAATAATCTTGTGTGTATTGGTGCTTACACACACACACATATATGGTGTGGGAGTATTCTCAGTATACTGACTGTTGGGGCCATGTTTGTAAATATTAAATGCAACTGAAATGATGTGAAGCTAAGGCGAAATTGAATCGCAAAATTGTGCAACTTCTAGGTAATTGATCATATAGTTCAATTTCCATTAGTGCCTAAGTTGTTCACTTTATTGAGAGCTGCTGGCGTAATACCTCAGGCTGAATTGCCTTACACAAGCCTAAACTCTCGAGGTTAAAATTTGAATTGAAGCCTATAGCCTCCTAAGCAAAATCTTTATTTAAACTAACGTGAAATAAATTCTCAATGTTGATAAAAATTGAAAAGAGACAGCCTTGGGTTAATGTATCTTCAGATTTTCTCCTGGCGCTGGCGGGCTTTCACAGTTGGTGTATCTGCTCGGCATTGCCTGCAAGGGGATAGAAATGACTGGAATAGTTTCTGGCCAAACGATGAGCTTGCAGCAGTGCGCTCTTTCTTTGCCTGGTTTCTCACTTTGTGATTTGGTTTATCAGAGGTGCTCATGCCACCCTTGCTGTCACCTGATCTCCGGCTGCTTCTATTAGTTGCTGGTAACAGGCCTTTTGAAGACGGAGTAGTGGTCATCCGAGGTTCATTGTGACCATTGGAAATCAAAAGATCAGCTTTGGAATATTTGATTGGATCAGTTGCAGTCACGCCTGGTCCAGTGTGACAAAATTCAAATTTCTGGGTCTTTTTTATTTGTTTGGCACTGATGGTAGGAGGTGACTTTGATTGCTGATCTTGAATACTTACGAAGCCAGCAAAGGAGAGTGAGTCAGCTGAACTGTTGTCTGCAGCAACATCCACAGATATCTTGTTTTGAAGCTGGGTTGCCATTGATTATGTGACTCACCTTGGTTTGCTGGGATTAGTGCTTATATAGAGAACACTGGATTGGGTCTGTTTGGATTTACCTTTTTGTTTGATCCTGATCTTATTGCCGCCACCTGCCGGGAGGGTGTGGGAGATGCGGATTGCTGGAGTTTAGGAATCATGATAAAAGCGAAACGCATACATTTGCCTAAAACTACAACAGTGAGTACCAATGATTTTAACTATGGTAAATTTGGAAGGTCAAAGTAGATGAGATTCCGATTGTTTTGTCCTCTGGTCTTTTTACTCCAAGCATCTTGTATTTTGTTCTTCTTTTTGGTGGAAATACCAAAGAATTGTTATAGTTTTATGCATTGTTCTCAAACTTGATGGATCCCCTGCCTGCTAATACTGAAAACGGCCCCATGAAAGATTATTAGTATGTTTAAATACGTACTTCCAAAGATGGCTCAAGCTGTTGATGCGTACGAGGATAACATGGTTAGTCACTTGGAAGTAAGGAATGGTGGAAAGATCTTAGTGGAGGATTGGGGTTCGATTCCACTTATTCGGCCATGCCATGGGCATATGGAACATTACTACGTGGTATTGGTGGAGATTCCTAGGGAAGTGTCTTCTATAAAAAATTGTGGCAATGATAACGATATCCATCATTATCAACGGACTGTTATCGCGTTTGAGGGAGAGAGAGAGGGGGGCTGGGCTTTAGCCTGCAAAATCTATGCACTGCAGCCGGATGATCAAAGCTTTCAAGCTTTTGGGCTCTGACCATTTCATATAGTTGGAATCTGTAACGTTGAAATTTGGCTAGGCTACTTGTTTAATTCCTAAGTGCCGTTTTATTTTGATTGATATTTTGCTATAGCGTGGCTAACACCCTTTTCTGTGACCAGAAGAAATCTCCGTTCAAAAAGAAATACTCCTCCCCTTATGGTCGACTAAGGATACACCAAAAATAATCTAAATTACGATTTGGTATAAATCCATAAAGTTTTTCTAGCCTCAATAAAAAGTAGGGGTGGGCGTGGGGCTCAGCCACCCCACCTACACTGTCCAACCCCCACCTAGCAGGGGTGGGGGCGGGGGCCCCGTCCACAGACTGTTTCGCCTGCACACATCTGAGCACCGAGGGATGAGGTCAGGACTGGATCCAGGTTTGCCCGGCCTAGGTCCCCAGTCATATATATATATATATATATATATATATATGAAAACCAATCTTTTTAATAAAATGATATTGTTTTATTTTAAGTAATGTTTTTTTAAAATAAAACGATGACATAAAAATTTCTAAAAAAGGTTGCCGTTTTAGATTAGGGTTGGTTTCAATTTAACAACTCCGCAATCTCTCTTTCTGTGTGCCTGGGTCGATTGTTAGATTTTGGGATTTTTTTTTTGGCTAGTTGTCGACCGTGGTTTGGGTGGTGGTGGTGGGGTTTGAACGGGGTGGGCAAACGGTCGTGGGAGCCAATTTGCTCAGAGGCATGTAGACAGGGGGCACCTGCGCACGAGGGTAAGGCTGGGTCCAGGAACCCAAATCTCTCCCTGTCCATGCGGGGGGCAAGGGGCAGAGCCGGCGGCCCCCTTTTCAGGGGTGCGGGTGTCATCCACAATAAAAAAAAGATTCTCAAATTGACACTGTTCTTTGTTTGATGAAATATCTTATAACAATGACACCTCAAATATAGGAAGAATAAAAGGAAAATACGGTGAGTACCTGAAATTATCATTGCTTTCCTTTTTATGCCTCACACCTAGGGGTGTTAAATCGTATTAACAGGTCGTGTTCGTGTCGTGTCAAGACATATATATTATATTATATAGGTCAACCCTAATCCGACCCGTTAAGTTTATCGTGTCAAAATCTCAAACCCTAACCCAACCCGTTAACATAACGGGTTGTGTCGTGTCAACCCGTTTTGACCCGTTTATATAAATGGCTTGAATAGATCCGAAATTAACCCTTTTGACCTAATTAAGTTTAGCATAATTTATACAAATATTAAAATCACAATATCTATAAAAAAAATATAAAACTAATTACAAGTCTAAAATTACAATTCTAAATAAGAAAATTATCGAAATTAAAATTTCAACAATTTTATTTTTAAGTATAAGGGTATAATTGTAACTTTAACTTTCTTAACGGGTCATAACGGGTTATAACGGGTCAAGCAATCGTGTCTTAATGGGTCAACCCATTTTGATTCGAACCTGTTAAGGCTAAACTCTAACCCGTTTTTATCATGTCGTGTTCGTATTGGATTAACGAATCGTGTCACATATTACCACCCCTACCCACACCAACTATATAATTCTTTCTTTTTCAAAAAAAAAAAAACTATATAATCCTTTCTCGGTGAGATGAACCACTAACGCATTTCTAAAATCTAGAGAATTTGGGCGAGTGAAAAAAGCAATCAACAGAATCTTTTTCTTCAAATTATAGGTCATCAAAGTATCATGGCCTATTGTAAGAATAAGGCAATCAACGTGTCATCTTTTAAGTCACCACCTTGTCACATTGTAATCTGATACTCCAAGGTGCGGGGCGCACCTTGTCACATTCAGATGACTGTCTCTCCCACTGGGGTGGACCCCGGCTTTAATTTAACATTGATGGACCCCACATTTTTCGGGAGGAAAAAAAGCATTTGTCTAATTAAATAAGCACACTTGTAAAGCAACCCCTGACCTACTCTCATCCGGTCTTGAAGAGATATTATTTCGCGGGCCCCTCCATTCCCAACTCTCATCCTTATCCATTCCATCTCTCTATTCCCACTCATAATTTTCCATGTTTCCAGTGACACATAATTTCACATTTCCAACTGTAAGAGTAAAGTTTCAAACTTGGACTTAGTAAAAACCCATCTGGAAATTGCAATTCTAAATTCAGACTATAGAGATATTGGAGCACCAACCTTTCCCATATAAACATGTAACCTCACAGACACTTGCCCCTATTACAAAGTGAGAGAGCAAAGATGGTTCTGCTGGAGAAGCTTTGGGACGATGTTGTGGCTGGACCTCAGCCTGAGCGTGGCCTCGGCAAGCTCAGGAAAATCACCCCCAAGCCCTTGAACATTAAAGGTACATAGAAACCATACTTTCATATTCGTGCTTATCTATGAATTGGATGATTGGATCGTCAAGGTTCGTGCGTGTACGTCAGGTTACGTACGTACGTAGTTATATCTGTTGTTGTTTTTGCTTGGTTTTAGAGATGGAAGGAGAGGGGAGCAAGTACCAGAGGTCGATGTCGATGCCGGCGAGCCCAGGGACACCGGCGACACCGAAAACACCAGTTACGGCGCGTAAGGACAACGTTTGGAGGAGCGTATTCCATCCCGGTAGCAACCTTGCCACCAAGGGCATCGGTGCCGACCTCTTTGACAAGCCACTGCCCAACTCTCCCACCGTCTATGACTGGTACGTACGTACGTACGTATATATTCAAAGCATTTGCATGCACGATTGCTTGGCAGCGCCTGATCCCCACGCTCCACCAGTGAAACTCTTTTCCTGATCAGATAGGAACACCCGATCTCAACGATTATTTGCTATTTTTTTTTTATTTGTGCAAATATTTTGTTCTTTAGAATTTCAAACAAACCCAACGATAAAAACAAGTTTTTGTGAAAGTGAATTTGCGTACAAGAGATGTTTTATGATCTTTTTAATCGGGTGGATTAGTTGGATCTGACTAATGGGCGATGGGCTTGATTTGTTTTATACTAAGATGAAGTGGGTTGTACGTTGATCGCAGGCTCTACAGTGGAGAGACCCGGAGCGAACATCGTTGAGGTGACTGGTTACCCAAGGTCGCATGTAGATAGCGCTTTCACTTTGTCTTCTTTATTCCCGTTGTTCCAGTGTCGTTAATTTCTTTGATACTATGTTTGCGTGTGCTAAGCAAGCTTTTGCTTTCTGAGCTGACTAGAAAAGTTGTGTAATCAGTAACGCTGAGGTTTGGAGCGGTGGTGCTGTTGCTAGCCGATCTTTGTAATTAAGTCAGATCAGCCAGCCTTAAACGCTGGTGATAGATCAGCTACTTTTATAATTAATATATATATATATTGTGTTTTTATTGCTTGTTTATTAGTTTTATTTTTTTTTTCTTGGATTTTTTTTTATCCAAATGAAGATAAATGGTAAATGGGCCCACGTGTGGTGGATAAGGGGACCATATAGCTGCCAGGCATTGGACCTTCTTCTTTTTTTCTTTTTAAAAAAAAAAAAAACTCTCGTCAATTTTAACCCGGAATCAGAACAAAAGACTTTATGGCGGGAGGGATGGGGTCCTCTCTGTTTATGAATATGATTTAGATCGAATGCATGTATTTTATGGGCAACATGATCAACCTCAGTACTAAAAGAATTTGGTATTAATGGATTAAATATATGAGATTATAATTGATGTCTACCTACAACCTAATTTGACGTGACATTTTTGTCTATTTGTATTTGTCGGAAGACGGTAATCCGTAAATCGAGTAAAGTATAAATTTTAAATAGATAAATTTTATATAAATTATTTATAAAAAAATGTACTTCACTAATAAAAATAATTTTAATTTTATGAAATTTGTCTACATTTCTCGTTCATCATTATACACCAGTTATGGTACGCATGTGTCGTCAGTAGTTCCAGCCAGTTTGGTTGAAGGTAAAACTTTGACCAATCTTCATGCTATGAACAATTTCAATAAGAAAGATAAGTCGTTGTGTCCACCTACGCATCTTTCTACGATCTCCTTGAACGTACATAAATATAATTATATATGACTATGTAAGCAATGTTTAAATAAAGACGAAACTACTACTTCATTTTTATTTCATGACTACTTAGTAAAAATTAACCGAAAATGTTATTAAATGTTATCTTCTATTAACTCAGAGCAAAAGAATCGTTAATCCGTTACACATTAGTGTACGTGAAAAAACAATTGCGCCAACTCAATGGTGCGAGAGGCGAACGGGACCCATATTGTTTCAGGTGCATCAAATTAACAAGCAATATTCGATGAAACCGTCCCCATATGAAATTTGCTATATAGCCTGTTGACATGTGGTCATTAAATAGTACCAGGAAGAACAATGTAAGCATGCACACTACATTAGAGACCATGGTGATAGCAAGGTAGATCTGTGCCTATTTGTGGCAATGGGCCTTATAAGTATGACAATGACTCTTATGATTCTAAATTGTCCATTTTTTTGAATTTTCCAACCTTTTTTTCTTATCCAACCTCGTAAAAGGGTCTTTTTTTTTTCTCCCTGTTGTAGTACAGAACAGACTAGAGCATCTAAACTATGAGTATAAGCTGAGATCCCCATTGAGAGTATAACTGTATACCATACTTTGGTAAACAAAAGACGAGAAAGTTTGTTCTTCATGATAAAGCCATCACGAGATTTGAGTTCCATGACCTTCTCTTGTATGCCAGAAGCTGAAAGAACCCAATAAAAACATACGGATCAAATGTGTATTCCAACTAAAAACCAGAAGATATGCGTAACAATCGTACATAAAACTAAATCTGTATGCTTCATTCATGTCGGCATATCACATGTAAATAAATATTCTAGGAGTGATTACCAAATAGCCATGAACGAGGTTGTTAGTCGCAAGTCCTTCCAGAGTTTCCCCCTCCCCTAGGATTTGCAACTCGTCTTTGCCTGGATCAATTATAAGGGACTTGCCCGGTGGAGAACTTGCAAGGGTTGAAAGGTTGATTTTGGAATGCAATTCTTTTACCAAGTGCAATTCAACTTCATGTTGGGTTGTAGTTCGCATGGCTACATACTGTACTAACAAGCATGAGAACAGTCCCAGTAGTGGTGACAAAAGGCCATATAATTGGATGAAGTGCAATCAAATGAAAAACAGGGTATAAGGTTGAGAAGTAAAACCTGGCACAGCTGTCTAACTGACAGGGTAGGCCTGCAGCAAAGGTAGGGCCTCTCCAAACTCGGTATAATTTGTTCATCGAAAGAAACAAGCATGAGGTTGATAGTCAACTGAAATAGCAAAGAACCTATTATTCTCCATAATGAGGAACATATTGTTTCCCAATAAGTTTAATGTAACCAAGAGCTAGAAGCATACAGTAACCCCCCCTTGACAAAAAAAATGATGTCACGACCTCAACCAATATAAAAGGGCAGTGAACTAAGTGACTGCGGTATGGTCAATAGTTTGTGACAAGTTGAAGCCATAAATGGAATTCTCAATACCTTACCATGGCTGAGTCCCAAGAAAATTACCCAACATACACTTTACCTCATCATCATTTTTCTCTATGTTACGCAGATAATCAGCCAGTTTTGAGGGGCGACTGTTCCGTGCATTTTTAGCATTTCCACCACTCATACTGCCATATCGTGTGTGACTCCGCATGCCACCTTTGCCCCAGGAAAGCCTTTCTGAGCCGCTAACAAGTCCAGCAGTTGCACCCATAGGTTCTTTATTCACTTCAGAATCATTTTCATCACCACCTCCATCAGCTCTTGCAGCTGCCAGAGAAGGCTGAGAAAATCGAGCTCCTCCCCATCTTTTGCTTCTTTTTGGTCTGACTTCTGTGAGCTCATCAGCAGAAGATGAATCTTTGCCTCCATCATTACCATTTGCATCCTCATTCTCATCGGATCCTTGACTCTCAGCAGCATTTCGATAGTTTCTCCTTCCTCTCAGATGAGCATTTCGATAGCCCCGTGATCTCCTAACAAATGCAGCTGCTGTGGCTTTAGCTGTTGACCGCTTCTTACCCAAAGCTTCTGCTTGCCGTCGAAAAGTTTGGGCTATGGAAGCTTGTATCTATCCAAATACAATCAGATATTACAACCTTGAATTAATAAGTGAAAAACAAGAAAAACAGTTCTGCTGGTGAACAATTTGAAGTGGAAACCCAACACTCAGATGGTTTTAGAAGTTCACGTACAAAAATGAAAGGCATTCATCATTTAGAGCCTAGGCATCCATCACTGGAGAATGCCATGACTTTTTACATGAAAAAAAGACGTCTTATTTTCCCCCTCTTTTGTTTTTTGTTTTTTTATATCACCCCAAGGAACAATAATAATTGAACTTATGAAACCAAAATAAATGGACAAGTGTAGCTGGACACAAGGCTTCATGACCGAAATTCGAAAAGTTTACCTGCTTATTGCGAGCCATTTCCTCTTCATGGAAAGCCAATTCCTAAGGCAGATGCACAATAATGAATAGTTGACATAAGAAAACAATACAGAAAATCAAATTTGAACGCGAGATGGTAATTACTGGACAGAATATACCTCTTCCTCATACTTGTCAATATCTGGATGCAAAGCTGCAATTAAAGCATCATAGTTTGGATCATCTCTCAAGGAACGACGACTGGCACAATGGGTCCGGCAGGCAGGGCATTCATTGTTCCTGCAGTAATCAATTTAAACAAGAAGAAGATTTTTAGCTTATACTTCAATTTTTTTTCATTAACTCATAAGATCATCCCAAATAACATCACCAATGAAATTTTATCCATAAGAGAGAGTTAGATAACATACCCCAGCCTCATAGATTTGTCAATGCATTCCCTGCAGAAGCGATGCAGGCATTCCATCACCGTCCTAGTTTTCCGAATGATCCCTACACATAAAAGAACTCAATATTTTCATTATCTTCCAAAATTTTATATGCTTTTGCGGCCTACTTGAGCTCAGTTGATTGAGTGTATATAAATTAACAACCTCTGTAAAATGATACTTTCTCCTATGGAGACCGAGTATTTAGGTCTCACTTAAGAACATGGCTTTGCAGTGAATTCTTCCTGGTCCTCTTGAAGACCCGCATCACTGCTAGTTATGGATAAAGACTAAAAACATAACTAAGAAATAATAATCCAGTTACAGTGCTAAAAGGAAGTCACCCATTGTCTACAGACAGAACAAAAGACACAGCAACACATGAAAAGGATCTAGAGCACACGGATGTGACATTTTCATAAGATTTCCTTGAGGTTTACATAGGCAAAGAGGAATCAAGCATTCAAAGTGAAATTAACAAAGTAAATAACCTTACCTACAAAAAAATAGTAAATAACCTCACAAGTGTACTTTCTAGTAAAGGACTCTGGCACAGAAATCAAATATAAAACAGAGTCTCCATATATGTACATCAAGCATAGAGGCTACCCTACAGAGATATATAAGATTAAAGACAGAAACGGCCACATGGTGGTTCTATTGAATGACAATTCTATAGGAAATGTTCATCAAATATAAACTCCCCTTAGACATGAAGGGAAATCGGACGGGATGTGGTGGGCCCCTATAAGCCAACGCTAACCCTTCACAGCTATGCCATACTCAACGATGGTCCCCTATTAGTATGTATCACCAAATGTTTAAATAGTCAAATGCACATGTTATGTGGCACTTATAGACCACCAAAAATAGAATATTGATGTAATCAAAAGGGTATGCAACACTAGGTACAAATTAATGATAGTTCGGTAAGAAACAAAAGGACGAAATTGATGGCTATTCAGAAACAGTAATCTTCTCCATCCTTTGATACAATGCCGCCATACATATCTAACTATATTTATTTAATATTACCTCAGACATGTATAACCATATCTAGATAGAAGTGGGAAGACATTACACCCTGGAAAGTAAAATTAATAAGCTTCCACATGGCCATAGAAGGAGCATCATATCATGCTTACTTAAAGTAATGCACATGTTCGATCCCAGAAAATAAAAGTTTCTCCTGGGATATATTACAGAGAAATCATTACGCTCTTCTGCAATTCAAAAAATTTGGAAGCCAATGTTTCTTATATTTAGCAAGAAATCACAAAATATACCTAGACAGATTGGACATTGTACTTCCTTACGAATATCTGACAGCTTCACTGCAACAAACCTGCAAACAAAAAGCAAGACAGATAACATTACCCGTTCAAACCTAATCGATAGATAGGTTGATTCTTGTATGCATTTCATACTCAAGTATGTTTTATAAAACCTAGTGGCAGATGTATAAGCAATATAAATTGATATTGGAAACCCTGCGGAAAGAGAATGGTTGACCTGTGGGTTAACCCCACTTCCCACCACCCAAAGTAACCAAAAAAGGAACAACCTCTTCTAATGCTTGTATTTAAATATAACCAATCCATGTAATTAGGCATCATATATAAAAAGCATGAAAGGAAAAAAAGTACAATAACTAATCCATGCACCATGTGAGATTCCAATCATGTGGTCAGCTATTTCAAATGCAGATAGATGTCATATGATTATCATGCATCATTAAATTCATAAAAAATAACTGGAGAAAGAAAGTATAGAAAGAAATGATGTTCAACCATAGTTGATGCAACATTGAAGTGCTTCCTATTGAAGCAAGTTCTCGCATACTTCCACAAAAACATTTAGCAAGGAATCGATGATGAGTAAGATTCTATGACTATGAAGCACGTTAATAGCTTTGTATAAACAAGATATTTGGGGGACAATATGGTCATTAATTTATAATCAAGGAATTTAAAAATAGTTACGATACCCTTTTGTCAAGATGGAATTTGGGGGAAAGGATTTTCAGAAATTCGAATCTAAACCACAGTATCAACATGGGTGTTTCCCACAAATAGAACATTTGGGGCCCAAGTCCCTTTGGGACAAACTTGTAGCTAACCTGAATGCTAAAAAGTTATAGCAAAAAATGTTAAGTTCTGCATGCCAATACACCAATCAGGACTGCCATGCAGACTTACATTGAGCTTCGTGATACAATTTCTTTCAGATTCCAGAGGCAACGCACAACAGTCTCAAAGTAACCAGATTTTAAACAGTATGGTAACTGTAAGAATTCCATTTTACTGAGAGAAACACTGACTCATATTTCTTGCACTAGTTTGTATTTAGGTGTACTCTCTTGTATACTTCCTGTTTACTTGGGATATGCCTATCTACTTGGAATAAAATTCTCTTATTAATTATCAAAAAAAAAACTTCAGGGGAAAACCACAAGGTTTACATTTTCAATAACGAAAAAAGCTTGCATGCTATAATTATTTGACATGTCAAAACAAGATGTAGAAGGTTAATCTAATTAATAAAAGAGGGGTGTCGACCACTTCTACAAAAACAGATGTAGACTGTTAATCATACAGTTAAAAAGATTATTTGGTATCCCAAGAGGTATGCATGTCGGTCAAATTTTATTTTTTCTTTCTATACTGAAAATAAGCTGGAAGCCATGAACGAAACCATGAAAATGATACCTATGAGTGACTATCACACCTTGGACATCACTCAGAATGTACTTGGGAAACATCTATCAATTCCCTGTTCAACGTGGTTCAGTACTGAATCTGTATCAAACTAAACATGCAAAAGATTCACTTAACCCACCTGAGGTCTCGGACCAATTATATTCATGGTCAGGACAACAATTTAAGTATATTGTAACAAATAGCGGATGCAGCAAAATGGCAGTTCCTATAAACAAAAATACCGTGTATCCAAGACTTAGAAACTGAAAAGTAAACATCATAAGCATCACCACGCGGAGTGAGTCTTCATACCCTACAAAATTCTTCATCACCTTAACTCGCAAACAAAACCAGTACAGGAGGTCCTGAATGATAAGGTATACATTTTAACCAACTTCTCCACCAATCTACGTAAATCATGTCAGATCAAATACATGAACATATGCAATCAATACCAGGATGCAATTACAAGATCCCTGATCACCAGCCCCGTGCAGAATTTCGCCAGAGGCAAAATCCCAATACCAAGTTGCCTCAGAGGCTACCATGCAACCAACTCTAATGCATATATACCCATAAGAGTCAAAGCCACCGCAGCCCAAACGATCCAAACCACAAACTCCACTAACCTTCGTCGAAGTCGACGCGGCAGCGTCCACAATAGCAGAGCGAGGAGTCTCAAAGGCACAAACCATAAACATAACCATTCAAACACACAGAATAATCACACATCGAACACCCATGTAGCACTTCTTCGAGAAAATACATGTAGAATACAAGAGAGAAGCAGTAGCAGCACACAAGCATGTAGATCCCAGATCAAACCCCGGCATTCACACAACATGAAGCTCTATAATTCACTCACAAATATACACGCCCCTACGAAGAAAAAAAACTATCAGGACGAATAGCACAAAGAGAGCACGTACTCGTCCTTGTTGTCCCCGCTACTCGACGAAGGGCTTTGATCAGATTCTGGGCAAACGAAGAACAACGTCAAGCAAACCAAGAGTCAAAATTTTGAACAAAAATGTGTGCAAACGGGTTCTCTTTTGTGGTGCTTCGTGGTTCCGTGAGGAGATTTTGGGGAAGCTAAAGTAAAACACGCACCCTCTGCGTCCTCTGGGGGTTCATGGTGGTTGCTGGGGTTGTCTAGCACAGGATCATCCTCCACCACATCGAGAGCTCGCTTCTGCGCCGGCATTGCTTCTGTTCCAAGCAAAATTCTGAGAATATTGAAACAGGTTTCTAAACGGTAGTGAAATCGGTGGTTACTGTGGTTACAGAGAGTCAGAGGAAGATAGAGATGAAGGTGGCGCAGTGTGGTTACGGAGGACTTGACCAGAGACCGAGAGAGAGACGGAGAGGTACAGAGGCTGCGAAGCTCGTGGAATTACCGATAATTGTTTCCCCGTTCTAAAAATTTATCAGGTATATTATTATTATTGTGTTACCTTGCCAGTGTCTTCAGGGAACAACATAGCCTACTTCCTTGATCTACACGTGTTAACTTTAGGGGTATTCTAGTTCAATTAATAGCTGTGAGAGATTGACTTATAAAGATGGGGAGGAAGGGAGATTATTGTAAATAAATTTGTTTCAATAATTCTTTTAAGTATTATTCGCAATCTCATATCTTATAAAAAAAAAAAAAAACTGTTACATTATAGTAAAATTCAATTTATTTTGCACAAACGTGTACATTATTTTATATTTTCTTGCTCGCTATATAAATTTAATTTTCTCTGGACAAATTTAAGCTATTTTTTACTTGTTTTGGGTTTCGGCAGCTTCTTTTTGCCTCTTCTATTCTGTTTTCTTTCCCCTCCCATGCACTTAATTCTTCTTGGTGGATATGATGGAATACAGATGGAGATTTGAGGCAGCAATGTTTTCAGCAGAAGTTCCCTATCCATCATCAAGTTTTGATGAACTTTGTTTGTAAATGGTAGCGTGAAAGTTGGACCCATCCAGTCCTGGATGCCTTGTATTGTAGTCGGCAATTGTCCTGCAGAGGGAGTCCGTGCAGTGCGCCCATTGAAAGATTTGTTTTTTTTAATCGAGAATTGGATCTGTTGTTTTGCCGTTAATAGTCCAAAAAGGGGATTCAAATTCCTTAAAATTGATTCAATTTCATCGACATATTCCTGTGGCATTATACTCCTTAAAATCGCTCTATAAAAAATATAACAAATTTAGATCAGATAGAGCATTTTTAGAAGTCTTCACGTATTTCGAGCTGCCGTTAAAATTGATGGACCTCTATATATTCGGTAAATTATTTTCTGTAGTTTTTAGCCGAAAAAAAAAAGTGCAGTGGGTATGAGCGAAGCATTCATTATACTCATGCTTCCTAAGCGCGTGGGGAGCATGACATGACTCGACACGACGGCAGGCACTGCATATAAGCCTACAAGCATAACGCCGACCCAAAGGTTCGAAGATCACAGAAATTGAGAAACGACCCGCAATCAATACGACGTCGCGCGAGACATTGACTCTTATCCCGCATCTTTCCTCGGAAATCGCAGACGCCTCGAGGCTCCAAATTGGCAATAATCTGGAGAAACAAAAACCGAGCTCAAACAAACAGTTCAACTCAAAATTCGGATCCGAATCCATTGCCCCAAACAGCTTATCGGAAATCACCAACACCATGGCTTTGCCGGACATGGTCGAATTTGCCCGCAACTTGGCTGTGATGGTCAGAGTCCAAGGCCCTGTAAGTCCCCCACTCTGACACTCTCCCTGTCTTCATTTAATCAATTTTCCTTTTATTTTACTGCGTTGCTACTCTAGTTGGTACTAGACAATGATTCTCAAAATTATTACTTGATATTTAGGACCCAAAAGGCTTAAAGATGAGAAACCACGCTTTCCACCAATACAAGTGAGTTCAATCTTTCAATCACAACTCTACATCCAATTCCCAAGTTGTTTTTTTAGCAGTTATTGAAGTTCTTGTCTATATGGGTCTTTGCAGTTCCGGTAAAACAACATTATCTGCTTCTGGGATGTTACTTCCCGATACCCTTTACGATGCTGAGGTAGCTAACCGTCTCTACGGCTACAATGATCGATGCCCCGTATTGGTTTTGACTGTTGCGTCTATTGTTGAGCCTTTTCTGTCACTGCAACACAGAGAGAACATTGCTCAGGTTGAAGCATTTGTAATAGATTTCAATGATTGGTTAATTTTTATTTTGCGTTGGGTTTTCAATGCGTTTGGTTCGGCTTTTATGCTTTGCAGGACCGGCCCAAGTTGATTCCTGGTGTTCAAATTGATATTATGGTAGAGGTATAGGACAATTAATAATGGTTTGCTATTGGGATTGACTAGTAGTTGTGGTTGATTTGTTGGCTTTAATGTGTGAGATGTTAAATGTAATTTGATTGACAGGGGAAAATGGGTTCGGAGAAGGGGTCAAAGGATTTGGATAAAGGAGCTCCCTGTTGGATTTCTGCACAAGTTCTAACATTAGTAGGCATTTCATTCGTTCTGTTTATTTAGTTGGTCTTAAAGAGGCATAAGTTATCGAATAGCTATTGTAAAGGGATTTTGTAACCTTGCGCCATTTGGGAGCTTAAGTTATCATTTATTTCCCTATTTCTTGTTGGCCATTATTGTTTAAAGACGAGATTACAATGGTATTGTCACGGTAAATGCTTAAGATCAGTAACACTGGATGTTATAGTTAGTTACTTTATAATGTGTAGCTTTAGTTCTACTTATCAAAAAAAAAAAAAAAATTGTGTAGATGTAGTTCTTGTTTATTGAATTTATGCTACTTCTCAAACATTTGACACACCCAATATGGCTTTCAATGCTGGTCAAATTTTTATCTTTTGCAGGCTGATATCCCTGCTTCCGCTCTTGCTCTTCAGTCTATTACTGAAGCTTCTTTGGGCTCACTGGAGAATGGATGGGAGGTTGGTTGGTCTTTGGCATCACACAACAGTGGCCCTCAGCCTTTCATGGATGCTACTCAGACACGGGTTAGTTGGGGAGAAAGTTTTCAATAAATTCTTTTCCCTAGATTTTTATTTGAAATTAATCCATATTAATAATTCAAAGTTTATAAACAAAAGAAAATGTTCATAAGCCTATAATCTTTGTTTTGCAAGAGAAATCTGGAAATTGAATAAACATGCTTTTGAGCTCCTATTCTGATGATCTGCTAACATATGAGAATGCAGTAATCTGAACAATAAGCCTATAACTATTACTATCCAAAAGATTTATTTATCAAAAAAAAAAAATTTACTATCCAAAAGATATCATTATGTGCAAGCAATTTTTAATTGATTCGTATGAAGTGTGATGCTAAATCTTTCTTGAAGTCAGAACCATTTGGCAGTGGGAGGATCAGACACTTTAAATCTGATTGGAAAGTCAACAACTAGAATTGCGATTCTTGGAGTTTCCTTATCTCCTGAGGTAAACTTTCTGTTATCACCTTCTTTGCTAACATACCATATACGATAAGGTCAAATTGGTATGCAGTGAATATTTAGTGGCATTATTTTTCTGTTAGTTGGTAGTGTTTGTGTAGTCACTCATAATATGTTTGGTACACAGACTAGAGTTTTGAATGATATGCTATTTTTTCATTTGGTTACTTTAGTATTCCTATGGGTAACTTACCTATAAAAAAAAAAAAAAAAAGTGTTCCTGTGGGTAACTATTCCATAGGAATACTATTGCTCCAAATGAGGAATAGCTATCCCTCCTAAAACCTTTCCTATTGAAAGTAGTGTATTGATTATTGTTGACAATAATATTCACACAAAATTTATTTCTTTTCCTTTTAGCAAAAACAGAAAAAAAGAGCAGAGCCCCCCCTTCAAGTGAAATATATCCTGAGAGGCCTCTCAGGGTGGATCCCATGATTTCCATCCTCCCATCAACAGGCTAACCTTGTTGGCCAAGAGGGACCTCCACCCCTCTCTGGGTAGATCCCACCTGCCAACGCCATTCATCCCTTGTAAGGTGGATTTTGCCTGAAAGGAGGCCTTTGCCCCTTCATGAAGCAACCTTGGCCACCCTCAGGGGATAGAGGGTCCCACCCCATGTGGGGTGGACACTTCAGAAATGACGAAGTTTTTATTTCACTCATTTTTTTCTGTAAAGTGTTGTAAGTGTCATGTTTAGTTTTTTTAAAGATTTAGTTTTAGTTTTTACGTCTTGTTTTTTTCAAGGCTTAAGCTTTTATTTTTGTAAAATTCTCGTCTTAAATATTTTTAATATCCGATGTGGTATATTGGGTATTCTTGTTTGGCATGAATTGAAAAAAAAAAAAAAAAGTCTTGAGGGAGGGTGGGGGATAGAAAAGTTATTTCTGTTTTAAAAAAGAAAGTGATCAAAATAATTAAGAATTTTGTTATAAGAGTGTTTTAAGAAATTTGATTATAGTGCGATTCCATCATCAACATATTTTGCATTGTATGAAACTAGAGTAGAAATAACTGTTACATACGTTACAGTTTCTTATATTCCCAGAAGTGGTTATTCCTTTCCTCAATTGAATAGCCATTTTGCATAGTAAACATGTCCTTGTTTTATATCTAGTAGAGTGGACCTATTCTATTCTTATAGAGGGTTAGGTGGCAGCACACAAATCGCAACGGTGTGGAAAATGGTCCGTCCTTGTCTCTTATGCTCCCTACATGGAAATGAATGTTGGAGTTTTTAGGATTGTGAACGGATGCTAGAGAACTCAAAAATTTCTTCAACACTCTTCCTTTGGGCGGCTTCTATAGACTTTAATGGGCTTAACTTTTATGATTTTTTTTGTATTTGTTTCTCCTTGATAGGTCTATGTCTTGTATATTTCCTGTCTATATAGATTGTGCCTTTTGTGCTTTTTAATAGTCTTCTTACTTATAAAAAAAAAACAAGAAGAAGAAGAAGAAGAGAGTAAGCAGTGAAATCTTGTTATGTAGGATGTGCCAAACGTCATCATATCATCCTTGAATAAGAGGGGGGATTTCCTTCTGTCAGTGGGTTCTCCTTTTGGAGTCCTGTCACCTATGCACTTCTTTAACAGGTACTGTTTTCTTTAAAAACATGAATATATGTTATGTACAACTTCAGATTACTTTCTTGACAAGCTTCCATTGTGAACAGCTTTCTAATCATATGTTGGATTGAAACTTAATCTCAATTTTTTTTTTTATAAGTAATAACATTTCAGCATCTCAAATTTTTTTTAGTGGTTTCTTCTACCTTTATTGCATTAGCATTATTTTAAGAGTAATGCTACACATAAGTATAATTTTACGCACAATATTATACGTATTGAGTGGCAGCCCCATTTTATCAGTATTTTCTTTTTTAATTCGAATTTTAAATTTCAAACTTTAAAATTTTCACCATTTTCAATAGCTGACATATCAGCACGTATGGTTATGTAAGTAAAATTGTAAGTATAGATAGCATTTTCCTTAATTTAATCTAGTAAGAGATGTTCTCCTCTATAAGCATCTTTGTCTTTTCACTTCTCTATTTCTAGTTTTCTTATGGTACCATTTTTTTTTTTTGTCGTAATTTTTTACCTGTCATTTTTGTTGCATGGTGGCTGAAATAATTTCACGCGGCACCACTATCTCCAGATTGAGTTGAAGTTCTTTATCTCCCCTGTTGAACAGAGGAGATGTTTAAATAACATGATGCCCATGGCCTCTAGTTGTCCTAATTGTTTTTTACTTGGCAAATTTACACATGCACCTAAGGGGACTCGAACCCCAAGCCTTATCCACCACCCCATACTTATTTGGGAGGAAATCACAGGTAATTATCCTTGGAGATCATATGAGTTAGATACATATTGTGGGCACTCAGTTGTTAAGGTCTAATATCCTTGTGTACCCAGGTTGCACCCCTTGTACTTATAATATGATTGCTTTTACTTATCAAAATAAAAAGTTTTTGTTCCTCCACCCCTCTCTCTCTCTCTCATTGTATCATCCAATTGTTAATTCCTTTTGGTGCATTAGAGATTTATTTATTTTTTAAATCCTTTTTCTGCTTGATTTAATCATTTGGCTGCTTGCATCAGTATATCGGTGGGATCTATTGCTAACTGCTACCCGCCTAGTTCATTGAATAGATCATTGCTGATGGCTGACATACGAGGTCTTCCTGGTGCGTCTTGCCTCTTGTTAGATGCTCCATTCTTCATTCATTGATATTGGTTCCTCATTACCTTTAATTTTTAATCTGTCAGGAATGGAGGGTGGTCCAGTTTTTGATGAGCATGCACATCTCATTGGTATTCTTATTAAACCATTAAGGCAAAAGGCCAGTTCTGCTGAAGTTCAGGTAAGTTTGAGAATTTTTCTCTCATTCAAATAGTTAAACTTTCTCATAATTAACTCATGGTGCAAAACGTTAGCCCTGGGTAACAGCTGGTGATTCCATGGGAAGCCATTGCAGCTGCTTGCAGTGAGTTCTTGCTGAAGGTGCCTCAAAATGGAGAAAAAGGGATTTGTTATAGCAACGGAAACTTGAGTGCTGTCAGAAAAATATTTATCACTAATGGCAAAGACTTAGATGAGTCCTTCGGCCAAGTTCACAAGCACTTTAATTCTCATTACCCTTCTCAGTTACCGGTTGAGAAGGCAATGACTGCCATTTGTCTTGTTACTATTGATGATGGAGTTTGGGCATCTGGAGTTCTGCTTAACAACCAAGGCCTGATACTTACAAATGCCCACCTGTTAGAACCACTTAGATTCGGTAAAACTACTGTTGGAAGTGCAACTTATGGAACCAAATCAGAAAAGTTTTCCTTCCTGTCTGAGGAATCTGCATCTCTGCGTCAAAATAGAGTTGAAGGCAATGACAAGAATCAGAGTTTTCTTCCAAATTTGCTGGGGACTGTGAATCACTCTGTTGATGATGAGCATGAGGGATATAAATTGAGGGAGTCTTATGGAGGCCGTAGAAAGATACGCGTTCGCCTGGATCATACAAAACCCTGGGTTTGGTGTGATGCTAAAGTAGTGTATGTTTGTAAAGGGCCTTTGGATGTTGCCCTGCTGCAGCTTGATGATGTTCCTGATCAGCTTTCGCCTATCATCATGGACTTTGAATGCCCATCTTTAGGATCAAGGGCATATGTGCTTGGACATGGACTATTTGGCCCAAGATGTGGTACAGCTTTGCTTTCATTATTTCTCTGCTTTTGGTTGGTTGAAATCCCATATTTTATTGTGGCGACATGACATCTTAAACATTAATCTTTGCTGCATTTCTAGGACTTTTGTATGTGTCTTACAGAACGATTTTCGACGTATTGCTCTTTTCGTGTGATGAATAATCTTTTCTTAGGTAACTTTTAATTCGTTGTTATTTCATTATAGAAAGACTTTTACAACCCTTCTCATATGTTTGGCATTCTGATAGTTTGATTTATCTTAGTACAAGCTTTAGAAGTACTCTTACTACTACACATAAGAGACAGAGTTATGTAATGAATTGCATGACATTGGTAATCCTGGTAATCTTTCTTTAATAAATTGAACCATAACTATTAAACAAAATGATGCGGCTAACATGATAATATTTGTTTTGTCCAAACTAGTTCTTCACCTCAATTTGCTCCCCTATGTTTTTTTTTGATAGAAAAAGCCAATATCATTTATAGAAAGAAGCATGACAAGTTTTTGTCAAGCCACACAGCTTGAGAAACAAACTCTAGAACATTCTCCCACCACATATCTAAATCCTCAACATTCCAAGCATGTCTAGCTAACTTATGTGCTACCCATTTCCATATCTATCAACATGTTGGACCATACACTCTGCAAATGAAAGCTGAAGGTTCTTAACCTCTCGTACCAGATTTCCTAGCATAGAATAAGAAACCCCATTGGCTTTGACTTCATTCACCATCAGCAAGCTATCACTCTCAAGAATCAGTTTTTAAATCCCCATATTAGCACATATTTGGATACCTCTAAACATAGCCAGTAGTTCTATGTCTTCTGGCTCATGTACATCATTTTCTATTTTACTTGCTGCCAAGACAATGTCTCCATTTTCATTTCTTAGAACGGCACCAATTCCTGCCTTGTGCTGATCAAAGAACATAGCCCCATCCACATTTAACTTTAAATAACCAGCAGGAGGTGGTTTCCAACAGCAATACTTTCTTATCTTTGGGTTTGGCAAAACTTTGGCTCCCCTGTGCAAGTGTTGCAGGGAGAAGGCATGTTCTATTGCTTGGTTTGGGTCTATACAACTCTGTTCAGCTACCATTTTATTCCGTCTGCGCTAAAAGCTCCAGACTAGTAGGAGGAGAGTAGTCAGGTTATCCCCACTTCCTTTCTCTTTCACAGTAAGTGCAATGTCCATGACAGACATATTTCTGTCTAATTCCTGCATTATTGGAATATACTTTTTCCAATAATCTCCGATAGCTGGCCAGAAAAAAAGTGCATGAGGAGTATCTTCCAACACCTCCTTGCAGAACCAACATTTTCCTTCAGTGGGTACACTTATTTTCTTGAGGTTGTACTGTGTAGGTAATCCATCCTTGCATGCTCTCCAGGCAAAAATTTTAATTTTGCTAGGAACAGACATTTTCCACAAAGCTTTCCATAGAGCCTGTTGGTTGGTGGTGCTTGAACATTCTCCTGTGCTGGCCATGCTTCTGTCTCTAAACCACCTATAGGCACTTTTGACACTTAAAAAAGCCATTTTTCTCCCGAGTCCAGATCCACTTATCTGGTTGGTTGCCTGGACAGACAATAATCTTCAGAACTTCATCTGCTAGATTTGGATTGAATAGAGCTCTCACCTTGTCTACTTCCCACCATTTTGTTTGGCTGGTAATGAGTTTTTCAACTGTCTCATTCATATCAGCTTCTAACCATAGTGCTTCATGTCCTGGGATCCAGTGATCCTTCCAAATTTTGGCTGTTTTTCCATCTCCTATCCTCCATCTACAGCCTGTACTTAGCCACTTTTTTGCTTCCTATATCCCTCTCCATGCATACGAAGGATTATTTCCCATACCAGCTTCAAACAAGTTGCTTTTTGGAAAATACTTAGCTTTATACACTCTCTGCAGCAGAGTGCCTTCCTCATGCAATATCCTCCATGGTTGTTTAGCCAGTTGTGCCAAGTTGAAGGTTCTTAGATCTCTGAAGCCTAATCTCCCTCTGAACTTGGAGTCACACATTTTATCCCATCTGACCCAGTGGATTTTTCTATCATCCTTCTTTTGCCGTCACCAAAATCTTGCCATTAAAGCTTCTAAATCTGAGCGTTACCCACCAGGCAACAAGAAACAGCTCATTGAGTACATGAGAATAGATAGAGCAACAGCCTTAACCAAGATCTCTTTACCCCCCTGGGATAACATCTGTTCCTTCCAGCACTGTAACTTCTGCCAGACCTTGTGTTTTATGTCAGAAAAGGCTCGGGTTTTAGATCTGCCTACTACTGGAGGTAGGCCAAGGTATTTTTCATATTGTTGCACATGATCTACACCCCACAATGTCATTATTTCTTTTTGTACAATTTCAGGAACATTTTTACTGAACACCACAGCAGTTTTTTCACGATTTATCTTCTGTCCAGATGCCCTCTCATATTTGTCTAGTAGCAGATGCTCCTTTCTATTTTCCTGCATGTCAGCTTTACTAAAAATTACACTATCATCTGCAAATAGCAGATGGTTAATGTATGGGGCACCTCTGCAAAGCTTTATACCCGAGAATTGGAGCTCCTTATCAGCTTTTCTAAGTAGGGATATAAGCCCTTCAGTGCATAATAAAAACAGGTAGCGGGATAGGGGATCCCCCTGTCTTAGCCCTCTACTAGGCACAATAGGGCCCTTTGGTTCCCCATTTATGGTCCTCAATCCAAATCTTGAAATCTGCTTCTGACTCTTTGTTGCATTGTTCACACTGGTACTTGATGTGGCATTGCCTAGAGATTGGAGATTTAGTTTTAAGTGCAGATTAGTTTCTCTTCTATATCCTCTGTATATTCAGCTAAATGAAACTCAGAATAGGGCTGTTTTCATTCTAAATAAAGTTGGTCAAGACTTTACACGTCTGCTTTCAAATCCCTACCAGGCTTCTTTCCATCTGTCTGTTCTGGTGTGGTTACAAAAGTGGTCCAAGCAAAGATTCCCCACTTCTATCCATCCAATGAAGAAGGAAACACACAGGGACACTATCCTGTGATGCTTGAAACAACAGCTGCTGTCCATCCTGGTGGTAGTGGTGGTGCTGTTGTCAATTCAGATGGTCATATGATCGGGCTTGTTACAAGGTACAGTGACTGAAACTATGCAAAAGTAAATATGATATTGCAAGCTAGAGAGTAAGGGAGGGGGTGTGTGCAGTTTTTCCCCCCTGCTTTAAATTTGCTGCACCCACAAAGTTAAATTCCAGTTCCACGCTTTTGTGTTGTGATATGGTATGATGTTGGTGGTATTTTATTCCTGGATTTTTAAGTAGATGGTAACGAGAAAGGAAACCAGAAACCAATGAATTCTATATTTCCTTCATTAAAGTTGGTGCTGCTTACTCTCATACTTGGTTTTTTTGTTAGCTGTATCATTTAAAACTCTAGGATGGGAACCAGTGGTGGGCATTGTATGATTTGAAAAAACCATATAGATTGTTCAATTTGCCTTTTTTGATCATCATCACCTTCATTCAGATTTCAAGCATGATCGTTTTATTTATGAGTTAGTATATTTTTAAGTTGGTGTGTAGAGCACACTATCTCTCACTTAAGTGGTAAGATTTGATTTGTAAGATTCAAATTTTAAAATTCATCTTTCAAATAAAATGATGCCATATAAGCACTTTACCCAGTGTACTCTACACACCGACTTGAGCATATAATTTTTATTTATTTATAAGTTCCAGAAAGTTCGCTGATAAGTTTGTACATTTCCTTGATACAGCAATGCAAGGCATAGTGGAGGAACGGTTATACCACATCTGAACTTCAGCATTCCATGTGCCGCTCTGGAACCAATATTCAAATTCTCAAAAGGTTATGAGCTATTGGCCCTCTCCAACCACATAGAAGATTCGATGATTCAGTATTTTCTTATCATTACCATGTTATTTAAAAAAGGTTCCATTTCTATTATAAAAAGTGACAATTGCAATTCAGTTTCACAAATTATAAAAGCTCAAGCTTATCAGAGAATTAGGTAGTTTTTTGGCTAGATATGTAGTTTAGGCACCAGAATTTAAAATTTTCTATTCAGTTGAAAATTTAAACAAGAACAAAACTAATTCTGGCACTGAAAATTAGAAAAACCTGAAACTGTATTCTACTGAAATTCAAAACAACAGTCTTTATTATGTTGTGAGATAACAAGATTAGACTTTCTTCTGAATGAATAGCAACAATCTTCACTTATGTTGTGAGTTTGCTTTATCTTCTAACAGATATGCAGGATCGATCACTTCTGCAAGTCCTTGATCAACCAAATGAACACCTTTCCTCTGTATGGGCGTTGATGCCATCGCTATCCCCCAAGCCCCTTCCTTTGCCTAATCTGCCGCAGTCACTAGGAGAAGATAACGACCAAGAAGGGAAAGGTTCCCGTTTCGCTAAATTTATGGCGGAAAGAGAGGGGTTGCTTAAAAAACCCTTCCAACTTGGCAAGGTTGAAAGGCTTTCTAATGTGATTATCCCTAGCAAGTTATGAACATTTGTCAATTTTTTTGTAGTTATGGTATCAACTGCCAGAGCGAGATACGGTCCAATAGCCTATTAAGGGACAGGTTTCTGTCATGCTTCAGTCTCAAATCGATCAGGTCCTACAGTCTATCATATGATAGGTTTCTGCCTGCCTACACTCTCACAGGTCGGATGAACCATGGATGGTTTGGTGGAACACTTGGAATTATCGTGTTAAGGAAAAACACCATGCATGTTCGAAAGTGGTACTGTACCAAACGCAGTTCTTTTATTTGTGTATTATACCAGGACTTATACAAAAAGAAGTATAATGCTGAGCCTTCACTGCTATTACCTTGTTTCTGTTGTTTGAGATCTGTCATGGAAATTCCTTAAACCTGTAAATGGTATTTTTAGATATGTTTATCATGTTTAATAGAAATTTTAACAATCTTCACGGTTTTAAATCTTCGGATATAAATCATATGATTCCTGTCGGTTCCAACCTGGCTTTGTAAGGCGTATTGGCCGGAAAAGATTCTCGAATCTTATGTGAAGGTGGCTTCTGATCGTATTTCTGTTGATGATCTAAAAGATAACTCACCCTATATTTATATTGCATTGAAATATATGTTCACCGACAAAAGTGCCACAAGCATGCTTAGATAAGCAGGGGCTTGAATCTCAGGTCGTTCCCTTAACGAGCTTCAGCCCCAAATGGTTTATCTATGGGTGTATATTTCAGTACTTGTAGCCAGAAACTTATCTATGTATATAAAGAGATATTTCATCCATCAAATATCTTAGAAAAGCCAATTAATAAACATGTAATTTAATATGATATTTTAAATTTATTTAACTTACGCTGGTTTGTAAATTTATTTTTATGAAATATTTTTATGAATGTAGCCCAATAAAAGTTGACTATGCTGTTGAATATCCACCAAGTGCATATTTGGAATTACGGCGAGAAATATACTTTATAGCTTATAATTTAAGTAATAAGTTCTATTATTAAAAAGTTATATATTGTTTGGTAACTATATATTTAGAACACTTTCAAAGATGTTATACTTGTTTAAAAATAAATTAAATAAATAAATACTTTCTAAATAAAAATGACATAAGAGATCATCTGATATTTTAAAGATTATGGTAATATCCTTGAAAGTTATAATTATCTAAAACTTGTATATGTATATTTGTCTATTGACAGTTTTATTAAAATTGAAACTACACTCTAAATTATTAGAAAAAGTACGTTTGAGGAAAAATATCAAAATGATGCCTAAACGTACTATTTAGTTTATTTGAGATTAAAAAGTATTTTAATATGTAACATTCAATCAACATATTTTTTTTCTATTAAAGAGCTTTTAAGGCTATTTAAACACTTTTTAAAACTAATAATGCAATCCCAAACATGTCATAAATATGTAGAGGCTTAGAGCATCCACATTGGAGTTTCCATATCTCATATATCCCTATAATTTAGAGAAAATTATAGAGTTTTCTCCAAAAGTTCATTCCCATTAGATTCTCCATTTTAGGAAAAATATTTAGGGAAAATATTTGGAGAACTGCTATTCATTTCCTAAATCACTTTTATCAATATTTTATTCATTTCAATTAAATTAATTTTTTTTCCAATCATCTACACTTTCTCTTGTACTCATATTTGTTATAGTTTTAAATAATAGTTTTAAAATAATTTAAATAACTCTGAAAATATAAAAAGAATATTAATTTTAAAAATATTAAAAATAATTTAAATTTTATTTAAAATATTCACTAGAGTAATAGTTCAAAACATTAAAAAAAATATTGAGTAGTTAAATTTGTAAATGAAAGTGAGAGAAAAAAATAATAAAGAAATAATAGAGAAATATTATTTTAATAGAATAGAGATAGGGATGAGGAATGAGATGTAGAAGGTTTTTGAAAGATGAGTAAAATTTAGGAAAAAGTTTTAGGGAATATATTTTTTAGCTAAATTATAGGGAGTCTAATGGGGATGCTCTTAAACCCCAATAAATTTGTCGAGATCTATGTAAACAACAAGAAAATATAAACCAAAAGAACATAATGATTGAAGAGAAGACAAAAAGACATTAAGGTCTCGTTTGGACATAAAAATATTCTCAATCTATTTCATATCATCTCATCATTACAACTTTTCTAAATTTTCATACAAAATATAATAAATAATTTAACTTTTCAAATTCTAAAATAATAATATTAAAAAATAATATTATAATAATATTTTATTCAACTCGTCTAAAATCATCTCATCTCATCTCCTTATCTAATGGTGGAATCAACTATTTCTTTGAATAGGGCCCAACTTTTTTACCGTGTGACATATTTATGTAAATATAAATAGAAATTAAAAAATCATAAAAAAATTACTCCACATAAAATAAGATCTCGATAATTTGCTACATAAACGTAAAAATAAGATTCTATAAGTATAACTTAATATATGTTTCAAATTTCTAACAATAATGTTTCATAAAATAATATCCATCCATTGTTATTTGTAATGAAATATTTAGAATTTAATTTTTTCATAAAAACTATCAAGTGATATTTTAGAATGTCATCTTTTATTCTAGTATGTAAGTTAGTTTATTATGTTTTATGCAAAATTTAAATATTTTTGTGTCACATTAAACATATAATGTTATAATTGAGACTTTAAATAAATTATTTTCTTACTTAATGAAGTCTAGAGGATAAAACCTCTCAACTATTTGTCGTATAGATTATCAGGCTTAAATGATTTTTCTTGTATTAATTTCAATTTAGACTCCGTACATTTAAGAAGCCTATTATTGTATAACAAAAAATTTTGGGATCCATATTAATAAGTTTATTATTTCTCTTATTAATTTTAATTTAATTTTGGTAAAATCACATCCTTGAAAATAGATATTATATAGAAATTATACAAAATTTAAAAACTATAAGAAAAAAATTGGAGAGAGACGTTTCTAAGTCTACTGAAATTTTAGAAAATTTTAAAAAAATATATAGAGATTATAAATTTTTTTGAGGGGTCATTTTTTATATTTATAAAATTATATTGAATAAAACCTTTGAATCTTGAGACTATTTTAAATTTTACATAAATTTTGAGGCCAATGCAGGCCCTCAAACTAAACGTGATTCCGCCACTGTCACTATCCAAACCAGAGTAAAAACCCATTAAACAAACAAGATTATGTGCTGTAGTATTGACCCTTACTTCTTCTACTTTTCAGGCAAAAGTAATTATTTATTGGTTGCGACTTACGAGCTTATTACTGCATCTTTTTTTATGGTATTAAACCTTCTTTTCGGTTACTTTTCTTTGTTTGGCCAAACCAGTTTTTTTACTCGAAGTTTAGACCTTGAGTTTTTCTGCGATACAAAAAAGGGCATCAAAAGGCTTTACGACGATTTGGCGAGCAATTCATAAAAGCTTCCGTGGTACTTTTGTGCCTTTCAGCGCATGAACATTGTTGGCCATAGACCGATAGTGACAAGGACTCCCATGATGGTCCCGAAGAAGCAGCCGAAAAGAGAGAGTTTCAGAGAGACAAAGTAGAGCGAACGAGGAAGATAGAGAAAGATGGGGGAGAGTTCCGGTTACAAGGACTACGTGGCAGGCTTGGTCGCCGGTGTCGCCACTGTCATCATCGGCCACCCCTTCGACACAGTCAAGGTAACTATATATAATGTATGATGTATGTATGTATTCTATATAAACGCAGAGACATCCTGCATATTGCCATGTTTCAAAGTCTAATTAGTAGGGGCTGGAATGAATATTAATCCCAACATTTTAATTTGGGAAAAATCTTGTTTCTTTTTCCACGATTAATCAGATGACCACATAAGGAGTGAGTTCGAGTCAAGAGTGCCCTATAAAGGTGGGATTTGGGATTTCGGTTGCTATTGGTCTAATTTATTATCTCAATCACATTTATTAAAAATAGCATTTTTAAGAGAGTTATCTTTGGAAGATGCTAAAGTAGATAATGTACTTCTGGGACAAAAATATGAAATAAACTAATAACCAATTTTGTAGCTCATTTTCGTAATCAATAAAGGAAAGGCAGCACGAGTATGAACGAGGCTTTCATTTAAAGCAATTATTTCTTCCAGTTCAAGAATTGAGCATTCCTCTTTGTTAAAAGCTTTGTATGAATAAGGTGACTGCTTGTATACGTAATGCTATGTGAAGGACAAACGATTGCTAATTAAGTGGCATGAATACTGAAGTTCTTTGCAAGAGTTGTCATCACAACTCAAATAGACTAAGCCTTGTTTGGATAATGAGATGAGATGTAAATAGTAGTGAACTAGTTTGTGAATAGTAGTGAAATGGTTTGAGTTAAGATGTTTATGGCCTTATAGGGTTTTGGGAAATGAAAGAGAAAAGTTTGAATAAAAATATTATAAAGTTAAACTAATGTTAGAATATAATTTTTTAATATTATTTTTGTTTTGAGATTTGAAAAGGTTGAATTGTTTTTTGTGTTTTGTTTGGAAGTTTGTGGAAGTTATAATGATTAGGTGAAAAAGTTTAAGATTTGAAATTGAAAAGTATTTGTGTTTGTGGTGTTTGAATATTGAAATGAGATGGGATGAGATGAGATGAAATGGGATGGTATGGGAGTATCTTACTATCGAAACCAGACCTAAATAGGTCCTATCACGACAATTGAATAGTATTCAGCACTTTTTTTTGCTTGTATTTTTCTTAAGAAAAACATGGTCAAATAGTATTTGATATCTCAACCTTGCCACCATTATCATGACTCGGGTTTTGTTTCATCTTCTTTTTAGATAAACAATGCAACCTTAAATGGTTATTGATGAAATTAGGTCAGTAAGGATCTCTTAATGTCTTAAAAGGATTAGCATTTGTGACCTGTAAATGACTGAACTTATCTTGCATATTTCCCTACTTTTGTAATTTATTAGGTGAAGCTGCAAAAGCACAATACTGAAGCACATGGGATTACATACAGGAGTGGTTTACATTGCACATCTAGGATTTTGAAGACCGAAGGAGTATGGTTCTTGAACTTGTTCTTTCAGGAGACAAAATTAAGCTCTGGCTATCTCCCTATGTGCAATTTATTTTACAGAAGGATAGAGTAAATTATATTGCTTAGTTATATGTTTCAACTAGCAACTCATATGAATGTCCTTTAGAAGTTAATTGTGACTACTAAAATAAGTTACCTATTGATTAGGAACTTTATGTCTTTGATATCAATAAGTCTGTAATTAACTTCTGTATTTTGATGATTAATCAAAAATAAGAGTCCAGAAAGAAGTTATCTTCCGATCTTAATTGTGCATTGCATGGACATTGTTATCTTGTGTGCAGTTGAGTCATATAAATGGTTACCTTCTTACTTTGCACCATACAAAGATTATGTTTAACCTAGTTATATAGGGATAGTTTTACTGATTTACTGTCGGGCACCTCCCCTCCTTCTCTTTCACGTTTAAATTCCTGTCTGCGAGATTTTCATTCGTATTAATAAAATTGTCTTTCTTACTTGTAAAAAAAAAAAAAAAAAATCCTGTCTACCAGTTTTTTTTTTTTTTTTTATCGGCACTTGGTATCCGGGAACAACGTTCCGACTAATCCCAGGGGTGCACTGGCCTTCGGCAAGGAGTTTCCCGCAAATGTACCTTGAATAATTTAAGGAAAAAATCCCGTAGTCCGATGGCGCCTAGAGATTGTTTGCACCTAAAGGGATTTGAGCCACCTGGGGGGAGCATATCCCCAAGCCCAAGGCCTTTACCACTTGAGCCAATCCCTAGGGGTTAACCTATTTGAGCTGTAACCTTCCACCTCCTCAAGTTCAACCGTCTTTTGGGTCTAACTCCATTGGTTGAACGTCATAAGAAGGTGCTTTAAAGCGTCAGATAACTAGGGAAGTTTGTTGAATATCAAATCTTGCATTATGTAGGGAAATGTGGAAGCTGAGCTATAATTGTCAGTTCAGCTTCAAGGCTTGTTTAGAATGAAGTCATTGTATTCCTTTAGGGATCTACAATTAGCCTGATATCAGAAGACATCACAGCAAGACACAGATTAGGATACTTTCTTTCACAGTGAATGATTCCAATGTATTCTATAAACCTTCTGTTAATGGTTTCTAAAATTTGGGCTACACTCTTCTTAACATTAGTTCATGAGTTACATAAAAGTGTAAGGCACTTCCATTTGTTTCTCCGAATTCTTTGCAAGAAAATAGACTATGTAGACATTCTAGTGTATATTGAGTAACACTGATATTTTTCAATCAGAATTACACTGACATTTTCAGAACTTAAGAGCTACAAACAGAGAAAAAGTACTTCATTTTAATAAAATTGTACAAGCATCTCAGTTTATTAATTCTTTATTATGACTAGTTTGAAGACTTTCGAAGTCTTGAAATTGTCCCAACATTTCAATTATCTTAGGAAACAACTTTGTAAAAGGAAAGCCATAACATTGGCTGCACATTTTTTATGCTGAAATGATTTAGAAAGGCTTGGTCCTGAAGTTGGATTTACAGCAGCCATTCCCTCTAAAGTATGTAGTAACATCCAAGTCATGCAAAAACTCGTGAAAAGGTAATATGTAAAACACAAAATTCTCTCTCTTTTGGCCAGTTTATATTTCAATCTATGCTATAAAAAGGCATGAAGCGTAACGTATCAAGTGTGGTCAACTTCTAAATTGCTCTAGAATTTTATGAAGTAGATTTTCTTTGCTCTAAAGGGGTGGGTTAGGGGTTTGTAGGATCTGATTTTTCCATATCTTTTCCTTAGGGAGAAACTAAGTGAAACTTGTCTTTGACAGATTAGAGGACTTTATAGAGGGGCAACATCATCTTTTGTTGGGGTGGCTTTTGAGAGTTCACTTCTTTTTGGCGTTTACTCCCAAACAAAGCAGTCACTGCAGGTTTGCTTTTAAGTTTAGTTGGGTAAGCTTTTTACTGATTTAAAGTTTCACCAATCCGCATCTACAGAGCCGCTTTTGGCAATACATGATTGTGAACAGTCAGTTTCATGATTTTGTGGATAGATTTTTTCTGAAGGGTCTTGCATCTGCTATGTAGCTATAAAACAACCTTTCAACTTCATCTTTGCTCTTTTCATGCAGGGAGGTGTACAAGGTGGTGGCCCACAACTCCAAGTGATAATTCCTTCTGCGGCTTACGGTGGAGCTCTTATCAGTTTTGTATTATGTCCATCAGAGCTGCTGAAGGTAAAGTGAAATGGAGGGTTTGCATGCTCAACTACTGTTTTTTATATTTGCTTTTTTTTGTTTCTGATGGTACATGTGACACTGAGCTCTCAGTGTAGGATGCAAGTTCAAGGCACCGACTCTATGGTTCCAAAGTCAAGTAGATATGGTAGTCCCCTTGATTGTGCCCTCAAAACCATAAAAACTGAAGGGGTGAGAAAATCATCTTCATTTGGTGACATTATGAATGATGCAGTTTTGAATTGACATCACACCTTTCAGGTTACAGGAATCTTTCGTGGAGGTTGTACAACATTGCTAAGAGAATCTGCTGGCAATGCAGTCTGTTTTAGTGTTTATGAGTATGTTCGGTACTACATGCATTCACGACTAAAAGCTGCTTCATCTGACCATAGCCACTTAATTGACGTGGGAATTGGGATTGTGAGTGGTGGCCTTGGTGGTGTAGCTGTAAGCCTCTTGACAACTTCAGCAAATTTCTGAATAAAAAGTGTATTATGTTTACATATTGTAAATTTTTCCCCACCCTTTCCAGTTTTGGTCTGCTGTTTTGCCCTTGGATGTGGCAAAAACTATAATTCAGACTGCCCCAGATAAAAGCTCTTCAAGGAATCCTTTTCAAATCTTGAGCCCGGTAAGTCATCTTGGTTTCCTACATTTCATGATTTTCATTAATGAGAGGTTTCTATTTTCTCTATTAGCGAAAAGGGGGAAAAAGCTCCTTTTGTGTCCTTTTTCCTTTTTCTTCTTCTTTCCTTTTGGGGTCCTTAGAAGAGAGAAGCTGAATGGGTTTTCTATAATAGATTTACAGGAGGGCTGGATTTAAAGGATGCTATACAGGTTTGGGTCCTACCATAGTTCGGGCATTTCCCGCCAATGCGGCTGCAATTGTTACCTGGGAGCTAGCAATAAAAATTTTAGGCATCAAACATGACTGAAGAGGTTATTTTCAAATACCACATGCTTCAATTTTTTTGTTCCCATTCCCTATAGCACATCCACTGGTTGCTATTTGGTAAAATTTCACCCAGAAGATTGTGGACTCAGCCAGACCATGGGAGTGCTGATATCTAATGAAAAAAACTTCACTGGATATTTTTCGAAACAAGGCTCCACCATCTTATTTTGTAGTCCTTTATTTAGTGGCTGGACTGAAAAGGGGCGATGTGTTTTGAGTTATTACAATTCTTGTTTGACGGGCCTTTTGCTTCATTTTTGGTTTATCCGTTAAGGATGGATTGAAAGATTTACTTTGTAGTCTACTAAAGTCTGATTGAAGATACTGGTCATGATGTTCAGTTTGAGTTAGATTAGCTTGGTCGCACTGGAGATTTTTCAAGGCTGGTTGTAACGGTTCCTAATTATTGACATTTTTTCGAGTGCTGGACTTTGGACAAGTTTGTGCTCAGGAAATATAGAAATTATTTTCAATGATGCGTCTGATGGCCTCTCAAATTGTAGTTCTACAAATTAAGCAACAGACCAGGTTGCAGTAAGGCCAAGAAGTGCCATTTTCAAGGGCCTACAGATGGAGTGGTTGCTAACTTGCTGTTTAGACTGTTGATTCATCATTTTATGACCAAACAAATTGGTGGCTTCAAGAAAATTTCAATCACCTTTGCTTTCCCTTTCCGCGGTGGCAAGCATGATTTCCAAATCCCAATTAGTATTCCATCGACTGATAAATCTCAGATCAACTTGATGGATTTTTCCTTGTGACTGAGCTATTGACTCACACCTATAGATATTAGATTTGCTGTTTCAATTCCATCTCGTTCTTGCTAAGGGAAAAAAATAACATTCTTGTGATATAGGGTCTAAACTTTTGGTTTGCACGCAATTATCAATGCTCGAAAGATTGTGAGTTGAGTCGAATATCCTTGCTTCTAGAACCATGGAAACAAAAGTTTCCTAGTCATGCTAAACTACAAGTATTTGGTCTCCAAGCTCACCCCCACAATGCGCAAGGGTTGTAAAGATCATATTTAAGTAGAATATCATCTTCACCACCGTCTTTGCAGAGCAAAATCTTGTCCTCTGCTTTTACTATCACCGCATGTGAGCGTTGGTAAGACTAATGCAATCATGCAATCACTCACGATCAGTGTATATCATGGAATTCCTTTGAAAAAAGTGAGAAAATACAAGACTCATGTGAAAAAGATCAACTAATTTTTTAATAGTAGATATTTTTCAAAAGGATTATGCAATACTTTTACACTTCACGACTGTATCTAACATTACTCTTAATATATATATATATATATATATATAATCCATTCCTGCCATATTCTTAATTTGAATACCACCTTGACTCATGCAAATAACCATGTGTTCATTTCATAATTAAGACCTATGTCTTTATCCAAAAAGTATCAGATGATGCAAGTGAATTTGGGGGAAAACTAATGTATGTAAAAAAAACTAATGTATGCAACAAACACGGTTAAAAAGTGTGAGAACCTGAAAGAATATAATTCATGAATTTCAATTAATCAAGAAAGCAGAAGGAAAGCATTGATGGTGGTAAACAGTTTGTGACAAGAAACTCTTTTAAATAGAACAAACATATATAGGATCAAAAGTACCCTAAAGGGTAGTCATTATTATAGAATAATACAGACTTAGGATAACAAGCACCAGCAAGGCACAATCATTGGGTCGTCCCAAAATGCTAGCTGTTGGCATAATTGTTTCAGAGCACAAATAGATTAAAGAGCAGCAATGCATAATTAAAGCCGATTAACACTTGACAGAAGATAGAGAGCCATAACATAGATCTTTGATTGATTTTTATAACATGCTTATATAGGATTTTATTGGGGATCAGTCCCTTTCTTAAGCTTGCTGCCAATTAACATAAGTCCTTTCAATGTGAAGCTTCTCCATAAGAGTCGGATGAGCTTTTCCGACGCCTCTCATTGTGACCAGCTAGACGTTTCCGACAACTCTTTTTGTTTTCATCAAACTCTGATAGCAAATGGAACCTGTAATGCACCATTTCATAGAAAGAGCTCAAGAAGAAATGAAGTAAAGTAAGGTTTTTCCATATTTTACTTCCTCATGATCAGGTACTTTATAGTCTTTATATTTTTCAAATTTCTTCTTCTTATTAACTAGTCGTCGAACCAAGCAATGCATCAGAATAATTAAAATAGAGTAGTTAAGAGATGAAGAAGCCAAAAAAATAAATAACATAGAGTCAATAATTCAAAAAAAATGTTTAGTTTTCCTACTTATTTGAAAAGTTAAGTGGTGGGAAAGCCAAAGAGACAAGCAAGAGAAATCAATATCTACTATAAGATAAAAAGTCTTTTCTTCTCCCTATTAAATTACAAATCATAAATAGTAGGAAATCTTTCATATTCAAACCTTGTTTTAATATTAATGTCAATAAATGGAGGGAGTTTATAAGTAGGGTATTAAAGACAATACAATGAAAGGTCTTTTTAGCATGTGAATGGTTGGGATGAGTTAATAAAATAAAATGATGAGGTGGCTTTAGAAAGTATATAGGTAACAGATTTCTTTTACTTCTCTTTAGTAATCAACACTAGCTTCAAGGCAAAGCACTAAGCAGCAAACGTATAGTGGGAGTACTGCGTGTCTTTTTGGTCCATTTACATTAATAATCGAGGAAATATGAAGAAAGCAGCATCATGGAAGAAGAGATTTATTACTCATATTTGAACTAGGGGAGAGATTAATAGACCTATTCAATCTTGTTGATTTAAGCTCTTCAGAATCAGTAGATATTTACTCAAAACTAATAAAAAGCTGAAGATGAAGACTTATATAATATATATATATTATATATAAAGACTTGAACTACGATTCTTACCTCTCTTCTTACTTGAGGATTATAGCTGCTCTACTTTTCAATAAAGAATCTACTGATCAGGGTGGAGGATTCCCGAAGTTCAACTCTACTGATAATACACGCATATATCTTTTTATATGCGAGAGTCGTGAGTTCACATGGATTTGGGCTATTTCAGTCTTGCTTTTTGCTAGCTACCAAAATACTTGCAACGATTTAGTGGTGTAATTTCTGCTTTTGTTGCATCTGTCGAAGCTTGATATAGAGAATTTTTTATGGTAAACAATTTAAATCGATCTTAATTAGCATCTAAAGATGTGTGCTTTCCTATACCAAGATCATGGAGCTAGGCATTCGCAATGATGTCAAAAGAGGATAAAGCTCATGATTTTGTCATTCAAGGGAAACAAAATACCACGACTTTTTGTGTAAATTTGGTGAAGAGAAGTCTAATTTACAGAAGCAGTGTGTGAGAAACTCCATAAAATTTACGATGTTTGTTAAAAGGTTTTAGTTTTGGAGATCAAGTCCCTCCATAGACCTTATTTCTCCAAAGGTTTTTTTCTTTCTTTCTGTAAGTCCTTTACACAAGGGCAGAACAAGCACTTCACATGGAGAAGGATTTGGAGAAATAAAGCTCCTCCAAGGGCGGCATTTTTTGCTTAGACAGCTTCTCTGAAAAAGATTCTAACGGTGGATAAGGTAAAGTTTTGAAATACTCTTTATCACCTCCTTGTGGTAGGAACTTAATGGGAGAATTAGCCAAGGACTCATTGGGTGCGAAAGGCCCAGAAAGTTAATTAGAAGAGACTTGAGATCGGTGTAAGAAGTCTTGTCCCTTCAGGAGAGGAGGAAATGAATGCTTTTGTCGGGTTCTTTTTGTCTTCTTCTGGTTGATGATGTTTGGCTTTTGGGATTTTAGGGGTCTCGATGACCCAATCAAGCAAGAGAATTGAGAAGTTCATTCACGAGCACCAACTACGTTTATAGGCTAGTGGAGACTAGAGTAAAAGAGATCAATAAAGCCAAGATTGAGGGAATCACCAAAACAGGACGGTCCTTTTGTCAAATTACGGCCAATTAGCATCAGTACCATAAGGGAGGATTTTAATGGGCAGAGATTTGGAAAATGTTGAACTATTGGTATTGATTGGAAAGCACAAGTAGTTCATTATGCAATAAGCCATCAGAAACATGAAGTGCGCATTACTAGTTTTTTTTTTTTTTAATCTTTACACATAATCATGCACTTACAGTATTTACATTCATACATACACATACATACATAATCGAAAAATGCTACTTGACACCTTTCATCAATATCTTCTTACACGGCACCAAATGATTAGCATCTTAATAAAATATAATAAATAATTTTACTATCATTTGATATCACATCAAGAAATGATGAAATGATGATGTCAGGAAGATGACAAATAGCATATTCAAGATATACATATTACCTGACTTAAAAATAATAAAAGTTATTCTTTCCAATTAGAAGACAGACAGCTACATCTGAAGGGTGTTAGGGTATTGATAAGGAAGGTGGTTTCTCACTTGGCAGTACTACTGGCAGGCAGACAAAAGGCACTATATATACTCGGTGGATTGATAACGATACCATAGGTGATGGTTTTGGCAATTTGGCCTAGGAAGTCAAGTGAAGGCACATCGATGGGTTGTAGAATATAGCAAGCTAGCTAGCAATCCGGTTGATGAGTCATTGAGTGACTTGGACAGTGCCTTTATTGATGGAGAGTGAGCAGTAAAGTGGGTTGTTTTGGATCGGTTCTCCTTTACTCTTTTATGGAGAGTACATTATATTTAATAGTGCAATTTTTTCGAACACGATGTTAAAACTGTAATTACCGATTATGATATATATATATATATATTTATAGACACACACATAAGTCGGACTTGAGCACAAAATCCTGGTGTTCCGCAGCATAACAATGCCATACAGCTCATTCACAGAGATTTCAACACAGTTTCTTGGGCTTGGAAATCAATCTCTCTTTCACAAGGAAACTATTTTCTAAAATAAGCCGGAAACAATTACAGTGGTTAATGCTCAGAGGTACTACGTACAAATTTCATATAACCCTGAATATATATATATATATACCGTACTGTATACATGCATGTATCTGAAGAAATTCATAAACCTAACTTATCTCATAAAACCGGTTCAATAAAAAAAAATTGTTCATTCTTTATAAATATACCAAGACCTTGTTCACAGGCAATGTAACATATTCCTTAACACCCTCCCTCACGTGCAGATCAGTATTTTTTTTAGTCCTTATCACTGGGTAAGTAGTGTGGATTCTCATTCGTCTTGTGGCAAGCTCTGATACCATGAAAAAATTTATGGACCTAATTTATCTCATAAAACCGGTTTAATAAGAGAGGATTGTTCATTCTTTATAAGCATGCCCAAGACTTTGTACGTCCATAGACAATGTGAGATTATTCCTCAATAGTACCTCATTGTGTAACAGAAGGAATATTGATAAAATTCATAATGCACCAAGCATCACTAAGAATAAATAGCTGCATGACCATAATAGGAATATAGGACTTTGAGAGATCACACTCCAATTAATTCAATGATAATATATATCATGTAAAATTTTCGTTAATTCCATCATATATTTGTTAAACCTCTTTGTTTGCAGCCAAATTGATGGACATCAGTTAACTTGCTTGTGGTACGATTAGAAAGCCTAAAGTTTTAGATAATGATATCAGATCTGCAGAAGGCCCCATATATATATATATATATATATATAGGCAATAACAACTACCGTATATGTTTAAGATTAAGCTAGCTGGAGGCCGTTGTCAACTAACAAATGGATAAGAATTTCTGATTAATATGACACTTGAAAGGAAAAAGGGGTGGTTCTTGGCGTAGTCGATTCAACGCCTTTGTCCGGTGTATTATTTCATATTTAGTCGCGTATGGCTTACAGCTCACAATGATCTCAAGCTATCTTCTGCATCCTTTAATGGTGCATGGATACCTTTGGTTTTAGAACAGGTTTAGGGTTGGACTGAGAGGCTACTACTGTACGGTACTGGTTCTGATCTTGTATTTCATTCAAATGAAAATGAGATAACGTCCTCATGATGATGTGGCAGAAATAATTAAAAGCAGTAGATCAATATTTAGTCTCCATTATTCTCCAACACTTTGCTTGAAATTAATGCCGTAATTTACTTTGCTTGAAAAGCACACTGATCATCAACGAGTTTATATAATGTACTATGTTCTGTTTGATACACTTAATATATATATTGGTTAATTCGCCCTAGTTCTAAATTATAAATGACTTCACTTATTATAAGCTTCTTTCCTGGGAGAAAAACATTAATCTAGCTAGTTGAGCTACAATGGAAGAACAAGAGAGAAATTTGAAAACCAGTAGAGATCAGAAAGAAACAAGCTTAATATAATAAATGATTGGAAAACTAGGGTTTCTAACCTGCTGCATTGCTGACAGAACCTTTTATTGTGTCCACCAACGTTGACAACCGGAGCCTTGGCATGAAATTCGCAGACCTTATGGCGCCGGTGGTACGGCTTGGCTTCGGTGAAATCAGCATTGCAATTCTCAGCCTGGCAAGTAATCAGCGTTGACCCTCCACTGCCAGATGATGTTCTCCTGCTAGATGCGGGAGTCATTTCTCTCTGCTCCTCGCTAGCTTCATCCTCCTCCTCTTCAGCCTCCTCGATGTTACTGTAGTACTGGAAGCTCCTCCTTCCCTCGGCTCTGCTTGTTTCCATTTTGCAAAACAAGAGCAGACAGACAAGGGGACAGATGGAGCTAGCAAGCAGCGAAGATCAGGATTTTGAAGGCAAAAAAACCTTGAGAAAGTTAAAAAAGGAGAAGAATTTATGCGAGGACCACAAACTCCATTTTCCCCTTGTCAGCATAAGAATAATTGTGAGGTCCGGGTAGAAAGCAAGCATCACGATTGGCTCCAAAAGCACAATACCAATGGGTCTGAACAGTAACGTGAATAGTTTTACTTTATAGGGCTGCGCTACTGTGACTTCATTCTCTCTCTACCACATTTTCTCTATGTATTTCATGGGGTTCTACTTACGAGTCAGTTCAAAAACAGGAATGTTAGATACATTCTGGAGGGGTGGCTCTACAGCCACCGCTGCTGGGACTACCGCCGGGGCTAAGTTAGTTCATTTTAGTTCTTCTGTTTTTTTTTTTACATGTATTTTTGTAATATTTTTAAAATATTTACAATATTATTAAAAAAATACTTATTTAATCATTAAATAAAAAAAATTAGCAATATACCCCAGCGGGAGCTACCAATGAGAAGAGTAGTATTTTTCTTTATCGAGCGTGTAAATGTTGTACAATTCTTTTAAAAAAGAACAAAATTTATTATTAAAAAATTAATTTTTTATCAAGTAAATTCTGTATTTATTATTTTTTTAAAAAAAATTTACGTGATACTTGTGCATTTCACGACTATAAATATTATTTCTAATAGAAAAAATACATCTTCCATATTTCTCTATAATATTTGATATGCAAGATAATTTAAAATTCTTTTTATAAAACAAATCTTGTCAAGCAAGAGATGTGAGCAGTGTGTTCTCGACCGACACCAACTTGTAACAATAATTTTTATTTCAAGTTTAAATTTTTGCTATCTATTTTTCTTATGATGGGAAATTTAAGGGATTGTCAAAACCTTTTTCTTTAAAAGAAAAATGTAATATATATCTGTATCCAGTTAAACTTTAAGATCATCATGTAATGCACCCTTATCACAAAGATCAAGTCTATCTATTAAATTAGATTACTTGCACTCAACATGGAAGATCTAGCATACCCAGGCTCAAGACCAAGACGCTGGGGTTCTACGTATTCTAATGCAGTGAAACCAGAAAACTTGCCATGGATTAACAACCAATTTGTCATATATATATGTAGATATATACACACCAATGGGCTTTATAAATGAACGGCATAGGTTTTCTAGCACATACGTATGCATGCATACATATGCATGTACATAAATAAATACATATACATATATATATAAAATATAATAGTTTGGATATTGGATGAAGAGCCTCTCACTGTAATAGATGACAGTCCTTTTCGGTAGAGTGGGGCATTGCTGCATCAAATCGTATTATTGAGGTAAAGGTGAAAGGGGTGAAGTATCTATACATGATTATGAATGGTACAATGATTTAAAGAGCTCGGCCAATCCTGATTCAGGGTGTCTCCATCGTTCGTACGACTATTTACTATTCCATGTCCTTGGATAGTTATTCTTTGGCCCTCCTAACTTTGTTTTCACATTACAGATTTCCGTGTAGTCAAGCTAGCCAGCCAACTTGTTTGCAGCAAAGTGGCAAAGTGGCCACTCTATATATCCTCACCCACATAACATTATATTTACTTCTTCCATCATCCATCCATCCATCCATCCATCCATCCCCATGCGCGCTAGGACCACGCCGGCCCCTCCACTCATTATCATATTCATTGGTCCCATGGCGGCCGGCATCTCTCTCTCTCTATATATATATATATTCATATTTCATCATCTGCTTGAGTAATGATGATCATATATATATATATATATATTAGAAAATTAATTAACTGTACGTGCGTTTCGATTACGCCATGCACTTGTACCTTTCATGTCTTGGTGAATGAGCAAGCAACTAGGTTATAATTTATTTCTGTAATACTGCCAAACATGGTTGGGCCTCATCGGCCTGTTCATCCGAAAGATAGATTTTACCTACGAATAGGAACGATTTCTTCCCCTTCCGCTAGACGTTACAAGTACTGTTCCAAAGCAAACATTTCCAGACCTAAATTTGAAAAGTCAAATTTTTATCGCCGTACGTACGTACACCAGAGCACACGTATAAACCAATATTCTTAACTGATCTCTCTCTCTCTGTCTTCTGTATACTGATACTCTTACGTAATCAGCCTTCAGGTAAAAGGAAAAGAAGAGTGAGAATATGCAATTTTACACTGTTTTATATGGTATAGCTGTCTAATATTGATGGTCCAGAACTGATGAAGAAGAATATATGAAAAACAAAGTCGAGGGAATATATATCTATGACGTCTATTATCTATATAGATCATACAGGGGGTCTCTGTCGATCCCTGGTACTGTTGCTAGCAAGTTACAATGTTACATCAACGTATATATGGAAGGTTAAAAAGGAATATATTTTCCATTTTAATAAAGTTTGAACTTTCTGTCAAAACAAAAAAGGAATATGTTTTGCAAAAGCTTCTCTACTCTATGAGAAAAAAGAATAGAAAACAACAGACAAAAAAATAAATCACGCAGATCCATCAATATGACCCCCACCCGATCATAGGGGATAAGATTTCATTCAAGGTAGCTCCAGCCATATATGCATGATGTCTCTCTCTCTATCTTTAACTCTCTGGTGGCATTGTGGCCGTTCTTTTCTTGCTTTATTTAGTATCCACATATTCGGTCTATCTCAGAGGTGGTGGGCTCCTTGGGCCGGCTCACCTTCGTAACTTGTTTCTTAAGTGGCATGCACGGAAACCTCAAGTTGCGGGAAATTCAGGTGGCTAATTAAAAAGCTTCCCTTGTCTCTCCCTGCCTAAAAAAAGCTTCTCTTACCTGGTTTTTACTTTCTACCGTCAGTCACACATGCACAGACTGCAATACGCTTTCAAATGTTTACACTAGTTGGGCCCAACAGAACTTCCAGCAGCTTATGCCTTCGCTAGCTGCAGCTATGGGCCTATCATTTATAAGACTGTCCTTTCCTGCGAGCCTTCCAAACAATCCGAGCCCATCGGCCCCACGGATCAATATTCCACCAGAATGCAGGTTCAGGACCACATCAAATGACTGATTAATATGCCATATATATGGAGTGAAGCAGCTTGATTAATCGCTTCAATTTGCAAGCAAGATACCTAATTAAACCAATAAAAGTATCTGAATTTTGACCCAAAATTATCGGTAAGTGGTCCCAATCCTTGCAGGTGGTACTCATGATGCCTAGCTAGCTCTAGCTTAGGGCTTGGGTTTGGCGTTTGGCGTTTTTCTGATACTGGAGCCCAAGCCAACAATTAAATATCATAGCCAGCCACTGCATGAATGGACATGTACATTAATAATGCATAAATATTAGTATATGTTTCCAAGCTATCATGAGGAGGAAGAAGAAGAAAATAAACTTAATTGTAGACGTGCCCTTTTCTAGTCCCTCCATGGTGGGATGCCAACATCGATCTGTTCTCTTAATTATCACTTAAAGGGGCAAGAAAACAAAAACAAAAACAAAAACAGAGGCTTCACGCTCCCTAACGTCACCTCTCCACCACAGTCCTCCGATGCCTTCGATCGTGTCCCTCATCATCCTGTTCTTCGTCTTCTTCAGTTGCTTCTCTTGAAATTGAGTTGAACCATGATTTTTGATCGCTTTTGTAGTCCACATTAAAGTAGGTATTCCTACCATTTACTGTGTACAAAACGCAAAATATTTTGATGTGATTTCTTTATTAATTGAAGTTTCAAACCATGAACAGGTCCCCTTAAGTGTGGTAATCTTGCCCTGATAAGGAAGGTTGACACGTTTGTAAGTCAAGAGGGAGTTCTTGGTCAAGGTTCGAAAGCAAGCTCTGCTTTAATTTAACTTTGTTAATTGTTTAATGGTTTACCAATAGATGCACAAGGTTGGAGTTTGTGTTCCACCACCCTTTATTAGTAACTAATTACTTGGTAGACAGTTTTATAAAGTTAATGTTATGAAGCCTGGCTTGGTAAAGGTACCTCTTATATATGAATTAGTGAAAATGCTCCTACACCGTTTTAAAATCACAATTCCAAAATAATGAGTGTAATTATTATACAAGTCCTATCTTCTCTGTATTTTGTTCATGGAAATTAACATCATCAAACCACTTAATTAGGGTGATCTGTTGTGTCTCCCAAACTTGAGCAGAGCACTTGGTATAGGGTTACCATATGCCTCATGACTTGGGCTACAATTTGTAGCACAACGGGCTCTGTTTTGGGCCAGTCAATGACTGAAAATTGGGGAAATATACATGTAAAGAATAGGAGAGAGGTTTTTGTTTGTATCTTTGGGGTTGAATGGCTTAATTCAAATCTTTTTAGGGTTTTTCTTTTGGCAAATTTTTTAATGGAGGGTTATTTTTTTGGGAAAATCATGGCTCCCCCATCCATTGCCTTCCTCATTATACATAATTAATTATAATGTGAGTAATGATACACTTGCAATTATTTTATAATTATTTTTAATTAACCAATGCAATTATGTATGTCACTCTAATATTACATATAAAACTACCCTCTATTTTATGTAAAGTAGATCAATTTTCTTACAAATAGCAGTAAGAATTTCATTAATTCAAGTTTGATAACGAGGGTACGTTCCTCTTGTTAGTTCGTAATTAATTAATTGTAGCTAAAGTAGTATCCACTTTATTCCACCAAGAAAACCTTATCTTATTGTCCTCAAGACTCCTTATAAGGAACCGTACTGGACATTGGACAAGCTGGTTTCAAGAGCTAGATTTAATAATGCTAGCTAGAGCTATCATAAATAAATAAATAAATAAATAATGCTGGCTTAGAGCATCATGATAATTCAGATGATCGGATCTTTTAATTAATAATATTTGATTAATTGTACAAATATCATCATGTTGACAGCTTTAATATTATTTTTTTCTCTTGATTCTCAGAATATACCAATTATCATCTTTCATGAAGTTGTTTTTTTTAGTGATTCTCTTCTCGGTGTGGTGGAGAAACCTCAACTGGATAGCTTTTATCAATTTCTATTACATATATCGTAGACAAGATTTGGACCCACTCTCAGAAAAAATGAAATTTGTTTACGGCACACCCGATGAAAATACACTACTGGAATTGTCCCTCTCAACATCCGCAAGGTCCCACGCAGGACCGGCGCATTCGAAACTTCCATAAGCTACAGTCCACGGCGTCTAACCACACACACACACACATATAAATATCACGACCAGAACCTTGCTGGAATTTTCCAATCTCAAACTGCCGCTGCTTCTGGCACATTTCCCATGTTTCAGTGCTGTACTCGGTCTATTTCCATTTTCCATCCATTAAGGTTCGATCAGTGGCAACTGGCAAAATTTGATAATGCCACTGGGACTTAAAAATTTGATCATAGCCGTTGAATCAAGTGTGTATATAGATATATATATATATATAACGATCGGCCTTATCATTTCGACAAGTTTTAGTATTTACCAATAAATTAATCATCTTCTTCTTTAATTTGATGATGCCAACCTTTTAAAAGTAATATAATAAACTGTTTTGATGAAAAAGTTAACTCTATCACAAATGATATTGATAAAACTTGATTTTCAATAGCAATTTTTTTTTAATGAGATTGAAGTGTTTCATGTTTAAATTAGAAATTTTATAAAAATAAACTCATGAGATTTAAATAATTCGTTAAATTTACAATAAAAGTACATATTTTTCTTTTTCCAAAACGATGATATTTCGTCTACCTGTGGACTCGTGGAGTGCAAGCTTTGCGGGCCTTCCTTGTTATGCTGCATTTGGTTTGGACTGGAACCTTCGAGGAACGTACAGAACAATTTTTTTATTTATTGATCTTAACAACAACATCATCATCATGATATGGTCAAGGTTTTTTTTGTCCCTCTTGAATAGTCACATATATATTGACATGATATAGTGGTGATATGAACGTGAATGGCTCCAAATTAAGTCCCATCCTAGCTAGCTAATTTGATATATATCATAAATAAGATTTTGCATATGCATGACATGCCCTCCCGCTTGGATACTTATCGTGAACGACAGCATGATGCGTTTCTTCCACAGCTTCCGGCTTGTCCAACCTACTTTGATATTTTTCTAACAGTCATCGCCATGTTCATTCGACATCCCGTACAGGAGGGTACGTACGTACATGATGGGATAAGTGTGCTAGCATTAATATTATGGAATAAATGGCTTTAGAAGAAAGAATCTCGTTCGCATTTTTCCATCTGTTAGACATCCTGCATTATGATGCGATCTATTCAACAGCATATATGATCATGAATATACAGTATCAAATATTGAAAGTAGCTAGCATGCAAGCTAGCTTTCTCTGATATAATTAGCACCCGGCCCCCCAGTACACTGTACTGTACTACTCTTCGTTGCAACTGTGCTCAACTGAATCGGAATTGCTAGCTTGCACTAGTTTTGTATATAAGAATACAGCTTTTAGAGGGCATGCAACACCATCTTTCAACAATGTAAGTGGCGTGAACAGAAGGGAGCATTAACACTATAAATGAGGAGTGAATCTTTGTCTGCACATAATTTTGGGGTGTGCAATATTATGGTCAGCCTTTGATGGACACAGTTGGCTTGGATTTGATGCTTTGGTCCCCCTTCTCTCTCTCTCTCTAACGTGCGCGTTAGGTTTCTTTCAAGCTTGGCAAATTGGAATCACTTTGTTGCGTGGTGGTGGAGAGGTGACTGGTGTGGGTGGATCGGACCCACTTGCACCTGCACCTTCACATAATCTACCTCTAAAATTGACTCAGTAGTACTAGTCCAATGCAGCCATGCTGATCCCCTCTCGGTTTGCCCAACTTCCTTCCGCCTCACACATTTATATATATATATATATATATATATATATATATATCAATAAGCTAGTGATCGATCTCTAAGAGAATATCAATATCCTATCATGCATTTTAATTTACACTACTTAAAGCAACAAATACCAAAAGACTTTAACTTTAGATTGGTGTCCTGTATTGGATATCCATTGGATGGACTTAAGTTTGTTCACTCACTCGGCCCCACTTTGACTCATTCTTGCATGAATTAGAAATTGATTGTTCCCATAATCATAACGAATTGTGGTAATTTAAAAACAGATCAAGTGAGAAGTAGTACTCCTAGGTGGGAGGACAAGCATATCTCTTGCCAAGAATATCATTCAAAATTCCAATAAATTATCTTCTTTAACCTGCAAGTTACGTACAGTCCACACACTGATCTATAGAGTAACTATACACGTGTTCTTTGTAAGAGCAACTTGTCAGTATATATATATACACATACTTACCAGGAAAACATGTCAGTAGTATTTTAGTTACCAAAAATCAAAGTTCAACAAGCAGAGGACTGCGGAAGAATAATGATGGGAAGTAGGGTGGAGGAGAAGATCCCTTGGGGAACTACAAAATCCGTTTGCTCCCCCCAAACTAGCTTTGCTTTTTCCTTCTTTTTCCTCAGGAGCTGAGCTGCCCACCACATGGTTCTGCACCTCAGGGCTCCACACACACACACTCTCTCTCTCCCCCCCCAGACACCATTAACGGTTTCTTTTCCAATTCATTTGGTTTTTCATGATTTATTTTCAAACCAAATTGGATGAGAGAAGAAACACAGCCACTCAGCAAGAGCCAATTCGAAGATCGTACTGCTCCTTAATTCCTACTTTTGAGTCTGAGAAGTGTAGTTTCAGGAGTTTTGGCTGTTTTCCAAGTCCGTTTGTCGATACACTCTAGAAATTAGTTTCTAATAAGACTTTTTTTCGATGGTATTATTAGTGGATCCAAAAATAAGCATGGAACTCTATTCACACCTACTGCTTCTAACTCAGGTAACCTCCTTAACGTGAATTGATCAGGCTTAAAACAGAAGTTTAGAATGACACCGTTAAATTTTAACATAACATCATCTAATATCATTTATTATTTTTAGAAGAATGGTATGATTTTTCTTCACGCATTCATGACTTTCCATCATCATTACTGTAATAGACTTATAAAATTTATTTTATTCAGATCTTATTTTAATGGGTTTTGCTACACAATCTCCTACTATTCATCCACACTCCATATTTTTTAATATTTTTTTAAAATTTTTTTTAAAATTTTTTTTTTTTAAATATTTCAAATTTTTTATTTACTATTCATATAAAAATTATTTAATAAAAAAAATTAAAAAAAGATGGAATGTGGAGTGCTGAAAAGTTGGAAAGATTTATTGTATTTTAATTTCCTTTTCAAGATACACTAAGGCATTTATATATTTTGGGAGCCAGCTTGCCTCTTCTTTAAATATATATATATATATATATATATATATATGGCGGCACTGCCTCCTAGCTAGAAGATGGCCTCTAGCTTACCCTAATCATGTTAATTACAAAGTTTAATGGGAAATTATCTTTTGATTTGATAGACAATATTCATTAATTTGACGAGGTATATAGATACAGACCAACACGTACCCTACTATACATATATATATATATATATATATATATACATACGAGTAGTCGTCCGTCCTGTGAGAAATTAGTTCATGTGGTAAGACGATGAAATACGAGTTGGGGTCCAAGAATGGTATATATTATCATGCACGTACAGTCGAATCAAGATTTTGAGCTTGGATAAGCCGTTAATAGGACAGCCAAAAACAGTTGAGTTTGGTGCTATAGAATATGAATCATGAGCCAGAGAATTATTAATAATGATAAAGTGGAAGTGGGATTTGCGGTGTGACTTTGCATGGGGTATTGTGCAGCTAGCTCACTCTTAGGGATTCTCTCTTATCTATAGCTAATCTATCCACCTGTGTATCTGTACAAAGGAATTTTACGTAGTGATGGGGACTATCATGTACAGTTTATCATGTGTAAATTAATTAATTAATTAATTAATTAAATGCCGTTTTTAATTTCTTGAACCTCTCCAAAGATTCATCTGTAATGTTACTTTACCTTCCTGTCTTCTTCTTGGATTTCGAATGTCCTTCTTGGATTTCTCATTAAAATAATGGCCTACTTAAATTCGATTTTGGACCAACCCCCATCACGTGAAATTAGATTAAATAAAATAAAATCGTTGCTACACGGTAATTAGCCTCTCTCTTCCTGGGGGCCGGCCCTCTCAGAGTCATAATATTTCAACCCCGCGCAAGAAAGTCTCACGTCGCCCCCCTGATCTTTGTCTGTTTAGTACTCTTTGTTCAACGAGTCCTGTGAGAGATCAGAAATGTTGGGTAACTGTGAGAAGATGGTAGTCATCCCTCCAACAACAAACGAATGGTCACAGGTTCTTCTCTCTCTCTCTCTCTCTCTCTTTCTCTCTCTCAATTATTAGTCAAAACGCGACCACTACGGCACTACCCCATTTTTGTTGCTATGCTTTTGGAAGAGAATATGTCTCCTGTGTGGTTATTTTACCCTAAAACGCCACCTCAAACTCGTTTCTTTTCTTTTCCCGGTGCAGAATCAGATAGATGATCAGAAAGGTTTGATGGCTTCTACGGGTAGGGTAATGGAAAAACCAGTCCTGGACCAACCACAGCAGCAGCAACAAGCCCTCAGGTGTCCGCGTTGCGATTCATCTAACACAAAGTTTTGTTACTACAACAACTACAGTTTGTCTCAGCCGAGGCACTTTTGTAAGGCCTGCAAGCGGTACTGGACAAGAGGCGGTACCCTGAGAAACGTTCCGGTAGGTGGTGGTTGCAGGAAAAACAAGCGCGTGAAGAGGCCTTCATCAGCTTCGGCTACTGATGGAGCTGCTTCTTCTCCAGCTCATAGTGCAAACCCAGACCCTCCATCTCAATCACACATCGAGATATCTTCTACCATGTCAAATCATATCAATCCTTTGTTTTATGGGTTTGCTAGTAACCCTTCTGATATGAGTCTTCCTTTTCCCAGATTCAATCCCAGAGTTTCCAATGTGGACACTGTTTCTGGGTATGATCTCCAACCCCACCTGAATGCTCTTGGACTTGGGTTTTCGTCTGGAATTATGTCTAATGAGAATGGTGATCAGAACCGTTACAGAAATGGGTTTAACCCTTCTAAGCAAATCCAAGATGTTGTTACATCAAACTCTCTTCTCTCAAGTTATTCCATCTTCAACTCCTCAGCTTTTTCTACTACCACTTCCCCAGCCATCGCTTCCCCACTCACCTCTAGCTTTCAGCAGCATGAGAAATTTGTCAATGGAGGTATCAAAGACACTCGAGCAGTACTAAATCATTTTCAAACCATAGCACCATTTGAAGGCTTGCAAATACTAGCCTCTAATGAAGCTGGGATTTCCATGAAAGAAGTGAAAGTAGAAGACGGCCAGAACAGGTTGGATTGGAATGGTTATTGCCAGAATCAAATGGAGCATGTCGGCATGTCGGATCCTTCATTTTACTGGAACGCAACAAATATTAATGGTGCTTGGAATGATCCCGGAAACATCGGGTCTTCGGTCACTTCCCTGATCTAGCAAAACCAAACATCATTTTCATAATTTGTCTCCCTCTTTTTTAGTCATCTTGGTCGTTGCTGGCATAGTTACTTGGGTTTCTGTTGATTACATCTGTTTGTAGTGAGTCTCAGTAGGGCAGGTTTTAAAAGCAGAATTTGAAAAACATACACACCAAAACAAAAAACGCAAGATTTCACATAATTGAAGCAACGATGGGAGGAGCTTGGATCCGAGCGATCATGTCAGCTGCAGCAAATCAGCCTATTAGTTTTATTATCAAGGTTGAGACTCATTAATTGCGCTGAGAGGAACCTCGGATCCTCTACATCTCATCCCCATGGGTGTCATCGGAATCACCTACGGCGCTGCGCAGTGTGGAAGGTTTTCGTTCAGTAAGTTGGTCGACTTTGTTGTATGTATATATATATGACCATGTCTTCTTTTTTTTCTCCTTTCTTTGTTTCTGGATGGAGCTGGGGGTATATGTTGCAGTCCTCAGTGAAGATCATCTGAGGAACTAATTATTTTTACTTAAGTTTATCTTCTTTTTTATCCTTATTTGAAGTGTTCATGAGGGGGAAGGGGGCATAATGGTATAGAGAAAGAGGGAGATTTGTTATCTCAATGTGGCTAGTTATTAGTTTATATATATGCTTGGCATTGGTATGTTGTTTTGATCATATTGTTAATTATTGGTAAGGAACTGTGCTTTTGAAAGAGTATTGCACATGAATATACTTGATATCCCGGCACGCGCATATATATATATATATATATAGCTGCTAATTCACTCTTGATTAATTAATCCATTTTTCGTTGCACTATTTAACTAGCTTGTTTGTCCAAGCTGATAGATTAACACGTAGTAATTGATCCAAACAATTTAGTACTTTTGGTGAAAGGTTAATGGTTGCAAATTAATTATATGGGTCGAATAAATTTGTGTGTATTCCTCTGGGGTTTTTGGCCACTTGGGGAAGTTCAAGGGACTTATAAGAGGCTAATTCAGGCTTCAAATGTAGCCGGAAGGGAAGATCGAGCTTAAACTACGTACCAAAAATCCAGGAAAAGCATGTTTGCCTGTCTAAGCATTTTTAGAATTTTGGAACAGGTTCTTGCAATACTGTTTTTTGTGATTTTTCATGTGATAAAATAAGGGTATGTGGTATATGAGATCTCACATTGCTTAAAAATAAGAAGTTATTGTTTTCTATAAGATTCTAATAGAGTTTTAATTGTATTATTTACTTGTATTTTTGAAATATTAGTCATGTAGTTTGGGCCTTCTCTTAGGATGTTACAAATACCATCTTTATTTCAACCAGAAGTGTAAATGTGGGATTGGAGCTGTATCACCTACAAAAAAAATTCCGACGAGGACGTCGAGAATTAAAGGGAGGGAGATTGTGATATACCACTTGATAAAGATAAGAGTACGTATGTTATGAATAAAATCTCAAATTGTTTGGGAATAAGAAATTATTGTTTTTTATAAGATTATAATAGGGCTCCAATTATATAATTGATAAGTCCTTTTAAAATATAGGTCATGAGGTATATTATTATTGATTAGAATATTTTAGAAAAATAGTACTCTTTTTTGTAGTTAAAACGCGTATTGGTTGGAATTGGAGATCCTCTCTCAATTATTCTAATTGTTTCGATTGAATTAAATGTTATCTAATTTTTTTTTTAAAAAAATAAATAATTAATTCAATTAGATATTTAAAAAGGATTTGCATTTTTCATATTCATGAAGGGGAGGAAGTTACTGCAGTATTGTAACTGTTTAAGTAGCACAAGTACCATTGTCTTGTGTTTTACCTCTATCATGCACGTTAATAGATGCATCGAACACAAACAATTAATAAATTGCCACGTCATTCTTACCTGGAAACCCGCGGTCTTAACACCTTTAACATTACACAATGCTTTGCCATCTCAAAATTACCAGCTAGCTTTAACGTCTACCCTCTTCAACCTTGCGGACAGGAAATAACAAAGAAAATTAAAGAAGATGACCATGTGCCGACGATCAGTTCCCCAGCTAGCTTTCTACGAGTAGTCCCCAGTCATGTTAAGTCGAATGAAAGAAGGTACGTAGTACTACGTTCGTTCTTGTCTGGAACATGACCCGTCTGGATTTGGACGCGTGGCAAACCACGTCGAATCGTATGGGAGATGCAGATGGGTTCAGACTTCAGTACCTTTGGCCAAGTCAAACACACCCTTCTTCTGCAAACAAATACTCCTCCTCTCCTAGTGTTATATATGCGTTTCTTTTGAGAATGATATTTTCATTTTTAAAATATCTATCTCCTGCATATTCTATTCTGTTTAAAAAAAGAAAGTAAATTTGATATCTATATAAAAAATATAAATTTAAATAGTGGATTCCATTTTTTTTAAAAGGGAGAATGCAGAGTTTTTACATCTAGATTATTGTATCTAATATGAGAAATATTTTAGACATTAAAGTACACAAAGACTTTGTGTATTTAAAAAAACCGTTTACAAAGTGTTAAAAAAAATAGAAAAAAAAAGTTAAAAAAAAAAGAGTATTAAACCGAATATCCGGTTACAATCCAGATATCCGGGTTCAAATTTGGTATCCGCCTGGGTTTCGTCCAGATTTATCCGAACATATATTCTCCTAATTTTAAAAAGCTGGATCCTGATCTGGATGTGTCCAGATATCCGGACACGGATCCAGATGCACAGCCTTACACAAAGTGATATGACTTAATTTAATACGTTAGATTATAAAATTACATTTATAATAAAGTAAATTTAACGGATCACATAAAACTACATTAATCTGTAAATTTACCTTTGACTGGGTTCGATACTATTGCAAATATTATTTGGTCAATAGCAACCTCTTGCCGTTTCTGCATTCTAATAATAATAATATTATTATTATTGTTGGATAAACTCGTAGCAATGACAATTTTTTCACGGTCTCAAGACATCTAATTCTCCAAGTTGACTACAAAACAAATGAATAATCTAATTAGAGGGAAGTGTATATTGTCTTGATTGTTCATGTTCATATTAATGTCGGCCAATTGGATACCAATGCTAAGATATTTACCGCTTGAATGACTATGTTGATTACGAACAGCTAAATCTAAATGAATGAAAGAATGGGGGATAGTTGTCTAACAAAAAGAAAGTACGCATGCATGGTGTTGTATTCATAATGGGGAGGGAGAAATCGAGCTAAATTAAGTTGAATAATTAATTTCCAATAATTATCGGTGTGTTGTATTGACCAGAGATAACTGCAACTGCACGTACATCGTATTAGTTAGAGGGAAGACTGCATGCAAGTACGAGGAATTAATCACATGTACATGAAAGGCTAAGGGAAAAAGTAGCCGTCCAAAATTATATATAAGTGCTAACAAACCAATTGGATTTTATGTAATGTGCTATACATCTATTTTATGATAAAAATAATTTTATAATTTAATATTTATATTAAGTTATATTACTTTATAAATTTATTTTTATGCAATTTTATATGACTAAAATTATATTTCAATTATTAATATAAAAGCTTGCCCCAAGGTTGGGCCATTCAAATCTTTCCCCCCATGACTTGAGTTTGTGACATAAGTATACGAAGATTAAGGCCCTGTTTTGTTTTATAAATGTTCTCATTCTATCTCATCTTAATATCTAAACATAAATAAATATAAATATTTTAAATTTTTAAATTTTTAAAATTTTTATCTAATCATTACAATTTTCTCAAACTTCTAAACAAAATACAAAAATAATTCAACTTTTTCAAATATTAAAATAAAAATTATATTAAAAAATTATATTCTAGCAATATTTTAACTTTATAATATTTTTGTTCAACTTTTTCTCTTTTTTTCTAACACCCAATAAAACATCTTAATTCAAATAATTTAACTACTATTAACAAACTTTCTCATTACTATTCATAAATTTCTCATCTCATATCATATGTGTAACCTTTCTTAGACTAAATTTAAAGGTTGAGAAAGAAAATAGTAAACAAAATAGATCTTGTTGGCCGGCTTTTTCCTCCGTTTAAAATACTCAAGTTCTTGCTATTTAGTGACATTAAATTAAGAGGGTTGCTAGAGATACAAAGAGATTTCGCACACTGATGTGGCATACTACATCTCTCTTCTTTTTCTTTTTCTTTTTCTTTTTCTTTTTCTCTTTCTCTCCCCTCTCCTCCCCCTTTCCCTCTCTCTTTCTCCCTATTTCCCTCATTGCTGGCGTTGTCTGCCCCCGGGAGTGGTTCCTGACCACCACAGCCAAAGGACGGTAGCTGTCGCCCATGCAAATCGTGCATGGCAAGCTTACGACATTGTCGTGAGCTCCCTGTCCCCTCCGATGGTCGATACTTAGACCGTAAAAAATGACAGAATTGTGACCCTCTTAGTGCCACAGACGAGATACTCTACCCAATGTTGCCGCCGCCGTCTTTCTAGAGTCAACGACGACAGATTGTGAAATTTTGGTAGGCAACAGAGATGATGGTGGGCAGCGGGTTTGAGAGTTGGATTCTTTGTAATTATGAATGGATTATGATTTGATTGTGAGTTTGTGTTGGACAATGGAGAGGATGGTGGGCGTAAGAGATGGTGGGCGTTGGAGCTGAGGGGGTAGGGAGGGGTTGGAAAAAGAAGAGGAGGAAGGGAGAGGCACAGGGGAGCTGGGAGAAGAAAAGAGAGAAAAAAAAAATCTTAGTAACTAATAATGTGTCACATCAATATAAAAAGAATCTCATGAAAGAAAACTCTTTATATCTCGAGGACCTCTTCTTTATGGAATTAGTCTGTGTTATGGTGTTTTTCTTAAATTAAACTCCACGCCGTACGCCGAAACTAAAGAAGTGGATCGAAGAAGACGAATCTTTTCTGACAATCACACCTTTAGACCCATATATACCACCAACGCACCAACTACCAAGTGGGAGTCGCTATCGACCAAAACATCATGGCAAAACATCATCATTTCCTTATTTCAAGTTACGTATGATTTCAACTCACCTAAATCTTTCATCTTACCTTATCAGGATCAAACCCCGTGATTAAAGCATCAGAGTCTCACTACTTCAGAAATAAAATAAATGATAATAATATCTTGCATCTCATTTATTATTATTTTATTATTCATTTTTTTTCTCTTTAAATTTAGATTAAAAATTTTAGAACATAATCTTTTTGCATAATTTAGAAAAAAATAAATTCAATCAATAAAAATTAATTTATTTTAAATTAATTTATATGATTAAGTTGTTTGATTAAATTTATTTTTTTTAAATTATGCAAGAAAATTATATTCTAAAATTTTTAATCTAAATTCAAATAGTAAAAAAAAAAAATAACTCGATAGTAAACTATGGCTGGGGTTTACTTCTCGTATTTTGGACTTGTAGCTGTTGAAAAAGGTTGGGATATGAAATTATAAGAACATGCACACTAGAAACAATTGTGGGCTTAACAATGGGCCTACTGCTTGAGGCACGAGTCCTTCAGCCTGCTAAGTTTGGAACGATAGAGATCCTCTCTATCTGTCTTGATCGGGCTGCTGAATGTACGCCAAACATTGTAGAAAATTCAATTCGGTATATCTCCCGTCCTCACCTGGAGGACAAAAACTTCCCCTTTTTAAGGGAAAATCTATGATCACTGGGACACTAAGGTCAATGATTTTAACAACTGATTATGGTTGACGAAGAAAATTAATCCGTGCTTTAAAATATTATCTCAATTAGCATCAGCCTCTGCTTATTAATTAAGGAAAAGGCTACAAAATTTTCCAGCCATGCCGACAGATTAGTCTACATATATAGACAATTATTAATTTTCAGGAGGTATTTGGTCCAACCCACATGCAGCCATCCATTCCCCACCGCCACCGACAAAGTTCCCATGTTGTTTTCTTTCCCTAGTCGGCCAGAAACCTCAAAAAATTTTTTTTCATATATATATTTGCAAGGTTTCTTTTTAGGAGAAATGATTTATATATATAGTCTAAATCTCATATATTCTTTTTGAAAAAAGAGATCATATTGAAAAATCTATTTTTTAATCATATCTCCATTTAAAAAAAAAAAAAGTATATGATACTTGCAAACTCTATAACTGTATCTAATATTATTCTTTTACAGGATGTCTCATACCTTTATAATTACAGATCCATGATCCCTAGCTTTTTTCTCCAACGAACTAATTCGTACAGTCCATATACGTTTAATCTTTGCTCTTGACTTGTGAAATAGCGCAATAATTATGATCTGATATATACCATCGCATTCAGCTTTCACGATAACAATATGGAATGATGATAGGAGATTGAGTAATTGAAATTCTACTCCATTTACGCTAATTCTGGCCACTGACACGGTCTTGAAAGCGAGAGTACTTTATTAAACTATAAAAATAACGTTATTATTGAAGACAAACACATGATGTCTCCTGAGGTAATCTTAGTCCCAATGTTCTAAACCCCACCAACTACATTATAAAGCTTTGTTTAGTTAAGCATTATAACATATTTAATAAATGTTGGTACCATAAGCAACTGAAATCATTATCGACGAGCCAAAGAGAAGAGGACAAGTAGGCCAATACGAGAAAAATAGGACCAGACATGAGCAGTTAGTAAGATGTTGTTTAATAATTAGGGTTGGTGCTGGATGACACGTACGTACATGATCCTGCCCGCAAACACACCCCTTTACTGGCCTCTCGTAATTTAAGATGAAGGAAATCGGGACCAAAGCTTGCTAGCTGCGAATTAATTAAGCATGCGAGCGATATATCGAGGGTCGTTTTCTTGATGAACCATGGTGTCAAACCTTTGCTTACAAGCAACAGGTCTCATCCATTAATCCCACCGAATGTTTGAGGCTCATTTCATGCCATTATATATAATTAGTCAATCCGTCGGTCCTATCTTCAAAACATGCTGGGACTCTACGGTCGGACCTCTCTCGCTTCAAAACTTACTAATTTCTTGGTTGTGACCTTTGATAATTTCTTCCAAATTAATGCTGCTGCGCGCTCCTCTTATATATTCTCTTTTGTAATTATAATATATAATTTTGAAGCAATTATTTCGATATAAAGAATTCTAGAAAACGTCCTCGATCCATTTGAACAAAACTTTTAGAATTTGATCGTTTAACCTGATCATCATGATATGTTTTGGATCTGATGATCGATCGGTATGGACTTTACGGTCGAAAGAGATCATAATCAACCTTTTGATCTTTTCAGTTTCCTTCATTAATATTTTCTGTTTATATATATATATATATATATATTCAGATTTTGTACGTTAATAAATAATTCCTTATCGAATCCCACTCATATTATTATTAATTAATTAATTAATATTTCAGTGGCTGCGCATTATTCTCGCTTACACTTGCTCGTCAAAATCGTGGGGATATTAGCTAGGGAATGATACTCAATTATTTATCTAATCACGATATATATAATATACTCGATTATGGTCACATCTTGTTATAAATGTGGTGGGATATTCTTTGTTTGTGTAGCTATTTTAACATATCTATCTCAGAGAGTCAACCTAATCCTCCAATGAAATCATGTAGAGAATTAGGAGGGAATTTGTTTGTAATGCGCAAAGTGCATGGGTTGAAATTTGGCCGAAATTAAAGGAATAACGATCATAATCTCTAGATAGCTAGCTAGCTGTGGACCACGACCTTCCTAATTTAGGGCTGAAATTTGGCTTGAATGACGTGAATATAGAATCAGTTTTGAATTAAGTACTAGTCCTCGAGCGAGCATAAACTTTGGCTGTTAATTTATTCATCGTCGATGACTACTAAATATATAACATTATGATTAAGATGACTAAATGTGATGTCCCTAGCTTGGTGAAAAGTTGTGGAAAATTATGAATCTATCAACAATATTAAATTAGATCAGTCTATTATTGAAAGACGTACACGTTAATTACTTGGGGGTGGACGTGATTATATATATATATACATATATATATACATAGGTTATGTATTAGTTCTACGTACTTCTCTACCTACGATATATAGTTTAATTAATTTGTTGTTTTAGCTTAGAATAATTAATAGATATTAAATCTTGATATTATTAGGTAGTAGAATGATTTGTTTTTGGATTTTCTCTTCAATATTGAATTAAGGATATATGAGCCAAAATCAAGCTTCAAATATTGTGTGTGTATCCATTAATCCACCTTCAAATTAATATCTCAATATTAAATATAATTTAAGTGATCAAGTTTTAAATTAACAAGTTCAACTCAACCCACACGTTTTGTAGGTATACATAGCGCGCGGCCTAGATTGTCAAATTGAAATTAAATTACTAATTACTAGTCGTAACCACTTGAAATATGCTACATTAATTAGTAAATGAATTAAAATTGTGTATTTATGAATGGGAGAAGTATATTTTAATTTGCACCTTCAAATTACTATTATATTTTTCAATTAGTACCATGATTTGAAGTACTTATACCAATGATTGATGTATATATATATATATGTGCATATATACCAAAATATCACTTTTTGACTTGCAAATTGCAATTGATTACAATCTGAATTTTGATAAATTGATCGTCAAGATTTTGGGGTTTATCTTATTTCCATCAATCTTTAAGTACGATAAGATGGAAACCGAAAATAGAAATTGTTAAAAAGTAAGAACTTGAGATATATAAAATTGATGGGTTTCTAAAGTAGTACGGTTTGGAGTGTAGATCGATATATGTGTGTGTTGTATACAACACGTGCTGACCTGATCAGATCAGCATGAGGTGGCAAATTTTATACTCCACGTTCGGCCGAATCATACGAACGTTAGTTCAAATTAAAAACCAATTTGTCTCGAAAGTGTCGAGCTGCAAGACCCACTACTAGACTGTCACTGACCAAATGATGAAGTTGTAACGGGGCCTGCCTGCCTTCCTATACCGATGAATCAATCGATGGGATGTTTCGATGGAAAGTGGGACTACCCTAGCTAGCTAGCTACCAATGCTAGCTAATGATATTTTCAAAAAGAAGAACTACCAATATAAAGGATTAAAAGGTCCCCCACACATCAAAATCTGGTAACATGGAGCTGTGGTGGTAAAGCCAGACACTGGATTGTTCCGATCCATGCACCAACCCATTTCGCAGGACCGCAGCATATATAGCTTTGGAGGAATTAAAGTTGAAAAATAATGTAAGGGGTCTCCCCCCTCCCCCAAAAAACACATGAAACCTCGATCATTATGTCCTCCAGTACTACTGCAAGCCGCTGTTCACCAGCACACTCCATCGGGAAAGATTTTTTTTTTGGTTTTGACCTAAACATGCAGTACCAGTACTCCAGCTAGCTCTAGATCGATTACCAGCTTGAATGTCAAATAAAATACAAACTGGGAGCTTTAATATTAATAAATGAGTCTAATCGAGTACCATATATACTTTGACTGAGATTTTCACGACGAAAAGGTTATATATATATACATACACTCTATTAATAAGCTAATTACTACTGCTGCATGCATAACTCAAGTGGTGGTGGTTAATTAGTTGAGTTGCTGCAATTTGCATGCCACTAACTTGGGATTAGGCCTAGATAATTCTTGAACTATATATCAATGTTTTAAATTTGGTGGCCGGTACGGCCGGTATTTACGTTATTTGATAGTGACCTTTATAGAAAATTTATATGTTTCATATCGAGTCAAATACCGACTGTACTAGTGTGTTTTGGTCAATATCGACCAATTTTCAGTGTATCAACTAATTTCGCTATATTTGCTAGTCGATTTTTTTTTTTTTGGTAATTAATGTAAAAATTTTGATTTTTTCATAATTTTCATTCTAATTCTCATCTTTGAAGACTATTTTCTTAAATTTTTTTAATCCCCTTTTCTCAAGGACTGAAAATCAAATCCCTACTTTTCTTTTCGTGATGAAAATGAGTAATTTTTTTTTTAAATAGTTGGATTGAGAATTTAGAAGTATAATTGAATTTTATAAATATGTGTTTTAACTTTTTAAGGCTTGCATTTATGTTATTTTGAAATATAATATATATATATAATTAATTTATTATCTATAGACTATCTCGAAACTGTATTGGTAGCGAAATATTTCATTTTAGTGATTTACCCGAAACTGCCACCGAAACAGTATTCAAAACATTGTTATATATACATAAGCAAATTATAATTATGTAGATGATCATATATATATATATATATATACCTAGAGATGAGTACAATATATATATATGTCAATATATATGTATATTCCTATATACAACTTTCAAAATATATAAGTTTCTGTACTGCTCATTATATCTGCCACATTGTTTGTTTGTTTTTTTTTTTTGGGATCTCAGATTTTCTTACCTTTTGATGATCTGTTGTCGCAAGCATATTGTAGGGATCGAGTTGGTAAGGGGGTGCTTGGCTTGAGGCGGTCCTCACAGGATCCAGTTTGGGAATTAATTTAGGGTACATTGTTGCATATTGTACGTTGTTTAATTTGGATATATGGCAATCAACCCCAACAGGAAGAAACTTATTAATGACGGAGCATAAACCATTTATGGAAAGTAAATTTGTCGGCCATTTGTTTTCTAAACCAAAAAATACTTTATTATAGTGAGAATTATAGTTTTGTCTTTTATTTTCATCCTAAACTATCAAAAATTTCAATTTACATTTTACAGTACCATAAACTACTTATATTTTCAAATTGAACTTCTATTAACTAAAACCTGGCCGTAAAAATTATATCACACTGCAAATTTCTTTTCATTATATTCGTTCTTGAAATAATAGATCGATCAGATCTGCATAGCTTTAGCATTTGAAATTCAACCTTCCTATATATTGGTGAACTTATCATAAACATAAAAAGTTGGTCAAAGAGAAATAGTTTAGCCGATTACATAAAAGTAAACCCGGCCACAAAGTAATGTGTTGATACGATATGATAGATTGTAAAGTTATTTTATCGTAAAGTAGACTTAATAAATTATATGAACCTACGTCATTTTATGGATCTACTTTTGTGCAATCTTTTTACATATGGAACACAATGAAGATGTATTTGAATATTCAAGTTTCTAATTATAAGTTTTAAAGCTGATCTGACTGTGAAGCTGATTAAAATTCTAGATTTTCGGGAGAAAAAGAAAACTAAACTGATTTTTTAAGACTATTTATCCAAGTTCCAGCTCGGAAACCTAGGTTTCAAAACTAGGCTGGAACTCGGATTGAAACTGGTTTTTAAAATCCCGAAACTAGGGGTGTAAAAAAAAAACTGATAAACCGATAAATCAAACCGGACCGGACCTAACCGGTGAGTTTGGTCAGGTACCGGTTTTATTTTTCTTAAAACCGGTCAAAATCGATCCGGTTCCGATTTTTCTTTTTCTAAAACCGGACTGGACTGAACTGGACCAATTCATATATATATTATAATTTTTTATATTGTATATAATTTTTATATATAATATATAATTATATATAAAATAGATTTGTATTATATGATAAATTATTAATTAATATAATATTAAATTTTAAAATCTTATATCACTATAGTCTATTGTCTTAATAGTTATACTAATACTATATCATTATATATTATAATCAACTATAATATATCATCATATTATATATTATAATATACCAATGTAGCCTATAATATAATATATTACCATAATCTATAATACAATTATAATATATATTATAATATACTACAATATATTATCACTGTAGTATTATATACTATTATATATATTATATAATATAGTATATAACCGAAAAATCGGATCGAACTGGATCGGAACCTATAAAACCGGAAGTATCAGTTTAGGGAGATAATCGGTATGGAATCAGTTCTTGAAAATACAAAACCGGTGCATACCGATTCAATCCCAAATTTAGTCCAAAATTGGACCAAATCGGACCTGTTACACCTCTACCTGAGTTTTTTTTTTAAATCAAAGTCTACGTGTTATAAATATTTTTTCATAAAAAGTTTCTTTCCAACTTCAGTCATAAGATGTCTCGAGCAATTGAAAATACTTGAGATTAGTGATAGTGTGATAGAAGAAATTGTTGCAGTTGAAGGAGGAGTAAGATAAGAAGCAATAGCAGCTACTTGGTGTTCCCTCGAATAACTAATTTTGAATCTTAACAAATTACAAAAGAGTGTATATTTTAAAATGACCATGTTGAAAGAGAGTGAATAGAAAGATGTGAAAAAGTTGTAAACATTAAAAAAAAAAAAAAATAGACCGGGTACTGAATTGTAAAACTAGATTCAGACCGAATGTAACTGAATTTTTTTTATGCGGATGAACGAAAAAATTCGACCCAGATCAACAGGCTATGTTTTCACGAGGGGGTTCAGCTAGCGGAGAGGGGGCATGAGGGGTACTGCTTCGGGTGTGCCTGCAGCTTGTATATTCAATCAATAATTCAGTAACAGTGATCATTTCAAACTGGTGTTTTACGTGTTTGTACTTTTTGCTATGACCAGAGAAATGTGCATGCACGCCACTATCAGCCATTTCGTTTGGTACGTCAAGTACGACAAAGCATGCACTAATTGAAGCCGCATGATCTTTAATTTCATCATGGCAGTTTAACCGCGACCAGACCACAGACAAACACTGATGACTGATCAGAGAGAGAGAACAGTTGAAAGTTGACCGGTAAAGAGGCTCCTCATGATAAATATATACGAAGGCATCCGCTACCATGCGATCGAGGATCCCGTCATTGATCTTCTAAAAATTTATATAAAGCCCAAATAATTTCCTTGCATTGACTTATCTATCTTGTTCCTAAATTATTAACTTGGCTATTTTTTTTTTTTTGAGAAGCACGTACGGTAACTTTACGAAATATTCGATTATTTATTAAAAGATTTTAAATACAGTAGAAAAAGTAGGCTAAGTACCTAAATATATATATATATATATATCCATAGATAAAAGGGAAAATCAACTAAAAATATGGAGTGTACGATTGATCATCAGCATCTGTGCCAGTATGAGTGATGCCGATGAGCTTTGGAACTGAAAAGTGAAAAAAGCTAAAGCGTTTTGATTCAGTTATCCACATGCATGCACCGAAAAATGAACCATCTTGTCTGTCGACTTTTCTACAAAGACATACAAGCTGCCCCCTTCTACGTATTCTACATCCTCTTCAACTATATATTTATACGTAAAAAAATTCAAAATATAAGTCTCATACACTGCACATTATTAAAAAATATATAATTGTATCATTTTATCCTTATATTTTATGAAATATGTTTTATGAAATATGAAGATAAAAAAATACAATCACATTTTTAAGTAGTATACAGGATGTAAAATTTCTGTATAGCATGACTTATATGTATGTGTGTGTATATATATATTCTCCATCTTTTTAAAAATTTTTCTTAGAAGATGTCACTAAAAAATTAAGAAGGAAAGCCCGTCTTTTAATAGTCATTTTACTCGTTATATGCACAATAAAGCAGAAGATTAAAGCAACCCAACAAAAGCTCAAACATGGTATTAACTTTAATCAGATTATCAACTTCAAAACAACCCAGCTCAACCCAGAAATTCTGTTCGATATATAAAGAACGAACACGATTGCCCCACTAGTCTTTCATTTACAATGAATACCCAAATCACAAATTTCTAACCACTCTTTGCTCTATGACGAACCAAATCATACCCTAACCATCCAACGTAAACCAGGTAGACAAAAGGGGTATACATAGAGGTTTAATGGGTTTCCTTTTTTGGGGGGTGGTATACAAAAGTAAAAGAACTCCTCAAATTATGCAGCTGTTTGATCTTTGGAGCTCGAGGGAGAGTATAAAAATGGCAGAAGAAGGTCAGGGAGGAGGGCCATATCCTGGCAGATCATGAGGCCACTGACCAGGATTCGAAGTAGTACCACCATTGTTATTGCTGTTAGTGTTACCAGCAGCGTTAGTACTGGCGATGGTGCTAATACTCCACAAAGTGGTATCGGGGGCCACGGGGTTAGTATTGTACAGAAAGCTCTGATGCCAATCATGGGAAGAACTGGGAGGCCTGCTTGATTGACTCAAAGTTTCTTTAGTAGGATAGAGATCAGATTCCACGTTTCTATCTCTGTTGCTCATTTGATAAAATTGCCTGTGCTGAATTTGCTGCTGCTGTTGGGATCCAAAAGAAGGGACTGCAAACCCTTGTAGCAGATCCAAATTTGAAGTACTCCCCAAATCACCGCCAATGTCGAGAGCTTGAGTGCTGAAAGAATGTGATTGATTCAATGATTGAATTGCTGCCAAAGAGGACAAATACCCACCTCCCGCATAGTACGGCGCAATTGACTGGATGGATGGAGTAGCCAAATTACCAGCAGGTTCTGTGGACGTTAGAATTGGACTTGTGGTGTTAACTGTATTGGAGGGAATTATAGCTGGTCGGTTGGTCAAATTTTGTTGTGGCTGCTGAGACCGTGAATTCTCTGCTCCAGAAGATGACGAGGTTTTGGCACGCTTTCCCTTTCTACAACCGCCGCCAACGGGGACGTTTCTGAGGGTTCCTCCTTGAGTCCAGTACCTTCTACAAGCCTTACAGAAGTAACGCGGCTGAGACAGGCTATAGTTGTTGTAATAGCAAAACTTGGTGTTGAGAGACTCACAGCGAGGGCATTTTTGAGGCTGATGCTGCTGCTGCTGGTTTTCAGCTTGAATAGGCTTCAGTCTTCGGTCTTCTTGTTGTTGCCTTATCTCTTCTGGTGCTCCCCCATCTCTCTCTTGGTGCATCTTTGTCTATCTAAATCGTCTCTCTTTCTTCCTTTTTAGTGGTTGCGATTTTTCTTGCTGTGGTTTCGTCTATATATCAAGAAAGGATTTTTTTGGTGGAGGGGTTGGCTTTAATTGGTGCGCATGCAGGTTCTGGCGGAGGACACAATTTGGACCGTTTCAGTTTTGGAAACTCAACGTGTCTGTCCCTAGCTAGGCTTTGAGAATCTATATAGTGCAAAAACTAACGGCCATCGTTACCCTTGTGCATGCAATCCTCTTCTCGTTTCCAGCTACCGACCCAGTACCCTCCACAAAACCAAAGCCCTTAACTCTTAGAATAAAAACCTGATGGAAAAATAAAAATAAATCAAGAACTCAATCAATCTCTTTATGTTAGACCCAACAAAATCCTCCAAGATATTTACCACCCCGGTTCTCTCTCTCTTAGAAAGAAGGTAGAGCGACAATTTAAGGTGGGGATCAAAGAGCTGCTTTTTCTGCTATCTGGAGAGAAGTAGTATACACGTGGATAAAGCCCAGAAAGGAGAGGTCCTAAATCTTTGGAGAAAGGGAGAGATCTCAGGCAACCCATAGACACATGAGTCGTCTCATCTCTGATCACCAACCCATAGGATCGAAACGGAACAATGATAGAGCCTGAAAACCCAAGTTCACTGCTTTGATCAGAGCGTGCATCCTATATACATATACATGAGAGAGGCAACAGAAACACACCCAAATAAAATCATAACTCTACCTGAATCTTGCAGACACTTGAATCTTCCAGTCCACAGTCTGACTCACCCAAGAGCTAGCAATTCTAATCACCAAAAAGAATAATCACCAGAGGAGGAGGAGGAGGAGGAGGAGAAGTTTGATCCAACCTCCAAGGGATAGGTGGGTTAGATTAGAGACAGGACCACTAGGGAAGAGGCCGGGAGAGCGAGATGGCGAAAGAGCAGCCTAAGAGACGATGTCCAGGTGGTCGTTGATGGGTGGTGGCTGTGTCGGAACACCTCAGCAGCTCCTTTTTCCTCTCTTTGCTTTAAATTCTCTTCCTTTCCTTGCTAGCTCCTTTCTACCTTTCTCTCTTTCTGTCTTTTCTCCCTCCTCTGTCATTCCACTTTCATGTACAGACTAGCTTGGGTCTTCTATCCTATTTTTCCTTTTTGATTTATTTTTCACTTCTGTTCTGTCTGACATCATGTCGTGCCATTTGTGCCATGTGGTCCCGATCGAGTCTGTGCAAACCGACCCTGCGCGCGCGGCTCCGTTTGTTGCCCAATTCGAAGGGCGAACCGTTGGGATTCGGCCCTTCGCGCACCAACCGTCTATGTCTGACCGTCGACTGGTGTAAACCGTCGGTGCATTTTCGATCGATGTTGGGCATCATTATTGGATGTGAAATGCTTGGGTCCGATTTGGGTACGGAGCATTTATATGAATAGTTTTTTTTATTTAATAATGAAGTAAATGTGTTTTAATAATATTGTTAATTTTTTTAAATATTTAAAGAGATAAAAAAATACATGAAAAAAATTAAAAAAATAAAAAGAAGCATTTAAATTTTCGTTAGACAATGTCGGGAGCCACTATCGGTGGCTGTATGCCCTTATTGGATTGGAGTGGAAAATATTTCCTCTGCGATTTTTTTTTTTTTTTTAATTTGTTGCCTACATGGGATTTTTTTGTGACTTTTTGTTGGACTACGTGGATATATTATATAATTAACTCCTGAATATCGTGAATATATTATATTATTAATTATTAATTATTTAAACTATAAGATTAACGTGTGAATAAATGAATAGGAAATTATTTTTTTTCCCCAAAAACAATCATATGGTTTTCGCATTGCGCTTCAAATTATCAAGAAATTCAATTCAGGAAAATCTATTATCTAACTACCTTTTGTTTAAAAAGAAAATTGCACTGTTAGTTAATATTTGAACTTTAAGATCGTGTTATATATAGATGGTCAGTTTTTTATTCAACTTCGAGGTCAGATCTTAACGAAATCATGTGTAAAATGAAAATATTATAGAAAACTTAGGGAGAAAATTTGGGGTGTAGAATAAAAAGAAAGAGATAATCTGTGGATAAAAATTGTATCTCGATCTTTTCATAAATAAAACATCTCCCATATATGCTTTTTTTTTTTAATGACAGAATTAAATCTTTCTATTCTTAGTACTCTTCCGATTCGATTTTTATTTTTTTTATATACGAAACTGTAATGATCATAAGATACAAATGATAAATAATATTGCCACTTTTGAATCTACCCAACAAAGCCACATGCAATATTCTTGCAAAACAACGCCGCCCCAATAAAATCATAATTACATGTGAAGTTATTATTATTATTATTATTTCGACAGTGCTTCAACACGTACGGTTAACATATAAAAGACACATCAGGTACGTATAATATAATCCCATGTGACATTTTTTTAATATAGATTTAATTCAGAGTATCAATGTCGAAACAGTTTGGTGCCCGGTCCCCATATACTTCCATTGATATCTATACAAAAAAAAAAGGGGGAATCATTGCTTGGTTTAATGGTTTGAGCCTGTGATCATCATGAGGCCAGAGATCAAGTGGTCTAAATGGCCAGGGAACATGGACCATGGGGCTGCATGGGCAGGATCATCCCTCCCTCATCAGCATGGGAGTTGCACGTGCCCCGTCGACCCACCTAACTGATGGAATAGATCAGGCAACGCTGCCATGCACGGCTTACTTCGTACGTACAACTGCTTCCACACTCACCTTTTATCTCTCCCTGGACAGACGCTAATGTCCTGTTCCCTCCCACGTGGGGACTACTACCTCCTTGCGTATAGATACAGTGGTTCTTCTTCAATTCATGTGTTTCGCGGTCTTTTCCTGTTGAAAATATCACTTACAATTATCTTAAAATTCAATATATTAAGTAGAGGATAATTTTATACAATTAAGGCCTCGTTTGTTTTTGGAAAACATCTCATCTCATCTCAATTTTATCATTAAACTTTTCTTAATTTCAATATAAAATAAAATAAATAATTCAACTTTTTCAAATTCATCTCATATTCTCTCACCTAATCATTACAATTTTTTTAAATTTCAATATAAAATAAAATAAACAATTCATCTCATCTAATCTCTGAAAACAAAAAAGTAATTTTAATAAAATGATATAGATGTTTATACTAATTGATTCGTAAAATAAATTATAATATAAATATCGTAAAAGAGTTATGAACATTATTATTAATTAAAAGGATAAAAATAAAATAAGTAATATATTTAGAAATGAATGTGTCTATTGTTGAAGTGGAGTGGTCGGGAACCCCACTAAAAAACGTGGTCCTATGATGTGGGACAGTTGAGTGTTGACGAATCATGAGGATTAGTTTCTGAGACGCGGACCTGAATAGTGGTGAAAGAAAGAAAAGAAAAAAGGAGGTTGTTAACTAGTGGGCTGTGGTAGTTCCGTGGCACGGTCCCTTCCTCCAGCTGCCAACAAAAATTTTGGATTCGGTTTTATGGAAAAATCGGAAATGTGCACATCGACAGCTACATGTCCTGTCCTCCCTAGCCCCCGTTGCGTTTTGTTGTTTCTCCGCGGCAGCTACAGTTCCTTTTTCCCAACTTTACCACATTGTGATCGTATTGATGCAATATCTGCAAGAAAAATGATAAATGGTCCCTTATTTTGACAGTTGGTATATTTTATTTTGTTTTTTTCTTAATATTTAAGAAAATAATTATTAGTAATTTTGTTTATTTTTTTCTAGAAAGTTTAAAGATTTTTAAAAAATATTTAAAAGAAAGATAAAAAAACAATGCAATTGCATTAGTGATAACTTTGAAGTTGCAAAATGATGGTATTGAGTAGCATTAAGCCCTAGTGGGTCCAGTTGTTAGGAGGATTCTTAGGAAGGATGGATAAGCAGGATCAACTCGAGATGATCAATCTCCTGGATAACAAAAACTGTTGCAAATTTTCTTATATTTTCATTGATAATATTTGAAGGCAACAACCCATAACAGATTGGCAACATCACTGCTCAAATCCAAACATCAACTAAAATCAAGGCCAGGCCCAACGTGAGCCTAAGACCTTGGACTTATCAAACAAAAGATAGCAAAGACTCGGTCCCTCGAATTAACCTATTAACAATTTTATTGAATAGATAAACTTAGGTTTCTTTTGTTTTCACATTTTTTTTTAATTCATCTAATCATTACAATTTTTTAAAATTCTTATATAAAATAAAATAAACAATTTAACTTTTTCAAATCATAAAATAAAAATAATATTAAAAAATATACATTTTAATAATATTTTATTAACTTTTAACTTTAATCTCAACTCTCATCTTATATCATCTCATCTATAAAAACAAGCAAGACTTTAATGGACTGGACTCAATAACTGGACCAAACCAACTTTCAAACTCACAAGACCCATAACCATTAATTCAATAAGAACTAGAGCATGGCCCATGGGCTAGGCATGTAGCATTCCCTTCCCCTTAGAGGACCTTGCCCACAAGGTCAGGGAATTCTAAAGCAATCTTTTGATAATTAACCCATAAAGTGAATAAGAACTTCAGTTTCCGCTTGATGACGGCGCTGCATCATTCTCAGCTCTAAAATCTGCTCTGGATTAAAAGCTCCATCAGCTGTAATTGACGACTATGAGCAACAAAGAACGTTGCACCGACCAAGTCTCTTCTTCAGACATGAAACATAAAATGTGGGATGAACCCTAGCAATAGGGGGAAGATCTAATCAATAGGCAACTGATCCAAAATCTTGTAAAGACCATAAAACCGTGGTGAAAGCTTCAGATTTCGACGAGCAACCATGGAATGTTGACGATAGTGTTGTAATCAAAGGTACACAAAATCTCCAATTTCAAAACTATGCTTTGTCCTCTTTAAATCTACAAAGCATTTCATATGTTCTTGAGCCAAGTTGAGGTTATATTGAAGTAGCCTAGTAAGTTAATCTATTGTGTGTAGCTCAGCTTCTACAGCTTGGACTTGGGTTGTGTCAGGTCAATAGGGTAGGATTCTTGGGGCTGGGTAGCCGTAAACTGACTCAAAGGGGGTGAGTTGACTTGAGGAATGGATATTGGTATTGTACCAATATTTGGCTAAAGACAACCATTTGGCCCAATCTCAAGGCTTATCCCCTGTAAAACTTTGCAAATATTGTTCCATACTTTTGTTGACAATCTCAATTTGGCCATCTGATTGTGGATGATAAGCCGAATTGAGCTACGAGGAAGTTCCTTGAAGCCTGAACAACTCCTTCCATATGAAAGGAAGCTAATAAAACACGGTGCTGAGGGTGGGGTTGGTGCTAGCTAAAGAATTGGTTAGCTTTATAAAGCCAACCATTTGGGTCTTCCCCATCAAATTTGGGAAACTCCAAACACACAGTCTTGGTTTGAATGCTACATGTGTCTTCAAAAAAGGGGTTGCTACTACGCATAACAAGGCCAACTGGAATTTCCTCCATCTTTTTGCCCACTTGCCGAACCAAAATTTTCAAATTAGTAGCTACTACATGCAATTGTTGAGCTAACCCATCTACTACCTACTGTAGAGATTCCTAAGCCTTCTATTATGCTTCTTGAACTTGTTAGACAGATGCCACAAACTTCGCCAACTGGGAATATTGAGTGCTAGTGTTATCCTCAGCCATGGAAGAACCTGGCTTTGATACCACTGTTAGGAGGATTATTAGGAAGGATGGATAAATAGGATCAATTTGAGATTATCAATCTCCTAGATAAAAATTAAAAAAAAAAAAAACTGTTGCAAGTTTTCTTGACTTTTTAATTAATCTGATCAATTATTTGAAGCAACAACCCATAAGCAACATCACTGCCTAAATACAAGGAACCAAATCAAAATAACAACTAAAATCAAGGCTAAGCCCAACATGAGCCTAAGACCTTGAAGTTATCAACAAAAGACACAAAATACTCAGTTAATCGAATTAATAGACTAACAATTTATTGAACAGATAAACTTAATGAACTAGACTCAATAACTGGACCAGACCAACCTTCAAACTTGCAAGACCATAACCATTAACTGAATAAAAACTGGACCAAGGCCCATGGGCTAGGCCCGTAACACCAGTTCGAGTTCAGTTGAATTCGTTTTAGCCTAATTTTTATTGCTCTTTAGTTTTTAAGCCGAGGCCATTTTTTGTTTCCAATTCGTAAGGCCCGATTCTATCTTTGTTAGCCAAGAGTTTTGTTATGTAGAAGTAAGTTTGCGTATCAATCTGCGTATTAATGTTGTTGCCTTCATATTTTAAATTTAAATTAACAATATGTTCAATAAAGTTTACTTTATTATTAATCATATTGAATGAATGCACGTATTAGTGCGCATAATTGCTTACAACTAGATTTTTCCGTTATCCAAAGGCTAAATAATTTCAAACTGTCTCTTTGCCGACTATTTGGATTTGAGAAAGTGGTTATTATTTATAATTTATTTATTAAATATTTAATGTTATTCAGAAAATAATGAAAGGACAAATAATTAAGAGTCTGTTTAGATATTTTAATTAATAATTTCATTATTATTTACAAATTATGTTAATTCATCTATCACATGCCACTATCCAAATGGGTAAGACGCAATTTTCAAACGGGGGGCTACGTTGGACTTTTGTGCGACAGTTTCACTTTCAACGCAGAATGCTAATCAGTGGAACGTTTCCACCACCCCAAAAGAAAAAAAGAAAAAAAAAAAAGAGCGTATCTATCTGCATGCACTGCACCACTACTTTCCCAAAGTTCCACTGCCTTTTCACCTGGTGATGGATGACCACTTTCAGGTAACAATCAGCACCTCCATTTTTCACCACGAAACAAACAAAGTTTGACGAATCAACATCCTCTTGATTGCTCTTTATTTTTCACACTTAACATGCTTGTAGAATGTTGCCTATTCAATATGTCTACGATAATTTGGAATTACGCTCTGTTGGATTGAGAGCACATACTATCTAGTCTAGTAGTCGGTTGCTTAATTAAAGTATGTTTTTCTTTTATTTTCTTTTCTTTCATGAATTTACGCGTATGCTTAAGAGGACGCTTGAATCATGAACCGGTACTTAACAAAGATAGAGTGATTTCGGGATTCTTTTAGTAGGATCCACAGTGTTACTTTGTCCTTCGAATGATTTGAGCAACAAAGGAAAGACCGAAAGATGTGATGCCAGAATTGGAATTGGATTCTAAATGCAAAGGCAGTGGATGAACAGGTGTTAAGCCCCGCATTGGTAGTATATTAGGTGAAAAGGTGATTGCAGGAAGCCATGGTTATGATTAAGTCCTATTACACAATGTTTGTATTGTGTTTTTGTCTTATAATCATCCATCGTTTCAATGGCTGAATAAAGAAAAGGTTGCACGGGCATGGTGCTTCGAGTCTTCTGTGATAGCTCACTGTAATTGACTTTGGTCCAGATGTGCTGTCATATTTCTTCCTATTTGAACTTATAACGAGGGGTTTCAGCTGGAATTTCTAAATAAGTGGATGCTATCTGACTTTGGTCAAGATGTATTGTCATATTTCTTCCTATTTGAACTTATAATGAGGGCTTTCAGCTGGATTTTCTAAACAAGTAGATGCTATCTGTTGTTCAAGTTATCCATTGTGTTTGTTGGTTTTTGCACAATATTTGCTTAAAATATGGCTTGTAAAACTGGAAGGCTGAAATACCATATTTACTTTTGTGGTTACCTTTTTAAGGGTGACAAAGAAATGTTGAGCAGTCTAGATAAAAACACAGCATGGTTCATACATCCGGGGTTTTATATTATCACAGACATTGTTATTAAATGTGGAAGTGGATTATTTTGATAACCCTGCCTCACCCCCTTGGGACAACTTTGAGTCAAGCTTGATCAGGTTATGTGTTCAAACTTGGGCTTGTCATAGATTATGAATGCAATTCTGAGTTGAACAAATTTGTTCAGTCAAAATTATGCATTTCCTCCCAGTTATTATTAAAACATTGAATTGATCAGAGCTGTAAGCTCTAACATTTACTTGGGAAAGTATATACTTAGGTCTCTTTCTTCTTCTTCAGTTCATAAAATTATCAATTTCATTTTTTTTCCTTTGATTTCCTGGTGACCAATATTTTATTCTAAACACTGGTAGCTAGAACTTCACAACCATTGGACCTGAAGCATCAATCTTTTTCCATAATAATTCTGAGGTTTTTGAGGAAGTATGCACAATGAACTCTACTTTTGACACGAGCAATAAAATAAATAAAAATAAAGAAAAAATAGTCATCAATTCCTTATAAAAGAAGGTGTTCTGCTCTATTTCTCTTATACTTATGAAGAGCAATTGATTAGCTCTTTATAAATGAAGATGATGTTAGTTTTGCTCGAGCCAAGGTAGCCAACTGGATGGTCAGATGTCATTCAGTTTCTGTGAGTAGGATGTGGCTTTAAATTCGCATTCTTGCCGGGAATTAATTTTTACTTCTATTTTATAAATATTAATTGAAAAACAGAACTAAGTAATGAATTGATTCCGCCTTATCTACTTGATTGTTTTGGAGCGAAAGTTTTTGCCACGATGCCTAACAGGTTTAGCGTTACATATTTGACGATTGGCAGCTATTTAACCGCCTAGGGCAGGTGTTGTCACCTTGGCCTCTTTGGTTGCATGCAGCTTAGCAGACCACTTTATCACCTCTATATAAAGTGGAGTTGTCTGAGAGTCTATTCAGAAATCCATCCCTCACACCTCGGTTATGAAGTTTTTCTTTCCTTTTTTCTTGTTTGGTGATCCTAGAAATACTTTTAGTTTCAAAATAGAAATTCAGTGATTCCATGATTTTAGCTTGTTGACAACCATGGAAAAATTTAATTATCAGAATGCTGCAAAAAGAAAATCCCTTTCTTGTTGTGTGAATACTTGGCATCAATGGTACATGATACCGTGTCTTCTGGTAAGGTTTTACACGTTTCATTAATAGTATCGTCCAACAAAATAAGTCGCTTTCTTAATTTTCATCATTCTGGTAGTTTTATGCTTGATTTCCTTTCCAAGTAGGTCGCATGTTTAAACCATTTGCAGAGGACACATGTTACCAGGCCTTTTATTTGGACCACTAGTTGGTCTCATGTGTATGCTAAAATCATTTATATTCAGTATATTGTGTCTCTTATTTCCTGTCAAACTTGTGTTTTTGTTACCTTAAGGGTTTCCATAAGTTACTTTATTGCAAAATGTTTTAATGATATGCACTTGCTTTGTGTTTGTGAGATGGAAGTTCTAAATATAAAAGATGAAAAGAATGGTAATCTAAAAAATCTCTTACTCTTATGGAAGTTGTGAATTATTGCCATTTCATTTTGATATTATTCTATGAGCGGTTGTGCATAGTAATGACAATGATAATTGTTGAAAATTTATGTCCAGCCAATGTCATGGTTGGTCTATAATTGATTTTCCTATTTTCCCCTGCTTTCTTAGTCAAGTCTGATTGTTTCAGAAGTGGAGATTTTGTCAATAATTATTAGTAAAGACTATCAATCATTACATGCAGATAAAAGTTGATTAAAAAAATGCAAAACCGTTATTTCATCAGCTATATATAGGTTCTATTCCATTATTGATCTCGATTATTGGCTTATTCTTGTTTCATCGATGTCTGGTTAGATGGATAGCAGTACGTGTTTATGACAACAAACATGCAAACAAACTGTGAGTCTGTGACATGCAAACAGGCCATGGCCTTGGGCCCTTTTATTATGCAATAGGCTATAGCCATGCTCTTTTACTCTAACATAAGGGCTTGATTTGGAACTTACATCTTGTCTCATAGTACTTGTTCTCTAAAAGGTTGTAACCTGTTCTTATCCTTCCCTTTAGTGGCTTGTTCGTAGTTGAACTTCGTTAAAAGCTGATATTTTTACATATAATTAAGAAAATGGTTCTGCGGCTCCATGAACTGTTTTGCTGCCTTAGTTGGTATTAATGTTCATTCTGTCGTAAATACTGAATTTGCTGCATAAAGCGACATTAAGTTTTTTTGAGGCATCAAAATATCTCTAAAAGTTTGAAAGTAAACACTTGTCTTTAGTATAATAGTTGAGTCCATGCTTCACAAACATGAAGAGAAATCAGTTTCCATTTTTGAGGTAGAAAATTGCACCTTTCTGCTGGATGTAGTGACACTTTCTGTGTAGAATCATATGGAGATCATTTGGTGCCAACTATATTATTCCTCATTGTATTGTGAACCGCTCAGAGTTGACCCTGTAATTACAGGAGAATCTTTGAGCTAGAATGTTAGCAAATCAGTAAATTTTGTAAATTCTTGTTGATTAGAATTTACTGGTACCATTGTTCTGTTTTCTAGCATCTTTGGTATTGACTACCATGGATGAAAAGTTAAGATTGTTGGAAAATATTTAAAACATGCTTCATGTATATTTTAGTGACACATACAGGGAAACCGGCCTTATAAAATCAATGATACTTTTGATGAGTGGTTTCATTTATTGTAACTACATAGTGGGTGGTGCACTCACTATATATGAGAATAAGCCGCTCCCTAAATACTGTTATATTGCAGTGGCCTTTAGTCTATGACCTTGTTGCTACGCTCTGACTCTGGCACATTCATTGCAAGATATTGATAAATTGGGTCATTTCTTAAATCGCAAAATGATTGGTATGAATTTCTCTTGATTAGTGGGCTTGATAGTTTTGTTATCTACTTGGCCAATTACAAGATACGTCGAGGAATAATGAATCAATTATTAGAAATAAGTCAAAGATATAGGAACAACAACACATTCAAGTGGACATTATTGTTTCTATGCATGCAATTTAAGCTTCTCTGTAATGAGAGCACAGTTGGTTGGGTCATGCATAAGTTTCTTGTGGTTAACATGTTGATTTTTAATCCTCTGTTTCGTAATGGTGATATTTCAATGTTAGACAAACTCCTACAGTGTGCATATTATTTTGTCAGCTAAAAGAAATTGACTAGTGTTTGTCAGTGTCATTTATAATTAATCGTTCCATTTAGTTTTACCAGTTTTCTAATGCTTTTAATTAGACAATCTGGAGTATGGCCTTTGACCAATATTGTTTTCTGTTTGTGCAAGACATGCTTCTTCAACTCCTAGGAACTAAATGAAGAAACTTACAATTTGGATGCAGGATGGACATAAGGTGGGATCTGATCAACTTGATATTGCCAAAGAGGTGAGAAACAAACTAGATATGGCGTCAAAATTGGTCAAGTTCATCAATTTCAACAGCTCTCTTTTACTCACATTCCAAACATTCTGCAAAGATGAGGCGACCACCAAAACTTCTTAAAACAACAAAAGTATATCGCATGACACACAAGAGGGAAACTTCAACACAACCATCCCCACTTGGGCACCAACTTATCTCGCAAAGATGAGGCGACCACTAAGAACCAACACTAGTTCTCTACTCATGGACCATTGAGTTCCTCTTCAAATATTCGTACTACATCAACCTCTCAGTACTATTGTCCGGCACAGTACATTTCACTGCATGCATGATGCAGACCCCATTGCATATATGCTTTCAAAGGTGAGGTGTTCTCTATAAATTTTGTACTTCAATCTTGGCTGCATATAGTTTTATGTTCTTTTTCTCTCTTTCTCACTTCTAGAGGGAATTAAGTTAAAGAGATTCTTGATTTACCCGTATGGTGAGAACATGTAATATTATGATAGTTATCTATACAAGATTCTAATATAATCGCATAATTTATTGAAGATTAAATTATGATTTTAGAAATATTGGAGATGGAAAATGTTTTAGTTCTGCTGCTTTAGGACAATAATACTTTTGATAAGCTCTACAATTAGCACTGCTATGAAAAACTCTATTTCCTACCTCAATCTCAAAATTAACATACACTTTAGTCGATTAGAAATGATAGTTACAGTCGTGAGTGTACAAGCGTCGCGCAATTACTTTGAATAAAAAAAAAATTAATAATAGATCCCACTCTTTTCAAAGCGACTGCATGATGCTTGCATACTTTACGACTGTATATAGTATTACTCTTGCATGTAGTTTTAAGATATAGTTTGATCAAAATTATTTAATACTTAATCCGCAATCCTCTTTTACAAACCCATTTTTTTCATTCGGTTGTAACTTGTAATCCTTTTATTAATTACGAACCTCCATTTTTTTCCAATCTGGTGGTCGTTTATTAACTATGATCTTTTTTTCTTTATGATCTTTTTCATGCAGAATCTCTCCATACAGATCAGGAGGCAAATACAAAAGGGACCGATGTCGGAATCCTCTTACCAAAGGAAAAAAAAAAACCAATTAATCTCTGAAATACCCGCGAAAAACCATATATATATACACACACACATACTATGTATATATACATGTACGTATGTATATATGAAACCAATTGGTCTGCCACTATAAGAAATGTTGTCTTTCCTGGTGCCAAGAATTGCCGAAATAATTCAAAAAATTGTTGAAAATAATTTTTTCCAACAATTTTTACTGCACCGAATGTTCATCACAATTGTTTACTCAATTAAGTTAAACCAGCAAAATACAAAAATCGTCGCAAATAGTTACTTTTTTTTACCTTTTTTTTGCAGTAAATTTTAAATAAAACGCCGTAAATACCCATTTGATTTGCCTATTAAATGGTCGGAAAAAACTTTATGCAGCGAATTATAGCCGTCGCAAATATTTAATAAATCGTTGCGAATAAGAAGATATATTCCATCGGTCTCATTAAATCGTTGGGAAGCGTATTTGCAGTGAGTTATAATCATTGTAGATACTATAATAATCGATGCAAAAAATGTTTCCAACGATATTCGAGCACCGCAAATAAGTATTTTCAATAGTTTTTATTTATCTTCGGAAATACTATATTTCCAACGAGTTATTGTCGCTGCAATAGTGTGTTTGCAGTGATAATATATCACCGCAAATAATTTTAATTTATGAAAAAATTATTTCCAGCGATTTGTACTTACTGGTAAAGAGTTTTATTTGCGGTGAATTTGTCCATCGCAAAAAAAGTGAAAAAATAGCTGCAAAAAATTATTTTCAAAATTTGATAAAAAAGATTGCGACGAACTAAAAATTGTTGTAATTAACAGTTTTTTGCAATGATTTTATTTTTAACAGACATAAAATTGCTGTAAAAAACATTATTTCTTGTAATGTGCCGAGGAGGGAAATTAAGCATGCATCATCTTCAGCAGCATCAAGAGAACAGCTCATGCATTAATGGTACGTACGAACGTAGCAAAATTAAGAAACCTCATGATATAAAATTACCGTCGTCGTCGTCGTCATGATCAAGTGGGAAAATAGAGGTGGTGGATGATCGATCGTTAATGAGATCAACTTCGAAGACTGTTAATTCAATGATCGATGCAGGCCTTGGCTTTCTGCAAATTAGTTCACAAACATTAATTTAATATTAACCCCTATATATTTTCAATGAAAAGACGTGCTTTAGTTAATTAGTCAAGACCCTAATTTAATTTGTGATTTCGAGATCAGGTCGAGATATAATATTCTTGTAATTTTAACGTCCAAAATGCTTTGAATTTGTACATGTTTTCTTTGGATTTCGAGAGACAAATATTATCTGAAAATTGGATTCTAAAATCCGGAAATTTATCTTCCAAACTTAAAATTGACCCTGGTCTGTATGCGTACAAGAAGCTGCTGCTCTCTCGTTTTATTGTTCGGCTTTAATAATTAATTGAATGATATTCCGTCATTGGTGTGTTTGTTCCTTAGTCAATTATCCTAGCTTCATCAGTTAAATTAGGTCCGTTTGGATTTAGAAAGTGTTTTATCTCATCATTACAAATTTTTTAAATTTTTGCATAAAATATAATAAATAATTTAACTTTTTCAAATTCTAATTCAATTTTTTCAAATCTCAAAACAATAATAATATTTTAACAATATTTTTTTCAATTTTCATCTTTCATCTAAAACTATCTCATCTTATCTTACTATCAAAATCAATCTCACAATTCCAACATATATCGACTCCAACAATGAAATCATAAGAGTTCCATATTGCATCGCGTGCAGTAATAAAGTAATTAATTAATTAAATCATAGAATATAAACAAGTTTGTGTTTCCTTGTCCAATATTATATAATTCTATCTCATACATATAGATGTATAATCAGTGGCATCTTAATTCCCATTATCATGGGATATAATATATATAACAGTTGAAGAATGATTAAGGAGATGTTTGGGCCATAGTGAAATGAAATAAGAATTTTGTGAATAATAGTGAAATGGTTTGAATTAAAATGTTTTATTAGCTTTTAGAAAGTGAGAGAAAAAAAAAAGTTGAATAAAAATATTGCTATAAATTATTTTTCTAACATTATTTTTATTTTAAATTTTGAAAAGTTGTATTCTTTTTGTATTTTTTTTTAAATTTAAAAAAATTATAATGATTAAATATTTGAAATCAAAAAATATTTATATTTAAATAATATTTAAAAATAAAATTATTACAAAAAATCAACTCACTTTCCAAACAAACCTAAATTAGCTGTTAATAATATCAACTGGAAGAACTCTCGTCCATCTTTCAAGGGTCTTTAGGGACCAATTATAGACTGACTCTCAAGTACCTTGTGATCCTCTGGTCTTAGCTATTGGAGATTATATTAACATTTGGTCTAGAAAATACCATTTGAATGTTGAAAGACTGGCCAAATGGATGATATGCTAATACCGTGATTCAATTCTGTGCAATCCTCTATCCCAAACGTTTTATAACATTAATTAGGTGAGAGATAAAGATTATAACGTATATAATAAAGTATTTAATATTGCTTGTTTCGTGGATATTGTGAATCTAATAATTTAATATGTGGGGTCTACATATATATTATATTTAGAAAAAGGATAAAAGACTATATTTTTCACACCACTTTACAAAATTATATTTTAAAACGAAGAATATTTTTATAAAATGCATCATAAAAGATAACTTATCTATCTAAGTCTTCTAATTACATGATATTTACTAATTATATATATATATATATATATATATATATAAATATTAAGCTGTTATACTATTTGGATAACATCATTGCTACCATACTGGCCTTAGCATAGCTAATATTTGAAAAAAAAAAATGGCAACTTGAAATGAACAAGAAAATTCCAGCCAATGAGGCATATCCTGCCGACCCAATATTTCAGGCTTTTTTTGGGATATGAATTCTCCACTGATCCAATCAAAATGTCTCTCTCTTCCCCGCTTGCACATGACACAGTACTACACCACCATGCATGGCACTCGACCTGATCTACGATACTCTCCTGCATGCGTACCTCTGATCTCTCCAGTCTCCATCAACGTCTTAGCCCCGGCCAGTACCGTTGATTCTCAGAAACAGAAACCTCCTCCTTCCACAAAGTTTCAACTTCTCTGGTAGTACTACCGCGCGCCGGCTAACTACAATAATGCCTAAGCGGCAAATGATATTTACGCAACATGGACTAATCTAAGGTGAACTAAAGAACTAGCTAATACTGAAAACTAGAAAATATGAAAAATAAATACATCAATCTGTACAAAAATAACTGCTGTAACTCGATCGAAATATTCTCTTGATATCAGTAGTTACGGTTGCCAACGCAGAGACATCTGTTTCTATGGCTGCATGGTGAACCTTCCTTGAGTGGGTTTTCGTGAAATGTGGGTACGTGTTTGCTAGATTATATATATATATATATATATATATATATATATATATATATGTATGTATGTGCTGATTAAGTCCCGGAGTCCGGGATTGTGGTTCAGATTCAGAAGTATTTTCAGTAGCATCTTCAATATGAACAAATCAGAAGAAGAAGCAGTGCCCAAGAGGGAATGCCCTATTTTTTCTTCTCTCTTTAAAACACAAACCCAAAAACCGAGAAAGTTAATGAGGCACCGCGTATAGCAATTTGATTGGGATGGCCAGCATTTCAAAGAGAGTGTGAGAGAGGGTGTGGTTTTGTTTGACGAGGCCTGGGGCCATGAATGCGTAGTGGCCAGTCATATATGGTAGCTGTGGTGTTCTGTGCAGGAATGGACGAGCCCAAGTCTGCCACATTTAAAGCAAAAGGAGGCGACAAATTTAAGCCTCCTCCTCTCTCTCTCTCTCTCAGTGGTCAGATGGGCATCCCAAAGCTACCACCCTCCGGCCATCTGTCAGCCACTCCACCCCATCAGCACGCTCTTCCCCTCCTCGCCAATCTGTTCATTCTATTTCTTCTATCTTCAACCACCCCACTGCATCTCTTTACACGTTTCTCTCGCTTTTCTTACACTTGTGCTCTCTCCACTGGCAATGTCTTCAGGCTCCCCTTCCGCTTTCTTAGTTCTTATACCATATTGGGTTTCACAAGAAACAAACACTCACACAAAGCCTGAGCGGCCTGTTCCTCACAACAGTGTCCGATCACAAGGCCACCACAATCCCAAAGACCACGTTCAGATCTTCTTGTTCATTCTGATAATGGACAACTTTTTCACACCCATTCCCACAACCAAGACAACCACCAGAGCCCCCTCAACCTCTTCACCCTTCTCAACCTCTCTCGTGTGTTATTTTCCACCCCACGAAGGTCATCTGCAATTTCCCCACGCATTTCCTTTAGATCAGGTTGGTCAGCATTTGGCGTACCCGGCATATCCTTTCGTAATTGGGGCGGGTCCGCAACCACATTTGCTGTCGAAAGAACAAGAGAGAAGGCTTGTGGATGCTTGGACAACCAAGGTTGCGAGGAGTAAGCGCAAAATGGCACGCCAAAGGAGCCTCAGTTCAAGCAAAAATCCTGCTTCCTGGGCTACTTCGACTCAGGTATATACCCGGGGACTGGCCGTGTATGGTGCTGATGATGCTGAGGCGCAGAACAGCAACATCAAAAGAGATCCCTACACGTTCTTCACGCCGGATAAGAAGGTGGGCTTCTGTGAACTCTGAATTTGGTCTCCTAGTATATATGTAATTTTCTCGTTACAATACCATGCGAATGATCTCCTATATATATTGGTTCTTTTATACACTGCTAAGTAATTCAATTTGGCTGTAGAGGCTTAGAGTTTTACTTAAAAAGGAGTTGAAGAATAGCGATGTTGGGTCCTTGGGCAGGATTGTGCTCCCTAAGGTAAGGTTCTCCTATATGGTAAATTCTCTTTATCAATCTGGCAACGGAGGCTTAGAATTTTACTAAAAGAAGCCTGTTTGGTTTTATGTTGTTTTTGTTTGGTTCTTCGTATTTGTAGGAAAATTTGAGAAAAGGAAAACAAGCGCAGATCAGTCAACCACTAATATCTTTTATTTGCTTTTGTTCATGCGGCCATACCACTGCAATATGATTGTGATCTAGACTGCCCAATAACTAAGCCCTTCTTTCTCGGTATTTGCATACAAAACATAAAAAAAAAAAAAAAAAAAGTCCTCGATCGTTAGTGACAACCATTTTTGCAATGCATGGCAATTAGTAGGGAGAACCATCATCATCTAGAAAATCTTTAAAATTTCTGTTATATATTTACGCTCGCATTTTTCAGTTTTGTTCTTCGATATCCAAGTTGATCTAATGTATTCTTGGGTTAATCGATCTCAATCATCAACTTCACCAAAGAGAGAAGCAGAAGAAAACCTCCCAACCCTCTCTGATAAAGATGGAATCCAAACTGTGATCCGAGATGTGTATTCTAACCAAGAGTGGAGCGTGAAATACAAGTGAGTTCATATCATTGGGTATTACCATGTGATTTCTTTCTTCAGTATTCTAGCTAGGGCCTTTTTACCTTTGCACTATTTAGACCAAGTACAGTTGTTTAATTTGCCCATTTTAAGGATGTTTCATTTCTGATCTTTACGTTGATAATACACAGGTATTGGTCAAATAATAAGAGCAGAATGTATGTTCTTGAAAATACAGGTAATTCCTGCACCGACTGATTTCTCTCTTAACTTGATTTGTCTCTCGGCCATGAACCCTAGTATCATGTTCACAAATCTTTTCCAAATCACAGTGGATTTTGTGAGGCAAAATGAGCTGGTGATTGGAGATTCCATTACTCTTTACGAGGATGAATGCAAGAATCTCGTGAGTTCTTCTTCCTTAAAAGTTGTAACTCAATTTCTTTGAAAATTAATCCGGGTTTAAAACAGAAAAAGAAAAGAAAGTTTTCTCTGATTTTAGGACTATAATGCCCTTGAACCTTTTCATCCCTAGCTTGGTGAAAGGAAAACGACAGAAAGAAAGATGCTAATTAATATGGGAAAAAAAAATATTATATATGTGAGCTTTAATGGACACGTAAGATATGATGAGTTAGTTGTGAATTTGTCATTTAATAGAGTATATATAAATAAATTTATAATTTTATGTAATTTATTAGATTTACTTTAAGATAAAATGTATTATATTAAACTATATTAATTTATAAATTTATATTTATATAATTTTTCTTAATGACCGCGCGTATTATTTCTCTTAATAGACAGGTTGGACTGAGCAGTGAGCACGTGCGAAACAAGCACAGCTTCTTTAGGGTGCTAAATTAGGAGGCTTATCATAAAAAAGTCGGCTTTATGAATCAACATTTCTTATCATTTTTTAAGCACTCTATATTATTAATTAAGAGAGACTAATTACATAATCTCTAAAAAAAAAAGAGAGACTAACAAAATTTGTAGACCTCCAACGATATAATATATATATATATATATATTGGCTCTCAGATTATCTCTCTTCAAACAGTAAAAAATATTTATTTAAAAAAACTCTATAAAATCTTTCATCCTAATTAATTAGGTTAGCCGTAAACCTGTACGTTACAATTGGCTGCTATCACATATCATGCATTTATTAGCTTTTTATTATTAATTAAAATGTGCATTTTAAAATGAAAGAATTATCTACTAATGTATAATTAATACCTGTAATTAATTGTTGTTCATTAATATTGAGATCTTGGCTGATGCAGTATGTCACCATTAAAAGGGGTGAAAGACCAGTTGTAGAAGATCTAGAAGATCATCATGATGATCATCAGCAACCTGCATACAGAAAAGATCACATGATGATGATGAATAATAGAAACCACATGACGATGAGCTACAACGTCTGCCACAACCAATATTATACCCCATTTACATACGGGAATAGAGATGAGGAAGAAGCATCTCTTGCATTACTCATTGAGCAACTCAGACACAAGGAAGAACTTGAAGCTAACAGCCTTGCAACTTTGTCTATTGGATCAGGTCATGCTGCTTCTTCTTCACATAGGCAGCCCCTGATCTAATAATATTAATTAATCCATGCCGGCCATTATCTTAATTCCAAGCCAATGCAACGCAACTTGTTTAATTTTCTTGTACCATTTTGAATGGGACATTTATGATCTGATAATTGATAAACATATATATAATTTACAAATTAAATTAATGGTCCTTTCATTTTACTTGAAATATATAATATAGGCATAAAATAATAGGTATTTAAGTCATTTCACTTCGTGTTGATCATAAATACGTACAATAGCTAAAGTACCCCATGTTCTATATTAATTAATTAGGGATACCATTTCATTTTAATATCATTAATTATTACGCTCAATTATTCATGAATTCATCCAAGTTAATATATATTGCTTGTCTTAATTTTTTCTTTAAACTCCGGTCTTCGATGCATCGATATCCAGCTTGATCGAAGTGGATTCTTTAAAATAAAATAAAAAGCATTATGGATGTTTATGCATGCCGAAATTTGCAGTATTTGGCTATTGCATGCAGCCTCAATCTAATATAAAAAAATCATGTGCACGTACTATTCGATCTTTTAAATCCTGATAAAGGAAATAAATTATGATAAAAATGACGTACTATAAAATATCTCTTTCTCAGGTTATTTATTTATTTTTATTTGTAGCCTTGCAAGCTGGCTTATGTCTTGGCCTTAAAATTTTCATGTAATATTGCAATTAATTTCCATCAACAATCAGTTTGGCATGCACGAAGAACTCTTCATAGAGGGTTTAATATATATATTCCATTTTTGTAATGATAATTATTTTACTAATCTACTCTGCAATCCCCTGCCCAAATGTATAAAAAAAAAATTATAAATTTGATAAATTAATTACTTGTTAAAACAAATACTGAATTTTAAATTGTTAGTAATTGTAATTCATTTAGAACGTACAAAAATATTATGTAGTACTTATAAGCTTTAGGTCTCAATATTGAGCTGAATTGAGATGAGTTGAATTCTTTATAAATAGTAGTGAGTTGAGATGGTGGAGTGGGTTTTGTGGAGCTTACCTAAGATGAATTTAGATGTATTTGGATTTGAATTAATATGTATTTATAAAAAGTTGAAAAAGGTTATAGATCCTGCATGTAAAAAGATGTTGAGTTGATATGAGTTTAGTGATTTAAGAGTTGGATATTTGGATGTTAGATTCAGTTTAAAATTAGACTAAACTGAATTGATTTCAATTCAGTCTAAATTTCAAGCAGGACCTTAGTAGTAGTGGATCATAATAGTATATGTAAATTATAAACATTTATAGTTTGAATTTATTATATTGACGGCACATGTGGTTAAACAGCACATGACCAACATTGGAACTTGTACTATAATATTGAATAATGTTGTAGTATAATTTTTAAATGGAAAAAGCTTCAGGCCGGATGGGTGCCAAACATGTTTTTCCACTGGCCAATAGAAACATGCCACGTAGGCATTCAATGGGAGAGTGAAATTAATGCTAATGTACCGAGTCTCATCTTATGACTCAATCGAATCACCTCTCTCCTTCTCTCTCCCTCCCCCATCTATGTTCCTTTCTGTGCTGAGCCAAATCATCTTCAGGTTGAAAGGTAAAAAACATTTGTGTTTGGTACAGCGATTTCCTTCAATTCGTGTTCCTACAATGATCTTGCCTAATGAAGGTTAACATAAAAGTTAAATTAGTTAGGAATAACATTTTTACACACTACAACGATTTCCTTCAATTTGTAGTCTTTGCCCTTTCGGTAAAAAATGAAGATTATTGTATACAAGTTGCTCCCTTGTCGGAGAATGTAATGCTTAGGATTTACAAGTTTAGGGCTGGCCATTTTAAAAATTGCGTGCTGGTCAATTTTGTTACTGATATGCCGTGATATATCTCACAAAGAACAAAGAATACATGACTCTCTCATTTACTAACATGCTGGTTTAAAGCCTAATAATAATGCCAAATTCATAAAATAGCATGCATGCATGTATAAAAAGATTGTAAGGTCTTAGCATTTGTGACATCAATAAATGAGATTTTAGCATTTGTTTGTATCAAATGAAAGATGGAAAAAACTGTTAGGAGATTCAGGCTCTTGGCTCTGTTAGGAGAGGGCTAGGATTTCGTCGAGCGTGCAGCTGGGGTCTCAAGAGGGAAAGAAAGCAAGGGGCTAGGGCTTGGCGCAGAAAGGAACGTAGATGGGGGAGGGAGAGGTGATTCGATTGAGTCATAAAATGAGATTCGGTGCATTGGCCTTCATTTCACTCTCCCATAAAATGCTTACGTGGTATGTTCCTATTGATCGGTGGAAAAACATGTTTGGCACCCATCTGGCCTGGAGCGCCACTCTTTTTAGATTTACAAATTCTATAAAAGTCATTTGTTAAAAAAGTAGGTCCTAAAAAAATGATTTATTTTTAATTTTTTTTATATTGAATTTCATCTTTTTAGCGAGGATCTACAGAGAAATTTATACTAAAAACATCTACAAATAGTCTCTTGTATTATCTAATTTGAGATCACGTGATGAAAGTTGAAAGTTGAATAAGATATTTGTTCAAATATTATTTTTGTTTTAAGATTTGAAAATTTTGAATTGTTTATTATATTTTGTTTGAAAGTTTGAAAAAGTTATAATGAATAAGTGAGATGAATTGAGTTAATTTTTTTAATCCAAACAAAACCTAATTACTCCTTTTCAAACCTTACAATTTATCCCAAAAGAACTTTACTACTCATCATCTTATATATCACACATTATACATTTTTTTTTAAAAAGAATTTAAATTAATTTTTCAATTCATCATTTATACAACAGACAAAAAAAAGATTTTATTATGCCTTGTGGGTGAGCAGAATTTTTCAATCTCGGAAACATCGTTAGAGTTCACTTTGGACTCCGGAGGTTGACCGTAGACCTTCCTTTGCAACTCTCAAAGTCCGTACTCACAACCATCCAACTCCTTGCAAGGCGTTTTCATTTGCACAAATTGCCAAGTGCCCCTGCCATTGCTACTCAGAAAATGCAGGGAAGCCACGCAGTGTGACCAATTCCAGGTACCAATCGTAATCACACCAAATATTGTTAGTTTCTTATATTACGTACCCACCAACACACTATTTTGAGAATACATATAGATTTAGCAGAGTAGATTTTTGTGATCTTTACTTTAGAAAGAGTTTTAAAGGCAAAAAAATTGGTGGATACAGTCTCTTATCAGTTTCAGGGCTGTAATTCTTTATCTTTAGCGTTTCTGTTACATGGGAACTTCAGGATTTTTTTAACCGATCCACTTTGCATTCTGCCATGCACCTTATGTGCTATGGTCTAAAGCTATAAGCCAATATCATGATCAATATCAGTATGCTGGAGGAAAATCGCCGGAAATTTTTAGCCTTTTTGCTTCGACGGAAAACTGGTTTGCTAAAAACGTTTGCGTATTTTTCAGTGTTTGGTAGGGTCGGACAATGCTGATAAATTGAAATTGGTTATATTGTTATGGGGAGAAAAAAAAAGAAATGAATGCAGAGCCAAATATTGATTCTAGCACAATGATAAAAAAGGAGGGGAATAATTCAACCAATTACAATTTTTGCATAGAAAAACAAAATAGTAATTATTTTCTGTGACAATGGATGGTTGTAAGAATGTTGGTTTCATGGAGGGTAGATTTTGAATGGATTGGGGATGGGGGTATGCAAATGATTTCCGGAACAGAGAAACACTTAAAAAGATTTTCCACAGTATTTTCAGATCTTGACCAAACAATGGAAATTAAATGGTTTGCCCGGAAAATTTTTTGACCAAACGCTGATTCATTTTACATCAAAACTACAAACAAAGAATAGTATGTATTTTTCTCCTCTAAATTTAATTAAGTACTACAATGGCACGATCATCATGGTGGTTTCTAATGTTCTGTATGCAATTATATCTGCTGTTGTTGTTTTATGTACTGAATGGTCTGTGTACTTTCTCCTCTGAATTTAATTAAGTTTTGATTTCTCCAAAAAGGAAACTGTAACAAGGTTTTTCTTACATGTGTCAGTGTGAAAGTTGATAACTGGGATGGCTGTGTGGATTATTCGGGTGTACCTGCCTCAACCATTAACAGTTCTGCAAAATATGGTTTGGTCAGGTTGACTCTGAAGCTTATATAATGTTAGACTAGCTACAAATCCATTATTAAAATGAATTTAGTCAATAAACATGCATTTACTTGAATGAATAAGCATTAAATTCAGAATAGGAAGCTTAAATATTTTCCAGGAACTGTATGTGTTAGTTACTTTCTTCTTGGACTACCTCAAATGCAACATCCTCATTGTCGCTTTGTGTACCTTCTCTTCGAGTTATATGTGATTATCTTCTTGGTAGTTTTCTAAGTTAAACACTCAAAAGTATTTCTTCTTTGATAAGCATGCTCCTTATATAGGTCAAAATTTATTTCTAAAACAAGCACCAATAGAATCCTCCAACTGATCTACACCATCTTCTTCTCCCATAATGCCAAGTCTTTGTGAACTTGAGCATCATGAACTCTTCTTTTAAATCCGGAGCAGCTTGATAAAATAAGCATTTAATTATGAAAGAACAGAACTGGTGCAGATTCCTTTTTCTTATGAAATGGCAATTGGTTAGCTCCTTATAAATGAAGGATAATGTCTATGATTCATTTAGTTTTTCACATGTAAAGAAACACTTGAACCTGATTTCCTTTATAAGAACCTTTATAAACCACTTTGCCCTAACATTAGCTTTGACCCTAATTTTGGAATGGCTTCCTATTGCTCAAGAACATGCGTTTCAAACTGTGATGCAACTTTTTTTTAAAACCTTACTTTTTGATCTTCGAATGTAAGATAAATTAACCAATACTTTAGAGTTTGGGTACCTTTGTCATGTTGTACACTCTGATCCATAGGATACTGATCATGATGCGCTACTTCATATACAACCATTCTTTGAATGGCGTAATTCATGCCTTCTAAGTTTTAACACTCCATTGCATTTTGAGCATATCCTAAACTTGTGGTTCAAAGTGAAGATTGTTGATTCCTTTATTGACTAAAATATTGTTAACACGATTGTAGTCTCTCTCTCTCTCTCTCTGTGTGGTCCAGGCTTCCATGTAGATTTATGTTTCTCAAGCCAATGAATTCTGGCTGTGGCTAGACTAGGTTAATAGGGGATGCTGGTAAATGTGACTCTCTTTGGGTAGTTTTAGTTTCATGTTTTGAGGAACATAATATAGTAGCAAATAAAAAAAAAATGCATGAATGAAGAATTGATTGCATCTTACCCCATTTGTCTTTGTGGCCACCACTGGACAGATTTAGCATTACATCCCATTTCTTGTCAAAGCTCAAAAGTTTTGGCCCCCATTGGACAGATTTAGCGTTACATCCCATTTGTCATCATAGCTCAAAAGTTTTGGCCACCATTGGACAGATTTAGCATTACATCCCATTTGTCGTCATAGCTCAAAAGTTTTGGCCACCATTGGACAAATTTAGTGTTACATCCCATTTGTCGTCATAGCTCAAAAGTTTTGGCCCCCATTGGACAGAGCTAGCGTTACATTTTTATGATTGACAGCTAAATGAGGTTGATAACCGATGATAGACAGCTATGGACTGGACTCTGATAAGTTTATTGCTACAAGCGACAGCTATAGACCAGACCTGGGCAGGTGTTCTCACCTAGACCTTTCGGTTACATGCAGCTTACGGGATCGCCTCTATATGAAGTCTCAGGGTCCCTTCAAAAATTCATCCAGTACAACTTAATCCTTCAGTTTCCATTTCCTTTTAGCTTTACAAAAATTTCTTTTCTTCTTGTACCCATGCATACTTGAAGTTTTCAGCATAGGAATACCATTGTAGTGCTGATATACACGTGATCGATTAAGATGAATTTTGCCCTTATCAGAGTGCAGATGACACAGATTTTCTTGCTTTCTATGTAAGTCAATAGGCACCAATGCTTCATAATAGGACTTCTATCTGATTAGATTTCTTTTTCCTGATTAAGCTTTATTCTCAGTACTAATCAAATGCGTGAGTTGCATATCCATTGTCATAACTAGCATCATGATGTGCTTATTTTCATTCCTGAGTAGGCGATATTTTTGAATTTTGCATAAAGGACTAATTAGCATTCCCATTGTTTGGATCTCTATTCGATCTTGTGGCATTGGAATACTCTTCCATGTTTGAGTCAAATTTTGTAGTAGATTCTGTTAAGACCCTACCCAAACCTGATTTCTTTTGAAACTCATGTTCATCATATAGGCTTTCTTGATATACTAGATTGACATGCTGTATAAAGATACGTGGTTGGTTATGTTTGAGATGAAAGCCTAAATGAGAAAAGAAGACCCATAAAGGTTGCAAAATAAGGAAAGAAGTAAAAGAACATACGGCAATGGTTTTCACCCATTCTGAAGCAAAAGCATGTGAACCTATTCTGTTTGAAAAATAAATACATGCAACTATTCTATTAAAAGGTAAATGAATTCACTCCAGCTGGATTTTGATTTGGCGTCGGGGGCTTAATCTGCTTTATAGGCATGCAGAACAAAGTAGAGATGAAATTTTTCACCTTACGAGGAGATAGTAATGCACAATGACCATGATCTTTACCCTGAGTTTTTCTCTCGCAATATTCACTCATTTGTACATAAGGAATTCGTTTTAAACTTATATCTAGAGCATGCTTGTTCTTTTAGACTTTTTATTCCTTTGTATTGAACTCCTTAGTGACATGGTTCCCAATAGATTTGCTTAAAGATTAATATTGTGCTAACAATAGTAGGTAAAAGGTCTTGTTATCTTTTATGGTATCGTGTGGTAATGACTATTGTGTGAGGCAAATTAATGTCAAATCGTAAATTTCCAAAAAAGAATTGTAGGTAACTGTCTCCAGCTCTTTTCCTTTTCTTTTTTTCCTCTCTTTTTTGGTGATATTGAAGATGAGCTATACCTTTTTTAATTTCTGGAAATGATAAGTTTATGCATTTAGTTTAACCATTGAAGTACTACTAAGCAATAAACCTGTAACTAACAAGGATCTCCCAGTTATTACATCAGAGCATGAACTGTTTTTTTATTGCAAACGTACTTTTATTTTTTTCCCTCTTCATCTAATGTCTATCTTCTTCGAATTGATTATGAAGATTAAAATTTGAAACATTTTTCGGGAAATATTAAACACATCTCATTTTCATGGAAGGTTATGATAGTCATTCGCAGGATTGTCATGCACTCTGCTATAACTATAAGAAATTTGGAACTTTTTTTTTTCCTTCAGATTTGTTGCCACACACAGTGGTTAACGTACCAATAGGAATACTAGTGATACCTCCCAGTAAACAGAGTGTTGGATAAACATCATTCATGTTTAAGACTCCATTATCTTTTCATTTGTTTCTTCATTATGTGCATATGCATGCATTCACAACATAGCATATATTGTGTACATATATGTCATGTGCGTGTGGGGGTGTATTTTTTACAGTTGAGTCGAGTATGCTAGCTTCTTCAGCACTATGATTAACAAAGAGATTGTTTTGGCAGGATGGACTTGAGAGCAGCTTTGCTTGTCATGGTATGGTCAAACAGATGGCGAACAAGCCAGACATGGCATCAACATGGCAATGTCATACTGTTAATGATCGCCTTGATTTGGTTCAAACTAAGAAGTCATTCATCATTGAAGCACAAATTTCATCAATTGCAGCAGCTCCTTTATACTCGCATTCTAAACATTCTTACAATTTTTTACTCACTTTCCTAACATTATTTAAATCAGATTTTAAAAACCCTTAAACTGCAATAAACACCACAAACCCCCCCAACTTTTTCTGTTAAAACTAATACTAAAACCCAACCCCTCCCAACATATCGCCCTTGGGATGCTGCAGAAGAATCATGCTGCTTTTTGATGGGGAAGCATCAACCTATGAGCTAGATATGGTTGTACGGTTTCTTTTGCAGAGTAAGCCCAAGTCTAGCCAACACTTGAAAACATGTTATGAACCCACTAGGTAGAACTCACCCTTGAAAACTAACTTACAAGAGAAGGATGCCTAAGAGCTTATAAACCATCAACCAATCTCATACTTAGTCAATGTGGGATCATAACAACCACCACGCTCCGCAACCGACATCCACGGCGGTCCCGGCGCGCTGTGCGCTAGGCCTTTTTTCCTAACTCCGGGCGAACACTGTCATGCCGGCATCACCCCCCGTGCCGCATGATTGCAACAGTCGCAACATGGTCTAGACGTGAGGTGGCTCTGATACCATTTGTTATGAACCCACTAGGTAGAACTCACCCTTGAAAACTAGCTTACAAGAGAAGGGTGCCTAGGGGCTTATAAACCATCAACCAATCTCATACTTAGTCAATGTGGGATCATAACAAAACATAGGGCACCTAGTCTCTCTCCCACGCACATATTCCCTCCCTTCACCAATATTTTCAGGTCTCTAGTCAGGGTTTCGCAATAGCCTGGTTCCCTTCAGCCCTAGCCTGGTTCCCTTCAACCCTAGCCTGCAGGTTCCCTTCAACCCTATCTCTCCAGTCATAATACGGCTGCATTTCCATCTCTCCTCTCCATTGACTGCACATCTCGACCACACATGCATGCTGTCTCTAGTAGCAGCATTCAACCCCTGACGAACTTCTTCTTCCAGATTTATATGTTGTGGTTGGAAACAAACGCCCAAAAAAAACAGCACGATCATCACTGAAAACTAAACATGAAAACTCTCTTTAATTTGTCTAAACGTGTACAACCAAAACTCCAATCGATTTACATTGTAAAGGAACTCTATAAATATAATTATAAGTGGAACCCGAATGGGCTTACTTCCACCTACGAAAATAAAATGTTCTGTTTCTCTTTCAAGTATGAAAGTGCATGAAAGGTATGGAAGCTTTTGATTCAAATTCTGTTCATCCGCAGTTGCCAAGACTGCTATAGAACGCTGGTTAACGTGGGTTCTAATTCTCAAGCCAAATTAGCAACCATATGTGTCGTGGCTGAGGTAGCAAGGCCCTAGAAGTAAGCGAAGAATTACGCCCAATAGAAGTATAAGCTTGAACAAATGTTATATCTAGCATAAAGCTAGGGAACAAAGATTACATTGCAAGTTTCAATCGAGAGATATCAATCTGCCTGCCATGATATAGATCATGAGGAAAACGCAAGTTTTAACAAGCATATATTATAGTGTTGAGATGCTTCTCTATTCCGTTGTCACAACTCGGGTACTTCTAGGATGAGCCATGTACACAAGCATTTTATGTATTTTTCTTTTTCTCTTTTTCATGTAACATCCATTCTATTGCACGTGGCAATTCATCCACGTGCGTGGAAGGTCATAAACAGCATTAAGAAGTACCCTCTAACTTCTCTACTTGTATAGGTAGGTGATTTACTGATTCTCTTGTGTAATTCTCTACCCATGTTTAACGTTATAGCTTCCAATCATGTAATAATTGCAAGAGCGTTGGGAGACTTATTTGTTTGCTTTTACCTATGACCTATTTGCCTTTTAATTAATTAAATCGTAATGGGAATCTCCATGTCTAATTGTTTTGTGCTTATATCCCTGAAAACGACTACCCGTTTTAAAGAAAGAGTCCTACAAAGGGTCGTTTTTTACGATTGCTCTTGAGGCTCGGGGCCGACTCCACAGCTCTACCTCCATCCACATCATCGTCATCTTGCTGATCCATCTTCTGAAGGCTTTGGGATAAGCCACCCACGCTCTCTCTTGCTCTGACACACTTGACCCAAACCCACCATGGCCACAGCCTCTGCAACTCTCCCTTCCCTATCCTCTCTTTCCCTTCATACCACCACGCCTCGCCTCTTTCTCTCCAAACCCACAAAATTCTTCTTCTCCAAACCTACAAAACTCCATCTTTTCCATTCCTTTTCGTCACACCCAACCACAACCCTCATAGCCAAATCCTCCGACATCGACACCTCCTTCTTCGAAAACTTCAACCCCAACGATGAAAACGATACCGTCTTCAACCCCCCCGAAGCCCCCGAAGGCTTTGTTCCCCCACCGTCCTTCGACGAGGGTCCAATGGAGACCGAAGAAGAAATCGCCATTGCGTACGAAGAACTGTATGGCCCCGCCTACAGCGGAGTGAGCTATCTGGGAAATGACATTTACGTAATGGACTCTAAGGTCAGGAAAACAACTGGGTTTGGGTCCAGAGTGAAGAAGGAGAAGGTGAAAGATGGGTTCGAAGAGAGGGTAGTGCAGGTGAGGAGGGTGACCAAGGTGGTCAAAGGAGGGAAGCAATTGCATTTCAGGGCCATTGTGGTGGTGGGTGACAAGCAGGGTCAAGTGGGTGTTGGGGTTGGGAAGGCCAAAGAGGTTGTTACGGCCGTTCAGAAGTCCGCCGTGAATGCCAGGCGGAATATCGTGTCGGTGCCGATGACCAAGTACCTTACTTTCCCACATAGGTAGGTGGTTGTTAACGTTTAAGCCTTTTGCTGTTGGAATTGCGTTTGGATCGTGTGCAGTTTTGGCGCATTTTTTATGGATGCGTGCAGAATTGAATATGAATTTGAGTCAATTGCAATCAGGTTGATAATGTGAGATTGTTAATATGATCTTCTGTGTTAGATCTGTAAGAAATATCAGAACCGTTTCGTTACTTGCTCTTTTTATAAATTTAGGGACGTATTATTTTTATTTTCTTAGATAGGTGTACCTATCTTGAATCCAGCCTATGCAATTTTTTATGCGATTTATGTGAGTTATTTATGCGATTTATATCTTATTCATAATGCCTTGGACGATATACAATTTCTCTTATAATAATGTATGATGATCTGTTTTCTTTTATTTTGTCTTTTGAGATAAGTAATAATGTTTGATAACGTTAAATGACCTTGGTTTTGTTTTAAAGGGTGAATGTATGTCAACTGTCTTGCATTTTAGCTGTTGTAGTTCTATGGCATTAAATTCGGATCTTGAATTAGTTGGCAGTTTCTTTTCTTTTTTTGATCGGTAAACAAATTTTTATTGAGAATTAGTTGGTAGTTTCTGAGACCACATGGTCAAAACTCCCAAGGGTTTTGCACGAATACTTACAAAAAATGAATTCTTGGTGTATGCTAAAGTTCATAGATTTCAAAGTAGTTTTGGATTTCATTCTTCTGTGTCTCTGCATCTTAAACCAATTGTTTGCTCAATTTCAAATTCTTATGTAGTGGCATTCTGCCATGACAAGTTAGAATGCATTTTAAATCCTGATATCAGTGGAAGCTTGGACATAGCTGTTAGCCTGTTAGATTGTCATGGATATGGCTTACCTTCATTTGAGTCTCGAAAGTTTTTTGCATTCCTCATGAATTGGTGTCTGCTAATCATAGATGAGCCAATTTTGGGCTGAATAGGGCAGATCACCATTGACTATCGAGTTTCATGTTGTAAGTTGTTGAAGTTTGAAGGCCATGAGATCAACTGCCTGACAGTACTAACTTGCAGCTTTAGGAGGTGATGAATGGCTTTATATGCATTTAATAGCAGTTAGGTTGGATTTTTCTATCATCTCCTATTGCTTTTCAACTTTATTTTTGGCATTAATTTAGTCATCCTATTAGTGGAAACATCAAGGAATGTGGAGAGGGATCTCTTCGTTTGCTTTAAAGTACTTTATCAAAGTTACAATGGTTTTTAATCATGATTATAGTGGTCAGGTGTGGTATAGTCAATCTTCTGAGTATGTAGCCAAGAAAAAATGTTAGTATATTGCATCGTTCCTGTATTTTTAGGAAAGTTGAACGCTTATTGGGTTCTAGCTATAAACAGAATAGGGCATGCAATGTGAAATGGTGTGCAATAGATGGCACGTGTGGAGATTCCCCTCCCTTACAGCATTGAGTGCATGGGAATTTGTGGGCAAATTTGTCACTTCTGAACATACATTGAAAATTCTGGAATGGAGAATTCCTGAAGTTGAACCCCAGAAATATAAAATTGAAAATTTAGTGAGTTGAATGGAGCCGTTGGTTCTGGAATCAGAACTTATTATTTGTTTATTTGCAGATCTGAGGGAGATTATGGAGCAGCAAAAGTGATGCTTAGACCTGCTTCTCCTGGTACTGGAGTGATTGCTGGAGGGGCTGTAAGAATTGTTCTAGAAATGGCCGGTGTCGAGAATGCTTTGGGAAAGCAAATTGGGAGTAAGAATGCCCTCAACAATGCCAGGGCCACAGTTGTTGCGGTACAGAAAATGAGGCAGTTCCGTGATGTTGCTCGCGAGCGTGGGATCCCAATGGAAGAGCTATGGAAGTGATGGCAGTTGTAGAAGCTGTTCTTCTCTGTAGATTTAATACCTCAGACTTTGTAATGCAGCCTTCTTATATTGGTAAGGAAGAAAATTAGTTCACCTTTGACCAGAATTTTTATAACAAAATGAATATTTCAATCTTTCTTCATCCTATCCCAAATTGGATGCTAGAGAAAATGACTGTAGCCTTCTCTTGCTTACGCATGGTGGGTTAGAGAGTCCAGTACATTTGTTTCCTATTCCGCATGATCCAAGGCACGGTATCTAATGCTTGAATCAACAGGCCTTCTTTTGTTCATCTTCATTTCTTCTGGTAAAGGTGGGAAAATGGGACGGCCTGAAGCCGATTTCGTTGCTTTGAGATATGTAATTGAGGATGAACTTGAATTTGAAGAACATCCTTTTTTTTCTGACCCTATTCAGTCATTACCTCTTTAAATCCCGTTCAGTTTTTCTTTGGCGTCACTGTGTTACTTTTGTTGACTTAATATGTTGTTAAAAAATTTGGAATTTATTTTTATGTTTTGCTCCTAAATTATATGGAATTTTGCACATTGATCCTAAACTATCAAAATTAATACATTGCACCTTTGGACTACCTAATATTTTATACCTTCGCCAATCTCTTATCGGATAAAAATAAGCGACATAATGTAAAGTAATACTTGTTTTGAGTTTCGTGATCAGATTCGAGTTTTGTACATCATATTATATAAGCTACTAGTACTACCTGATTAATGTGTGTGCCAAACTTTTGTTTTTCTGTATTGGCATCGGGTGTCTGAAACAGCATCCTAACTAATTCTGGAGGTGCACAAACCCTCAGTAAGAAATTTCTTGCAAGTGCACAAATTGAAAGAAAAAATCTTCCAATACCGATAGCCTCTAGAAATTGTTTGCACCCAAAGAATTTTGAACCTTACACCTAGGGAGCATACCCAAACCCGTAAGAAATCCTATGTATATTCGATTCCGAAGAACTTTTCAGCAAAGGCATGATCGCAAAACCGTTGAGCTCGATACAACGCCAAGCATAAGTGGGGTTGCATGTGCAAGCATAAGCACTCTCGAGCATAAGCACAAACACACGTGCAATCCCAAAAGAAAAAGTGGCTGCTCTGCTCCCGTGAACATCACTGGGGGCATATCCAATTATCAACCACAACTTTTGATCCTGAAGGTTCGTTCCCTTTTAATTGGCAGTGCGTAAGCGTATCAGACTGACTACCCGTACCAGATTAAGCAGGCAATCCAGTCTGCTCTATTTGTAACTCAAGCAATTTTCTATATACTTCCATTTGTGAGGTTTGTCAACAAACTCAACCAATAGATCCAATTCAGTGCTTATCCCAGAAATCCATTTCACCGGGAAGGAATACAAAACAGAGCGCCCTTTTCTGAGCGAGAAAAATATCTGCAAGTTAGGACATATTCCAATAGAGAAGCGTTAAGGCACCCCAACGGCAATGAATCAATGATGATGGAAATCGAGAAGCCAAGCATTTCTTAGCTGTAAGAAAGAAGAATAGCATCCAAAGGCGGACAGGAATAAATGCAGAAGAAAATGAATAATTAAATGAAGGGCCGAAGATCTATATAAGCAATGGTATCCAAACATTTGAAACCGTCAAGAAAGAAATGAAGTTCCTGTTTCAGTTCCCCTGCTGTTCATGTTTCTGCTTCATCAAGCCCAAAGAGAGCAAACATAAGGAGAAGGAAGGAAAGAATGATTGACAGATGTAACCACTCCCATCAATTCTTGCAAAACAATGGAAGTTCTGTCATTTGCTTGCTGTGCTCACAACCTTATCTTCACATTCCTCGCTGAAGGAAAGCATCATAATCGTACCAGTCCTTCCATTAGTATTGCTGATAAGGGTCCTCTTAAAGTTCTTTATTCCCAAACTTGATGATGTATGTGCTTGAAATGCTATAAGAGAAACAAATTATTTGTCCTTTCTGCTTGTCTCTGAACAATCATTAGGCACTAAGTCAATCTCCCGCATTTGATGTTCAATTGAAACCAAACCGGTCTGTGCAAGAAACCTGCAGAAAATTCAATCACAATTTTTTTTATAAGTAAGAAAACTCAATCAAAATTCACAAAAGAACCCTCCAAATAATAAATTCCACCAAGTATTTTGATATTTTAAGTTCATCCAACTGATTTTCACAAACCCAAGCATGCCTCACAACAAATAAAGGCTGGTAAGATATGAGCTCAAGGCCTTTTCAAAATGGCCACAAATTGGCACTTTAGAAATACAACATACTGATCATAACGGTCTGAGGAAAGCTGAAGTTACATCTTTACTTTAAAAGGACTAGTAAAAAATGTAGTCATATCTTAACTTTATAAGTAAGAAAACTCAATCACAATTCACAAAAGAACCCTCCAAATAATAAATTCCACCAAGTATTTTGATATTTTAAGTTCATCCAACTGATTTTCACAAACCCAAGCATGCCTCACAACAAATAAAGTCTAGTAAGATATGAGCTCAAGGCCTTTTCAAAATGGCCACAAATTAGCACTTTAGAAATACAGCATACTGATCATAACGGTCCGAGGAAAGCTGAAGTTACATCTTAACTTTAAAAGGACCAGTAAAAAATGTAGTTGGATTTCCTTGGAATCACACTATAAACTGCAACAACTTCTCCACTGCACACGATATGCTATCTCATTCGTCACCCTCCTATACTCAATCTGCAATATTACAATCTCCCCTCCCCCCTTAATTCTCTAACATCCTCATTAGGCTATTTCATTGTAGGTGGCATGACTCAAATCCCACATTTTTTTTTACAAATCAACTCTAATACCACTTGAAATGGCCTAAGAAAAGCCCAAGTCACATATGGGTTTGTAATCAATAAAATTTTCTTTACTGATAAAAAAATTTGTAATTGAAGCCCTTTAAAATATTACAAAGCACAAGAATTTATCCCTCCTAAACAATGTGAGATCACATAAACCATCCTTCTATACTCAATTTGAGATATAACTTTAATCACTCATTTGCATACTATATCATTAGCACCCTCTTGGATATTTAGTGTATTATGTCCTAATAAGCACAAGAACGTTTTTATAGATATAAAATTTCCATATATTTCTGTCTCATCAATCTAAAGAAATATTTCTCTTTTTTTCAAAAGAAATGCAGCCTCGTAGATTTCTTCATAGATATTTGGACAAATTTTGGTACATCCCAAAGTATTTTTAGTTAATTTTCCATATATATAAAAAGAAAAGAGGATTGAGCAATGGGGAAAGGGGGTTGGGAAAGGAGGAAGGGGAAAGGGAGTGGTGCTAGCAATAAAGAGGATTGAGGAACAAGGAAAGGGAGGTGGGGATGGTGGCAATAATGGTGGCATAGAAGAGTAAGAAGGGAAAAAGGGTGGAAGGATGATCTTGTAGTCAGGAGTGGGCATCAAGCCCTCAGAAAGCATCTATATTTTCACAACCATTTCAGGGATACCAGCTGTTGCTTTGGCTATTGAGTTGGACGTACAACCATTTCATCAGATGAAGTTATGCTCAAAGTATATCAATATCACCAACCTCGCATGCGTGTAATATGTGAATTTCCCCTTCCACAACTATGTTTTCACAGACCGTTTGCTCAATAGAACACTTCACAATTTATGGACTGGAACACAATAATAACATCAAAGCTTTCAATTTGGTACTAAGATTTGAACTTGTAATTTAAAAAAAAAAAAAAAAGAATTGAATTGACCAAATGGGGGGTAGCAGCAACAAATGTTAACAGCAATGGCGTAGCAATAAACAAACACGCGCGCGCACAAAAGATAAGCTAAAGCGAAACCCCAAAATTCAAAACAGGCACTTGGCCTACAACAGAAACGGCAAGAAATAGAAGCAACCAACAAAAACCCATGTACAATATGAAGACAGGGTGCACAAATAAGTGAAAAGACGTGATTTTTTAGCGGAGATATTAAGGTACCAGCTAAGAAGCAAGAAGAGGGTGGCTGTGATCAGAACAAGGAATGCAACATGAAGCACCAAGGCAGAGTCACTTGCGGAGAACGCTAAGCCCAGCATCAGAGCAAGGCATAGACCCAGCATCACGAACGCTGATTTTAATGTATTCCATGTGGGACCCTGGGATCCAATCAACAAATCATCAGTATTTTTTCCCCCCTCACAAACCATCAGTACTTGGTTGTAAATACATATGCATATAAAGAAAAGAGAGCGAGAGCGAGAGCGAGAGAGAGTACTGACGTTGACACCGGGGGCTAGAGCTCCGAGTAACACAGCGTTTGCGGATGATATGCCTTCTCCAACTGTTTTCTTATCCTCCATTCGAGTGATTGAGATCTCGAATTGCAAACTTTGAGAGAGACGCAGACACGGAGAAGGAGACGGAGAGAGAGACGGATCGGTTTGAAATGGTTTCTAACTTTCTAAGAATATGTTTGGGGGCAAAGATGAGATTTCTCATCTATCTCTATCTCATCTTATCATTATAATTTTTTTAAATTTTTATATAAAATATAATAAACAATTCAACTTTTTCAAATTCTAATACAATTTTTTCAAATTTTAATATTTTAAATTAATATTTTAAACTTTTATCTTAACACTATTCACAAAATTTTTAAAAATTCTCATCTTATCTCATCTACCAAGTATAATCTAAATAGATCATTCGGCTCAACTCCACCCAGGGGTCTATAACCGGTTCGGTCGGTTTAGTTCTTAAGAATTCAAATTGATTGAAAACTCGTTGGATTCCCATTCTTAGATTTGAAAACTGAATTGAATCGAACTGAATTAAAAAAATATGTTTTTTATATTATATATATATATATATATATAAATTATATGCTATATAGGTTATGAAAAAAGCTAAAGGCAATTGCTTCGTGTAAGTGCCGTGTAAACACCGGCTGATGTGGCAAAAAATCGAAACGTCCCGTTTAGTGATCCCTCCTTCTATTTCCCTCCCTCTCTTTCTTTCATTCCCCTCAAGTTCGTAGCTCTCTGAAGACGAAACAAAAAGAGAAGATACAAAACCAATGGAGTTCTTACCTCTATGAAGAAATCATGGAAGATTTTGAAAAGAATGTCTCTACTATAGAGCCAATGGAGGCTGCCAATACCGTAGGTTGCTCCGATTCTTCCAAAATCCTCCATCTACTTCGTAGGTTCCTTGCAATATAGCAATGCAGAGCTAAAGCCTACGCCAACGCTAAATAATTACGTCTATTTTTTCCCTTTGATTTATTTTTGAGTTACCATAAATAAGCCTAAGGTTTCGATTATCTACTTTCTTTCTTTTTTCCTTCATTTCAATGTTTGTTTGATTTTTGGTGGTGGGTTTTCTGAGTATATGGATATTTGGTAGTGGGTTTTCTGGGTTTTCCTTCATTTCCATTTTGGTGCCTCCTATACCTGTTGCAAAAAATTTGAAGACTCAAAACCTGGGACCAAGTCAGCTGGAAGCCAGATCCCAAAAAACAAGTAACCAAATACAACCTCCAGTTGACATATGTCCTAGAATATTGTCTGTTGATGAAGAAGGAAAGTCCATATCACTGGCTCCTGAAAGTAGTATTCAGTTTGCGAGAAAAGTTCATTCTCAAGATCTGCCAAAATTAGCTAAGCCACCAAGGGAAGATTTAAGAATGGAAGAAGAAAATACAAATTAAGTTGACAACTGAAAACTCAGATGAGCAGGAAGACAAAGATCTAGAGGAACACGAGCTCTGTTGTTTTTGTTTGGATTTTTTATTTCTCATTTCGGTTTCGTACAAGCGCGGTCTTTTGTCTTTTTTTTTTCTTTTTTTTTATTTGACGTGGCTCAGCGACTCCGCACCTTTTGCGTGAACCGACTGTACGTAGAAGCATTGATATGTTATACATATTGTAAAATTGATATAATATGAAATTTTAATCTTATTATTTATACTTTTTTAATAAACTCTCTTAAATATGAATATTAATATTTGTATGTTATTATTTATCCTTGTATATTAAGGCCTTGTTTGTTTTCAAGACCAAAACTCAAAATTTTAAAAACTTTGAAAACCTCTTATCTCATCATTACAACTTTTCTAAATCTCTATACAAAATAAAATAAACAATTCAACTTTTTCAAATCTCAAAATAAATCTAATATTAAAAAATATATTCTAACAATATTTTATTCAACTTTTCAACTTTAATCTTATCTCATTTCATCTCTAAAAATAAACGAGATATAAGTTACATACTTACATTTATAATATGATATAAGTATAAGAGTACACTTTTAATATATATATCAAAGATAAATATATTTTTTATAAATATATTTTTACACATTTCTTGTGATTATTTGCATGGTGTTTGACTTTATAGGGCCGTTAGAAGCAAGATCTAGTGCTTAAAGTCACAATTCTTTTTCAACTGCCATTCTTTTGTTGTCAATGATCGTTTAAAATGATATTCCATCAATAAGAGAATGTGATAAATTACAATTTTCAAACTTGAGATGTAACGTCCAGTCCCAAATGGGTTGGAGAGTTACTTATTGTCACTTAAAATTGTATCTCACGGTATAAATGTAAATTTTAATTTCTCAATTACACATAAATCTCATTGTTTTAAACCAACTACTCCAAGTTAATTAATTAAGAATACCACAAAGTCTCAAAATAAATGTCAGTCTTCCAAAATATCAAGTCAATCAAGCAAAAACTGAATAAAATCCTCCAATAACCAAAGTACTCTCCTTGTACTTAATCCACTATACTCACATCACTTTATCCATGCTTCCTATTCTTAAACTTTAGGTGAAACATCCAAAACATCTGAAAATATTATGAAAATTATGGGTGAATTACCAACAACTCAGTAAATAGAGAACATATACTAGTATGAAAACATGAACATTTACAGAGTTCATAATGCAGAATAAACATTTACTTTCAGAATGCAGAATCAAAACATGGTATCAAAATATCAGAGCAAAACTTTCAGAAAATATTCTTATTCAAAAATATCATTTGGCATAGCATAACCAAGCATCAGCATCGTCATATCAAAGCATCATATCAGAACAGAGGCCATATTCAACCCTCGTGGTAGGGTTGTGCATCTACGAATTGTCAAGCAATACATAAATCACTCTGTTACCAAATAGTGTGCACTCAAACAAAGACCATTATTATCACTCGTGGCAGGACCATATATCACTACTATTACCTACTATTACCCGTGACAGGGTCGTATACCATTACTATTACCCATAGCAAGGTCGTATACTACTATTATTACCCGTGGGAAGGTCGTATACCATTATTATTACCCGTGGCGGGGCTTTAACTGAACATAACATAACAGAAATAAAATCAGATACAAAATCAAAAGTCATACAAAAAATTTTCAGATGCCACATCATATCAAAACAGAGTATTGAACGAATTCATATCATCTTACAATATTAAAACTAGATTTAAAGCATCTTCACTTAATCAATGCAAAAAATGTCAAATATCATATTTGCTCTTTTTGTGCAGTTTAAAAATAGAATGTAAAAAATAAACTCATTTACACACTAGTCAAAATAAAAAATACTTTCTTCTTATACAAAGTGTAACACTTCGCCCCTCAGAGTTAAGAAGTACATCATTTCTTTTTTAGAAAAGTCATGAGAGCTGGAGTGCTACTACTAAACCTGATTTAAAAATATATTTATTTCTTTTTCTAAAGGAAGCGCCAAGTAAAAAAAATTACTTATAATAAATAAAGTCGTTTTGAATTAAAATACTGAAATTATAAATTAGAGTGCGTGGAAGCATGTATTAAAATTTCTCAAAATCAATATCATAAAAATCATAATTTAAAATCTATGGTGGACCACGCTTAACTCTTTGGCTTGCACATCTACATAAATCGCATTGGTACCATGGATCAGAATGACCATCTGATTAATTATAAACTTATCTTACACTTGATCTTATTAAAACTTACATTCTTGTGCAACGTGAAATGCATGAGATGCATAATACATACATAATTATAATATGCGGAATAAAACATGATGAATGACGTGCATACAAATATCATGACATGCGAGGTGTGTAAACACTGGCTTCCAAAGAGCTACTTATAATAATAATATATATATAATTAGCTAACGTATGCTAATCTTAATTTGTAATCAAGCTACTTACCTTATAGTGTTGCTACCTAAAATCTTCGGCACAAAATCAATCACGGTGTTGGACTGGGTATTTTGGGATTCGACCATTGCACTTAGGGAGATTTATGATTTTTTTCCAAATAACACACAGAAGGGGGGTATTTATAGAGATCTGGGAGAGGGTGCTGACAAGTTCGAGTTTGAGTTAGACTTGGTCGCGATCATTCAATAAGAGTTTGAATTTAAAAACATGTCTAGTAGTTCATTCAATGTAGGATTAGCAATGATTGAGACTGCGTATGTGACTTCAATCAATAATAATTTTAAATTGAAATAAATTTATAATGGTTGATCTTTAAATCTTGAAAGGAGTCTAACACGTTCAATAAATAATAAACAGATTTAACTTAGTTATTGAGTTTAATTAAAATTTCTAATCAATCTCAATAATTTATCGCTCGTGAGCTTATCCAATATGGCCCATTAAATCTAATTTAGGCCCAATAAAAATTATCAATATTCCAACTTTAGAATTATTGGGTTGGATCATTATACAAAGTTTTATAAGTAATGCAGAACACATTATTGAGGTTGTTTTCATGTTTTTTTTTTGTGCAAAGTTTAATATAGGAACCTTACTTACTTGAACTCTTTAATTTTCTCACAATAGTATTAAGAGAATATCGATCATCACCTATAAAATAGTCACACGTAACTTACGTAAATTTTTAATTGAATACGCACTTCATAATTAACACCCAAGTTATACAAAATCTATATTTTCCTATTGTCTACAAATTCTCGAAACTCTAAAATATCGTCACTCCCCAAAATATTTTGACTGTCACAATATTTCTCCAAATGGTATGTGATTAAACTCTGAAGCACCTCCAACTTCTAACATCTAATTTCTCTTAGTTTTATCACAATAATGTCATTAAAATTAATAAACACTGGATCACTTACTAGCTAAGGGCATACATGTAATTTACTTTCTAAGGGGCTTAACATTTTAACAAGTGAACCAGAGGAGAGAGGCTTGCAAGCAAAGCATGCATGCGGCGTGAGTCGTGGGTTCGACCGTGAACCTTCGGCGTGGGTGAGCAACGGTGGCTATTCGGGGCGGCAGAGCATGAAAATGAGAGAGAGAGAGAGATGTAGGTAGAGAGAGAGAGAGAGAGCACGATGGCTTAAGCACCCCGATGGGGAAACTGTTCTGTTTTTGGCAAGGGGAAACTGGGACCTTTTGGACATGCGATGCTGGCTTGGGGTTCATGGCGCAGGGTAGAGACGATGTGGAGTTCCCGACATAAAACGAAGGCTGGAATAGAGGGAAATGTGGGAGAGGCTTGCATGGTGGTGGTGCGTGCGCTGGAAGACTGTGGGTGTGGGACGCGTGAGGTGTCGGTGCTCAACGGGACGGTAGGGCTGTTTGGCGTTATCTGCGACTAAGAAAAACAACGCGGAGGAGCAACTAGACTTGAGTTGCTCTGTTTTTGGGTGTGAAAAATATAGGCTTGCCTTGTGATTGCAGGTGGCTTGGTGGCTTTCTTACATGGTGGCTACAGGGTTGGCTAGGTGGTTGAGCAAAGGTTGATGTCCTAGGTTGGTTTTGTGTTGCTTGTGTTTGCTGAATGTGGAGGAGCATGCAAGGTTGTGGTATAACTTAGCTTGTTGTAAGGGACATCCGAGGCATACGGCGGTCTCCATGGTGGTGTCTAACAACATGCATAAGAGGTGTGTACCTAGGCTAGGTTATGGATAGTAGTAGCGATGGTTAAGGGAGGAGGCAGTCGATTGTTGGGGCTAGTGCTATGTGTGTGATGATTTGGTGCAGTTTGCCGAGATGCTTGCTAGGTGTTTCCTAGACGTGGGGAGGGAACGTGCATGCTGAGGGTTGTGGTGGCTGCTTCGTGCTTGATGGAAATTTATGGAAAAGGTGCAGCAATCCTAACTTGAAAAGTTTCTATGTACATGAGGGTATACATGTATATGTGTATATATATCGATAGCTAGAAACCCTAGAGGAGGAGAAAAAAGGTGAGGTAGTAACGTGCATGAGATGTCGAGTAGCTGGGCTTGGGATTTTAGAGTAAATTCTTGGGTCATTGCTAAATTTAAAAGGATCTATTTATGGACTTTAACTCATTTATTGAGTCCAAAATCATCCGCTAAGTCCTAATGGGCCTCAAAACATTTTTTTAACTCTCGGGCTTGATTGAAAATCACGACTAACCAAAATTTATAGTTCGTAGGCTTAGACAAAATTATCCAATAAATTTCAATTGAAGTTGTCGAAAAATATGGCCTGTTAAACATAATTTATGCCCCCAAAAATTCATATATCTCCGAAATAAATATTGGGTATGTGACTCATTTAAAATTACTCATTAAATCTTAAGTAGACTTCCCATACATATTAACCTCAACAAATAAATAAATACTACGCAGGTTTGGCTTAAGCTTGGTGCTGGACTGGGTGTTACGTGAGTTACAACAAAAAACTTTGAAACTTTTCTCTTCTTCTTTTTTTTCTTTTTTCTTGGTTAACTTTGAAGCTTTTCATTCTTTCTTTCAACCCCCTCCTTTAGGAGGGCATACTAAAACATCCTGGGAGTTTCAAAAAAAAAAACATCTAGGGACGCATAAAAGTAAACTTCGGACATCTCAGAAATCCAAAGGGGCTAAGCTCTACATGCTGTACCAGAGAAATGTTTCAAATTGAGAACTTTTTAATTTCCCATATATGTAGGGCCTCCCAAGGAAGGATCTTGCTGGAGTCGCCATTCTCTCTCTTTGAGATACTGCAAAAGTGGATGTGGCTCAATTCTGAGGTCTGTCACAGCACCACACCCCAAGGGGCTAGGTCTTTGGTAACCAGGAAAGAGCTTCTCCCTTTTGAGATCATCTGCACCATAAACAAGAGGAAGAGCCGGAGGCATTTGTGGGCTCTCCATGTATAAACTTGGCTTATAAGACGTAGGATTTCCCCACCGATCAAAAACATCAAACTTCGAAGCGTTCTCCTGAGCATGATACTGAACCGGCAATATATTGGCTTGCTCAAGATTGTGTTTTTCTCTGTACTGGCGAAGCCATTCAGAAGAAGTCATTAGACGTGTTGGTGGGTAATCATCCATGAAACCACGAGGCTCATGAGTAGCAACCCAACTTGAAGTGTTTGATACCTGCAATGCACCATCATAATCATTTGCTTTGCTCCAGCCTGCGGAGGTTCTGCAGTCAGCAAAGTTAGATTGAATGCCACTAAACCAAACAGCATCATCAGGCAACAAAGGAGCAGAAGGCACTGGAGGTAAGTATGTAGGAGATGAGAAATTGATGAATGCAGATTTGGGCTCAGAACCATTCACAGAACCCTCATTTTCGCCTATGAAGAGACCAGCCAAGGTTGTAGAAGCCATTTCTTCGATAGGCTTCAAAGCGTGTTTGCTATTATTACCTGTCTTCTCTCTATCATTGCTCAAACTTCCCCTATTGAGGACCCAAGCACTTAGTGAGGGAGGCCCAGCAGAAATTGGGATTCCTGACAATGGATGTGCTGAAGTATCCTTCACGTGAGGCTCCTGACGCTCGAATGACTTCTTGCACCGGGAACTATAGATGTCAGCATAGAAAGCCAAAGGATCATGCTCAGCCTTGGTTTGCTCAATAAGTAATGACATAGCTCGGGGCAAGCATTCATCAGAAGATACATTTTTATCCCCTGAACCTTTTGGAGACATTTGATCGTTCATGTCAATGGAAGTGTAAAGTGGCGCTGAGTTATATCTCGAGAGAGGTTTGAAAAGAATCACTTCTTCTTCATCAGTGGCAACAGATTTACCATTCACACAGGGGTTACTTGGACTTGCCTTCAGGATCTTTTCCCCACATTCTTTTGTGGCTATGTAAACATGCTGGTTGGGCTCTTTGAATTTCAGATCAGTACTGGGGGACTGTACTTTTTCTGATTCTTTTCTCCCTGGAAATTCACTTGACTCCCCACTGTAGAATTTTCTTCCTAATTTATCATACAGAATCCACTTACCAGAATCATTTGATCTTTCTGCAATCTTCATTGCAGCATTAGTGATGCGGCGAGCACGGAATTCAGCTCCACTTTCAAAGCTGTCTATGTGTTCCCAAGGAGTTGAAAAGTACAATGACATATGTGCACGTGCAACTGGTGCAAAGCCTCTTAATTCATAGTCTTCCCACAGAGAAGTACCATCCGGAGACATGGCTTCGCCATGTTTAACATTGAACTGCTTTAGAAGTTCAATAAACACGCCAAAAAAGTAACCCATGGCGCTTCTACTTTTTTCATCGACCCCATACACTTTTGCGTCATCAAGCATGCCCAGCAGCCACTCCACAAATACAAGCACAGCTGGTAAAAGGGGGCAAAGATACAATTGGGTAGCCTTCAGACATCTATCAACAAGGCGTCCCATGACAACTAATGCTGCTGTAATTGCAAATTGTGTCCGGACAATGCGTTCCATATCATTTTTATCTTTTGACCTTTTCACTTGTGGACCATGAATTAGGTTCTCTATAATAAAGACGAGTATAGAAGCAACTTGCAGGGCTCGAAAAGGGCCTGTTCCAGCTGAATCCAAACACCGGTAAGATTCCAATGCAGCCTTTAGTTTTGTATCATCTAGTGCCATTAAAGCATCCAACTCTCTCATAGCAGATGCAAAGGCACAAGGTAATTCCTCAAAACTGCCTCGCATTAAAAAGTAGCACAAAACATAAGAGTTCATGTAGAAACTGAATAAACCAACCCACTTCATAGAAGCAAGATGCATATGAAGTGATCAGGATATGCACAAAAAAAAAAAAAAATTCCAATTAAGCGAAAATTGTACTTTACCCAGCTGTGGGTTGAGTAGAGTTTGAATTGCCAACCTCTGGTTCAAAGAGTTGCATAGCTTGTTATTGTGTTTTTTGGGCTTTTTTTCTTTTTCTTTTTTTTGGGGGGGGGGGGGGGGGGGGCAATTCATTTGACATGCAAATTTAAAGATTTATGACAGAAAATATTAAAGAATGTAACCCCAGGTGATAGGATGTGATTTTTTAATCCACAGGTTAACAGCTCAAATTCAACCAACATTAATGTCGATCAAGTTTAAATTAACCCAAATTATTAGTCTAGAATAAATTTACACTAATTATTAAGACTCTAATTTACAAGGAGTACCTGGATTTTAGGAAAAAGAAACTCATAGTTCTGACAAGAAGAGACCATAATTCTGTTTCCACAGAGCGACTGTGTTCAGCTTTCAACATATTGCAATTTGGGAAATCAGCATTTGATTGTGATTTCGTCTGGACGTTGCTTCTTTCAGAAGGATTTAAGAAATCAAAGTGGGCCTCTCCACAAAGGGAATTCAAATGAGAAGACCTGTTCTGAAAAATCATAACAAGCCTCGAGAAATACAAAGATGTGAAAATCAGAAGCAGAGAGGAAGTGCAGAGGATAAAAATTAAACACCAAAATTATAAAATAAAATCTTCTTACCCTCTCCATGAGTAAAATTAGGTTATCCCAGGCATCAGGGAAAGGTTCTTTAACAGCTAAACTCCTTACACAGTGGTACAAAGCAAGGAACTCATCACCAACATATGTAGCCAATACCGCCAACTACAAATGATCAGAGTCGGTCACAAATGAAAACAAAAAATATACGCATTATAAAAACTGATGACACAAATCCATGCAGTAACTAGTCCTCAAGAGTGAGCACTACGCAAAGATAATGATTCGATGACATCAGACTAATAGGAAAATACCTGATTATGGGGGTTTCCACTATCTGGCCAAATCATTGTTGCTTCAAGGTAGTGGGAAGCTGCAACTGACCAGTTACGTTCTTGAACATCAGATTTTTCATACTGTTCTCGGTATCTAGCAAGATCCCCTAGACAAACTAAAAATCGATGGCATAAAAATTGGCATTTTTGCATCGTCTTTGGTTTGACAGAAGTAAACATGGCACCTTTTTTGTAAGAGTCTTCGGCGAGGCTATAACATTTTCTGATTTTCAATATCAAATTTTTGTAAAACTCAGTTGCTTGAGAAAGAAATGACTTGAATCCAGCTATATGTTTGTCATCAATTATCTGCACACTACTGGCATTTTGTGTCACCAAGTTTTTGCTCTCTCCATCAGCAGAGCATGTCTTTATTATCTTACGAAACTCATCAATATGCTTATAGTGTAGTTTCCACAAAGAATATTCAACATCTTGAACTTCCACATGTTCATGATCATTTAGAATGATTTTCTCGTAACTAGAACGGACTCTTCGATACAGGTCTTGAACATCGGAGTGCAATAGACTTTTGGTGTAAATCAATGCCCACAACTGTTTTTCTAAGTTACCAGCCTGAAAGCATCACAATTTTCAGAAGTCAGATATTAAATAAAGGCAGAAAAAGATTCCATATAATAGCAAATGCTGCTTCGGAATATTACCACAGCGAGAACGCCCTGCTTTTCTTTCTGTTCAGTCAGTGGAACTGGTGAATTAGTAGACATGATCAAAGTTGCCACAGGTTCTCCTTTGGTGCCTTATCTTCTCAAGATGAATGAAATAAATTTTCAGTATAGCTGACCTGATAATTGATTATTCGATCCATCAGATAATGAGAGGGAAATAAAGAATCAACAACTAAAAGCCAATACACATATCTTTAGAAACTATAGTTAAAAGCCAACTAAACATGCACAAGAAATTTAAACTCTTGGATACTTGGTACACTCAAAGAACGTGGAACTTCTGGAAATATGCAAATTATACGAATATGTAGCACGTCCAAACAAAGAAAATGTATCTGAGTAAACTGAATGGAAATCTCTCAGTAGCTCTTTTTTCTCCCCCTTAACCTAGCAGACTATTTTTTGTGACTTTCGAACATATATTGATCTTTCCATTGCGCAGAAATTACAAAGCCGTCCTTCTTCATGATGATATCATTACACTTCATATGTGAAACAGAGATCTCGAAAAAGAGATAAAACGCCGGTGAAATATGAGTTTAACACATGCTACACTTAAAGTACTGCAAAGACTCCATTTGAATGATACTCGAGCTAATTGTGAACGGGTTCATCTGAAGTTGCATAGCACTAACCAATCCCAAAGAAATTCCGGAGACATATGTCCCAGATAGGAATCAAATCAAATTGAGTTCGACTAAAAACAAATTCAGCAATGATAACTTGAACAACAAATGACCAAAAAGTAATTGGCACATGACTAAACTAACAGATACCCGTAAGATTCAAGGTAATCAGTCAACTAAGAGCATGACACATTCGCTGCTGAGTACTACCCTGCTACATGTCATAGTTTACACTCGAACATGGCTACAGATAATCAAAACAATTAAATAGAAAGACCCAGCTAATTGGAAGTCTGAACTTCCAACTTCCATAACCAAAGCTACCCACCCGAATTGGAAATGAGAAAATTAACACCACAACCACCACCAACATCAAACTGAAAGAAACCCACGTCCATCAAGCAGCAAAGGCAGCATCAGATAAAGTTTTTGTGATCTTTGAAGATCCAAAGGAGAGAGAATTGCATCGGATATATGAAAAAAGCCAGAATAAGTGCCTGAAGAAAAAGACACCGTACCTGAAGCGCATAAAGGGACATAACCACAATTACCAAAGCCCCATCAAAGTCGGTCGCTTGTGACCAATGTTTGAAGCAGAAACTGAAGACAAAGCAACCAAGCAAAAGCCTACGAATGGAGAAGAGCAACACGAGAGAGAGAGAGAGAGAGAGCAGCGCGGGGAAAGGAAGCTGCAATAAGAGCCAGACCACCTGTACTGTACAGTCTGTACAGCTTCAGTTTTGAAACAGACAAGAGTAGATAGAGACAAAGACCAAGACTGCTATCCGAAATCCTTTTTTTCTTTTCAATCATAAAATTTTCCTTTCCTTTTTCCTGGTGTGTAATAGCAAGATAAATCCCCTGACATAATAATATCAAAAAACATAGGAAAGAAAGTATAATTTAAGGGGACCCATCATCATCGTCGTCTTCGTCCATTTCTATGACCGAAGTGAACATAATAGCTTGTAATACAAGCTAAACCCAATCTATGAGCAAGGATTGTGCTATGGTATTAAGCTAGGCAACTTCATAATTTATCTAGCGTGGTCCATCACCGTTAAAGCTATGATTTCGTGATGTTAGAAGGGGCTTAGCCGCACACGTGTGCATGGCGAGGTGGCTGCTCGGTGGGTTGTTGGAGATCTCATATCTATCCGTTATCTAATGCTTCCAAAAAGCTCACAAAAAAAAGTAGTCTACATCATCGTATAAAATAAATTTTATATTGAAAAATAACCCCTGAATAATCACAGTGTATTAAATTAGTTCTTCCATTCAATCGTTAATAAAAAGAAATTAAAATCACTGCATAATCTGACTGGTTATCTAAAAATATATGATAATATATATACATATATTGGTTTATGTCCATCCTCTTTAAATTGATAAATACATTAATAATATATATTTTATTTTCTTTTATATTTATAATATAATCAATATTATATGAATAATTATACTTAAAAATCTTTACAACAGACATCATTTATGTGATATAATTCGATAAAAACTCAATCATACTGAATAATATTTTTCTCTATTTTCTATCTAAAGAAAAAATTCAACCACTCCACTTTCTCCAACCAGGAAGTGTCGACCTCTCCTGTCCTTTCAAGAAATTAGTCTCCTTTATATATTTTTTTCTATTAAATACAAAATTTATCTAATATACCACATTTTGGTCATTGAAATGTCACATGCGCCCTGCCATTGTGCTTGCCAACAGCTAATCTTCAAAGGCCAAGTACCATAATCAAAATGGGCAAGTGAGGCATTACGGCCACCAACTAGCACTTGTGTGGCATATATGCATGGTTGGGGCCTCCATTTTCATATTTTTCGAAGTCATCCTCATCCAGTCTTACACCGATACAATCATGTGTTTTTTATGAGCCTCATGCACCAGCTATGTTGCACTTCTTTTCTAATTGAGTATTTCCTTTGACAGCTCCTAAACAATTGACTGTACTTTTTAAATATGGACTACGATTAATTATCACTTGTCTCAAAAGTTTAAATTGATAGAAATAGGTAAATTTTATTATTTCTTTCATATCTTAATATTTCTACTCACGTATAGGTCAGATTCCCCTTAATGGATGACCGAACACGTGAAAAATTTAATTAAATGAGATAGAGTGTAAAGTTAAGATTCGAACTCAGGACTTCTACTTTGATACAATGTAAAATTATCACTTATCTTAAAAACTTAAACTAATAGAAAGAAATAGATTTTATTATTTATTATATATCTTATCACCACCATTTCAATTATAAAATTGTTGCTTCTTGGCTTGACAAAAACACATTGCGTATGTATTTCGTTTTATGCATTACATCTTTTGTAAAGGACCCGAGTTTTGTTTTTTAATTCTCGACTCTTTTTCTTCTATATTTCTATATATTTTGTTTAGAAGAAAAACAATATATACATTAAAAATAATGATAAGTGAAGCTTCCACGCCACGGATAATGTGGAGTACGCATGAGTAATTTACATGGTCGATTGACGAATCAGATCATCATATCAGAGGAGCATCTTGACCGTAGATTTAGTTACGCCAATAAATAACTAGATAATATAGCCAACATATACAAAAAGTCAAAGACTCGACGTGGGTCTACACAGCACCCATTAGGTAGGTGAATGCAACCCTTTCCAGCCACGTTCAATGCTAATCATCAAACGCTCTGTTCCAATCCAGTAGAGTACGACCAGTGTGTTCCCTACTCTACGGCCACTTGATTGGAATAATTGTGGTGATTTTCTGGAAAGAAAAATACTACTTTTTTTTTTTATTGTTCCATTCTACTGCTGTAATTAATTAATTTTTTTTAATTTTTTTTACTTAGTAATTAAGTAAATATTTTTTAATAATATTGTGATTTTTTTTATTTTTTAAAAAATATTTAAAGATACATGTATGAAAAAATAAAAATAAAAATCTATAACTAACAGTAGCTCTGGGAGCTGTGGCTCTTTTCCGGAAAATGTTAGATTACTGAAAATGATTCGGAATTTGATGGCAATGCAACGGCAGAGATTTGTCATCGTCGGTTGTCTCTGAAAATGGGTCTCTATCAGACAGAGACAACCACTTCCGACCCGTTATTTAATGTTAGTGCCCCCATGATCAACTACGAGACGTAGCTGTAGACGTAGCCGTGTGACCATGTTCCCCCTTCAAGAAAGAGTAATGATATGCATAAATATATTTTACAATATATATTTTAAAATAAAATATTTTTATAAACTGACGTTAAAAATATCTTTTATTTTAAAATATAATGATATAATATATTATGAAAAATGATGGGTATTTATTATTTTTCATCTAAAAACTGAACAATATTTATCAAAGAGAGCTTATATATACACAAAAAAGATTATAAAAAATTAAATCTATAAATTAATATAGTTTTATAAGATTTGTTAGATCTATTTTATAATTTAACTTATTATATTAAGTCATATTAATTTATAGATTTATTTTTACATAATCTATTTATGTCTATAATATTTTCTTTTATTAAATACATGTTTGAACAAGTTCAATTATGACGCGAACATGACGTCCTGTTTTTATTTTTTTCCTTTCATAGTCTTGAATAAAGATTAAGCTTATAAATCAATGGGCGTTTTGATTTCAGCCAATTGTTTGGTGAAACGTCTCTATCATGAGAAGAATTCATGATCTTGATTGAGTGACGATGCTCCTCAATCAAAGTTTAAACATTTTCAAAAGAAAATGCTATATAGTCCCTCAAGTGTACCATTGAGGTAAACTTGACTATTTTTATCTCAATTTGTCCTTCAAGGAGATGAGTAACAACATCTATTTTCAAAAGGAAAACGATACTGTATCGCCTAAGTTTATTCTCTCAATTTAACTTTTTTTATTTTTTATTTATTTATTTATTTTCTTATTGATTAAGAAAGTGATAATTAGTAAATTGGTATAATTTTAAAAAAACATTTACAAATATTTTTAAAAACGTTTGAAAGAAAAAGTAAAACAATTAAAAAAGTGCAAATGCACTAAGGGATACGCTCAAAGGTACAAGTTGTACAGCATAGTATAAAGTTTTACCATATAATTATTATTTAATCATTGTCAAAATTCAATATAACTTTATCAAATTTTTAAAAAAACATAAAAATTAATACAACTTTTCAAAGCTCAAAACAAAAATTATATTCAAACAAATTTTCAATTTTATCATATTTTTATTCAACTTTTTTATATTTCATTTATAAAAATCTAATAAAATATCTTAAAAACTCAAATCATTTCACTACTCATTTACAAAATTATGAAATATAATGTCCAAACAAGCCCTAAAAGAACTCATAATCTTAGAAATATCATCCATTTGGGACACATGTCTACCTCATTGAGTATGAGAGGTTTAAATAGTGAGTTGAGTTGAGAATAGATTTGAAATTTGAATAAAATATTGTTAGAATATAATTTTTTAATATTATTTTGTTTTGGAACTTAAAAAATTAAATTATTTATTATATTTTGTTTAAAAGTTTAAAAAGATTATAATAATTAGATAAAATAAGTTGAGATCAATTTTGAATCCAAACAACCCAGTTGATTATAATTATTGTAACTTTAAAGAGCAATCTAACTTCAGCAAAGCAAGAAATCGTTGATTTTGTCAACGGAAAGCTACAAGTGAGTTTTCTCTTGGCTAGTTGAGTGCTTGACTTTGAGAAGAATAATAATAATAATTTAGAATATAGAGAGAAATTTCTTCAGGGGTGGGTGTAGTTTTTCTCAACCCATTTTCGTTGTTTCTTATCACTCGAAAGTCTCGACTTACCTTTTCAAAACGATCGATGTGATGTCACAGAGTGCACAGCCATATATATATATATATATATATATATATATATGTATGCTGTTGGCTTGGATGGAAGCAGCAATTGTTGCTTGTTGGCCATAAATGAAGTTTCTCCTTCTTTGTTAGCAAATGGACTGCCTCATACAAAGTTGCAGTCTCTCAAAGATATATACGAGGTGTAAAATTCTTATGTAGACAACACAGGCGTCCTCTCCATTTTGACGTAGTTCAGTCTTGTTTTATATACTATTTACTTTTATATAAGCTTGGTTTATGAAGAGGAATTTCATAACAGAACAAAGAGGACCATCTGTTGGGCCCAAAGCCCATACCTTTGGGGTCCAAAAACTGTTCAGAACCTTCAAATCAACTTTGAACAGAGCCATTTCCATTGAAACGGCGAATAATAAAAATAAACAGTCAGGATCCATAGTTTACATCATATCGGTAGTGTTTCTTAAACGAAACGGAAAAGGAAAGAAATAATTAATATATTTAAGATAAGTACTTATTTGTAAAATAGAATACCAATGATGAATTGAATATGGGATAGTCTCGATGAGATTTCATTCTTGAACAAAAATCTATTTTATGATTTATTTATTCAAATTCATGACCAAAACAATGATACACATTTCAGGAATATTATCTTTGATTGAAGAAAAAGAAAAAAGAAAAGAAGAAGCATATACTCTGTGTGCTATTCCATCACGTCATTCCAAGACGTGACTTTGTTTTGCAACCTTAAAAAAACTGATTTCGAAATCGAAGGAAAAGAACGGGATATCTGGCTGTCTTGTCGATGCAAAACTTCTTGATTCCCTTAATTTCATGGCCCAGAATTGGGAGGAGAGCCGAGAGGTGCTTGACACGCGCACGTCAAATACGGCACGGACCTAGCACTATAGCACTCCAACGTTGGCTTCAAACTTTTGCGGCCCAACCAGTCTAAAATGCAGTACATGCATCAACCAATGAGTTGAATACTGTTTCGATGACCATTTCAGTCGAAGTATTGAAATAAAATATTTCGATCGATATCGTTTCGAATACTATTTTAAAATAGTCGATATATGAATAAATTATATTTTAAAATAATAGTATATATATGAATAAATTATATATATATATAAATTATATTCTAAAATAATAATATATATATATAAATTATAAATAGTCTAGTTTGAATTGAGAGAATCTAAAAATGAGCTTACAATTTAAAAAAATAAAAATATATATATATATATATAGAGGCCGAAAAATGTATATAGGCCGAAATCCGATATATCGGTCGGTACAGGCCGATATATCTGCTGAAACAGGCCGAAACAAGTCGAAACAAACCGATACGACCGAAATTTTGATCGGTACGAAACATCATACTTGTCTGTACTGGTATATTTCGACCGTACTGGCCAGTACAAAACGAAATTTAAAACTATGGCATGAACACCATTTGCACGGGATGCAATTTAATAGGTCGACATCCTCAAACATATGCTACATTTTAAAGCATATACTTCGCCGTCCTTTTATGTCCGGTTGTGGAAAACATATCCTTCATGAACCAAGCCCAAAACCGAATGCAAATTCCCCTTTTAGGTTCTGTTATGAATAATGGCCTTTGTCCACTCAAGTTTATTTTGTTCAGAGGAGTTTTTCACGTAGATCTCGTTTTTGTTTTGAAAAAATCTATTCAACCTTCACTATTCACACCACACTCCACACTCCCATCTTTTTTTTAATTTTTTTTATCAAATATATTTTTATATGAATAGTGAATAAAAAATTATAAATAGTTTTAAAAAAATAAATTCAAAAAAAATTTAAAAAAATATTAAAAAATGTGGAGTGTGGAGCGTGGAGAGAATGAATAGCAAAACCCTTTTATTTTCACCACTTTACTCAATATATGCTAAGCAGCCCATTATCCCAAGCTTGGTTGTATTTGGTTGTTCAACTAAACTTAAATCTAACTCGTCTCAAACCAATTATAAATGGAATCCACTATTTTTTTAGGTTCTCATAAAAAAAATTGAACTTATCTTAATCTTACTTTATACATTTTAACTTAAAAAATAAAACTCGTCCCAATCTAAAAAAGCTAAATCCATTTTAATAGAACCCACAAAATATTTCAATTTATCTCAACATTCAAACTAGCTAGTCTTACATTCTCAATTTTCAAAACGAAAAACCGACATGAAAGGTCAGGATGAGTAGGACATACGAATCATGAAAAAGAGATTTGAAATTTGCAAGCTTTTATTGCAGAGTGTTGTGCTTTCAACAGCCATCCTCCACCAACACGTTTATTTATTAATAGAGTTGATTTTTCCTTTAATCACGAGGGGTGGGATGGATTTGTTCTTAATAATGACAGCGAAAAAATACCCAGAAAGCCAAATACAAAAGAGGGAAAAGGACATCTAAGAAAGACCCTTGGTCCCTTGCAGAGATCCACAAATTGAGATATTGTTTTCGTTAAATTCTTTTAACCAATAGATGACAGAGGTTTGATAAGAAAATGCACTCGGTGACAAACATAGGCATGCCATATATTGTGTAGATTTTTTCTATTTATTATTATTATGCTTTTCGATGTCATTTGCAGTTAATTTTGACAAGAAGAAGAGCAAGGTAGAGAGAAAGAGAGCAAGGACAGGACAAAGAGATTTTCAAGCAGTGCACATGGGGGATTCAAAGTTCCAAATGAATGCCCCACCAACCTATGGGTGCAAATTCTACGAAATCAGACCCACAGAAACAAACAAGCAGAGAAACAAACAGACAAAACACAAAAGAGGCCACACCACGCCATGTTTTCTGGCTTTCCCATTCTCATCACTGCCCGTTTTCTCTTTCTTTCCTTTCATCATCACCAGACCCACTTCCTCTCCGCCTTCGTTTTCTGATGTCCCCATTCACAACAGTTTTGGTCTCCTTTCGAGTCAAAAAGCAGACTTAAAACAGCCTTGGATTCAAATAAAGAACCACCTTTGCATGATTGCTTTTTACTGCAATTCAAAGCTTTGTATTAAAGAACCTTGACTCATACAACTCAACTTGTAAGTTGCGAAATTAAATGGGTCCCATTTCAATATCTCATGTGGCTGCAATAGTACCAATCTGGTCATCAAGACCAATTGATTTTATTCCAGGCCCCACCCTATTTTGACCTCCAACCACCAAGAGAGAAAAAAAAAGGTTACACTTTCTCAATTTAAAGTTACAATAGATCATATGCCAAGCCTAGATTGACTGTGTAAACTCTGCACCAGAGAACAATTTTAGTTTGGACCCATCACATTACCAATGTTGAGTTTCTTTTCTATTCATTACTCTCCTTATACATCTTCCTCAGAACTATAAACTCGCATGCTTCCTAGACCACATTGGCACACAGCAAATAATGGCAAGAAAAAAACCAGAGCTTTGTAAACACAAGCACATAGAAACGAGAACCTGTGTCTGCTTTTCTTGGCATCTTTTCCTCACTCACAAATACAACAAAAGGATCAAGATTCCTTACCCATTCTTATAATCTTTTCTTTGACAGCAAGCCCAAAGCTGCTTTTGCCATTGGTATGAACAAACTTTCCCCCCCTCTCTCTCTCTCTCTCTCTCCACCTGCACTTCTTACAACGGTTATTAATGTCTAAAAGTATTATCACTGAATTGGATCTCAGTATTCATTTTACCATTTATTAAGAGAATTCAAGGTTGAGCAAGATTCTCTCAAGTTATTTATGGCGATCCCGAAAATTTTCAAAATTTGATGCTTTTTCTTTGCGGTTTCATGACCTCATCCGTAGAAATTTAATCACAAGCCCTACTCAACTAAGCTTCGCACAACTAATTGGCTAAAAAATTCATGTCAACAGTAAACTTTCTCGGAAAACAAACATTAATTTTGAACACAATAAAGAATAAGAGCCCAAAGAAAAGAAAAGAAAGAGAGATACATACATAACATTTTACGACTGAAGCAAGATGCTCTCATTCTCCGCAAACATCCAGTACAAATACATCGTTTTTTATCCTCCTCAATGCCAATATTAATACATATAAACTTACACAAAGTTAAAATTTAATTATTTCAAGAAGAACCTGAAACTCTCGGCGACGTCGTTGGGAACAGAGGCAAAAGGCGGGGCTCGGATTCCCTCGGCGTCGTCGCCGGAGAGGGGTGCATGTAAAAACCCTTCTCTTTGATCGCTTTTTCCTCAGCCTCCTCGTCTAACTTAGCATTAACATTGGCATTGACGTTGCTTTGGAAGGCGACGTAAGCAGATCGGTCAAAGGGGTCGTGTATGAGCGGCGTGACGGGGCTGAGAGTGAGCGCCGGGAAGTCGAGAATGCTCGGGGAGAGGATCTCGGGCTTACGGGGGGAGAACCCGGAATTGTTGGGAGCGAATACAGGGATCAAGGGGTTGATCTTGAGGTTATTGAGGGAACTTCGGCGCTCATAGAGCTTGAATCCGGATTGTTGCTTCTTGGGCATGATAGATTTTATGGGTGGGATGTGGGTCTTTGACGGCGAGTCGGATGCAGGACTGTTGTTGGTGGTGGGCTTGGGGGAGGAGGCGTGCCTGGCGGTCTCAGAGGATCCGGTGAGCATTTGGACGACTTGTTTGAAAGAGGAGGTGTCGGCTTGGACAAAGGTGGTCGGATACGGGTTGGCAGATTCGGATCTGGTGATGGGTCTGAAAGGTTGGTGTTGGTGTTGGTGTTGCAGTGGTGGTGGGGTCGGGGGTGGCGTGGGCTGGAGTCCATTGCTGTTGGTGGCGCTGCTGCTGCTGCTACAGTTGGAGCTACGGCTGTTGGGGGATGGCAAGAAAGACGGGCTTGCGTTCTGAGTTTCTTGGTATCTTGGAGAGATGGACTCCATCGATGCCCTCTAAAGATGCTTCAACAACACACGGTGAGAGAGAGAGAGAGAGAGAGAGAGCGCGAGAGAGAGAGCTCGCTCTGAAGAAGAAGGAGAAGAAGAGAATATGGGGCAAAGAGATGAGACGAGACTTTGTTACTTTTTCGGGTTTGGTAAGAAATGTTTTGGTGAGAGTCTGTGATTGCGGCTCAAACTCCACACGTTGCTTCGGAGTGTGCGAAACACGTCCCAAAAGAACAGGAGTCTGTTAAGTTTAAGAGGTGCTAACATGCCAAACTACAGCTTTTATTGGTTTAGGTTTTATATGTTCGGAATGAAGCTCCGTCACTGCTCTAAACCGTGACATTTCAACTCCTTGGGATGAGTCCTTTATCCTTCAATCCACTTTTAGTTAGGCTAACGCTATCAAGAAGGAAAAAGAAAATATTTATATTTGTGTAAATATTTTAAATACGTTAAAATTTTTGTACACTAAATTATTCTGTAAACATCACTTAAAAAATAAAACATTTATACAATAATAATTTACTTAACAAAAGGGCTTTTTTATTACCTTAGTGGCGTTTAAATTTTCTCACTCTATTATTTTGTTTATTTTCCAAAAAGAAAAACATAGAGAGATTGTTTAATTAAACTTGACATCTGGACACCACCATAATTATCCATATAACTCATTTAATTATTAAGATTTGAATTTTAAAATTTATTATACTTAAACACAAATTTGAGAATATAATTTTACATCAAGAATTATGGTTCACAGTTGCATATTAAATTGGACTAATTAGGAAAAAAGAAAAAAGCTATAAATGAAGGGAACCCAAGCCGCAGAAACTGAAAAATACGCGCTTTTAGAAGCTGGAGAGAGATATTCGCCAATCGAAGAAATCGTCAAAAAAAGTTTCAAAATTTCCCATTGACTTTCGGAGCCCTTGAGGCTGACTACAGTAGTTTAAAATAAAAGAAAAAAAATAGTTCCACTTGGAGAATACTATAATATTGGATATACCGTATACGTTAACACCCCGCTTGGACATTCAACGTTTCATCTTATTTTATTATTATAATTTTTTAAAATTTTTATATAAAATATAATAAATAATTTATTTTATTTTATTTTTAAAATATAATAATATTAAAAAATAATATTTTATTTAATTTTTTACTTTTATCTCAATTTACTGTTACTTAAATATGAGCAAATCAGAAATTAAAGATGTTAAAAATTTGTGTAGATGCTTCCTAGGCACAAAAGTAGGGTGTTTCCCACTTAAGTTGCTAATTAATCAACCCATATCCGATGTATTTTGTCATACACAAATTATTAAGTCCATGGCAGCAAAGATATTTGCGGTGCTTTTGTCCCCCACGTAATTGTCACCCATCTAATCATTTGGTCGATAAGAATGTATTTAGCCTAAGTACTTGGTATCTGGTCCTGTCCTTGCTCATTTAGATATTTTAGCACTGCATCCGGGATATTTCGTGAGTTCCAACTTCCATGATTAACAAGCAATCTTCATTAAATGTCAATGATCTCCGCTATTTAAGTTTCTCTTCTTTTTCCCTTTATGTCAATCTGGAGAATGTAAGTTTTTGACACCAAAGGAGAAAGTCGAGAAAAACACCCACACTGGAAAACAACTCGCGTCTGCCCACTCATGTGCGCAGGTCCTGCATCATCAAAATACGACAGTCGATGGAAGAAAAATATGTATAAATAAAGTTTTCACCAGAATTAATGGTGGCTGTTTATGTCTTTGAAGTAAAATAAATAAATAAACTACACCACAGAAACATCCATTGAATCTGGAAATCAAATGAGGTAGAACACAGCAATCAGGGCATGCACACTATAAAGCAAATTGATCCGGAGATACCGGCTCCGTTGATCATCATATATCATGAATAGTATTAAAATAATTTATAAATAATAATAAAGTAGTATGAGAATATTTGAGAATAATTGTATTTACAAACAAACAATCTTTTGTGAAAAAAAGAGAGAGATTCACTTAAATAAATATTTTCTATAATATAATTTTTTTTTTCAAAATCACTGTTTACGTGATCAGCGCCTAACCTGTGTATGCTTCCAGGTCTTTGCCAGTACAATCAACAACATTATTTTCTAAAGGGCATGTAGTTTTAACTAAGATTACTCAGCAAATTAACAAAAGAACCAGCTTGTACGACTTAACTGCTTAATTAGAACTACCACCATATTATTAGGTCGATAGAGCTTCTTAGTACTCTCATTACTACTATCGGATCACATGACTAAAGGCAGCAATCATTCATCAAGAGTTACTTTGCAACCAAATGTGGTAGACATGGGTTGCTCAGCCAATTCTGAGAAACACAGTTCCTTTCCGATTTCTGATTGCCCAACTCATACATGCATCCCATCCCAGATATAATATATATTCTACTTTACATATATATGCCTTTAATAATTACTCTCTTATTTTTAACATCAAATCAAAGGGTGGTTGTCTTTGATGATCTATCTCTTCTTCTCAAATCTCGGACCTATACATGGAACTCAGCCAGTACTGATTGCATATATATAGATATATTACTATACCAGTCAAATCATAACCCTACTGCACCAAACTTCCTTTGTCATGCAGAAGTGAGCTAGCAAAGACGCAAGGAACTAGCTAGCTACAATATGACTCGGTAAAGTACTTCTACCGATTACTTTTATAAATCCAAACTCCAAATTACTGTTCATCTTCTACCAAAAGATTCCAAAACCCTTGAAATGAGAGTTCCAATCTTGGTTGCCAAGTGTAGCCTAGCCTTTGTTTGCAGAAGTCAGAATAAGACTAGTATCCATCCACGTTGTATTTGATACTCATTGCCAGGACCCTAAGCTACAGTAGTAACAGGAAAAAGGTGAAGATGAGAGGTGAATCCAATTCTCGTTCTATTATGTAATATAAAGTACTGAAAGCAAATGCTGGGTAGAAAATATTGTGAGAGGGACCACATAATTCTAAGTGCAACACTTCCCACCAGCCTGAGGAGGTGTTGTCATGGAGGAGACTCCATTTATGAGTTGGACAGTGCCAGATGCACCAACTGGGAACACGTTTACAACAATTGTGATTCCACTGAATTGACACGCACACATTTCTGAGACGCAAAATTTGTCCCAATATAACATCAAATAAATAGTACCTCATCAATAGATCTGATATTTGAAAGGAAATTAAAAATAATTTCTTGGGTGCATGGGTTGGTTGTGGTATATGCATGTTTTCATGAGTTTAGAATATTACTGTTTGGTCAGGGAAAAGAAACTTCTGGCGTCAATGAGAAGGATTCATTTCTTCTTTCCTTCATTAGATCATATATAGTTCTTTGTCAGTTTGTCTTTTTTTTTTTTTTTAAAAAAAAAAAAACCTCATTTACTTGGAAAGGGATTCGGAGTAGTCTTTAACCATGTTTGCAGACCATGAATAATAAGATCAACAGTAAACCATCCCCTTCCAAATGATGACATCTAATTATTAAGCATGGATTTATGGTAAGAAACCTTAGTGGATGATGGGCAGAGAATAGAACCGATCGAAGAGCCAAGGATCGATGCGCGCGCGCGCACATACATATATGCATGTAAACAAGTTGTAATCAAGAAGCAGGAGAGCATCAAATTGGCACTTTCCAACTTTAACCGACACCATCAAATTGCCAGGGTTATTTGGGCTTCTTATATGCATCATCCTAAATACGAGTTGGTCCATGCAGTGCACTTGGTGTGGGAGCACATGATTCCCAGCAAAGGTTTTTCTTGGGCCAAGCCCACGGCCACAGATTAATTTAAACACCTAGTCCATGAATATTAGCTCATTACTTTTTGGGTTACTGGGCAGGCAAGAGAGAGAGAGGGGGGTTTTTTTTTTTTTCGAAGGCAAACCTACGCTGCCTTTTGGCGTTAAAGCATTAGTCTAGACTTAGCACTCTATGGATTTTGTAAAACTCATTTTTATGTAAAATTTAAAGAAAAGTAACTTAAAAATACCGCCAATGAATCATCTATTTTCAAATTTATTTTACATTTTACTATAGTGTTCAGCTACATTTAGCATGAATTATTCACAAATATAAAAATATTTTATTTATTTATTCTCTTTTCATATACTTTATCTCCCACAATAATTTCTCTCTCTATGTACTTTTTTTCCAACAAACTATTAAATAATGTAATATAAAGAAAAAATAGATAAACGGATATATGGTATATTGTAAAAGTCAGTATATAAAATAGAAAAAGTAAGTTTTGGTGATGTATTTTAAAGAATAAAATACATAAATCATTGGGAGTGCTCAATTCTTTTACTATCATTTTATTATTCTTAAGATCTCGTTTAGATTTATAGATAAATTGATATGATTATAGATGAGTTAAATAAAATATTATTTTTTAATATTATTATTATTTTAAAATTTAAAAAAGTTGAATTGTTTATTATATTTTACGTGAAAAATTAATAAAGTTGTAATGATGAGTTAAAATGGGTTAAGAATCCAAACTTGAGCTTAGACTCATTTGGATGTTAAACTGAGTTGAATTGAGATAATAAACTATTATTATAATATTATTTATTATTATTATTATTATTTTAAGATTTAAAAAAGTTAAATTTTTTATTACATTTTATATTGAAATTTGAAAAAATTATAATGATAAATTAAGATGAGTTGAGATGGGTTGAGTAACCAAACGTGTCCACGGTATTTATTTTTTCTTTTAAGTATTTTTTTTAATATCTTTAATTATTAAGAAAAAACTATAAAAAGATATAATTTTATTATTAATACTCACTTTCTTTATCGTTAAGTAAAAAAAAAATTTTAAAATAATTAATTAATTAAAAATAGTAGTAAAAAAATAGTAAAAGGCTATCATTATTAAAAACGTTAATCAACTCATGATCGTCCTTTCCAGCCTGTCTCTCCTCAACATTAAAGGCGTTCCCTATTACACGTGTTTAGCACGATTTAGGACAATGAAAAATAAACGGAGAGAGAGAGAGGTCTTCAAGTAAAGGCAAAATTAGTAAAGCAAAGATGATAGCAATTGTGATGATAATGTAGGTCTGGGGCATGGGCGTGGCATTGTTGTGTCTAGAGCCATCAGACAGATCATCATTGAATGTCAATCCGGAGTAGGACCACCACAATGAAAGTAGTAAGTATAAGTTCCTTTTAGTTTGTTTCATTGTGTTGAGAGAGATCTTGATGCATCATTGAAGAAGTTCTTTTACTTTCATTATGATTCAAGGATCACGCTTACACCTATCACAGACAAAATTAGTGTCGGCGATATTTTAATTTCCTAACAAATTATAATAAACCTCTTGTTCTCTCTTTGATTTTAATTCAAGAAATAAAGGGAACGCAATCTTCAGTGGTTGACGTACTAATTAATTAAAAAGAATATTTGTCGGTAAATCCAAGCTAGCTTTTATTGATGTATATATATATATATATTACGATTAATAATAATTAATATTTTTCAATTTTACGTGTACGCTGTTCTTGTCACATTTGAGCCAGCTATCATTTTTGTAGCTAGCTAGGCCATGTAACATGAGTCGTGCGATAAGATTGTAGACTTGGAAGTATACCGCTTGGAAGTTGAAAACGCAACAAAAAAGAAGCTTGCGAAGGGCATGCAGCAGAGCGTCAGGTCGAGCTAAAGATAGGTAGGACTGTGAAGAGAAAAGAAGTCCGTGATCTTTTGCATGGATCGAGCTTTACGATCACTTAGGGGAATCCTATGCCCTTTATTCTAATACAGTACGTTTTCTCTTAGTGAATAACAGTTCACTGATTCAAATTTTCATGCTAGAACGACGGTATCAACGGTCTAGTTTCAGTACTGTGAGGCCCACTCTGCTACGTACCATCGAGTACTACTTATCAACAAGGCATTACGTGACCTTACTGATCGGACCTTCAGGAATCCAATGGCATTATGGCAGAGCTGCTGCTGCATGCCATGCTGAAGTACAAAGCTCGAAGCATGCTTCCTCAATAAAAGCAACTTCGTGTCTGCCATATGACACACAAAAAAGTATTGGACCGTTGGGCTGGCTTTTACGAGAGAGCACTAGAGGTTAAAGTTGCACAACCTCACACGTACGATCCACTGGACTCATTTATTATAATACAAACGTAATCCTATTGATATCATCAATTTATTGTTAATTCGAAGTACAAACACCATACCCAAATCATAATAATCTGGGCAAGTCTAAATCATGAAACAGTAGACACAACCCTAGTACAGTACGCGCGTGTTCACACAATAGACATGATATATTCAAGCCGCCCTAAACATTTTAGTGTGGGCATTTGGGTTCAAAAGCGAAAGGTCCAACGGAGTATAGAATAAATGGGAGTTTCTGATCTGTTACAAATGGCTTTTCAGGCTTGAGGACGGCACCCTTGAGACCGTAGTGTAAATTAGAAGGCTTGCTGCATGCGGCCACCGGCGATGAGACTAGGAAGACCTTACACTTGTGCGCGCCATAGGAAGTGATGGTCTTGGGCGCTGTGAGGTAGAAGTAGCCGTTCTTGTCTGTTATGGCTTTATGGATCAGTCCGTACTTGGTGTTATTACACTGTAGCTTTACAATAGCACCTGCCAAAATAACAATTGTCCATTAACAGTCATGCATGTGCAGCTGGGGAAAGCGTGTGAGCAGGACCATACGTAAAGTTACTTCAGTTTCATGACATTTGTATTCTAATTCCATGATACATAATAAATACATGAAAATCTGAAAGACGATGTCAACGTATTAGTCTAGTTCATGCCATTCATGGGTGTCAACACAACAAGTAAACAAAATAGTTGCTCTTAGCACGTTGTATGTTTGGCCATGAAAAAATTTGGGAAATTTTTCAAATTTTTGTGGGGGATGTGGCTTGTCAGCCATGTATGACAATGAGAAACCAAAATCGTTCAAAATAATTTCTAAAGTCTACAGGAAGTGCAAGTACTAATATTTTTCTAACGAGATCGTCTAAAATAGAAATATAATAAATAATTTAATTTTTTTAATTTTTAAAATAATACTAATATTAAAAATAATATTTTAATACTATTTATTTATTTAAAATCATCTCAATTCAAATTATTTTCCATATAAAAAATAAAATAATGTTGTAAGAAAAAGCATTTTGTGAAAAAAGTCGACAAGTAAGCTTTGGGAGTTTGAACAAACCAAGAACTGGTGAGGCGCCTAAAAGTGTGTCAACCCCGGCATACTTGCAGGACTTGCAGTAAACAACACCTTGAACAGCTACAAAGCTCCTTGGTGGGTGGAAAACAGGTGAATGCGCCGGGGGATGAACCGGCATTGGGGGATGAGCCGGCGGGTGGACTGGGGGGTGAACCGGAGGGAGGCTAGGAGCATGGTGATGAGGTGGGTGACTTGGAGGGTGAACCGGGGGGTGGCTTGGAGGCAGGTGAGGTGGAGGGAGACTAGGAGGAGGATGAACCGGTGAGTGACTGGGAGGGTGGCCATGGTGGTGGTGATGGTTCGGGGGTTGAGCTGGAGCTTGACTCGGAGGGTGGCCATGATGGTGATGGTGGTGAGTAGGAGGGTGAGCGGGTGGGTGACTCGGAGGCTGAACGGGTGGATGACTCGGGGGATGAGCATGGTGATGGTGGTGGTGACTAGGGGTCTCTGCCGGTGGCAGAGCTCCATGCTCTTGATCACCAAACACAGGGTAGCAGCTCACCATTAGTACTGTGAGCTGCAGCAGCACGAACCCATTCAGGGCAAACCCCATTTTTTCTCTTGGCTTTTCTAGCTCAGAGGGAAGCTAGAGAGGAGAGAGAGAGAGAGAGAGAGATAGAGAGATTTGTGCTAGCAGAGATGTTGAGGTCAGGTTTCAAAGGAGGTGATTTATAGAAGCCTAGCCTTTATTCTCTCCGGTTTTTGTTGATAAAATCTTGTTTTATAATCTTGTGGGCCAGGGGTTATTAGGAGGAAGAAGAGAGAGATGATCCGGAGATATATTTTTGTAAATAATAGTAAAATTATTAGTTAAAATTAAATAAGATTAATTTCATTTCATGTCTTATCTAAACGGGCTTATATGTTAGAAGATAAGTTTGCGGAGAAAGGTAGGGTTCAAGTTTGTTGATAGTGATATGGGATGAAATTATTTTAAATAAAAGTTAAATAAAATATTATTAAAATATTTTTTTAATATTATTATTATTTTATAATTTAAAAAAATTGAATTATATTATATTTTATATGAGAATTTATAAAAATTATAATAATGATATAAAATGAGATTGGTTGAGATGGTTTTAATATCATTTAGCCTTATGATACTAGATGAATAGAAGTAAGATATTTTGTAAATAATAATAAGATAATTTGAGTTAATATTTTATGAAATTTATAAAAATTTAAATAAAAAATATTATAAAATTAAAATATTATTTTTGTTTATAAATTTAAAAAAGTTGAATTGTTTTTATTTTTTATTTGAAAGTTTAAAAAAATTGTAATCATTAATTTAAAAATATTGTAATGATTAATATGAAAGTATTTATATTTGAATGATATTTGAGAATAAGAAGAGATTAAAATTTTAGAATATAAACTTTTTCTTCTTAGGTTATATTTGGTAGATAAGATAAGATGAAAATTTTTAAAAATTTTATGAATAGTGTTAAGATGAAAGTTTAAAATATTATTTTTTTAATATTATTATTATTTTGAGATTTGAAAAAGTTAAATTAGAATTTAAAGAAGTTGAATTATTTATTATATTTTATATAAAAATTTAAAAAAAATATAATGATGAGATGAAATGAGATTTTTCTTTACTCCCACACATAACTTCTTAGAATGATTTTTTTCTTCTCTCTCTCATTCTCCAACTGTACTTAATACGAAGGCGACGAGTGATTGAGATGTGAACAAGTGCCTGAGAGGGTCACATGCAGATGGAAAGACTAACCAATATTTGGAAGTAGCACATTTTGCGATGCAAATGTAGAAGTTTCCGAGGTCATTGGGGTACGAACCCCCTATTTCCATTTTTCTATTAAGCTCTATGATTTAGCTAAATCAGAACACATTTACCTGCTTAATTAAAATTAAGTTGCTTAATTGAAAGTTGTTACGACCTTCCTGGAGCTTAGATTACATGGGAAGGAATTTAGCAGGGGAAAGAAAAAATAAACAGAGTAAAAAGGAAATAAAAAGGTAAAAGAGATGTTTGGCCAAAATGAAAAGCAGAGAGAGTGAGTACTCGATGAAGGAAGAGCACTGAGCAGGGCTTTGATGGCTGAGAGAATAGTGTACGTTACGAGGAGTCAGGCTTGTTTCTTTCACTTTTTACCCTTCCCATGTATGTAATCTAGGTTTGGTCATAGTCTCTCCCATAGAGTGCAGTGCTCTTTTTATATCAATTAATTAATTAATTGGTCGATAAAGCTATGCCGAGGCCAGAGTGTGCATTTTCTTTCTCATATACCAATGCTAGGAAAAAAGAGGCTCCAAGAAAGAAAAATGCTTTAAAAAGACAAAGGAAGTCGGGACAAATTTTGGGTTGGACCGCCGTAACTCAAATTGTATTTGCCCCGCGAAGTAAGGATGCATATGTTTTAGGCACAGTATTTAATTTTCCAATTTTTTTTAGTTCAAAGTTTTCCCTGTATTTTTTATTATTTATTCATTCTGAAGTTGAAAATATTAATGTGATGTATGGATAGTGAGATAAAATGAGATGATTTTAGATAAAAATTAAAAATTAAATAAAATATTAGAGAAATATTATTTTTTAATATTATTAATATTTTGATATTTGAAAAAATTGAATTGTTATTATATTTTGTATAAAAATTTAAAAAATTTATAATAATAAGAGAAGATATTTGAGAGTATTTTTGAATGCAAACAAATCTTAAAATGTGGGACAGTGGTAGACATGAGTATCATTACATACCTATTCATAATTTTTCCTGTTTATTATTCCTGTTAATTAGTATATATGCGGTGAATATCATGAAGCTTTAAATAATGCCTCCCATTTCCTCAAAATAATAATAATAATAATAATGCCTCCCACGTCAGCTTTTTCGATCGTTGTTATAAAGTTCCCTCTTTTTTCTTTGCTTTTATTTTTTGAAAAAAACAACATTGAGAATAGAGCAAATTGATTCCAAAAAATAGGCCATTCCTTTGTTTTCTCATGGCTATGATATTAATATATAAATTAAATAATAAAATTGATTTAATATTTTAAAATAAGTAGTGATTTGATAAATAGAGAAATTTTAAGTTCAAATCATAACCTTACAATCTATTTAATTTAATTAAATATTATAAATCTATTGAGATGACAATTAATTTAAATTATTCTCCACTTTTCATTGGGGAAAGGAGAGTTTCTTAGGGTAGGTTTATTTGAGGTTCTTAGTTGATATTAAAGTGGTCTTTCTTTTCTAGATCTCAGATTTACTGTTTACTATAATTTATGATGGGAACATGGGAGTGATCCTTTTTTCCTGGTTGTCGTCGAGACATAACGGGATCAAGAAGTAATGAGACAGGATGAGCTGGGTCAAACATCCGAGATCAGGAACAAAGGGTTAATATTCTACAAGGAGTGGTACTACAGCCACTGGCCATTGAAAAATATCCCCAAGAAACGTTTTAAATAGTTTTTTTTTTCTTTTATTTTTTTTATAAGTAAAAAAAAATTTACAACATTGTTAAAAAATACTTCTTTAATCATTAAATAAAAATAAAAAAATTCGAAACACACTTTTAAGATCCAAATTCGGTGGATTTAGCATTTCCGTTATGCAAGTATTGGTTTTTCTTTCACACGTTGTGATGATTGTAGTAGCTATAGCTAGTTAGTCACGTTCGATTGTATTGGGGTTGAGAATTATAGAGTTAGCTAGTTTTGTTCTATTTCTTCTTCAAACAGTCACGTTCTAGGAGACCGACTAAAGTCGATGTGATCAACGAATACAAATATATCTATAAAAAAACAACAAAAATTAATGTACCATTAAAGCTATTGATTTAAATATAAGTGCGTAGATCCCGTAACTTATTGGCTCCATGATTATTTCATCGCAAGTTGGTGTGAATGATATATCTTTTATATTATTTATATGGTAAATTCTAACTTATAAGCGATTTAAATTTTAAGCTTTTTTCTAAATTAAATTATATTAAGTTAGCGGTGTGAAGTTTAGAAGATGTATTTTTTATAAAGAATTTTATGAATAAGATACTATTCACTTTCAAACACCATAATTATAGGTTTTATTTTTTTTTAGGTGATGAGTAGTGAATAATAGCGGATGAATTTTTGTTCATTTTATATATTGACTTACAAATATAATTTTTTTGTTAATGAAAGATTATATAGAGTACGGTAGACCAGGCTAACAGTCTCGTTCGTTTTTACAGATGAGTTGAGATGAAAGTTAAATAAAATATTGTTATAATATATTTTTTTAACATTATTTTTATTTTAAGATTTGAAAAAGTTGAATTGTTTATTTTATTTTGTATGAAAATTTGAAAAAATTATAATGATTAGTTGAGATGAGTTGTAAAAACAAACAAGACCGAGGATGAGGAAGTTGCCATTTAATTGTGATAAACCTTGTGCTATATATGGTAGATAAGGTTACATAATTAACCTATTGTAATATCTCTTATTGCAATTTAGCTACATATATAGACACATTAACAATATGTGGAAAAGGATCTGCCAAAAAAAAAAAACATTGTGTGGAAAAGGGTTTAAGAATTTGGTCCTTCTTTTGTTTGTCAAATAGTTCTTTAATCTTGTTAATTATTTTATAATGTATGAACTGTCGGGTCCTCAACAGTATTTACTCATGTCGAATCAATATATAAATATATATAATTTATCTTTATCTGACTGATTAAAAGGTGATTAAAACAAAGATTATAGAAAATCTTCCTCCAATTCTCTGCTTCTAACATTAAAATGTGATTAATGTGGGGTCCTAATGTACAGTAATTACTAATGTCGTCATTTATTTGCTTGCTGAGAGTTTTTGTACATCCTGTGTATTCACCCAGACTCTGTGCTCTTCCATCCGCACCGCCAAGGCCCTAAAATTTTTAATTGCCTTTCATTATGGCGGGTTTCGGGGTGTGTTTCGCATCTCAAGACACTTTTCTAAGCTTTACTAATAATGTGGGGTTGACATGATTTTTTTTTAAAAGACAAAATGCATGGAGTTATTGAAGAAAAATTGCAATTTTTTTTTAAAATTTTTTTGGATTATACTGTGTTTCTATGTGAAGACTCAAATGGGCATTGTCATCCTAAACCGGTGCCATCAAGTTATCAACGCTTACACAGTCTTGGACATCAATTTCCTCGACGCCAACCTCATCTTTTTAAGTCGACAATATTATTGTGCTAGTGAGTGGTGAATGCCTTTTTGCTTTTTTGTCTAAGATATTAGTGTGTCACATGAGTATTGCCTTTTGTTAATAGTGAAAATTCACGAATCTTCTTCAAATTCATCACTCTTCACTTTAATAAAAATATTAAAAAACAAATAAAAAACGTGAAAAAAATTATTTTCTCCTTATAAAAAAACCTTATTTACATTATAACTCATTCCCTTGAAAGAATTGACGAAACAAAAAAAATATTTTAAAAACATAACGAATGGCTGTTTTCGAGATTAACCCAAATAAGGAGGAATAGTCGAATAGAAATGGTCCGTAACCTTCCCCACTCCTTTTTTGGGGCGGGGGTCAATCTCATCCATGTTATATCTGCAAATCTCACAAACCTCGAAAAACTTGAATCCCAATCCCAATCCCAATGTCCTCTCCCAATTGCTAGTACTAATATTTGCTGTAAAGTGCTTCAGTCCTTGACTCGAAACTTCTGTTTTAATATTGACCTCATCATAATTCTAATCCTAAATGGGACCCTAACCAATTGCGAATTCTTTTTTCTTTTGAGTTCAAACTCCCAATCATGCGTAGTCCGTAATTTTCGTGCCCAAAAGCAACTCACAGACCAATTGCGTTAGCCAATTATAATCAAACCCCAACATGGACAACCACACATAGTATGCATGTACGAGGAGGGGAGGATGCGTAACGGTCCTGAAAAAGTTGGATGGAAGCCACCATTTTCTTTGTTTATCTTGTTGCACAAGAGATAATACAAATTAAGCAAGAGTGATTTTCTTTGGATTCTTCATGCATGTAAAACACTCGTTCTCTTCTTTGGGTTCTTCTAGCTTGTTGCACGAAATTTAATTTTTTTTCCCTAAGCCCAGGCTCGCTCAGTTTAGAAGTTGAATCGAGCCCAAAACTTGAGAACCAGCCCCCGACGGAAATGGGCTCTCTTACCAATCACGCTCTCTCTCGAATACAAGAGAACCGAAACCCCGGGTCCAAGATAAAAGACTCAGAAATGGAAAACGACTTCTTTTTGTTTCTGTTTCTTGATAGCCTTTCCCAAACAAGTTCTCAAAGGAGAAGTTGTCAACTTTAGACAAAATTGATCCAATGTAAGGCTGAAATGTGAAAACCAAAACGTGGCATCTGAACAAAGCAACGGTGCGATTTTAATTTCTAGACCCACACACAATCCTTCAAACTGCAAGTAATTAAGAATCAACAGAGTTTTCCAAAAATGTAAGCTATAAAAAAGTCGTGTCTTTCTGCTGAATTGCAACAACGGTTTGCAAAACAAAAGGGGGTAAAAAAAGAGTACTACCATGTGTACATATCTGTTTCTCTGCCGGCAATATCAGTGCCAATCGCTTCTTCCTCAGCAGAGATGGTTTGATCTGCAAGCACCCATCCAATATTTAGCAATCAACAACATAATTGTACTCTGATAAATATGCCAATAAAAAAAAATCAACATGGAAATAACTGGCAAATTCGGTTCAATTGGGGAATCGAATGTTGGGGAACCTCTCCAAGGCAGGGCCTTTCAGACCCACCCCTGCAGAGTAAACCCCAGTCCTGTGCACCACACCCTTGAAAGTTTCCCTACACGGAATTGGTTAAATAGCTGCCTTTTCACCAAATGATTGTTTGCATCCATGAGGTGTTGAACCTTGGACCTTGAAGAGAGTGATACCCCAAGACCAAAACCTTCACCACTTGGGCCAACCCATTGGGGTTCAATTGAGACATTTGTTAATTTAAATCTTAAAAAAGAACACATTATACTGCTAAAACTTGGCAGAACAGCATCACTATCGCCCAACTGTTTCAAGATGCAGCAAATAAGACCATGGACAAACGCATAACAAAGGAAGAGATCAAATCCCAGGTTGAATCCACCTCGGGAAACTTTAAATCTGATGAAGACTTGCAGGGCAATGGAAGGTTGTCATGGCATCTGTAGAGTACTGCATTGAAGCATTTGCTCTATAGAGCTTTCATTTGGAACTTGTTACATACTGCTGTTGGGGTAGAGAACTACTGCACTCTTATTCTACGGTAGAAAACTATAAGTTATTTGATCATCGTGAGTAATCTAGGCATGATTATGAGTTTCATCCATTGCCAGCTCACAGGGAAAAATAAATGAATCAAATAATTCAGAACTTGAGTATTTTAGTACTTTTTGAGTCCTGTAAGGCTTTTTTAAATGTCATACTTCTACAAGCTAATTTTTGGTACTTTTTCAGTTTCTGGAAGATTACTTAGCCACTGTAGAAGTCTCTAGTTGCTTTTAGAGGTTTCCCCGAAGCCTAGAGATGACAGGAAATATTCATGTTACTTTGCCACTGGTGGTGTGGTGTTAGTCTCATGTTGTTTCCGAACTGTTAACTAGTCAAGGAATAAACTCCTTCTGTATGCATCAAGGTTACTTGGGTAGCACCCCTTTGCACGTTTTAAAAACAATCGACTTGCTAAAAAACACATTTCTGTTGCAGCCATCTTTCCCTGGATCACATGTTTGGCCCTTGGGGTTCAAATGAGTAGAGTACTTCGACTATGCACAATACATGAATTTCTTTTCCTCTTTCGAGATTAGTCTCTCTTGTACACAACTTGTGCACTTGGAATGTGCATTTTGAGCTTTTCAATGAAATTTTTACCAATAAAAAAAACTCAACTCACCCACAAAGCTCACACAACTGATTTCTAGTCTGCGGGTATGTAACATTCAAAATGAGTCCTATTTTAGTTAATATGCTCTAATGGAGAAATCCCATAAGCCTGACTTTGCAGTTCGGTAGATTAACCCAGTTTTTGGTTGTATTCATGTACCTCAGGGCACCGAGAAAGTTCTTAATTGCTGGCAAAATTCAAAACTACATTGGGGTGGTGAAAGTTTTAAAACTTTTGCGAGATGCTTACGTAGAGTCTCTCTTAAAAATAACGTAATTTTGAACTATTGCACTTGTCGTTAAAAAATAAAAATGGCTGATAACAGGTACGTGGCAAGTGAACTGAACTGAACTGAAAACCATTACCTTTAAGGTTGAGCATCAACCTCCTTATCTTCCACATCATTTGTAGCATTATTTGCCTCGCCAGCATCAGCATCCTCCACGGGAGGCTGAACCTGCTCGTCCTCTGGCAGCGGTTCCTCTACATAATCATTCTCGAACGCATCTGGTGGCACCTCATAGATCCTAACCTGCGGCTTAGACGGGTCCTTTACAAGCACATACTTGCCCTCATTCAATTTCATGCACAGGTCAACAATGGACTTCACAATCCCCCACATATTCAAAGTGTTCAGATTAATCTGCCCCGCAAACTCCCTCGGCTTGTACCCAACAACCGCCAATATCACATGGTTAAAATGATCACGAGGATGAACTCGCGAGACATACCCCAATTTCATCAGATCCGCGCCAGCTAGCAGGGCTTGAGAAGTCCATTTCGCCAACTTGTTCGCATTGTTCTTCAGCTCGGTGGCCAATACAGCACCTCTTTGAGTCTCAAGCTTCTGCCTCCAATCAACACCAGAGTATTTGGGATCAAACTCATTGAGCGCATTCAGGGTGAGGAAGGACCTCTGCTTGTTCACCTCGACCACACTCTGGACCTCACACCGCGCCACCAAGTACATATCGTTGTCGAGCTTCCACCGCCTATACCTGTACGCCACGGAAGCGACCTCTTCGCCTTCGTTTGCGAAGGGGTTGGACTCGTCAAAGGTCACCTTGTTCCCATCCCTTATCAGAACCTGCTGAGAGAAATTCTGGTTGATGTACGCGGCCTCTAGACCGAGCGAGTGCGCGGAGTTGATATCGTCCTTGGCCTCCGGCAATGGCTCCTGTGAGGTCTCGTGCACCGAAAGCAAATCGAGCTGCGAGCCGTCCCTCTTATCGAAGAACAGCTTGTTTCCAACCCTCTGAACAACAATGTCCCACGAGTAAACCGACCTCGGCGAGCACATGAGCGTGGAGAGGATTGCATCGGTGGCGAAAACCGTTGCCTTGTCCTCGTTAGCGAGGCGGCGGATGACCGGATCATCTGTGGTTGTAACCTTGAAGAAATTGCGGTTCTTGAAGCGCTCGAGGCGACGCTCGTTTTTCGGAGTGACGCGATCGTAGGAACGATCATAGAACTCAAGCGCGCCGCAGAGAAGGAGGTCCTCCGGTTCGGGAACGGAGAAGGAGAGCTTGGAGAAGGTGGAGAAGGGGATCTGATCTAGCATGTTCCACTCGGGTTGAATGTCCACAGAGGACTTGAACACGGCGGCCTCGCGGCGCTGCGAGTTGTTCGAACGGTTGAGGTGGTAGAGACGGTCGCGGCGGGCGCGCTCCTTCTCGGCTTCGCGCTTGCGGGCTTCCACCTCCTCGTCTCGCCGCTGAGGGAGCTGGCGCTGAGGCTGGAACCGCCATTTAGGGCCGAATCTCGGCTTCGGGGGCGGCTTGCCGTCGACGAGGCGGAATGAGTCATCATCGGCGGAAGCGGGGAATGAATCGTCATTGGAGAAGTCGAAGACGGAGTCAGAAGGGTTCTTTGAGCGGGCCGGGTTGTTGTAGTTTCGGGTCCAGTCAGCGATACGGCCAAGCTTATCGGAGCGGGAGAAGGGGGCGAAGGGGACATTCAGAGGGAGGTTGTTGTTGACGTTGCCGGAGACGACGGTTGTGGTAGCGCTGGTGGAATCGGGTGGGCCCCATCCGTCGGGGTTGAATGGGACCGATCCGACTTCGAGTCCTACCATGTTCAAGGATTCGTGTTGCTCCTCCGGTATTGGATCTGAGTGCCAAGTGAGGAAAAACCGAGTGAAACCCTAGGCGACAATTGAAACCCGAGGGTTTTGGAATGGGGAAAGGACAGAAAAGAAATTCAATCGAAAAACCTGGAAAATTTTAATCATCCATAGGGCCTGGTTTGTCTCGATGGACAATTTTACAACTGTTGGGTTTATGTGTTGTCCACATGTGCCTCCGGCCCAATGGGCCTACACTTTTGAGGGAACTTTTCAGACAGCCTAGGCTTATTATAGGGCACCTCATAGGCGGGTGTATTAGGCCAGGTCCATAATGGCTCGATTGAATAGGGTATAGACTAGCATTTGTCCCATACTAGGAAAAAGTCGGCTTGATTAGGTTTTACCACGCATTTTGGCAAGATAAATTTATTGGAAAAGTGTTATTAACCTATAAAATAGAACTCATTCTTGAAAACTAGCCTATAAAATAGGGGTGCTTAGGGGTTTATAAACCATCAACCAATCCCATACTTAATCAATGTGAGATCGTAACAACCACCACGCTCCGCAGTCGACGTCCACGGTGGTCCCCGCGCTCACACGCGCTGGTTGTGCGCTAGGTCCTTTCCTAGCTCCGAGCGAACACTACCATGTCGGCATCACCCCCTATGCAGCACAATAACCATCACAACATGGCCGTAGACGTGGGGTAGCTCTGATACTATTTGTTATGAACACACTAGGTATAACTCACCATTAAAAACTAGCCTATAAGGGAAGAGTGCTAAGGAGTTTATAAACCATCAACCAATCTCATACTTAGTTGATGTGGGATCGTAACAAAAAGGGCCTTTCAATTGAACAATGTGTTATAATTTTCCTAGAATTAATCAAACAACGAGTAGTGCTGTTTGAAAAGTTGAGGATATAATTGTTATGAGTTACGCAAAAGATACAATGTGCTAAAAAAACATATATCTACCTTAGTTATTTAAGTGTCTATGCTGATAAACAGTAATTTTTAGTTCACTTTTTTGTTTCCAATTATGCTCCTTATTTTCTCATAAATTTCCATTTGTTTTGTCTTTTGCTTCCTTTTACCGATAGTGTTCGCTGCCTTTTTACGCTGGTTTTTCTATAAGTTTATCTCTTCCACAGCTTTGCTTCCTACTCGCAGTGTTCCCATAAAAAACGACCTCTCTCTTTTGTATTTACAGTGTCCCGTGTTTCCCAATTTCTCACATAAAGCTTTCAGTGCTTTAGCATTTGGACTGGAATTCTTCGATTCAATAGAGTCAGCAAGGAAATTCTTAATTGAAATATGGGATCGATCAATCAATGTTGCAGTTTCTTTAATATGAAATATGGGAGTTGAAGTGTCTAATACTCCTTAATTAACTGTTTCTCATCTTATCTTTTCTCATATCTCATTTTTTATTCTCGTATCATCTCTCATCTCTTTTCATCCAATCCCGTCTCTTATCTCATTTCTCATATAATCTCATCTCTCATTCTCATCTTGTCTCATATCTCATTCTAATCTCATATCTCTCATATCATTTCTTATCTCATCTCATCTCTATGCACTAATGACATAATAGTACTAATTAAGCCATATATATCCGAAGCTAGCTGATCAAATATTACTCCCTAGATCCAGATCATCATCATCCTGCATCAGTAGCTAGCTAGCCAGGTACTTAGCCAGAGAATTATAAATTACAAGCACAACTTATAAAGTTATCTCCATCGCTAGCTATTGGCATTTGATGTTCAATTACTCTAATTTCTAGCTAGCTAGCTAGCTGTAACTTTTAAGTATATAATTTCTTCCTATTTTTTTCATCAATTAAACCATGATCTCCAATATTTATAGATACAACATCAACATATCATTCTCTACTTCCAAATCCCAATTAAGCAATATATATATATTTCCTATAGTATTCATGTCCTAATTAATTGTAATAATCAACCACTCTTCAGTAATAATATTCGTTAGATATCGGCCACCGAGCTACCAGCCTAGTACGTACTACGTACGTGATTTCATCAACATTATAATAAGTACTGTTAGCTAGCTACTCATGATCATGGTAATGATATCTATATCTATATATATATATATATATATATATATATATATATATATATTTCAAGTTCACAAGAACTGATCATTTACATTGATCACTAATTAATCTATTAGGAAGTCGTGTGGAAAATCTTAAAATAAAGCATGCTGAACAGAACTTAATTCCAAAACAAATAACAACTTAATTAATTATTAGTAACTTCAAATATAGACAAACACACTTCATATGTATATAATATATGGTATATCATATATATTAAATCACGATCGAATTTTTCAAAAGTACCATGTAGATCAGCTTATAATTTAATCATTTAAATTTATTCTCTAACATGTCATCATGCTATATATATATATATATATATATATATATATTGTTCAAGTAGTACTAGTGCTTAGTCGATATATATCATGATCATGATTCATACCCAAACAAGCTGTACTATACCATGCATTCAGTAAATTATGGATGTCGAAATCAGGATCATGAGTACTAAATATATATGTCCAATTTGAATCATTCAAACTTCTCCATGAGAAGATATATCATGTGATCAGCTTGCTTGTAATTTAGACGCAAGTGGATACAAACACATGACATGCACTGATGTTTTTTTTATTGGGCAAGCATACAATGTTATTTGAATTTTGAACTCATATTAATTTTAACTTGCATTAATAGCAAAAACGGTAACATGCATAACACTAATTGGGAACATAAGATTTATAGTTGCCAGAGAGCACTGAAATCTCATCATGATCGATCGATTCTTATTTCGTCTTATGATCATAATCATATATAGTACTTCAAATCACATTGACATCGCTGGCAAACTTCTTTAGTCTCTCAGATATTCTTGCAGCTTCATAACCCATCGATGCTGACTCCCCAACCTACAGATCAATATATATGAAGCCAAAAATAGGTTTATCTTCAAATTAACAAACAAACAAACGCGAGACATTAATCTTTCGCAAAAGAGGGCTTGAGATCAGGGTAAAATAATAAAAATTGCCTACCTTAGCATGTATTGTGTGGAACACTGTATCTTCAACAACACTGAAACCGGCATTAATAATCTCAGCTCCTTCTTCATGAAGTACACGAACAGTCTCCTTGAACACGAAGTGAAAATCCAGCCCAGTTATCACAACCACCTTTAACGCAAAACCTGCAATTTCCTGAATCTCAATTTGTGGTAATCTTAACCCCACCGTCACTCCGCTATTTGTGCTTGCGTCTGGCCTTTCAATTCCCATTAAGCTGTCTTTCTTCTTCTTCGTTTCCTCCAAGTTTGTCTGTAGCTGCTTTATATAGTTTGCAGCTTCATCTAGCTGATCCGGTAGCGATGCGGCCACTTGATCCTGCGCAGCCCCATCAAAAGTTCATGATCATGATGATCATCTGTTACTGTTAGCAATAATGTATAATATGTACATGTGTTGTGCGTGCGTGCTTGAGGGGGAGGGAGAGGGGGAGGGAGAGGGAGAGAGAGAGAGAGAGAGAACTCTTGAACTTTGATGGGGGACAAGAGAATAGAGCTCGGAGTAAAGGGCCTTCATATGATTTCTCCTATTTCGCTCTATGGTCTTTCGATCAGTTCTGGATGACGAGCTAGGGTTGTTGATCTCCATCGATATGCCAAGTTTTAGCTACACGAATGAGTTAAAAGCAGAAGAAACAATCAAATTCATCTGACTTTTTAGGCATCAACTTATTGAAATCTTTTTGTCAGACTCCAAAGCCAAAGGTGATAACAATATTTAAATATATATTATCACGTGATTCACGTGCCACTGGAATTTCTTTGAAAAAAGAAAAAAAAGTGGCTGATTTCAGAGGGTGGTGGGGATGACTAGTACTTAGTAGTTATGCTTCATGTTTAATTTCGGCTGCATGCCGATATTGTAGAAGACGAATTTCGTAAAATTAAAACTAAAATTAACTGTATGAATTTCGGCTTTACCAACGTTTTGCATATTTATCAACAGGAGTAGTTATAAATTTATAATAGTCCGCACGGTTTTCTTTTGTCAATGTTGTTAATACCGGCCAGCATCTTAATTTCCTGTGAAAAATGCATGTATGCAGTACTATATTATATGTATATTTTTTTTATTATTTTTAAATTCCATCAATAGCAATTAAATTCGATGGAAATTGACTGACTTTGCTTAATTAATTTCAAAATATTACAGTCTACCCGCTAGCTGTGAATAATAAAATTCTATGTTGTTGGAAAAAAATAATTAATGCAAATTAATGAAGAGCAGCATGCATCATTGCTAAAAGCCATGTCGATATGTAATTTGTATAGGCGCATGCAATTAATTACTCAGAATAATTTCGTTTTTCCAATTTTCAAAATTTAAATAGTACTGATCATGACCATCCGGGCATTTATTTCTACTTATTGATCTTTATGTTAGAGAACACAAATCAAGCAGCTACAAGTCGTTAATTATTCTTCTGCATTTGTTATATTTTGATTGTATTTTCTCTTTTACTTTATTACCATTTACCAGCTAGCAATAGGACAGCTAGGACAATTCTGTTAGTTGGTTATGATTTCTTTCTGTACATATACCATTCTTTTGCTACAGACGTAAATACATTGAGCATAATACACCAGAGGAAAAGTTTTCTTCTCCATCGACCCAGCTCTCTATTTTTATTCTTCTTGTTTTTACTTTCTTAGAGCACTCCTAATAGCTCTTATAAAATACAATTTTTTATATAATATAAAGAAAATTGATCAAAAGTAGCTTCCAATAGGTTTGTATCTTCTTCTTTATTTTACAATTTGCAATAGTAATTCTCTATATGTAGAGAATACTATTCATCCTTTAAAATATTTTAAATTACTTTTTCTCTCATTTGATAGTTGTTTGGTGTTATGAGTTTTATTTGAAATGAATAAAAAATATTAAAAAAATATATATTTAAATGATATAAAGAAAAAATAGATAAGCTGATGTATGGTATATTGTAAAAGTCAGTATGTAAAATAGAAAAAGTAAGTTTTGATGATGTATTTTAAAGGATAGGATACATAAACCATTAGGAGTGCTCTTACATGATATCACAGAGCCATTGAGAGCTCGAATTCATGGAGAACCTTAATTCATCTTCCCCACCAACTTCTCGCAACCCTTTTTCAGACCTTAACACAAACACCTTCACCCGATACTTAAATCTCAGTGACCCATCCAACCCCTTCTGCCTCGACCATGGTGACAGCCCTGCCATCACTCTTGTTTCGGATCTATTCACTACAGACAACTACGAAACTTGGTCTCGTGCCATGCGCAGGGCTCTCCGTACGAAAAACAAACTTGGGTTCATCACTGGTTCCCTTTTGAAACCAACAGACCCATCCGATCCTTTACTTGAAACATGGGAACGCTGCAACGACATGATAGTCTCATGGATTCAGAACTCAGTCAGCTCTTCTATTAAATCCAGCATTGTGTTTGTGGATGACGCCAAGGAAATATGGATGGATCTTCACGATTGGTTTTCCCAGCAAAATGGCCCTCGGATCTTCCAACTTCAGAAAGCTCTAGCAGGTCTTCTTCAAGAGCACGATTCCGTGAGTGTGTACTATGGAAAATTAAAAACTTTGTGGGATGAGCTTTCAATCTACGACCCATTACCTGTTTGTAATTGTGGCACAATGAAAGTTCTCTTGGACAGATATCAACGTACTTGTGTTATTCAATTCCTGATGGGGCTACACGAATCTTACTCCCCTGTTCGTGACCAGATCATGTTATTAGACCCCTTACCATTTCTTACAAAAGTCTTTTCTCTTATACAACAACAGGAACGTCATCACCTTATGACCACCAACATTCCTTCTTCTGAAACCATGGCTTTAGCAACCAGAAAACCTTATCCCACCTCAAAACCCACACCTAAGCCTAACTTTCATTCGACAAGAGAGAGGCCTTTTTGTACCCACTGCAAGATCAATAGCCACTCTATGGAAAACTATTTTAAGCTTGGCAATGTTGAGGTCCTTGTTTGTACCCATTGCAATATGTCTGGTCATACAGTTGAACGATGCTACAAGCTGATTGGTTACCCTCCAGGCCACAAGTTCTACTCCAAACCTCAGACCTCTGGTGTCCTTGCTAATCAAGCTACTCTCTCTATTAATTCTGACCTGGATGGTGATAGTGACGAAAGGGTAGGCCTAACCAAGCTGCAGTACCAGCAACTTATAGCTTTGCTCCAACCCAAAGAGACTTCTCTTGCTGCTACTGCTCTACACTCGAGCAGCAACTCTCCATCCTCTCTGCTTCCACCTTCATCTTCTAAGATGTCTAGTAGTTCATTTTGCCTATCTTCACACTCACAAAATTCATTTTCCAATTGGATTCTAGACACGGGTGCTATAGACCATATGGTCAGTAGCACTTCATTTTTCACAAGCATCACTTCACCTGTTTCATACTCTGTTACTTTTCCAAATGGCAGCTCAGCACCTATTACTAATATTGGTAATATCAAATTAACCGACACAATCACTTTGAGTAATGTGCTATGCGTACCATCTTTTTCTTTTAATCTGATTTCAGCAACCAAATTGGCTGCCTCTCACAATTGTTGCTTACTTTTCTTCTCAAAATATTGTTTCATTCAGGACTTACATTCTTAAACAACGATTGGGAAGGGTGAGCTAAGGAATGACCTCTACCATCTACTATGCACAACAGTCCCTCCTTCAGCTTTGGCCACTTTTCTTTCACAGCACTCTCATCAAGATATTCAAGTTTTTAATTCTGTTACATATACTGTACATGGTTCTGACCTTTGGCATTATCGCCTTGATCACTTGTCTTTATCTCGATTACAATTGATCTCTGATCCTATTGTAAAGAACCATATTTCCAATATTAATGACATGCCTTGCACTATTTTTCCTTCGGCTAAATTTCATCGTCTTCCATTCTCAAACAGTTCTCATGCTTCCTCTCGGATATTCGAGTTGATACATTGTGATCTTTGGGGCCCTAGTTCTACTATTGCTCATGATGGTTCTAAATTTTTCTTAACAATAGTGGATGATTTTTCAAGAACAACTTGGTTGTATTTACTTGGAACTAAATCTGAAACCAGAAAGTGAATTGAATCTTTCTACAACTTAATTGAAACTCAGTTTGGCGTCAAAATTCAAGTTCTAAGAAGTGATAATGGTGTTGAATTTCAAATGAATGATTTCTTTAATAAAAAGGGCATCATTCATCACAAAACTTGTGTTGAAACCCCTCAACAAAATGGTATTGTTGAGAGGAAACACCAACATTTATTAAACGTAGCCTGTGCTCTCAAATTTCAAGCTGCTTTACCTTTAGAATTCTAGAATGAATGTATTTTGACAGCCACTTACATCATCAACAGAATTCCAACTCCACTTTTGGCAAATAAAACCCCATATGAGCTTCTCTTTAATACTAAACCAACTTATGCTCATATGAGAGTTTTTGGATCATTGTGTTTTGCAGCAACCATTTCTAGTGGTAGGAAGAAATTTGACCCTAGAGGTCGTCAATGTATTTTCCTTGGTTATCCTTTTGGAACTAAGGGATATAAACTTTTAGATCTTCAAACTCACTCCATTTTCATATCACGGGATGTTATCTTCCATGAGCATATTTTTCCATTCCATACACCTTCATCCATCCCTTCTCCACTTCCTCAACCTTCTCCCATTTTCAATTCTCACATTCCTGCTCCTTGTTGTTTTCCCACTAATCTTCCTTCCCCAACCTCTCAATCTAGTGCTGGTACCCCTCTTGATGACTCTGCCAGCTCTAGTTTACCACTCAACAACAATTCCTCATCTCTTTCCCCGGGTCTTTCCATTGACACAACCCATGACCAGCATTCACAAAGCCTCCTTCGAAGGTCCACTAGACTTAGGACAGCACCCAAATACTTACAAGATTTTCATTGCCAACAGGTGTTGCTTAACTCACCTCACCAATCAGGTTCCAAGGTTCCTGCTGCTTCTCATGGTAAGTCTTTTCCTTTATCTAATTGCATCTCTTATCAAAATTTTACCCCACTTTTTCAAGCTTTCACTTCCTCCATTTCAATCCACTCGGAACCCACATCTTATAAGCAAGCTTTAAAAGACCCCGGTTGGTGCCAAGCTATGGAAGCTGAAATTGCAGCTTTGGAACAAAACCATACCTGGACAGTCACTGATCTGCCTGCAGGGAAAGAAGCAATAGATTGTAAGTATGTTTACAAAGTAAAGTTTAAATCTGATGGTACTGTGGAGAGATTAAAAGCTCGCTTAGTAGTTAAGGGATACACCTAACTTAAAGGTATTGATTATACCGAAACATTTTCACCAGTTGCAAAACTTGTCACCATGAGGTGCTTGCTTACTGTTTCAGCAGTTAAAGGATGGTTTTTACATCAATTTGATGTAAACAATGTTTTCCTCAATGGTGACTTAATCGAGAAAATTTATATAAAAAAACCACCTAGTTATGACAAAGGAAAACCCAACCAAGTTTGCAAGTTGCACAAAAGTCTTTATGGACTTAAACAAGCCTCTAGGCAGTGGTACTCAAAATTCTCTTCCTCTCTCATTGAATTTGGTTTCACTCAATCCAAAGCTGACTATAGTTTGTTCACTAAACATGATGAGTCCTCTTACACTGCTTTATTGGTTTATGTGGATGATATTTTAGTTGCTAGTACCTGTCAAAATTCTATTGATTCACTCAGATTTTTTTTTAATCACAAGTTCAAAATTAAAGACCTTGGCTGTTTAAGGTATTTTTTAGGCCTGAAAATTGCTCGATCTTCTCAAGGCATACACATATGTCAAAGGAAGTATGCTTTGAATATCTTGGCTGATTCAAGTATGCTTGGTTGCAAGCCCCTCAAGCTTCCCATGGATCAGAATTTTAAACTAAGCAAGGATGAGGGCACTCCTCTAACTGATCCAAGCTTGTTTCGAAGGTTAATTGGGAGATTGTTGTATTTGACAATTACAAGACCAGATCTTTGTTTTGTTGTCCAACTCTTAAGTCAGTTCATGGATAGGCCGACATCTTCTCATTTGGCAGCAGCTTACAAAGTTCTCTAATACATCGAAACAGCCCCTGGTCAAGGCATTCTACTCTCCTCTTCTTCTCAATTATAGCTTAACGCATATTGTGATTCAGATTGGGCATTTTGTCCCAACACTCGTCGCTCCACAATGGGTTATTGTATCTTTTTAGGCGATTCTCTAGTTTCTTGAAAATCCAAGAAACAAACGGTCGTCTCTCGTTCTTCAGCTGAATCTGAATATAGATCTATGGCAGCCACATGTTCTGAATTAACCTGGCTTCGTTATCTACTCACTAATTTTGGCATCCATCATCCTCAAACTGCTCTTCTTTTTTATGACAATCAAGCGGCCCTCCACATCGTTGCCAATCCAGTGTTTCATGAGAGAACGAAATACATTGAACTTGACTATCACTTGGTTAGACATCATATTCAAGCTGATTTTGTCACTACAGCTCATGTGTCATCTCAAACTCAGATGGCCGACATATTCACAAAAGATTTACCCTATCATCTGCTACACTCACACATGCTCAAGATGGGAATAGTAAATTTCTATTCTCCATCTTGCGGGAGGTGTTAGAGAACACAAATCAAGCAGCTACAAGTCGTTAATTATTCTTTTGCATTTGTTATATTTTGATTGTATTTTCTCTTTTACTTTATTACCATTTACCAGCTAGCAATAGGACAGCTAGGACAATTCTGTTAATTGGTTATGATTTCTTTCTGTACATATACCATTCTTTTGCTACAGACGTAAATACATTGAGCATAATACACCAGAGGAAAAGTTTTCTTCTCCATCCACCCAGCTCTCTATTTTTATTCTTCTTGTTTTTACTTTCTTACTCTGTACATATTACGCATATCATAATTGCATGTGTTATGGAGTACGTTATCTTAATATTAATTATATATGTATCGAAGGTAAACTACTGAACTATCTAATGTTAGGTCATTCAAACCCTAGCTAGCTGCAACTGCATGCTTGAATGAACAGATAAAATGCATGCATGGAAGCCAAGCAAACTCAGATCATATGTGTTTGTTTATTCGATCCTTCTTAAAGTTTGTTGTACATATATAGATTGTCGCATAGACCCCAGTTAAAATTTATGCCCAGTAAACCAGCTTGCACACAATTAATGGATATTCAATTACTTATATAAATCATTAATAAATCATTCATTTTCTATCTAATAATATTGTTTGTTTTATTGTTGAAATATTGCGCGCCCTGGTAAGAATGATAACTTGGAAATAGCACCGACAAAGCCATGATGTTCGTTGATCAAGCAACAAAAAGATGAAAGATCATTGACAAATGCATGCATGATTATCCATGACCAAAAGCTTATAATAAAGAAAAAAAATCCCTTCGACGATCTTGTCAATTGCCTGCAGGCATCAATATCATGTACGTGTAAAAATATTGCATTAAAACTGATGATATCAAACGATATTTGTTTGGCTCGACTTTGACTCTGCGCGCGTACCGCGCGCAGGCCGCAGCTAGCCTCGTGAAACATGCACAATTATTTAAGCAGCCGTACTATTAATAAAGCAACCGGCCAAGACATGCAAATATTGTACACACTTTCGAATACAAGACAATATTATTGTCAAACGAATTTAATTGCTAGGTATGCATACTACAACTGATATCTTCACATTCTCAATCATCATTAATTTGATATTCCATCGAGCTCACAAATGAAGGATTTTTCCTATTTTTTCACGTGTACATTTGACTTGATCGATCGATCGCTCATCGGATCAATACATGCCGGAATTAATCTCATCGGGTTTCTTACTCTTTTATCTTGAAGGACTCCTCCATATTACTGCATCAATACTGATCTAGATCAGACGTTCATGGACTTGATTGGACCGAGTATCAGCTATTTAATTTTCCAGAAACAACTGCCTCACTACGCACGCCATATATGAGTGATGAGACTCATATTGTACTGCTATTTTACAACGTTCATTTCCTTCTTAAATTCAAGATTTGGGTTTCGTCAAAATTGTATCGGTTTAAAAGTACTACTAAATTTTCAGGCACCTAATATTGATATCCATAATCCTTTGGGTGCATGGTTAGTTATTAACTTATAAGTTCTGTCCACATAGCACAGTATATATATATACTATATATATGTACACGTACGTGGGTAGTAGTACTTGATGAGGCAGTGAGGCACAAGCCAATGCCGCAATATCAACATCGAAAGATGATATGTATATATATATATATATATATATATATATATATATATATATTTATATATGCATGTGTTCTATTGCCTGCCAACTGGTCTAACTTACTCTTTATGGATCACAACCTTAGAATATGGTTCTGGTCGTCGTTGACAAGGTATATATGTGCAGAAAACTTCAAGAGCACTGCATAAAAAGCATAGATAATAAAAAGAGAGCGAGGCTAGCTCTCTACAGACAATAATCACGTCCTTGAGAGGAGGAACTAGATGGGCCATCTCACTTTAGAATTTTAGGTAAAATGTGAGGCAGAGAATCAGACACATCCTCTTGCTTCTAAATTAAAACAATCTGAATGCTGTTCCAGCTTGTGGGGTTTTCTTTCTGATTTTTTTGAAACAAAAAGTTGAAAAGTTACAAGATACATCAAGAACTTAATGTTATAAACTGTAAATAAGATTTTTGACATGTTTATAAAGAACGAACAATCCTTTCTTATAAAACTAGTTTTATGAAATGAGTTAGGCCATGAATTTTTTTATGATATCAAAAACTGTCACAGGACAAATGAGAGACTATACTACTTATCCAGTGATAAAGATCAGAAAAAAATACTAACCTGCACGTGAAGGGGTATTGAGAAATAATCTCACATTACTTGTGAACAAGATCTTAGGCATGTTTATAAGAAATGAACAATCTTCTCTTATAAAATGATTTTATGAGATGAATTAGACTTATAAATTTTTTCAATTTAATATAATTGATACAATAACTTTTAAGGTCAAGATGATGGTTGACCACGAGAGCCCTCTTCCTCCTTCCTAATGAAATACCTTTTATTTGTTTATTTTATTTTAGTGTACACGTCTGGTACAAGTCCAGTCACGACCATATATGTTTTAGAACAGCAATAAAATAGTTTATTTTTTCTCTGAATTAATCTCGTACTAACCTTATAAACCTTGTTTTTCTTTTTGGGTCCGAATTATAAATAAAATACCTTTTCATTCCAATTAGAAAAATAAGAAGAGACAATATTCCAACACATTCTCACAGATTGTCAGGCGGATTGTTTTTTGTATTGTTTTTTTTTTTATTATTATTCGAAAGCATAATGATCACTTGCGTACGTGGCAACATATGTGCCATATTGAGTTGGGAAACTTTTTTTTTTTGGACTTTATTATGTGGTGATTTAGTACTTATTTAGATTTAGAAATGAGATTATTTTAAATGAAAAATAAAAGTTAAAAAAAATATTATTTTTTAATATTATTATTATTTTAAAATTTTTTTAAAATTAAATTTTTTATTATATTTTATATAAAAATTTAAAAAAATTATAATAATAAGATGAGATGAAATACTTCCTAGATCCAAATGGACGTAAGTAAATGCACGATCGGGTTTCTGCTCTAAAAGTTGGTTGGATTAGGGTAGTCGTTAGTCAGGTCCAATACCAATAAAAGGACCCCAAGACTAATTAATACATAAATAAAAAAACATATATAAGGCTTAGCTCAATTACTCAAAATTCGATGTCCCTATTAAGTTTAAAGTTTTGGTAGGTACGTAGGCAATTTCTTAGAATTGAGTACAAAAAGTAGAAAACAATAGTAGTCTAAACTCTTGTGAATTCGTGAATCCCACTTATATTACTGACGTTTCTCGCTTCTATTCGATTCTTGTTATGCTAATGACACTCGTTGTATTATTATACGAAAGAATAGTACAAACTACAAAGACTAGACCTTTGTTCTCTGCATTGGGTCCTTTGTATTTTAACCATACTTTTGAATTCTATTCCGATCTAGTGTAGTAGACCTTGGTTCTCTGCATTGGATCTTCATTCTGTTTTGTTCCAAATTTCGGTCTGTTTAGTTGGCTAATTTCAGACTACATCCGGTCCAGATTATTTTAAAGGAAATTGTATATTTTTCTTGAGCTTAGATGACATTTTTATAAATTTTAAATTTAAATGACATTCATGTAATTTTAAAATCTAAAAGAGATTTATATAATTTTTTTTGAAAACTTTAAATATGCCTCCTCATTCCCTTTCTCCTTCTTCTTTAAATCTCATTTTTTTTAATAATTTATAGGCTCTTTATTTTTTTCTTTATTTTTTATTTTGTGTCTCAACTCAAGTTTGTGATGTTTTAGTATTATCTCTATATTTTTTTAATGTTTTCAACGTATATATATTTATTTTAAAAATTTTTAATTCTTCCACATATATATATACACACACATACATATATGATAGACAATTATTTATATATATGTATTTCCTTTATAAATTATGAATTTATATATATATAGTTAATCTCAGTACATCAAAATATATCAATATTAAAATATTTTATTCTAATATTTAAAATTAAAACCATTACCGAAACCAAATTTAAAACATTGAATTTTACCTTTCCTAACGACGCACCACGGCCTTCTTGCTCTTTTGTTTTTATTTTCATCAAATAAAAAATAAAAAAGGAGAAGAAATAGTGGAGAGAAATGGGTGTTTTAACCGTGAGTCATGTCCCATGGCCAGATTTCACCAACCATTTGCCGCATTCAGCTTAATTTAAATAATAAAAAAAATGTTATATGCTTTAATGATCTGGCATTTTGCAAACAGTTTTCAACTAGCCAATAGGCTCCTTAGTCCTTCCTACGAGCTTTCAATCAAGTTCATCACTGACAATTGCGTTGCACAAGAAGCCTATAACTTCTGAAGGAGATGGAGTTCCTCCCAACAATACATTTTATAGAGACTCGTCCCAAAATTTGGAAGCTGACTTGAATTCCATTCGATACAAAAGAAGACCTTATTATAGAGGAAGAAACAAATTGAAGATAGATGCACATCCATACTTATTATTGACAATATTGAGCTCGCGTCAGTATAATTGTAAGAATTCTTTTTAATTATCTTCTGATCCACAATTCTGATGGGTGTGATTGTATAAAGAAAAATTATATTTATAATCTAGTGTAGATAACACCCTTATAAATAAAGTGCTTATATATATGGCATAGTTTGGTTTGAAAGAGAAATTATAAAATTCGAATATTACAATTTAAAGCTTACCATTTCATCGATGTAGATTATGTACTTTATACATCGATTTAAAAATAGAATAACTCTCATAAAAATTCCAAAATGATTCTGCCATGACGAGATTTATCATAAAAAGACATTATTGCTTTAATAGAATATTTCAATTTTTACCACCTCTTATATGATATAAATAATATGAAAATTTCGAAAAAAGTGATAGACATTAGGCAAAGGATTATAACAACTCTAACCATGTAATTACTTCGGGATATGGCTTCGAATCATTTGTGCTTTCTGCACCTTTTTTTGGGGGAAGGTTTAGGCTACGTTTAGATGTTGAATTGAGTTGAATTGTAAATTGTAATATTTTGTAAGTTTTATTAAAATGTATTTTAATTTTTTTAAGTTGAAATGATTTTAACCTTTTAGATTAAAATGTATGAAATAGGTAGAGATGAGTTTAATTTTTTTAGAAGAAGTTAAAATAATAATAGATTCTATTAATAATTAATTTAAAATGAATTAAGTTTAGTTCAACTGCTTTGCAATACCGTACAACTGCAGCGTTTAAAACAACCCCTTCCTAGTCCACATTTGTGGGCTGCATTGAAACTGTCCAAGTTGCATTTTGCACGAGGCCCACGTAAACCTCATACAAAATAACGTACAAAATATTCCATCGACACAATAATATCGACTGAATTTATATTTACCACGGATTCAACTGCACAAAATTTGATGGGCTTTTTCTTAAAACTATCCGAGGCCCAAGCAACCGCTTTACGTGTCATGCAACTTGAGAAGAAAAAGTCAAATTTGGCACCTTGGTATTGACATTTGACACTAAAAAAGCAACAATCAAACTAAGAAACTTGCACTAAAATTCAACGTGATTTTCGCGGTCAGCTAAGCAGTTGCATTGTATCTGCACCAATTAGGGTATCCTCCACCTGCTCACCGGGAGTTATCGTCAATTTTTATAGATAAGATGAGTTGAGATAGAAATTAAAAATTAAAAATTAAATAAAATATTGTTAGAATATATTTTTTTAATATTATTTTTATTTTAAGATTTAAAAAAATTAAATTTTTTATTTTATTTTGTATAGAAATTTAAGAAAGTTGTAATGATTAAATGAGATGAGATAAATTGAAAAATTTTGTTAAAATAAACGAGGATCAGCTTCATGCATGCTCGGTGAGTGCATATAAATGCATGCTCACCAAACTGTAACAATTTGATGTGGGGATCTGAAAAAAATCTCAGTGGGGATGATAGATAGATCTGCAATGGTTTTAGCAAGAGAAAATCTAGGCAAAGCTGATACAGAGGAATTTCATGACCACCAAAAAAGCAGAGAACTCATTCCATGCACAAACTCTGAGAGGACAGTTTCATCCAAAACATGATTGAATGAACCCAGTCTGTGCTCCTAATAATATCTAGGTTATGGAACAGACACGGAGAGAACGTGAGAATGTCAGCCACTACTGATCCTTTTCCTTTTCTGGTCATAGATCCTAGTACCCATAGGTTGATGTAACCAGTATCCTAGAGAAAAGACACGGACAGATCGTGTGTAGACCATGCATGTGCATGTTTGTTTATGCTTTTATGCATGTATATGCATTTACGCGAAAGGTACGCTACTTAAGACTATAGTCACATGTATAATCGTATAGGACTACTGTCATCACCACCAATTTGATGACATTATTTATGGGATAGGGGTCAATCCATTTTGCTTGACCCCAAGGGCAAAAAAGGTCTTAAAATGTGTCATATGAAACTAACATACACCAGAATAACTTGTTTTCAATAATACTTGTAAAAAATCCCTACCGATAGAACCCATTATGTTTTCATTTGGGGTTTGGTCTTTTTCTTCTTCTTTTTCCCCCTTCTTTTTTGTAAGTTCAATTAAAGAAAATCAACAATGATTCAAGCAAAGTGGTGTGAAAATAAAATATTAAGATGAACCAAGTGTCTCAGGAGGGGGGCACACACTAAGCTGATTGTCATCCGTTTCGGAATTTAGTGTAAATAAAAGACATTTTCACGCCAATGCATGCCTACTAATCTATTCATTCAGCTTCACATGAATGTAGAATAACACAATAAGAGAGGCTTAGAAAACAAACCCTCTTTTAATTACAATGACCTATTCAGCTACAAAAGCCAGGTCCTATGAAAGATTCATGTGAATTTAGGTTTAGGCATTGATGAACTATTAGGATGCACGGGACCAAGCTTTTGGATCCAATGAAGAAGCCCTTTCTTATGATCTTGGCAAGTAGGATTTTGTACCAGATTTAGGGTTCCATCACGGGCAAGTGAAGACTCAAATTGCTCCAATACCTTCACAACCTGCCAAAAATCTGGCCTTTTCTCCGGTTGCAAGGACCAGCATTGCTCAATTAAAGCTCGCATGGCAGGTGGACAGTCCCCTGGGATAACAGGTCTCAAATTCTGGAAATGCAAAATTTACCGGTGTTAGCATTGCTTCCATAAAAACAAATCTAATTGTGATTCACATGAGTTCGGTAACATGGGAAGAAAACCAGAGTGCTGAATACAACGAGAATATGGTGCAGTTAAAATCGATTCTCATTTCAAGTGCAGATTAAGAGTCAATGGTCATTCTATGTCATGATCATTTTTTTTATCGGTAAATAAAATTTTATTGATCATAAGGATAGGCAAAGTCCAAGTACATGGGTCATATATAAGAGCAATGCCTAGGAGTGAATGTCACGATCATCTAATACTTAAAAAATAAGTTAACATGCTTGAGTGAATTGTCTTAGTGCTAAATGAATGACACATTGATTAAACAGACGGTCTCCGTTTATTTTTAACAATCTTTTTGGTTGAAACTTCAAATATGCACAAAATAGCTTCCCATCCATTTGTAAGCAATTCTGTACATATAGATCACATGGCACAACTAAAAAATTCAGAAAGATCAAGAGACTCAAAAAAAAAAAAAAAAGCAGGAACAAACCTTAATTACTACTGCAAAAGCAGCCTGTACGGGATTCATGTCCTCATAGGGGATCGTTCCAGCCACCATTTCCCACAGGATGAGCCCAAAGCTGTACACATCAACCCTTCGCCCGTAGGATTTATGTTTAATCATCTCGGGTGCCATCCAGCGATATGTCCCAGGGTCATCAGCTAAAGAATCGCAGTACACCTCCTCACAAGCTATACCAAAATCAGCAATTTTCATGCGGAAGTCTTGGTCAATAAGGACATTTTCTGGTTTAAGATCTCGGTGAATTACGCCTTGAGAGTGAATGTATTCCATTCCACGAGCAATATCCAGAGCAATTGCGATTAGTTTGTTTAAAGGAAGTGATTTATGCTCAAGCTTATGTAAATATGCCCTCAAGGACCCTTCTGATAGATATTCTGTAATGACACAATAAACTGGTGGCTTTCTGCATGCTGCTACAAACTGTGATAAAAATAATATCGGAAATAAGGTTTAATAAAGGCGCACCACAAACCTATTTACAATAATGATAATTTTGGCCATGATTCAAGAACCAATAACGAATTAAAAACTTAAGGCTTAGCAAATATGTGATCAACACATTAAAAACTGAATAAGCCAGAGGACAATTTCTGTCATAAAGCATATAGGCATGACGGAATAACAGATAACAGGGGGCGAATAGAAGAAGTTTGATAACCTTTATGACACTTTGATGGTAGAGACGAGATAGAAGAGTGACTTCCCTATTAAATTGCTTCTCTAACCGTGCCCCCAAGGCTCCATTTTCGTCATCATCAGGCACCCGAATAATTTTAACTGCAACAGGTTCGTCGTTGTATATCCCATGGTAAAGCCGACTATGAGCCCCGTGGGCAAACTTCAGCCCCAGAAACAGCTTAGACAGATCAACACTCCATTCATCTGCTGTTTCTACAGCATTAACCCTCCCTCCACCGTGATCAAAATACCTTGCCCACGACAAATCCCTCCGGTACTTTGACTTTTCATTAACTTTCAGCGAGGCTAAGTGCCTAAGCGGACTTGTATTCGACCGAGATGGTGAATTGGAATCCTTATTCATAAATCCCCTTTCCGATTCCCTTCTCCTGGGAAACGGAGTGCTGAATCTCTTTCGCTCAGACCTTGCTTCCTTAAACTCATCAGAGAGCAAGGTTTCAGGTAAAGGGGACAACGATCTCTGCTTGTTTGTAATAGGATTCCGCTGTATCTTCGAATTACTGGGAATCGATTTCTCATTAGTAGCAGTCGTTCTGGGCCTTGATTTCAAACCTGAATATCGGTCAGGCTGTACTGAAAATGGAATAGAGGTCAATCTTGAAGAGTCGAACCGATGACAAACTGTATGAGAGAACTTTGTTCTCCTAATCCAGGAATTAGCTTCTTCTTCCATTTTTCCGTCGTGGTAATTCGTTGAAACTCTAGAAGACCTTACACCCACAAACCTCCGTAATCTTCTCCTCCTCTAACTGAGCAGAAGAGTCAATCACAAACAATACTATATGAATTTCGAAGCTCCAGAAACCAAATTTCCTAAGACCCATCAACTACCATTGACAAATTGGCTACTAAAAATCAAATCTTTCCTTCATGAAAATCAAAGAACCATTGAAATCCTTGAAGACCGATCATGAATGAGACAGCCCCAAAACCTAATTTCATCTTCATCAGAAGCAAAATCCCTCGAAGTCGAAACCCATCATAGCCCATTCAAACACAGACCTCCCAGACATCAGAATTTGCTCATCGCGGCCAAACCCAACAAACCCTTTTGGCTTCAAAGTCAAATCCCAACTTCCGTAAAAGACTGGAAAATCCCAAACAGATATCCAATAAACAAATCAATAAAAAAAACTCTCAACAATAAAATAATAATAAAAGCCTAAAACACGGAAAGGTAAACTCATGCATATTGACAACTAAGAAGAACTCATCATTGTAAACCCCATTAACCACGGAAGAAACCCAATAATTGGGTCCAAAGCATAAACCCAAAAAAAATATTACAAAGCAAGGAATACCCAGAGGCATAAATAACCCAATATACACAAAGAACAGAATAATAGGGCCTGAGAATAAACACGAGCCGCAAGCTCACCACGAGTGATGGTGACAAAATCACCGAGACTTTGAAGTTTGAAGGGTTATTTGACCATCAGCTTCACCAATCGATGAATAGAGGTACGGTAGAAAGATTGATAGATTTTTTAACCTTTGTCCTCTCTAATTACGTTGTACAATGTCTAAGCTATCATACGTGTCGCATACGGAGGGAAATGGTGGCCGTAGTTCCATGGACCCGACATAATTGGAGAGGTCTGTGAAGGTGCGATGGGGTCCGGAGTTGGGTTTTGGCGGTGGGGACCGCACAGAGAGGGTCAGAAAAGACGGAGAGGAGAGACAATCGGAGAGATGGAATTGTTAGATTAGATTAATATAAGAACCCAAGGGGAAGGAGGAAGAATCCAAGTGTCTCTATCGGAGAGAATGAGGTACGGAGGATATTTTAGCTGTAGAGCTAGAGCCAGCCAAAGGTACGGGTTTCGCACGGGAACGTAGTGCTTGGGACATTGTGTGGATACGAAAGGAACAGAAATATATGTGTTTATAGAGTATAAACAGCGCAATTAGAAGATTCCGTATATTTTTTATATATTAAATATTCTAACTAAATTATTAATATTTATAATTACCATTCTTTAAATTATATAGCATAATTTCCTTTAATACATAACTTTAAATTAAATAATTCATATTTTCCTTTATTATCCTTAAAATATAATATTCTTAATTGTTTAATTAAAATTTTCAGTTAATTATATTTCGAGTAGCAAATTCAAATAATATGGTTAAAAAATGATGAATAATTTTATAAAAGTAGAAGACTCTTAGGCCTCATTTGTTTTCGGAAAACATCTCATCTCATCTCAATTTTATCATTACATTTTTTCTAATTCCAATACAAAATAAAATAAATAATTCAACTTTTTCAAATTCATCTCATCTTCTCTCACCTAATCATTACAATTTTTTTCAAATTTCAATACTAAATAAAATAAACAATTCAACTCAACTCAACTCATCTCATCTCCTCTTATCTCTAAAAATAAACGAGGCCTTACTTTGATAGTACTAAGCTTAATCAATTTAATGAACAATGAGAATTATATTTCTAAGATATGGAATAATGAGTTATTATTTATCTTATTTTTAACATAAAATTTTAAAAACTTAGCTTTTTATAAAAAAAAAAAAAAGTGAGATAAGAGTAGATACTGTCATAATCGATAAATTTTATACATTAGTTATTATTCACTTTTACATATTACGTTTATAATATTTTTTTATAAAATATAATAATATTTTTTATAATATATAAAATAATAAATAGTGACAAATAAAAAAAAATCACCAGAATTGTACTTGCCTACGTGGACAGGCTTCGTATTATTGAGTATTGTTTACTTTGATGTCATTTGAGGCACCAGACACGATTGGGACCACCAGAACGATGGCACCGTCCATATCTGAAAATCGGAAAACAACTTTATTTCTTGGTATGTAGTATATAGTATATACAGACCGAGTGGTGTCTGAGAGGATGTCTGTCTGGTCCACAAATACTGACTTTTTATATAAATTCTATAATTCTATAAAAATTAATCCCAAGAAAGCCCATCTATCTTAAAAATCATTTGGCATATTTAGGATTTTGCTTTTGATAATGCAATCTCACATATAAATAAAGATAGATGATGTATATAAACCTTAAATGTATAGATGTCGCATAAGTCTTTTTATAAAAAAGTAAATCATATCATAAAAAAAAATTGAAAAATACACTTTTTCTTTATGAAGTCCATATTTTTATACAAAACTTGTACATTTGAAATTTATACCTACCATTATTCATAAATAAATTAGGAAAATTATTTGTACAATCTTAAGATATGTAAATTTCACAAATTTATTTTGAAAAAATGAACAAATCTTTGACTTACGTGAAAAAATTCACTTTTTAATAGTAGGTTCGAATTATGCTACATACAATCATTTTTGTATATTCTTTCTGCACTCCACTTATGTGATTGGCTAAAGCAATTGTTTTATATTAAAAAAAAAAGTGACACGACTAATCACATTAGTGAGGTGTGTAAGGAGTACGTAAAAATAATTACATATAGAGTTTTTGAAAAAGAAATATACCGTTTATTTATCAAGTAATATATAAATTGTCATAGGCAAATCCATCTAGGAAATTTATGCAAATAAAATCACAAAAATGTACAAGAAAAGTGGAGGAAGAAATTGTGAAAAAAGCCTAACTGATAACAAAAAATAGCAATTCCACCGTATTAAAAACGAGCTTCTTAACTAAAAATGATTAAATAAAAATTTAAATATATGATTGTATTAAATAAATATAATTATTTTACTAGTTTTTCTTTGATGAGATTGTTGTAAGAACTGTGACCAATAGAATATTTAATTTTTGGTGAGTAATTTTCTGTAAATACCATTATTTAGATCCCTATCAAACGAATACAGAATGCTATTATGCGTGTGCAAGTAAAATGCAATGACCCATGACTTTCCTCCTCTTTACTCTTTTTAACTAGTGAAAATAATAAGAGAAGGAAAGGAAGATAAAGTTTCATTTGTTATGTGCTTTGCCAATTATTAAAAATTCAATTAAAAGTAATGGTTAGACATATACATTGCACTAATTAATTTGTAGGTTATACCCATATTTTGCTTTTAATATTTTTTGAAAAGTATTGTAGTCACAAATGAATCTCACAAAAATAAACTTATAAATTGACATAACTTTATATTATACATTATATTTACTTGTGAAATCCACTGCAAAAGTAAACTTCATATATGATACAAATTGGCATGACTTTAGCTTGTGAAATCCACGAATTAGTTAGTGAAAATGCATATAAAACTTAAAAATAAGACCATATTACGTTGTGCTTATATATATATGAATGCGATTTATATTTACAATTTTACTCACCTAATCATATGTATTGACGTGTAAGTCATTGAAATCGTGAAATTTTGAAATTCTAAATTCGAATTAAAAATTAAAAACTGATAAAATGGGGCGGTCTCAATACGTATAATTTTGTATGTAAATTATATAAAGAAAGATTATACTTATCATCTCTTATATCATACACCGATATGTAATTTGTCATTTTCGTAATTCTATTTAAATACATATATATTGATGTGTAAATACATGCATTTAAATAAAAATAACAAATCACATGTTAATGTATGATGAGATGCTAAATAGCATTTATCCTAACACCGCTATTTTTTTTTTAATATGAGTTTATATATAGTAATTTGAAAACAGAAAATCAAATCGTGTCAATTGGATATTTTATGGAAAAGTATCAAATAAAATAAGTTAAGTTAGGATTTTAGGGAAAAGTAGGGAATAAGGCAATCCTCCAGAGCCATTAACATCATAGAATTTAAATGATCCACACGTCTGAGTGAAAAAAAAACACTCAATATATTCTTTACTCGTTTTCCCAAAATTGTATTCCATGTATGCTTTATTTTTAAATAAAGACAATAATCTTCCAAGATTTGTGAGCTTCCACCTAGTAATAAATGGCCTCAATTTAATTAAATAGATTTTTTTTTTTAAATTTTTAAACCAAATTAGATGGCTGGAGGGAAGGAGAAAGATAGACACAATATTGTAAACTTCGAAACAATTTTAAGAATTGGTTTGATTATATAAAAATAAACTATCTCATGTCATATAATCATTATAATATTTATACTCTCACACAAAATATAATAAATAATTTTTTAAAATTTTAAAATTTTAAAATTTTAAAATAATATTATAATAATATTTTATTATTTATAATATAATATTAATTTTTAATAAAATATCTCATCTCATCTAAATTACGCAATCGGGGTCTAATTGCTTGTATAGTAATTTTCTGTGTCGAATCATTTAATTTGATTAAGCAATTGAAAATTATTTAAAGTTCTAAAATTAAAGAAAAAAACTCTAATAAATCATTGATTAAGAGGCAGAGGAAATGCTGTGTCAATTAACCAACACCCTTGTGATATCATATCACAGATTAATGGCAAATCAATCAATTCTGTGACGAAAACATTTCAAATTATGACAAGAAGAGGTGGGAGGTCGTTGTGCAATTGTATTAATTGTCTATCAAGAACTGATCTGCATCCAACGACGTGGAAACTGCACATGATTTTTTTATAAGAGATTCGAATCATCTCGATGCTAAAATAGAAGCCATAAATGCCAAAATATACACTGCAACAACTTAAGTACGTAATATATTATGTGTCAATGGTCGGCCTCGCAATCAATTAATTTTGGATACTACATTATTGATCAAATCAAAACCATACTCTATATATATATATATTCAACAAAAATATTGATTATTTGTTTCCCTATACGTCATGGATAGTTCGTGCAATAATACTGGGGTTTTGATGATGAGAATAATTAAAATGTCTTAAAATTTTTTGATCTGAATGTTTAGACACATGAAGTGAGAAATATGAATAAAGATTTTTTATTTCGTGAATATTTATTATAAATGTTATAAGGCTTAATTATATACTTATTTATTTATTTTTGGGCTTTAATATTTGGATAATTTTTAAAAATCTTAATTATGGAGATTTATTTTTATATATGTCTTAAGATAAAAAAGAGTAATAAATATCAAGACGCTCGGAAAGGAAAATTGAACGAGATAAATAAATGTGTCAAAAAGACAAGAAAGCAGCGCCAGACAGCTTCATAACCTTCATCATAACCTTCATTATGAAGGCCAAATGTCAGGCATTGTGTTTGGGTAGCACAAAGTTTTTGTACATTATTAGGTGATACATCAATATTGGGTTGTTAACATCACGCACATGGCGCAAGATAGCCTATCAGGATTTTCCATTCTTTTCATTATTTGATAATTTTCTATAAAGTTCTTCACCCTGCGATCACAAAATTAGCAAAAACAATGTACAAGAGTTTGATCCCAGGTTTGTTCGCAGCTCCTCGAATTCGTAAACACCTGGATTCCTGCTAAAAACCCTACACACCAATCACAACATTTAGGTTCATCCTGTCCTAGATCAGATAATATTTTCTCAATGCTCCACTGAAATTCCACAACACTTTTACTGGATTGGCACTTGTTTTTCAGGAGCAAAAGATTTGATTTGATCTGTTTTTGCTTTGAAAGATCAGAACAGCAAACTTTATTGTTTTTTTTTTTTTTTGTTAAGTGTCCAACTTTATTGTTATCAAGAAGTTTGAAGCAAAATTTTGTCTGCATTTGGTTAGGGAGAGCTTTGTTTAAGAAATTCAGGGGTGCCCTTTAAGTCTGGGCCTAATTTGGTGAAGTGGGTGTGGATTATCAGGGCGTGTTTGGGGGGGTGAGTGAGTGTGTCAATGGGAAGGAGATGAGAGGGGTATATGAGGGTTTTGGGGAACGATGACTGGAGGGTCATTGGGGATGCGTTCGGGGAGTTATGGGTCTTTGGATAAACAGCTACAACAGAACAGCAACAACGGCAACATAAGCAGCAACAACAGCTGTTACATCAACAACGTCAATGGATTGTCGCCAATTCCTACAACGCGGAAGCCTTCGAAAATGCAGAAGGAGAGGGAGAGGTTGTTCCATTGGATCTGCAAGTTTGCTGGACGCAAAAAGGTCGGAATGTTGCTTCTATGTGTAATCTCCGCCGCGGTTTTCGTCTGGGTTTTGTACGTAGGAAAAGGTTTGGTTTTGCACCCCCTCTCGTCTCCTGTCATCTTTGATGTAGGTAGTGGATTAGTGAGCTTAATGATAGTTAATATAGTCGATTGAATTCAACAAAGAAGCTGGAATAGAAAAACGAGTTTTACCTTGTTAATTTTTCTGCTAAGAATAAGGACTTGGTTCTATCTAGCACTTGCTTGGTTAACCTTCAAATTCGAAATTCAGTAATAAGCCGAGGGATTTGTGGGTTACCACCTCATTGTTCGAGATAGTTAAAATGAACTCTTAATTTCATGCTACACAAAATAATAATAATAATAATAAAGGTGAAAGTAAGAAAAACTTATATCGATATTGGAGTTTTATTTTAAAATTCCGTTCATTTCTGTTTTTCTTTTTCTTGTTTTCTTTTTATTTTTAGAGAATATACTCGGTTTGATGGTTAAAGTTCCAAAGCTGCCCCCCATTCTAAAATCCAACAGACGTGTACTTAATGGCTTAATGGACATGAGCTCCTTGCATCTGTTTCTAGTATTTGGCTCATCTTAATCCACTTGCATAGCTGCATATGCCTTTTAACCCAAACGCGTCCTCTGCAGAATCTGTGTACTTTGATATCCTTGTTTCTGGGTTTCAGTATCAGCCACTTCTATATAATTTATGTAAGAAAATGATGCATTTATTTTGGCAAATCTTTAGGTGAAGATGCTCAAGAAAGTGAACCTGTTCAGAACATTGGTGTAAACGGGAGCATGCCTTTAAATAACCATATCGAAAGTAACACTCTATCTTCACTGAACGTAATGGGAGTGGTTCGCAATTTGGCTTTGCCTCCACCTCCTCCTGCTGTTTTTCTTGGGTATACACTTCCTCCAGGGCACCCATGCAATAGTTTCACTCTGCCTCCTCCACCAGCTGATAAAAAAAGAACTGGACCACGGCGTAAGTTCTGCATTTCATTTTTGAACAATAAGTTATGCAATTGCTACTCCTGATTCCCATAAATGTCTTGCAAGTCGCACAATGGTCGGGGCGTTTAGGTGCTAATATCTTAATAATTACAGTGACATTAATGATGTTGCTGAGTTTCTTTCTTGTTTATGCTTCAGCGTGTCCTGTATGTTACCTTCCTGTTGAAGAAGCCATTTCCTTGATGCCAAAGATTCCCTCAGCTTCCCCAGTTCTTAAAAAATTAACATATATTTACGAAGAAAATTTATCTAGAGATGGAGAATTTGGAGGTTCGGACTTTGGTGGATATCCTACTTTAAAGCAGAGGAATGATTCTTTTGACATAAGAGAGTCAATGAGTGTGCACTGTGGGTATGCTCTTCTTCTTCTTGTGAAGTTTTCATTGAATCTATTCTCAAATACTTCATATTGTTTCGTGCATTCTGTTTTCTTTGTAATATGTTTATTCCAGTAACAGTACAGAATAACTATTAGGGCCCTTCGCATAAATATTTGCTGTTCCATTGATTTTTTTATTCAATAAATCAGATTTGTCAGAGGAGTTAAACCTGGTCGCAACACAGGATATGACATGGATGATGATGACCTTCTTGAGATGGAGCAGTGTCGTGGTGTGGTTGTTGCATCAGCTATATTTGGTAATATTCTGTCATTTGGTTTTCATCTGCTTCTGGTTAAAGCTGTTGGTGTGCTAACCAAAAAAATCCATTCTCCATCAGGAGCTTTTGATTATATAAACCAGCCAAAAAATATCAGTGACTATTCCAAGGCGACTGTTTGCTTCTACATGTTCATAGATGAAGAGACGGAAACTTATATGAAAAATGCTGGCACTCTTGGCAGCGAAAAGAAAGTTGGGTTATGGAGAACAGTTGTTGTTCGTAACCTTCCATATGAAGATGACCGACGCACAGGAAAGGTAAGAAATCTGAATTTTAGGTGGTGTCCTTTCTGCCTCGAGATCACAGTTTGCTTTAGAGGTTGCCTAATTACCTGTCTTGGTGCTGTAGCATCAACAATTTGTTTGTTCATATGCATGTGAATGTACTGTTATTTTAGTCATAGCTTGGTCAATGTTCTTTAATATGAATAGGAAGGATGATGAGTATGGACAAACTGCAGGTTCCCAAAAAGCTCCAACTCAAATGTCACCTTCTCCCCTTGAAAGAGTGGGGTGAAGGGTGTGCTTATGAGTTCCTGATCCATAGCTTTTGCATTTTAGTTAACAACCAAAAGAATATGTTTAGAATGCAGTTGATTTTTTTCCATGGACGTTGTTGAAACTCTAGTGTCTCAATCCCTCCTCCCGCCCTGCTCCCTAAAGGGGAAAATAAAAATACAGTTGGTTAATTCCATGATACAAGCTACTGAAAGGTTACCTATAAAAATAATGTTACTGAGTTGTTTAATGGCGCCCAAGTCTCAACCCTCTTCCAAATCCCCCCAAACAGAAGAAACCTAAAGAAAAAAAAGGCAATGATATTTTCGGATACATTAAGATGTTAATAGATAGCAACGCGTTTATACTTAAAGGGGCCATATTTTCTTTTGTTGTATGCAGTGGTAATATTATGTGAACAATATTATTCATGGGGTTTGTACCTTGATTGCTGCGTTAATGTTGGTATACATGTGCTAGTACTTTTATATACCGAATAGCTCTGACCCAGACTACTCCTGTGGCAGATTCCAAAGCTTCTAGTCCATAGGATGTTTCCAAATGCCCGCTTTTCTCTTTGGATTGATGGAAAGCTTGAACTTGTTGTGGATCCTTATCAAATACTTGAAAGGTACTTTTGCTTTATGATCAACTATATTCCTCTATATTCTTGTATTAATTAAGTTTCTCTTTTTGCTATGTATTGTATAAGTCTTTCGTACTTACAAAAAAAAAGTTTGTATAAGTCATTGTCTGGCATTGGATCAGAATCTTGCTTAGTTATTTACGTTTTTTTTCCCCTGTTAGTGGATAAATTGATCCCCTTATTTAAATAATTCCACTTTCGTAACTTCTCCTATAAGAGGATAGACCTCCAAATATAAGAATCTTTTTCTAGACAATCCTGGCCTCATTTGCCAAGTCATACAATCTGGTTTCTTCGAAAAACAAAATCATTCCATTTCATAGACGAGCCGTGGGATTAAGTTTTAGAAATAAGGGAAGGAAATTAGAGAGTTGAATTGCAGTGTGCTAGAAGTAACAGTTTTTCCCCTTCCCACGTGTAGTGTATACATTGATAGATAAATCCCCAAGTTGGATGCAACCCAGCCTTCCAGTTTCTCTTTTTATGTTTTTTTTATTGGTAAAATAAAATTTATTGATAGAAAGAACAGGCGTAGCCCAAGCACAAAGGAGGTATACAAAGAGAACACGTAACTCCAAGTTAGGAAGACCATCTTTTGGTGCCCTCAAATGAAGGCCATCTTTGTATATATTGAAAACAAGAATACATATGGGCATCTTTTTTGTGCTTCCATAGGAAGGCCAAGTGATATTGTTGGTAAGCCCAATTTTGATTTTTTTAATTGGTACTTTACAGTCAAAATTAGGGGTCCTGAACCCACAATCTCAACTTCCACCTTATATCTATGAAGGTAGAAAATACCATTTGAGCAAGAGCTCAATGCGATAAGTATACTTACCATCACTGTTCAGGAGCATTCTACTATCTTGCATAGAGCCTCCATGCAATGAGATAATGTACCCTGCTCCATCTCAGTTATCAAATCTTTTGACCAATTGGCAATTGCTTTACCTCCTCTTGAGTCTACTAACGTCCCCGTTGACAATACATTGGAGGTATGACTTGTATGAGTCTGCTAATGTCCTTGTTGATGAAGCTTCTTTTTAGGCTGCGTTTGGTTCAGATGACTAAACTCAGCTAAGTTGAGTTCGGTTCAAATTTAGACCTCTTCTAACATCTAAACACCTAACTCTCAAATCACTAAACTCATCTCAACTCAAAACCTCTTTACACGTGATACCTACAACTTTTTTCAACTTTCTATAAATACATCTAAACTCATTTTAACATCCAAACACATCTTAGGTGGGCTCCACAAACCTCACTCCACCATCTCAACTCACTACTATTCATAGAGAACTCAACTCAGCTCAACATCCAAACGCAACCTTAGTTTGTCTCCAATGAACTGGATGGGAGTTCTATTTGTAGCCTGTATGTTCCAACACAAACAAAAGAAGCACCAACTAGTTGATAATGTACCTTCTGCGCATCAACATTACATAATGCCTAAGTTTGTTTATTAGCACACTACTAAATGGATCTTTTCTTGAAGGTGGTTGTCTATGCTTCAGGACTATCATTAGTTGCCTTGTTTTCTTTGGAACAAGGATACTTGATGTGGGGTTTAGATCGTTTTGAATCATCTTGACCAGAACTATGCGCAAATACAATAGTAAAGCCAACAGGACTTGTCTGCTTTATACTCTTTTGTGGTCAAACCTCACCTATTTCATTCAGCCAGGACCAAAGTCTTTTGGTGCTTAATTTAGGGATCTCCTTTTGGGTGTCTTCTTGAGGAATGTTCTTCTAATCATTTCTCTTGTAACTTAGTATTAGCATTATATTATGTCAGACCAGTCAGATGAACTAACTTTTTTCTTCTTGCCGGCTGTAAATAGCATTTAAATACTAAGTTATTTTACTCCGGGCAGCCAGTTACACTATTGCCTTTTCTAGTAATGTGGCAATAAAACTTTCTGAGTGGGGAAATCTTTTATCGCCTTTTTGGCTTAATTTATATGCTCAGATCTGCTCTCTGTTCTACATAGCTTTGACTATTTTTCTTACTTTGAGTGAGTAGATCCAACTAAAGCTGCAGTACGCATCTCAGCGATGCAAAACTGAGGGATTATTTCATTCTTTATGAACCCTGCTGACAGAGTCTGTCTGTGACTGTACTTAATCGTGGGCTGGGCTCTATGATGGTTTAGACATTGCTCCAAACATCACACTGAGTTTGATTTATGATCTCTGCAATGATAGAAATCATTCCTGTTCATGATTATTTCCCTTCCGGGAGTTCTGTAATTTACTGTTAAACCAAAATTTCAGGTTCTTGTGGAGGAAAAATGCTACTTTTGCAATCTCTAGACATTATAAACGCTTTGATACTTTTGTGGAAGCAGAGGCAAACAAAGCTGCTCACAAATATGACAACGCCTCTATTGATTTTCAGATTAACTTTTACAAAAACGAGGGTTTGACACCATATTCGGAGGCTAAACTTCCCATCATAAGTGGTAGGTGCAAGCTCCTTTCCTTCTTTTTGTTCAGTTGATGCCTCCTGATTTGTTTGTGAAGTCTTTTGTTTTATGGTTGGGTCTATAGATGTTCCTGAAGGATGCGTGATAATAAGGGAGCATGTTCCTCTCAGCAACCTCTTTACTTGTCTTTGGTTCAATGAAGTGGATCGTTTTACATCCAGGGACCAAATTAGTTTCTCCACTGTGAGGGACAAGATTTTGTCAAAGGTGAACTGGAGTATTAGTATGTTCTTGGACTGTGAACGACGAAATTTTGTCATTCAGGTACTTATCAAAAAGAAAATTGTCATTCAGGTAATTTACTTTAAGCATTTATGGGGTTATCAAGGTATGTTAAATGTCTACTGGTAATTGAAGTGGATCTATTTATATCATATGAATTGATCTGGTGTGAAGCTGTCTCTACTTTTGAAGCCATGGTTGACCATAGCAGCCATAATCCCAAATGATATCAAATTGTTGCAATTAGTTTCATTTCATGATGCGCCAATCTTCCTGATGATGTTGTCTAACTCCCCGTCTCTAAATGCTATTTGTAGGCACAATGGATCCTTTGTTTTTTAGGAACCGCAGTTTTCAATTCCCTTTCCCCCTTTTAGTCTAGTTTACAATTCCCAATTTGATCAATTATGTCCTAACTCCCAATTTCAATTATTTTGTATTTTTTTTTTATATCTATTGTGTAGATGATATTGTCAGTTCCATTGCATCAAATTTCCTGAAAAATAAAAAAGGGATCCCCAATTACTCCCTGAATAAGATTATATGTCTTATGTAAAACCATGAGGTCGGTTGAATTTTATCTCAAATGGACTAATTCTCTAAAGCCATCCACTTGCAGTGTATTTTCTTGTTATTTAGATTGGTTCTCTCTGTCTGTCTCTCTCCCTCCCTCTGTCTCTCTCTCATTTGTACCTCACTAAAGTTGAATTTTTTGTTTGCTGCCAACAGAAATACCATAGAGATGTATTGGAACAAATTGCTCCCCCTGTTCCTGTTGCTGTTTATCCACCACCACCCCCACCACCGTCATCAGAGACTCTATATGATGAACCACCGATCAAATTTTACCATGAGACTTCACCAGAAGGGACTATAAGTGTTCCAATTAGAAAGGTCCAACCAAGGCGTAGGAGGTCCAGTTCTAGGCGTCACCGCAAAGTCTCCGCTGGTGTTAGGGACATCCATTCTAGTTGACGTTTTGTCGAAGCAAGTTATGCATTTCTTTTTTTCCTTGTCCCTTTCAATGTCATTGTCCTGGGTTGGGAGGATTTGTGCAAGGTGAGTGTTGTACTTCTGCTTCCAAGGTTAATGCTGTCTTTCTCATTCTTTTTCCGCTATTGGAGTTGTCAATTTTCATTCATTTTTTGGATGTATATAATAATTATAGTATGGGTTGCTACCAAAGCCCTTATATGTAGTGACCCATTAGTCGTTTCCATTGTCATAGCAGCATCACTGTGGAACTCAATTATGTAAAAGTCATATTCATGTCTCTTTTGAAAGGCAATAAAAGGAGATAAAAAGTTCTCGTAAAAATTGGTTGATTTTCGTTACTGCACATTCTCCACTTTTTTCAGTGGATGACACTGGGAGCTTGGGCTTGAACCTTTGTGCTAATAGCAGTCTGGCTTCTAGCTTTGATTTATACCCTTGCATGTCTTCATCTTCTGGTATGCTAAGATTTGCCCAAATCCAATAAATATACTCTGGGTTTTTACAAGTTATCGCTCCTCTCTTTCTTTCTTTCTTTGCTGCACCCAAAAGTATGCAATTAACACCAACGCAGAACTAGACGAGAGAAGCTTTTCTCTTCATAATATAGAGCCCAAACTTCCATATATCTTCTTTTTGCCCTTTGTACAGTATCTAGGAAAGGGTGGTGCTAGCGGTCCGCCTGCTCTCACAAATATGTAGTTTGTTTTTTTAATTATTTTTTTGTAAATATTTTTTTAACATCTTTTTAATCATTAAAAAAATTAAAAAATATACAATATCACTAATATTCATTTTTTTAATTATTAAGTAAAATAAGAAATATTGAAATATTTAATCATTAATTTTGAAGGATAACATTGAGTAGTTAAGTAACATTTTTCAAATCCCTTCGAGGACACTATAAACTTTACAGACTGCTTGGGGGTACCGAGACTGGTCCCAAGAGTGCGACACTTCTTTTTTTGTTTTTTTCGCTTAAGTGATTAAATAAGAATTTTTTAATGATGTAATTTTCTTTTTTAAATGTTAAAGGATATAAAATAAATGTACGAAAAAAAAAGGCATTTGGCAGAGAATTTGTTGGGCGGTGGGTGTAGCACGACTGTAAATTATTGTAAATTTTAACCCTTACCCTGCAAAGAAGGTATCTTGCACTACTGGCTGCCTGCAGACTTGCAGTACCACTGCTGCTATTTGCATGTGGTAATGGATGGCTGGGACCAACGAAATCCTCGACCATATACTTGCCGTGGGATTTTTTAAAAAAAATTAATTAAATAAATTCATGGTGTATTTTGTAACAAACGCTATATTTTTAAATGAAAGATAAATTATATTTGCAGTAAAATGTACAAGTCTTGTGTATTTTGTTTTAGAAAAAAAATTGATAAATCTGAGATCTACATAATTTTTTTTTTTTTTAACATTTGACTTTACTTTTTTTTAAAAAGAATGCACAGATCTTACACATCTTATGACTGGATATTCATTGCTCTAGCTAATTTATTTTGATGGTATACCATCGCATCCTTAAGAGTAATTCGGACTTGGATGGAAGATGATGGTTGGGCTCCAGAAATTATTCTCTGGAAATTATTAGGGTTTGAATTGACACTAGGCAAGTCTCGAAATGTCTCGATCTTCCTCTGAAAAAATGGCAAAGCGGATTTGTCTTATTAGTGTGCTGATTAATAGCTTCCACTCTGACTGTGAACAACATCAATCAATAATTATAGTAAGAAAGCATTTATCTTTACAGTTAATCACCACATCTTCTTATAGAGTTCTGATTTGTCGTGTCCGTATATTTCTTTCACATGTTTTATTAGCAAAGATTAATTTTACAAGCATTTTATTAATAAGTCGAGAATATTTTGAAAATTAATACAGATATAAATAGATCTTATAAAAATAAACTCGCAATATCAAGTCAAACAACGTCAATTTGTGGATTTGCTTTTTGTAAGATTTCTTTGTGATCAAAGCATTTCTTGAATATTTTTACATGCGGCTCAAAGAATACACGACACTTTAATAGACTGGACTCATTCCAAATCAGTTGGGAGAAAATCTTCATCCCATTTTTTTGGGTAAAATATGAAAATGTGAAAAGCATACTCTATATATATATATATTTAGCAGTTGCCCATCGTGTGCACCCTGATGCTACAATCTGCAGTTGTTTAGTACCAATTTTATAATAACCAATGCAGGAGTTTGGCCTAAATTAGGGACATGAAAAGATTAGAATCTTTCTTTGATCTATATTATGTTTTGACAATTACACTGGTATTCTTTTTATGAAAATATAAACTAACACTACTATATCATCCAAAATAATTGGTCTTAACGAGTCATATAGCTGCGGGCACAGCCAAAATTAAAAAACAAAAAACAAAAACCCTCAGTAATTAAATAAAAATCTTTGAACAAGAAGGAATATCCATGAAATAAACACTCGTTCCCCAAATCATCAACATATTTCGCTCGGTTCTCCATTCCCATACATTCAAAAAGCTTTACAATCACCACAAAGTAATGAAAGGGCAAGAATCCATTTCAGAATACAGGTATACTCGAGCAAAAGCCCCACACCCAACATATGAAGTAAGCACCTATTTAAGAATCTGACTCTAGAGAAAATTGATGGGAGAGACCTCGTATGATGACATGGCAGGCCACTCCAAACTCTAAAGGGACTGGTAGTCAAACGTGGGAGAGGAAAGAAATAAGTAGACAAACAAAAAACAAAGGAAGAAAATCCAGTAAACAAGAGGGACGAAGTGATTTGTACCTTAGAGCTAACAGTTGTAGAAACTAGTATCGGACAATATCCTGAAGGCAATCATAGAAGTGAGAGATCTTAATCTGCTCTCTACCAGAGAATATTGCCTCTGAAGATCCACCGAGCTCGCCCTGTGCTGCCATCTCAATCAACATATAGAGCTTCTTGATAGGCATCTATGAAGAGACATTGCACACAAAAGGAGCAAGAAGTGAGGATCAAAAACAATCAAGCTCCTTCACCTTTTCCCTACTATCATTTAGTAATGCATCGTGCATAAGAAAATGAAGTTGACAATATCTGAGGTTCAGAATTTCCACTGTTCATTTATCGTGATTAAATCACGACTCAAACAAGTAAAATTCAGGTCACAAGCACAAGCAGTAATGAACGTGCTAGGCATATTACTGCAAGGGTAAAATTCAAATGAGCTTCCAGAAGGCAGAAAGGACCAGAGATGAAAACCATTCGACACCCAAGAATAGAAAAAGAAGGCTTAAGGAAAAAAAAAAATTAGAAACTTTTTCATCTTATGAACGTATTATTATTCCCCAGGAAACTGTATATTTAACTGGTTTAATTAATTAACCTAAGGCCTGTTAGATCTTCTTAACTTCCTTGATAGGTAAAGGCTGTGCTCTTTTTTTTTTTCCTCCAAAAATTAAAACATAAATGACAAAGGCTGATCAAGATATATGCATACATCATTCAGCGCCTCTGCAGCTGCATCAATGTCTTCACCAGCAAAAACATTCAGCTGTTCTAGCACCTGAGATGAGAGCAAGGGTAGATTAAAATGTATCCAACTTTGAGCTATTGCCAGTGTAATTTAAATTTCCTTTTAGAGTTCGCAATATATATGGATTGAACTTGCAGCCAAAATAATAATCCGATTCCAGACAAACTACCAAGCAATGAAAAAGTTCAAATAAAGGTGATAATAATGACAATAATACGATGATAATGCTTAAAAACAGTGACATCCAAAGACCAAGTGATCAATCCAAAACTCATGTTAGCAGAGAAAGTGTTGAAATTTCCCTTTGACTCCTAACACACCTCCCTGGCGTTGCAAAGTATGAATAAATTCTTCCAACCTTCTACTTGAAAAGACTCTCGATCAATTCTTCCAAACTTCCACACCAATCCATCCCCAAAATCAAAATTAGCAAGTGTACCAAGAACCAGACAAAAATCAGTATTTCACATTGATATAGATCAGGTCTTCATCACTGTGACAACTTCCTTTATAATTCTCTCACTTCATTTAATTTACTATCATTGATGGAAAATTGATGCAATCCAACAAAATAAGAATACCAAAAAGACTAACTTATCTGAGACAGGAACCAATTAGAAACAAATAATCACCTTCTTTGCATCATCTGTCTTCAATATAGGAACATGGTAAGTGATAGAGAAGGCATCACAAATACCAACTGAATCTAAGAATCCCACTTCACTCGTCGTCCCTATAACCAGAAGTTTTTTCCCCTGACAGCAAAAGTTCCCAAAATGAACTAATAATGAGCAAGATCAGAATATCACTTAATTTTTTGAAGAGAAGAATATCAGTTATGAAAGATATAAGCGATAATGTTCAAGTTTTAGAGCATTCTGCCATTTTTGTTATATATGAGAAAGTAGTATATGTTGAACCATCCAAGACGTACTTTGAGTATACGCTTTTTTAAAGAATATATACACAAATATGTGTGTGTGTTACATGTATCTATACATATATTACTAGGTTGTTTCTGAATTTAACATTCTTGATATATTTAGCTTGACCATCCTTAAAGAAAAGTTCTGGCTCCACTACTCGTAAAGGATAAAAAAAAAAGATGCACCTCTTACAGTTATACAATTTGGATAAACGGTTATTCTTCAAGAAATTCCCTGCTACTAATCTAATAGGGAACAATTTTTTTTTTTACTATGTCAATAGGGGACAAATTTATAACACCAGTTTCTATGCAATACAGAAAAAGGACAGAGAGAAACCTTTGGAGGAAGTCGCTTGAGCAGGACCAATAATGTCTGAGAAATAATGTTCGAAAAACGAGGCCCAATGGCAACATACTCCAGTAACCTGCATTAACAATTAAAGTGCAAACGATCCCAAGATACTTGTTCATTTAGAAATTAAAAAGAAGAAGAAGAAAAAAAAAACTAGAGTGCTGGAGGAAGGGGTGTTCTAGAGAATATAATTTTAAGACTAATTAGATCAAATCAGCAGGTCTTACCTTTCAATGTCATCAAGAATAATGATGCTCAGTGGTGACTTGTATGCATCCTCAAATACCTATTAAAGGATACGACTATAAATGAGGCTTTGGAATTTCCTTCCAGTGATTCATGAAACCAAAACCTACATTGTTCCTAGTTATCAATATTCTATAATTCACAAGCCTGGAAGTATAACATAAACATATATTGGAGAAAAACCAAGTTTCCAGTGTACATCCTTAACTAGTTCTTCCCAACAAAGCCAAAAACAAAAAAAAAAAAAAAAAATTTGAGAAGAATTTAAATCGTTCAACTTTAATGTTGACAGACCTTAACAATCTGTGCACATTTAGTGCTTTCATGAAGGCCAATCATTGCTTCTGCTGAGACCTACCAAGTATGAAATGCAAAAATTAATAGTCAACCTATATGGACAGTACAAGAGGCTGGAATTTCACGAAGTAAAAACCCATGATCCAGTATAGGACAGGGAGCTTACTATCTTGACATATGGAAAATCACTGTCAATGCCAACAGTAGCTGCCAGTGCACTTTTACCGCTGTTCAAAAGGGTAAGATTAAAAAATATTCAATTAAAAAATTCATTTTTTATCGGTTCAATTAACAAAGTCATTTAAATAGAAAAGCCATGCAATACCTGCCACTTGGGCCTTCCAGAAGACAAGTAACGAGCGGACTTCCTTTACTCACTTTAACTTGCTCTACAAGCAGCATAGCCCTTTGATAAATGTGCTTATTTCGATCACCACAATCCACCATGCCATTAAGTCTGTAAATCATGTCAGTAAATAACATTTACTACCATCAGAAACAAAGTGCTGTGTCACCAGATTTTTTGCATAGCCAACTATATATTATGCCCATGTTTATTACATATTGGGCATTAGTTATTTTCCAGTTAGGTGTTCCTTTAGTATACTTTCTGTGTACTTGGGCTATGCCTTTGCTTATTTAATATACTTTCTGTGTAGTTGGGTTACGCATTTGTTATGAATGTCAAGCAACATAAAGAACTTAGCTCAACATCATAGGACTTCACTTTCAATGTTATCAGAATCTCAATGGGAAAAACCATCCCCAGCACAAAAACGTGATGTGAAAAGTTCTCTAATCTTTAGCTCAAAACTACCTGCACCGTTCAAGGTCATCAGTAGAGGCTCCAAATGCAGGAATTATTTCATGGAGTGCATTCAGAAAATCATCCATAGTAACTTTAATACTCTCTTCATCCACTGGCTTAGTAAGATCATCTAGGCTTAGTTGTCTATTCAAAGCATAAGATACAGCACTTTTTACAACACCTTCGAGTTCAGCACCACTATAGTTTTTTGTACGAGCAGCTGCATACAAAAAATAATTTTTTTTTTATAAGTAAAAATAAATGAATAAATAAAACTCATAAAACCCTTCAAATATACACCATTACAGCACAAAGCATTTAATATGTAAGGGTTCAAACAATGGCCACCAGTGTTTGTATAATGAACAAAGAAACAATCTAAGAACAGCAGATAAATTTAGAACACAGTAAACCCCCCCCCCCCCAAAAAAAAAAAAGAAAGAAAAAAACATCACATGCTCAACTTTTCACACTTACCCATTGGTTGTAGCGTAGCAAGTCATAATGGTTGTGGCATTCTGGGGTGAGGTACACAGGAGGGATTACATTCCATAGAGTTAGAAATCATTTGGTGCATTTCAAGCATTCTAACACCATTTAACTGCATGGACTGTTTCATGAGTTTGAATATCCAAACCAGCCCAAGAAATTTTCAATATAATTAAAAGAGAAGTGCTACAGCCACAAAGAGATTCCACAAAAATAAACCCACAAATTGGCATGACTTGATGTACTACATCAAGTCATGCCAATTTGTGAATTTACTTTTGTGGAATCTCTTTGTGGGAAAAACAATTCTCTAGTTAAAAAACATTTAGCAAATGTAATTAGCAATTATCCATCTCTAGTGCTTAGTGGTTATTAAGTGTATTTTGTGTATACTTCCTGTGTTCTTATGCAATGCCTTTTACCATCAATAAAATCTTACTTACTAAAAAAAATACAATTTGCAATAATAGAGTCTTCATTTAATGGTCACTTAGGCCAAATAATAGATGAATGAGAAAATCTCAGAAGCATATGTCACTAATGCACATACCAAGCTCTTCAAGGTTCACATCAGGAGCAAGAAAAGAATTCTCTTTCATCTTGTTTGTGTGAATTTGAAGAATCTGTAAACGACCATTTTCATCGGGAAGACTTATCTCAATTTGAACCTCCAAGCGTCCTGGTCTATAAACCAAGAATACATAAATAAAATATATCTTCATAGAGTAACATTGATCTAGTTACATGACTAGGAAATCTCAGTTTTCACAACATAAGACAGTACAAGGTTGCATGGACACTGTTAAATGACACAAGGGAGAGAGAGAGAGAGAGAGAGAGAGAGAGACCTCAAAAGGGCTTCATCAAGCAAATCCTTTCTATTGGTCATTCCAATAAGCAAAACATTATTTAGAGACTCCACACCATCTATCTGAAACGCAAGTAGTTTTCTAGTATTGACATTTGCAAAGAAAAAAGTTGTATTGATTTGCAATATTAAAAAAAGCAACAGAACCTCTTAACTAACCTTCGTAAGAAGCTGGTTTACAATACTGTCGTGAACTCCTGTACCATCTCTGGTTGATCCTCTTGACTGCATATGGCATGCGAAAATGCATTATGGTCTTTCCATCAGTGAAAAAACTAGCATTACATAACCAAACAACATTACAGTGCATTGAAATAAAAAAAAAAATTTTGAAAAAATCTTTTTAGTTCTGAATACTTTTGCCAATGAGTTTTTTGGAGTTTTGTGAAAGTGGTGGGATGCATAAAACATGTGTTAGGATTGAGAGAGTTTTTGAGAGATGGTTTTATTGGGGCTTGAAAAAGTGGCAGGGTCCAATGAAAATATGTTTTGGGAAGAACATTTTTGTGAGAATTGTGAAATTTGTTTTGGATTTTGTTTGTTGCGGAATCGAGGTAAAACCTTTAAGAGCAAAATTATTTTTGAGATTGTCTTTGTATAAAGATGTTAGGATTGAGAGTGAAAAGTTTTTGAAAAGTTCTCCAAAATTTCTTGTTCACATAAATACCCCAAGTGCAGTGAGCATTGTTTCTTTGACAGATTAAACCATGCAGGTCTCAGATGGAAACCTAACCATCTTGGTGTTGTCATGCGTGTTTGTGTTGAAGCTTTCAAAATCAAACTCACAATAGCATTTTTCTTTAGAGGTCAAGAAATGAACTAGGATCCAACTTGCTGTATGTGTAATACACACAAACACCCATACATTTTTTTGATAAGTCACAAACACCCCTACATATACACACACAAACACCCATACATACAAAAATATATATATATATATATATATATACACACACACAAACATATCCAAGCAATGCCACCAGATTACATCCAAATGCCAGAGTCTTTGCCCAATTCTTGAAATGGTCATTATGTCGATCGACAACATAAAAAGATATAATAATATAAAGTAGCTCTAACCATACATGGAGCAGTAAGTGTGTTTATTAAATTTCCAAGACAACGATATTCCAGGAATTAGAGAACAATAGATTCATTCAAAAGGAATGCTAATTGTATGTATATCACACAAGTAGGAGAACAAACAATGTGAAAATACTGCCAATTATACATAGTCATCAAAAGTAAAAAATTGATGCTCCCATCAATATACTGCAATTAACAAGGTTAACATAGAGTTAGGGTATTACCTTACAAATAGCATCGATTTCGTCAAAAATTATGACATGCAGCTCACTTTGATCCCCTGAAAAGGAAAAGAACATATTGGCATCATTGATCATCAACAGACTAACCTAGAAATAAGCCTGGTCAGTACTTCTCTGTTACCATGAGTTCTTTGGTCGTTTTCTGCATCAGCAAAAAGATCCCTAACATTCTTTTCAGTTTCACCAACGAATTTGCTTAAAACCTCAGGGCCATTAACGATCTATCACAATTCACCAAAAAGAGGGGAAAATAAAACACTTGATCCGTCAATTGCAAGCATAGATTTTCTAGATCTTAGCGCAAACACTGATAATTAATTTCTATTATAGATATCATTTAGGCATGTTTAATTAGCTTCGTAACCCAAAAGAAATGTCTAGCATCGAAATAAAACATGAATCAGTATTGATATTGATATTTAAATCATAATGTTAGTAAATGCTCACATGCAACTTGAGCAAATAAAAGTGGTAATGACTTTGGAATTTAAGCCATAAAATAATCGGAAGTGCATGTGGTGGACATGCAGTGTTGCATGTTGGAATGAAACAAAACAGAGATAATACTGCCTGTCTTCTCATATTGGACAAGCGATAAACAAAATGATGGGCAGCACATACAATAAGCTTCAGTGCCAATTGATGCCAACCGTTTATTTAAAAAACAAACTAACAACTGAAGTTCAATAGGACAACCCTTCATGCTACAATCTAACGAACAACTATAAAATCTGTGTAAGAAAATTGTTGAAAATGACAATAAGGATGTGCAATTCTGTTGCTCACAGAAAAGTAAAAATGACAAAGCCTAATCTACTGAAAATGATAAGGCTAATTTTACAATTTCATTTGTTTTTATCGATGACGTCTACAAATGCTATTATGGTTATAAGTAATATTTTGTTTCCATATATTCATATACTAGAACATTCTGTCTCTAGCTCTCCCTATCATTTTAGAAATGATATAAAAAATAAAAATAAAACCTGCGTCTCTAGATGGAAAATGATAGGAAGGTGTTTAGCCTCAAACAATCATACACTTTTACTTTTGGTGAATACAAATATATGTACACATATATATGGTTTTTTTATAAGTAAGATTAATTCAACTGAAACATATGTATGTATGTATAATAAACAAGGAAAATGCTTAGTACACCGATAAAGTGTACCGATCAGTGTTTTTTTAAAGCAATTATGTGTGTTTATTTTTTAGTATTTTTTTAAATACACAAATGATTTAAAAAAAAAAAAACACTGATCGGTACACCTTTCGGTACTGATCATCAATGCATGTAGTCTTCAAACCTTTGGCTCTCTCCCATTCAACATTGTTCCGATTTGACGAGCCATAAGTGTTTTGCCAGTACCAGGAGGCCCATAAAGCAGCATGCCCTTCACGTGCTTAATCCCCAATCTGGAAGATTATGAGATTTTCAAATAATGGCACCTTATATAAATAAAAAACAGACAGGAGTTGAAATAAATGAAAAACCAATATTATTACTTAGTTGTCACATGGGGAGGGAAAACGCGAGAAGCAAAGGCTCTTCGAAATATATCTGCAAACTCTGCACTTAGACCACCTATACCGAGTGATTGAAGATTAAATTCCTTTTGCCTGAAAATGTTGCTACTGGCAGCTTCACGCTGATTGACAATCTGAAAATCAAAATATGAGGCAATAGATTCAATCTTTGACATTAAACAGAACAAATGATAATTATGATTGGCAAGTGTAATTGAAAATGTCCATTATAATGGTCATTATGTTAGATAGGTTCCAGTTCAGCCGAGGACCAAGCACCAAGAACAACCAAGAAAAGATGCTGCTGATGTTTTGACCTATTTCTCAAGGAAGCACCTCTTTTTAGCATCCATAGAGAGTAAAAGAAATGTCAGTTATATAAGCCACCAATCTAGGATGGCAATGACTAGTTTTTCATGTAAAGACATAAATCATGGAAGATTTTGCTACGACAATCACAGTAAATAACCCAAGTTAGTTTTATCAAAGACATAATGTATACAGATATGTTCTTCACAGCATATTTAACTTTGGGATGGCTAAATATTACAAGTTCAATATAATTAAACCAATAAGCTAAAAAAAAGTTGACAAGCACAACATTTATAAGGACAACTTCACAATAAGACAGAAATTTTTGTTTTGATAAGTAAAAATTTATTAATATCAATAGGCGTAGCCCGGTACACTGGATGTATACACAATAAGACAGAAATTTAACCTTTATTCCACTCGCATTTGATGTTTCGAAGACAAAGTGTGTATCACTTGCAATCATCCCTCTTTCAAGAGAATTAGAGTTTTGTTGCCCCCCTACAGCAGCTTGATTGACAGTGAAAATGTAATTATTGCCATGATACTCAAATGATACTCTTTGCCCTGTTGTCATAACCTACATATCAGATCACCAATATAAATATAAGTCTCAAATGTCTCTTGATAAGGAAAAAAAGAGAGGGTGTTATAGAGGGAGAAGGAAGAGTAATAGAATAATTACTTTTCCCTTTATTTCCCCCCCCCCCACCCGGCTACTTACTTTTTGTGGCATATTTAATCTTTCAATAGCAGACATTTAGTCAGGATACATCAGCAAATAAAAAGTCTCATTTAAAACTTCCTAGTCTTTTCCCTCTTTATTTTCATGCATACTCAAAACACCAAAAATCCAACATTCACCTTGTTATAAAAGTACCTCATCAATTTGGATGAGAAAGACTTGGAATTAAACATGACCGTGTAATGTAGACAGTAAACCCCAAGGGGTTGGCCCAAGTGGTGAAGGCCTTAGTATTAGGGGTATCACTCCCTTCAAGGTCCAAGGTTCAACACCTCGTGGGTGCAAACAATTTTTTGGGGCCACACCCCCTAGTGAAAAGCTAGCGATTTAACCAGTTCTGTGTAAGGAAACTTCCGAGGGTGCGGTGCACGGGACCGAGGTTTACTCTGCAAGGGTGGGTCCGAAGGGCCCTGCCTTGGAGAGGTTCCTCGACATTATAACAAAAAAAAAAAAAATGTCAGCAGTAATCTATTCAAATATTCCTTTTGCTTGTTGCGTGTACGGCCAGAGCATTGAACTTCAAAGTAATAACCCAACAAATCTATTAACTTGAATATATCTTTTTTTACTAATCTTAGTCAACCGCTATGGCTTTCTAAAACCATTATGTTAACTATGACCATATTAATCCATTTTCTCTTCAGTTTTCCCCTACTCCTCGTAGCTTCTTCAACTTCAGCCAAAAAATCCTCATTACTAACACAATTGGTGGTCTTCACTGCATGTGATCGAACCATCCTTAGTAGTTCTCATTCTTCCACAAAGGATGGAACCCACAACTTCTCTCCAATTAATGTCTATATTATTCAATCTTTTCCAATATTACTTTCCAATTTCCACCCATCACAACATAATCATTTCAGCTAGTTACATGAGGGCATATTGTTTACTTTACTTCATAGTAAAGCCACTTAATTTATTGAAGAGCCCTAGCGGTGCAAGCCAAGTACACTAGGAGTATACATCGGAGAACATAGTTAAAGAGGAGATTGGGAACAAGAATTCAATAAAAGCAGAAAAACTGACGTTGTGTTCATTCCAAATACTCCACATTAAGCACAACGGAACCATCCTCCATATATCTATAGTTCTACACTCAAGTTGTCTCTTACCTCCCCAAACCACCACTAACTCCACCACCCATTGAGGCATCACCGCTTCAATCCCAAGAAGTTGGAAGATCAACACCCACAAGGCCCTAACTGCTTCACAATGAAGCAACAAATGGTCAATAATTTTCTCACTCTTCTAGCACATCACCATTATGTGCCTCCTCCACATAAAGCATTATGCATGTTGCTCCTGCCCCTGCCCTGTGTACTCAGGCCTTGCCCTTTTCCTGATCTAATATATTTCTTCTTACTTATAAAAAAAAAAAATGTTGCTCCTGCCCCTGGACTATCCATTGTTCTTGTAAAAAAATATGACATCTCCTCTTTCTGATAAGTAAAAAATACGACATCTCCTAAATCCATTGATTAAAATCAAATTAAATGTGATTTATTAGCATTTGGTGACCACACGACAGCATCACAGTGCAAATTTTGATAGTAGATGAGATACCCAAGTTCCTAAAAGTTCTATTGAAATCATTTTTTTTTTTTTAATTGGTAAACAAAATTTTTCTTGATCAAAAGAGTAGGCAAAAGACCAAGTTACGGGACATATACAAGAGCAATGCCTTAGCATGCTAGTTTAGTGATGCAGTTCTATTGAAATCAAATTATCAATCAATCACAGCTAATGCACAAACAATTAAATATTGCCAAACATATGGAATGTCAAAAATGCACAAATATACCTGATCGATAAACCTGTTTCTTAGTTGGTTACTGAGGAGAACAGCATCAATCTAAAAGAGAGAGAAAATGAAACATTTCAAACAAAAAATCCTCCGTGAAGCTAAAAGAAACAAAAGTTCGACAGTTTATATAACCTGTTCATTTTTAGTTCCCTTTTTCACAAATTCCAACTCAAGTGTCAGCAATGCCAGATCGAAACCATCAGGTGGGATAAACCTAAAACAATTCCCATTATTAATTAGAAACGAGGAAAAAATGCACGACAAGAAGAATATATATTGGTATTGAATAACCTGCTAACAGATATCGTATCGCCAGCAGAAACTTTAGCATGCCGACGCTGAATCGCATTTAGGGCAATATGACCATTGCGTATGCTTTCGTGACCGGTATAACGTAGTTAAGGCCACCAAACAAAAAATTTCCCAAACTATCTACGCTCTCCGATCACGTCTAAGCAGTAAGAAAACAGAAAAGAATTTCATAACTGGAATCCATATGTTTAAAATAATTGACGGTAAAAGGATATGCAACGGAGAGAACGAATAAATCTCCAACGGAAGCGAGGTAGAGCTTCTTGCCAGGGACGGCGAAGCCGTGAAGATCGGAGTGCGAGCAGTAGGCGAGGTTAGTGAGTGCGAGGTCCGGAGCAGGAGTGCTGGCCACGATCATGTTCGCCGAAGAAGAAGACGAAGCGAACCGCATTTTCTGATCGGGTCCGGCAGAGATTGGTCGTTGCTTTGTCGCTAAGGAGAAATGGAGGAGAAGAAAGGGATTGTGTGAAGGAACTTCGAATTTGTCATACGGGTCTGGGCATGAAATAGAAAGGAGAAGAGGAGTGATGGGCAAGAAATAAAAGTACCGTGCGAGGTCCAAACAAAAAGCCCATATAAAATGGTCTGAGGCCTAGAACTAAGTATTCGACTTTAGATCCCGTTTAAATAGTGAGATGAGATGATGTGATATTAGATGAAATTAAAAATTAAATAAAATATTATTAAAATATAATTTTTTAATATTATTATTATTTTAAATTTTAAAAAATTTAAATTATCTATTATATTTTGTGTGAAAATTATAAAAAATTATAATGATTATATGAGATTAAATAAAATCGTTTTTATATCGGGCCTCAATTTTAGCCCATATCGGAGATCTCGCAGTCAAAATCCACGAGAACAGGCGATGCCTCCGCGTTATGTGCCGCCACACTTTGATTCTCATCTCTTCAAAACACCACTCTCCCTTCCCTCTGCCACTCGAGATCAAAAAAAAAAAATTGATGAACAGGACCTGACCATAATCAGTTTTGAAAAAAAATCAGTTCTATTTTTCTTCTAACCGGTCGAAATCGGTTCGATTTTAGTTTTTCTTTTTCTGACACCGAATTGGACCGATTCATATATATATTTTAATTTTTTATATTATATATAATTTTTTATATAGTACTATATGATAAATTATTAATTAGTATAATATTAAATTTTAAAATCTTATATAAATAATTATATATTATATTTATTGTATTAGTAATTATACTATAATATATCCCTATATTATATATTATAATATATCACTATAGTCTATAATATAATTATAATATATATACTATATATACTAAAAAAATCAGACCGAAATCAATAAAATCAAAAGTATCGGTTTAGAAGTGTAACCGATGCAATATCGATTCTTCAAAAATTAAAATTGGTAAATGCTTTGGTTCTAAAAATATGTGTAAAACCAGACCAGTCTGCCACAAATCAGTTATACACCCCTCCGCCACAAACCCCTCGCCCCCAAATCCGCCTACGATCTCAACACTCGTGGACCCACTCGGTGCTCCCACCACTGGCCCCAACCTTGGCATTTCTCTTCCAACAGAGAAGAAGACTGGAGAAGACACCGAAGATACGACAACGAAGAAATGGGTGAGAGTATCGAGGATGATATCAATGGGAGAGCTTCCGCATTGAATTTGAAGATAGAGTTCGCGACGAAGGAGAGAGAAGCAGAGTCGAAGGCCATGGTTTACAAAGTAGTGCGCCCGCTTGAACGATCCAATTGGGTTTTCAAGCCCTACGAGCTGGTTTTCATCGTCGTCCTTATTATTATTTGGGTCTTATATTTGACTGGATGTTTATGGCATACTGAATGCAGAGTAATATTTGTGTATTGTGGATCGCAGCAGTCCCAGCTGAGCAATGGCAATAGCATTTTCCCTGAGAGATAGAAGTTCTGCGAGTTGAATGACAAGATGGGTTGCTCTTGAATTTGCCTCGTCACGTATGATAATGTGTTCGTACTAATACATTCTTGATACGCTTTGGGAATAAATGGTTAGGTGTGTCATTTTTTTTTTTGGCGTGCTCTTTGGTTACATATGATTGAGCATGCAACTGGGTTTGGCACAATAGGATATCATACGGCTTGATCCATCTTTGTGTGATCCCACTCACATTAACAGTTCGATTCTTGCTTGTAATCTTGTCTTCACGAGCAATAATGTGGCATAAATTTGTCCTTTGCGATGTGCTTCAATTAAAAGAACTGCTCTCTCCCGAGATTATGGCTCTTTCATGGTATTTTAAAGAAATACGGGTGAGAATTTGTCTTGCTTTTGTTCAAAAATGGCTTGTCGGTTCATTTTTTTTGGTCCATTGAATATTTCAATATGTTATAATTTTCGAAAGCGGATATATATAGATTTATATATATCAGGTGAAAACAACGTACAATGCACGTTTGCTTAATTTATATATATTTTTTTGTTAAGAACTAATTTTTTATTAATAAGGACGTAATGTTTTTGGTTAATTAAATAATGATGTAATGTTTATGCAATTTATAAATAATTATACGTTCTGATATATTATAAAATAATAGTATTAATAGAAGCTATAACATGGTCCTATAAATAAACATCGCATATAGTTTTATGAAAATTGTTTAAGATAATTTTGATTTTAAGATGACGATCTAGCATTTGCCTCATCTTGCATTGCCTCAATAGAGAGGACATTAAAACGTCTATTTTTTTCTCCTTTAGTTTCTCTAGATCTACATAAACTTGAATCTTCCAAATTTTTTTTGATAATTTCTCCACAACACAAATTTAATATATGGTCGATGTTCTTATAAAATAAATTTTGAATAGTTTTACATAATTAATAAAAACTCAATTTCTTTTTTAATTAACTCAGCTATTTCATAAGTTATAAATAAGGCATCAACATTATGTCATTTAGAATTAACAATTCCAATAGATTTTTCTTATTTCTCATAATTTGAATGAGTGAAAATTCTTTCATAAATAGGGTAATAAATTATTGTTTTCAAATTCAGAGAATAATTTAAGTTATCAATACAGATGCAATTGTTTAAAATTAACAATCAATAAATTATTTTTAAATAGCGTAAAATAATTAATAATTTATTACTCTATTTATGAAAATTTAATGTTAGTGATAAATATATCACTTTATACATAATGAAATGAAATAAAATAATAAAATAATATATAGAATTTTCCATTTAGGCGGGGACATTCACATGCATGCAGCTAGTCCTAGATCTCACAGTAACTTCGGCCATTCAAGGAATTTTTTTCTTTCTTCTTTCGATGAAGTACCCGTGCACACCACCACATGCAAGGAAATTTATCTTTAATATTACGAAAGGAGAAGTCGTACTGGACAAGCTGCATGCATTGATGTGATCCGTATTTTGCAGTTGAGATCATGCTTGCATGAGCAAACATGCAATTACTTCCTGAGCCGTTCAACTTCAATCACACGGACCGGCGTTAACTTTTTAACAGAAAAATAATAAAATCTATTAAACCAACAATTACCATTAGATAGACACTTTTTATATATAAAAAGATATATATGTGTGTGTCTCTTGCCATATAGTATTGCTAAAAGAAGAGCACTTCCATGAACTATGCCATACTTGTTTATGTGTCTTTTGCCATGGGAGGATATCGCTCATCCGTGAATAGATTTTATCTTCTCATCAAGAACTTACTTTTCTCACAACAAAGAAAGGGGCGAGAAATTTATACTAAAGAGAGGAAACCAATTTTATTTTCAAGTCAAAATAGATATAGCAAGTCAGCTTTTATATAAACGCATGATGATTTTCCTTGTACTACGTACATTCCCGCTATAGCGAATTTTCTTTGTGAGATCTTTTCCATGCATGCATGCCATTGTAGGCATTTTTTGGGAGCCGATATGGATTATGGAAATGACATTAATTTGGGATTCCCTTGATTTGAATCGCTGTGGTCTTCTGAAGCTTACTGGCAAGTTATCTAGTTTCCTTTCCCCACAAAAATCCAAACACCTATTACTTTCAATAACTGATTAATTTATGAGAAAAGCTACATACAACCGGCCTTGCGCAACCCCCGCGCAACCGGACCCACCATTTATAAAAAAAAATTATTTTTTCTACTTCTCTTCCCTCCGACAACAATAAAAAAAGAAAAAGAAAAAAGAACTAAATACAACTTTCTCTTCCGGTTCCTCGTTCTCGTTCAAACCGTGAGAGGAAGACATGGTGAAAGCGATAGAGGCTTGCCGTGAGGGGTAGAGGTCATGCACGGTGGTGCAACCATGGACGGAGGATCAGAGCACGGCGTCAGTAGTGTTCAGAAGATCGAACTGTGTCTCGAGCCCTCATCTATCAACTGCAAATGGCCGAGCGTGGGGACTCTTGGAGCAACGGCTGGTGGTTCGAGATAGTGCTCGCGGTGACTGGGTGGTTGCTCAAGTGTGGCAAGGGCTGCACCGTGCGATGCTTGTGGTGGCTGGGTAGCTTGCGGTGGGTTCGCTTGACACAAGGAGTTGCGGTTTAAGGTGGAACTGGTGGTGGGTTGCTCTGTTTTTGGCATAGCAAAACAGAGGAAGTTGCTGGGCGGTTGGGACTCGGTGGTTGGGCTGTTTTCATGGTATTTCTAACGTGAAGCAGTGCCTTGCGAGGTGGTTGAGTAGAGGAGGAAAGTTGTTGTCTGGTTCGTGGAGGAGGGATAGACGTGCGACAGCATTGATTCCTTTTTGGCGTAATCTTGACTGGTTCAACGAAAGCTGAAGAGTGCGTGGGACAGGTTTCCGTTGAGGACACAGAGGTGCTGGGCCGTGGGGGCTGACCCGTGGTGGTTGGATGGTGGAGTTTCCAGGTGCCTAGCGACTTGGTGCGGAGAAGATAGATAAATAGAGAAAGAGTTTGAGAGGATGGAGTGGTGGTGCTGCCGTGTATGGAGCAGTGTAGCGTTTGGCAGTGGCTTGGGCTGCGTAGATTCAAACGATGGTGGTGTAGGTTAACACCAAGAGGATGTGCGGTCCTTTGAGTAGTTCTCGGCTTCATGTGGATGTAGGTGCACGGTTGTGGAGTTGGGTGCATTGCATGGAGCTGCTCACGGCTTTGGCGGCAGCTTGGAGTTGTGCTGTGTAGAGGTGAACGGGTTGGGAGCGTTGGGCTTACAGAGGAGCTAACTTGGGGATGAATTCCTTTTTTGTATGTTTCATATTTTAGAATTCACATGAGTCTGTTTGGCGGTAAAAAAAAATTTCACATCAAAAGAAGTGCCGGTTGCATAAGGTTGCACAAGGCCGGTTGTATGTAGCTTTTCTCTTAATTTATTGATGTTTCCGTGTCTTTGTCTGACGTTGCAGTTAATTTTGAACAAAGTTATCTTACTCTGCTCCAGTAGCCAGACCATTATTGCTGGCCATTGTACCAGATGCAGCTGTTCATGCAGTCTTTGAAGAGCACGTGAGTGTGAAACTAATCTTTGCTCTCTCTCTCTCTCTCTCACACACGCCGTGAAAGTCATGTCATGGCTTCTCTTATGTTTACTGGGTTACTCTCTCTCGGGCACTAGATGCAAAGGTTGTTATATTAAAAAAAGAAAAGAGAGAAGTAAGAATTGTCATCGCACTAAAGGATAACTGATATTCAAGGAATTGAGAAACCTGAAAAAGATAGTCACTGGGAAGCCTTTAAAGGATGCTGAGAAGAAGCTGGAAAAAGTTGCAGTTGCTGCTTAAGAGGGATTTTCCCAAGGCTATAATACATTGACAATAATGGCTATCCGTGCTTAAACTCCTGGGTTTTGACTTTTTGACGCTCATGATGAGCATTCTCCCATTCCTAATTTGGACCATATACATCTTGGATGTCAAGTCAAGCAGGTAATCAACTACCTACCAATTAGGCAAATGTTGGGCCGTTTACATTTTGTTCTCGTCCATTTGGATACACAGATACATCTCGCCTCATCTTATTTCATCTAATTTTAACTAATAATCTCATTACTATTCACAAAACATCTCAACTTATCTCATCTCATCTTACTATGCAAATGGGCCATTATTCTCGAAATTTTTTCCCAAATAGAGAGATGAATTCAAGATCTGAGAGAACTAAATTTGCTCCTAGATTTTGCCTAGACCTAGGAGTCAAAAGCATATATGTAGTGGCAAATTTGTGTAAGAAATCTTCCCAAATCTTTCTAAAGTGGCACTTGTTTGGTTCTTGTACCATTGCATAATGATCATAGCTGTACCTTGCAATTGATTCATTGATTTCACTTCTTCTAAAGTCAAAACTCGTGAGCTCGAGGGTGCACCCTCCTGTCTTATATCCGAGTCAAACCATAATTGATTCTCTAGAGAAGTGGTTCTTGGATGGCAGAGATATGAGCAAATAGCATTATTTACTGTATCGCGTCTATACTAGTCCATTGACTCTTAACTCTAGGTTATGTTTGGAAAACATGTTTTATTCAAAATTCTCATCTTCATCTCATCTCATCTCTACACTTTTTCAAATCCCCATACAAAATATAATAAATAATTTAACTTTTTCAAATCCCAATATAACTTTTTCAAATTCCAATTTAACTTTTTCAAATCTCAAAACTAAAAAATAATATTTTAAATTTTAAAACAAAACACAAAATTCTCATCTCACCCCCCAAGCATAACCTAAATCATTTTTTTTTCAATATTTAAGCTATGTCGTTGAAAGTGCTTGAAACTGCATAATTAGCTAATCAACCGATTAGATCCGTATGTTTGCTTGGTGGATGATTATAATGCAAATGCCCGTCTTTCTGATGCCTTTTATTTTGTTTTACCTCGAAAGAAATAAGGTGTGAGTTGACAATGTTACTCCTAGAGATATACTATATATTACATGTATATTTCACTCTGCATATGTGAAGTTGATAATTAATTGTTGAATTTTTTCGAGTTACATCTAAAGATTATGGATGATGTCATATATTATTATAATAAGATCGAAGTGGAATGAGAGTGTAGTCATGTGTGACATTTTTATACTCCGCGACCTTTCTCCTGTCCCTTTCTATCTTCTAATAAGCGTGTTTGTTTAGTAGTCATGGATTCAGGATCTTGAACTCTCTTTTGGGTTTAGAATTAGCAAAGCTTTCTAAAGCATGATGATAGAGTGAGTGGTTGAGTTTCCAATTCAGAACCGGGTTGCCATTTGGTGATTCACTTGAGGTACCTCAGGCACTGTTAGAATACTTCAGAATTATTTTTTATTTTATTATTTTTTTTATCTACTTTTTACTACTATTCAATATTCTATTATTACTTTTTCGCTACTATTTACAGAAATACTTGAGATATTCTCACTACACTATATAGTATATATAGTATATACTATATATTACATGAGAAGTACTATATAGTATATTATACTATATACTATATGTCAGCTTAAAATCCATCACTTCCATAAGCTTGCAATATATGATTCGACTCACGTGCAAATTAGATTGCTTCTAATTCTCATTGTGAAGATCCAACTAATTCTTAAAAAGAAAATGCTATGTTCTTGGATCATCCTTTTTATTTCGGGAAAGAAAAATTCAAAAATTAATAGACAATATCACTATAATAGAATGAAAAGTGCAATATATAGCATAATTCATTCTTCAGTATACTTAAATATATAACAAATGGAAGAGTATGGACAAATAACTTTGTTTGAAACAAAAAACAGATTTCTACACATGTTTCACGCTGAACTAAAAATAAATTTTGTAAAATTAAAAAAAGAAAAAAGAAAAACCCTATGGCCACGTATGAAGTTTTAGAACATGTGGATAAAGATAATGACAGGGCAGTCCAATCCCCATCACTAATAACAGTAGAGGCAGTCTAATCCACTCCAACCCCCTCCCAACTAAATGGACTCAAACAAATATACATATATATATATTTATATATATAGCTGGCTTGGTCAGGATGAAACTTTATTTTCCCTATTGAACATAGGAAATTAATATTTTCATTCATAGTTGGTTTCCTCCACATCATTACTATAATAGATTAAAACCATATTATAAGAAATGACGGTATAAAACAAATTATATACAGTGCAGAAATAAGATTATCTTTATACTGTTAGGCTCTTGTGTGGGCTAAGCCCCACAATGCTCAATTCTATGCATGCCAGGTGTGTTAAATCCTTTAAAACCCACTACCAAGTTTTAAGTTTATGCTTGAAATAGTGTCTCTCTTTCTCTCTCTTTCTCTCAATGGGAAAGATTAGAGGGGGATGGTATTAATAATGCCTCATGGACGGCTGAGATTTATTTACAGGTCATTTGGTGACCCCAACAATCCAACTTTATGGATCTTGCTTTTTTTTCCCCTCTGATGTTGTGCAACAAATCCAATCCCTCATCCTTTGATCTTATGGGTGGTTGAAGGGCCTCTTGAGTCTAGTAATTGGAGAATATCCCTTTCCATGAAGCAAAGTGCTTCTAAGTGGACTCGCTTTCTTGGCCACCTATCCATCCCCCCTTTCTGCAACAAACTATATATGAAGACTGGGTATTTCCTATAGCACTTTGTATTCTACTTCGTCTGCCTCCACTCTCATTTAATATATGATTATGCTAATGGAATTCTTTGCCACAATAGTCTCTCCATTACACCATATGACAATAATAATGTCGAAAACTTTACTGTTTGATTTTTCTAAAACCACCACAAAATAAAAAATAAAAAAAAAATCAGTGGATTCTGATAAGCATGCTGCCGGATCCATATATCTAAAATATTACTACTTCTTTGCTTCACTGTAATTTAACTTGAGATTCCTTTTCCTCTTTGTCTGATGGAACATGGTGGAGTTTCGATTGGACTTGTATTCCCTTGTCTCTTCAACAAAGCATTAGGCGCCGGCCATGGACCACGAAAACTAGAGGTGAGACTTTTCATGGGGGAGAGAGAAATTTTCTCATATATATAGATATATATATATATATATATACACACACACGTGTTTGCTAGATCCTATATATATAAGATGTTTTTAGGGTATTCTACGATGATTCACGGAGACAAGAGCATCGGTTTTTTCTCAAGAGCCCTTCAAGTGCCATGAATTTGCGGATGGAGTACAAGAAAGACAGCTCTTGGACAACAATTCATTTGGGTCAAACTAGTTGGCTGAAAACAGAAAAGCAAGTGCTTTTTTTGAATCCAAAACAGAAAGAAATTCGATGAACCAAATTGTTCATGTTTGTTTAATTTTATGTTGTGCATCTAATCTGGTCGGTTCCTATACACGAGCTTTATTATAGTATTATTTCATCGTGGAACAGCTACCTTTTAAGGCAAAAGCATTATAAAATAATGCATTTATAGAACTCCACCATATTTTTCTAAGTTTAGCCCCTGTAACAAGCACTATATCAAATCCTTCTAGTGCTTTGTAGTGCGATTCTAATTATTTATTAATTAACGATTGTCAATTGTACCGACCTTTTATGCATTAAAAAAAAAAAAAAAAAGATAATGCACTGCAGTACGTGGATTTCCTCTTCCTCTTTCTATTATTATTATTTTTTAAATAAAAATTAAAAATTTCCTTTCATTTGCAGATCATAGTGGATCCCTATAAACAAGTTGGTGACAATTAATGTAACTGTTTTAGACATACTATAGACCTGTAAATTTTTTCAATCTATTTTTATTTTTATTTTTTGAACGATTTTTTCTATCAATTTGACAAATTAACACGATCGATACCATTAAAAGAAAATACGCATATTGTGGATGAAACGATCCCTAATAATTTAATCGTGTAAATTTTCTCAACTAAAAACTAATAAATAATATGACATCTTAATTGCCAATATTAACAAGTGTCTTAGTTGAGGATGAGATCATAAACAAGAAATGTCGTTTTATGTTTGGATAGTAAAATGAGTTGAGATGGTTTGTAAACAGAAGTGAGATTATTAGTTAAAATTAGATGAGATGAGCTGAGATGATCTCACCCCTATATCCAAACGGTCCTTTTGATCTTAAAGGAAGTTCGTTTTAATATCGTTTTAAAATCATAAACAGAAAATGTCGTTTTAAATCCAAAAGCATTTGTGTTATGGGATTACGGTTCAAAATTAGTATGATTAACAACTCCGAACTCATGCTTATATTCTCCATACATTATTGATTATTTCTCTCTCATTTTGTTGAAGAGAAAAAATATCCGTGATATGAAAAGGGCAAGGGTAGAGGAGACAACTGACACAGGTCACGATGAGGTGATTGAGAGAGTCTTCTTATGTTTCTCTCACCCATTCATCATGCAAGATCGATGCATGCACATATTTCCTTTGAAAATCACATCTCTTTGGCGCAGGAAGAAGAAACAGGTCAGATCAGGTTGAGAGAAGGGATTTTAGAGAGTGCATGCAAGTTGACCTCCAAACGGTTTATCAAGAGAAATGTTACTTTAAACATCTACACCACAAATTATTTACGTAACATAATTTAATTTTAAAAAAAAATTTAAAAATTTAAAAATTATCATTTTAAGTGATGTACTGGATTATATATGATATAAAATTCTTAAAATAACATTATTGAATTAACAATTCAGATTATCTTATCGTCAGATGACATGTATGATTTTATAAAAAGGCAAAATTATTGTCATGATGAGTATATTCTTTTTTCTTTTTTTTTGGTTTAACGAAGGCATAATGAGTACGTACATGTATAAAAGACACTTTTGAGTGTGATGATGAAAACGGATGTTGAAGCCAATTAATCTAATTAAAGAGGTGATATTTCCACCATATATGCATGCGTGTCTTTCAAGGGATCAAGAATAGTGGAATAATAAAGAATAATTCTGTATCCACCTTCACGGTTAAGCTATATATGCGAATAATAAGAGAATATATATCTTTAGCCCCCTTGACCCCAACTATCTGAGATAGATTGCAGAGAGGAATTGATAAGCCTCTTTATATTGGAAAGAATTGTTTCCCTCTGCAGATGGATGGGGTCCTTGGCTGGCTCCTAATTGCACTGTACCAAAAGAAGTATGTACAAACTCTTTGACTTTTTTATACTTTTTGCTTATCATTCCTCGTGTTCTTCTGATGCATTCAATCCACTACGCTGAATAAACACAAATATTTTATTTTGTGTGTGTGTGTGTGAGAGAGAGCGAGAGAGAGTACTGAATAATATATAGTATTAGGGTCCCAATAGTGGTTGCCTCTTCGCCTTATCCAAATCAATATTCTCTGGCCTCCATATGAGACTGGGAATTAACGCACTCTATATCAACAGTAGGAGACACTTCGAGAAAAATCCTATTAATTTATATAATAAAAAAGAGAGGATATGTTGTGGACGAGGAGTGATCATGACCAATGTTTGCACAAGTTACCTTTCACTTGTTCTTGTACGTTTTTTGTTTAATTTTGACAATTATAAGGTATGTAGTAATGTACCAATATTATTCGCGACTCGAGAATATATAATGATAGAGATGACGAATTGTTTGTGTTAATGTCTAAAAACGGCACAGCCTGAAAGGGGAGAGAGATCCATTCTCGAACGCGTTGATGTGGACTGGGCCTCGATCAGTGAGGTGTGGAGCTCACGACGGTGATTCAGTACGGTTGTACGGTGTTCTTGCTTACATCTATGTCGGAGAACAATATTTAAATGCTAAGAAAATAAAGAGAGATTGACACATAGATTTACGTAATTCGTCATTAGGCCTAAATTCACGAGGATTTGAGGATGAAAGATTTCACTATAATATACTTGTTTACAGTCTCTCATTACCTCTCAGTTTTCAATGTACAATGGGAGTCGAAGATCTACTTGCTAGAGAATAAATTATCTCTAGAGCTCTCTGTCTTAAAGTTGAAGCAGAAGCAGAAGCCGGAGAAGAGACCCCTCAAGTCGTCTGATCACTTGCTTTTATCTGTCCATCTTCACGTGTGCACCTCGATAGTGGTGAGGAATGTCTACTTTGCATGTCTGACCGTCTCTCACTTTCTTTCTTTTTTTTACACCTCCCTACCTCTTTATCCCTTCTTTGTCCCATTTTTCTCTCGCTTTCTTTGTCTTCTAGTGATGGTCTATTGATGGGTTGGACCTTAAGAACCATTTTGAACTTGTGTATTTTACCCCTTCACAGTTTGTACAAGTTTTGTGTACTTATATGTGAATAATAGACTAGTATATATATTCCGTACTCACTAGAAAACCAAGCTTTCTAAACATGGTTGTTGTATACAAGGATGAAGTTAGGATTATAAGTATGGAGGTATCAAATATTTTTAAGCTAGAATAAGTAGTTTAATTCAAGTCTTTTAAGAACACCATCAATAAAGTGATACAATATATAAATAGAGTGAGTAGAAAGATAAGAATGAAAAAGATAAATTTCGAAATTTCATTCTTCCAATAATTTCAGAAATTTTACATGTATGCTTGTCATATATTGCAATTAAAAAAAGAGAGAGATTAAACTTTGGAAATAAGTTATGTATGAATTATAAAATAATAATAATAATAATAATTAGATATGAATGATAAACTAAGCTTTGGATTTTCTAAATAATGTATAACAGTAAATTATATTAAGTGGTTCAAAGTAGTATATGAATTATATATTGTCTAATTAGCTACCCAGCCAAACTTCGATCTTTTTATTAATATAATTATAAATTCTAAAAGAGAAATAATATAATATCAAATTATAATTTTCTTTAAATTATATACAATAGAAAAAAAAATATTGAAGACCAAACGTTAATTTAACGATGACAAAAGGGCCAACTTAAGAAATTATGGATATGGACAACACACACTCCGGGGTTTCCAAGATCGACCGTCGGCTTTCCTCCCCGAGAAACAGTGCCCTGCACGAACCAATGCCGAACTTCCGTGCACTGTTCATCCGTATTTTTTGTTGTTTATTTTTCTGTTTGGTTGTTTTCAGCACTTTGTAGTTAATTTTTTCTGTTCTATTGTTATTTTGTTGACCCGAGTGTTATGTTGGACCTTTGGATTGGACGTACTCTGTGGCAAGAGCTGTTCGAGAGTGTTGGATGATGCTACGCTGATGGTCGTACGGCCGGGCTTTGTGGTCCGTGCGTGAGTTGGGTGCCCGTCCAGGCCGATTCGAGATGCCGATGCTTGCGGTAGGCGTAACATCCGGGTTCGCACTATTGCTTGGGGTCGTTTTTTTTGGTGTTGTTTGGTGTGTATTTAGGTGTAGGTTTTGGTTTTAGTTAGTAATAATTTAGAAATGGGCTTTGGATTTGATGTCCATAACAGTGCCCCGTCTCATTCCTCTAGGGAGGTTGGGGGGTCGTTTAGTTCTGTGTTCACAGAACGCTTTCTCTGTTTATGGGAGAGTTTTTTAGAAGTTAAGACAATGCCCGTCACTGGTTTGTGGCGGGGATGCCCCTGAGCTGATGCGTAGTTAACTTATAGTCTGGTTTTCCATGTATTATTAAGTCACAATTGTAACTTCGGTTCATTAATTAAATGAGTCTGATTTCTATAAAAAAAAAAAATTTTAAGAGAGACCGACTATATTATAAATTTATATGAACAAAATTGTCAAAAATTTCAACGAAAGATATGCAACCAATAAAATGGGTCCTTCAAAGCCCGCCGGGGTGCGGGGGGAGGGTGGCTTGGCTTCGTCCCTGGTTGTATAGATACGGAGGTTGATCACCAGAATGCATGGATGATGATCAGTTGGGTATGCTAAGCTAATTATAAAATGTATCGTGGCCATCACATCTAGCAGGCATTCGAAAGGTACCCTTTTCAAATTTCTGCAGTTGATTGTCCTTTTGTGTTTTCTACGGGTCACCTTGAATTTGGAGGCATATTCAGGGCATATGCATGTCACCAAGCTGATAGTCATGTCTTGGTGCTGATAGAATAAATTACTTTTTTTTTACAAAGATTGCATCTTTTTTAAAAAAGTGATCATCAATATTCTTAAATTAAAGAATGTTATGTGCTGGTGAACAGAATCTAATTAAAGTGATGGGTATATGTCCCGTATATTTGATATGAATAAAATCTTGTTTACCGATAAAATAAAATAAAATAAAGAAAGAGAAAAGAGGTACGTGTTGGCTTTTGTCCTGTTCTTGTCTCCCTAAATATTTGAAAATTTTCAAAAAGCCCCATAATTTGATGCGGGGTGGCCCTGAACCCATAGCTAGGCTATTTACCCGTACGCGTGCATGCACTTCGGAGTTTCAGTTTCTTGCTACGTAGCCTGATCTGCTCATATATAGAATTATATAGGGAACAAAGTGGAAGGGCATGTCTAATTTCTCTAATGGATGATGATTACAGGGTGAATTTGCTTTGTGTGTTAGGTTTCATGTTACGTGTAAAAGCATATGAAATGACGATTGACTTCACTTGGTTTCTTTAAACACGTCCTTGCGTCGCTCTAGCTGTGCAGAACTTGTTTATAAGAAATACACAATCATGCCAATTGATATACGTGATCTATATTTTAAGAAAAATGTTATCGGGCGATTTTAAATTTAGAGTTCATATGACCCTCTTGATATAACATGGTGCCATTTGATTTATTAAAGTAACATGAAAACAAAAGGAATAAAGAGCATCTAGAAATTCAGTTTTTCTCTCTTTTATTTTAAATATATATATTATAATAAACCAAGTGACACCACTTGTCAAGAGGCTCAAACTCTTTACAGGTGAGATTCACAATATTTTTTTAATTTAACATATTTTTATACTTAAAATTTTTTTTAACTTCTCATAAATACATTTAAATTTATCTTAAAATTCAAACACATTTAAACCTATTTTAAATGAGTCTTATAAAACTCATTTCATCATTTTAATTCATTATTATTCATAAATAGCTCAACTTGTATCATGTCTAAACACTGGACCTAAAGTTTGCATGACGGAAAGTAACAAAATTTAGTATGAAAAGAAGTGTTACTTTTTATGTATAAATAATATTTCGCCACAAGATGTGACGTTGTAAGCTACCAATTAAGCATATTCTTTTGCCATACTGAAAAAGGTAACATGAAAATAATATGAAGATTGAAGATCGATAAGCTAAACATGTGAAGTGCTGGAAACAAAAGAAAGCCATTGCCAAAAGTTAATGTAATTAGGTATGGCAGCAGGCAGCTGACACATGCATCCATCAAAGAAATAAATTATAATGAATAGTTCACTCTTTTAGCAATGCAGGGAAGGTCACGGATGTCGTCGTAAAGGGTAATGGACAATCTAACACCCCCCATAGATCCTATATTTGGGTGGATGAATGACAATAAAGATCATACCACTATCCAATTACTCAATTATATATTCTACAATTTTATTTTTATTTTTATTACCATTTTAGAGATATTAATGAGAATATTATATTATATATAGATGCGTGTATTTGTATCCAACAATTATGTAGAGCGAAGTTTTGCTATTTATAAGTTCATATGAACTTCATATGAAAGCATACTTATTGTAACATCATAACACGTAAAAAAAAAAATACAATGACTTTTATGCTAATTAACTTGATAGAAATTTCTATTAATAATGTGTTTGACGACTTGAAATAAAATTTTCGTATAGAGTGTATAGCTAATTATAGTTTCTTTTGTAATTCAATTAAAAACGATACCACGGCTCAATGATTTTTTAAATTACTCTAACTTAAAAAAAAGCTAACAATTTTTTATTGGCTTTTCCTGTTCGATTTTAATAGAGTAATGCTATCACTTATATACAATTATAGAGTGTACAAACGCTACACAATTATTTTAAAAAAAGTGAGATTTACTATTAAAAAATTAATTTATTTTTTTATATGAATTTCGTATTTACTCGTTTTTTAAGAAATTACGCGACATTTACGCACTCTACAACTGTAAATATCATTTTTTTTTAATAAATATTTGGTGTTGCCAAAAAAAATAATTAGAACAAAGCACATAATGGTAAGAAAAATAATAACTTTATAATTATTTATAACTTTACACGAAATGATATGCTTTTATTAATTATTTAAAAATAATTATAAAAAAATTGTAAGTATATCGTTGGAAGTAATTTAGGACGCTAACTGTTAAGTTGTATAACGACGGCACGTCTGATACTGTTGGTATATTCTTTCTTTCGTATCCTTTTAATAGTCGCCCTCTCGAGTCTAATTGGATGAGAGAGACAAACGCAGCCCACACTCGGAATCTTCAACGTTTCCCAGCAACAGAACAGTGAGCCACACCAACCTACAGAGATAGAGCGAGAGGGAGGGAGAGAGGGAGCTCTAATGGTTTGGAGGCTCGGGTATGGTTTGAAGGGTGGCGTTCAGAGAGGAGCTTGACCTCTCTGAATTCCCATCGTTTCCCTTCTTTCAACAACAGTAAATGGTTCTAGTGGCTGAGAAAGAAAGTTAGCGAGAAAGTGCAAGAAACGGAAGAAAGAACCATAGGAGAAACTTTGTTTCTGTCAATAATTTTCTGGGTCAAATTGCTTTGATCAGCCTTTTGGAGACTTTGTGCGGTTTTCTTGGGTTTGGTGAAAAAATTTAGAGTTCCAGTGATTAGCAGAGGTGGCAACTACAATGGTACAGTATTTCAGTCTGCAATTTCTGTCGGTTAATCTCTGTCTTTTCCAAATGTCATTTTTATTTGTTTGTGGGGTTGACGAATTAGCTTTTTATCTTTTCCATTTTTAGTATCTATGTTACTTTTTTCTCGCAGTTCAGAAATATGGTGTCTAATTTTTATCGATTATGGGAAATGCTTTACTTTTGGTCATATTTTGGCTCTTGGAGCACTTGAATTTTTTAGGCGCACAAGTTTGGAGGTTTTTCTTTCTTTTGTGATTTTCTGTCATGAAAGGCTGTTGTAAGATGTTTTCTGTTCTATCTCTTATGAAAAACTTCCAAAAGTTCTCTCTTTGTCAAGTTTCTTGAGGGGTACAAGTTTGGTAAATAGATTATGATGAATACTTTCTGTAAGTCATTGAAGGATATGTTCTTTGGAGTGAAGGTTTGTTTGTAAAAGAAAATTATGGCTGCTACGATTTGAATATCTTTTGTCTTTCATTTGCATTTGAAGATTTTGGAGCAAGGTATTTGATTTCTCATCTTAATTTCTTAATTTCTTGAATGAGATATGAGAACTGACACTTACAATTTTTTATGTTTTCCTTTCAATTTTATCTCTGTGAAACTGGACCCTTGTTGATACATGAAATAGGATTGATTAAGTTAAAGGTGTTTTCAGATTTATTCCTCAAAATGCCTTGGTTAAAGTAGAGTATCTGTACAATAGTTGCTCTAGTTTCCCTTAACTCTCATGTGTTGTCAAAACTACATTTCTAAGCAATGCATCCTGTAGAGTCTGAAATCACTCTCTCTATAACAAATCCCGAAATTCTAATGCAACACCAAAAGTGAGGGACCAACAGTGGATTTTGTTACACCATAGACGACACTCTCTCTCTCTGAATTGATAGTTACTTTGTGAGGTTCATTCATCGAACCAAATCTAGCATATTTTCATATCCATTGTTCTTAAAGGTATGAATGCAATATTCTGGTAATGATCCGTTAATTCTCCTTCATGCATACTGATAAAAAAAAATCTCCTTCATACACGCAAATAGTTTTTTTTTTTTTTTAAAAGACAAATTTCACATTGAATGTTAACAATTTTAAACATTTTTTTCTTCTGCATCTACTTGTGGCCCCCTTTTCTGTGCCTTTCTTTATTTGATCATAGTCTACAAAATTTGTAAGAATAGTAGCAACAATCAGATAACCAATTCTAGATTCTCAGATTTTACTGCTTCTTTTCTGTTAATAAAATTACTTATTATTAACTGTCTGTGTTTGCAGGTTCTCAGGAAATGTAAAATTGGTTGGAGAAGCTCTTCGGTATTTTGGCACTGAAGCATGGTTACGCTGATAGTTTTCTCAGAGACAACATCCAGTTTGTTGCCAGGTTGCTTGTACAAAATAGTGTTGCCGCAGGTTCAGCTGTTGGGTTAAGGGTTAAGCCACTTAGAGAAGCTTTTCTGAGATAGTGATTATTCAGATAGCTCTCTCAGAGACACAATACAAAACTGAGTTTCTGTCAATCAAGCTGCTAGATATATCTAAGATTGGTGGTCTGTTAGGTGGCATGATCTCACCTGATTGTGACCTTGAGTTTCAGCTGTTCAATTGAACTCCTTACATGAGGCAATTCTCTTTTGGCAGCAGATAAACATGACAGAAATTTTGGCTTTTTCAGGGCAAATCTCCTTTGGCAATAAGCATGTGAAGAACAAATTGCTTGCATAATTTTGTGAGGATTCTGTTCGTTTGGGCAAATCTCCTTTGGCAAAAGTTACTAAAGGTTCCTTTGGTTGGGTAACTACTTTGGCAGCAGATATTTGAGAAGAGCTGTTTGGTTGGAAAAACATCATTTGTCATCAATCTACCTGGAACTCCACCCTCTCTATTGGGAAATTTCTTATCCGGTAGGGGTAGCTTTTGAGCTCTTCTGTGGTGGGAAAGTCTCCTTGAGAAGTTTCTTCTAGTGGGTACTTCAGTTCATTCATTGGGCAAATCTCCTTTGGCATTTGGGGTCGTAACTCGACTCTCGTTATCCCTATAGGGCAAATCTCCTTTGGCATCATATCTCCAGTGTTAGCAATCTACATATCCTATTGGGGATATAGACACACTATCAATATCCACATCTGTTGGAATATATATATTAATTTAGCATTTGTTATCATCCTTTGGTACGACTACAATCTGCATATCCTTATTGCAGTACGTATTAAGAACGTGTGCTCAAACTAGGAGTGATAGAGGTGTTGGCTTCTCCAGTTCGTTTAAAAAGGTGAAACTTTTATGGAACCTTTCTCAATATCTACTGTTAGTTTTCTTTGTGGCAAATAATGTTATAGGGTTACTACCTGAAAGTACATCCTAAGTTGTTCACAGTTGCTTTAGCGAATAGGAATGTGGTTAACTGTTGGTTTTAATTTGGTAGCTCTTATACATGTTTGAAATATGTGCTTTTGTTGTGAAGATATTCACTTTCTAAAAGAACCGTGTTCTTGTGATTTCCAGTGAAGGTCAGCTGAGAACTAGAGCAAAAGGCTCACCTGAAAACATAATTCTGATTCTGTATCTTTTTCAGCTGAGGTGAGAGATCCAGAATTCTTCTGTGTCATTGCCTTTCTTTTTTGTTCTCGAAATTATGTAATTTCTGCAGGACTGAGTTGTAGTAATATCTTATAATAGGCATCTGAATGATGGATGTGTTCCTTAGTGACTCTGATTGGGAGAGTTCTAGTGAAAGCAGTAGTAGTGAGGATCAGGAGGAAACAGAATGCATATATGGTGGGCAGGCCAGGAGCATCTTGTCAAGCCTTGAGGAAAGCATTGAGAAAATTGATGAGTTTCTCTCATTTGAGAGAGGATTTGTACACGGGGATTTAGTGTGCTGTGTAACAGACCGATCGGGACAGATGGGTAGAGTGATTGGCATTGATATGTTGGTGGATTTGGAGAGTGTTCAAGGAAAAACAATAAAATATGTCAATTCCAAGAAACTTCTAAAGATCCGCTCCATTACAGTTGGGGATTATGTGGTTTGTGGGCCTTGGCTTGGAAGGGTGGATAAAGTAGTTGATAAAGTCACTGTTGTCTTTGATGATGGAGCAAAGTGTGTAGTCACTGCCACAGATCAAGAGAAGCTCTTGCCAATTTCTCCTGATGTACTGGAAGACTCACAGTACCCATATTACCCAGGACAGAGAGTGCGGGTTAGGCTCTCAAACGTTTCTAAATCAGCTAGCTGGTTATGTGGTTCTTGGAGGCGAAATCAAGATGAAGGGACTGTTTGTGCTGTGGAAGCAGGTTTGGTTTATGTGAATTGGCTTGCATCTGCTCCTGTGGGTTGTGATTTGAGTTTGCCTGCTCCACCATGTTTGCAGGATTCAAAAAACTTGAATCTGTTGTCATGCTTTTCGTATGCAAATTGGCAACTAGGTGACTGGTGTGTACTTCCAAGTCTTGGCGGTGAGGGTACAATGGAGCTGGATTTTCTTAATGTGTCTACTGGTCAGCCAATTGAAGAAAATAAGAACTTGGCAAGAGGATTTAAGAGAGGAAACTCAAACTTAGATGAAGTCTTCGTAATTGTGAAGACAAAGACTAAAGTTGATGTTGTGTGGCAGGATGGCAGCCGCTCTTTTGGACTTGATTCACAAAATTTACTCCCCGCTGCTGTTATAAATGCTTATGAATTCTTTCCTGAGCAGTTTGTGTTGGAAAAGGGAACTTGTGACGGTCCACTCGTGTCTATCAGCCACAGATGGGGTGTTGTGCAGTCTGTGGATGCGAAGGAACGAACTGTAAAGGTCCAATGGAAAACTGATTCTGTGAGTGAAGCAAGCAATTTGGATGGAGACAGGCTGGAGGAAATTTTGAGTGCTTATGAATTGGCCGAGCACCCGGAGTTTTCATATTCTTTTGGTGATATTGTGTTTAGGTTAGTTAAGAACCAGTTCGGGGATTCAGCGGATAGTGATCATGCCACCTCAGAAACTGCCATGGGTGTGGAGTCTGTTTTGGAAGGCAAGAACTGCAGCAAGGATCAGAATCAGTACCCCAATGAGTCTTACCTATCTTATATTGGCAATGTGACAGGATTCAAAGACGGTGCTGTTGAGGTGAGGTGGGCTACTGGTCTCATAACCAAGGTATGATGTAGTCATCCTAATTCTTTATTTATGCATATACATAGTAACTTGTTGACACTTTTCTAATTATATAAGATACTACTGTTTTTGGACAGGTTATGTACTCGTGTGCTTTTTTAAGGTTGAGAGTTTTCTCGACCTTACTTACAGATGAGTTGTGACCATTGTTAATCCAGTTGGGTTTGCTTTAGGGTTCCCTCATGTAGGGACATATGAGATTCACACCTCAAGCCTGTTGTGCATGTAGATTGATACACACTTTTGGTGAATTTGGTGGTAATTTATGCAGAACAGCCACTGAACTAGAAAACAATGCCACTGAGCTTGTTATATTATCTTCATTCCTATGAAATATGGATGAGCAGTGTTTTTCCAATTATATGCCAGTGGCCTTGGTGTATTATGTCTTCCTGATTTGTTTAACTTGACAATGTAGAGGTGTCATATGATCTTTCTCCAACTTTAGTATTTTGTATGAATTACACTAGGGGAGAGAGGAAAAAATTTGTTACTGCAGCATAAGGTTTAACTTTTAATGAAGCATCTTCCTGAAATAGATGTAATGGTCAAAGTAACCAACTAGGTAGTTCTGTAATGTTATGAGACCAATTTTAGCTGCACATGTACTTATTTGGAAGATGCGTCTCTATTCTTGTTTCTCGGGGCTGTTGTTCACTAGATTTTGAGCGTCATTCCAGCTTTTAGTAAGATGCAGTGATTAGGTTATAGATGTGGTAGTGAGCCACCCATACTAAGCAAGAGTGTTATGATATGCAGCCAACTTCGGCTACTTATAAAACTTCTATTTTTGTATCTATTCTTGGTTCATGCATAACTGGGTAGCATCCTGTACGGATTCAGCAACTTCTAATTCTTTGATGATCATCATTGCAGGTTGCACCTTATGAGATATTTCGGAATGATAAGTATGAAGGCTCAACTGCAACTAATGTGCTCTATGAAGAAAATGTTGAGGAATCAAATCAGGAGATAGTTGAACATAACAAATGGTCTTATAACCATAAAGGAAAGGTAAAGCCTCCCCCCCGTCTCCCCCCCCCCCGTGATTCACTTTTAAGTAGTGTTAAATATTTTCAGTGATGGTTTTGAGGCCCTGGATTAATTGGTGGCTAAAATATTTAGGAAATGGGTGATTAAGATAATTTCTGATGTAGAACTGGAAGATTTGGTGGCAGTTTAGACTTTGGTACTGAGTATCTTAAGAATGAGCAACATTTCGTTGGAAAAATAGTTGTCTTTCTGTACTTCTAAGTTTTTTTGGTGAGTGGGTTGTTTACTGTTTCCGGTATATTAATTCTGGAAGTTAGAAAAGAAACCTTGTATCATCTGCATTTGTCTTGGAGCAAACTTAATAGCAGCTTTAATGTTCAGGATTTGTTGGATTCTGATGGTGCTGGTGAAAATTACAAAAAGCATTCATGGGAGTTTGGTTCCTTTCCTCTTCCTCAAGCTGCCATTGGATTTTTCATTAACATTGCAACATACCTATTTGGATCTATTGGTTCAACTTCAGATTCACGGCCAGTTGTATCTGGGCTTATTTCTGATGGTGGAAATGAATCTAAAATTCTCCATGAGAAAGAAGTGCTGGAAACTTGCGAACTGTTGCAAACATTTAGAAAGACAAGTTCAGATCATGAAGTGGAAGAGTCTCTGGATGCTGAAGCTGTTCCATTTTCAACCACCAGTGAGAACTCTGATCAGTTTAGGCAGTTTGATATGGTTGGTGATTGCTCAGACCATCACTTTCTTGGCACTGACAAACGGTTGGTGTTGTCTCAGGCAAGAAATTTGACCTATCCTTCTAAATGTAGAATATAAGTTATTCAATCAGTCAGAATGATATTTTCCCCCCTTTGCATTCCGTTATAGGTGAAAAGAGTTTGGTTGAAGAAGGTTCAGCAAGAATGGAGCATTCTAGAGAGAGATCTTCCTGGTTAGCACTAATTATCCTTTTCCTTTTTATGCTGGAAATCAGAAGGGTTACTATTCAAATTTTGAAACCCTATTCAATGTACTATCGCTCATAACACCTTTGTGACCTCACAGAAACAATCTATGTCCGTGTCTTTGATGGAAGGATGGATCTATTGCGAGCAGCCATTGTTGGTGCACCTGGAACTCCATATCATGATGGGCTTTTCTTCTTTGATATTTTCCTTCCCACGGAGTATCCTTATGAACCACCTGTAAGTTATCATACTTTTCCTGACGATTTTGTGCTTTTAGTATCAAAAAAAATTGCCCTCATAATTCCTACATTTTTTATGAAATAGAAGTAATGTTTATTTGACTGCCCATACCAAAATGAAAGAAGACCCTGTCAAAAAGGTGTCCAAGGTCACAGTCCATGCATGAATCTATTCTGCGTATATACATACATGAAAATCACTCATAAAAAAGACTGGTATGTTATATCTGAACAGAATCTAATGCTGGTATCGTGACATGAAATCCTATGCAGTTGGTGCACTACAATTCCAGTGGGCTCCGTGTCAACCCTAACTTGTATGAATCTGGAAAGGTCTGTCTCAGTCTTCTCAATACATGGACGGGTACAGGCTCTGAAGTATGGAATCCAGGGAGCTCAACTATTCTCCAAGTTCTTCTCTCCCTCCAGGCCCTCGTGCTTAATGAGAAGCCTTATTTCAATGAGGCAGGGTATGATAAGCAGATTGGAAGAGCTGAGGGAGAGAAAAACTCTGTAAGCTACAATGAAAATGCATTCCTTGTCACCTGCAAGTCCATGCTGTACCTACTACGAAAACCTCCTAAGGTACAATAATTAGTTCTCAAATCTCAATTCACTTTACCATTGTGGTGGTTTGTGGCAGCTATTATGATAATTACCTCTGGAGTCTTGGACAATATAGAGAAAGATGAAAGCTACAATTTGAGCGTTATATTTTTCTTGAATAACTATAATAGTATTCAATTTTTAGCATATAGCCTTCAACACGAGCATCCCATCGATTTCAACAAATGATGTATTGCACCATTTTCAATGGTTGTTTTTTTTTTTTTTTTTTTGGATCAAGATATTTTCAATAGTTATTGTTTGCAATGACTTGAATTGTGTAAATTCCATTGTCTATAATTAATCTATTAAGACGATTCATATGGGATGTCCATGTTAAAGATGTCTCCATTAAATTCCTCTTTCAAAGAATTTGAGTTTGTCTTTTCATGATGAAGAGAAAATGCTATTACATTTGAATATCTTTTTCATGATTAAGCATTATTTTTTATGTTTAACTTTTTGCTGGTGCAGCACTTCGAGGCATTAGTGGAAGAACACTTCAGGCGATGCGCAGAGTCTATTCTAATGGCTTGTAAGGCATATATGGAAGGAGCACCAGTGGGCTATGCTTTTGGATGCGGAAAGGCCGAGTTTGAAAATATAAAGGGAAGTTCTACAGGGTTCAAAATCATGGTTGCTAAGCTCTTGCCAAAGCTTGTGGAAGCATTTTCTGACAAGGGCATGGATTACAGCCACTTTATTGAGCCTGAAAAATGAATTTGCTCGAAACTCCTGGTGGCTGGTACCACTGAATTACGATACCAAGACCTTTATTTTGTTTGTAAATAAGTATAATATCAACAACACTTGCTTGGAAAAAGATTGGTCATTTGTCAATATATGGCTGTTGTGTCATGGGTGGTGAAAACTGTCTTAGTAAGGCTGTGTTGTATGTATCATAGATTATGGCTTGCAGACTCTCAGACTATGAAATAAAATTCCATGTTGGGTTGGTGTGCTTGATAATGATTTTGTGTCTGTAATTTTTGACAAGGATGTTATAACATGGCAAAGCAAATCGATCTTTTGTCCAATTTTCAGAGGTTTACATCTCCTTGGCATGAAGTTAAATCCATGACATCTATCCCATCCCACCAGTCTCTCCCATAAATTCACCATATTTCCTCCCAAGAATTCTTTCCCCGGCCGAGGAAGTGAAAGTCATTCGCCTAGATATATTAATGAGTAATATTATTCATCATCCTTCAATATGATATCAAATTATTAGAAAATTATATTTTATTTTAGAGCGGTGCTACTCTAGTGCTCAGAATGCACCACTCAAACTTACCGCTAAGCTACAAATATTTTTTTTTATTTTTTTTCAATTTTTTTATTCAGATTTTTTTATCATTTTAAAATATTTTTAAAAAATATCAAAACACAAATAATGACTACCTTAACTATGAAGTATAGAAAAAAAATTTAAAAAAAAATTAAAATACATGAGATCAAAATAATGGACAAATTGAGTGGATAAAATAACATTTCTCTTTATTTTATACTTATCTCTCCGTCTCAAGTCATGTATTGCATTTTTCAAGGTTAATTATCGTCAATAAACGTGGATTGATTAGCACCGGTAATAATATATTTACAACTTGTTAATTAGTGATTGGTTTGTTAAAAGCAAAACACACGAAAGGCTTTAAAATACATTTCTCAGCCGAACTGGAGAATACGATAAGGGTTGTCATATAATTGTAATATTTTACATATTCAAAAGGCCCCAAGCAAATTTCACATTGATACTGACGAATAATGGCGATGGAAACAAAGTCATTATCTTCTTGATAAAATAAACTCAATACAAGTTATGTGTAGATACTTCGAATCCAAAGCTATTGACTTGACCTCTGAGGTGTTATGTTGATGGCATCATGGCATGACAAAGCATAAACTTGGTCCCGTATAAATAAGACAAAAACTCAAAAAAAAAAAAAAAATGGTGCCTATGACAATATAAGATAATTTCAAAGAAACATGATTTTGAATTTTAAATTTCAGAAGTTTTGTTACTCATTATCCTTGCACATCACACTATTTTTAAAATTAAAATTTTTTTTTTTTTTTCAGTTCTATTCTTCTTAAACTCATTAAATTCTTAAACTCATCATCTATATATCACATATTTATTAAGAGAAAAAAAAAGTAGTATGTAATATGTGTGGATGATGAATTGAATTTTTCTAATTATAATCAGCTAAGGAACAAAAGGCGTTTTCCAAACAAATTTTTCTACACAACCTCTTGGATATAACATTCTATATTTTTTTAAATTTTTAAATTTTTTAATATTTTTTTTTAGTTTATTCTTTTTAAACTATTTCAAATTTTTTATTTATTATTTATATAATAAATATTTGATAAAATTAAATTAAATTAAAAAAAATGTGCTGCGTGAAGTTTATGTGAATAGTAAAAAATTTTGGAGATTTTTTCTTTCCAAATTGAGTTTTTGGGACCCCAACCAAACGAAGCCTTACAGCTCCCCTGCTCGGAGAGGCCTATAAGTTTGAAATCCGAAAGCACCTCAATCGTACCTACCAACTCCCACCAATGGACTCCGATTCTTCTTCTTCTTCACCTTCATTGCCCAAATTCCAAAGAAAACTCTCAAAGTCCAGCAAATCCCTGCTCGCTCCCCTCCTCTGCTTCCTCTTCTTATTCATTGCCAACATCCCCACCAACACATCTCTGGTTCAAAGCCTAACCACTACCTCGAACATAATACCCGAAATCTCGTACACCGAGCACTGCAACGAAGTTGTTCCCGAGTCCACCAACAGCTTCCCCTTCTCCTACTCCACTAGCACCTCTCAGTTCCTCCTCTTCCGCACAGGATTCTTTTCCGGTGGCGACCGGATTTTCAACCAAACCTCTACGGATTCCCCGAAATCTCTCACATTCATACCCTTACATTCCGAAAATACTTCCTCCGATGGCATCTTCAAGGTCCAAGCCACCCTGAACCTCCGGAACCCGGCTATGTACCCTGTTTTCAGCAACACGACGCACCGGCTATTACGCCAGATTCGGTTCCGAGGACCGAGACGGTTGCCTTGGCGGCCCGTAGTCCGGTTTTTGCTTGATGGGTACTGGTCTGAGTCTTCTGGGAAACTCTGTATGGTCGGATCCTTCTCGACTTACGTTGATCCGGGTAAGAGAAACCGTTTTAATGCTGTTCTTAAGCTTAATTATCCGATTAATTCAAGCATTTATGGCAGTTTGATTGGTGGGACTTTAGAAAGTTTGAGTAATGATAAGGATGATTCAAACTTTTTTGAGCCAATTTCAATAATGGGGTTCAAATACTCGAATCATGAATACACGTTTATTGAGAAAGAAAATGGGAGTGATTGTTTGAGTGGTTATGATGAGGCTGAGAATTTATCTCGAAACAAGGCGAACCGTTTTGTTTGCCCCTTTCCCCGTGGACAGACTTTTAGTTATTCACTGGAATATGGGCGTCATTGTGGTAGTGGCAATTGTAATCCTTTTGGTGGGAGTATCCGGTATTTGCCTAATTCTATGTTTTATCGGGGAATTTGGTGTTGGGAGGGACGAAAGGTGCAGATGTTGTTGAGTTTTCGTAACTCTAGTTATACTGGTTACGAGTTTCCTTTTGATCCTAATACAACGTTGATTGCTGAGGCCGAGTGGGATGAGAAGGAGAATAGGCTTTGTGGTGTTGCATGCCGAATTTTGAATGTTACAGAGTCTTGGGCAAATGCTTCTGTTGGAGATTGCTCAATCGGGTTGAGTTTGATCTTTACTCCAGTTCTCTCCTTAAGGAACCGAAGTACTATTGTGGGAGAAATTTGGAGCAGGAAAAATGTGAACGATTCTGGTTACTTCGGCAAAATTGGATTTCAGAGTTCTTGGGCAAGGTCAATTGACGTCCAAGGTCTTAAATATGAGTATACTGAGATTGAGAATGCAAGAAAGTACTGTGCAAAAAGGAAGATTAGGAGCAAGGGAAAGACATATCCTGATGGGTATTCGTTGGACATGAGGTTTGATATGTCTATTAGCAACAGCACAGGAAAAGTAGCAATGGGTTATTCGACCCCATTATTTGTAGGTGATCAGCTTTATTGGCAACAGTATTATGGGCACTCAATTGTGTTGCCAGCTCCAAGGGTTGCAGGGCCTGCTGCATTCCACATGAACTACAGCCATAGCAGCATGCTCAATATCAGCTACAAAATGAGCTTCATACCTCCACCCGATTTCAAGTTCAGTGTTGATACTTCATCCAAAGCCATTGATATTTCCGCAGAAGGAATATATTCTAGAGATACAGGTATTCTGTGCATGATAGGATGTCGGCATCTTGGATTGACTAATGAAAATTTGGTTAGAAATGATTCATTAGACTGTGAAATAATGATTAATGTACAATTCCCTCCGTTGCATTCCGAGCATGGTGAAATTGTAAAGGGAACTATTGAAAGCAAACGAGAAAAGTTGGATCCTCTTTACTTTGAACCCCTTCAATTGTCCTCAAATTCAATAACCAATACCCAAGCTAAAGCATCTATTTGGAGAATGGACTTGGAGATTACCATGGTTCTGATTTCTAATACACTAGCATGCGTTTTTGTGGGCCTGCAGCTCTTTTACATGAAAAAGCACCCACAAGTGCTTCCCTTCATTTCCATTGTGATGGCCATCGTTCTTACACTGGGGCATATGATTCCTCTGCTGTTGAACTTTGAAGCCTTGTTCATGGGTAGCCATAACCAGACGAATGTTTTTCTTGGGAGTGGTGGATGGCTTGAAGTGAATGAAGTAATAGTAAGGGTGGTCACAATGGTAGCTTTCCTTTTGCAGTTGCGCCTTCTCCAACTGACTTGGTCTGCAAGACAAGATGATGGAAGCCAAAAGGAGTTGTGGGTTTCAGAAAGAAAGGCTCTATATGTGGCTCTACCAATGTATATAGCCGGTGGGTTGATTGCTTGGTCTGTGCTCCAATGGAAGAAGCCTTACCAGAGACAGTCGGGGAAATTTCTAGTACCGCAGCGCAATGTTTACAAGCTGCATGCTCCTTCTTTCTGGGAGGACATCAAATCTTATGCTGGTTTGCTCCTGGATGGTTTTCTACTTCCACAAATATTGTTCAACTTATTTTCTAATTCAGGAGAAAAGGCTCTTGCCTCTTCCTTTTACATTGGAACCACCATTGTTCGTCTGCTGCCTCATGCCTATGACCTTTACAGGGCTCACAGTTCTACGTGGTACCTTGATTCATCATACCTTTATGCAAATCATAGGATGGATTTTTATTCCACTGCATGGGACATCATCATCCCATGTGGTGGTCTGCTATTCACCGTGCTTGTTTACTTGCAGCAGCGATTTGGAGGCCGTTGTATTCTTCCCAAGAGATTTAGAGAGACATCTGTATATGAGAAAGTATCTGTTATTAGCAATGACGATTTGTAATACATGATTTCTGTTTCTATAATTATAGCAATCACTTTCTTTTTCTATTCACTCTTTTCCACGAATATAATGCAACTTATAGTTTTATAACATTTACTACAGCAATTGCCAATTTTATGATCCGGCAGTGATAGGACGGACCCCAAAGAAATTGGAGTTCATCGTTTGCTCCGAGTGGCTATGGCATTTGTATTTTGTACTCACTTTCGGCTCCTAGGAATGGCTGTTCCAGTGAAAGCTACAAATTTATAATTTTCTTCTTGTCTTTTCTTTTTTTATTTTCCCTCATGGCTTATCTTATCTTAGCTGCAAGTTGGTAAAAAAGTTTATGATGGGCGGAGATGTGCTTGATGAACTCCACAGAATGCAATTTCCAGTGTCCCAGTAAACACAGCCAATTTCAGGACCGCATACTTGCTGAAAACCCAGATTGTTTCGCTCATTACAACTTCCTTTCAGACCCATTTGCCATGAGAACCAAAGTTTCATGGGTGAATAAAACATGGGCACAGGTGTTCAATATCTCATATCCAAAACATTACAGATTTAAGGGCTATAAAGCAATTAAAGTTTAAAACAAAATGGGCGTTCACAAAAGCAGAAAAATAATGCCGCCAGGATAAATTTGAGATAACCCTGCTTACATGGATCAACAAAATTAGTACGATTGCCAAAAACTAGCATGGAAACTACACTGTACATGGACAATTTGTACATAACTGAACCCTGAAAACATGGCTAACTCTCACGTTTAGTGATTATGAGCAAGGCCATCACAAGATTACAGCAGCAAAGGCACGTATGCGTGCAATCCGATGTAACAGTGATTGGAAGATGAAGTTGAAAAGGTAAAAATAAGAACATAATTTCCCCGGTAAGAAACAATGCCACAGCACCGTACAGAAATCAGAAAACACCTCGGTCCGTAAAAATAAAGGCCAGCTATCTACTTCGTTTTCTACTCCTAGTCCCACGTCATTACCTGAAACACAACACAAACCCAGTTAAAATTATACATAAAACGACATCGGTGGTCATCAATTATCAGATGAAAAGAAAAGCCAGAACTAATGAACAAATATGTTTCTTGTTCCAAACACATAAAGTGACTGGAACTAATGATCTCATATGACAAATACCCCAACGCATTAGTTGTGATTTAATGTATTGGGAGTATTGGCCATATAGGATCTCACTCGTGCTGGCATAAGTTATGCCTGGAAGGGTGATTATCTTCTTGCTAGTTGGAGAAATCTTTATGGCAATCCCCAAATTGTGGGAGTTTGGAAAATGGTCCTCACATGCCTTAGATATTGCATTTTGAGAAAAATAAATGACAGGAACTTCGAAGATAAGGAACGTTCCTTAGTGGAGCTTAGATCACTCCTTTTCCATACATTATTTCTATATGCAATATATTTTAACAGGCTTGATTTTTATGATTTCCTTGTACCTATTTATTCTTCCTAACTAGGTGTTTTCCCTTGTATATGTCCAATGTGCTAGCCTATGCCTATTCTTCTATTACTATTAACAAAAAATTTTACTTGTCAAGAAAAAAACAAATCTCACTCATAAGTAATATAAAAGCCCCTGACACTCCATATTTGAGTCCATTGATCTCTTGGGGTCGAGAGTCCTTGCAATTATGTAGATGAGAGAAATTTATTCATAGGACAGTAACTTGACAAATATGCTCTAATTGAAGTCCAGTTTAACACATTCTACACGAACTAATATACTAATTAGAAGTGTCCCTTTCAACGACCAAGAGAAACCAGTCTATAATATAATAATAAATATAGCATAAATAACCTTTTCACACAGAGTACCCTATTTTATAACTAACTCTAAACTTAATTTAACAAGTTACCAGGAACTTGTTCTTTATATCTTCTATACATAATCACACTCAACACACCTAAATCAGGCACAAAAGAAGACATCAATTCATCTTATGAACTATGATTGTCAAAACAAGATATTACCCTCACATAAATAAATAAATAAATAAAAATAAAAAAACTGATTTTAATTTCCATTCAATAACGTCAATTTTTCTTATTCAATAAAGTCAAATTAAAAACTAGCTTTTGGGCACAAATCCCAACATTTTATTCGAGCTTAAACTGAGGGTTTGGGGAACACTTCCCCCCACCAAAAAACTCGCACACCCTCTCTCTCTCTCTCTCTTTTAGGTAAATCAAATAAAGGATTAGAAACGAAATGCTGGCTATGGGATTCATCTTGCACACCCTCTCATAGGGATGAGAGTGCTAAATACAATTTCCATCAAATATGAGATGTTACTAAAATAGAATCTATCTGGATAAAACAGCAGGAGAACAATACTACTGCATAGATGGATGTTTGTACGTTCATGTATAAAAAGAAAAAAAAATGTTACTGCCCTCATTATTTTTTGATGACCAGGAATCCCAGAGACCTTGCAAACACAACATGTCTTTTACCTAGTTATGTCCTGAATCTGTGTAATGCGTCCCCATCACACTGATCAAGTAAATCATCAGCTTTTCACCGATAGAACATGGTCCCTAGAGATGGTTTGCACCCAAGAATTCGACCCTTAATCCTGATGGGAGCATGCCACTAAAACCAAGGCCTCATTATTATCAAAGAGAGCTTACGTTGAATAAATGATGGAGAAAGTGAACGTTTAAGAAAAGCTTTAGATAGAAAGTACCTCTATTCACATCTCAGTTGGTCACATCTCAGTTGGACCTTTTCCCAGTAAGAAGGCGAGATATCTGGAGGCCCCTGCTAAATGCTTCGTTGAACAGAATCCTTGTTTGCATCGCCTGAAATCCGGGCAGCCATGACAACAACGCTACAGGAGCCATAACAATCACTCCAAAGAGCAAGTCGTATAGCCGGGCCAAGGCAACCACAGTATCCCACACCACAGTGGTCTGCAGAAAAGGTCTAAGTACCTGGGCTATCAATATCATACCCCAGCCTGTTGGGATAAAGGCCAAGAGGCTTGTGACAATATCAAGAAACTGGAAGGGAGTGAACTTCAACAATAGAACAAGTACAAGTATTGTAAGCGCAATGACAAGAAACTGAACTAGACGGTAGTAGATATGCACTTTTGCAGCATATTTGTCCCGAGCATATGATATGATGATGTAAATCCCAACAACCACAATCATGTATATCCACGACAGTAAATAAACAGCTATACTTGTCTTTTTAGCAGCAATCTTCAGTTGATACACAATGCCATACTGGAAGAAGAAGAATCGTAGATCTAAAATAATCTCCAACAGTTTACCCCAGAGACCAGTTGTCCTCAGATGGTCCTGTTCCTCATACCACCATGTTTCCCAGCTCTGTTCTGCTTTTGAAAACACCCCACTACTATTCCATATCCAATTCAAAAAATCTTCAAAATCATAAACAGTCTTCAGCCAATCAAATCCAGAAGGATTAAATATAAATGGCGCCATTATCCACGACACCACTAGAAACCAGGAAGATATGGTCATGGCTATATAAACAAAAGTAATGTTTCTAGACAAGGGGCTATGGGAAGCATACACAGTTAAAATAACCCCAAGCTCAATGCCCTTCACAAAATGGCTCCGAGCATAGAGTCGATAGTTCTCAGCAAAGCTCTTGTGCTCCACCACAAAACCACGACCAGTGGCTCGATACTTTGCACCCCCATGCAGAATAGTCCGGCCAAAGAAGTGGGTATGAGTGCCCATTGAGAATGTATAAAAGAATGACGCCAGCTGAAGCTGCATTGTCAAGAAGTCCCATATTGCTGGAAGGAACCCAAGTTCAAGAGTGTTCTCCACAATCATAGGAAGGGCAGTAAAGAGACCAAGCTGGATGACAAACTGCTGATTAAGGATTGCACCAAGGGCTTTATTGTTACTGATATCCACGGCTGCATCTTCGAGACCACTGAGAGCAAGATAAAGGTGGCCCCACAAAAATGCATAGACGGTGAGAACCACAATCATTGAGTTGTAGTAGAATCCAACGGTTGTGTAGAAAACTGAAAGCATTCGAAAGAAGTCCAATCTATGACCCAACCGATATATATCTCTGCTCAAAACCTGCTCGCCATTGCCACTAGCAACCTTGGCCTCAAACATTGAGATCTGATTTAACCCAACATCTCTCCCCTTACCAACCTGTATATATTCATGGTGTGTCACGTTGCCGCCTCGCAGGGTGCAGTTGAAGCCAGCAAATATATCCTCACTAATATTTATCACTCTAGAAGCCTTGCTGATCCCACCCCGAGTTAAGAACCAGAACCTGTCAAACACATCTGGGTGACCATAATGCATTCTCACCTTCAATGGGTTTGCCAGAACTCGCTGCCCCAAGGTCACAAAACTTGTTTCCTGGGCAGACATGAACCAAGCAAGTGAAGACACTGAACCAGTGAAAATATTCTCGCGAACTCCCAAGATGGTTGGTTTCCTGATACCATAGAAGTTGTTGAATTCCTCCAATAAATTCCGCATCTTGAGTGTCTCTTCAAAATAATTGTCTTGGTTCATGTCAATGGCCTGAAGTGCATCGCCTCTGGTGAAGATTATGGCATGGTTTTGGTTTTCTGGTTTGCCTTCCCCGAGTTTCAAGGGGCCAGGCAACCTGACCCGATATATCTCCACCTCCCTGCGCAGCTCCTGATCATATTTCACAAGAACAGAGTAATACTCAACTTCATCCCTCCCCAAGTGAACCTCATCAACATAGGCAACTCGAAGAGCCTCATTGTTTTTCATCAGATATAATATCTCTTCAGCACGGGGGTCTCCCCTTGCCTTATGTTTCCCATACACCTGGCATGCCACCACATATGTGAATTTCATTAGAGCACTCCCATGCTCATGTCCCTTAAACAAAAGATTTACACTGCTAGTTGCTCTGTTGAGATTACGCGAAGATAGTGGCGTACCCAAGTGTAGGCCATCCAAACCATCTTCTGGTCGCTCCTTTACATCCATCTCAGATGCAGAATCCAGAAAGGCAAGCATCTTAAGAGCCCTATAATAATACATCATTCCTCTCACAGTGCGGGATAAGGTCTGACCTCTGTATGATGCCCAAAGACGAAGTTCCCTTGCCTTTATTGTGTAGAGTTCACTCTCTTCCTCCACGCCTTCTCTACGCATCCGCTCCAAAAAATTTCCCCACTCATCTTCATAGATCTTCTGCAGATAAAACAGGATAGAAATGCCATCTTCATTTTCCTTTCGGAGATTCAATAGGCTATAGAGAACTTCTTCATCATAGTAAGGCGTAAGAACACTGAAAGCCATCATTTTTTCAACATCCGGAGCACGAGGCATGTTCATAAATAGTGAATTGCTAAAGAAAGCAATACGCCTTCTTGCCTCAAGATTCCTTGGGACATTGTGCATGGCATCTCTAGAAGTAAGGATAGTGTACAAACGCCGTAGGTGCCTAAAGAATAAAGCATCATCAGTATCGGGGAACTCGACAGCATTCTCAAAGAGTAGCCCTGCATTGGTGGCTGGACTACGAGGTGCCAGACCTGCATCTCTCAACATCCCAATGGACGACTTCTTCCTTGGAAACTCTCTGACTGATAGTTCATACAAGGCCTGTAGTATATTCACTGCCTCACTCAAATCTTTATTTGGTTGGTTCAAAAGCTTAACAAGTGCTATTAACTTAGCATGAATTTTTGATAGCACAGACATCTTGAATTCCTGTGTCAACTTTCCAATCTTAATCTGGCAATCTATCTCCTTGAACAAATTCTCGACAATTGAGTACTCCTCATTGCCATCTTTAATGATCATAAGAAGTAAATATTTAATGCTATCATAAGCTTCTATGACAGCACACCGCCTATATTCATTCTTGCATATCTTTAACCAAAGCGACCGATCAGGCTCATCTGCCAACTCTTCTGCCTGACTGAGAGCAATCAGCAGCTCATTGCAGAGGAGGATACATGGCCATCGAATAACCCCAATATTCCAATCATTAGGAGCCAGTTCCAAGAGCTCGTGTTCTTGATCACTGATGAGATCTTCTTCCCTGAAAGTTACCATGATCTCATTCCAAATCAAGGCAAACCTGGTGGCTTCCACTTGGCTAGATTCAATCTTCTTGTACTGACCAATTCCGTACCTCAGCTTCAAGAGGTGGATAGCGTCACGGAGCTTCTTCACCAGTGTCATATTAGTATTTAACTGCAGCACCTCTGGCATAAGACTAAATTGCATTGCACTAGCAAAGAACTGAAACCTTAGTCTTAGCTGCCCAATGTTCCTAATCTCACCCAAATGCGAAAACAACCCAATAGTTGCACCAACAAAGGACGAGAAAATTGCATACCAAATTTGCAAATCCATGAAATAAATCAGCAGCACAGGAATCCACAACAACACAACAGCAACTATATTGGGGCTAGCGGAAAATTCATGCCATTTGTATGGTACATTCCTAAGATCTAAAAGAGCCCTTGTTGGGCTGACCAGAGGCTTGATTTGAAGAAAGTAACTGAAAGAGAATTTCGAAGCCAATACAGCACACCAGAACATAGCATACTTGAAATTATTGACAAGCCCTTCCCTCAGGCCACGACCCACGAAAATTCGGGTTTGAAACCACCATGTCAACAAGTAGAGCACAGGCCAATTCAATTTCTCAAGTACATTCCTAATCCATGGAACAATAAACAAAGCCAATGCCAAAAACTCAGGGAACACGAAAACTAGACCAGCCTGAAGAAAACTTACAATCCTCCGATTAGCCTCATCAGACCACTCTCCATCCCCATTCTTCTGAATCCAAATCCTTCCATAAAAAACCGCAAACACCACAGTCCATGTCAAGGCGACTGCGAATTTCAACGCCATCCTCACACCGAGCCAGATTGTTTCCCTCGAAACCAAGCTATACTGAGTCCCAGCATCAAGCAACGATTGCCAAACTCGCAAGCCAGCCCAGGTGATGAACACGGACAGCAGCTCCACCTGCACATCCCTACTCTCGAACGCCTGCCACGGATATTCTCTCCCCTCCCACGCAACGATAATCGAGGCCTGCAAGAACAGTATGTGCAACACCCAGAGCTTATCGAAGCTCCTAAACACGTTCCAAAACGACCTCTGCTCCACAAACCCCGTCTTCCCCACGCGCTCGTGCTTGGGCGTCGTGGCGAAAAAGTTACACGAGGGATTCAGCGGCCATTTCAACCTCTGGAAGCACCTCCTACTCCAAAAATACTCGTTTATATCGTCGTAGTTCCTCCAGGCCGAGTGCGGCACCTTGCCGTTTCCACTACTCTCAACCTCGGTTTTAATAGTCTGATAGATTGGCATGACCACACACTTCAAGAACGCACCGTCCCCGGAAATCGACGGCAAGAACGATTGACCAGTTTCGGAGTCAATTTTACCGTCGAGAACGTGGTTCAGTTCCTTGGCCATGTGGTGAAAAATGTAGCATAAACATTCGGGAGCGAATCGGAGATTAGCGGACTCACCCCAGACCAAAAGGTAGAGCGAAACGTAGAGCAATTCGCGGCGAAGAGCGTTAGATTCGTCGTTTCCGGTACCCGTTCCGAATCTTCGATTGGAGAGGTGGATTTCGGACTTCTTGCCAAGGTAGGAGCACCAGGAGCAGTAGTTATCGAGGAGCTTGCGACGGAAGCGTCGGAGCACTGAGGGTTCGAGCGCGTCGGGTAAAGTTGGAGGGGGTTGAAGCCGCATTTGGGAGTTGGCCAGGTGGAGGACCAGGTGCTCCCTTTGGTTCTTGACGTTGTCTTTTTGGAAGCCGAAGAGGAGTCCCAACCAGTCCAGCAGGTCGTTGTTCGGGTCCCAATGCACGAACGGCGGTTTCCGGAGGTCCCCCGTTGCGCGTAGAGCGGCCGCAGCTGCGCGTATCTCCGGATACCGGAGTGAAGGGTGGTCTGTCAGGAGGCTGTGGATGGGGATTATATTGTAGACGTCCGCTTCCCAAAGTTCCGGCGGCGCGTGCGAATTGATACGGCGCCCCGGCGCAGGACGCTGCCTCAGGTTCATGACTATCGATCGATCAACTACCGTGACTGTTTCTCTCCTTCAAAAATGCTTCCGCTTTCATTTTTTGCTTTGCCAGTGCAGCAGACTTCGGTCTTTGGATAAAGCACGAAAGTGACGAGCGGTATATCCTAATGTGGTACTCGTCGAGCTTTGCCCAATTGCCCCAGTGCGGTTTCTTTTTACAACAGTCTAAGCCACGCGCGAGGGGAAGGGTTGTAGACACGTGCGGCTTGGTCAGTAATCTTTTGTGAAAAATATAAAAACGTAACACTTTTCACAGATAATAATATTTTAAATATAAAATATCTTATAAAATTAACATTATTTTATAAAAAAAATTTTGCTACATAATTTTTTATTATTTATTCATACTTTATCTTCTATATTTTTTAATATTTTTTAATATTTTTTTTTGAATTTATTTTTTTTAAGATATTTCAAATTTTTTATTTATTATTCATATAAAAATTATTTAATAAAAAAAATTAAAAAAAAATTAAAAAAAAAAATAAAGTGTGAAGTGTTAAAAAGTTAGAAAGATTTATTGTTATAAAAAAGTATTTTTATTTCTTAATATGTATGATAAAATATATTGTAAAATGTGTTAACTCGATGTTTATCGTTTGGGTTGAAAGTGGGGGCTCACGTGACACGCACCGGGGTCAGAGATTGATCAAATATGTCTAGGAATTCGAGAAAGCAAGGACCAGAATACTGCAACTATTATTTTTGTACTGGCTCGGAATGTAAGTCCATATTGGCATATTTAAAACTTTCAAAAAAAAAATATAAATATTGGCATATTTAAAGAAACATAAAATTAAAAAAATTACTTATTAATGGGATCGCACCTGAACATGTAACAAAATATTTCCTTTTCTTTTCGATTTTATTATCTTTCCCTTGGATTCATTGGTGCAGGATATTTCAAATAATTATTTATTTAAGTGATCTAAGAATGAGAAAAATAGAGTCAAAAACATAGATAGATTAATTCTGAATATTAAGAGTAATTATAATTATAAATTTTAAAAAAAATCCATATTGTTCATGATAAACTTTTTTATCCCTAAAAGGGTTTAAGATTATGTTTGGAAGTTTTATCTTCAATAAAATTCTCATCTCATCTCATCTCATCATTACAACCTTTTCAAATTCCTATATAAAATATAATAAATAATTCAACTTTTTCAAATCCCAATACAACTTTTTCAAATTTCAATTTAACTTTTTCAAATCTCAAAACTAAAAAATAATATTTTAAACTTTAAAACAAAACACAAAATTCTCATCTTACCTTCCAAACATAATCTAAAGCGAATTTTATATGACAAATAAGAGATATTTATTTTTTATTTTTAATGAAAAGAATAATTTTTCCTGTGCTCCATAGAAACGTTAAGAGTTTGTTAATGTCTAAATTCGCATATCAAATCAAAATGGATGAAAAAATTATCTCCGACCCACGATGGTGATTTAGGCGTCGATACAATGTTTTTCATATTAATCAATAAAATTGCAATAAATAACCAAATAAAAATAAATAAAGATAAGCATATAAATTTACGTAGTTCGGCATAAAAGTCTACGTCCATGGGTTGTTTCGAGGTAAAATTCACTATAATTGATGATTTTACATTCTCTCATAATCCCTCACATATCGCTCAATATAATAGAGAAATCTAGTGTTTTGATAAATCGAAGACAATGACTATCTTAAGAGAGATCTAGTGGAGTCGCTATGTGTGGTGAAATTTATATAGCTTGTGTACATTTGTAGAGATCTCCTATTTATATAGAAATCTATTTCATTAGAGTGATTGTGTCTCACTTGCCTTGTAAAGCTTTTTTCATTTTGTATGTCTGAGTCGCTTTTGTTATTTTATTAGCTTTATCTCTTAACTTAATTTTCATTTTTATCTCAAGACTAAATTACAGGCTGCTGATTTGAATCCTAAAGATGCCCATGATTCTTAAGGTCGATTCGTTCAATAATAAGGTCTTAAGAATCTTTAAGTCAATAATATGAATAATAAATTTTAAAAATTTGTTTATAGTTTTCTGATTGTTTGTGTGCTAAGCGGTGAAGAGATCAGTTTGGAGGGGTAGTTGAGAGAGGTGCTCGACCGCGTTAGATGTGAGAACAAAGCTTTGCTTTAGCAGGAGATATATTCAACTGCATTAGGTGGGAGTGTGTGGCTCGACTTTGAGTTTGTTTGTTTATGTTTGCCTGATCATCAGTGAAAAGTGCATATTGCCTTCTACTTTTTTGTGTATTTCTGTGATCTTTTTGCTATTGTTGATAGTAGTGGACTTTCTGACCATTGGTGTAAATCTTTGTTTGATGTTCTCATTTCAGGGCTAATGTTAAAGTTTGTTTTTGTGATCCGCCCCTAAGTGGTTAGGAAGCCCATTGACTCCATGAGTTCATATTAGGAGGTTACCGATCCTGTTGACTTGTTCTTAAATGAATTTCGTGCAAGGCGATTGTGGAGCTTGGAGGCTCGTTCATGAAAGTAACCTGTTGGCGACAATTATGGCGTGAGCTTCATCACTCGACATTTGCTGGAAAGGCCCTGTGAGAGGGTTGCAGGGTCTTTTGACCTACGCACCCTTTTTGATGGCAAGGGTCACGGGGTTTTTTGGGCTGATCTTCCATTTCGATGATTTTGGAGTTCTTTGAACTCAACTTTGCTATTTAAGAGCTGTTGTTTACCACGAATCTAGGAACTCGACTTTGATATTTGAGGTGGAGTTCGCTGGTCCTAAAAGGCTCTCACCAAAAACTAAATAGGTAAGTGTAATACAAATTACAAGTTTGATATTTGTATACTTAAACCATTTCGCTGTTGATTTAACTACTACAAAGTGCCTGTAAAATCTTTCGTAATAGAGACGTTGAAAGGCTAAACTTGTTGCTCTTTAAATATCTAAATAGAAATAAATAAAGAAGAAAAATTATATTCTTAACTAGAAGAAATATAATATTTACAGTCGTGAGTATGTATGCGTCGCATAATTATTTTAAATTTTTAAAAAATTATATTCAAATACAAATTAGTTAGTTTTTTAAACGTAGACTTACTATTTTCTATAAGAATTGCGATCTTTGTGCATTTTATTAGAGTGTCTAATAAAATATTTTCATAACATAATCTAATTTAAATTTTAAAACTTAAAATTTAAATCTTATAAATTTAATTTAAATCTTAAAATAATATAAATAATGTGAGCAATTTAAAAATAAAATATCTTACCAATCTAAATTTGGTATTTTGTTCTAGCTCCTCGAGGTAGTGAAGTGATGCATAACAGTATTTTAAATATCGTATCGTACCAATTGGTACGGTTTGTATTTTTCATACTGGTCACCGGTCTGGTATAGATATGCTATATATTTCATACCGATCGAAATATCGACCGATATTTAGGTTTTTAATTTTTTTTTTCAAACTATAAATTTATGTTTTGACCCTCAATTTAGACTAAAATATTTATAATTTATATAATTATATATAATTTATATATATTTATTTATATATTGATTATTTCAAAACGGTATATAAAATAATATTAATATTAAAATATTTCGTTTAATATTTCGATATCATTTCCAAAATATTGATTCCTAGAGACGTAAACGGGGCCTGCAAAATGTCAGAATCCATATGATTTAATTTAATACAAGAAGTTCGCCGTGCCGGAAACAAACAACAGATCGTTCCATTTTTTAAAACTGAGCCACGTGCCGGAAACAACAGATTGGTGGGGTCTTTGCCCGAAACACAAGATTGGTGGTGTCATCTCACAGCCCCAGTGCTTGCCAGTTGCCTGTGCGTTTTGAGGTGTCTTTAACGTTTCAAGCCGTTTGAACTGAGAGATCAGCCAAGATACTTTTAGTTAAATAAAATATTATTTTAATATTAATAATTATTATTATTATTTTAAAATTTTAAAAATTAAATTATTTATTATATTTTATGTATAAATTTAAAAAATTATAATAATAAAATAAAAGGAGATGAGTTTTCAATTCAAATTGAGATTTTTTTTTTTTTTTCAATTTCAGATCTTTAAATAAGGTTGTTTCACTCCTTCGAGTTCGCACTGTGCTAAAATATTTATTTTTGGTTTTTGTTTCACTCTATTTTTATTTGGGGGTTTGAATAGGAATATTTTGTGGGTTTCATTAAGATAGATTTAACTTTTTTAGGTTAAAATATGTTTAACTTTTAGGTTGAAATGAGTTTAACTTTTGTTATGAGAAGTTAAAAAAATAATACATTACATTAATGATTGATTTGAAATGAGTTAAGTTTTTTATTATTTACCGAGATTTTATCTTTGATATCAATACTTTTAGCTCATATATTTTTTTTAGAGATGTTACTCATCCTCTCACATCATACTTTACATATTTTAAAATTATTTTATATTATTTATTTTATTTTATTTTTATTAAATTAATTGAGTTGCTTTACTTATCATCCATACACCACATATTTATTATAAGAAAAATATAAAATAAAATAAAATAAGTGTGGTGTGTTGTATGTGAATATGATAGGTAAAATTATTCATTTTTTTTACTACGTGCTTTATTATATTTTTTCTTTTTCCTAAAACTTTATCAATATATATATATATATGTATATGTGTGTGAGAAAGGTTATAATTATAAAAATATTTTATAAAAATAAATTTCCAAACCAATATTATTTTACATTATACTTTATATCTATTTTATAATAAAAATAACTTAACATATCCCGTCAAAATATATTAATTTATAAATTTATTTTTAATGAAATCAATTTGTAGCAAAAGCCTTTTTCTATATATATAAATATCTAAAGTTACTTTTCAATTTTCGTGATTATGAGAACCGGGACGATGGCTGCTTCACGATAAGAGAAACTCCGATTTCTATATCTGTTTCACCTTCTATATCAAAATTCAAACCTAATGAATGGTTTTTTTGTTTCTTGATAAGTGATAAAGTTTTCAACTTGAGCGAACAAATGTCAAAGCAAACTTATAGTCCTAGGTAACATCTCTCTCTCTCTCTCTCTCTCTCTCTCTCTCTCTCTCAAATTCATGCATGCATTTTGTTGTGTCTCTCTCAAATGTCAAAGCAAACTTATAGTCTAAAGTAACGGTACCTTTCAAGTCGAGCGTCACGCATTGTCCATACTCTATTCATCTACCAGGTGTTGCATTTTCCCCATCTCTCGAAATCGAACTCATCCAACGTCATTGGCGTATGAGCGCTTCAAACACCGACAGTGTTGTATACCATCAAAGCTAGCTCTTGTCTATCCAATCCCGACTATTTCTTTACCTTTTTTTTTTTTTTTTACTTCTTTTGATAAAGTAGGTTTCTACTTCAATCACGCCATCATAGTTGATTAATTACATGCTATTGGCTATGGCTTCTAAAGATCGTGGAAATAATAGCAGCATAGAATATGCTTATAATTTGAGCTATCCTATAACGCAACGTATGGCCCCAAATTTAAAAAGAAATTTGCATGGGGCCATCTATTTTTAGTTCCTTTTTGTTTTTTTGCTTCTCGTCGTTTATGGTGGAGGAGACCCATACTCATAATTGCGAGGGAGAATCCCATATTCCCGTTGCATCATGGTGGGATCCTTCAATTGATTGCTTAGGAGATTATCCACGTTCTTTTGCTTTTGAAGTCTCTTTCCTATATAAATTAAGAAATAATTCGTAATTTATGTGTAAACAATATATGTTACTTGAATAACCAAGAGTTTTCGTTAAAAAACTCGACTTAAATTTAATATAAGAAGTGAGCTACTTAAATTTAATGGCCATTTAATATTATTTAAAATAGTTTAATATGTTAATTATTATTACCTTGGCTTCGATTAACCAACGCAGGGGACAAAAAATTATAGGATTTACCGAAACAATGGTCCAGCTACCAAAAAAAGACTAAAGTCATGGGCTCACCAAAACAAGTGTCCGCCTACCCGGTTCTGTATTTTTTACTATTTAGTTTTGCTTTTTAACTTTTAATCGCAGCGTCACTAGTTGTAATTTTCTTGAATTTTTTTTTTAAATTTATAGATAATAAATTAATTTTTTTTTATAAAAACACAAGTATCAAAACGAGGGGAACCTTGGAGCTGCAAACACAACGGATTTAATTTCGTACTGCCAGCCAGCCAGCCAGCCCATGTGTTTATTATTTTAAACACAACTTTTACATAAATAAATAGATTTGATAGAAGTAGACTCATAAATTATCGTGTCTTCCCGAGAAATATACTTTCCACTTTCGTAAGGTCTAGGCTTTGTCGTCTCTCTCTCTTAAATTCCTGAAACCTTTTCCGTCGTCTTCACTAGGCGGAGGGGATTCAGAGCTTTAGGCTCCGGCCACTTCCTCTCCTAGTAAGTCCAAAAAGGTTTTCTGTTACTATTTTTTATAATATTTTTCATAGATTTTTCTTAGATTTTTTTTCTTTATCGCTGACCATCGCCGATCTACTATGTACTGGCAACCTCCGACCAACACGCGACGCTGGTTCTGCTTTCCTGGTCACCGATCTCCCTATTCGTGGAAGAATATATTGTTTCTGCTCAGTGCTTTTGGCGCATGTGCCACCCCAACCGTGCAGATTTTTCATCCGTAGCTACTTCCTCGAGCGGCCTCGCCAGCTTTAATGAAATTAACTTGCCTAAAAAAAAAAGACTTATAAATTATCGTAGCCTTACGTGATATATTAGATTTATTTTATATTAAAAATAGCATTGCAATCTGACGTACTGCATCAAATCACATCAGTTTATAAATTTACTTTTATGTAATCTACTTATGACTCAAATATTTTTTTATTTATTTTAAAGCGTGTCAAGAACCATTTAGAGCATTAATAGTAGACTAAATAAAGTTTGACCAAAATTTGATTAGAGAATTCATTTTTATAAATTTAGCTAGTTAATTTTCAACAACACCAAATAATAGACTCTCCAAATCTATCACTATTATACTAAAATATTGATTTTTACATTTTCATTTATTTTAATTCTAATTGTAATTTGAATAATTATTCGTTATTAAAAAATTATATATTAATTTTTTAACATTTATATTATTTCAGCTGATAAAATTTTGTAATAGTCTTTTTTTTACAAAATTCATATTTTTTCAACTGATATATTTTTTCAACAGTCATATTTTTCCAATGATCATATCTCTAAAAGGGATATATTTTTTTCAGCCTTATTTTTATTCCCACTCGCTATGTATTTTTGTATCTCGATTTCTTCTTTTCCAAAATGTTTCTTGGACTTTACTAGCTAGATTGTACATCATGAAAAAAAAACCTGATTTGGTTATTGATATGTTTAATCAAATAATTGAGTGAGGATTGAGATGGATTCGGTGGTATTTGCAACCACAGTTGGTGCCTGTGGCATGTTAAAATCGGGGCAACAATGCAGGATTTGGCCAGCAAGTTTGAATTTTTTATGTCAAAATAATATTTGACCAGTGAAAATAATGAAAGTTAAAAATATTATATAATTTTGTTAAGTTTACTATAATAAATTTTTATATAACTTAATTAAATTTTAATCAAAATATAACTTTATTAAATCCATTAGTAATGCCTTTAGGACACCTCGGAAGAGGCCCACGACAACAGCAGCGAAGCATATCCAAAAGAAACGGGAATGTGTGATTTCAAACCAACCCATCTACACAGCTGGACCAAAATGATAGAAAGCCTCGCGAATAAAAACATTTGATGACAACTGGCGAAGCATTATGTAGAGAGAAGCCATTAAATAATTAGCATATGGAAATGGCCAAGTACTCAATTTAACCCATCTAAAGCCAACCCAGTCCTTTGCTCTATAACCTAACGTGAAAAACACAAGTGTCCCGCTCCTTTTTGGAGGACGGTGGGTGATAGTATTGTTTTAAATACCGTATTGTACCGGTTAGTATGGTCGGTATTTTTTATAACAGCTACTAGTCTGATACATGTATTACATATATTTCATACGAGCCCAAATACCGATCGATATTTCGGTCTGTACAAGCCTGTATTTCGATCCGTACTGGCAAAAATTTTGGCCTTTAATTTTTAATTTTTTTTTTCAAACTACGAACTCATTTTTTGACTCACAATTCAGATTAGGTTATTTATAATATATATATGTATTTATATATAATTTATTCATATATAGATTATTATTTTAGAATATAATTTATATATTTAATTTATTTATATATCGACTATCTCAAAACGGTACACAAACGATACCGATATCGAAATATTTCGTTCCAGTACCTTGACTGGTACGACGTCCGGTACGATATTCAAAACATTGGATAATAGTCCTCATCCTTCTTTGGACGATGGTGGGTGATGATCCTCTTCTTCCTTGTGAGGACAAAGCGTGATACTTCATTTGGAAGATGGTCGTTTAGTTCTGTTTTTACATAGAGTTTTCTCCGTTTATGAGAGAGTTTTTAGAAGTTAAGACAATGCTCGCTATAAAGAAATTTGTAAGTGGGAGTCTCCCTAACAGATAAGTAGTTTGACTTGTAATTTGAATTTTTTCTTATATTAACTAGTCACAGTTGTAACTTTGATTTCATTGAATGAAATGAAATATATTTTCATAAAAAAAAAAGGTGAAAAACACATATTTCACACAGTTATAATAACATGATTTGATGGGTAAGAGATTTAAGTGTCATTTAGATAGTGAGTTAAGATCATATAAGTTAAGATGAAAGTTAAATAAAATATTATTATAATATTATTTTTAAATATAATTATTATTTTGAAATTTGAAAAAGTTGAATTATTTATTATATTTTGTATGAAAATTTAAAAAAATTGTAATGATTAGATGGAATGAATTGAGATGAGCCTAAATTGTTTGTACAAATCTAATCATATAAAGTTAGTATGATATAGACTATTGAGGATGCATCATTCATACTGACTTGTAAACAAATAAATATATAGACTATTTTCTTATATTGTTTGTGCTCCATTCCAATGAATCATTAGGCCCTATTTGATTTTATAAATGGTCTTAATCAATTTATCTCATCTCAACATCTAAACACCATTTAAATACAAACATTTTTTAATTTTAAATTTTCATCTAATCATTGCCTAATCATAATAATTTTTCTAAACTTTCAAATAAAACACAAAAAGTAATTCAACTTTTCTAAATTTCAAAATAGAAACTATATTAAAAAATTATATTATAACAATATTTAAATTTTATAATATTTTTATTCAATTTTTTATCTATCATTTTTCAAAACTCTTTAAAACATCTTAATTCAAACAATTTCACTATTATTTCAGATTTATCATCTCATTTGTATATCAAACGAGGGCTTACATATAAATTACACATACCAGAAGGAAGAGAGAGAGAGAGAGAGAGAGAGAGAGAGAGAGCAAGGGTCAATTATCATTTAACAGCCTTTGATGAACCTTTACTCATTGATAATCAAGTTAGCAAAATTGTCGAGCCTCAACAAGCAAATGGAACTTGTCACCAGTAATCAACACAAGAACACGAACCATTATTAAAGTGGTGGAAGCGAAGCTTATCCCGGACAATAATTTCTCTGTTACAGACAACTGATATATACTTAATTGCTGAATGACAGTCCTCGCACATTCTTAGATTTTTAACAACCCTGATGACCATGCCAACACTGGTCTTCAACAATCCAAATGCTATCGCAAGCTTCTCACTATGGTACCTGAGAGCATACTCCCTCTCCTCTTCTTCCACCTCATGCATCACCGACTCAGATGCCGGTACATATCCTGCTTCTCTACACCGCAACATCAAATCGTCTAAATACCTATATATCTCATCTGTCTCGGGGTGGGACTTGTCACCCATGCTGAACAAGTAAGTCTTATGGTCAACCTCTACTGTGCTATAGCCAACTTGTTTCTTTAGGCCTCTTCTGATCATCATATTTCTAACCAATTCTACTCGATCCATTTTACCAGCCAATGCATAAATATTTGAAAGCATAACATAATGACCCGGATTTTCAGGTTCTACAGCTAAGAGATGCTCAGCAACTTGCACTCCGAGATCAAACTTCTTATGCATCTTGCATGCCCCAAGCATTGCAGTCCAAACAGCTGGAGTCAGCTCCCCAGGGTTCAAGTCTTTGACAAATTGATAAGCTTCATTGAGAAGTCCAGCCCGCCCAAGCATATCAACCATGCAAACATGATGTTCAACTCCAGGCACCAAGCCATACTCTTGCTTCATTTCTGCAAAGGCACGGCGCCCTTCCTGAATGAGCCCTGCATGGGCACATGCGGACAATACAGCAACAAACGTGATATTGTTAGGACGTGGACCCTGAATTTGCATTTGTCCAAACAGCTCCATTGCTTCTCTACCATAACCATGAATTCCATATCCGGAAATCATAGCCGTCCAAGCAATTACATTCCGTTCACTCATCAAATCAAAAACGTTTCGCGCTTTGATCACATTCCCACATCTACAATACATATTAATCAAAGAAGTACCAAGAACCACATTGACATCAAAGCCATTACTGACAACATAATCATGCACCCTACATCCCAAACCAATTGCCCCCAACTGAGCACAAGCCGACAATACACTCACAAACGTTGAGGAGTCTGGCTCAACACCCAACTCTCGCATCTGATCAAACAAGCCAATCGCTTCCCTTGAGAACCCATTTTGGTCGTACCCCGAAATCATGGAATTCCAAGCGACAATCGTTTTCTCCGGAATTCTATCAAACAGTCTGCGGGCGCTACTTAATTCACTGGACTTCGCATAGAACGCAACAAGTGCAGCCTGAACATATGAATCTGAGCCGTATCCACAAACCAAAACATGAGAATGAATGCTTCTACCAAGTCTCAATGCAGAGAGATCCGCGCACGCTTTGATCACGGACGTGAAAGTATAATTTGATGGCGAAATATCCGCAAGGAGCATTCGGCGGTAGAACCAGACGGCGTCGTATGGGAATCCAAACTTGGAGGAGCCTTTGATAAGCGAATTGAAGAGAAAGGAGTCAGGGTTTGAGACTGTGAGGAAGAGCCGGCGAGTGTAGGTTATTGAACCCGCGGCGCAAGCCAGTGTGAGAAGTTTGGTGAGAAGGGCTAGGTTGCAGTGCTTGCCTAAGACAACGATCTGGGCGTGGGCTTGTTGGAGGGGTCTGACACGTGGGCCTGCTCTGAGAACAGCTTGGTAGGCTGGAGAGTGCGAGCGTGGTTGTCCGTGTTGAGGGTTGATTTGCTGATTTCCTCGTTGTTTGGCTTCCATGAAAATCTGCCATGAAAATGAGATAAAGAGAGGGAAAGTTTTGCAGTTCAAAACTTCGAAGCAGCCAAGCTGGTACTGAAATTTCTCACAGCGATGGCTGACAAGATACTGTTGTCATTTTCTTTTCAGGGTAATGAAGACGAAGTGTACCGTTTTGGAAGCCACGTGAAAGGTGAAAAAACGACACTTTCATTTCCCGCCGTTAGGAAGCTTCCTTCCCAATCACACAACTATAAACACGCGCTGCCACCCCCATTTTCAGCACGCGCCACTTCTCCCCACCGTTCCCGAGAGAACCTAGCATTGAACCACTAAACGATGAGTCCCACATCGACCACTTCCTCTGCCACTTCCTCTTCCTCAGGCTGCAACAGCACCACCAGTTCAGGGCTCATGCAGGGCCTACTGGCCGGAGCTGCCATTGCGGCCGCGGCTGGAGCTTACGCAGTGATTTCTGCGCGCAGATCCGCGAGATTTCGGAGTCGGGTGATTGGAATCATCCCGGCTCGCTTCGCTTCCTCCAGATTCCAAGGCAAACCACTTGTCCCAATCCTCGGAAAACCCATGATTCAGGTCTTACATTCCTACACTCCCGTTTCTTTAGTCTTTTAATGTAATTTCCCTTTTTCTTCGTATATTTTTAGTTATGCTTTAATAGATTGAAAATGGCGGAGTTGTTTCCACGCGAATGCTTTATTATACGTTCTTTTTATGGAGCAATCAATTGTTTGTAGCCAAATTCTTGCTTACCAAACTAGTATATGCATTTTCGGACTTGCTGAGTAAGATGGCATTGGCTTCGTAAACTGATACAAAGAAGAGTGAGTGAGTGGTGGTGGAGCATCCGACGGTTCAGCGAGAGTACGTGAAGATCCTCTAGTACAGATGTGGAGTTCTTGCTTGTGTAAATAGTACATGGTTGATCTCAGAAAACTGTCTGTTCATAGTGTATTTGTGCATATTGATTTACTAGAGTGGGAAAGATTTAAATTGTGTGGGGTGCAAGTGTAGCATGTTTTTCCTAAGACACTAATATTTGTTTTAATCCATGGGAAAGCTCCTGTTCCTCGTTCCAACTGTTAATCTTCACACACTATTTTTCCCTACGCTGATTTTCCATGTTCTACAGATTTTTTTCGACTATTTTCTTTTGCCTTGCAGAGAACATGGGAAAGAGCCAAACTTGCATCCACATTAAACAAACTTGGTATATCCTGTAATTGAGCTATATATATGTTTATTTTCAAAATATTGTTGCTGTTCTAAAGATGATTGGTTCTCTATATTGTTACTGAGGGGAGAACATGGGGGGGACTCATACAGTGTCGCTATAAAATTCTAAGATCTCCTGGCATTTTATTGGGGTTATGTTTTGAGAGTTTACCTCATGGCATGTGCTGCATTCTTTATTTATGCTACGCTGAAAGATGCGGGTTTTGTGGGTTTCATAGATGCAGCTAAGGCCACTGAGTCTTGCGCGTTCTGTTTCTTCCTACATCATCGCCGTTCGATTCCATTCTGGGGAACAGATGGCATTATCAGTGGTGTAGATCGCATCATGTGTAATCTTATACTGCATATAAATGGCTATAGTTACAAAATGCCATAATGTTTGCCAATTAGGTTGACAAGTTAATTTCACTTTGATTCTTCTCCCTGTTGTAAGGGAAGCTATGTTAGGAGTCATATGTTGGAATTCCAGCACATGCTTCAGCATATAACAAGACGGCAAATTGGTTTAAGATAAACTTTGTAGATCTCTCTCTCTCCTCCAACTTATTATATATGATTTCTTCTTCAACAAGTTGTGGCCACCGATGATGAGAGGATTGCAGAAATCTGTCAAGGATTTGGAGCTGATGTGATAATGACATCAGAATCTTGCCAAAATGGTAAGACCAATGGATCTAACTTAGTATTTTTGCAACTTATCTTTTTAAAACACAAGGCGATTCATAAACTCAAGTTGATTGCTTGATTTTCAGGAACTGAACGATGCAATGAGGCACTTCAATATCTACGGAAGAAATTTGACATTGTTGTTAACATTCAGGGGGATGAGCCTCTTTTAGAGCCTGAGATAATAGATGGGGTTGTCAAAGCTCTGCAGGTATCCCTCTGCATGTTTTTTCTAGATGAGATTGTACATTGTAACTTCTCTTAACTTAGAATGTAACTTGAAATTTTTGATAATTTAGGGTGTACACTAAAAAATGGATGGCAGTTTAGGAGGGTAAAATATAATTTCCCTTTTTAATTGATAGAAACAAGAATATGGTTAACTCCTGAACCCTTCTCTTACCTTTGACACCCAATATATTGTTTAGTAAATGTTATATACACAACAGCTCCGAAGTACTCTTTTGATGTGGCCTGTAGTTTTTAAACCGCTGGGTCAGCAATGACTTCTTTCACACCCTCCCCCTCCCCCTTTTTCTATATATTAATCAGTTTAGTTCAAGTAATGCAGGCATCCCCAGATGCTGTGTTCAGCACTGCAGTTACATCCTTGAAACCAGAAGATGCATCTGATCCAAATCGTGTGAAATGTGTGGTGGACGCTCATGGATATGCAATCTATTTTTCAAGGGGTCTGATCCCGTATAACAAGTAAGTTTAATTGTGTTTCCTATATGGATGCACTACAGAATAGAACTTCTAGCTGGCTAGTAATGTTTCACTCATATCTTCATGTAAGAAACGCAGGTCAGGGAATGTCAATCCACAATACCCATATTTGCTTCATCTTGGTATCCAGGTATTGCTTAAAAGGGTTTTCCTTGTGAACTTCTACTTTTCTGTGTGGTTTTTCATCCTGATGCATTTCTTTTGTCTTTCCAGAGCTATGACGCACAGTTTTTAAAGATATATCCAGAGCTTCCACCTACTCCATTGCAACTAGAAGAAGATTTAGAGCAGCTCAAAGTCCTTGAGAATGGGTATAAGATGAAGGTACCTGTTTATCTTTGGTTTGAGTTGTTGTATTCCTTCATCAATTATCCACCATTTGTATCTTACTGGATATGGCATTAAAGTTTCCTCTGTGTATGTGTGCTCGCATGTGTGTGCAAGAGAGAGAGATATCACTGGTGTTTCTAAGATCTTAGAGTTTGGCGTAAATTAAGCTTACTTTCGAAGTAGAGTGAATTCTATCAGGCCCACCTAGTCAGTCTACCAGGTTGACTTGTAATTTCTAGTCCTGGCTTTAAAGATATGGAGCTCTTTTTAGTCTGGAAAAAGACCCATATTCATTATATTTCTTAACAAAGCTATCTTTTCTATTAAATATTTATTAAACGAGAATCAGAAGGCATTTTTTTCCTTATTTCTTTCCTGAGCAAGTGTCTGATTTTTACATCCTCTACGTTCCTTGCATGAATGCCACTTACAATTGAAGACTGCAATCAGCAGCAATCTTAGAACTAGGGGTGTGAAAACTGACGGCGTCGGCGCGGTTTTTGGGCAAACTGATGCCGACCGACGTCTGAAAAAATGGGGAGCCACCAACCGTAACCGGTCGATGGGGAGGAGGAAATCGATCGAGGTGGTTCTCGGTTGGCGTTGGTTCCCCTATTGGCAATTATCTACTAAGAGAATAATGAGAGAGAGAGAGAGAGAGAGAGAGAGAGAGAGAGAGAGAGAGAGAGAGAGAGAGAGAGAGAGAGAGAGAGAGAGAGAGAGTTGCAGAGTAAATCGGGAAAAAGAGGCTAGAGAAGAAAAAGACACATCTCGAAACGACACTCAAGTGGAACGGCGTCATTTCAGACTTTTTTTTTTTCCTTACATTCTTAATAAAATGACGCCGTTTGGTTTAATGCCAAATGGCGTTGTTTGCATTATCTCTTGCAAAACGGAACGCCGTCGTTTCGATAAAGGTATATTAAAAAAAAAAGTTTTATTATATCTGTCGGTTCAACGCTCCGGTCCAACTTCAAATCGGGACCGAACCTCTGAACGTCAGTTTCTTCAAATTGCCACCGCACACCGTTTCTGTCGGTTCCTGACGCGGCTTGTCGGTTCGTGTCGGTGGCTTCAGTTTTTGTACAGCCCTACTTAGAACTCAATGCTGCTTTAACTTATTGGGCTTCAACTATGACTGCCGCCTAAACCATCCACACGTTTCTACATCTTTGTGAATCACAATGTATATTGCTTGGCTTGTTTTGATTGTTTAAAAATGCGAAAACATGTTTAATAACGGAGTTTACTGTAGTATATTTGCAGATGCCTCTTGGATTTATGTCTTTTTTTAATCTGCTTTGTACTCTGTCTACTATTCTGCCATTTAGTAATGTCTGAAGCAATTGGCTTTTGTACTTAAAAACTCTAATCTTGTGACTTGTTAATCTCCTTGTGACTTGTTAATCTCTCTGAGAAAATGGCCATTGAAACTTGTCCCTGAATCAGAAAGTTGATGTTTTTTTGCCGATTCTCTCACAGGTGATCAAGGTCGACCATGATGCTCATGGTGTCGACACACCAGAAGATGTGAAAAAGATAGAATCTTTGATGCGGGAACGAAATCTGTCCTAATTCTCAACCAAAAGAAGAAGAGAAAAGAGAGAAAAAACCAGCTTATTATTAGCTCATCCACAACGGGAACTAGCAGGATCTAGAAGTTCTTGTGGCAGATTCAGTAACCCTTCGCTGTAATAAAGTTTAGAATTCTATAGACTTCTCCATTTGTTTCGCAATTTTGGTCGTGTATCCCCAAAGCAAGCCCGTTTGTGCATGCTAGATCTCTTGCTGTAAGCTATATAATTTAACCAAGTGTTTTCTCTGTACTGCGATAGCTTTCCTTCTTGTATTAATATTCCAAAATAGAAAAAAACGTTTATTCGTTAAACTTTCTGTCTTTTACCCTTAAATTTCAATCCACCTATTAAAAAAACAACCTAATTTCTAAATTTCCGTCTTCTAGATAGAGAGCCATATGATGCCGATCGATGCAAATTGTCAACCTCTCTAGCCAATGAGAATTATGTACTTATAAGATAAAAAGATTCCTTCAAGTTAGAAAAAAATTTATTCTAATTTTTGCTTAAATTCGAGGACTTGAAGTGGTAGAGAGATAAACAATATCTATTTGTCTGCAGGAACTACTTCATTTATCTATATAGAAAATGTTAAATGTATTTAAAAAATTATAAAAAATTTACTTATTCGCGTTTCAATTATTGATATGTTAAAAATTATAAAATTTTAAAAGAAAACTAATAAAACAAATCTTGCAAATATATGAAGTATTACTCTAGGCTCTTGCTATCTATATCTATATTACTTTATTATAAAATGAGTTAATTGATACTTGTTTAAATTTTTTGAGCAAGAACGTTGAATTGATTGCATTAAATAGCCTAATCTTGAGAAGATCCTGTGTCGATTTTCTTTAATTCATTAAGTAATAATAGCCACAACCCACTATCATTAGAATATTTATTATGGCGCGTATTATTCCATTGGTCTGGCGAATATATTAAATCCGGTGTGGAACTCGATCGTATTGATATTTCAGAAAAAGAAAAAAAGAAAAAAAAAAAGATAAGACTATTATGACGTCCTGATATTTTCTTTTCTTTTCATATTTTTTAATATATTTAAATATTTAAATATATATATATTAATATATTTAAAATCACTTTCTTAATTATTAAATAAAAAAACCAACAGTCAATTAGGCGGTCAAACATGGCGGCAAATAAGCTTTTTCCATAAAAAAATCATGTCAAACTTTGAGTGTTGCTTCTTCTGAATACTTTAATGCAATTTTGTGGACAGTTTAATCATATGTTTTTATAGTACTTTCACCGTTGAATAGCTTCCGAACTGGCTTGTGTAACATTTCACACACAGTGGATTGGGAATTAAAGGGGTTTCTCACTGGTGGGAGCCTCCAGGTTCAGACGAGAGGAAGAAGCGAGAGTTGAGAAAATTAGCTGAATATTACTTTTTGCATGAAACTGAACAGATCCCGTTCTTGCCTTTTTACAGCAGACGTCTAACAGAAAGTGGTCCCAACCAATGGGATGATGACACATATAACAGGATATAATAGACATTACAATTATAAATGATAAAAAGTAGTAAAATATTAGAACTGATTCTGCTTCCTCCACGTATACGCTCTAGATGCCTTCTCCTCCTGCTTGACCCAACGGCTACGAACAGACTGCCCTTTACCAACCCCTTGGACCAAAAGACTTCAGACTCCAACATCCTCTTCCTTCGTTTTGCTCCTTCTCGAGACTTCCCAAAAACTCTTGCCTTGCCTCCTCCTAATCCCGTCGCCTGTAACAGCTTGAGACCTTCATTATACATTGTAAAGGACACGTCTCACCTCCTATCTGCAACCGCTAACCTGTATAAGAATCAAAGCATGATCAGCGTTGTACGCCTAGAAAAATTTCAATACTTAAGTTAGTAAGAGTTTTCACATGATCTCAATAAGTAAAATTAAAGTAAAAATTACCTTTGTTCTCGAAGATTACTTGGTATATATAGGATTCGATATAGTATTTATCTGGTGTCGAGTTTATCGATTGAACTGGTCACGTATCTGCATGAGATCCTAACTGAACAAATTGTGTATCTGCATAGTTATCCTCATCTCCTCGTACCTCGACGCACGTGGGTATATAATTTTATTGAATCTTGAACTCTCTAACTTCTTTGGTCTTACATATCAGGCTTCTTTCATTCATAGTAGACCTCATACAAGAATAGACCCTCCATACATTTTTCATCTTTCAGCGAAGAAAATGATGGTTTTGGAAGCTTGCAATTCCTTGAGGAGAAAGCAATTTGCGTAGCTTGACTTGCTTCATGTATGCCTTTCCATCAACACGTACGCACGGTCGTTCGGTCTTTATATTCGAGTAAATCTTATGATCTTGCCCTCAATGTTCGTTCTCAAATATCAATCCCGTATTTAGTTGCAAATAGCAAGAGAGGTACGTACGTAGGTCCTGATAATGGATTCCAACCTCTGCATCACCCTTTTGGGATTCTCCTTTCTGATCATCTTCGTCAGCCAAACCCGAGCTGAAGTTGCTGCAACTAACTACCTCTACCATTACTGTCCAAACACGACCACTTTCACCACCAACAGCACCTACCAATTCAACCTCAATCGACTCCTCGCTTCCCTATCATCCAACGCCTCCCGCAACGAGGGATTCCACAAAGCCACCGCCTCCGATGAAACGGTCTACGGCCTCTTCCTCTGTCGCGGAGACATCCCCGCCGACTCCTGCCGAGCCTGCGTTGCCGGCGCAGCCAGAGACGTAGTCGAGCGCTGCCCCGAGGAGAAAGTGGCCGTGGCCTGGTACGACGAGTGCATGCTACGCTACTCAGACCAGCGTTTCTTCTCCAGCATGGACCCCGTCCCTTCCGCTTACACGTGGAGCACCCAGAATGTTTCGGAGGCAAACCTGTTTGACGAGCTGGTGAGAGCAACAATGGAGGATTTGGCAAGCGAGATGATCAAAGATGTAGGGTCGGGGGCCAAGAAGTTTGGGACGAAAGAAGCGAATTTCACAGGGTCACAAAAGCTTTACACTCTTGCCCAATGCACGCCGGACCTCTCGCTTCATGACTGCAATAGGTGTCTGCAGATAGCCATAGCGAGTCTGCAGAGTTGTTGTGGTGGAAAGCAAGGCGGCAGAGCTCTGTTTCCAAGTTGCCATGTTAGGTTTGATGTGCACCAGTTTTACCAGGCAGTAAAAAAATCGGCTCCAACGCCTACTCCAGCATTTCTTCCTCCATCTTCTCTTCCAGCAAGAAAACCGAAAGGTTTGTAGTTAGGGGTGTCAAAACAAAAATCAGAAAATTGGTTGGATCGGTGGGTTCAGTCCAGTACGTACCGGTTCCTAAGGATTAGAACTAATCCTAAACTGACGTGGTACCAATTTTCAATAATAAATACATTTTTGGCATAATAAATAATAATATATAAATATATTTTTACACATTTGTTCGTATAAACTTATATAAAAAATCTATAATTTATATAGACTGTAATTAAATTTAATACTATATTAGTATGTATTAATTCTTATAAAACAATTACTATAACATAAATAGATTAATAGTTTAAATCATATTATTATTAATATAGATAATCCGTAAAATCAAAAAAATCGAAAACTTCAATTTCTGCAGTGAGTATGATTCGATATTGGCTCTTAAATTTTTAAAATCGTACATGATTAGTTCTAAAAAAAAATTGTACAAAACCGGATCGAACAAACCGGTTAAACGCCTCTTTGTAGTTTTTGCTTAATTCGAAGTAGTGGTATCTTTCTTTTCATTACTAACGGCCTGATCCCTCCGTCAATGAAACAGAATATTGTTTGTGTTTATGCAGGAAAAATTCAATTATCACCGCTGATAATTACTGCCACTGTTACACCGATTTTTGTCTCTCATGCGGCGCTATTCTTCATGGGGTACTACTTCCTCAGTAGGAGAGGAAGAAAAAAGTACAATGCCATGCAGGAAGAAAATGGTAATTAAGAAAAACTAACTGATTTTATTTTATTTAATTTTATGCATTCTTATTTCTTAATGTTAAATTTGCAGTTAATTATAGTATTAACTATTTTGTTGTGCAGCTGCAAATCACATTACAACTGCAGAGTCCTTGCAATTTGATTTTGCTACAATTGAAGCTGCCACTGGCAAATTCTCAGATGATAACAAGCTTGGTGAAGGAGGATTTGGTGCAGTTTACAAGGTGATTGTGAAGGTTTACTAGTTTTCTTTTAATTTCTTCTTTTGTGTGTGTCTGTGAATCCAAAATCCGAGAACGCCGAAGCTTTTGATATGAATAATTTAAAGCACATGATCTCAGGGTACACTTCCTAATGGACAAAGAATAGCTGTGAAGAGGCTATCGAAAAGTTCTAGACAAGGTGCAGGAGAATTTAAAAATGAAATCGTCTTCATAGCCCTGTTTCATCACAAAAACCTTGCAAATCTTTTGGGATTTTGCTTGGAAGGAGAAGAGAAGATACTCATCTACGAATTTGTGCCCAACAACAGCCTGAACTACTTTCTATATGGTCCGTACCTTACAACGGTCAAGTGTCTGTGTCTAATATCCTATGTTGTCTAATTTCTTTTACGTATTAAAATTTCAGGCTATTGATAAAATTGGCTATCGTCATCTTCTAATAAAAAAAAAGAATGTTGTGCAGTTTGCATAAGATGATCACTAAATTGTCTTTCTGTTCTAATCTTTTTCATTTTTCAGTTAATTAAATTAGGTGATATGTATATGAATTTAAATCTTGAAGTTTGATGAACGTGTAGATCCCAAAAGGCAAGGACAACTTGATTGGTCAACACGTTATAGAATTATTGGAGGGATCGCGCGGGGACTTCTTTATCTACACGAAGATTCTCGACTAAAAGTCGTACATCGTGATCTTAAAGCTAGTAAGATTTTGTTAGATGAAAATATGGATCCAAAAATTTCAGATTTTGGCATGGCACAGATTTTTGGAGTCGATCAAACTCAAGGAAGCACCAGGAGGATTGTTGGCACATAGTAAGTTTCGAATGTTCATCTATTTCACTTACAAAGATAACAAATTAACAACTCAATGATGTTGGTTTGCAGTGGTTACATGTCCCCAGAATATGCTAAATATGGACAATTCTCTGTGAAGTCCGACGTGTATAGTTTTGGTGTTCTGATTCTGGAGATTTTAAGTGGCAAGAAGATCAGCTCTTTCTATCAATCAGATGGTGCTGGACACCTTCTAAACTATGTGAGTAAAAATCAATCTTCTGGTTTTGTTTTTCTTACGTTGTTTAATGCCCTCGTCATCACCATATATGCATGAATACGAGGGAGAGAGGAGTGGCATTGTAACATTTACTTGATAAATGGGTGCAGGCCTGGAACCATTGGATGGATGGAACGCCCTTGGAACTGTTGGATCCAACACTGGGAGATTCTTACTCGAGAAGTGAAGCAATGAGATGTCTCCATGTTGGCTTACTCTGTGTGCAGCACGATCCAGCCGACAGGCCCACAATAGGATCCATGTTGTCTCACTCTATTACTCTGCCGTCACCAAAACAACCGGCATATTTCTTTCCTTGTCGAACAGAGCAAAAAATGCCGATAAAGGAGCTCGATTCAGATCAGTATACTAGCAAATCAACGCCGCGGTCTGTCAACGACGCCTCAATCACTGAAGTATGCCCTCGATAGTGTCACTATCTGTTTATCATTCGTGAACCCCATATTGGGGTTCGAATTAGGAGTTTAGCTTATAGTTTTCGAAAGGAAAAAAGAAATCTCTTTGGAGTTCATTTTGCTCGAATTTTTCATTGAGCACCGAGGACTGATCTTAAACGCAATAGCAGACTTAATAAGGACTTCAAGTGTTACATAATTGCAGATAAATTCATTCCAGTCGAAGTTCTCCTCGACGTCATGTTCGAAACCATGAAATGGAATGTGCCATATAAACTTAACATTCCAAGTATTATCCAAATATGTCGGTGAACAAGGACTGCTTCTTTCTCATCAATGAATGTACAACATCTATAAGTTTCAGTAAAGATAGACGTGATCGTTGTACATGTGGGCCATCATGTTTAGAGATTGTAGCATTGCTTCTCCTCTTTTGTTGAAGTTGAAGACAGATATTCCACCATTATTCACATCTATTGCTCGGAACCTGAACCATTCAAAGCTTTGTTAGGGTGGACTACCAAAGGAAATTATAGTGCGTAAATGTGATACCTTTTTAGTCAGATGATATTTCATAGTCAATCACGTCAACCCACTATGGAAAAAAAAAAAAAACACAACAGCATTGACAAAACAAAACAGCCAAGAGCTAATTGTCACATCTGACTTGGGGAGTTGGATGTACTAGGCGATTTTACCTATGACCATCAGAATAGGCCGATACCAGCAAAATCATTGTTTAGATTGTTATTATAAAGTAAGAGGATTTTGTTGAATGAATATACCAACTTTAGTGGAATATGAGACACAATTCATGACGTTCTCATGTCATTGGTCAAACATTCACCACTTTTGTATGAATATCCAAATAAATTACAGAATAGTCAAGAAACTTGGTGAACAATCAAAATTTCGTTTTCAAGGATCACAAGTAACAGACCATGTCATAGCATCTATTTTAATACAATTACATACCTCTCTGGGGGTAGCCCTAAAGCTGTGCAGATCAGAGACCTCAAAATTGATTTATGAGTGACAACCAAAAAACTCTCTCCCTGGTCAATGAGGAAGATATTTACAGGGTAATTATATTGATTGTAATATGAGAATATAAAACAATGGTGTTAAGGGAAAGGCTTACAGGTGATAACAATATTTCTCTCCAAGCCTCTCTTGCTGTTCCCCACAGTTTTCGCACAGGGTAAACACCATTCACATAGAAATTAGCAGGATCTTCTCTCCATGTTGTATACTCCTTTGGATATCTCTCCTTTGCATCCACTGCCTCCAAATTCTGAATGTGATTTAGTCTTGCGCATAAAGTACTAAAGAAGAAATATAAATCAAGATCCATTACAAGTCCACAAGTAAAGCATATTTCAAGCTAGCTAGAGAGGAGCCTTTTTACAAAATTCAACCAGGTTAACTGAATATTTGACTGAGTCATGAAGAAGTCGAGTGGATTAAAATTGACTAAATTAAAAATACCACCACGAATCATGTAAAGTTGCATCAAGTAAAGTTGGCAAGTTTTAGAACTATCTGAATAAAAAGTAGACAGACCATTTTTCATGCCTTCAAGAAAAAATAGATGGGCTTCCTTTAGTGAATCAAGGAAAACAAGTGGTTCTTCCCTCCCCTGCCATAGAACTTCCGCAGTGGACTGTGCATTAAACACCCACGTATCAAATTTGTGAAATATTAAAATCAGCACACTAAATATGTACATTATTATTAAAAAAAAAACTAAATATGTGTTTTTCAAACCTTGGCACGAGATATTGGACTTGAAAAGCATTGATCAAAGTGCATATTTGCCAAGGCTTTCCTGCACCTCTCTGCCTGCCTCACTCCAGTTTCTGTTAGGATAGATAAGTTTGAGCTTCCCTGGAATGTAAATATACCAATCAAGTTAGTATACATGAAAAACTTCAAATCCTTTCAAAAATCTTACCTAACATAAATCCAAGGCAAACAAGGCATGGAGCTAATTTAGTTACGGTGCTCCATACCAGCACAATTATTTAAGGCAGTATAAAAACACAACAATTGGATTTGAGAAGCAAAGAAGTGTACACCTTCAATTTTCACTTATGAAAACACAAGATAATCGATCCCCCCTCCCCAAAAGAAAATAAACAGAACTAACAGAAGTTGGAAAACAGAGAAGAAACACACCTGAACTCTACTCTCTTCATTCCAAGAGCTCAGGCCGTGCCTTACAAGAGTCACCTTCTTCGATGACGATATTGACAGACTAGTAAGTGATGTCGTTGCTCTTTCAAAATCATATGCACCACCAGTCATAGAACCATCATTTTGAAAATTTTCTGCCATAATGTGTTATCAAAATCAAGACCGAATTCCAGAAAATATACCACTCCATTTTCAGTATGACCACCAAATTACCACAGTTGTTCAGTTCATCCCCAATGTGAAGAATTATTCATAATCTACCTCTTGTTAATATTTGACCATAAAAATGAAAAATACGTGACATCGCACAATCTTAACTTTGGATCTTAAGGGGGGGGGGGGGGGGGGGGACAAAAAATTTCAAAAGAAGTAGTACTTTGGGGGTAAAGTGACAACTTTGATAGTTCGGTGGTCATATTGCTAAAGAATTGGTAACTTGATGGGGTAAAGTATAATTTTCCATGCTGAAATTATCTTATAAGATGAAATATTTCCCATTGAACATTTTTAATTAGCAAATATTGTGCCAAATTGGCCTCAGCCAAATCATTACATTCATACAACTGGAACTCTACAACTCTGGGGATCTTGAAATATGTATCCCAGTCTCCCAGAAGTCATTCAATACCTCTATATAAATGACACCAATAAGAAAGTCTAGGCATCTATTCTCACATACCAATGCAAAACAACTAAAATAACATGTATATTTAGCATATGGGTTGAATTCGTTCTAACGTATCGAAAACAACTGGTTTAACGGCCTCTATGGAACAGATATCTTTGGACCTCCTAATTTATATTTATAACAGAAGGTAAAGTGACAAGCACTGCACACAAACCCAATTTTAAGTAAACAATGAAAGGTAAGATGAGAAAGTTGTTTCCCCACAATTCTTTCATCCTCTGTAGAAAGCTATAGAGGCTTTCAAGAAGCTGTTTCCCTAAGCTATTTCATACCTTATCTGCCAAGCAAAAATTGTTGATTGATACGGACCAGTAAGAACCACATATACACATTCCCTTTTAAGAATAAACAGGTATAAAAAATAGCTATAGTTCAAGATAGCCAGTCACAAACCATTGAGTAAGAGGAAATATGTAATACCCAGATTGCGTATTGACAGATGAGAATGAGATCTCACATTGTTTGGAGTATATTCTAAATGTGGTTTTAGACTTTCTTGGTTGTTACAAAATATATTATTTTCGCATTCAACTTCCAGTTTTCTTTAAATTAGGGCAAATAGCGAGCAAGTTTAGCACATTCAGTTTCAATCTGCGAAACCAACTTATTTCTTTCGACCAAACAGGCAGCTAAATTCGACCTCTTTGGAGGATTCAAGAAGCCGGTTTTTAAGGAACCCCCCATCTTAAAAAGCTCCACTCGGTGAAAAATTCAAATGATGTTTGAATTAACACATAAAAGAATAAACTTACCAGTTGTTAGGGGCAAGTCTGGACCTGTTGCACAACAACGACTTTGAATCTTAATGGATCTTTTAGAGCCATATATGGAGGTCGTACATGGATAAATAACTGAAATCGACGACAAAAGAACTCCACAAACCATCTTCTTCGGGTGTTTGGTCCAACTGGGTTGTGTCTCACTGATTCTTGAGTTTCATATTTACTCTCCACGTTGTGGTCTTCGATGGTTTTGGTGCATTTGTGGGAGACTAGTACATGGCTGACTGAGCATAACTGAGATTTGCCCAAGTAATCCTGATCGTAGATTGGCGTGGACTGTGACCGGTGTTATCTGCCAGGATGGTGTGGATTGATTGGCTGAGAACATGGGCACATTTTGGGTGGCGATCCTTTGTCCTTTCATTTGTCAGCATGGATATGCTTGTGTAGGAAGAAGAAGATTCTATTTGTGTTCCTTACCCAATTTACCATAGATTCCCTCTTTTTTTTTTTCTCTCAGGATACCATAGATTCCCTCTACTCTAGAGTGAACCCATTTACCGTACTGTTTAATGTTTTTCTTTTCAAAAAGAACAACGTTCACCTGGGCAACGCTTCTATGGCGGTGTACAGGCGATGCTTATCGCCTTAATAAAGAACTTAACGAAGAATTTTGTAGCCGTTACAAAAGTACTATTGAGACGGTGGTTTAACTTATAAAGGCGAAATTGTTTTGTTATATTTTTTATAGTGGAACGTACAACGGTCGTCGCTTAGAAATATGCGAAAAATTGCCAAATTTCTCAATTGGATTTGCCAGGCCATTGCAGATTATTATAGTGAAAAGGATTCACCACGTCCGTAAACTTAGAACTTCTCATGAGAGTATCCACATGAAGAACTATTTACAGGAGGAGTTCTATCTATCGGTGAATTTTCAGTGATGTTGGCTTGTAATTTAGATAATTAACGTCGCGATTGGAGGTCAATGGCACGACTTCTCACAATTTTCAATTTTCCAGCGCATGTTAAATATTATAAGTACTACAAAAATTCTTTTAATTTATGCACTCGATTATAAAAATGAAAAAAAGAAGCTGTTTGATAGTTTTTACCTCCAATTCATTAGACTCACTACAAGAAAAACAAGTATTTATAATGGATTATTTGTGACGATAACAACTATTTACGATAAAACATACTCATTTTGACAGAAAATAATTATTTTCAATCGTTATAAATAACTGGTTACAAATAAGCAATTTTAAGTCCCGAAAGTTTTACTTAATTACATAAAAATGCATTAAAATTGAATCCTACGCGTGAAAACATGTAAAACACGATGATCAGTTCATGATCAGCCTTCAGCAAATATATACGTTTGCATCAAGTCAATCCTTCAGATACATCGTACGAATTAGTTACGAACATTTATAACAGGAAGGAGAAAAAAAAATTTACCATGGTTCACATCAATATTTATATATATTTCTAGAGAAATGATATATAGTTTCAAGAAAAATCTATCAATCATTTATTTTCTCATCATCTCATGATGCGGTATTAGATGATAAGTTCACAAGTAAAATATAATAAATAATACTCTCCAATCATTTAATGACACATTATAAGATAATAATAAAATGATCATGATAAGTAGCATTACTCATAATCCCAAATGCACAAGTTACTATTTTATTAAAAAAAATAATAGATCACACCGTGCAAAATTTGAAAATTTTACTTTTTCTTGATGGGACACATTTTTACACACGATTTGTACAAAACTTATTATATAATTTAGGTGCCAACATTACTCGTATTTCTATTTGTTTCTCAAAATAGTAATTAAACTCTCAAGACTAGATATAATTCCTATAGTACATTCACTTTTAGGTTGGTTTGGATAGTGAAATGAGATGAAATTTTTTTAGATAAAAGCTAAAAGTTAAATAAAATATTATTTTTTAATATTATTATTATTATCTAGATATTTAAAAAAGTTGAATTATTTATTATATTTTGTATTAGAATCTGAAAAAATTATAATGATAAGAGATCATGAAATAAAACACTTTTACTATTCAAATAGACCTTATTCACTGCAGAAAATGTAAATAATAAGATCATAGGAAGGGTACGGTGCAAAAGGTAAGAAAAAATAAGTTAAAAAATCTCTATACCAAAGATCATCTAATACTGTCTAGGGTTTGAAGGGAGGACTAAGAACACTACATGCTATGAAGATGTAGAGTAGAAGAACCAAATATATTATTACAGCAATAAAACCAGCGATTAGAGCTCCGATGGCATGGTCGCAGAACTTAGGAACTTGTCCACAAATAGGCAGCCAACCGGCATGGCTGTTCCCTTTCTTGCCCACATGAGCTATTGCCAACGCCGCCGAGACACTCGAGGTCAATAGCATCGTTATAACCTAAACATATAGAATGCAATTTACTTCTTTTTATGATAAATCAAGAACATGTATTGCATAAAATTTATTTAAAAGAAATCTAGGATCACAACCAAGCGCCAAAGCAAAGAGCTCTTGGAAGAAACAAATAGAACAACAAGGCTGTACCCACTTGCAATGGCTTCTGCTATCACAAAATACCTATACCATGCATGCACTTTGAATTGAAATCAATGACAAGATCGAAACTGGCAAGAACATCGTACGTGAGAATCTGCAGACTGCAGAAAAAAGAAAACTCACTTGAACGCTGATTCGTAGCTGTATTTTGCTTTGATAACAACGTTTAAGACTTCGGTCGAGTCATGGTTTGTAGCCATGACTATGGTTGCCACAACATGTATGAAGTTTCGGAATTTTTTATTAATAGGAAATAACCTACCGGTGGGCATTGTAAAGAATGGCTACAAATTTCGCAGCAATTTCAATAACTAATAAAAATAAAGAAACGAATATATCAAATATCCAAATGTAGAAGAAACACAAATATATAAGGAATGAAGAATAGCACAATCATATATATTTAAAACAGGTAGCTATTATAGTTAAACATACCCGGATGTAGAGAACAAATAAAGGATCAGTGGAGATGGAGCAGATCAACGACAATGAGAATGAAGAACAGGAAGATACTTACAGAGGTAGAAAATCTGGTGGAAAACAATGTGCAAGAAAGTAATATTATAATTACAGTCATTTACCAACATTTGCTAAATAATTATGCATTCTCATTTTAGAATTGGAGGGCGAGATATTTTTTTGTTTATTAAAATTTTGCTAACAGTTATAATATGATTGAAGAAAAGATAATTATATGTGGAAAAAAATATTTCTTCCTAATTTCGCAACTAACTTCCTTTTTTTTTTACCTATTTTCTGTTTTTTATATGGCATTGTTGAATAATTATTCTTTTTTTATCTACCTATGTTTGTTAAATAGTTATCAGTTATCATATTACAATTGAAGTGGTTTGTTTGTTTTTTTTTTATTAAAATTTTCCTAGTAGTTATAATATTATCTGAGCGGGAATAAGTATATGCGGAATAAAATCGTTCTTTATAATTTTGCAACAGCAGGGTTTTTTTTTTTTGCTCATTTTTTGTTTGTTTTTGATATGGCTTTGTTACTTTTTTTTTTCATTTTTAGAAATTATGAACAGGTTTTTTTTATTATTCTTATGGTCCAAGAAAGAACTATATGTAGAATGAAATCTTTTTTCCTAATCTTGCAGGAGGTTTTTTTTTTTTTTTCCCTTTAACTATCTTTCTTTTGCATATGGTATTGTTAAATAGTTATGTTTGCTATCTACCAATGTTTGTTAAATATTTATGCATCATCATATCACAATTGAAGGTGTTAAATTTTTTTTTTCCCCATACGGAATTGGTAGTTTTTTTTTTCTTTTCCTATTTGTCAAAAATCGTGGAGAATTTTTTTTATTATTATCATTTTTTTATTATGATTATTTCTGTAATGGATTGCAGAGCTGCAGGATAAATCAGGAATCCGGCCGGGACCAACTCAAGACGGCCGGGAGATTACGGAACCAGGAAAAACGGTAGTAGAACCGGCCGGAGAGCGGCCGAAATCTACCAAAACCGGCATCGGCCGGTTGGTTCCGGTTCGAGTCAAACGGCAGCCGTTGAACCGTTCAACGGCTTAATGTTTTGCCGTTTTAAACATTAACCTGATTTGTAAACGACGCCGTTTGCTTTAGATGCCTGAAACGGCGTCATTTTCCCGGCTCAAGATGTCTCCAATCCTGAATAACAAAACGGCGACGTTTGGGTTTGTTCCAAACGACGTCGTTTGAGCATAAGGTTTAAACACCCCTCCCATCACAAACATCGCATTTCGAAGGGGGCCTCATCTCTCCTCTCGGTTCTCAGCAACTGCCGATTTCGCATCGCCGAACTTCCTTCCATCACCGTGCACTCTCCACCGATAGCGACGGCGGTAGAGATCTGCTCCTCTACCATGCCAGGACTCACAACCTCCTCGTAGTTTCCTCCCTCTCCCTTTTCCTCCCACTTTTTTGTTTAACTTGTTGTATATGTTGTTTTTTTTTTTTTTCTATTCTGGTATTTTTGTTTTGTTTAGCTGTCAATTAGAACCCGGATCTATGAAATAGAGGTGATGTTCTTCTGTTGGGGTTTTTTTTTTTCTCTATAGATCTTCAGATCTAGCCAGTATTTTTTTTTTTTGGAGGGGGTTTTTTTTTTTCGTAGACTTGTGGATGCCTTGTTGATGTTTAACAGTTTTGTTGGGCCAAAATTTGACCACACGCACTGTTGAAAATCCACATATTTCTCTCGGGTTTATTTATTTTTTTTGTTTTATTTGGAGTTGGCCTATCTAATTTTTTTTTTGTCTTAGATGTTTGCACTGTGGAAGCTTTGATTTTTCCTCTGCTCTTGTAAAGCTTTGGATCTGTTATTTAGTCGTTGCATATTTTATAATCTCAAATCCGAATCCTTAAATGAAATCTGAGATGTTAATGTTATTTGTTTGGCGAATGTGCAGACTTTTTTGCTTCGTACGTATATATCTATTGTCTCCAATCTGAAATCTTACATGTTTCAACTCTGTGATGCAAGTATTATTTCTCTCTCATATTTGGACATATAGTTGTTTGTGACATATTGGAATCCGAAATCTGGGATGTTTGAAGTCTGAGATGATAACATTATTTCTTTGTCAGCTGTGGTGATTTATTTGTCTGTGATAAATGTTAACCATCTTTCTTAATCATACATAGGCGTATCTGTTTATATATATTTCTACCATGCTAACAATTTACTTTGTATACTGGATATTTGTAGATGATACACGTGCATCACATATCCTGAATTTTTTGTTTGTTACCCTCAAAGTTATTTACTATATATGCCTGCTGTTGTTATTATATCTTACTATGTTTTATATTTGTTGAGAAACCTTCTGAATCGGTGTACTTAAAGCCTTAGCAAAAAATTTTCACATGCACGCACAGAGGAAATGAACAAACAGGAACATACCCTCTTAATTCTGAGGTATTGAAATCTGGAACGATTAACACTGCAATTCTTGTCAGCGACCTACACTGGAAAAGAACAAGAACACTGACATGTATAAGGACAAAAGAAAGGAATTTGTTTTTTTTTTTTTTTGGTCTTATTCGAAGTAGGATTTTCTAAGTAATTTGTTTTACCCAACAATAAGTACCTGTAAAAGTCCAGAGTTGAAAGCTAAAGTCAGAAGCAGATTTGGAAATGTAAGGAGAAGAAGATGCGATGGAAGATGATGCGATGCAAAGTGATTGGAGAGGTGATCATACGGAAGCTGGTTAGATGCGAGCGGTGGAGAAAAAGCTGCAGGAGCAAACAGTAAGGAGGAAGCTGGCCACTGGATGCCAACTGCTTGCCACGTCTACAGTGTAATAGGATTTTTTTAAAACATAAAACCACATGTCAACTGGATTTTGAAGATGGCATGCAGACATATTAGATGTTGCATGCAATGACAACATCGAATTATGAGTAAAGAGAGGCAGTGAATGTCACCTGGCAATCGGGCTGACTAAATAACAATTGTTGTGATTAAGAGTGGAGTTTATTGCCACGTACACATGGCTGCAGGATTAGTGTGATCAAATAAGAATAGCAGGATTTTTAATTAGATACAGGCGGTGTGTATCACCTGCTTGACACTTGTTTATTGGCATTGACGCAAATATCAAAGTATGATTAAATAAATTCAGTAGATGTCACCTGTACATGTTGCATGCAATGACAATTTGGACTTATGAGTAAATAGCAGCAGCAGATGCCACATACGCATGTCACCTGCCGCACACTTGTTTATTGGCATGCATGCAAATATCGAACTATGATTAAATATTAAATAAAAGCAACAGATTTCATGTTGGCTGTGATTAAATAAGAAGACGAGGGTTAAAAGTGGGAAAAAAATAATGTACGACACCTGCCTGCTTATTGGCGCTTATTATATATAAGATATATGCAGCAGCAGTTCTAAGCTTTTATAATTTAAGGCTCCTAATTAATTATGGCCTTGCTGACAAAAGCGTATATAGATAGTACCTTGTTCACCTGGTAGATAGGTGAGTTGGTGGTAATTAATGGTACTTTTTAATTTACAAAAGAGCGGGACAAGTTGTAGTTCAAATTGTTTCAATTGCCATAAAGAGATACCAAAGACAATCTGTGTTTCAAAATATGTCTCGATCTGGTCATCACACACGATGTTTATGTGACTACAAAATGACCTACCCATTTTATGTGATCGCATGTATGTGTCACATAAACATTAATTTCTCTTATCCATAGGTGCCACCTTGTCCTTTGTCATATATATGGCCGAAATTCTACTTTTGCATGGACCAAAATTGTTTGTGTTGGGTTTAAAATCAAAATCAAGAATTAAAATTAAGAATCGAGACAAATTGACTCGAAGTAAAATTAAATGTCTTTACAAGGTAAGTGTGACTCGTCATCTCAAAAAAAAAAATAGACTTTTATAAAAAGAGAGAATCTCCTCAAATTTGAAGAGACTTATCCACAGACAACGACTTCAAAGATCTCATTTCCTTTTAAGGATAGCTTCAACTTTAATATCTATATTTTCTAATTTTTTCCGTTGTACTGAGAAATATGTAAGGCTATAAATTACTGTAAAATCATTATTATAATGAATTTCTCCCTCAAGCATCTATTTTTATATCAAATTATGTAAATTTGTGTATTTTTTTTTTTTATTGATTGTTTATTTTTATGGATGTACGTATACCATGCAATGACGCCCAAACCACATTCATGAGCTTTTTGACTGTATCATCGCCGTTCGAATCACTACTAGGGATCAAATATGACTCTTTCTTCCATTTTTGCAAATTTACGCATTAATAGTTATAATGTTTGAAAGCATGTGAAAGGAAGATTGTTGGGTACAAGCTGCTAGCGTTTCATGGCATGCAGATATTTACAAGTACAAATCAAGGTACAGACGCAATCAATTGAAGAACCCAATAATCGGTCCGATACAAACAATACGGTGCAGGCTAGGAAAATGGGAAGGAAAAACCGAATTGAACAAATTACAAATATTCGATCTGATCCATTTGTTTCTTGATTGAATAATACTAGTCCCACCGCTTCCAACTCCAGCTGGCAATTTTTTTGTTTAAATTTTGTGAATAAAGAAGTATTTTTTAATAATATTGTATATTCTTTAAAAAAAATTCAAAAAATACAACAAAATAAGTAGCGGTGGCTCCTTCGAGCGGTGGCTATAGTTTCATGCCACCCTTCTTGAATAGCGGCCAAGTACTGTAATATTTAGTAGTGGAAGCCGGCTCATAACCATTAGTATTTAGTACTGTAGTTTCATGAAAGAAGATGCTTAAATCTCAAGATGAAATAACTAATTAATTAAGCATACTTGTTTTCCAATGATATCAATTTGTACTTCTCATCTTAAAAAAAAAAAACTACTTCTTATTCTCCCTATCCCTCCGATCTCATTCGTTTTCATGCTAGCTAGCAGGAGTGTAATTGATCCAGTTCGGTCTTGTTTTAGACATATTTTAAAATCAAATCAGTATATATTAATTTTGAGATTTGAAGAACCGATATCGCACTGGATATATCCTAAACTGGTACTTTCAATTTTACCGATTTTGGTCTTATTTTTTCAATATATATAATATAGTATATATATTATAATATATAATAATATAGTGATAATATATTTAGTATATTATAATTATAGAATATAGTGATATATTATAATATATAGTGATATAGTATTATTATAACTACTAATACAATAGACTATAGTGATAATATATAGTTAATTATATAGGATTTTAAAATTTAAAATTATATTAATTAGTAATTTATCATATAATACAAAATTATTTTATATATAATTATATATAATATAATAAATCATATAAAAAATATTTTATACAATATAAAAAATTAAAATATAGATGTATATGAATCAATGGTCCAATGTTAGAAAAGAAAAAATAAAAATTGGACTGATTTTGACTGGTTTTAAGAAAAATGGAATTGGTATCAGACTAGACTGGATCGAACTTGGTAACAGACCAAACCCACTAGTTTGGTCTGGTTCGGTTCGGTTTACCGATTCAGAGATTTTTTTTCACCCCTACTAGCTAGACCGTCATGATCGATGAACTGTCTCATGCATCCATTAGGACATGACTGCCTCATGGTGACCACTTATCCGTAGATCTAAAGGCCTTTCGAAACTTTTCAGCCTCCCTTTCTCACCCCTAGGCTTGGTTTGGACAATGAGTTTAAATGAGATGAAATAAAAATGGAATAAAATACTATTTTTTATTTTTAAATTTGAAAAAATTAAATTATTTATTGTATTTTATTTAAAAGTTTGAGAAAATTATAATTTTTATATGAGATGAGTTGAAATTATTTCACTATTCCGTTTGGTCTTACTTTTACATTTTCTTTCTTTTTTATTAATGCTAAATATAGTCATAAAGCAATAAAGTTTCATGCATAGTGTAAAAATAAGTGGGGCTACTGCCAAAAAAAAAAAAAACATTTGTATCTCGTATATGTCTATTTATTAAAAAAAAACTATACAAGACTTGGATATTTTAACAATATTGTACAAATCATTTTCCATGTAAAACTTTGATCTATGCCACTTAGACTTCTTACCGAAGAGAAAGGGTGGATATTCCTCTCCTTGTTTTATTTCTCTTGTTTTCTTTACTCGTATTAACTCTATTATTACCATTTCCTTCTCTTTCGCTCTTTTATCCATCGTTTTTTATTTATCTTCCTCTCTCCCTCTCAGTTCAAAGGTTAAATACAACATTCGTCGTCCACTTTCAACCATCATCATCCATGCCATCAATAGAGTATTTTCTCATGAGATGAATCCCATCCGACTCATTTCTATCCTAAATTACCAATACATGACAATCATGCATCACCTTTAGCATCCCACCTTCCTCCAAGTTATTGACGTGTGAAAGGTTATTGGCATGATGACAAGAAAAAATTTCGGTTCCACACTTAGAAATAAAATTTTGGAAAGCATTGAGATTTTTCAGGAAATATTGATGATTGAAATCCTAGAATTAAGGGTGGGTGGCGTGTCTCCACATTCGACCCTCACCAAGGGTGGGTGGGGGCACCTTGCAAACGACGAGCATGCGGGGATGCTCTTATGCATTTGGATGTCAGGGGATCGGGCCTGAGCTCGACCAAGTCCGCCCAGGTTTTTACTCCTCCACACTACAACAAATACTTTTTTTTTAGAGTAACTATCGTGGGAAAAAGTATATCCTTAGTTGGAAAGAATTTTTTTGCCACCAATTTGGTCCGTGAGAGACTCGTGATATATAACTGGTGAATAAATAGTCTTTTTCTACTAAACCATAAGTTCATGGGAAAAGCCTTCTTTTTCCCTTGACATCCGTGGCAGTTAAAACATTTTTTCTTTGTGACAAATAATGTCTCATCGAGTATGATGTGATGGGAAATAATACGGCTTTCCATAAAATTAGGTGGTGGCAAATACTTTTTGTCCATAAAACTTCTTCGTGGAAAATGGAAATTGATAATTGTTTTACTTATGAACATTATTCATGGCAATAGACTTTTTAGCATGATCAATTTCAATGGCTATAACTATTTATCCCCAACCACGGAGTGATACAAATACAATCAAATGCTCAAACATCACTATATTGAAGGCTTTCTACTCAATAGACCATCAAGTGATAAAACCAACACCTGAAATTTTATTCCAACCAAAAATTAAGATAACCAATATATATAAACATAAATAATACAGTAATTTACAACTCTACCCATTGGGTTAATTGTCAATTAAGGCCATGAAAATATGTCAATGTTTGCAAATAAGAACGTACAAGAAGGAATTAGCCAACATGGTCAGTAATGTTCATAACAAATCCTTGTGCCTAACTACATGTATACATATTTTTGGACATATAGACACATAACTACAACAAACACATGTTTCTCTTGTTTTTTCTAATTCATCTCCATTCATATCATTCTACAAAGTCTCTTAATCCACAAATACTACTTGCTCATAATTACTTGAAAAAACCCTATAGTTAATTATATTAGCCAATACAAAATATTTATTTGTTAGCTACTAGGACATTACTTTATTATCAATCAAAGGCTGATGCAAATAAGGAATCTGGGACATTAACCTATATACTAATTAAAACTTTCCCATATCCAACCACTTTGATTTCATACACCTTATTCAAGTTATCATAACACCACCTCACCAGTTTAAGACCTCCCAAGACACATTTAAATATTGGCACGAACACATTTAAATATCTCCACAGAATCAAATGAATTAAGCAGTCAAAATTTAAACAACATTTACTAAAAGCATCCATGAAGATAACAAATTATAAAGCTTGGTGTGTTCTCTATATGTTATTAGTTATTTATTTTTGAATAACCAGTACAAGTTTAAAGCAAACCACCCACCAAGGCGTCTCTTAGATCTCCAGCTGCTAGATAAACAGGTTAAGCTACACGGCAATAGCCCATCAAGCGAGGGACTGTTGGTATAATATCTCTGTGGTTTACAACTCGCTAGCTATCTTTAACTTTCTGCAAATGTAAGTACAAGTTGTGTAAGCATTCACCAACCTAGGGGGTCCAGTACAAGAGGAGTAGATGCATAAAAAGGTGTCATAACATACTAGCCAAAAAAACACAAAAAATAGTGTTATAGCACAAGCTGTGTGTGAATGTGGGTCGCAATCTGTTGCATAAGGAACTAATTGAGCTATTTTACTAGTCAACTCAATGGCTAGCTTGCTTAGTTTCCCTTCTTGCTCTTGTTAAGTTTCTACATGCTTGTGGCCTAACTTCATCACAAAATACAAAGCCATATGGTAAAAGTAAAGGTATTTATAAAAAATTATATCAAATAAATTGATATTTATGATAATAAAATTGTAGATGGTGATTTTTATTACCCTGTTATAAACTTCTACAAACTTTTTGTTACCAACTCTAGGAGACCCAAGTTATACATAGTCACAGAGATTGCCCTACACATGATATACAACAACAAAAAAAGGAAAAGAAAAATAGATAGTTAAGTTTCATTGCCATTACTCTCAAAACGCACTACATTAAAAATTACTACAAATACATAAGTACTAATTTTACTAGGATCAAGTAATCTCTATAAATTCCTAATCATAAAAATATCAAGTTTAGCTTTCCACAATTTCCAAATACATAGACCTGAATCATCAACGGAATTAATTTTCTGTGTATCTCAAGAATGCTTTTAAACACAATACAATCTACCCTTCATATACATACTTGGACTTCTTGCTTGAAATCGCCCCTTATCCTTTCAGGATTTAGCCTGCATAAGTGATATAAGAATTAGAAATAGAAACCAAATATAATGTGTAACACTTGATTGAAGTACCTCAAAATTATGGAGCTGTCAAATAAATCAATCAAAGCCTCAAGGCTAGGCCTACCTTTTTTTTTTAAAAAATGCTTACTTTATATGATACCAAAAGATAGTTTTTGGTAGAACAATCACGATGTACCACTGTCCAAAATTCAATAGTATTTTAGCTTAAAATTTAAAGATTCATATTTTTGCCTTGAGATTATAAAACCGTGTATTGATTTTCTTCATATCTGGATGGTGGGGGAATTGATAAATCCGCCTTCCCCTGTCCCTGGGAATTAAAATCAAGAGAAACAAACACACATATTTCACCTCCAAAAGCCACGCGAAGAAGAAGAGAAAATTGATTCAAACTTTAGGAAAAAAACTTGTGGGATGAAATCAAGAGATGGAGAGTTAGAGAAACAGACGGAGAAAGGGACAAAGCTTACTAGACATCGGTGGGGCGATGGTGGGGCAAAAACTCATCGTCTAGGCACAGTGAGTGGGACGAGTGCGAGATCCTTTTGCGTCGACAGCGGCGACGTGCCCTAGTTGGAAGGTAGGCTATGGATTTTCAACTTGGGGGGACAGCGCAATGGAGAAAGAAAAATATACATACAACCGCTTGGTTGCAACCGGCGTGGACACGTGTTTTATTTTTTCCATCCCCCTCTCATTTCTCCCTCCCTCCCTCCAGATTTCATTTCTCCCTTCCTCCCTCCCTCTTCAGCTTCTTCGCACATCAACTTGTCTTCTCCCAGGTAGCAGAACCTGTTTTGCCCACAAACCCAGCCGCACTACATTTCAGCCACAAATGATAGAAGTGCATTTTGCTCTCATTCAAATGCATAGCAAGTCTTCTTCTCAGGGTAGTAGAAAGAAGTGATGCTAGAGAGAGAAAATCCAAGAGGTGGGGAGGAGAGGATGAAGTTTACGTACTGGAGCATGCAACGTGAGGGCTGCAGAAGTGGTGCTGGACATCACTGGGCAGTGGATGCTTGATTTTCGGTGTCATTTGTTACTGCTGACGATGGCATTGGTGCCCAACTGTGGCAAGGAACGACTCTCGGTTTGGACGACAATACACTGCCTCCAAGGCCTCAAAATAGAGCAACTCCAGTTTTCGCTCTCAACGGACGTTGGTGATGGTGGTGTTTCTGTGTTGAACGACTGAGGAGTATGGGTCAACGGGCGAGGCTGGTAGCTTGTGGTGCCATTGTCATGTGAGTAGGGTTGATTCCCGTTTGATGACACAGAGAGGCTGGGCCGTGGGGGCTGTCGCACGGTGCTGCAGGTTGCTTCCGTTGTGCGTCCTGCATGTTTTGAATGTGGAAGGTCGTTCGCAGAAGAGGAGACGTGCGACGGCTTACTCTTAAGTTTGGGGTGACGTTGCTTTGTTTTGGTGTAGAAAAACAAAGGAGGAGGAGGCTTGCATGCGGTGGTATGTGCGCTGGAAGACTGTCTGTAGGAGGCGTGAGGCGGTGGTCCTTTGCTTAAATGCTGGTGGCAAAGATACAGCTTGACAGTGGCATGTGGTTGCGAAAATGGGTTGTTGGTTGTCCATGAAATACCAACAAGGACAAGGCAAAGAGAAAGAGACCTTCCAAAGGCACATTCAAGGAGGAAGGAAGCCAGTTCAGAAAGCCCATCTTCATTCTTCTAGGAGAATGCTGCGAAAGGGGACAAAACATGTCACGAGGACCTTAGTAGTACCAGTTAGGAAAGTAATCTCTCATTAGAAGTCTTTTTTATTATGTATGTCTTTCGTCTGCGCTGTTGCTTCTGAAGCTTGCTTTCCTGCATCTCTTACGACGGCTTGCTTGCTAACGAGTAGAGGGAGGACGATGCAGTAATGCCGTGGGTGTGGAAGTCGTGTGCATGGTGTACCAAAAGAATTCTAAAATTTTTATAAGTGTTTCATCCAGCAATGGAGCATGGTGGGTCCCTTTTTTTCTTGAAATAAACAACCTGTTGCACTGTGGTTTCGCAGGCCAGTTGTATCTAGCAAAACTGATGGAGAAAAGCATCGGGTGGGGAAAAAAAAGAATAAGGGGTGGGGGCTTGGGGCATGGGGAATGGGTTTAAAACTTTTAGGATAGGTTTGGCAACCAAGATTCTCATCTCATATTTATTATCTCATCATTACAACTTTTTTAAAATTTTCACAAAAAATATAATAAACAATTCAATTTTTTCAAATCTAAATTCAACTTTTTCAAATATCAAAACAATAATAATATTAAAAAAATAATATTTTAAACTTTTATCTAAAATTAAAAATTCTCATCTCACTATCCAAACATATTCTTAATCTTAAAACTACTTGCAGCGATAATGAATCACCGCAAAATCTAATAAGAATCCGCAAAAAATAATAATTCACGCAAAAACTTAAGTTTATTTGCAGCGACTTTTTGTCGCCGCAAAAAGTCATTTTTGTCACTACAAAAAGTTGTTTCCCACAACATTTTGCTCGCCGGACATGATCTATGGCAAAATACTTGTTTTTTTCCTACAGACATTTTTTGCATCATCAACTAAGTATTTGCCACGATGGTATATATTAGACAAAAAACTCCTGGTGGTGTTCTATTTTATTTTAAAACCCTTCATCCTCACCACCTTGCGTTTCTCTCTTTTTGGATTAGAAGTTTTAGGGGACAATGAAAAATATTAACTAAAATTTTTATCTAATCATTGTAAATATTATGAAGCTAATGTTGAATGTTTACTATTTTATTATTATTATTATTATTAGGGTGAAAGAAAACAGCCTGGATTGTACTGAATGGTGCCATCCGGATTGAACTGGACTGAGAAAACTAGTAGTCGGTTTCGATCTACTAGTTTCCAAAATTTTGATTTTCGATCTGATTTCAAGATGTAGTTTTTTCAGATTGGACCAAACCAACCGAAATATATATTTAAATTATTTTTATATAGTATTTTATATCTAGTTGTATAACTTAACAATATAATTTTTCTTTAACCTATGATCTCTGACCATATAAAAAATTAAATATACTATTAAATATTAACTAATATATTATGAGATTATGAATACATGATAAATCATAACATCATATATTTATATGCAGTAGTACACACTCTAGTTTCGACACTCAAGTAAGATAGGTCATTATGTATTAGCTATCACAATTCATACACATACTATTAAGTATTAACTATTGAGTCTAAGTCAGTAACATCATCAATATAATTGTAATTAATGATTTTATCAATTACTTGATTAGATGTTCTACATTAAAGAAGTCACTTAATTTTAATTTTATTATTTTATATAATTTTCATCATTTAATTAATGAAAAATGCTAGTTTGACCCCTTACTTTGACCGCTTGTGTATTTTTTTTTTACTTAATGATTAAGAAAGTGATTTTTAGTATATTGGTGTATTATTTATTTTTTAAAAAATATTTAAATATGTTGAAAAAATATGATAAAAAAATAAGGAAAAAAATAAAAACACACATTTGGCCTAGCGGTTAAATTGAGTGGGCTAGAGTAGCCCGACACTTAATAATTTGTTAAGAAAATAAAATAGAATAAAAAAGTTTATAGGGGTCAATAGTTTATATTCAAAAGTGTAAACATTATAGGTTTTTTTGTATAGATGGATAAAAAATGAACATTAAGGCTGCACTTGGTTGTAAAACTCAACTGAACTCAATCTAATTTTAAGTTGACTCTAATATCAAAACACTCAACTCTCAAATTATTAAATTTATCTCAACTTAAAACTTTCTTACACGTGTGACACACAACTTTTTTCAACTTTCCATAAAAAATATTAAACTCATCTTAACATCTAAACACACTTTAGAGCATTGACATTGGCTTCATCAAAGCTATTTTCAAAATTTGATGAGAAGTACATATTTTTTATAATTTCAAAACCTCCATATCCATAACCCCACATTGTATTAGCCATTAGATTCATCAAAATAATAATATAATATTATTTTTTTAATAATATGATTTTTTTCATATTTTGCAATTACACTAACCATATATACATTAATAATTGAATTTGATACTTAAATTATTATTTCCCATCTAGTTTTTTTCGTCAACCTAATTACCCAACAAATAAATTTCACAAATTAATTTTCAGACCCAAACTAATTCATGAACCTGACTAACATATTCTGATGTTTACAAGCAATATCTTCAGAAAACAATAACATAAATTTAACAAAACAACTCCTATGACATTTGCATTGGAAGACGTTAAATGAGTTGTACAAAAATTGAACTGATTGTTCTCTGGGAGAGAGCAACCAATTCTTAGTAAAAGGGAGATGCAGGAACGATTGTTGTTGATTAACACTAACAAAGCAACCAACACAAAACAGGTGACATGTGGTGTTATAAGTCTAGCTCATTTTAGAACATGCATCTATCAGTGATATAATTCTAAAGCCAAAACAGGTCAAATTTTGACACAAACCTACATTTAATGGAAAAGGTGTCGAGCTTCAGCCTCAATACTGCAGAACTACAATAATTTTGTCGAAAAGTCACTTTTTGGCATATCAAGTGACTTCAAATAAATAATGGGGCAACCTTAGTTCCTTGGTTCCCGTTTTCAACTAGTGGGGCAACCTTTTCTGCCAATGATTACCTGATTTTGTAACTAGCAAAACATTAAATCATAGAAGTCCAGTCAGATGAAAATTTGATTATATGAGAATTGCAGAAAAAAAATAAAATGAAGAAAAACAATTTCCACAGCGAGGCATATTGAATAAACTCTGATATTAATTGTAATATCCATAATCAGGTAAAATAAAAGTGATTTTAGAATTTTTATATATTTGATCCATTTTATATTAATCCGGATGAATTAAAATGATAAGACCGAATCGATAACTAAGAGCATTAGTATTGGCTTCATCAAAATCCTAACCAAATGTAAAATATGATGAATTTCATTAAAAGAGAGTTACATTGGATTAGCCAAAGAAATAAGTGGGAAGTTTTGAGCTACAGTAAATGTATATGTTTTTTCAAATTTGAAGGGCTACTATTCACTTATCAAATATAGTTTTTATTCACTTTTAATCTCTAAATATATTTTTTATTCACATTTAATCTCCAACCGTCTTGTAATAATAATGTAAGAATCAAATTAAATTATTAATTAACATATGATTAGTGTAATTATAAAATAAAAAATATAAAAAATATTATTATATTAATATTTTAATAAATTTAATGACTAATTTAATATAGAGTCATGGCTAAAAATATTTTAGATATATTAAAAATATGTATTTCTCATTAAAATTTAAAAATAAATTTAATGAATCGAATACAATTACATTATTACCCTAACAAAACCGCACCCATTACACTCATAATTAATTTTATTTTTAGCTGACATCTTCAGGTGAATATCTTGCGACACTTGTCCAAAGATCAAATCAGCCTCGCAGTCGCACGCCACGCCAGCATAACTGCCTTAGCCAAAGCGATGGAAAGTACTTTCCACGAACACTGCCAAAGCCACGGTCCCTATAAAATATAAAGCCAAACACGACCCCGGTTTTCCTTCAGCTGTAGTCGGAACTCAACTTGACCTCCGACGCTCTGCTAGGGTTTCACTTCCATTCCCACCACCACCATCACATACTCGAGCAACAACAGCACTTAGGGTTTTGAATTCGAAACGCAGAGACATGGAGGAGGACCAGGAGTACGACCAGCAGTTGAGCTACGATGACGACGAAGAGGAGGAGATCACCCAGGAGGACGCCTGGGCCGTCATCTCCGCATACTTCGAGGAGAAGGGTCTGGTCCGCCAGCAGCTAGACTCCTTCGACGAGTTCATCCAGAACACAATGCAGGAGATTGTGGACGAGTCCGCCGAAATCGAGATTCGCCCAGAGTCGCAGCACAACCCCGGCCATCAGTTGGACTTCGCCGAGGTCCGATTTCTCGACGCAATTCGTGTTTCTCAACGCGATAGCTTTTATCTCTAGAAACAAACGGAGTTTTAAGCGTCTTAGGTTTCCGTGTGAGATTCAATTTTTAATTTCCACGGAGAGCGGGAGTGTTTAGGGTTTCTGGTTAGTAATCGCAGAGAATTAAATTTCATCCTGGTGAAAATTCAATTTCAGCCGTTTCGGCTGTTCCAAATATCAAGCTCCATTTACACTAGCTTTCAGACAATAGCAAGAAGGTTTTTCCCCCCTAAATAATGGATTGCCTTGAAACTTGAAATGCTTAATTGACGGTTTAAATCTGTTAATGCCCTGGGCTTGGATTGGTTTGCTTTTGTCGTTTCCTGGTGGAATTAATTAAATTTAACGAATGGTGGAATTTGAAATACAAAGATTGTAAATATGTTCACTTATAAAAAAAAAGATTATAAATATGTTCACATAATATTTTTCCAAATGGAGTCTCTAATCTTGTGATCAAGGGACTTGTCATTTTTTGTGAAACTGTCGTTTTCTTATATTTTAGTTAGTTTCAGAAACCTTCAATCATTTATAGCAGGAAATCTTTTACTGCATAGAAATGAAGAAAACGTTCAGAGATAAACATAAGCACGATTAATTTGAAAACCAGACGTAGTCTTAAAATTCCAACCAAATGCATAATTTATACAAATATGTTGTATTGTTTAGGCATTGGGGGTTATTAGTCACTCAGCAATAAATTAATAAGCTATGGGAATAGATTTAACGGTTCTCCACTGGTTTTTCCCTGATCTTATTCCAAGGAATGGATAAATGAAAAAAGGCATAGGTTGGTTGAGTGGAGGGTTTTTGCCTGTTTGTCCGACAAATGAAATTTGAGAGTCTGATTTTTATTTTTTTTACTTCCCATTATTTCGAACCAATAAAATGAAGTTTGAGTAGTACCAAATAATTTTCATGGTTCTTTACTGGGTTCTAATACTACTCCCCTTCTATCGTTGTGCAGACCATCTATAAGATCAGCTTTGGTCAGATATACTTGAGTAAGCCCATGATGACCGAGTCTGATGGAGAAACAGCAACCTTGTTTCCAAAGGCTGCAAGGTTGAGAAATCTAACATACTCAGCCCCCTTGTACGTGGATGTCAAAAAAAGAGTTATAAAGAAAGGGCATGATGGTGAAGAAGTGACTGAGACTCATGATTTCACCAAAGTTTTCATAGGGAAGGTTCGTAGTTTGAGATTTTTATTTCTGAAAGTTGAAATCGACTCTGCAAATTTACTGCTCTGAGTTGTTTATTATTGTATATTAATAGGTTTCGTACTCATCTTAAAAAATATTTTGATCATAGGTTCCTATAATGCTCCGGTCAAGTTATTGCACTGTGTTTGAGAATTCAGAGAAGGATTTAACAGAGCTTGGGGAGTGTCCATATGATCAAGGTGGATATTTTATAATAAATGGGAGTGAAAAGGTTCTGATCGCCCAAGAGAAGATGAGCACCAATCATGTCTATGTGTTCAAGAAGAGACAGCCTAACAAGTATGCCTATGTGGCAGAAGTTCGGTCTATGGCGGAATCTCAGAACAGACCTCCCAGTACCATGTTTGTGCGGATGCTTTCTCGGGCTAGTGCCAAAGGGGTAATGGGATTTCTATGGTGTTTGGGCTTTCTTTTTCTCAAAAGTTTGACTATCTAGTTATTAGCTATTGAGGTAACTTATGGTATTCACATATTTTTGTCTAATCCACTCGATGCTACTGCAGGGCTCTTCAGGGCAGTACATTCGTGCCACTCTTCCTTATATTCGAACGGAGATTCCAATAATTATTGTATTTCGAGCACTGGGGTTTGTTGCTGACAAAGACATACTAGAGCATATATGTTATGATTTCGCTGATACTCAAATGATGGAATTACTTCGTCCCTCCCTGGAAGAAGCCTTTGTGATTCAAAATCAACAGGTGCTCTATTGCTATCAGTTCCCCCTTCCCCCCCTTCTAAGTTCTTTATTTGAGGTCTTGTTATATCGTAACCAACTTTTTAAGCAGTGTGAGACATTGTTACACATGGTTTATGCTGCAAAATAGTGTGAGGGAGAAAAAAAGTCCTTGCTTTGTGGTGATGCAGGTCTGCTTCAGCTTCTTGTAGCTGTGCAATAATCAAACAGTTCAGCTCGTCCAAATTTAAGCCATTTATATTTTTAATCTAGCACTGAAGTGCTGTTTTGAGTAATTTTTGAGATGTCTCATTTCCTGATAGTTTTGATCTAATGGTTGTTACATGGTCATTTTTTCCTGCTTCCGCCCCCCCTTTTTTGGGTGTGGGGGTGGGAGGTGTCTGGTTTGAGTTTGTTAGTGACTGCATGTTACTCAATTTCCTACAATGTATATGTTCTGTTATGTTTTAGTTCTTCAAGTCTGCTTCTGGGCTTTATTAAACTTTCCATGTTTCTCCCTCTTTTGCCGCAGGTTGCACTAGACTACATTGGAAAACGAGGAGCAACTGTTGGTGTAACTAGGGAAAAGAGGATCAAGTATGTAGTACTTTGGTAATTTTAGTTGGGCATTGGGATGTTTTGTGTAAAGTTTTGAGTAATACTTTCTATGCATCCTCCTTACAGGTATGCAAAAGAAATTCTTCAAAAGGAAATGCTTCCTCATGTAGGTGTTGGAGAATTTTGTGAGACAAAGAAGGCTTACTATTTTGGGTAAATTTTGTCTCTGTTAGATATGCATTTGCATCATGGTGGTGATATGTATGTTAACTTGTTGCTGCTTCTGCCAGATATATTATTCACCGGCTTCTGCTGTGTGCACTAGGCCGGAGGGCTGAAGATGATAGGGATCATTATGGAAACAAGAGGCTCGACCTTGCTGGTCCCTTACTTGGAGGCCTGTTTAGAATGGTTAGTTCCATGTGAGAATTTTGAGGTTACTTTAAATTTGGGGTCCAATAATTATTTGGATATTGATTGCTGTTCATACCATTGTTTTTAGTTTTTTGATACTTAATTATTTATATGATTGCAGCTATTCAGAAAGTTAACTAGGGATGTGAGAGGTTATGTGCAGAAGGTGCCTTGCATAAACCCTGACATTATTTAGTTTAGTTTCTACTTTTTCTGGGTTTGTAACTATGTATTTCGTGCATGGTACAGTGTGTAGATAATGGAAAGGATGTTAACCTCCAATTTGCCATCAAAGCAAAAACAATTACCAGTGGTCTCAAATACTCGCTTGCCACTGGAAACTGGGGGCAAGCAAATGCAGCTGGTACAAGAGCTGGAGTTTCACAGGTTTAAGCCTTAGTTATTATCTTACTCGTTGCGTGTTTGTTCTTTGCTCTCTTAGGGGACGTTTGAATTCACAACTCTTCTCAACTCATCTCATCTTCATCATTATAACTTTATCAAATTTCCACACAAAATATAATAATCTTTTTTTTTTCAATCCCAAAACAGCTTTTCCAAATTTTCACTCAAAATATAATAAACTATTTAACTTTTTCAAATCCCAAACCAACTCTCCCAAATTCCCACACAAAATATAATAAACAATTCAACTTTTTTAAATCTCAAAATAATAATGATATTAAAAAATATTATTCTAAAAATATTGTTTTCTACTATTCACAAACCATCTCAACTCATCTCTAAATCCAAACGATCCCTTAATTTATGTTACTTTCATTTTCAGTTTAAAGATTCACAATTTGTATAGGAGCTTACTCTATGGCTTTCAATTTTTTTTCCTTTTACAGGTGTTGAATCGCTTAACTTATGCCTCCACTTTGTCACATCTGAGAAGACTAAATTCTCCCATTGGACGTGAAGGTAAAGTTATTTGTGTTTCATGAGTAGGTTAGTCCTGTCTTCCGAATTTGTGAGCTTGCATAGAGTTGTATCATCAGTAAAACATAGTAACAATATCTTCCACCATATAGAACATTCTGGAATCATTGTATTGCTTATTTCCATATTTGTTATTTTTTTTCTTTATTTTCACTTCAATTGAGGTATACTTCACCAGGAAAATTGGCGAAACCACGCCAGTTGCACAATTCACAGTGGGGAATGATGTGTCCAGCTGAAACACCTGAAGGACAAGTGAGCTTTCTTTTCCTTTTTCTTTTTGTGGACTTCTGTTTGTGTATTTTACACTAGAAACTTATCTCCATTGCTTCCTTGGGCACTTGTAAGTTTATTTTGCTGTAACATCAGGCATGTGGGCTGGTAAAGAATCTTGCCTTGATGGTGTACATAACTGTTGGATCGGCAGCATATCCAATTTTGGAATTTTTGGAAGAATGGGGTACTGAGAATTTTGAGGTTCGTGCTTTTGATCCTGTGTGAACAGTCAATTTTCTGTTTGTTTGTTATTTTCCTAGTTTGAAGTTTTATTTTAATTTCAGGAAATTTCTCCTGCGGTTATTCCACAAGCTACAAAAATTTTTGTTAATGGTTGCTGGGTCGGTATTCATCGAGATCCTGATATGTTGGTGAAAACATTGAGACGGCTGAGGCGAAGGGTCAGTAGATTTTTGTGTAATTTCTTATGTATATACATACAATCATGACTAGGTGTTGCCCTTGTATATGTCCCTTGTGCCTGGGCTGTGCCTATTTCTATCAATAGAACTTGTTTACTGATAAAAAGAAAGTTCTTATGTATATACTTGTGATTGAGTGGAAGTGCTCAGTATTTGTCCCCCCCTTTTCACCTGTAAATAAGTTTTCTTTCTTATGACTTATCTGTTCATGTTGATTTGCGTTTATTTTTTTTGGGGGCCCTAATGTTACAAGTGAATCTTGTGTTCTTGTCATATGCAACGTTTTAGAATAATTGCAAATCACTTCTGCTAACATCTCAAGGGAAGGTTACCTCCCCCTCCCCCTCCCCCTCCCCCTCCCTCACACCCACCTAGAAACCCAGCCTCATGTTTTTTTTATCAAAATCAGATCCTTAGGTCACATTTATGTTTGCTTGAAGAAATGTCCTGGTACTAATGTTAAATAGATCCATACAACAAGGTCTTTGGATTGATTAATACTTTTGTGTCTTCTTTTTAGATTTCCAGGTTTAATCAATTGGTTATGGACACCTATGCTCTGAAAGTTTTTTTTATTTGATAAGTAAACAAATTTTATTGATCAAAGAATAGGCAAAGCCATATACTGGGTTCTAAACAGTAAAAACAAAGGCATGCCCTAAGCTACGCAGGCACATTATAGACAAGAAACCTATGCTCTGAATGTTATTACATGTATTGAATGCTGACTAGTCTTTACATCTGTAGGTTGATGTTAATACCGAGGTTGGGGTGGTTAGAGATATCCGATTGAAGGAACTACGGATATATACTGACTATGGCCGTTGCAGTCGTCCACTATTCATTGTGGAGAAGCAAAGGCTTCTCATAAAGAAGAAGGACATCCATGCACTGCAGCAGAGGGTGAGCTGTTGATTTTTTTAATACCTTTCTTTCAACTAATTTATTTGGCAATAACATCAATGTAATAACTCCAATTGACAGGAAACCCCCGAGGATGGTGGTTGGGTTGATCTTGTTTCAAAGGGATTTATTGAATATATTGACACGGAAGAAGAAGAGACCACAATGATTTCCATGACCATAAATGTGAGCCATACAATTATGTTACAACACATTATGTTTTCGATTTCCTTTTTTTCTTTTTTTAAATCAATCATCTCATAAGGAGCTATGAAGACTATCTAACTGCAAAAAACTGGTGACAGGATCTTGTACAAGCTAGGCTCAATCCAGAGGAGGCTTATTCTGAAACTTATACCCACTGTGAAATCCACCCATCATTGATTTTGGGTGTTTGTGCTTCAATTATTCCATTTCCAGACCATAATCAGGTGTATTTTTTTGTGCATGTGTGGGCATCATCTGATTAAGAAACACCTATGTTTTCATTCCATCTTACTAATTTGTTACTGGTGTATAGTCCCCTCGTAATACTTATCAATCAGCTATGGGTAAGCAAGCCATGGGTATTTATGTCACCAACTACCAATTTCGAATGGTATACTTCTATTCCCATCTTTATGATTATTGCTGGGTTTTTGTTGCATAGTATCCTTCAGATCACCATAGGTTCTTATTTCTCTTTACTTCACACAGGATACGTTGGCTTATGTTCTATATTATCCTCAAAAGCCACTTGTAACAACACGTGCCATGGAACATCTCCACTTTAGGCAGCTTCCTGCCGGCATTGTAAACATCTAATTCGTTATAGCTTGTTTCTTTTTCACTCTTTTTTTTTTGGTTAAAAGTTTCTTATGATGATTTCTGCCCTTTATTCTGCTTTAGAATGCCATTGTTGCCATCGCCTGCTATTCTGGTTATAACCAGGAAGATTCTGTCATAATGAACCAGTCCTCTATAGACCGTGGATTCTTTCGGTCACTATTTTTCCGATCATATCGGTAAGCATACTAACACCTCTTTGAATAAGTAGTCATTTTAATTTCTATACTTCATTTTCTTCCTTTAGGAGGTAATTTTTATTTCTCTTTCTTTCATAGGGATGAGGAGAAGAAGATGGGAACTCTTGTCAAAGAGGATTTCGGACGGCCAGACAGGGCCAATACCATGGTGACAACTTGGTTTTGGATAACACTCACGAGTCATTGCTACTTGAGTTAATTTTTGGCGTTCAACTCTGATATTGTTTTGCAGGGTATGAGGCATGGCTCTTATGATAAGTTGGATGATGATGGTCTTGCACCTCCTGTAAGTATATGTAAACTTGTGTTCTTAGCATGTTGTGCCACAATAGTCCTAAAATTTCCATTTGCTCACAGAAATTAACTTTTTTTTTTCTTAAATTAGGGTACACGAGTTTCAGGTGAGGATGTGATCATTGGAAAGACCACTCCCATTACTCAGGAGGAGGCTCAGGGACAAGCTGCACGATATTCACGGCGTGATCATAGTATCAGTCTTCGTCACAGTGAAACTGGAATTGTGGATCAAGTAAATAGTTGTCTTGTCTTTTGGAATTGATCATCTGTTGTATATGTCTTTTGAGTTGATGGATCAGGAGCTTTAATTGAATTATTAAATTTGTATCTCTAACAGGGTGCCTTTGTAATTTAAACATGAATTTACTCATCCTTTGGTAGGTTCTACTGACAACAAATGCTGATGGGCTGAGGTTTGTGAAAGTAAGGGTGAGATCCGTTCGAATTCCTCAAATTGGGGATAAATTTAGCAGTCGGCATGGGCAAAAGGGAACAGTAGGCATGACATATACTCAAGAAGACATGCCGTGGACCATGGAAGGGATCACCCCTGATATCATTGTTAATCCACATGCTATTCCTTCACGTATGACAATTGGCCAGCTGATTGAGTGTATCATGGGAAAGGTTGCAGCTCACATGGGAAAGGAAGGAGATGCTACTCCTTTCACAGATGTTACTGTAAGTTGCATTCTCGTTCACAACTGTAGATTCCAAAAGATGTGTCATAGAAGCATTTGCTACTTTCACACAATTTTTTTCATCAATCGTTATCCCTTCTTAAGCTTCGAAAGTGATATTGTGTTATTTAAGATTTATTTTATTTTATTTTATTTATTTATTTATTTTAAGTAATTGGGTGATAAAGGACTTCCTTTGGCATTACAGTGCTGTGTTATTCAAAATTTTCCTGTCGCCTGTTCTTGATTTCACTGTAGGTGGACAATATCAGCAAAGCTCTTCACAAATGTGGCTATCAAATGCGTGGCTTTGAGACTATGTACAACGGTCACACAGGTCGACGTCTCAGTGCTTTGATATTCCTTGGCCCCACTTACTACCAAAGATTGAAACACATGGTTGATGACAAGATCCATTCACGTGGGCGTGGCCCTGTTCAGATCTTGACAAGGCAGCCAGCTGAGGGACGGTCCCGTGATGGTGGTCTTCGATTTGGAGAAATGGAACGAGATTGCATGATTGCCCATGGTGCTGCTCACTTTCTGAAAGAGAGGTTGTTTGATCAGAGTGATGCATACCGAATCCATGTTTGTGAACATTGTGGGTTGATAGCCATTGCAAACTTGAAGAAGAATTCTTTTGAGTGCAGAGGTTGCAAGAACAAAACAGACATTGTTCAGGTGAGCATTTTCACGTACCCTTCTATTTTTATTTTTATGATTACTATTTTTGGTTGGGTGGGGGTGTTGAATCCAAACTCTTCCCCAACACTGACACAGACATGAGAAAAACGCAAGACCATCATCTCTGATCTTATTGTGTTGTGAGATTTATTTTTATTTTGACCTTTTGTCTGGGTTTTAATGCTTGCATATGCAGGTTCACATTCCTTATGCCTGTAAGCTGCTCTTCCAAGAACTTATGGCTATGGCTATAGCACCAAGAATGCTCACAAAGGAAGTCAAACCGTCCAAAGACCAGAAGAAGAAAGGAGCCTGAGAGAGATACCCCCTCGCAATTACACAAAAACAAATTTTCTTGAGCAGTTTTTGTAGCTAATTTATGGTATATTTCTTGGTATGGAGAGAAGGATGTTATGGGGCTTATAAAGAGTATCGGTGAATGGAAACAAATGACCAAAGGTTTCATTAAATCAGAGTTCTACATTGTCTTCGATGGAAGAGCCTCTACGCGCTACCTGCTTTTCTTATGTAATTTCCCGTCCTGACAAAGGCATATATAGTTTGGACAGAGGAGCATCAGATCTTGGATCCACCACCCTACGCAAATGAAAATAAAGGGAGTAATTGATCATGCGTTTGCATCGGTTCCTGGGCTGTGGTTCGGGTCAGCTGCATTAGTACGTTGTTGGGAAGTTTTTCGTTTTTCTTTCCCGTCCTTTGCCTTCATTTATGTGGGGGTCTGGGAGAGAGAGAGAGGAAGAGAGGTGTTTGTAATCTATGGTAATATAATATGGAACTACCTGGGGGTAATGCCGTTTATAAACTACTGGTTCTGTTATATTACGATTTGAGTTGTGCAAAGTAGTAGTACCTTTAAATATCCTTGTTTTTTAATTTTTAGTTAGGAATTTGATGAAACCTAGTTTATTGCGATGGCCCGCCCATCTATTGCTGCTTGCATCCTTCAAGATGACGCTACTATAAACAAGAATCTCCTGTAGAAACGTGTTATCTTTTTCATCTTGTCCCAACTTAACTAACTTCATATACTCGTTGCAAAGCACTTTATTTATTTATTTTTTATAAATCGTTTTTCTTTGTTAACCTTGGACTAGAAAGACAACGATGTATGTTGAGCCGCAAACGAGTCAGCCCAAGTTGGGGTCTAACTTTACAAAATCCTGAATTTGGAGATCTACAGTTTGGAATTGGATTTCGTACTGAGTGCTTTCAGGTTTTATAATTGGACATCATTGAGGCCCAAATGGTTAGTAGCTAAGACTGGAGCTGATGTCGTATTTGACAAGTGATTGTTACGTTGGATAATCGGTCGACGGAAGATGCAAACTAAACAAAGGCTTTTAATCTAAGTTAGGCCCAAAAGGCTTTTTAACCAAAATTTGGAGAAAAAGTGTTAAAATCTCCCTCCATCCGGCTGTGCACTTTGAGGATAGATTTAAATGTTTTTTGCTATAATTTGGGGAGTTACTGTAGCTTTTCCTAAACTTACTTTATTATTATTTTTTATACTTTATTTTCTTCTTTGCTTCTTTTAAATTGTTTTTTCCCTAGATATGTGATAATAGTTTATTTGTCTTTTCATAAACTATTTTATAACTTACTTTTTTTATTGTTATTTATATCTTATCATTGTTATTACATTTTTATCGTCATTTAAAAACGATTTTATCATTGATAGAAAATTATAAATGTCAAAAACAGTATCTTTTGTGAGAAATAAATAATTTGAAATTTTAAAAAATAATCGTTTGAGATAAATAATTAAAAATATGAAGAAAACAAATACCTCTTGTTTAGAAAAAGTTGATAAGAAATGAATTAATATAATAATAAATAAATAATAAATAAAATTATTTTAATAAAATAAAGAAAGAATAAAGAGTAGATGCGTTGTTTTAGAAAATTAAGTAAAATAGAGTATAGGTATTTTTTACTATAATTGACAAATAATATAGGAGGCCAACGTGGATGCTCTGACAACGAATTCATTTGGCTCTAGTGGTCAAGTCACATTTTTTAAAAAAAATTCTGTGTTAGTATTTGTCACTGCCAAATTCGGACGCAATTTTATTTTTCGCCAGACTTTTATTAGTAGTTTTAAGTTGAGTTTGGATAATGAGATGGATGTTAAAAGTTGAATAAAATATTATTATTATTTTATAATTTTAAAAAATTAAATTATTTATTATATTTATATAAAAATTTAAAAAAATTATAATAATAAAATAAGATGAGATGTCTAAACATAATAATCTTGTGATGTATTTGAATTTTTGTTTTTTTTATTTCAAGAGAGAACGGCGTCGTTCAAAGGATCTGAAGGTCAGTCTCTGGGTTAAGTTCTAGAACGAGAACGGCGCCTCTGCAGGTCTAGGGAGAGAGAGAGAGAGAGAGAGGGAGTGGGGATGGAGAGCAAAGAAGTGGAGGCAGAAGAAGACGAGGGGCCACCACCAGGTTGGCAGTCCATCCCTCCCCCTTCTTCCCAGTCACCGCTACAACCACCACTTTCCGGTGAGTCTCTCTCTCTCTCTCTTTCTATACATATATATATTTTTTTATCAGTACTATATATATATATATAATTCAGTGACTATATCACTGTTCTTGGTTCTTTGTGATTTATGTATATATACAAGGGGCGTCATTAGCAACTATCAATGAGTTTTTTATGCTCTTGAAACTTACCCACTCGGCGATTCGGTTTATCCTGCTTTGTCAATTGCCTTCATGTACTGTTAATCTAGACAATCAGCTGGGTCAGCACCCAAACTTGGTGCTTCTCGAACACTTAACATCTGGATAATATGAAGACTTGGATGCACAAAAGAGTTGTATGGATGAATATCTGGGTTCTACAAGGAGCTCCCATTTCGGAAAATAAAATGAAAGAAAAAGAAAAAAGAAAAATTACATCTTATTACCCACGAACTTTAATGTCTCTGGCTTTAAGGGCACTTATCATTTGAATGTGTTGTGCCTATTAGTCCTCTCGCTCGAGCTTTCTGGCATGGATTCCTATAGTTATTCCTATCCTGAGGTTAAGCCCGTGGTCCGTGGATGTTTGTAAGAGAACTAGGCATAACATTCAAACACAACTTCTAAATCACTAAATATCACTCAACTCAAGATCTCTTTATATGTGGAGTTCATAATCTTTTTCAACTTCTCATAAACACATCTAAACTCTTCTTAGTTGGGCCCCACAAAACCCACTCCACCATCTTAAGTCACTACTATTCATAAAGAATTCAACTCATCTCAGTTCAGCTCAACATCTAAACCTTAGAGCACTGGCATTGGACTAGCCAAAAGCTACGAGTTTAGTAGTTATGTAACCAAAAGCTATGAGTTTAGTAGTAAGTAGCATAAGTAAGACTAGGAGTTCTACTATACCTTAATAGGGTGTTTAAACATGTTCTATCTAAAGGTCTTATATTAGCTTTTGCTTTGAGTTATTTTATGTATCTTGTATTAGGATGGTATTGGTATCCCTACGATACCTTCCCCCTCCCCCTTACGAGGGCATCCTACCTCTCTGATTCACTGCAGGTATAGGTACGGTGACTCATGTTCTTCTGATGAGTTCTTTTTGTGAAGAGATCGTGAGAGTTATATCTTTTCAATGTAGAATTTTATTGTTGAATATTTGCTGCCAGGGGGGAGAAATCAAGTGGAAATTTTTTGTTCTTTACAATCACCTTCAATTGCATTGAGTGGAATGATCAATGATGAAACCCTTACACTCTTTCTCCACCATACACAAACACTTCTTGTTTTTCATGTATTTTGTGTCAAGAACTGGTAGGATGATTTAAAACGTCCCCTTTGAGATTTGCATATGCAATTAACTTCATTATGTTAACCTAGACATGACAATGATGATGACATTAGGGCCAGGCTGTTTTCAGATACCAGCAACTGGAAGGGGTTAGAATGGACTGAATGTTTTTTGCTGGGGAAGCATGTCTTTGACCTAGAACTTAATTCATCAATACATATTGATGTTTCCCAAACTATTTCTCTTAAACAATAATAAGTAGTCAATTTTAAAGTCTCTCAACTGCTGAACCATGTTATTCTGATGCAGAAATGGCTCAAATGGTTTGTGGTTCTTGCCGTCATCTGCTGAAGTATCCTCGAGGAGCCAGGCATGTCAAATGCTCATGCTGTGACACAGTCAACTTGGTACTTGAAGGTTCCTACTCTCTCTTCCTCCTGTAATTATTCCCTGGTCATTAGCAATTATACTTCTCCTGCTGTTCTGTCAATATTTTGAAAAAAAAATGTTAACACATTTCTTTAGTTTATATTATTTTATTTTTTCCCCAAATATGAAGGAACAAAGTTTGCAGGTTATGAATTGTCGAGATGTCTGTATTTTGCTTTTTGTTTCTACCTCAATGATCCTACCAGATGCCCATCCTTAATGATTGGTTGCCAAGGAACAACCTCAATGTTTGAAGGAACAAATGTTATTCTTCTTTTTTTCTTAAAATATGTAGGAACGATTTAACTGGTTATGAATTGTCGAGAGGTCTGTATTTTGCCTTCTTGCAGCTACCTCAATGATCCTACCAGATGCCCAACCCCCTGGGAATTTTATTGAAAAAACCCATAGTGGCTGTTGCATTAACCTCCTAACTGAGGTGAAACACCCCCACAGTACTTGTTCTCTAGTATTTTACATAGCCAGGTACACTTGGTGTGGCAAGGCTTTGATTGCATTCACGAGATTGTCTTTCTGTGCCTTTCTGTGCCTCCCTGTCAGACCAAATGCCTATGTGTATTACCAAAGTTCTCATTGGAGATATCTCAGATACAAAGTCTCAAGATCTATCTGAAGTTGGGTCTAGTAAGTCTAAATTGCATATTGAGATTTTTGCATCCAACTAGAGAGTGTAATTTGAAACCTTGGTTGTTGTTTTTCGATTTACTTATCAAAATAATAATTTGAAACCTTGGTGTTGGGAATGACCTTCTAACTTGGGTGAAAACACTTGCAATACTTGATTTTATGATCCACATATATTGATTGCTGGATATATAATTGTGTATCGACTTATTGAAACCAATAGTGCACCTAAGGCCAATCTACTGAGATAGGTTTCAAATGATTCTATCGAATAACTTTTCCTTTTGTCAATCAGATGGGTGCTCATGCATCAAAGTCAAGTCTCCTTCTTGTCTGGTTTCTCCTTTTAGTTTTTATAGAACCTATTGTCTATCTAGTGAAAGATAATTTCTTCTTTGGAGACTGCCATATTAGTAGTTACTGTCAATTTGGCAAGACATGATTTTGAATGATCCTTCTTTTTCAGCTCATCAGGTTGGGCAAGTGAAGTGTGGCAGCTGTGAAGTTTTGCTGATGTACCCATATGGAGCATCATCAGTCATGTGTTCCTCTTGCACTTTTGTGACAGAAATTACAGTATGTGAACTACTTGTCTGCAAATATGTAGATTCCCACGTATCTAGACCTTTTATTTGCAATTACTTTTGGTTACTATGCCTATGCATCAATAGTTTCCTATAGGCTGGTATTCTAAACAAAACATTTGGTTATTTACTAGCAACCACATTAATACACCATTTTGATTTATGCCCGTTAATATGCAAACTAAACCGTCTGTGAAAAGTTGCTCATAAAAGTAAAGTTTTCTCATGAAGCCGGAGCAAGAATTGTCATAGTTCTATTTTCATGTTGTGCAATACTAGGACAAACTTTCCCATCTTTTGCCCGGAAAAGATAGCAAACACTGATTGCATATAAAACAGTGCATATAACCTCTGTAGAGTAGCCGACATTTTATGATTGATTGTGCTTAATATGTAGGGAATTAATTGGAGGTCATTCTCAACACTGATTAATGTTAATATGTTTCTTTTATAGGAGCACAACAGGCGGCCTCCGTGGTCTGTACAGCAGGGGCAACCGCCCTCTCCACCAAAGCCTGTTCAGTGAACTACTTATTATCGCTGTTTGGTTTATTTCCATTCTTTCTAAAAGGAGTTTCTGTCACCATCCTTCAAAATATTGATGTATAGAATCAGTCGGTTAGTGAAACTTGTTTTACGGTAATGCTACTAATTATAAGACGAATTTTAGTCAGCATTCTTGTCAACCTTCTCTCCGAGACCTTTGCTGGTTTAGTTCTAACCTGTCAGATTTGCTCAAACAGTTTCAATCCAAAACACTTTTTTTGTTGCACATAAATACACATTTTATTAAGTCCTTATATTATGAACTAAAATGATACAAATTAGAAATTGATTGGCTTGACAATATCTATCTATAATGGTAACGGAACCACATAGTCAACGACGAGTTCACTTTCCACAAAATCCTTAACCTTCTGCTGCTCTTTCAAATATACCAGGTCCTCGTTGGAATCCATCGACTCCAGCTCACTCCGTCCCGGAAAAACGGCGAGCCACGCCAGCGAAAATCCCTTGGCTCTCCCCGGCGAGAAGTTCTCTCCAGACGTAAACTGTGTAATTCGCCCGAACCTATCTTTAATTCCTTTAATACCATCTAAGATCTCGGATTTTACATCGTCGCCCAGGTCTTCCTTCAGTTTCAAGAAGGTGACTCGGATTGCGGACCCGGGCGGTGGGTGGAGATCATGAGTGGCGGCGGCCAACCAATCAACGGCCATGATGTCGTCGATCAGAGACTGGCCGTGATCTTTGACCACGCTAACGTGGCTGGGGTGGACCGAGTAGGCAGCTAGGTCCCGTTCTGAGCCGTAGCGGCAGTGGAGGATGTGAGTGAAGCCGAGGGAAGAGGAGGAGGATCGGGTTCGGAGGGCTGGACCGGCGCTGAGGTGGAGGACTTGGTCTAAGGAGATCAGGCCATTGAGCGCGTCGAGCCACGCGTTTATCTTGGACGGGTCAGCGTTGTCTTTAGCCTTGAAGAGGACGACGTGTTCGACGGTTTGGGATGTCATCTTTGATCGAATTTAGAATTTGAATTGGGAGATGTTTGGGAGGAGGGGAAGTGAGGGAAAATGGAGGCGGAAAGGGCGAAAGCTGCGGATTTCGTGAGTTGAGACGCAGCATCGAGTTTTTAAGGCTAGGTCTAGTTGATGACGTGGCCGAAAAAAAGTTAAATTAATTGAATACGTTATTTTGGAAGAAGACAATTTTTGATGAAATCTCTCATTTGCAGAAAGAAAAATTCGAACGACTATTTTATATTTGGGTTTTTTGGATTCTGAAGAAAAATAACACTGGTTCTCTCCGACCCAACCCTGGAACTTAGAATATCCGGCGATTCACCCCGTGGCCGATGTCAACAGTTCAACTGTTCTGTCAGAAGAAGGGAGATAGGGCCTTGCCATCGTGGCCAAAAGGAAAAGAATGGTGGGCAAGGACGATAGCCGGTGTGACTACTCATGATGTTATGGCATGGAATTCTTCACTTACAATATCATTATATACTAAATTCATGGAGAAAAATGTTAAACAGAACTAACAATCCAAGTTGGTAGGATGACAATTAATCAAGGGAATGTACAGAACTATAAGAGCAACCATCCAGATAAGGGCAAGTTTTAAGAGTGTTTTTATTTCCTGCATGAAAGTGGAGGGTGTATTAAAAAGGTTTCGTAGAGAGGAAATCAAAACCTGCCCATTTTTCACCAAGGTTGAAAGAGGTTGCAGCACTCTGTTGAAGCAATCTTCAATCATCAGGTGGGAAGTCCTCATCTGAAGCATTGTCCAGAAAGGAGCCGAGGGTCTTCCTCAGAATGCTGAAAGTCTTGTCATCCTGTTTTCGAAAAAACAAGTGGGGCTCAAAACAGTGTGTACAAGGGCAGCTCTAACAATCAGGAAACTCAATTAATTAGTATACCTGCTTCTTCTTTTTCAAGGACGACTCCAATTGAGCAATTTTATCAGCACAGGATTTTTCTTGTTCTGATATCATAGTCCTTTCTCTCTTCCCTGTTACCAAACCATAACATAACAAAGTTAGCCGATAATATGTTTCATCGTCTCTACAGGATATTATTTTTCACTATATGGGAGGAAGGATTGCCCACTTAGTTGTTCATATCGAGTGAATAGCTTTTCCTTTTCTTCTTCAAATCTTGAAATGGTATCTGTCGAACAGAGGCTGCCAATTAGCAGCTAATCCAAGTTCCAACCAAAACTAGTAGTTCAGAACGAAATTTCTTTGTCATTATCATTTGAAACAGAGACATGATAAGGCACCTATCTACTGCTCTGTGCAGCTGTAGGAAGGACTAGGTCTGTCTGACAGTAAACCAAAGGTAAGATCCGATCATATTCCAACATTAAGAAGTTTACTTATACTATTAAAGAAAGAAAAATAAATCGATAATAAATGGTAATTAACCGTAGGAGTAAAATATATTTGAGCTTTAATTTACTTCAAAGTTGCTGGTGGTTGAATTTACTGCAGTTTCTAATATACATCATCATATCGAGTATCTTATATCTGAAACTGTGTAGAGTGGACATAAAACTACCGCACTTGACATATCAGCAGCCACTCTAGATTAAAAAAGAAAGAATGTGTTTCCAATCTCTAAATTAGAGCTTGTATGACTCTTTGAGTGATGCTACAAAAGATAACTTGGTTGGTACCTTTTAAGGCCTGCAGATGAGAAGCTCTCTCCTTGAAAAACTTCTCATAGAGTGATTGGAACTTCGCAGTCTCATTCTTCAAGCAGCTTTCACACTAGATATATATTCATTCAATTATAAGATTTTCAGGCAAATTCTTTGGCTAAATAAAGTTTGTAAACCGAATAACAAGTACTGAGATTGTCATTGCCGGCCATCTATTTTGAGCTCTTTGGCCACAGACCTCTTTTGAGCTCTTCGAAAGTGCTTTGGCAAAACTTTGTCTGACAATGGAAGGATACAATAGCATTTAATTAGATGAAGATATCACAATATTAATACAACTTGGATACTTAAAATTGGTTTAAAAAGTTCATTTTTATGTATTCCACTTTACCTATCCTTCTCAATTTTCGACTTCAACACATCAATTGTTGACTTTATCTCAGAGGCCACACTGTCACCAAAACACAACTAATCGTCATAAAAGTGAACGTTGTGGAAAATGGCCCAAGAGATTGCACACTATTTAAGCTAATCAGTTTTTTGTTTTGGAAGAAAAGGCAGAGTAATACCTTAAAAAACCTATAAGAAATTTATCTGCAATTTATAACATCTAAGAACATATACTTTCACACTTCAGGATTTAAACAAAACGAACAATAGAATGTACTTTTATCGATGAAAATATACGATTGGAATAGCATCGGATCATAAAATCCTTCAGGTATGTTCAAATGCAAGTATACAGCCAATCAAGGATCAGAGAAACTGAGTCTCGCTAAAACATATCATTTCTCAAAGCTTTAATGTGCATTACGTGCGAAATTATCGATAACATTAGGATTCATTATAATATTATCTTCGATTTCTATAATTTGTTAGAATGATTAGAATCCTGCCAAAGTATTTTATTATCGATGAGATCAATGCGTAGATATGAGCAAAACGATGCGTATTACCTGGAGATAGTCTCTTCGTTCTTCTTCTGACCGTCCTTCTGAGCCTTCTCTCTGATCTGGTGCAGTGCCGACACAATGCCTTTGATATCACTGCGATTCCACCATTTTTTCGGCCAAAATTTCAGTCTCCGATCTCCACAAGAAAACTTAAAAAAAAAACAAAACAAAACAAACAAAAGCGGAAAATGAAAGGAGAGAAAAAGGAAAGAGTATTATTCATGGCAACAAACTTGGAGAAGTCGAAATCGAATTCATCATCGACTGGGTTCCGCTTGGCCGGTTTGGGGAGCTCGGACTCGGATCCTTCCTTCCTCGTGCTTCTTGCTTTGGACGTCGACATTCGTGAAATTGAGGCTCATAAACGGGGGTTTTGGGATTCACTTTTGAAATGTTAACAACCTCTCGATTCTTCAGTCTTTGAGTCGATAAAAGTTTTTGAAGCCGTTTGAAAAGTGAGTGAGGTTGTTATGGCGCGCGCGCATGAAATTGTTATGCCTCGGAAGCACTGCCAGCGGCAGTCAGGCCTATTTTATTTTCACAGTTAGTTTCAACTTATTCGTCTAATCTTTTTAAATTTTTATCTAAAATAAAATAAATAATTCAATTTTTTTAAATCTTAAAATAAAATAATTCAATTTTTTTATTTTATTTTTAATTTTAATTTCAAATAATTTCATCACATCTACGAAAACAAACTACCTAGCATTAACATTGGTCTATACATATACCTAACATTACATATTCATTTTGCCATTCAAGTAAAACTTTTATATTGATTTATGTATATTTGAGACAAAATTATTATTATTAATTTTTTTCTAAAATCAATTTTTTTTATATATTTTACAATTAGCATCTATTACATATATTTGATATTAATAATACAAATGTAATAATAAAAAATATAATTTTTTTATGTATTATATTAAAAATTATATAATAAAATTATATAATATATTATAATAATAAAATAAATGTGCAAATGAATATTTGTTGTATTGTTGGAAGAGGGAGAAAAGAAAAGGATTGTGAGAGAGAGTGAGAGGAGTGAGAAATATTTAGTAAAATAATATTTGAAGAGTGAATAGTAACTATCCAAATTTAAATAAGAACTATTCATAACTAGTTAAATATTTGAATATGCATAAGTCAATATAAAAAATTTTAAGATCATTTTATATAAATATAACTTTACATATATATATATATATATATATAGAACAATATAGATGCCCTACCAGGCTATTGGGCCATCCATGCATCAGTTGTTTTGAAACAATATCTGTATAAAATCTGCAAGTCCTTCCACAAAAAAGAAAAGGTGAAATTCCTAGCGTGCAGCCTCGTCGCACCAGAGAACACGACAACGTATCTTTTGATCTGGGCCCAATCAAAGTGAAACCCAAGGAATTTATTTAAGAAAAGGAAAATGCTTATAGGACGATGCATCGGACCATAGTGAATTTTGTCTTTTTAAAAAATAAAATAAATTTCGTATACGTGAAAGGTTAAAGTGTACTGAAGAGCGGAAGACGTGTCCTCTGTATTATTTGTAAAGACTTTAAAATATGGCACTTCTCATTTAAGATTGATAGAACTTCTACACTCTTTTATATTACAAAATTGTATCTAACATTATTTAAATTAAAAAATTTTCTTTAAAAAAAAAAAAGATAAAAACTGTTTTTGTTTTTAATTGCTTCCGGTGCAAGAAGTTCATGCTCGTGAAACGGTGAATGTAGACTTGGACTGATGCAAGGTTATGTTCAAGGAATTAATATTCCTACCTTATTAAATGCCATGATAACTCAAAACGTGTAGAAACTTCGTGTACCAAATGTGTTTTTGTATTAACCGAGCACAGCCGTATCATGTGCCGCGAAGTTGCTTTCCTGTTTTGAGCAGTGTAGTGGTGCATTTACTATTCGGATTCAGAGTCAGAAGGGAGGCCAGTGGGCGACAGAGACACGTACGCAGTGCTCTGAGATTTGACAAACAGCCCTACATCATGTGTTGGCAACTTATAATTTCAACCAATCCAATCGGCCTTCTAGATTAGAACCCAACCCCCCCTCCCCCAAAAGGAATCAGAAGGCTAAAGATAAAGTTCGATCCTACGGTTATGAGAGTGGCGCAGATGTCTTCCTCATGGAAAAGCGAAACACACCGATCCTTTACTTCTTTTAGAAAAATTCTACTCAACTTCTTACTATTCACACTACACTTCACACTCTATCTTTTTTTTTAATTTTTTTTATCAAATATATTTTTATATAAATAGTAAATAAATAATTTTAAAAAAATAAATTCAAAAAAAATTAAAAAATATAGAATATAAAATATGAAGAGGATGAATAACAAAACCCCTTCTTTTTTACTTTTCAACTCCTGTTTTTATTTCATTTTTAATTTTATTTGTGTTTTAAATTATCTGTGGCGACAAGCGAGAGCGTGCCACCACTTGTTCCAGAAGGGGACGCACTCGCCGCAACTGAGCTACCCTTTAATTTCGTTTTAAATATTAAAAAAATTCTACTTATCATTTTTAAATTTAGAATCAATATATGATTTTATTTTTATCTTATTATTTAAGTACATATATATTAATATATAAATATATTCAAAAATAATCAATCAGTATGTAATATAAAAATGATTAGCAACATTTCATTATTACGAAGTTTTGATAAATACAACAGCGACACTTTAATTCATGTGTTGGCATTCTCTGATTGGATAAAATATTTTTAAGAAGAGCAATGTTACAAAATCTTCTCAAACTTCACATACTACATTTTTTAAAATTTAAATTTTTTTTTTTAGATTATTCTCTTTAAACTAATTCAATACTTCTATTCATTATTCATGTATTAAATATTTAATAAAAAAAAATTAAAAAAAGTATAATATGTAGAAATTGTGTGAATAATAAGAAGTTGTGTAGATTTTTTCTTATCAATAATACCATCTCTCAATATCTATTTTAAGATTATTAAACAATAAAAATGCTACGCAAAGCATGAGTCCTCCTATATCACACTTCAAATTGATTTGGGTTTTCTTTTTTTCTCATAACGCTTCGAGGACTACTGTAAATTATTATGAAATGCATGTTTTGGATATATCTCGTGATCTTTTGAATAGTAGTGAATTAATTTGGCTACTCCTAAATGTTCCGAGCTTGGCCACTTCGGGGACAACCAAATCTCACCAACTAATGTGGCCATAGTGATATTTTGATGGAGTAATATTGGATATAATTATGAATCGTATAAGTATCGCATATTTTTTTTAAAAAGTGTGGAGTTTAATATTAAAAAAATTAATTTTTTTACATAAATCTTATATTTACTTTTTTTTTTAAGTGCGTGACGATCGTATTCTATAAGAAATAATATTTCTATAACTTGTGCAAGTGCCTAACATTTTTTTTAAAATTTGAGAAAATATAAAACACATAAAAAAATTAATTTTATAATAATAAATCTCGTGCTTTTTCGAAATGTTTCATATTTATACAATTCATTACTTTATCTAACCTTCTATTTTTATTATTCTAATTTTCTTATTATTTTAAAAATATTAAAAATTGATGAAATAAAATGAAAGTGCGCTGAGCAGAATCTTCCTTCTACTCGAAATCATCAAAACACAAGAATTGTTGATGAAATATACGTTTTTTAAAGTCACAAGCTCCAAACGTACAAATTTCATACAAATTATATTCTATTATAAAAAATATATATATATTTATATGAAAAACTTATGTTTCGTTTGTTTTTAAAGATGAGATAAAAACTTTTAAAATAAGTGAATTATTTATTTTATTTTGTATTGAAATTTAAAAAAATTGTAATGATTAAGTGAGAGAAGATGAGATGAATTTGAAAAAATTAAATTATTTATTTTATTTTATATTAAAATTAAAAAATATATAATAATAAAATTAAAATAGGATGAAATATTTTTCGAAAAAAATGAAACCTTAGCGGAAGGAATTCACGTTTTTACAAAAATTTATATAAAATTTATACATTTAGAGCTGTACCTAACGTTAACCGTTAATCATTTTTACGGGCACTTCCAGGGAAGATTCGATTTGGTCGAGGCGCGTATAAGCCAGTCGAGGAGTTCACGTCAGCAGGGGCCCGGTGCGGGGAAAATAAAGAGTGCTCTCTTCGTAAAATAAGATTCATTCGCTTATAAAAGCCGGACGAGATACTAGCTCAGCCAATCCCATCGGAACGCTCTGTCTCTCTTTCTCTCTCTCTCTGAATCGATTGAAGCTTCGCCGAAGCTCTCTGTCAGATCCGAACAAGGCACGCTGCCACAGTGGCTCTGATCCCGTGACCTTTTTTCCGGTACGTGTGCCAAATCTCTCCCAATGTCCATTACGCTTTCTACTTTTGCTGGAAACGAGAATGTTGTGACTTTTCTTCTCTCGGAGTTCCGGAAGTTTAGAGTTTGCTTTTTTTTTTGGGTTCCCAGCGTTTAGAGTTTGGTTTCATTTAAAGGGGATAGATCTTGCGGCTATTTGCAATTTTGGCTGTGTGGGATTATATTTTCGTTGTAACATGGGCCTTCGTTGGTCTCTGGGAAAAAATAGGAAAAAACAGAGGAAGTTATACGAAGCGGGTTCTTTTGCTAAAAAATTCCTGCGATTTCCGCCCAATTTACCATTTTTTTTCTCGAAAACCTAACAGAGAGGTAACGTGTATCATATTAACGGTTATTTTATTTATTTTAGGCATTATCGTTTGGAATTTGTAAACTTTATTGTTATTATTAGTTTGTGAAAATTGTGAGGACCACACGCTTTCGAGTTTTGGGTTGCAAACGTGAAGGACCAAATGGCTTTAGTTTAGCGAAAAAAAATACATCAGGTCTGTGGATTTGTTATCAGTATGAGATGAAAGCTTTTTCTCCCTCCTTTTATCAAAATTGAGGGGAAAATCAACCTTGATTCTTTGTGGGGTCTATGTAAGCCTGTTTTTTAGCTTTTTTTTGTTCAATGAACACCTGTTTGATCCCTGAATTTGATGTTTTGAAGTTCATAGCCAGAGGGATCATAAGCTAGCTCGTTCTTTACCTTGAAATGGAAGCCTCTTTTTTTTCTTCTTCTTTTTTCTAGTTCTGTCTTATTACATCAAGTGAGAACGGGACTTGCTTCCCTGATTGCCTTGATCTATTCGTTGTTTCCTATAGTCGGCACAAATCACAGTACCGTATACTTTGTACATTGATATAGAGTTCTCTAGACAAACAAAGCTTTGGGGGTTGTTGGGATCAGGATAATTTCAGTTTCTTTATGTTGGTTAGACAAGAACTATTTAAAATATTTTCGTGGGCTGCTCCTTGACCATTCGAAGTGTTTAGTTGTTGGATTATGCTTGTTGGGGCGGCTAGCTGGATAGTTGGACTTTTCTTGGAAGCTTTGTGCATTGTTATTTTGGTAAAATTATTCAATATCTTTGATTGCTATGCCTCACCGAAATCTGATCTAGAAGATTCGCCAAAAGCCCTCGCATGTACCGTATCTGATTAGAGTTCGAGTTCCTTTCAAATTTCTTACTTTATTTATTTATTCCTTTGGGGCTCTTTGCCCCTTTAGCATAGAAATTAATTCCCGTGGTGCGACCTTTCTGTTTGGTGCATTTGTTTGTTTCCAAGTCCCAGACTCCCAGCTATACATACTCCAAATAGTTTTATTTCTTATTCTGTTCGTTCTCTGCAAACCTATTCAGATCTGGGAATTCTTAGCACTAAACTTGTTTCGCGCCTCATATCTGTAACAGAGTCGAGGGTTTTTTGGTGGCTAAAGCAAGTCTTGAGGACAAGCAATGGCCTTTGAACACTACTATGCCCAGGAATGGAAATCTATCCAAGGTGCAGCAACAGACTCGGAAAATACCAATGCGTGCTTTGACTGCAACATCTGCTTAGACTTTGCAAAGGAGCCAGTGGTCACTCTCTGCGGCCACCTCTACTGCTGGCCTTGCATCTACAAATGGCTCCACGTCCAGAGCGCAGCCCTTGCCCCTGATGAGCACCCTCAGTGCCCAGTTTGTAAGGCTGACATATCTCATACTACCATGGTCCCGCTCTACGGCCGGGGCCAAATCCTAAACGAGGCTGAAGATGAAGGCAAGGCACCCCTTAGGAGTATGGTTATACCTCCTAGGCCAGCCGCATGCGGCGTTCAATCTCTGCTTTCTGCCATGCATAATACTGGTCAGCAGCTTCCATATCGGAATCCTTATCAAAGTCAGCAGTTTGACTCTAATCCATATGGCAGCCATGGAGAGCATTCTACATCTCCATGGCTTAATATAGGAGGAACTGGTACAGGTTTCCAGCATCCGGTCGCTGGCATGCTCGGGGAGATGGTTTATGCGAGGGTATTTGGGAACTCAGCAAGCTTATATACATATCCAAACTCATATCACCTAATGGGGAGCAGTAGCCCTAGGTTGAGAAGGCAGGAGATGCAAGCGAACAAGTCTCTGAACAGAATTTCATTTTTTCTTTTCTGTTGCTTTCTCCTTTGCCTCATAGTCTTCTGATTCTGTAGTTTGGGTTACCATCCCCCCACGTTTTGTTGTATACTAATTTGTGCAGAGTTTGGAGCTTACGAACGTGAATATAATACTATTTATATCAGTAATATACTAGATTTGCTTCTGGCAACTTGCTTTTCATCTCTTTGGACGATGTGTTTTATTTTTTTTTTCTTTATTTTTTTTTAGTGGAGAAAAAATTGAAAGATTAAGAACGAGATGAGGTGATTTTAGATGAAAAATAAAGTTAAAAAAAATTGTTAAAATATTATTATGTTTAGAGATTTGAAAAAATAAAATTATTTGTTATATTTTATGTGAAAATTAAAATAATTAAAATAATAAATTGAAATACTTTTATCCAAACGGAATCTAATTAAATTTTTGGTTTTGATCACAGCAGTATTATACGGATGGAAATCCACCATCAAGATAGTGAAATAAAGGGATAAGTTATTTGTAAACCTTGCATCTATATTTATATTTATTAAATAAAATTATTTTATACAATTAAATTACCATATTTTAAGATATTTTATTATTTCATTTTTTAAAATTAGATTGAGTGATTTAATTTCAAACCTCATAAATTTTATTGAGTAAAAATAGTGATAAAATCTATTTAAATAATGTATTAAAATAAAAAAGAAACATCGGTTGGGAACTAAAAAAGACATTAATTTTAGAAAGAATCCATTATGTACTTCACTACCAACCTTGGGACTTTTTCGATGCCTTGTCCAACTGTGCAAGTTAATTGAAAGATTTGCGGCACTGGCTTTTGCGAGGTAAGAGTCTAAAAAAGGTAAATAAGGATAATAAATCTTTCTAATTTTTCAACACTTCATATTTTATCTTTTTTTTAAATTATCTTTTTATTTTTTTATTAAATAATTTTTATATGAATAGTAAATAAAAAATTTGAAATATTTTTTAAAAAATAAATTCAAAAAAAATTAAAAAAAATATTAAAAAATATTAAAAAAATAGAATATAGAGTGTGGATGAATAATAAGAGGTTGTATAGCAAAACCCGTCCAAGGCTATCCGGCCTCCTACCAAAATATCTACCAAAATAAGGTAAATTGAAATTGCGTATGCAATAATAGTCCTAAATCACTTATCTTCAAATTATAATTTAAATTCAAGACCTTTATTTTAATGGTACGTTAAAATAATATTCATTTTGAAATTCAAAATAAAAAAGAATAGATTTTATTATTTACTCATGATTTAGAGCTGCGAAACTAAGCCACCCATTTGAAACAGGGAATATGCGTTATGGATCAAAGCTTTTCCATCACCCATTATATTGAAGCAACAAATGAAATCGTGATTGGTGGCCAAACTCATTCCCCGAATGAGAGAAGGTGAAGGGACGCGCTCTCCTCTCTCATCTTCCTTTGTTGACATATTATGCGGCCATAATCTCCTTACAACACAAAGCACCTTTTTCACGCAACTACTGCCACTAATTATACGATCTGTCCATTGATAATCAGATGCACTCCATCTGTCACAAAGCTTCTGCGAATATAAACTTGTCATAATCTAGCTCAATTTTACTTACAGTGGGCAGCATTTTCATTGCTAAGTTACCTCCTAAAGTCTTATAAATTCCTCATTATGACAAGGCTCTCTATGATTTAAATAAAAAAAATAAAAAATAAAAATCATTGACCACATTAGGCACCTAGTTTCTCTCTGTGCATACACACACAACAAGATTTTAACAGTCCACAGTCTAGCTAGCTACGTACAAAAATAAAACCAACAACATCGTTGTCACAGTTTATATAGAGTGAAGTTATGGTAAAATGAGAGGAGGTAGTTTTAAATAAAAATTAAAAATTAAAAAAAATATTATTAAAAAAATATTTTATAATATTATTATTATTATTTTAAGATTTAAAAAAATTTAATTAAAAATTAAAAAATTATATTATTTATTATATTTTATAAAAAAAAATTTAAAAAAATTATAATAATAAAATAAAATAAAATAAATTGAAATGATTTCCAAAGCTTTGTAGCCAGCTAAAGAAATGAATCAAAGCACGAGTGATGTGAGATCTAATTTTCCCCTTTTTTCTTCTCGTTTAAGTCAATACTTAAAGTTGACGATTAGCTATAATTATATGGTCCAGTGGGCTTCATTCCGTCTAAGAAAGGATGAGACCGGAAATATCAGAGAACTAATTACAGGTCCACCACCGACAAAAAGAAAATTGAAGGCCAATGGGGTCAGAACTGAAAAAAAATCTGTCCCATTTCTTTTCAGAGATCTGAACCGCGTTCACACCGAAATGTAAAAGAAAACATATAAAAACAAAACCAAAACAAAACAAAAAAGTACTAAAATAAATGAGTAATGTTACCTAACCACTCTAATTTTTACACATCATATTTTTAAAATTTTTATTTTTTTATTTTTTTTTTAGATTATTTTTTTTAAAATTAATTCAATTTTTTTATTAATTATTTATATAATAAATAGTTAATAAAAAATTAAAAATTAGAAAAAATATATTGTATAAAAATTACGTAAATAGTAACTTGCATAAATTTTTTCCAAATGAAATGCTTGTCGGATCAAAATTCCATTAGGCTTTTTGATCCACCTTTGACTCCCTCTGCCTTAACTTCACGGGCACATTAGAATTTATGCATGGCTACAAAATGTACTTCCTTATTACTATAGCTGTACAGCATTTAGCAGAAGGTTGTCAAGTTCTCTATTGCAACAGCCCTGTTGGATTGATACTTGTAATTGTTTGTCTGAGTTTTAAGAGAGATAGAGTGTAATAGCAGTGGTTTCTCTATCTTTATCTTTATCTTTATCTTTGAATTTGAAGAATCTGTCTTTAAAAAAGTCTACATTAGCTTCTTTATTTTTATATTTTTACATAACTATAAACAGTCATTCTTCAAATATGAAAAAATACTATTCATTTTTCAAATATTATTTTACTATTTTTTTTTTCTCTTATACATATTAAAATTAATTTTGTAAAATTTATATTAAAATGATTTTGATACATAAAATTTGTATTAAGTTGATAATACAAAGTGGATACTAATTGTAAAATATATATAAAAAATAATTTTAGAAAACAAATAAAAAATAATAACAATAATTTTTTATTATTTGATTCAAATATGTATAAACCAATGTGAGAATCATTCTTCAAATACAAAATCATTCTTCAAAAGAGATGATTTTACATATGAAGATGCATAAACCACTACCAATACTCTAAAATAAACCCCCTTCCCATAGGTTAGGAGTGTCACGTGTTTTTCATAAAATAAACCCGATAAGATATCTCATATTAAAAAAATCAAATTATGATTTATTTCATAAAAATTTTGTCTAATAAAAATGTCTTTCAAAAATATTAATGAATAACTGAATAAAAGTCATGTCATAAAAGTAATTTTTTATTCTAAGAGGTCTGAAACTAAATCAACTGCTCCTTCTAATCCTGGCATGCCTGCTCGTAATCATCATCCTCACCTGGGTGGTTAAAAACATAAAAATAAACTAAAATAAGTCGAATACTTAGTAAGAAATCCATCACAACGTTAACATATTAAACATAGTTTTCATAAGAATTTTCATGTTGAGAGCTTAAAATTTATGACTGTTCATATTGATATTTATGTTATGTATAATTGATTTATCTGAATTAACTGATTGATCTGTTTTAATTGACTGAACTGTTTTAACTGACAGAATTAATTGATTTGACTGGCCAACACACTTAATCATGTGTGCGAGATTGTGCACCGGCCTCACGTCCCGCTGCGACAAAGGGAGCCGCTGATAGTATTATGGCATACTATGGTGGACCATGCTTGAGTCCGTGGCTTGCATATCCACCCTGATCTGAACTGCATTGGTACTATGCATCTGAATGGCTATCTGATTAACTGATTTGTTCTTATCTTGTACTTGAACTTAAGATAGCTTATGTGTCTTATGCCCATGAGATGCATGACATAATACTTACATAATTATAATTTCTGAATCTGAACATGATGCGAAATGACATGATCGTATATTGTGCTGGATGACATGTTTACATATGACATGAGTGGTACATAAATAATGGTTGTCAATGACCTAACTTGAATAATACTTATATATAAGCTGAACTGTGATAATCCTAATTTGTGACCAAATTATTTACCTTGTTGTGCTCCTTCTTGAATCTCACTTTGTAACTTGTCACCTATACGCAGTATTAAATATCACTAAATCTGTCTAAAACAACATGTACTAATATTCTACTTAATTAAATTCATAATCTAAAAGATAGTCAAATAAATCTTTTGTTTAACACCATAATCAATAAATACTAATATTTTAAATTACTTAAAAAAAATACTAAAACATATTATAATTTAGTAGAATACTTGAGCTATTTTAAATAAGTCATAAAAACCTCAATTCTTAAAATACGTTTCCTTTCTTAACATAATTATTCAATCTTGTAAGAAATCTAATAAATATTAATATTTTTTAAATACTTTTAACATATTTCTTAATTTTAAATTTACAACTTCAATAGCATAAATATATCAAAATCTATTATAAAAACATTAGAGGGTCATTTCATCCCATAGATTTAGTATTTAAAATAAACAATTAAACACTTACTATTTACTATTGAAATCTAATTGTAAAATTAATAACAAATAATATAGTTTAAAATTCCTTAATTGTTCTATTTAAAATATAACATAAGAAATCTTTAAAATCTAGTTAAATAGTCAATTGGATTATTAATTAACATAATCGGTTCAATAGTATAAAAATATACTTTAAAATACATTTCAAGTTCTTTTAAACACGTATTTATAAAAAAATGAGTCTTTGGCTAATATATTTAATAAAATTAACTCAACTTTAAAATATTAAGCCCAAGATTACTAGTCGAATCCTTTTACAGTAACTTAACTCAAAACATAAATATAATGAAATCACGTCCAGCATAAGTCCAAGTATTCTATCATGGCTTACATCTCGAGGGCAACAACGTAATATCACTAAAAAAAATAATCTTCAGTAAAATGCAAAGGAAAGCTACACGGCAAGGTGTTAAAGGCTAAAGGGTATTTGTGTAAAACTCAAACATTTGCATGCAGCAACCTAAAAACAAAGCCTAAGCAACTAATATTGTGAAGAGAACAGAGGCAACGGCGAGAGGCGTGCGAGGCAGGGTCGAAACTCACCGAGGGAGGAGTTGATGTGCGGCAGTTCAGGCGACTAGCAGGGGTCACGGTGGCACAACTAAGTGGTTCTCTGGGCATGGTGGTTTGACGTAGTGAGAGAAAGAGTTAGAGAGAGAAACTATTAAACCGAAAGCAACAGAAAGTGAAGAGGGTGGCGCACAGCGATGGGCTTACCGGGAAGAAGTGGGCTCAACGGGGCAGAGTTGGTCGACGGTTTTTGTGGTGGCTGAGAGGTGGTTTGACGTCCCTTGAGGTGGCTACCGACTGCTCTGTTTAATGGGTGCAAAACAAGGGCTGCAGTGCTACTGCAGTTTCACGTTGGCTGGGGAGTGGTGACGTTGTGGGTGATGGTTAGTGCTGGGGAGGAGACGTGGAGGAGTTTCGGGTGGTTTCCATGTGGGTGGTCTGCTGGAAGGCTGAGAGATGGCTGCAGTGGTTTGGAAGAAATAAGGGTTTGGTGGATTGGCAGTTTGCAGGAAATTTGATACGAGGGTTTAAAGTTTTCTTGTGTTTATTTCAGGAGGTCTCGGGCTGGATTTTATAGGCAAGGAGAAGAGGAAACGTGAAACGTGGTTCATAAAGAGTTTGGATAGAGTTTGGAGTTGAGAATTGGTTGCACTTAGAAAACTTATTCCTACGAGGATACAAACACTGAAAGGATCGATATACATACTGAGAGGAAGAGAGGCGTACGTGCATGTGCATGTGAATGTGAATGTGAGTGGAACCGTAGGTATAGGTTTTAGGAATCTTAATGTTGATAGAACTCTAATTTAATAATCCTATAAAATCTGATGATGATGATGATAATAATAATAATAAAATATTTATAGTTATAAGAAAAAAATACATAAAACGTATCTATAGCCTAATCTTAGGATTGGATTGTTACATAGAGACTATATATGCATCATATAATTTATTGTTATTTGTATGAATTTTCGAATAATATTGCATATTTATCAGATATCATAAGCTCCTTGGGTTATGTTTATTTTTCTTGCATTCCAACCGAAGAAAAATTAACCATGGAAGCTAGCCTAGACTGGCGGCATCATAATCAAATTTGATGCTGTTGTAAGTGAGTCCTTCTCTATTGCAACAGTTGCCATTCGCAGTATAATGCCTAAAACCATGAATAAAAATAATGTGAAGACTCCTATCTTGTTAGCCTCTTTATTGATACACTAATTAAGCAGACTGTTAATGTGAAAAATCTGTCACATCAACTATCAACTTATGTAAAAAAAAAAAAAATGATTGGTTAACTTTTTGTGTACATAAAAATTTTTACAATGAGTGCTGCTAGGGTGCCACTCAACAATAATAGCTGGGCGTGCACTTTAAGTAAAATTTACTTTTTTAATTTTTCTTATTCATGCTTTTTTAATATTTTAAAAATATAAAAAAAAAATCAATATATTAATAGCCGCTATCTTTATAAATAAGTAAAAATAAATAAATGTATAAACATTCAAAATAAAAGGGATAAAATGAAGATATATAACAACATTATTCTTTCACAATAAGTAGTATGTTATACGCCAAACTTGTAAATATATAACTTCATATATTGGCTTTAACACTAGAACCTTATTCCTTGCCAATTATTGAAGGATCTCCCTGCAAATACGAGATACACTCCAATTGCTCTCGAATGAATAAATTGCTGATCTCTATGATTAAAAATAATAATAAATTCACTGCCAACTGTAATGGCTTTATGACTAAGATGGAGGAAGAGTGAGCAATGGTCTGAACACAGCATTAATCTTTTTCCAAGGTAGTCTAAAGGCTGAATAAGAAATACTTGAGTCTATTGACATGGGTTCATTTTGAGTCCCACTATGTTCAAGTTTCTTGACTTCTCCCCGTTTCTTTCGGTTACTTTTCAAAAGAGAAAATATAGCTAAATTTAGGCATTTTGAATTTGATGTTTGCGTTTGAAAATATATCCACCACAATTCCATTTCTGATCCAAATTGGCAGAGATTGTCTTTTTATTTTTTATGGCTGGAAGCCCTCTAAACCAGATTCTTACAAGTAATGGCTTTTTAGACGTATTGAGACTGTTTTATTATATAATTTTTTTGGAGAAAGAAAATATGGTAGATGAACTAACATTAATCTTATCTTGGAAGATCCACATATATAAAGCATACAACGGTAACTTCAGATGGCATGGATGGTAACTCCCAGTGGCCAGTAATCAATGTTCTTGATTTCCACAGGAGCTAATTAGCACCACCTTCCCTTTATATTCATATAAATTAAATCGTGCATATGGTTCGGTTTCGATTCAGAAATTATTTCATCTCATTATTATAATTTGTTTAAATTTCCACAGAAGATATAATAAACAATTCAACTTTTTCAAATCTCAAATGAATTTTTTCAAAATTTCTAAAATAATAATAATATTAACAAATAATATTTTAAAAATATTTTTTTTAACTTTCATCTAAAACTATCTCATCTCAAAATCCAAACCAGCCCATATTACACTTCTACATATCAACATTAATAATTTCTAAAAAAACTTGGACCTTTTCATTTCTTATTAGATGTGTCGTTTTCATTATTTTCAAGTCGTACAGTGTTCAATCGATTGCAAATCAATATTCGACTGATTCGTCGATATCTTGAACCAAAAAAAGAAAATTATTATCACTTATTTTTTTCTCAATTTATTATAGTTTTATTAATTCAGTTCCATTTTTCTTTATCATGAGATCTGGAAATATCCTCACTGATTTTAGGTTGAGATCCACGTCTTTGTCTTTGGAGAAGAAATATTTGCCCACATTTGACGTTAGCATTAAATTAAAAGGAACCGAGATTTAAGCTTGATGAGATCCAAAGTTTTGAATACTTTCCGGTTAATCCATTAAAATGAAATATTTTAATATCGGTATTATTTTAAAATAATTTATATATAAATAAATTATATATATACATGCATAAACTATAAAGAGATAAAATTTTTATTATTTTGTGGTGCATATAAATAGAATATATCTTTTATATCTAAAAAAAAAAACCAAATTCACTTAAAAAAAAAGCAAATTCTGCACTAAATTTCCTTGGTAGTTGCAACCCTCTATTCAACTCACTGCTTCACGTCCGCTCTCTCTCTCTTTTTCTTCTCCCCATATTTATCTCCTCCCCGTCTCTCTCCCATGATTTTTTTCTATTTTCTGTTTTTTTCTTCTTCGCACCCAACACGCAGACCAGTCCCTCTCTATCTCTTTGCCCCATATGAATTTTTGAGGCCAAAAATAGAAGAAGACGGAAGAAGAAACGAAAAGAAGTAACTAAAATTACGTATCTGCCAAAATTCAATATTTCTACCAGTACCGACCGAAACATCTGGTATGGCCGAAATTTGTATTTGTACGAAACAAGGATTTTCTCTATATCGGTTACCAAGCCGGTATAGTATATTTCGGCCGTACCGAACAGTATGAAACAGTATTTAAAAGCTTGTTGATGAGACTACATGATGGCACGCACTAAGCTTTATGTTTTAAAACTAAACCTAGTTTCTATGAATTAGTTATTTTTATTATAAAATAGATATAACATATTGTATAAATTCATGTAAATTTGTAAATTTTTTTTGTGTCGACACTTTTCTTTCATCCAAAAATACAAAAAAACCACGATGACTTGTGGGATGACTCAACATGCAACGTCTCACTCTCTCTCTAAACAGTGACAGATAAGGATAATGATATGATAATTTGTAGGGTTCTCTTTGTTTTCTACAAAACTCTAGACATGGTTGACACATTGACTCGGACTCCCAATATACCTAGTTGAACAATGAGACATTATATATATATATATATATATATATAAATGACCCGTGGTTACATTTGCTACCATCGACTGATAAGGATAATGATATGATTATTGCTTCTGTGCTGGCTGCCCAGCCCAACCCAAACGCAACGTCATTCTCTATGAATTTCCTTTTGCCAGCTAGCTGCAGCATGAACGAACAGGTTCGATCGGAAACTGATGGAAGAAAACAAACTTGCAAGACTTTGCATGCGTTCTGACTAATTGGGATATATATTCCCTTTCAAGATGTGATCATAACCATTATATTTTTGCCACTTTGAGACAGATATTAAGGTCCACTTACTGCCCATTAATTAGATTATAAATTGTTTTCGCTGACCAAAGAGCAAGCTGCTGAAAAATAAGTAAAATCTGAACTCGAGTGTGCATGCGATTTATATGATGAATGATCAAAAGTTTGAAACTTACAAACCGACCCATTTATATCCACTCTATGCTTTAGCCACGCGATCTGATCTTCCTTTTTTGGGGTGGAAGTATGATTGTTAGTTCTCACTCCAAACTCCCAATTTCATGCCTGTAATCAAAGCTTTCCCCTCCTTTTTTTTTTCTCCCGTTTAAATTATTTATTCTCCAACTTTTAAAAGAAGCTACTAATGCCAAGAACCCGATGCCATATGATCCGGTTCTCCAAATAAAAAATATAAGTTCGAAATTCCACCCCGCTGCTGAAGAGAATAAAAAAAGAAAAAAAAAGAAAAGGCAACAAAGAGGGGGACATAACATGTATATCTTACGTAAAAACATCTTACGACATTAGTAATTGTAAGAATATCATTGTTAGTGCTGTAATTAATATTTAGACAAGTTTTGTGACTCCAAGATGCAAGGAAATGGATGGGAATAAAATCAGGTGGAATTTGGCAATTGAATTTATAAGAGAATCCTTGGCAGTGGCATGACATATGTAGGCTGGATAACTGGATAATATTGGAGTTGTTTACAAGTTTAGTACTCTGTTTCTCGATCTCTCGAATCCATTGAGTTGCAGTCCCCAATCCACTAAATAGAACTTTTTAAGCCCAAACTCTCAATGAATAGGGCCCAACCGAAAATTCAATACCAAGGAAACAATAATGGACTAAGCCCACTACACTTGCAAGCAAAGGTGATAAATCAACGCTTGGCGCACAGGATCCATATAAACAGTATCCACAATATCAATTTAACATGTACATGCTAATGCTTAATTTCTTTAGAATTATAAGTTATAACCAATCACGCAAAGATCGTCAAAAATTTTGAACACCCAAGAATTTATTTTTAATTCTGTTTTGGCACCCACCTACATGTGTAAATTACAAACACATTTTTATTGCACAGATCGTTCATGCAAATATCGTATATCATTCAGATAGTCACCGGCAGCACAATAAAAAAAAAAATGGTGAGTAGGGGAAGGGAGTAGAAAACTGAACATGTTGCTGCCCAGGATCGAACTGGGGACCTTCAGTGTGTAAGACTGACGTGATAACCACTACACCACAGCAACTTGGTTGACAGAGAAAACTACAGATAAATTAATACTTCTTGTAATCGGATCAAAAGCAAGCGTATCAATCTTCATCTTCTTCTTCTTCTTCTTCTTTTTAAATAATTCTGCATATTTTTGTTGAAAAAAGTGAATAAATTTAAAATAAACATGCAAAAATTATCTTTTTAATAATAGATCATACTTCTTGTAAAAAAAAATACACGATACTTACACATCCTAACATGTAGCATTACTCTTTTCTCGATATAGCTAGACAGTCTCAAAACATCCAGTAAGCACTAATCCTTATAAAATCCTGACAATATCCTATGTGCCAGCTTATTTGGTTTGGATTTCCATTTCCAACTACATGACATTCCTGATCTCTCAATCGTACGCAAGCGTGCAAGATATATAACTTTAAAAAAATAAGGAAAGATAGAAAAATCTTCGAAGGCGAAAAAAAAAAAATACAAAATCCTTTTGAACTGCAAACAAAAACAACGTACGTACTTGGCATTTTCTTCTTTGTAGAATACGGTTGTTTACTATTACTATTATTATTATTATCATCATTGTTGAAGATCAGAACATACTTTGAACGTGGAAAACCTTTCGGCTTAAAACGTTAAAAAAGGAAAAAGAAGTAGTGGACTGTCTTGCACATTGTCTTCAATATTCTCGAGTTAAGCCAACACATCACCACTGATTTGGGAGTCATGTCAATTATATATCAATAAGGTAATTGCCAACAACTCTGTTCTCCGGGAGATTCTAATTAACTCATTAACGCGATGAGTGACGGTGACCCCATTAACAAGCACATGCATTGGTTATATAATTGAATTAGCCACGGCCCACCATCACTAATCCAAGAACTTTCACGATCTTGTCTGAATTTAAAAATCTCAAATAGAAGAATGATATATAAACACATAAAATGGATTCGATAACTCCGTATCAAATAAACAATAAATATTGTATAACTTAATTTATGTGTCTATCTATTTTTTACTTGAAATTTTGAGTAAAAATTTTGAAATTTTGTTATCATTTATTGGAAACATCCTATGTATTTGCATGTGAGTAGCAATTACTAACTTTCTCGGTGCCTAATTAGCAAGAAATGGATAAGATGGCGATGCCCAACTAATTATTACATCACGCGAAGAATAGTGGCATGGCAGACATGGAAAGATTTTGCGATCTTGACAAAACTGGGTCAGAGTTCGCGGCCCTTCCTTTGAATTTCCATTCTCTTGCATGTTTGAGCTTGTCGGGGGGCTGATATGATGACAAAAGAGTGGATAATATTCAATGCACCCACATTCTGTTCCAATCCCCTTTTTTTTTGGGGAATTTCGTCTTACCATAAATCATGAGTTTGAAATCCTTCCGATAAACATTTCACATACTATAAATCATGAGTTTGAAATCGTACGTTATATATGTGTCAAGAGCGCCGCTTGTGTAGCACCGCGGGAAGGTACCGTTAGGCTAAGGCCTATTAAAAAAATTTATATTATAATAATATTTTTTTTAACTTTTAACTCACTTCATATTATTTTTAAAATTAAACGAGATTTAAAATTATTTTTTTTTAACTTTTTTTATCATTTAAAAATATTTTTAAAAAATATAAAAAAATATCAATCTATTAATATTCACTTCCTAATTATTAAGTAAAAATAAATAAATACATAAACTATTAAAATGAAAAAATAAATTAAGTAAATAAAATAACATTTTTCATGTGTGCAAGGAACTCTTTTGAGGCAGTATATATATTAGTTAAAAAAAAATCGAGATATTCAATTTTGATAATAATAATAATAATAATAATAAAATGTCTTTCTGAAGTTTGAATTTGGGTTCAGTAGGGAGACAAGCCTATAAGGCTATATGTATTATATGTTGCTTAAAGCCTTGACGCTAAGCATCGTTTGGTTAGAAATTTCAGATGGGATTAATTAAACAGTTATGATTAGATTAAATGAGATTAAATTAGATATTTTTATTAAAAATTGAATAAAATATTATTATAATATAATTTTTTAATATAATTTTATTTTAAAATTTAAAAAAATTAAATTATTTATTATATTTTATATAAAAATTTAAAAAAAATTATAATAATAAAATGAGATGAGATAAGATAATGAATCAAGTAAAATAGAACTCCGTGGAGCCACTTGTCACTGCCTGATGCCGGATTCATGGAACTTCCATGATTCCATTCCTAGCTTGGTTTCAAACTTCAAATGCTCTGTCGCTAGAATACTACATACCTGATCTCTTTCCCTTTAAGAAAGTTACATGCACTAAAGAAAGAAGAAGGAAAAAAAGGGAGAGAGATGAGAGAGAGAGAGACCAAAAGAAAAGTGTGAAGTTCGTCCACGGTACACGGCACTAGCAGTTTCGTAGCTAAGAGCGTACGTGATATATATATATAAGGAAAGGCCAGGAACGAGGAACGGTGTTTGGGCACTCCATGGAGCAGGAGGGCACAAGCAAGAGTACTAGTACTTCTAGCCAATCTCCGAGAACACGATGCCCAGCTCCCTTTTTGTCAAAGACTTATGACTTGTTAGAAGAAGGAAGAGCAGATCATGATGATCATGATCGTGCAGGCAAGAGAATCGTGTCATGGAATGCGGAGGGAACTGGGTTTGTTGTTTGGTCTCCAGCAGAGTTCTCGGAGCTCTTGTTGCCTAAATACTTCAAGCACAACAATTTCTCTAGCTTCATTCGCCAGCTGAATACCTATGTAAGCAGTATATCTCTGATGTCTTTTCCTAAATTATGCATGGGTTTCTGTCTCTTCCTCTTTTACTTCAAAGTAAATGATCAAGCATCATTATTCCAGTTTATCAACATGTGGTTTTTTATCATACATTAGGTATTTTTCCTATATTGGCAAGAAAATATATATATATATATTTGCTTAATTTCTTAAAAGAAGTAATTACTGTCGGTTAGAATCTGGAGTGGAGAATTTCAATGGTCGCCAGGAACTAATTTCTCCCTTCCTTGTTGAATCTAGCTAGCTAGCCGGTAAACGTTGAATGGTCGCACGCGCTACCCTTATTCTTAGCATTTGAAAATTGAAATAAGACTCGGATGTGTGATGTATATATGCACTTTAATTTCAAACTGTTAAAACTAAAAAAACTCGTTTTTTCAAAGATATATAATATGGGGTGAAAGCATGCAGATCACGATGTGATGAACAGTATATTCGATTTTATTGGTCATAGTTAATAATAGAGCCAGGCAGGAAAGCAATGGAATTAAAAGAACAAAAAATCTTCACAACTTCCTACTATTCATCCACACTCCACACTCCACACTTTTTTTAATTTTTTTCTTTTATCAACAAGTCAAGATAATCACACTGCCAAGAAAAGAGAAGAAAGGGAAAGTTCACCCAACAGATGCTTGTTTACAACTGGAGGAACAGTGCAATGACAAATTAATTAAGGAGAAACGGTGTTTTAACGTGTCCAAGACTTGCGGGCTATCTGATCGTGTCCATGGTATGAGACTCAGTTCTTGAATGTTGCATCCATAGTATGAGACTGTGTCCATGGAATTAAATCGGAGACTGCGTATAAAATATTAGCCGGAAAGCGAAGACCTGACAACAAAATGAAAGCTATCCATTATCTCGATCGTGTCTTAATTTGGGTTTGGCTTATTTGCTAATTCTTTTTCATCCCAAAAAAAAAAAGCAGGGATTCAAGAAAACATCTTCGAAAAGGTGGGAATTCAAGCACGAGAAGTTCAAGAAGGGGTGCAGGCAAATGCTAGCTGAGATCACTAGGAAGAAGAGCGAGCCAAGTATCTTTCCAGCATATCTCAAGGCTTCCGAAGAGAGCAGTACGATGACTGCTGCCATGGAGGAGACTAATCGTCTGCTACTCCTGAAGGAGAACAAGGACCTAAGGAGGGAGAAGTTGGAATTGCAGATGCAAATAGCCCATTTCAAGGCACTGGAATTAAAGTTGTTGGATTGCCTCTCCCAATACATGGGGGGAAACAACAACCAGAACAAAGTTGTAAGGAGCTAGGCCTTGTAATTAGAGCGTCTGAGAGAAACAAATGCTAATTTGTATGATATATAGGCTACTTAGAGAAAAGTTGTATTATATCATTAGGTGGTGGAAATTATTTTTCAGTTCTAGTTATCTCATGGGGAATGAAAATATATATATATATAGAACCAAAACATCGAATGTTCTCAACAGAATTTGTAACGGTCCAACAAAAGCAAAACTAAACTCAAGAATGGATTTTTATGTCATAAAATAAAAATAATTAGTGAAATATTTTCAAATCGTTAAAAATTATAATGATTTCTTCTTTCCAAATAACGTAAAATTATAATATTTTTATGTTATAATTTTTGTTGCTAAGCTTGCTGAGGCATTGTCAAGCAATTTTGAGGAAAATGGCTTCATTTTTATGTCTTCGAAAAAGGTTATCTCAACTTAGAAGGGATAAAAATAAAATAATTGATTGTTTGGTATTCTTTTCGACTGCTTGATTAAATCGTTAAATATAAATTTAAAAAGAGAGAGAGAAGAAAAAAAAAAAACAAAAAACAAAAATTATTTGAGAGTCAACCAATACTTTGAGCCCAGAATTCAGACCCAGAAAACTCAAGCCCGTATTCTATAATGGGCTCGATCGGCCCAACCTGTAAGCCGATGGCCCGATATTCAAAACCTTAAACCCTACTGAGCTTCCCCACTTTCATTCCTCGCCATTTCTTCTGTCTCCCTGTCTCTGTCTCTGGCTCTAACGTCTCCCTAAAACCCTTAGCCAATGGATCCAAAGCTCTTTTCGAAAACCCTAATCCGTAGTGCGATTACAACAAGATCGTACTACACGAGTAGGAGTCTCAAGCCGACCCTGTACTCGAGAATCAGTCCCCTTGGAAGCCCTGGCTTAAGCGTGGTACCGGAGCTCGACGATTGGGTCCAGAAGGGAAACAAGGTCCGAATCGCGGAGCTTCATCGCATCATTCGCGATCTTCGCAAGCGAAAGAGGTTCTTTCAGGCCCTTGAGGTTTGCAATTGCTTTTTTTGGGGGGGAAAAGTTTTGTGTTAGTCTCTGTTTGGTTGCTGGGAAAATGTGGGAAAATAAAAGATATTTCAGAGTTAAAAATTTTAGTTAACCTTCACCGATCGAAAATAAATTTTAGTTAACCGTGGAGAAAATAAACCTTCAGCCGTCTGAGGCTAGTTCAACTGTTTGGGGCAACGGAAATAAGAATTAAATTTCGCTTTTTAACTAATGGAGAGGGTAATTGTGTATAGGGGATCAGAAGCCAATTTATTGTCCAATTCCAATAATTTTAATGAAGGTTAAAGGTTTCAAATTTCAATTGTTGTACTGTTTATTATTTGGTTTTTGTATGGTAATTTATTGATTTGTGCTTATTAAGTTTGTTCATCTTGAAGGACTCTGTGTGTACTAATTGATTTTGACGAGACTCTTCCTTTATGTGCTCGTAATATTAATCAAGAAACAATTTGCTGATTAACGCGGTTAAGTCACTAATCTTCACCTTATTTGTGGTGCAGGTTTCTGAGTGGATGAACGAAAAGGCTATATGTATATTTTCTCCGGTTGAACATGCCGTGCATTTGGATCTCATAGGCAGGGTTTGTGGATTTCTTTCTGCAGAAAGTTATTTCGATAACTTGAAGGATCAACATAAGACTGATAAGACGTATGGTGCTCTGTTGAATTGCTATGTCCGTCAGCGCCAAACTGAGAAGTCCCTCTCTCATTTGCAGAAAATGAAGGAGATGGGTTTTGTTTCGTCGCCTCTCACCTACAATGACCTCATGTGTCTTTACACAAATGTTGGGCAGCACGAGAAGATTCCTGATGTGCTAACTGAGATGAAGAAGAACGGTGTTTCCCCTGACAACTTCAGCTACAGAATATGCATAAATTCTTATGGTGTGAGATCTGATCTTGAGGGAATGGAAAATATTTTAAAAGAGATGGAGCGCCAACCTTATATTGTCATGGATTGGAATACATACGCTGTTGCTGCTAATTTGTACATAAAAGCTGGCCTGACCAATAAGGCAATCGATGCCCTGAAGAAATCAGAACAGAAGCTGGACAAGAAAGATGGGCTTGGCTTCAACCAGCTAATTTCACTTTATGCCAAACTAGGGAAGAAGGATGAGGTCTTAAGATTATGGGGTCTGGAGAAAACTGCTTGTAAGAGATGCATAAACAGGGATTTTATTACTATGCTGGAGTCTCTTGTGAGGCTTGGTGAGCTTGACGAAGCTGAGAAAGTAATAAAGGAGTGGGAATCATCTGGGAACTGTTACGATTTTCGAATCCCAAATACGGTCATTGTTGGGTGTTCTGAAAAGGGTTTGCTTGAGAAAGCAAAAGCCATGCTCGAAGACTTGAGGGAGAAAGGAGAGGCTACTACTCCTAACAGTTGGAGTCTGGTGGCAGCTGGATACCTGGGTAAGGGTGAGATGGAGAAAGCCATGGAATGCTTGAAAGCAGCTTTCTCTTTACACGCGGAGAATAAGGGATGGAAGCCCAGCCCAAAGGTAATTTCAGGGATACTGTCTTGGCTTGGTGAGAAAGGCAGTATCGGAGATGTAGAAGCTTTTGTGAGCTCGCTTCAGACCAAAGTCCCAGTGAATAGGCAGATGTATCATGCTCTAATCAAGGCACATGTTAGAGATGGCAAAGAAGTGGACAAACTTTTGCAACGCATGAAAATTGATAAGATAGATGAAGACGAAGAAACGAAGAGAATTCTTGGCATGAGGCAGGCCTAAATTTTAAACTGCTTCTGTTGGAACATAATGGCTGATTTTCTTTGAAGGCCGTTTATTCGCTCAAGTTGAGGTCAGAGTGTTGAAAAAGCGTTAAATTACCTAATTCTAGCACTGCTTTGCTGCACTTCAAAGGAATCTCGAACATCAAACATTCACTATAGTGCTCTGTATAACATTCTAGTATAGAGTCTTTGATCATTTGATGTACTCTGGATCAAGTCCAGTCCTGCTTTGTTTCGAACATTTCCTGTGCCTCACCCTCGCTCACTTACTTTTCCATAAAATAAACTAAATAAAGAAGTACTAACTAAATCAGATGAAATTGTTTATGCAAGAACTGGAGTTAGGGTAGCCCCAGTTACTCGAGTTGCAGGCTGCAAGCCCATGGGCTGAACGCCAGCTACTCTGCCTTCTTAAATGTACCGCTCATCCCAAACGTTCAAAATTACTGCTTACCGCCGGTACATTTATATATATGTTTTCTTTTCAATATCATAACATTTTCCCATCCCAATTACCATCTGTTTATCAGCCTCGTCGTTTGTATGTTCAAGGTGATAGTATCTACAGATTTCTTTTGACTTTGCTAACAATGTTGTCATGTGTAAAGATTTACCCTTTTACGGTACCGTAAGCTGTACCGATGCATTTTTGTCTTTGTTTTTTCTTAATATATTAAAAAGAAAGGGTGCTGCTAGTGTGCCCGTACCCACTACATTCTAATTTTCTTTTCTTTTCTTTTTTACAGTTTTTAAACATCTATAAATATTTTTTAAAAATAAAAAAATTCATCAAAACACTAAAAAGTTACTTTCTTAAACATAAAAAACAAAATTAAATACATGAAAACAAGAGAACCAACTCACGGAACATAATAGCATTTTTCTAAAAAAAAGAAAAAGACAATACTAGAATGATTACCAAAGTGCCACCAAATGGACACACTAGTATAAATTAGTTTTTTTTTTCTTTACTCATTTTTTTAACATTCTTAACCATTAAAAATATAAAAAATAAATATAAATTCACTAATAGTCATTTTTTTAACTATTACAAAAATAAAAAAAAATATATTTATGTGAATAGACATATTTAATAGTCATACTATCATTTTCTAAATAATAAATAATGAATAAATAAATAAATAAAAAAGAAGAAGAAGAAGAAGAAGAAATGCACCGCATTTTATCTGTACACCATTCGGTTTCTTCACATTTTTCAAGATTAAATGCAAATTCCACACACCAGATAATGTCGGCAGAATGACATGTTACCAGCAAGCGACTCGCTTCTTGCGGTGCTTTCGATTGCAAGTCCTTGGCGGGTGCAACCGTACAAATTGTTCCATGCAAATCGAGATTTTGAAATCAGGATGAACAGGAAAATAGAAGAAAACTACGTATCTGATTGTCGTCCATCGTAAAGACCTTGACTCTCAGTTGTAAGATTTATCACACCAAGCAAATTTTATGCTAACACATGTAAACCCGCCAGGCTAATTGCAAGACATAAAAATAATTGAGTTACTCCATAATTCTCCACTGAAAAGGTATGATGTCTTGCAGACAACTATCAACCTTCGTAACATAACTTCGCTTTGCACAAATAATGCAGATTTTTTCAGACATTGAAGCATTGAGTAATATACCCAAAAAGACATATAAAGAGTATCCGAACATTAATAAGATATATATATGCAAGGCAAACGTTTACAACATGTATGATGTCAAAAGCACGGCTTCGAACACAGTCGGAAATTTGGGTAAAAAAGATGTCCCGCATTATTTGCAAAATTCAAACCATTCCTTACTCAGATAGGGTAGATTTTAGCTCTCCGTTATCTCGCAGCTCCATCACAATGTCACAGCCTCCTATTAGCTCGCCTTTATAGTAAAGCTGGGGAAAAGTTGGCCAGTTGGATAGGACCTTTAGCCCCTGCCTCACTTCCTCATCGGTTAATATATCGAAGGCCCCAAAAGTTAAACCCTCTTCACGTAGGGCATTTATGACCTTGGAACTGAAACCACATCTGGGAGCATCTGGGGTACCCTTCATAAAGAGCATTACTGGTGAAGAACTTATCAACTTCCTCAGACGATCTTCAAGAGCTTCCTTCTGAACAATACCTTTCTCAGCTAAGACCTTCTTCAGTTCCCCGCTTTTCTGCATCTCCAACACAATGTCTGATCCACCAATGAGTTCACCCTTAATATATAACTGTGGGTAACTAGACCAGTTTGAATAAACTTTGATCCCTTGACGGACTTCTTCATCAGAAAGAATGTCAAAACTCTCAAACTCCACCTTTTCTTGTCTGAGGATTTCAACTACCTTCCGGCTGAAACCGCACTTGGGTTCATCTGATTTTCCCTTCATAAACAGCATAACTGGGCTTGAATTGATCAGGTTTTCAATCTGAGAGGTTAAGATAGAACTTAGACCAGTTGATTCGGAGATTCCACCCTTTCCACTTCCAGCTTCGCTCACTTTTACCTCATTTGAAGCATTAGTATCAATCCCATGATCTCTGAAAACTTCTTGTAGTTCACCACTCTCATGCATTGCAATTATGATATCACATCCACCAAGCAGCTCCCCTTTGCAATAGAGCTGTGGATATGTCGGCCAGTTAGAAATTTTCTTCAAACCATCACGAACATCATTGTCAGCTAAAATATCAAAGCTTCCAAATTTAACATTTTCCTTCTTCAAAATTTCAATAACTTTTTGGCTAAATCCACACTTTGGCTCTTCAGGGCTTCCTTTCATGAATAGCATGATTGGGTGAGAGTTAATCAGCAGCTCCAGACGTTTTTTCAATGCATCACTGAGGCCATGTTTCCCTTCGTTTTCCACTTTGGCAGAGCCATTTTCTTGAGCAAACTCTTTGACCGTTTCAAGGACAGTAGCTCCTGCAGCCAGCCCAAGACTGGCAGGAGCAGCAGGCTCTCCAGGGCCAACTGGACCAGCAACTTTAGCAACTTTATTAGCCAAACTAGATGGATCTGCACCCTCCAAGGTATCAACAGTCTTACCATCCTGACACAGAAAGCAAGATTAACGCCACCTGACAAAGATTATTTAAATGCAGTGATGTCGAATTATGCAGTTACAAAAAGTAGAACATCAAAACATGAAGTGCTAAATTATCTCACAGCCCGAGTATCAGTACAGATAAAAGTCAGATTTTTCAAATAACACACCCCGAAAGAAACTGGAGGCAAAATATGCAATGGCTCAATAATAATTAAGGAGAGAGAACTGCCCATCAAACCACACAATAATATGACAATTGATAGTTAGGATAGGTTTGGAAGATGAGACAAAAATTTTATGTTTTATTTTAAAGTTTAAAATATTATTTTTTAGTTTTGAGATTTGAAAAAGTTAAATTGAAATTTGAAAAAGTTGTATTGGAATTTGAAAAAGTTGAATTGTTTATTATATTTTATATGAGGATTTGAAAAAGTTATAATGATGAGATAAGATGAGATGAGAATTTTGTGTGAGATATGTTTTCCAAACCTATCCTTATTAGCCATAATCATTACTTCCAAGCATAATGCAATAAAAACAGCACCGATCACTTTTTTTTCAACAATAATGACAAAGCTACCAAACTCCATTTTTTTGGTGGGGGTGTTTAACCAACAACCACCATTTCTGGACGTTCAAAGTTCATGTACAAGATGGGAAGAACCTTTGTCACCAAATCTGGTCATTAAAAGTCATGGATATTTATGAATTTTTCAACAAGCTACTCGAGCTACAATAGAAACATTCAGATTCATGATCTTATGATTGGTTCAAGCATCTTCTAAGAGATCCATCTCAGCTGCCCCAACCAAATGGACGGTGTCGTACCCAAACCACTCACAAGCGCTCTTTGTGTTCCATTAGGAATTCACTTCCACCAACCCCAAAGGGGTTGGCCCAAGTGGTGAAGGCCTTAGTCTTGGGGTATCACTCCCTTCAAGATTCACAGTTTAACACCTTATGAGTGCAAACAATCCTTTGGGGCCACACCTCCTTGTGGGAAGCCAACAATTTAACCAATTCCGTGTAGGGAAACTTCTGAGGGTGCGGTGCACGGGACAGTGGTTTACTCTGCAGGGGTGGGTCTGAAGAGCCATACCTTGGATAGATTCCCCAACATCAAAAAAAAAAAATGAATTCACTTCCATATATTATCAAAACATCTCACTATCTAAATGTCTTCCCAAATCTCATTAAACTACATCTGTTAAAAGGGATGGCATGGAACTTTTATAATCTAATCTTAGTTACATGTTCCTTTTGTAAATCCCAAGTCCCCTCTTCCTCAGATTATGCCGTCGTGGGTATTCTCTCAAACTAACACTGAGGATACAGAACTTTGACAATCCAATACCAACTTTAAAATCCATCTCATTAGAATTTAAGTTGCTAGTCTACTTCCAACCAATCTAAAACCTGTAAAATTGCTAGCATCATCACACACCATTTTTTTTTTATCAACGTTAACAAACTTTTGTATTGCAAACTAAAACTCTCAAACTACAGCCTTTTACTAATTCTTCATCAATTTCTAAATACTTGGTCGTGCTGTTAGAATACATAAACTAGATATTGACACTTTGACCACCGAATTATAAGTATACAATGACATAGTAACACAAACCATCCAACAGAATACATAAATAAATAACACTCGCAAATAGTAGTTGCAAAGATTTAGAGACGACCGCAACGCTTTATCATCAATGTTTATATCCCCGATACCAATACAAACCATTTAAAAATACGTCCCAATAAACTAACAGCTGGAATACAATCCAAAACCCGTATATCAACTTCTGTAATCGATAACTTCTAAAAAAACTAAAAAGAAATATATATATCATGACTATCCAACATACCATTCCAGCCCTCTTACTGCAAAACCAAAAATTAGACCTCGAAAAAAAACCGAACTAAAATGCGAAAAATAAGAAAAATACATCAACAAACCTTGAAGAGAACAAAGAAAGGCACCGCAGAAACTGAATAAGCCTCAGATATCTCAGGTTGCCCTTCAGCTTCAGCCTACAGTAATTTTTCCCAAAAAATTCAATATATAAAAATGAAAACAATGGTAAACCACTGAAAATACAATTGGGAAAACACTGAAAGCGATAAAAGAGGATAAAAAAATATGAAAGAAAAAGGAACCCTGAGGAAGTGGGCGCGAGGGAAATCGGTGGAGAGATGGGAGAAGACTTGGTCCATATGCTTGGAGGCTTCGCACCATGAGGCCCAGAAGTGTAGAATAACCGGTGCGCCACTCCCCACCACGTTATCAAGCTCCGCCTTTGAGTGCACGTCCTTTACCGATCCACCCATAGTTGGCTAAAACGCAAAAAACTCCCACGCAGAGTGTGAGAGATAAAGAGTAATGGAGATAGAAACTTTGATGCTCGCGTAGGATTACCAGTCGCCACCCAAACCCTAGAAAACGCGCGCAAAGGGTGAGCCTGTCGCTATTTTTGTAGCTGAAAAATAGTGGAGGCCATTCAGGATTCTTCTTGTGGGTCCCTCCTACACGTGTCTGACTCTATGAAACTAAACCAGCCGGGGAGTTGGGGAATGTGACACCATCTGTAAATTTAACGACGATACAAGATTAACAGATTTGAATTTAACGTTAATGAATTTGGGTTAAAATAAGTTGATCCGGTAACATACGACTTATAAACGGATTAACTTGTTTATTACGAAATCAATTAATTTAGAATTTATTTTAAAATTAAAATTTTATTATTATTAAATTATAATATTAATATTTTTCAATATACCTATATTTTTATTATTTTTATTGTTAAGATTATAATTTTAGACCTTTATTCATATTTGCTATTGAATGGTTTGTAATATTAATTTTATTATATATTAAAATTTTAAAAATATTGATATATATTTTTTAAGATATTGTGATTTTTTTTATGCAATATTGTGGTTATTAATAAATATCAATTTTAATTTTTATATGAAATTATATTAATAAAGTCAAATGAATTTTGAATTTTTAGTTTAATTCATTTACATAAAATAAGCAGGTTTAAAATTAGTTGTATCATGTTAATATATTTTTAATTAATATTTAATATTTAAACTGGTCAAAATAGGTGACACAACACGATCCATTATCTAAATGAGTTAAATTAAAATTTTAAATTTTAACACGTTTAGCTTAACGGATTGAGTATAAGTTAACTTATATAATCGAATGTTTATCAATTGACAAAACACGAAAACATGATTTGTCACCTACAGAGAAGTCTGGTACGGCTGTGCTTACTGCTCTCAGCCCCTGACACGTGTCTCAAATAGTGCGCACACACTTTTTCGTGTGGGATGAAATCTACCTCTAATTTGTTTTTTTTTTTAGAAAAAAGAGAGAAATACCGGACATCACCAAAATTTTATAAAAATAAATTTATAAATTGATGTAATTAATAAATTATAAAGCGCTGGATGATGTAAATTATTAATATGAAAAATTATTTAAAATAAATTATGCTGATGGATCGTGGCTTCCAGTGTGAATAGTAATATTCATCTATAAGTAATTTCATTCCAAGACAGTAACTAAAATGCAGATATGTTTATTTGATAATTTTTTTATTTATAATCTCACCAAAAAGGGCCACAGGGTGGGTAATAAGTTGTGTAACTCGGCAGTGCAACTATGTGTAATTTGGTGATACTTTAAACTCAATCTTGATGTGGAGTTTAAGAAAAGAGGCAGTAAATTCTCGGACAATCTGTTTAGAAAACAAAAGAGTTCTCAGACAATGCATTTCAAATATGCTTATTTGTTAGTCCTAAGAGCACTAGCATTAGACTCATCAAATTTATCTTCAAGTTTTGATGAAAAGTACATGTTTTCCATATATTTAAAACATCCTTATCCATAACTCCGCATTAGATTAGCTATTGAATTCATCAAAATAGTAATATAATATTTTTTTTAATAATAATATTTTTATTTTTTTCATATTTTATAATCACACTAATCATATGTTAATTAATAATTTAATTTGATTCTTACATTATTATTATAAGATGGTTGGAGATTAAATGTGAATAGAAAAGACCTTTGGAGATTAAAAGTGAATAAAAAATAGATTTGATGAATGAATAGTAGCTCTTCAAATTTGAAGAAACACATACATTTACTGTAGCTAAAAGTTTCATATTTATCTTTTTGGCTAATCCAATGCAGCTCTCTTTTGATGAAATTCATCATATTTTACATTTGACTAGGCTTTTGATGAAGCCAATGCCAATGCTCTAAGGTGAGTGTTTAAAAGGGAAAGTCAGGTGTGAATAGTCAAGAGAATGTTATCCTAAACATCAAATCAACATCTATTGGCTATCAGAACCTATGAAAATATTCACTGCCTTTGCTGCTAATTATACAGCAATCTAGTAGTGCTTTCTTCAAGCATTAAATTCCTAATTCAAATTAAACAGTAACCTACTATAGAGAGTGAAACAATTCCCTTAATTGGGATTAACATTTCTCTTGAAATAATAAAAAATAAAGAAAAATTCTACTCATCATTCTCACACCACATACTACATATAATTTTTTATTTTTATTTTTTTTCTCTTATCAAATGTGTGATATATATATGATGAGTAGTAAAAATCAATTAGTTTAGGAAGAATAAAAATAAATAAAAGTAAATTAAAAAAAATAAAAATAAATGTGGTGTGTGGGGATAATGATTAGCAAACCTAAAAAATAAAAGGTATAGACAAGGCGGGTAAACGAAATTACATGCCAAAACTTGATGAAAAATACTTAAATATCACGTTAAAACTTAAAACAGTCATCACATTTCAGAACTTCCACTCATTGCAGCATTGCTTACATACAACAGTAACGCTAAAACAGGAAAAGTCTTCACACAAATTATGACCGACGAAGAACTGGCCAGCAATAAACACGCGAGGCCTTATAAACTGTTAACAATTTTTTTCCTCTACCACCGTATAGCCTCTATTGCTTACAGTGCTCATCCTTTCAAGAATCGATAATTTTACCTTGATATGAATAGATGCTTTTTTTGGGGCATTATTTTTTGACAAAACTCAAACGTTTTGGGTTGATACTGTTCAAGTGGATTAATATTGTTCCAGCATTTTCTTCTTCAGTCCAAGCAATGGATTCCTTCTCCAATATCTTCATAACCTATATCCAAAATGAAACCGGAAAGTTACCAGATCGAACCAGGGACCGTGAAGGAAAATTAAAAGTGCTTAAAAATTCAAATAATGAATAAAAAAGAAAGGCAAAAGAAAGAAAAGAGGCTTCACAAGTAGGGAAATTCTAACCCTGGATAGCTCAATCAACATTTTCAAATGTGAATTAATGCTCCATTCTACAAAAAACCGTTCAGGTGTGATTCCTGAACTGCCTTTTTGAATTTCACAGAATTAGAACTTTCTTTTCACATGTTATTACATTAGCCCTATGAAGTTGTTAATTGGAGAAGCATTATCCAACTAAAATCAACTAAGATGAAAAAATCAGCCATTCTTACCAGTCGTCTACGAGATCCTTTTGTGGCATCTTCATCCTCTGTCTCTAAAATGACCTTAAGGGACTTGAATGCTGAAGGGAACGACAATGAAATGCCAATTATTTCAATTACTGTAAACAATTTGATAGAAAATTACAAATGAGAGAATACCGACTTACATGGGATGCCTGAAAATGATGAAAGATGGCATTTTAGAAGGCGTACTGCATCCTTGGCACCACGGTCATGCAAGTCAAGCGTCATTTCATCTTGTGCCTCGTCATTTCTGATAATGAACAAACAGAGGTAAATTACACTTATATGGACCGTTTGTGTAACCCTCCATCCAACCAAACAGATGATATGACAAAATGCACACACAATGTAAAGAAAAGGGAAATCACCTAGATTCAAAAATTTTTCTATTGGATTCTTCATCTGCTTCACGAGCCTTCTCACGAAAAAAATGTCCCTGCAATTTCCGTAGCATTTGTTATAAAAAATTTTAAATTGGCCGAGTAAGGGCATTCGACCATGTGGCATTCCATTTAGAACTCCTATTTTTTAGTCCAGATACATGACAGATATCTGAAAAATCTCCATGTAACTGAAAATAAGAGCCACAGGCCCACAATGAAGAGCAGTTCGCAATTAAATCAATTTGCAACATTGTTTAGTCGACAGATATTGAATGAAGTAGAACAAATAGAACACTAGTGCTTCTAGTCTCATCAAACCACTGTTACTCTAGTCAAGATGGCATTCTTACCTGATCTAGAAGTTTCCCTGCTTTAACACGATCGCCCTTAGAAAATGCATCAAGAGCCTGAGAAGCAAATGGTGTCCTTACTCTGTAATGTTCAAAGATAAAATAGATGGCATAAAAAAAGAAATTATAAAGTGGTGACCTACAGCTTTATAGTATTCCTTCATGGTGCCCCGATGCTCCTTCACAGCTTTCCGAAGAACTTGGTAGCTATCCTCATCCTCCATATCTACAATTGAGAGACAAACTCTAGTAAACAAAGGAAAATATGACTCGAAACCAATGTGACAGGAATAGACCTGTTTTTGTAGCAGTGAATGAAACTGCGAGGGCAAGACATCACTTCTCCTAACAAACTGATGCCTCAAGTTTCCCAAACATTTAACAACATATCAACTTTTCCACAGACCATTCTCTTTTGCCATGTGTAGACTTGGGGTACCCAAAGTTTTGAAAATTCCCTTCCCACCCTCTCCCATTTAAAAAAAAAAATCAGAAAATTTTTTATGCGCCCCCCCCCCCTCCTTGACCCCCTAAAAAGTTCCCCGTGGCCATCCTTCCAAAATTTTATATGCATCCTGTAACCCACAAAAAATTAGAGTGTGTTTCTAAATATTTTAAACCTCTCTACAAACTTGATTCAGGACACTGAAGAAATGAAGTTCCTAGAAAATAGAGTACATACCATCAGTATCTTTCCGCAAGTATGTCACAGTCTTCTTGTGTTCTAGGTCATCTATTATAGGTCCATCCACCACTTGGTCAAGTGCTGTATATCTCTTCACAGCCTTTGTTGTTCTTCTAAGAAACTCATCATGTCTCTCAGGAGCATTAAATAAAGCAACCAAAACTTCCTTCTGGAGACCATTTCTCTCTTCAACTTTTCCAGGTGGTTCTACTTCATTTATAGATGAAGCTCCATTTCCATTGCTGGATTAATGCAAATAAAGATTAAGCAAGAACTAGAAGAAAAAGTATAAATAGCTGCTTTTCCCCTGGAGCATGGGGTTGAGCGGAGTTAAATAGCAATAGAATTCCCACCTCGCGCCTTTTAAAATAGAAGTTATAATAGTAAGAGCATAATGGTATATCAACAGCTATTGCAAAAGGGATGTAAAGGAAACAATCAAACCTTCTGGGATGATTTACATAGTGCAGCTTTCCTTGATGTGAAGGTTCTTCAGCTTTTTTACCCTTGTCTGCAAACTGTAAGATGAACTCAAAAAAGCAAGAAAAAACATAATGTATGATAAACCACAATGACTTACTAGTCTTTTTTATCAGTAGATTACTAGTCTTAATAGCAAATGTACGCGCGCGTGCGCACGTGTTACATGAAGGCAAATATTTGAATTTAAGCAAGATAGTTAGTTAACATAAAGCAATGTAGCTTATTTCATAAAGAAAAATAAGGAACTATGGTTTTCAGGACAAACCATCTGTAACGCGATGACACTAGGGGTATACAGGGACCAACCAGAACCAGCAGCTTGTATATCAAACCAAAGATTATTGGTTGTCTTCAGTCAATGGTTCACCCAGAATGAAGCAAACAATATCTATAAATATATAATTTTAAATATATTGTATTCTTTTAGTTTTTTTTATGTGCACTAGATTTTTTTTAGTTATTTATTTTTACCCTTTAAATATTAGAGCCCCGATGGTCACCAAGGGTTATAATTTTTCTAGTATGATTCACTCTCCACCAGCTCTACGTCACAATCCCAAAGCCCACCTATCGTCATTGTAGCTGCCATTCTATTCACCGCTTCACCCTCTCTCACCACTTACGTCCACTCTCTCAAAGCTACTCTCTCTCAGCCCACACCTATTCGGTCATTCCCTCTTTCATTTCTGTTTGTTACTTAGTTTGATTGTTGTTTTGATATAAGATTGAATCTGTTTTGAATCTAGTTTCTAATTTCCCTGAGTTTTTATTTTTTTTTATTTTAATATTCATTTCTTCATTATGTTTCTCCTTTTTCATTTTAAAATTCATCTCTTCGTTATGTTTCTCCCACGCAACAAAACCAACCAAACTGGCAACACATTATCAATGTCGGAACAGCAGACTAGACCTACTCTCTTTGTGTGGTTCAGCCGGGTCCACTCTTTGAGAAACCATGAGGCAGGGTTATCAGTTTGGGGCCCCTCAGTTCACACCCTAGACAATGCTGAAAAACTTATTAAAAAAAAGAAGAGCCTCTCTTCTCAAAGATTCATGTTCAAAATATGGCAGTTACTCTCTTTACAAAAACCAAAAGCATTGCAAATGAACAGATGCCTCCAAAATTTGGGACTTTTCACTGATCCTCAAACAACAAAGGAGATAAACAGCCTCTGCAGCATAACCCAATCGACATCTCATCTAGCCAAATTATAACTCTATATATTCCAGCCAAGGTTATATATAGCTACTTGATGACAAGCCAAAGGTTTCACGGAAGATATTGCATTCAATGAAAACTTCCAGTTTACATTGAAAAGTCCTATTCACATGCACAATTCCATTAGACAAAGATATAATTGTTATCATCTGTTCTCTTCTTGTATATTCTCTATTCACATGGATAACTCCATTAGACATGAATAAAAAAGTCATCATCTCTTCCCATGTTGTCATCAATAGTATAGAGAGGAACCGGCCATTTACAATAAAATAATCAATGCAATGAGCAAATATGAAAAATTTCCAGCCTGTGAAAAGTAAATATTCACAATAATTTCCTTTCGCTTTAATCAAAATAGAATGCTAAATATTTAATCAAGCTGAAAATAATGTTCCTATGGCAAAATACTGAAAATGCAAAACCAATTTGATTCCAGACCATCTCATTTACGTGATGTCATATCAACTCCAATAAATACTTCATGCCTTTGACACGCATAAGCTTAGTTACATGGCAAAAAAAAAGGATTGCCAGTTTCTTAAAACTCGTAGTAACTAATTATAGCATTACATCAGTTTCTAACTGAAGAAGGAAGCAATATAATCTAAATGGCCACTGCTTTCTAAAATTACTGGTAATATACTAACCTTTTCAGTAGGTTCACTAACAAAATTGTTCCTTGTGCCTAAATTTGCTGCTGATAGTTCAAGTAATTTCTCCATGCACTGAACAGTTGGAGAGAAAAAGGAATTTGTAATTAGAGATGCCTTTTTTTTTTTTTAATCTTACATGTATCATAAGAATGTCGTGGATGAGAAAATGACATAGACAGCACTAAGGAAACTGCATTTTATTACTTGGAGAATCAATTTACCATCTAGATACTACAACAGTTAAATTGGATGTCTGTCAAGGGCATATAACTTATCTCTTTTATTTCAGAGAGACTTTATTAGAGCACCATTTCCATTTCTTGGAGTGAAAGCTCTTCGAATAGGGATACTTGTCCCATTATTTACCTTAAGCCCTCACTTCATTTTCATTAAACTACTAGTCTCTATATCTTATTCATGCCTGAGATCACATAAAGGCCACCTATTGCCTACGGGCACCGTCTGTTTAGTTTGCTAAGGATGTTAGGATAAATTTGTCACGGAAAGTCTGACACTTTGTGGCATGTACTTCTCAGTATTCAGACCCTTGGTTCATTGGGTTAACCATGAAGTGCTAGGATCTTCTCAGTTTAAATAGACTTATTCAGTAAAGTAACATAAACCGCCAACAATATTTCCTCTATTAACTTCTCATTGAAGAAATCAGCAGCACTTAATGTCAACAAACTGTATGAACATCTCCAAAAGCATGATAAAGTTCACTCTAGTAGCTTATTATTGAAATTTATCACAAGATAAAGGATTTTTTTAAAGTGAAAACAACATAAACAGTATATTATGCATACCTTTTGCATATCAGGTCCACAATAATCTGCATATTGAATAAGAAGCCTGATTAGTGGCCACAGACATAGTCTAAACAATTCTGTCAAATTAACATCAATAAAATTAGATGTAACAAATGGTTTACCAACAACTTCGCGGATCACATTCCTATCCACCTTGAACCCATCCCCAAGCATTCTGAAAAGAAAATCTTCCATGTCCCAATGCATTGGATCATCTACTGGAGAACCTGACTTAGCTTCAACTTCAGAAAGTTCAGACATCGGAATCACCGGTGAGTCTGGTTTGGATGGTTTGCTTATCCTATAAGACCCTTTTGATGATGATGTGGACCTGATATAGTCCTTACCAAGAATGCTTGAAACAGTACCTCCAGAAACTGGACGAATTTTTTGCTTTGGAGCTCTAGGATTTCCATTTTCTTGACCCAACTTCTCAGAAAAGTTACCACAGGATGACTCTGAAGATTCTTCCCCCTTTACCTCAAAATTAGATGCATTGGTAGTAGATGTAGAGCCACTTCCCTGCATGTCATACAGAACCTCAGCAGCCAAATCTGCATTTCGGCCTGCCTTGCAATAAGCAGAAGCTATTTCATCAAGAGAAAATGTAGAACTAAATGCGTCGAGCAAACCCTTCAGTGCTTTCTCCTCATCGTCATATTGTGGCACATTCGAGCCAGATGCTTCCATTCCAGGGAAGCTTCACAGCACAAAAGAGGTTCAGAAAGAGTTTAATCAACATTACAAAATTCAAATCCGGAAGGCAACTATATACATTATTTGAGGACTAGTGAACTTGCACCAGAACATAAACCACAGTTGAGAGGTTTGAAAAAGTATCTCTCACTAGAAAATTAACAAAAAGAAAAGGGTGCATCAATAACTTGATGCGCAGCTAACTGCCAAAAATCAACAGACAAAAGATGCTGATCCGTCATCTCAATTTGATATACAACTAGAATTTTTATCTTCCATGGGTGAGGAAAAAACAATTAGTACGCTGCGATGCATACATGCTTTCAAATTAAAACAAGAGCATAAAATAATAAAACGAAAGAATCTAATCAAAGGAAGGACGACGTCAATGTTAGAGGCACAACAAGTGTGTGGTGTCTCCAACAAGGACTTCTCGATGGTCTTCAACCAACTTCGACACGGAACATTTTTAAAAAAATAATTTTTTTAAAAAATAATAATAATAATAAGTGCAAATTATCAAAAAGAAAATATTAGAGTCGATAAGCAGAACAAAATGCATCAATATTACGCAAAAGCATGACAAAGTAATCATTCGGAGAAAAATTAAAAAGATTAAATGAAAGTTATCAAAATACAAACTATCACTCTTCGCGGCTCGGTTGTAGCGTTTATTTCAATTCAATAATTAAGCATTGAACCACTTAACCATAGCAGCAAACAATCAAATAATTCTGCAGAACAATTAAACGCAAAGACTAAAGAGCCAGAGAGAGAGATATCAATATATTTCCGCATATAAACAAATGAATAATTAAAGAAATCAAACTAAACAGAAACCAAATTAATTAAAAAGCCAAACCACCTCATTGAATCGGCACCACACAATCAGAACAAGAATGCAGCGCGAGCAAGACCAGTATTAAGATCAATGCAAGAGTGATTCAATCAACGTATCAATTTTCACTAGTATCCCAATCGAATCAAATTCCGAAGCAAGAACAAACACGACTGCGTTTGGTAGCACAAAAAATGCATTCCGCTCGGAGGTTCCTCGTGAATTTTAAAACTCATTGCTCTTACTAGTAGCAATTAGAAACGTCATCAGTTTCTCAATCTTTGAGCATTAAGAAGATAAATCGAAATTCAAGCTCACAGACAGAACTCAGTCCAAAGAGAGAAGAGAGTTTGAGGCACTTACAGTGAGAGACGAAATGAGGGTCTTTGATGAAATGTATGAGACCGAGTCTGCGATATTTAAGGACGAAAAAAAGCAATGAATGAAAATAAAAAACTAAAAGTAAAAATAATACGACAATACAGTAAAAATAAAATAAAGCGGGAGGGAGATGCTTTTGGCGCCTCTGAGCACTGAGCCGCATGGCCAGATCTTGATGCCTTCCTCTACCTCGTAGCCAATATCGGTCTCCTCCACGCGACTTCTTCATTAAGTTTGCCAATGCTATTTTCGTTATTAATGAAAATTCCAAGGTTATAAGTCCAATAGGATACTGCTTTGGGAAGTTTCATTCCATGTCCGATCTCTTCTGGCTTCATCCAACGGTTGAAACTTGAAAGTATGGATGGATTTGTGATCTTTGCCTATTGAATATAATTAGAACTATTGAATATAAATTTGACTCACGAAACACTGATAATGACAATAATAATAATAATTAGGACTAAATATTAATGCTATGAGAAATAGTATTTATAGTTATAGAGTGCGTAAGTGTTGTTCAATTCTTTTAAAAAATTAAATAAATACAGGATTTATATAAAAATAATAATAATAGATTATATTTTTTTAAAAAATAATTGTGTGATAATTACATATTTCACAACTGTACTTAGCATTATTATGATACCAAATAGGCAGAATAATATTCTAAACTAGTGAACGGTCAAGCCTCATAAGAAAATTATGAATCATTGAAAGCACGTGACAACTGACTAGTTGTTATCGTGGAATCTGTTCATTTTGAAACAGCCGACGTCTCGGTCCTCGTCGTGTACTCAATATTGGGCTTTGGCCCAGCAAGCTAGGGTTTGGACAAACCCCGTTAAGTTTTATCTCGTTGTGGGATTTGATTTGCTATCATTTGGGCCTCCATAAAGTAAAGTAAATATATGCTGGGGCTTCTTTTTTTTTTTCTTTAAAAGAAGAAGTGGCAGTAGTGACCGTACTGTCCTCTTCTATTAAAAAAAAATCCAGATATTTTGATTTTGTTTTAGATTGACGACGAAAAATGCAAGTCTCCGTAAGATAATTTTAGATAAAAATTAAAAATTAAAAAATTATTATTAAAAAATTATTTTTTAATATTATTATTATTTTTAATTTAAAAAAATTAAATTATTTATTATATTTTATAATAAAATTTTAAAAAATTATAATAATAAAATAATTTAAAATTAGATAATTTCTCCATCCAAACGGATCTGTCATTATCATCATATAATTAAAAACTTATTTACAAGAGGATATGAGGGTTCGACCCCAATAAAATAATTAATTCTAGAAGATTATCATGATGTTCAGGAAAACACAAAACAAGTGAGTAGCAAAGTGATCGACCTCAGACCATGCTTACCGTGCATGTGCACCTGATTCTCGTACGTAACAAAATGCATGCGATTTCGACCTTCCACAATCAACTCCAGCCTTTGCGCCACTTTCCTCCAAACCAAACCATCCATGCATGTAGGTACGTAGTCGACATATAAATATGTAGTAGTCCCCAAGAGGGGAGTGAAGCATTGAATATATTATATAGCCCAACAACATGGCAGTAGCAAAATGTGCTTACGTAGCCTACTTATTTTTTCTTAGCTTGGGATTTTGTGGTGCTTATAGATTCCCCCCTCCCAAGCCCGATCAAGAAGCTGATCATAAACAAGAAGGCCATGGCATCCAAGGAGGAATGTGGTCATGGGGAAAAGGCGGCGGCGATGGTGGCGCCGTTGGAGGAGTTGGCAGCGCTAGTGTCAAATCAGGTCTTGGATTTGGCGTTGCTGGTGGGAATATTGCTGGTTCCGTCGTTGATCCTGGTACCGCTCAAGGTTCTGGGGTTGGTGTAGGAGGTGGGGCCAGTGGTTCTGGAGGTGGTTTCGGTTCTGGTGGCGGCTCCGGCTCCGGCTCCGGTTCTGGCCAAGGGAGTGGAGGCGGTTTCGGCACTGGGAACGACTGTGGTGGAGGTAGTTGCGGTTATGGCTGGGGCAGTGGTTCTGGTTCTAGTGGCGGCTCCGGCTCCAGCCAAGGGAGTGGAGGCGGTTCCGGCACTGGGAATGGCTGTGGTGGACGAGGTTCTGGAGGTGGTTCTGGTTATGGCTGGGGTAGTGGTTCTGGTTCTAGTGGCGGCTCCGGCTCCGGTCAAGGGAGTGGAGGCGGTTCCGGCACTGGGAACGGCTGTGGTGGACGAGATTCTGGAGGTGGTTCCGGTTATGGCTGGGGCAGTGGTTCTGGTTCTGGTGGCGGCTCTGGCTCCGGCTCTGGCCAAGGAAGTGGAGGTGGTTATGGCGGTGGCCCAGTTGGTTGGATCCCATCGTTCGAAATTCCTGGTTTTAGTATCGGTGGTGGTTTTAATGGATGGGGTACTGGTCTCCAGTGCACACCGGTTAATTGTCTCGGGGATGGATGCGGTTCAATGAGATTGTACTTCGATTATGGCAACCACAAGGACAGCAAGGAAGGCGACGGCCATCATGATCATGATCAGGACCATAATGGCGTAAAGAGGTCCACAGATGAAAGCCATGGCGAGGATATTGTAGAGCACGAGGTCGATCATAGTGACCAAAAGCAGATGAGAGACGCCATGGCCCCAAAGTCAGGCTAGGTGGACCTGGGGCCAGTCCGCTGATCAGCTGCAGGCCGGTACTTCAATAAAACACGTGCTGTATACATACCTTAATAAAACTTTCAGACTCTGTTCTAATGGCACCCAATATTTGATATTGTGTCTGGAATATACCATGATTAAGAAGTATATAATCAAGGATCAGAAGTATACCTTTAGATGTGAAAAAAATATATGAGAAATTACAAAAGGATATCAGCTTCATTTTTACGCATTATTTATATAAACAGGCCATATTAACACACACTAACATTGCTGAAACTTGCGTTTCTAGAAAACAACATACAGAAAGGCTTTTACGATTTTGAAGTGTCACTACGCGAAGTGATAATTTGTTTGAAATGGTCCTCCATTTCTTCATCAAACACGAACCCACTAACACATGATTTCCAGAGTATTCAGTGATTATTACACCGAAGCTTGATAATGTCACCACGCATGACCAGCTTGCATAATCTCAAGATCTTTGCTCGCTCTCAGCGACGGCGGCATCTGCCCAATTCGCTGCACTTCCTGTGCGTGGAATGCTAGGAAGCCGTGTGTAAAGGTCCACCTGAAAGATAACTCCACAGATGTGTCCATTGTCGTCTTCACGAACAATTGCTCTAACCCTGTGAAGTGGATGATCAAAGCTCAAAAGCCCACTTCCATTCATGAAAATGCATCCTGCATGTCATAGCTCATCACGAAAGCCTATTTTTCAGCATATAAAACTCGCTCGTTGTGCAGCCTAGCTAGATGGAGAAGGGGGAAAAGTGAGCTGAACTAACCAGGAGGAAAAGGTACACAAGATTTTCCACAGGCTTCTCTCATAAGGTTGGGATCATTAGAGCAGACCAAGGACCCATCACTGCCCATTCCCCATTCAAGTTCTACGTGTCCTTCACGGTCCTAACAATGGGAGCAATAATTGTTCTGAAGGAAAAAAAAAATGATAGAAATATTTTTCCTTTCACGAGCTAGCATTTTTTATTTTACGAGTTTTGCAACGAATCTTCACATCATATATTCTACGTCTATAGCTTTTTCATAAGGTAGTGGGTGTTTTTCATATTGTGTAGAGGTGTTTTTGTGGAGTGTGAGATGGTGAATAGTGGAAGAATTTTTCTTTTTCTTTTATCACAAAATTTGATTTTGTATGAGAAAAAAATTCCAAAATCAACGGTGCAAGTGAATTCCAGAAACCAACGTAAAGCAGGTTAGCTTGAGCTCACCCTGGCTAAAAAAAGTCTTCCAGATGTAGCATCAAAGATAATGAATGCGAATTTTCCTTCGAGATCTTTAATGATTTGATCAGGTGGATAGGGTGCTCGATCTCTCAAAACCTTATAGGCTTCAACTACAATCATGGCTTCTGTAGCTTGTCTTGAAAGGCCATAGTGTCGTCTAAGTTCAGGAGTATTCCTTAGAATCCCATTGAAAATGCAGAAGATATCGTCTTTTACTACGTTAGACCTATCATCATGCAAATGAGGGACAGTTTAGTGCACCATGCACTTCATTTCATAATTTCATATATGCTTTCTTTTAGGTTATAAAATTTCAGGGCTTTTTGGTAGCTCTAGCAAAACTTCAATCTTGACTTCAGCACACGGAATTCACTTAGAAGCAAGAAAATCACTCCATATCGTTCAGCTAATAAGAATCGTACATGAAGAAGTTGGCTTTACTTGTGAGCCCCTGTACTTACTTTCCTATATGAACTGTGGAACTTCTACTTCTAAATATATGCAAAGGAGTAGTACCATATTATATATATTCTATGTAAATTTAGCATATTGAACAAGATTGAGAAATTTTTGTGATTTACTGGCCAATTGTGAAGGACATAGAAACGTTCTAGCTAATAAATCAATGCCCTTTTTGTTTGTGTAGGAAGAACATAACCAATGTACCCTTATTTTGTAGATATGGTACATCTTTGACTGAGAACGATATTTATAATCCAACTTTAGGAACTGGGGTTTAGGGTCTTTATAAGGCACAGAATTTTATAAGATTACAGGGTTTAAGGGCTTTGTGATGTATTTAAGGGGGGGCAATTTGTAGACATGTTGGGACTTCAAACAAAAAAAAATGAAGGCGAATTCACTTGGTTTTTGGTGCAATTCGACCGTATCGGACTTGGCCTGGGGAAACCACACAAAACTATAGAGAGTAGAAAAAAGATCATTTAACAAGTAACTAATACCTGGGCTGCAATGGACTTTCATTTTCATGCGACATGGCCATAAAATTCCCATTTGGAAGGTTGTACACCATAGACTCCGGCCACAATGACCGGATAATCTCTGCTATTTCCTGCCTAGATTTCATATTTTCTAACCCCATCGAAGGAAGCTTCAGCTCCTCCGGTGGTTTTCCTATTGCTTTCTCAAACACAGCCAACATTTTCAAGCAATACTTCCAAGAATTCCCAGCTCGCTGAATTTGGTGCACCGAATGTCGTTGAGCTTTCCGGATGCTTATGCTTGCAAGCTAGAGTGCTGTCATGTTGGGAGTATGCATGTGGCAGCTACGGTTGTTCGGATGATACGTGTAATGTGCATGGTTGGCTTGGCATGCAGGCATAATGCCAATTAGAGTTTTTTGGTTTATGCTTCAGGTGTTGGTTTAAGACAAATTCATCGAAGATAATATATAGAGACGAACTCAAATAACGCTTATCGAGAAAAAATGAAAAAAAAAAGAGCAAAATAATTTAAGTATATATTTATCGAAATCAGCAATAATTTTTACCGAATTCAGTCATTATATAATGATTATTATTATATAAACACTTGTTTTTTGGATGCGACAATTTTGTTTTGTTCATGCAAGTTGCTAGCTAGATCTTTGTCTTCACGATCTTAATATTCTTCCCTCTTTTGTTGTTGTCCCTAAAAGTTAATGTTGAGAAGAATTAGCACTGGCTTTATAACTGAAGCAACAAATTGGTACCATAGTCACGTTTTTTCTTAGTATAGTTGGTCTTATCCAATGGATTTGGTGGGTCTGGAAATTATAATTTTGCCTGATTTTCCATTATTCCTTTCTAATTAGTAATTACCATAATGCATGGCATAGGGACTTCAGGCATATCCTCCTCTTTCCCCCTCAAAATTATTTACATCAGCCATAAATTTCGTTTCAAAAATGCTATTGGCATTTGGCGGGCAAGCAACAAGTTATCTGCGTCTGAGTTAGGGCTAAAAAAAAAAAAAAAAAAACTGGTTCGGTCCAGTACATGTTCCAATTTTACAAAACCGGTTTTGGTTTGCTTTTTATAATACCGGACCAAGCGTACCGAACCGGTTCATACATATTTTTATTTTATTTTTATATTATATATAATATATTTTTTAATATTATATTATATATTATATGCTAAATTACTAATTAATATAACATCAAATTTTAAGATTTTATTATTCATGTCTAATAATCTAATAACATAAAATATATAACATTTGATATAACATTAAATTAATTTTATAAATCTTAATATAAGTTATATTTGATATAACATATAAATTTTAATTTTAGAACATAAAATATTAAAATTAATATAACATAACATTTTAATCTTAAACATGAACATTAATATTAAGTTATTAATATAGACATATTTTTTATATATATGTATACATATTAAAGACAAATACATTTTATGGCACAATGAATTATAATATATATTCTTTTTTATATACATTTCTACACAATGGAATTTTGATTATACGTACTCATAAAAAGTGTATAGTCTAACTTATATAGACTATAGTTAAAGGAAAATGTTATGGGTCTTGACAATGTGTCTTGACTGTTTTTTTTAATATAATGATTAAAAAAATATTTTTTTTAATAATGTTGTGAATTTTTTTTTAAATGTTCAAAGATATTAAAAAAATACATGAAAAAAAGAAAAAGAAATGGAATAATCTTCTCGGCACACATTGTTGGGACAATGTGTCGGTGGTTGCAGTACTACTCATAGTTAAATTCAATATTATACAAATATATTTCTCTACTCAGGTTTTCATTATTAAAATTACAACAGAGAAATCGATAAAATCGAACCTAACAAGACCGAAACCAGTAGTTCTGATTTAGGTGATGAATTGATCCGATATCGGTTCTTCAATTCTCAAAACCGGACCAAACCGGACCTGCTACACCCCTAACCTGAGCCTGGAGGTGACATCAATTTTATTACAAACAAGGGAGTCTCCTTCAACCAGAAAATTTGATGGCTGCAACAGTTGCTTATTATGAAATTGTATCCAGTGGCATTGCCCCCCAACAGTAACTGGTCCACCCTCGACTGAAACTAGGCTAGGTAATGGACAAGAGTTGAAGGGATTGTCAGAAAATCCATAATTGAAGAAAGATGATAACTTCAAGTCTTCACATACAATTGAGATTAAGAATCAGTTACATACAAGAGCAACTAGTAAAAAGATGAAAACTTCACATACCATTGAGATTTAGAATCCGTTACATACAAGAGCAACTAGTAAATTAAGTTTTTCATCTTGCAAGGATGGGAACACCACAGGCAGCAGGAGCATGCTCCTCCGTTTTGTAGACAAGGTTCCCCCTTACAAAAGTTGCCAGCGTTCTTCCAGATAGTTTTGATCCCATGTAGGCAGAGATACTCTATGGATGAAGTTCACAGCAGTAAGTACTATATTAGAAGAGAATCTGAGTATGCATAATAGAATTGATAGTAGACAAATAACAAAGACATACAGGATGCTTAAGGTATACAGTATAGCCATCATTGAGGTCAAACTCCACTTCTGGTTCCCATATGGCAATATCTGCATGGTTTCCCACAGCAATTGCACCCTAGATGATAGAATCAAAATTCACACATAATGATTGGGCAAGAAATTGTTCGGAAATAATATAAAATTATCTAATCTGCATGTACTGGACTGATTCCAGCAAGCCACTGTTTTGAGCTTGTTAATAATGTCACTTAAAGAAAAGTTAAGACGGTATATAAAGGTCAAATTTGATGACTTCTCCAAGGTTGCTCTTTTTTATCATTTATGTGCATGGTAATGGCTACTAGGGGTGTAAACGGGCCGGTCCGGTCCGGTTCGGTCCGGTCCGGCCATGGACTGAATTTTTTTGGTCCATGGTCAGACCGGACCGAACTCCTATAGGGACCGGACCGGACTGGACCGGTAGTCATCGGTCCGGTCCGGTCCGGTCCATTTGGTCTGACCTCTTTTTTTTTTTCATATCAATTAATAAAAAAAATTTATTTACAATACTAAATTAAACTAAGTGACTTATTAATATGGATTATGTAACAAACTCAATAAAAAAATATTTTATATAGTCAATAATAATAAATTAAATGAAAATTACATTATTGATGATATTAATTATTACTTTATTACTAACTTAAAGTATGTTAATGCATAATGAGCCATATACAACTTTTAACATTTTGTATATGAAGCAATAAGCATAAATAATTTAATTATCCATACATATTACATCCATAATTGAGAAAAATATATACTTAACATACTATTATAAATAAGCATAAAATATTTAATTATACATACTATTATAAATTTATAAATTATACATATATTATAATTTATACTATAACTCTTAATACTTAATAGTATTAATAATACATTAAAGAATATATTAATATATTGATACTAAATATATATAGTTATAGACTTATAGTGATTAGTTATTATGAATCATGATTAGTATAACTATATAATAGTATTAATATAAAGTATTAGACTATTAGTAATATAGTATAGCTATATATTAGTAATATTAGTATAAGTATAACTGTATAACTATAGTCTATACTTAATTATAATATGATATAATTATATATTAGTTAGTGATAGGATTAGATTAGATGAAAATTATATAATTAATTATATATATAAATTTTTTTTTTTTTTTTAGGTTCGGTCCGGTCCGGTCCGAAAAACACATGGACCATGGACCGGACCGAATTCATTCGATCCTATAAAATTTGGACCGTGGACCGGACCGAATGAACTCGGTCTGGTCTGGTCTCGGTCCGGTCGGTCCGTTTACAGCCCTAATGGCTACGAACAAAGCAAAATACTTAATTTATTCCTAAATGTTTAAATCAAAATGATGAATATGAAAGAAGTCGCAATATCACCTTTAGTTCTAGTCCGGCAAATTTGGCGGGCCTCTCACTCCACCATAGAGCCAACTGTTCCAAAGTTACCCCATATTTCTGCCCATATGACCACGTCACAGGAAGAATGAACTGCAGATACTCACAAAAGGATGGCAGTTACTTCTTAGAACCAAGGACCGAAAGACTGTCAAACTAATTGAACCAAGAAATTGGAGCATACTTTCCTTATTACATTACTCTGCATATTCGAAATTACGAGTTTAATGTATATTTCAATGTCCCTTAAAGTACATTTCAATATTCCCCCATGGAGCATGCCTAATTATGGGCAACAAATTGTCCAATGGCCATAATATAATCCTCCACTTCTGGCATCGAATGGGATTAGAAATGACAACTTCGCCTTTGAGTTGGATGATAGAGTATCTAAAGGACAATGTATAGATTTGGCTCTCATAATGCTTACATATTATGATACACCTAGGCCTCTACATATATATATCCAAGCAGTTAGTTCTCATGTCTCTGTTATTTTGTTATTCTTCTTAATTTCCTCCAAGATAAAGACAAATATTATGCATACTAATAAAATATATATATACATATATATATCTACCATATAGACAAGCTTCCTCAGCTGTGGCCTGTGTGTAGTAACTTTTCCCTGTTAAAACTTAAAACCATGCAAGCACACAGAACAGGACAATGAGGTCCCCATGCTCACTAACATGTAACCTCCCTCATCCAAAGATGTAGCTATGTACAGTGCTCAATCAATTGCATGAAAAGCTTGCTGCAACTTCTAAGATGAGTCCCTCAAAGTAGCATCCCATATAAACAATTGCAAGCTATGGTATTCTTCAGTCAAGTTCCATGGTATCCATAGGTTTTGACAAGTTATCTATCTATACTAAATGTAAACACACCAACCTGCAAAGATGATATGCCACCCCAGGCCTTCAAAAAGTTGCCATCATCAAGCAGCTTGAGTTCGGGCAGTGTCGGAGAATGATCAGAACTTAACACATCAATATGTCCTTCCTGAAAATACGTTAAAACCATGTAGAATCATATGTGGTGTATAGTAAAAATATGGCATTTAAGTCATATGGAATAGAAAATACCAACAAAGCTTCCCATAGTTTTTCTTTATTGGCTGAATCACGAATGGGTGGAGAACACTTAAAACGAGTATCCCCATCCTGAATCTCTTCTGCTGAGAAAGCCAAATAATGGGGGCATGTCTCAACAGTTATGCTGTCACCACCACCTTTTGCTTCCTGTAACAAAATGTAGAAATGAGACTAACATTCCCAGTCAAACAAAAAAAGCATTTACAAGTATTGCTTTCCATGAGAGAAGTAAAGTTTGAAAGGATTAACAGAGGCAAATGGCTCTAAGAAAATTCATGTAGCCATTCTCAGTTGGCTGAAATTGAAGATCCACTGAAGGAAGTTGATATGAGGAAGAGAACAACAGTAAAAAAGGCTTCAAACTAAAAGAAGAACAGATAATTCTGATTATTGATCTTGTCATGGGGGCAAGTCTATGCCAAAGTAGATGTGAATAAAGGTCAATAAGAATTTGGCACCTTCAGTAATATTTATGCCCCACTGGAGCTATGTGCATGATACCTTAATAAGATCTAAGGAAGAACTCGAATCAGACAAGTGAACGATGTGAAGATGAGCTCCTTCTGCGGGGCCACCATTCCTTGTGTCCTTTGTGACAGTTACAAGCTCCTTAATAGCTGCCTCCTCCCTGATTCGGAATAATGAACGATATCACAAATAATGTAAAATGACATTGATAGAGATCGCTCCAACTAAAGATGATTATCCTGAAATGCTAAAGGTACCTCCTTTTGATAATTACTGGAGAGAGAAGTAATGACTACTTTTCTCAGTTTCAAGGGGCATGAAAATTCAGAAAGTGGTTATCTGGTGCCAAAAAAGGTGGTCAAAACTAGAGATCCTATGTGTTTATGGCTTTTATTTGTGAAACATTGTGGCTAATACATCAGGTATTGGAATGTTTTAACATTACTCATGATACAAAAACATAATGAGTTGATACATGATTTGTATGCCAAGTTGAAGCAGAATGCATGTACACTATGTCCCAGTGCAAGCCAGAATGGACGATTGACAGAACCAATATGTATAACCACCAGAAGTAAATTAATTTCATAAAAACTTTTGTCTGGAGGATAAGAACATAGCAAGCAATAGCTCAATAGATTGATTACTTGTTCACAAAGTCACATGCAATATCTTACCATGAAGGTGGCCTAGTCTTAAGATAAGTTGAGTACAAACGAGGATCATCACTACCCTCTTTAATACCCAAGTGGCTTTCAGAATCTTGTTGAAGCTCTGCATGTACAAGTAATGGTCTTCTGTATTTTGCCAGTACAGACAGTCCCTCCTGAGGAATGAAGAATTGTAAATCTGATGCAAGTATGCTAAAATAATGAGTATACATGCAAGCTTATATTATAGCCATAAAGGCAACCTACACAATTATTCCTGTATCATGACCGAATATTGTATAATTGGATGAAAAGAACAGTTGGACCATTGTATGAACATTTGGATTGAGTATCAGGAGACAAACCTTAATATGACTGATGTTTGTCATGGGAAAATCATTGATCCCTGAAGGACACATGAAGGACTACAAAGAAACACAGAGAACTTCATCAGATGATCTCTAATAGAATACTTATTCAGAAACGGAAATTCTTGAGTCAAGATGATCTAAATAATACATGCATACTTTATGTTGTTGTATTTTCATCGCATAATAAGCCTTCTTCATGCATATTTTATCAATAAAAATCCAAAGATGATGATGAATAAAAAACCTACATGATGTGATATTTACAAAATGTTCCAATTTTACCCTGTAGAACCAGTTTTAGCAAGTTAGCTAAGTAGAATACGCCAATCTGAGCTTGAGACCTGCGTGTTTTAGCCCAGATTAGTTCAGTTCTTTTGAGTTATATTACTGTGATGGGGTCGAATAGAAATGTTTGTATTGAACAAAAATGTTTCGATTTTAAGAAGTTGAGTGCAAGGTGGTGGAGAATTACTGAGAGTAGTAGTCGAATGGTTAACCATATTTCTATTGATCAAGATTCGCTGGGATGGTTGGCTGGCATGGTAGAGGAAGGTGTGGAGCATGAGGGCCATGCGGTTTTCAATAGCTCACGTAGAAAGGGTGCGCATGTCCTGGTTATGCAGAGGAAACGGAATGCCAAGGGGAACTTTTTCTCCTTATCTGAGTTTGGCCAAGAGAAAAGGCGTGGATTACTGGTGATTCCGGAAGGGAAGGAAGGGTCTGGTTGGAGGAGCTTTGGTGAGCTGCTGAAGGATATTATTGAAACATCCTCTGTTTTGGGAAGGAATTATAGAGGAAACCATCCATGGAAGCCACAACCTCCATTGCAGAGTCTTCAAGCTCCATACTCGTACAAGGAGGTTCTTGAACAAGCTGCAAAAGCTGCCAAACCAGCAGGCACCATGGCCCAGTTGGAGAAGGTGCGGTTATGGGAGGAGGTAAGGGAGGGGCAGTGGTATGTCGGGGACAGCTATGGAGAACTTGCAAAGGGCATTGACAGATATGGAGAAGCAAGTGGGAGCCTTAGTGATTAATATGGATTTAATCAAATGGTGCGTTGAGATGGCACAGCTGCGGGAGAAGAATATTGCACTTGGGTCGGCTGAAGTCTTCGGGCTGAATGGAAAGGCTAAGGGTATTCATGGGCCGGCTCTGGAACTCGGGCCTAAAGGGAAGATTATTTCCCATGGGCCGACAGTCGATCTCGGGCAGCCCAGGAAGCCTGCGGCCCTGGGCCCAAACCCGATACCCAAACCCATCACCCCCAGCTTCCGTGAACCAGCGACGAAGGTGTGGAGACCTTCGAATACCCACCCGTCAGCGTCGGCGGTGGCGGTGGGTCAGGGGTCGAAGTCATCGACGACGTCGACGTCGGAGGTGGTGGTATTTCCTCCGGTGAGCTTACGAGGGTCGGAGTTGGTGTCGGTGGGCTCCAGTGATGCCGAGATGACACTGCTTAGTGTCGAGAAGTCGCCGGTAATTGCAGTATTACAGAGAAAGTTAGCTCCTCATGAGTCGACGATTCATATGTTGGAGATTCCGACGAGTTTTGATGAACCTGTCGGAGCTATCTACGAGGTGTTGGGTCACGGGGGGGTCCTACCTGGGCCGCCACCCATTGAGGTGGCACAGACGAGATCGCCGGTGGGTTCTGGCTCCGGTAACAATACACCAAGGGTGAGATCCTTACCGGTGGTGGATCCAGAGAAATTTCTAGAGTTTGCTGACTCGGTGGGCAGTGAGGGGGCAGTGCTGGTGCAAGCTGGGTTGCCCTCTGGTCCATTGGTGACAAAGGAGCCTGGCCTAGGGGGGGAGGTCCTTAATGGAGATGTGGTGGCACTGCCGGGGACACCCCTTTCTGTTGTTCACCTAGAGGCAAAAGAATTGGACCATTTAGGTGTTTCTGGAATGGAGATGGTAGTAGAACCGGGTTCCTTGGTGCTATTTACTCCGACCAAGGAGGGGGAGAATGATCCTACTCCTATCTACTCCTTTCATCCCAATGTGTCAGATTGGGTCATCCAGAGAGCGAAGGACATTAAGCACTTGGTAGGTATTTCTTATGGGGATTTCGAAACTGAGTTTATGGCCCTTTTGACAGCTGTAGAGACGATGAATGTGCAATCCTTGTCCGACCAAGACTTGGCGTTGGCCAAAAAAAGGGAAAGAGAACTTCGAAGGTTAGATTGGGCAATGATTGAGGATCGAGGTGAGAAGAGCACTACTCGGGACCGCAGTAAGGGAAGGGGTAAAATGGTGATCCAATGAAGCCAAAATTAATATCTTGGAATGTGAGGGGGCTAAATGATATTAATAAGCGGCTACAAGTTAGAAACTTACTTCGCCAATGAAAAAGGGACATCATATGCTTACAAGAGACAAAGTTGGAAGTGATTACAAGACAAGTAGTTCGCAGTCTATGGAGAGGGCAACATGTTGGGTGGTCTTATCTACCGTCTATAGGAGCTTCTGGGGGAGTTCTTATTATGTTCGATACAAGGGTGGTGGAAAGGGTTGAGGAGTGCATGGGTGATTTATTGGTTGCTTGTTCTTTTGTTAATATAGAAGATGGTTTCAAATGGGCTTTCATAGGTGTTTATGGTCCGAATATTGACTCAGAAAGAAGATTTTTGTGGGAAGAACTGGCTGGTATTATTAGTATGTGGGAGCTACCAAGTTGCATTGGGGGGGATTTTAATATATCTCGCTTTCCGAGCGAAAGGTCGGGATCTCTTTCTATCACTGCTGCGATGAGAGATTTCTCTGAGTTCATTTCAGAACAGGAACTCTTGGACATTCCACTATCAGGAGGTACATTTACCTGGTCAAATAATCGAGATTGTCCTTCTTGGTCGAAGATCGATAGATTTTTGCTTACCCCCGATTGGGAGTCTCAATTCCCGGAGGTAGTTCAAAGAAGATTACCCCGTTTATGCTCCGACCACTTCCCGATCTTGTTAGATTGCGGAGGCATCCAAGGGGGTAGAAGGCATTTCAAATTTGAGAATATGTGGCTCAAATCTGAGGGCTTTGTAGACAGGGTTGGTCAGTGGTGGTCCTCCTACAGTTTCCAAGGCACTCCTAGTTTCATTTTGGCTAATAAGTTGAAAGCGTTGAAGCAAGACTTGAAGCAATGGAATGAACAAGTTTTTGACAATGTGTCTCAACAGAAGCGGTCCCTGACGGAGGAATTACAAGATCTGGAAGGTGAGGAGGAGATCAGAACCCTTTCTGAATCTGACCAAAGCCGCAAGAGACAGGTAGTGGCTGATCTAGAAAGGGTTACTTTGATGGAGGAGATTTCTTGGAGACAGAAATCAAGGGTACTCTGGCTTAGGGAGGGAGACAAATGTACGAAATTCTTCCATAGGATGGCTAATTCTCATAGAAGGCACAATACTATTGATACGATGATGGTGGATGGGGTAGCTTCTTCGGATCAGACGGTTATAAAAAACCACATTGAACATTACTACCATCAACTATTATCAGAAGAACATAATTGGAGACCGAGAGTAGATGGTTTGTCCTTTTCCAATTTAGACCAACAGAGTGCAAGGGGGTTAGAAAGGCCATTCACAGAAGAGGAAGTGGGCAATGTGATTAGAGGTATGGCCAGTGACAAGGCTCCCGGACCGGATGGTTTTACTTTGGGGTTCTTTCAAGTTTGCTGGGGAGTGATCAAGGAAGATATTATGCAAGTTTTTCAGGAATTTCATACTAATGCTTGCTTTGAAAAGAGTCTCAATGCCACTTTCTTAACCCTCATTCCTAAAAAGGTGGGATCTTGGGGTGTGAGAGACTATCGCCCCATTAGTCTAGTGAATGGGATGTACAAGATCCTATCCAAAGTGTTAGCGAATAGACTAAGCTCAGTGGTGGAAAAATTAATTTCGAAGCCACAGAATGCGTTTGTTAAAGGCAGACAAATTCTTGACTCAGTTCTCATCGCTAATGAAGTCTTGGATGGCCGTTTGAAGTCTAGAGAACCTGGCCTACTTTGCAAGTTAGACATGGAGAAAGCGTATGACCATGTCAACTGGAAATTTCTCCTCTACTTACTTGGGAGATGCGGGTTTGGGGGAAAGTGGCAGAAATGGATAGAATTTTGTATCTCTTCAGCTCGTTTCTCGATCTTGGTAAATGGTTCACCGGTTGGTTTCTTCAATTCCTCATGTGGCTTGAGATAGGGAGATCCGCTTTCACCTCTACTCTTCTTATTTGTTATGGAAACTCTCAACAAGATGATTGAGGGTCTGGTGGTGGGTGGATTACTCCATGGATTTTCGGTGGGGAATGGGGATTCCCATATTTCTCATTTATTATTTGCTGATGACACGCTTATTTTTTGTGAGCCACACTTTAGACAAGTACAGGACTTGAGGGCACTACTCCTTTGCTTTACGGTTGTATCGGGTTTGAGAATCAATCTTGCAAAGTCGGAATTAGTGCCTGTGGGGGCTGTCCCCGATGTGGAGCTTTTGGCTACTACTCTAGGATGCAAGATATCTTCGCTGCCTATGAAGTATCTTGGCTTACCGTTGGGTGCTCCTTTTAAATCTGAAAGGATTTGGGATGAGGTAGTAGAAAGGGTGGAGTCCAGATTGGCTGCGTGGAAGAGGCTATACTTGTCGAAAGGTGGTAGGTTGACTTTGATTAAAAGCACTCTGTCTAACCTTCCCACCTATTTTTTGTCTCTGTTTCCAATTCCGATAAAGGTGGCTAATCGCATTGAGAAGTTACAAAGGGATTTCTTATGGAGTGGATTGGGGGAAGAGTTTAAATTCCATTTGGTTAATTGGTCAACTATCTGTACTCCAATTTCTGGGGGAGGTTTGGGGTTTCGACATTTGATGAAATTCAACCAAGCTCTGTTGGGTAAGTGGTTGTGGAGATACCAAAATGAAAGGGAGGCTTTATGGAAATCTGTCATAGATGCTCAGTTTGGGGAAGATTGGAGAGGATGGTGCTCAAATGAGGTACGAGGCACTCATGGTGTGGGACTGTGGAAAAATATTAGGAGCCTTTGGGGATCCTTTCGGGGTCATGAACATATTGTCGTAGGCAATGGGTCGAGAGTTCGGTTCTGGTTTGATATATGGTGTAGCACCCTAAGCCTACGAGATACCTTCCCTGTCATTTTTGCGCTTGCTAGAGTAAAGGAGGCATCAATTGCTGAGCTCTTGGACTTTTCTAATGGTACCTTTCAGTGAAATATTGAGTTCATTAGGGCAGCTCATGATTGGGAGTTGGAGTCTATTACGGAATTTTTTGCGATGTTATACTCCACAAGTATTCCTGGGGGATCTGGTGATAAGATGTATTGGAGTCATTCTAAGAAAGGTATCTTCTCTGTCAGTTCCTTTTACCATAAATTATCGAACTCCAGAATGTCTACATTTCCGTGGAAGAGTATATGGAAGACAAAAGCTCCTTCAAAAGCAGCTTTCTTTGTATGGACAGCAGCTTTGGGCAAGATTCTTACCACAGATAACCTGAGGAAACGACGGGTGACTGTCCTGGATTGGTGTTACATGTGTAAGAAGGACGGGGAGACGGTTGACCACCTGCTTTTACACTGCGAGGTGGCTAAGGCTATATGGGATGACTTATTCTCAAGAGTCGGTTTGTCTTGGGTTATGTCTGGTAAACTGGTGGATTTCCTCGCGAGCTGGAGAGGACTATATGGAGATGCTCAGGTAGCAGCGATTTGGAGATTGGTACCAATATGCTTGTGTTGGTGTATTTGGAGTGAAAGAAATGCTAGATGTTTTGATAATCAAGAGAGAACTTTGGAGGAGATTAAAGTTTTCTTTTTTAAGTCTCTATTCTTATGGGCGGGGGCTATAGTTTGTAATGGACCTACGGTCCATGAATTTCTTCTTTCTATTGTAATCTCTAGTTAGGCGTTTTCATGTATACTTCCTGTGTACTTGGGCTTTGCCTATTTATATGAATACAATATTGTGATTACCTATCAAAAAAAAAAAGAATACGCCAAAAATCAATTCATGTTGTTATCATGCTAAAGCAGGTAGTTGATACTATTATAAGTTCGAGAGCAGCACAGAACCACTCCTGAAACTTAGGTTTTCCACTAATTGATGGTTGATCTTATGTTGCAGTCCTTAGTAGCTAGAAAGCATTATTTTCATCTACCTTAGAAAGATTAGGTAACTAAATAAACTGATAGAGAAAAGGGGGAAGTGATACAATCATACTTTATGCATCAATCCCTCATAAGCCTGCTAAATTAGCTTACACTCTGAAAGTAATTCTATGTGAGGATGTTAAATTTAACATTGGAAAATCAAGAGTCAGAAGAAATAAGGATTTGGAGGTTCTGTTGTTCAAATAGGGAAATATTATCACCAGTGTAGACTTTGTTCCATCCACATTTCTCAAATGTAAGCAGGATGCGTAGTGCCGTGAAAGCAACAAAAATGTCTCTAGCAGTTACACTTATGCGTGAAGTTAAATGAAAAATAGACACTGGTGGAATAACACAAGCAACATGATCGAAATTGAGATATCCAAAAGTGGCAGGTGGCTTCCAATTAGTAAAATAGAATGCAATTCTCCCCCTAGTTCTTGATCTAATAAGAAAACTTACCCAATCCTACGCATGCTTTAAAATAAAGAGGAAAAAACTGAGCATAATGGTTCACACGTTTTTGTGTGGCTGAGAACAACTGATATATTTTTGGATGATAAACAGTTTTAGAGTTTGCGAGTTGTTAATACTGCAAATGCTACCCAATTGATAAACTAACAGTAACCCTGTTCTATGCAGGTTATGTAAGAATGATCGGTGACAACCAACAGCACTTCTGAAATAGGTTACCTTCAAACCAAGAGCACCTGCATTTAGGAGACCCTCAAGAGCACTTGAGTTGAATGCATTTTCGGGAACTAAACCTCCCCAGAAACCTGTTGGTCGCATAGTTTAGAAACAATAGTTCTTGAATTTTCATTAGGCCAATTTATAGCTTCAACAGCATACCAACATCAACATAAATCCTCTCCGCTGCTGCTTCAATCTGTTAAGCAGAAGCATAAAAGGCAGAATTAGATAGCAGTAAATTGAACTGATCTGCAATTATAACCTCATATAAATTCACAGCTTCATTTCTAAATAAAAAGAGATGGATGGGATATGAGTCATAACAGCAGAAGAAACTCACACAAATGAACATGAAAAAAATAAGAGTTAAAAGAAATAGTTGGCTTTGTGATGCGTAGGAATGTAATCAAGACACAATTTCTGCTCATCAGTCGGTACCTTGAGTTTCAAAGTCTCTTGAGACACGGTTGAAGGAAAGTTATTCAGAGGCATGTCAACCAATGTTGTTATACCACCTGTGGAAAACACAGTGATGCAAAATAAGAACAGAGGAGATCAATACGGAAGGGTCAAAAGTTCTGGTATCGCATAGAAATCATGTTAAAAGTTCATAACCAACAGAAGGACCTTCAGAACACAAGTACAAATGAGGGAGATTTCCATACCTGCAGCGGCTGCTTTAGTCCCCGATGGAAATCCTTCCCAATCAGCTCTTCCAGGATCATCAAGATGTGCATGCCTTCCATGAACAAAACCAAAGAAGTTCGCATTAAAAAAAATATATATATCTTATTTATATTTTTGCAAGCAAGTTATCTTATTGATACAATCAAATTGACTAACCTCTTATGCAGCAAATTACAGCTCAACTAAAGAACTACATGATAAACAACTTCCAACAATATAGCATAGGGTTTAATGCAATCATCCGTGCCCTGGTCATGGGGTTTCATATCATTGCATAATGAGTAGGATGAGTTTGCTACAAGAGATATGTACATCAAACAATAAATACATTTGAAAGGGCTCGCCTAAGGTTACATCTGAAACACAATTTCTGTATAGGATTCTCAGATGTTTGAACTTTGATTCAGTTGTTGAGCAATCCGGTTTGATGTGGCCTTATCATTGGCTCTATAATCAACACTAATCAAAGGAGAACATTTGAATGGACTCTGTTTTGCTTTTTGACATAATCAAAGTTGCAGTACCTTACACTCTGAGCCAAAATGTTAATAAAAATACAGTGCGAAAATGTCACGTATAATTAGACAAAGCACTTTGCAAATTATTGTCTTTGGCCGGAAACAACCCAAAATACGGCACCAAACCTATGCAACCATTTATTATGCTTTCAAGGTGAAGAAATATACAACAAGGAAGAGAGAGCTTTCACGGCTTACACGTCGATCAGGCCAGGCATGACAACAGCCTCTCCATAATCAACTACATGTCCCTCCTTGGAATTCCAATGTCTATCCTCTTCTTTAACAATGGATACAATCTTCCCTTCCTTTATTTCAACTGTGCTCATTTACAGATTTCATCAAGAAAACTGCATTAACTAAGTGGTTAAATGATAAGCCTAAAAAAATCTTGGTTTAACAAAAGTTCAGTAATGCTATTTCATGAATCATAATCTTTTAACCAACATCCTTCTTTGTTCCTTCCTTCACTGGGAATCAAATGATTGAAAAATTATTTGCTATTTTTTTATTTATACATCAATCATATGGTTAAAAGTATGATGAATATAAATTTTTCCTAGATTAATACCAACTAAACAGACCTGCACCAGAAATGACCCCTTGTGGTGTCACAATACGCTTGCTGGCTATCCAATACCGCTGGTAAGGAAGAAGGCTGCAATCCTTGTGAGGCAACTGCCACAGGGAATGTCAAATTCCATCAGCATAAGATTCACCCGAAATATGAAGCTACGAAAATTTCCATAAGCCAAAAACCATTCCGAAAAATTACTACTCTCTGAGGTTTTACTCAACATGACCAGAAACCTTGGAAGAGTAGTTCTGGACGTAGAACAGGAACAAAAAAGAAGCGCCCAGTGTCAGCAGAGGTAACATCCTCCATAGTAGCATATACTCCATTTTCTCTGCTACCACACGAGCGCGCACAAAATCGCAAACGCACACCCAGTTCAAGGAGACAAACGAGCCAATTGAAGGAGGGACTCGTCGAGGTTCACGAACTTGTAAAAGTTGACTGCTTGTGTCACCCCCCGGGGAAAAAATCCACGTCGCAGCACTCCCTCGGCTCCTCACAGCCGGTTGATGATATCAGAACCCATTTGTTTTTCCGACGCGATGGGGATAAGACTAGATACTCAGAGTTTGCAGTGCAATAATCTTCTTGAATATCCTCGTTGAAGATGGAGATCACTTTTTTTTACTGTTGCATACCCAAACAAATCGCGCAAAGAAATCATGATCGTTAAATTTATTTTATAATAAAATTAATTTTATATTTATATATTATATTAAATCACATTAATTTATAAAATTATTTTTATGTAATAAAAAGAAATTGATATTCCACCTACCTTTAGGCCAAATGTTACTTTATATATATATATATATATATTAAATATCTTTAAATATTTTTAATAGATAAAAAAATATCTAAATACATTAATAATTATTTTTTTAATAATTAAGTTAAAAAATAAAAATAAATAAATATATAAATTATCAAAATAAAGAGATAAAATCATGAGACATATTATCATTTTCCTTCTTTAAATTTTATGATAAATAAATGGAAATTATTTATTCATTTAGGGTTTCTTTCTATATCTAAAACTGTATTTCTAAAACAAATACTAAATTAACAATATTAGATTTACTTACAATTTTACGTATAAAATTTATTTTATCAATTTTTTAAAATTTTAAAATTTATAATTTTTAACATATTAATAACTGATGCATAAAAAAATTAAATATTTATAATATTTTCTTAAATACATATAATATTTTTCATAATAAATATTTAATAAAAATTATATTTTATATTTAAAATAATATTATATACAGTCGTAAATTATCTAAGTACTGCATAATTATTTTAAAAAATAATAAAAATTTACTAATAAAAAATTAATTTATTTTATATAAATTTTATATTTAATTTTTTTTTTTAAATAAATTATAAGATACACACACTCTACTATTATAAATATTATTTCTCTTGAAGCTATACTCGTTAACTCCTAACTTTTCCGTAAAAGACCAAAATTTACATCGTAATTTGAAATTTCAGAGTGTCCACATTGGTTTGTGGGACCGCTCTAGTGGAGCATAGCTGTATATTTTGTAAGTTTCCGGATTGAATAATGAATATTTTGGACAATAATGGTGGAGAGATTCTTTCCGATAAGTCGAGGGACCTTTCCCAAAGGAAAAGTCATATTTATCTTTATGCCACGTATTAATATATAATTTATTATTTTATTTATATATATTGGTATATAAATATATTTTTTAATAAAATAAAAATAACAAATCACATATTAATATATGAGAAATAATAATCGGAAACGTAAATATACAAGCGTCGCATAATCATTTTAAAAAAAATGAATAAATACGAGATTTATATGAAAAAATTTTAATTTTTTAATAATAAATCTTACTCTTTTTCAAAATAAATGCATTGTATTTGTGTACTCCATAATTATATGTAATAGTACTCTATATAATATAATAATGATATGAAGATTTCTAAAGCCACCTAAGCGTAAAACCATTTTAAAAGCAGGAGAAATCAGAGGATTATACAGTCATGACCCGTGAGGTCTTTTTTTTTTTGTTTTTTTGTCAAAACAAGAGGCGAATTTAAATAATTAATGAGATTTTTATTTTTGTGCTAAATTAATCGATGGTTTAAAAATTAAATGATTTGCCAACGGCACGTCTAATGGAACATGGCTCACATATCCAAAATAAAGATCATGAATTCAACCCCCTCCCCCAATGTATAAAAAAAAAAAGAAGTTATTTTTAAATAAAAGCTTTTTTGCATTCATGCATAGAAACAAAGTTCATGCATAATACACCATCATGGGCACATTAACAACCAACCAATCAACAACTATCAAAAACACCCGCTACATCCACTGTAAGGCTACTTCAAATAAAGTCTGGAAGTTCAATCCACCATTATAAAGTGTCATCCACAAACCGTGCTTATCACGCTAGAAGATGTACAACCTCATTGACATGTCTACCAACATGAAGAACCTCAAAATAAATAAAATTGGACAACAACTTCTTCACTTCGTGAATTAAAAGACTGCACCTATTCAGATCCTCCCCTCTTGAGCAAATAGCCTCCACCACAGTAAGTAAGTCCCCCTCTATAATCAAATGAGAAATACCCATGTAAGAAATTAATTGCAAACCCCTTATAACAGCAAGAGCTTCTATATTTTTCATCTCATGAATACCCTACTCCCTTCTAGACATTGTCATGACTATACAGTCCTTGTCATCCCGCAACATAGCACCCACACCAGATGAATGTAAGAACTAAATTAGCCCCATCTACATTTAGCTTAAAAGTCCTACATGGTGGAGGATACTAACACAAGGTAGAAAATTGCTTGTGAACTTTAACATGCTTACGGACTAACCGGTAATTCTCAACATGATCAGAACAATTTCCAACCACAACACTCACATCAAAATTTGTTTGCTGGAATAATTTTATATTACGAAATTTCCACACCCCCAGGCAATTAGCAAGAAGCGAATCAAAATGAAGAGGTTATGAAGCTTCATAACTGCTTTTACAGCGGTATCAAATCCAGAATATCCATATATCAGCCTCAATTCTCTTCCAAAATATATTTCTCGCACTCTAAGAAAATAAGGGCATTTACATAAAACTTGGAAAATATCTTCATTTGCACCATGGAAAAAATCATATGTACTAGAACCCAGAATGCGCCTACGAGATAAAAATAACAAGCTGACTTCACAGTAAAAATACCATTCCTAGTACCACTCCACACTAATTTATTAGCACCCCAATGTAGAAATAAAGGAGTCTTAAGAATGGTATTTGCCTCAAAAGGAATAAATACCCATTTCACCAAATATGTGTTCCACCTAATAGGGGAAGAGGCATCCAATAAATCAGCTACACAAGCATCCACAACAAGGGTATTACAACAAGTAATAACTTTTATGGAATTAGAATCTAGTAACCAATTATCTTCTCATATATTAATTTTATCCCCTTTACCAATTCGCCATAAACTTTCATATTTGATGACAAATTTTGTTTCATACATGCTGCGCCATACATATGATGGCTTTGAACCTAGCACCTAAGATAAAAAAATTAGAACTAGGAAAGTAATTTGCTCTAAACACTTATGCAAAAAGAGAGCCTTGTGATTGAAGTAAACGTCAACTTTACTTTACCAACAATGTTAAAACTTCCAAGTCCTGAAAGCCCAATCCACTATTAAATTTTGACTTACACATGTAACGCGATTTCATACAATGAATCCTTCTATCTTGACCCCTTTGCCCCCACCAAAATCGTGCAATCATCCCCTCAAGTTATTGGCAAAAAGCATTTGGAATCTTGAAACAACTCATTGTGTAAGTGGGTATAGCCTATACTATAGCTTTAATCAACACCTCTCGACCATCATGTGACAATAAATTTTCTTTCCAACTCTGTAATTTTGTCCAAACTATGTCTTTTATTGCTTTAAAAGTTTAGAATTGTGATATTCCCACAAAAGAGGGTAAACCAAGATATTTATTATGGTGCTGAATATCTTGAACACCCTACACTCCTTTAATATCATGCATAATGGTTGGATTTGTGTTACAACTAAAAAGAAATTTTGTTTTTCCCATATTCAATTGCTATCCCGATACCACACCATAACTAGATAGCAAATTTTGTACACACTTTTAAAAAAGAAAAATGATATTTATAAATCTATGAGTAAAGCACACATTTTATGTTATGGACATGGCAAGACTTGATTTGTAAGAAAATTTTAAAATTTAGATATCTTACAAATCAAAATTTTTCATGTTGTTGATATAGAAAGTGTGTTTTATACACCGACTTATAAGTAGAATAACTCTTTAAAAAAATAGACAAATTTTATTCTTCGAGTTTCTAGAGCACACCTAATAAATAAATTTATTGAACAATGTTGTAGTTGAAAAATTAGTAGTTCAGATCCCAAACAATACCTAGAGGGAGTGAATAGGTATTTTTTTCAAATTTATTAGACTATTTAAATTTGCAATCAATCAATCAGTCAATCAATGAAACAAATCATAAAAAATAATCAACACGGCAATTTGGTAACAAAGTAGAAACTAATTTGAAGAACATCTTCAAAATCTAAAACAATTTAGGATGTAAGTTATCACCTAAAATTTATTATAGAAATTTGAGTTGATTACAAGCAAATTATAAATACTTACAAGACCCTTGAAGCAACTAAAGTCCTGTTTGATTTCGCAGATGGTCTCAACCCATATCATTCAATCTTATCTCATCTCAATATCTAAGCACCATTCAAACATAAACAATATTCAATTTCAATTTTTCAATTTTTTCATCTAATCATTCCAATTTTTCTAAAATTAAAAAAAACACAAAAAATAATTCAATTTTTTCAAATTTCAAAACAAAAATAATATTAAAAATTATATTATACCAATGTTTTAACTTTATAATATTTGTATTAAACTTTTTCTTTTTCCCTTTTCAAAATTTCATAAAACATTTTAATTCAAATCATTTGATTACTATTCACAAATTATCTAACTACTATTCACATATTTTTTTTTATCTCATCTCATCTGTGTAATCAAATGAAACCTAAATTTAGCTTGCAATTCCATGAATATCTCACTCGATCTTTGCATCCAAACAGCTTCAAAATCCATTCCGGCCAAAAAACAAGTCCATCTCAATGAATTCAGCAGTACGCGACCATGAGTATAGTCAGATGTAGGTCTGATTGTTGAGAGAGAATTAATCTTGAATGCACGATGGATCTTCAAAGGTTTTTATCTCATAAACACAATAAAAACAACTGCTCTGACCTTTCTAGAAGTCGTGCGCATTATTCTAATAAAAATTCTACTCAACCTCCTACTATTCACACCACACTCCACACTCCATCTTTTTTTTAATTTTTTTTTATCAAATATATTTTTATATGAATAGTGAATAAAAAATTATAAATAGTTTTAAAAAAAAAAATTCAAAAAAAATTTTTAAAAAATATTAAAAAATATTAAAAAGTGTGGAGTGTGAGGAGGATGAATAGCAAAACCCTTATTCTAATTGTCCTTAGAGTTGAGTAGGAAGAGTCCAAACCTTAGTCAAAGTCAAATCTTGGGTATTTTGCTCGAGCAATTGTCGGCAAGGTGCCGAGCAAATTTTTTACCTGATGTCTCGCAAGAGCCAAGTATTAAGTGAACAATCTGTTCAAAGTTTGTTCAAGCGGCTAGTCGAATGAATGTCGAGTAAACTCTCGACTAAACTTCGCTTGAACGAACTCTCTATCTAAAATTCGCTTGATCGGCTAATCGAGCGAACCAACTTTTTATCTAACATTCGCTCGAATAACTGACGAGCGAACGTGGAACTGATGCCACGTCATGTCTTTTCTTCAGTTTTCTTTCGGAAATTCATCATTTTACTTCCCCGAGAGAATTACAACTCTTTCCATTTCCCTCTTCCCCGCCTTCCAGTCTTTACACACTTTGGCATGTGACGTATAATCAACTGTATTTGTATGCTAGGCAAGTTAGTTAGAAGTAGTTATTTTTTATTCCAGCTGCCATAACAAACTGAAAATCTGTTAACACTATTTTGCAGTCTAGTAAAGTTTGTTCTTCGATACAATTTTCTTCCATAGTTTTTTTGCATCAATTTTCATACTTTGTTTCTCAACCACTTATAGAAAGAAGGAAGAGTGAGAAAAAATGATTCCACAGCAGTGGGCGTCGCCTTGCAGAAACAAGTGCACGAATAAGTACGCAAAGCTCATGCAGATTCCATGTAAGACTCTTTTCTCAGTTCTGTCTCTGTGTTTTCTTTCCGAACATTGATCCTGTACATTTTGCAAACCTAGTCGGCTAATGTGTATTGTACCTGGCTCGATTTGTTTATTCGTTCACGGTATAATCTTCTTAAATTTCTATCTGTTTTAGTACCGGTAAATTCTTCCCATTAATGTTTAAATGTTTACCCATTTTACTCCTTCTGGCGTCCTTTCGGTGAGCACCCGGGCGCATAGGCCAACTTTGCTTAGCTTTGGAAATTTCTAACACGTTTAGAACTGAACTTCAAAGGAAAAAAAGATTTTACGAAAAGTTCCCCCTCTAAATGCATCAGGAGCAATGATACCACCGTGGAGCACCCTCGATGGTCTTCAATGAACTGCTGCCTCTTTCAACGGAAATTCATGTAGTCAAACACTCTCTTCTTGGAATCTCCAGCTTTTAGAAGTCGGCGTAGGTGAATTATATGCATTGTGGGCAGGATCCACTGTAATACCGAGTGCATGTTATGTAAAGTTGCTTGATAGATGATGGATTATTAGTTCTTTAGGGTTAGATGATAACATGCAAGTAGTAGAAAGAAATCTACGCCCTAAAATTTTAATATCTATCTTAAACATTTTGACCGATTCTTATTGATTGAGTCAAGATGAAGATGTTCTAATTCCATTCTGTTTGGTTCTTTCTTTCTGAAGTGTTTGTCATATTCACTGTGGTTGGATTCTCATATTTCTTTACCAGTGCTTGTTTTGGGCTTCTTTGGGTGAATTCTAAAACGCATTAATTCACAGTTAAGCTTTTCTAATCCTCTAGGTTTCTGTTGTTTTTCTCCTAGTTAGTGCTGCTGTGCTTCATTTTTGCATTGAGCTACTAATATATGACAATATGTCGTCAAAACCATAATGAGAAACATTTGGCCACACATTAGTGGGAAGCCAGACATAATGAGAAACCATAATGTCTAGTTTCCCACTAATGATTTTCCTAAATAATGAGTGCACCACATCTATATGCTCTCTATCAAAGACAATAACTGCCAATGTCCGATATCCCCCCACCTATCTCTATTTCCTTCTCTCAGATTCTGGTTTTCCCAATTAAATCCTACAAATTTACCCAGTTTGCACTTCTAGAATTGTGAAGTATAACTTTCTTTTATGTTGATCTTTTCAGCTGTTCCGCCATACTGAATAAGATACCTTATTGAACCATGTATGTTTAACTGATAATAGCAATATTGATGTAAAACCACCTCATGAATGCCATTTTATTATGGCACCTACTTGGTAGGATCACATGGGCATGAGTTACCCTTGTTTAGGTTATAACAAGTATATATAGTTCATGTATGAGCCTTAATTAATTTAAACTGTTTTAAGAGTGGAGCTGTGACCCAGAGCCGGGCCAGAGATTTTCACTTCATGCAAGATTCTTTATAACATTTCTACTTCCAATCAGTTCTAGAAGGACATTGAGATCTAATTCTTACGCTTGTTTTGGGTCTCTTTTGTGTATTACTCAGTAGTTACTTCCAAGTCCTTGTGCTTGAACTTGTTACAATAAGTATAGAGTGCTCTTTTAAATTTAAAATTACTGACTGAATACAGCATGGATTCTTATAGGGCGAGTATTTTGCAAAAATGCATGTGATACTGATGGAGAGACATGGGAAGAATGCAAGTTTTTCTTACCTGATTTGTGTCAATTTTGCTTCTAAATCATTTAGGACGGGTGTTTCTATTTCTTCATTTTAAATTCATATTTGAAACTGTTCATTTTTCAGTTTTCTGGAACTGATTACCATATTATTTTTGGATGCTAATTCTTTCTGAGGTTTGTACTCATCAAGTCTAGAGCCTGATTCAAATATTTTTAAGGTATTCGTGTTGTACTTGATCCAGATCAACACTCTGGTGTATGCAGCAGTTTGGCTCCGTTTGTTTCTAGCAAAGTAAGTTAAGAAATAAATGCTGTAAGGGATTTTTTATTAGGAAAAATGTGCTAACTTATTGAGGAGATATTTGTTGGAACTTTTAAAAATGGACTTTAAGATCCCATTAGTTACTCTTAATGGTTTGCCTGTGTTGGTAGATCTGTACTTGCTTCTTGAGTTGTTTTTGTATTTAAGATTTTTTTATTGGGACGTGTTAGGCTTGTATTGAGGCTGTTTCGAAGATTTTCTAAATATGAAAATCTCTTTTATATTTCACATTTGTTGGACTACAGATTTTCTTGTGTGTATTTGGAGATTATAGGCTCGTGATATATCTATGTTTGATAGTTTCTCACAATTTGGAGAGAACTTTATATGGTTTGAATGTCAACAAAAAAGTAGGATGCTTGTTTACAGGTTTAGTTTAGTTCAATTAGTTGATGTTAACATCCCGGTCATGCATGCAAATAGATTTCAGGTTTGGGTCAGCCAATAGCTCCAGTGGCCCCTTGAAACCATTGCCCCATCCCTTAAAATTAAAGGGATGCTTGTTTGGGTTATTACAGCTACCCTATGGTATTAGTACTCTTCTTACTTACAGAAGTTTCCCACCTACTTGACAGTCTTGAGCTCTGCACTTCTCCGTTTTGAAGGGGAGAACTTGAATTAGCTGGTTTCTTGAAAATGGTCGTTAAAACACACTCTCGGTTCACTTTAGCTTGGATATTTCTTAACCAATGATTTATCCATACATCGGACCTGATATGTAATAAATCATTGGTTTGAAGAGCTCTTTTACGAACACTCAAAAAAAGTGCATACTGATACATGGGAGCCGGAAGTCAATATTTATTATTGTAGTTGTTTACAGGCTTCACTTGAGAAGATATTGCATTTCCAGGCTTGGAGGAGTGCAATGAGCTATTATGCTATAAGGACCCTGAATTAAAGGACCGCGAGTGGAGTGCCTACTTTGATCGTTCTCCCGGTGCTGCAGGCAACTCAGAGGTTCTCTCATTCACTCGTGGTTCTTTCACATTTATCCTTTCCTCATGACACTGAATGCTGTGATTTATTTTAAAATTTAAGGTTATAGCCTATAAATTAAGCTGCGTGGTGAAGATATGCGTTCATCCCCATTGGTTGTTAATATAATTTTGTTTGTAGTTTCACCTTTGTATCACAATGAAGTATTTGATATGCAAATTCAATTGGAAATAGGATTTATTGTTACTGGAGTTCAGAGCTTTTGGGCAAAGAAAGTTATTGGTTATGTTAGGTCTTGAGCCCTTGCACGTGCAAATGAAAGTAATTTGATGGCCCGAGAAGAGGATTTGAGCAACTTCATGTAGATTGAAGTGACATGGTGGTTTGTGCTGTTGATTATGGATTTGGAGTGACATGGCGATGCCCAGATTGTGAGATGATCCCTCCAAGGACAGTTGAATGTCTCTCGTTACTTATGTTCCTTTTCTTAAAAAGAAAAATCTGAAATAAACCCATTCCAACTTGTCACAAGTGTTAGAGATAAAATCAAATCAACAAGAAACCTTGTTCATCGTGACCCAGCAACCTGTCCTCTCGGTATCTTGTTTCCTTTCTCCATCACCGGTACTGTAGATGCCTTTACTTCGTGGTTATCATTGTCATGGAATTTTAACTACCAAATTAACAGCCACACTGTGAACAAAAATTTGTCATAAGAGATGGTTTGATGAATCTGCTGTACTTCGTGCTCTTCTTGGATAAAACATATCTAACAGATCCAACGATTTTCTTTTTTATTATGATAAGTTTTAGCCATTGATGTCATTTGATGCAGGAATTCAGAGGCTCTGTATTTCAAGGAGAAACCAGCATTAAGATTTCACGATACTACTTCTTTTTATATGGAAATTCTGAACATAGTGCTGGAATTTAATATTTAGGCTAATGATGACAATGTATTTTTGAGGCACAGTACTTCTAGCAGGGATATGGGATTATCTGGTTTAACTTTGCAGTCGTGCTTAATGTTCTTCCAACATTCTAGTAGTTTCTAAATTATGGAAATGCACAAGAAGGAAGCAAAGAGAATAGACATTGGTGAATTTGCTTATCTTACCAATTCATTAATTGCTGATTGTTTAGCATTACAGGAATGTTTCCACGCTTGTGTATCTGGCTGTTGTTACAGGGTTGGTTTGTTCTGAACGAGTTAAGCTATATGTTTTAGTGAAGAATTATGTCTCACACATTTTATCGGGTTACAAATACGCATATGAAAACGTGTAAATACATGTAGATACGATGCATTGGGCATTTGTTTGTTTAATTTCCTAAATTTCTGGTCATTACCAGAGGATAATCAAGCTACTTCAGCGCATTATTTACTGATTTTCTCCCCTAGATATCAGGCGTAGGAATACACACAATTTCATATAAAGGAGTGATATTACCATTGCATTAACTCAACAACATTTACTTGTACCTTGCAGTTTGATATTCCAAAGAGAAAGATGATGAAGTTCGTCCGAACAGACCACCTAAGCCTTCCCCTCTCCCAAAGCCCACCCGACCACCTGTTGATCCGAGCACGACTACCGAAGATGTAACGAGCACTTCTGCGTAGTGAGAGACTGAATATCTTTACTAACCAAATGCTGACACTACCCCTATGTTGTTAGCATCACAAAACAATTTTTTTGTTGCTTCAAGTCCCCTTTTCGAATTAGCTCCAGCACAGGAATTTTCGTTGACAGAAGGTCGTGTACTTTTTTGTTCATCTTTTGTCAGTCAATGGGTTCCTCAACCTTCACATCACCGAAAAACTGGTACTCAGTTCCTTCTCTCTCTTGATAGCAGGTGTACCTTAAATAAACCAAGTGTAGTTTGGGTCCTGTTCAATATCGATGAAGACACAGAAGTCACCGATAGATATTGTTGCTGAGTTTCATGTTTTGGAAAGAAGCTAGACCGTTTCTTTCTATAGACAGTGCACTGTGCCACTCTTGCTGCTCATAGGATTGTGACAAAGTGATTGTACCAGGTTAATCCTGCTGACTCATAATTGCACAATGTTTATTGTCCTTGATATTGTAGGTTTTTAATAATGCATATGAGATATTAACCACTGCGATTTCTCGTAAAGCCCTGCTAAAATTAAACTCGAGCATTTTTATCTTGAATTTATTTTTAAAAAATGATATTTACAGTTTTAAGATATGCAAGTGCCTATTACTTTTTGTAAAATAAATAGATAAATATGAAACTCATGAAAAAATTAATTTTTTAATATTAGACTCTACTCTACTTAAAAAAAAAAAAGGGCAAAATTTACATCAATACTATCTAGCATTATTCTTTTATCTCTAGATCCAAAAAGGTTAAACTTTTTTTAATTTTAAGACAAGATTCTGAAGTGTTATTCAACTTATACCAGGTCCTAGTATTTGGGGGTGTTTTTTTTTAAACACCTAGTATTTGGTGCTGTTTATTTTTGGCTCCTCTTTATTTTAATTATTGTCATTTAATTTGAAACTCCTAGTAAGTGATTCATAACTTGAAATACGACATATTATCACCTACGATTAAAAATATGAAGAATAAAATTGTACATTCAATATTAGTAATGTGATGTATTTTTGTTTCAATTTTAAAAATACAAATATTATTTTTCATATTGTGAGGCACAAGTACATCATCATGCTCATTCACCACTGTACACTGAGGCGCATGCACATCATCCATCCTTCAGAATTGACCTCGTTACAAAAATTGAATGGTCACAGCCATCGGACTGCGCCGTTACACGAGCATTTATTCTGAAAGAAATGCTGTGCCTACAGAAATTTTTTGTCGAAATCTTCTATCGAATTTTTTATTATATTTATTTATTTTTAATAATTAAGTAAGTATTTTTAGATGAATATGTCACTTTTTTAAAAAAAATATCAAATAGTTTTAAAAAATGGTGAAAGAAAAAGTAGAAAAAAAAAAAATTTAACTGAGGATTTCTTCCTCTGTGGACGTAGCAACGTCCAATCTGCGAATCTGGTATCTATATACATGAGTATTCGCTACCTTCGACATAAGTAACGCACGGGGACGTTCTCACGCTGGTAGGAGGAGCAACCCACCGAGGTCATAAAACGACGTCGCAATTCGTTCGTAGCGAACACCCTGTAAAATCTCGGAGATGTTTACGTCTTTGAATCTTTAGCTTGATTGAAACTCTGTAATCGAAAAGCCTAAAACCCTAAGATCGTAGTCGGATTCAGGAAAACATAAAATTTAAATAGGAAAAATAAAACGGAAAAGGAATCGTACTCGAAATGCCTCAGGTGAAGATAATCGCGAAGAATTTCATGGACATGGTGTCCTCCTTGCCCGCCATGAAGCTGGATAAACTATACGAGAATGCGTTCATCTGCGAAGCCATTCTCAGGTTCCGTCATTCTGTTCCTATACTGCTGTTTGTTATGATCACTTCTTTCTGTCCTTTATGCCCTAATGTATATACGTGTCGTTTTTCTTATCAATTATATATCATTTCCTGTTATTCATCCTCATTTATAATACTGCTGTACTAATTCATTGCTAATAAATGCATCGTTGTACGCTAGCTGCTTCTTCGTCAATGATGATGGTTTCTTCGGAGTGATCTTTTGTTGTAAATTATCATAATTGATATCTATTTCCTTCTAGATTTTTAGTTTGGCTAAATAGCTTGAAGATCAATTCCTGATGATGGAATATTGATATTGATATTTTCTGGGAAGAAAAAAAACTCTGAGATGCTGTATGTTCAATTTTCAGCATCACTTAGGTTTACATACATACAGTGGAAGTCCTAGAGACTTATTGCATTAAGTTAGTTCTCTCAGATATTTTTTTTGATAAGTCAGTTCTCTGAGATATTGTTATAGCATTTGTGGCTTTCCTTTGGTACTCAGGTCACTGCCACCTATGGCCAAGAAGTATGTTTTGCAAACGTTGTACGTTGATGTTCCAATAACAGCCAAGTCAATGGAGGAGTGGGTGCTTCCAGATGGGTCCTCGAAGCATAGAGTTGCAATTGATAGATTGATTCAATTAAGGATATTCACTGAGACTGTTGACAGGTTAATGACTTTTTCTTTACACTATATTCACAATATTTTGTACAAAGATTGAAGTATGTATGTAAGAAATCCTTTTTCTCCTTTGAAGGTGTAAAAGATGGATTAAAAATAAAATACATAGAGTGAGGAGGAGATGAACCATTTAAAGAACTTTTTTAAAAGTACTTTTCACTGCAACGACAACCAAAATGGTTGTATGATGTGAGCTATGGAAATGAGGAATGAATCTCTTGGGAAATACTGCCTCCCTTAGCATAAAATTATTTTCTGCACTAGAAGACACCTATGGAGCTTGCAACAAGGCTGTCATATCTTTGAAGCTTGACTTAGCTTGAGCAGGCATCCATGCCTATGCCCATCCGATTGCAATACTTTTTTATGGGAATACGGGATAGTGCAGAAGATTGAAAAAAGACTAGCTGGATGGAAAAGGGGGTATCTATCAAAAGGGGGTCGTCTCACTCTTATCAAGAGCACCCTTACTAACCTTCCCACTTATTTCTTATCTCTTTTTCCTATGCCTGCAGGGGTGGTGAATAGAATTGAGAAACTTTTTAGGGCGTTCCTATGGGGAGGTCTAGGGGAGGAGAAGAAATTTCATCTGGTTAACTGGAAGACAGTATGTGCCCCAGTAGTGAATGGGGGGTTGGGAGTGTGCCACTTGAGAACCTTTAATAAAGCACTATTGGGGAAATGGCTTTGGAGATATCACTTGGAGGGGGGATCACTGTGGAAGGAAACCATAGATGCTAGATATGGTGTGGCTTGGGGTGGGTGGTGTTCCAAGGAAGTGAGAGGGGGGTATGGAGTGGGCCTATGGAAGTTTATAAGGAAGGGGTGGCCATGTTTTGAAAGTCATATTCGATTTGTAGCTGGTGAGGGCAACCGAATCAGTTTTTGGCGGGATGTGTGGTGTGGTGATCGTGCCTTGGAAAGGGTTTTTCCGGTTTTATATAGTATTGCAGCTAATAGGGAGGCTTCAGTGGCAGATGTGAGGCTATTTCATCATGGTTCACATCAATGGAATATTCTGTTTAATAGGGATTTTCATGATTGGGAATTATCATTGGTTTCAGATTTTTTCAGCCTATTACATTCAATGGGGACTACTACGGCACAGCATGATAGATTGAAGTGGAGGTCTAAGGATCACAAGAAATGTTCAGTTAAGGCGTATTACAACCTTTTGACAACACAGGATCATACTCCATTTCCATGGAAGAACATTTGGAGGTCTCGTGCGCCCTCTAAAGTTGCTTTTTTTGTTTGGACTGCCGCTCTTGGGAAGATCTTAACCACAGATAACTTGAGAATGAGAGGATGTGTAGTAATGGAGTGGTGTTACATGTGTAAAAAGAATGGAGAATCGGTGGATCATCTCTTATTACACTGTGACGTAGCTAGAGTGTTGTGGGACGAGATTTTTCGTAGGGCTGGGGTGGCTTGGGTAATGCCCAAGAGGGTGGTGGACTTGATGGGTTGTTGGAGGAAATTGCAGGCCTGTCAACAAGTGTCAGCAGTTTGGAAGATGATTCCGCTGTGTATCATGTGGTGCATTTGGACGGAAAGGAATGCGCGTTGTTTCGAGGATAAGGAACGCACAAGGCTGGAGCTAAAGAACTTTTTTTTACATACTTTATTGCTGTGGTTCTCAGCTATTGTATTAAACGGGGATAATATTCATGATTTTTTGGCTTCAGTGCATCACCCTTAGATTGTATTTAGGTGTTCTTTTGTATACTTCCTGTGTACATGGGCCATGCCTATTTCATTCATATTAATAAAATTTATCTCTTACTTATCAAAAAAAAAAAAACATACTCAATTTTTTTCCGATATCCTGGGTTCTACTGTATTGGATGAAATGACTTCATGCTATGCAATATTATTGTACATGCTTATGTGATAAGACTGGAATTAAGTTTTTCATTCCACCTCATAATGAGTACCTCTGAAATTTCTCCACTTTCATTTTTTTTTGTTGAGAATTTTTAAGAATTAAAATTATATTTGGCTTTTAGTTGCATATTGTTGGAACTTCCAAAATGCTACATCTACCCAGTCTCTTAATTACTAATATTGTATGTTTTTGTTTTTGGTATAAAAGGCCAAACATTTTTTGTACATTATTTGAGACGACATTCTGCCATCACTATTATTATTCTAATATTCATGTTTGGATTACTGGACTGCAGTTTTGGATCTGCCCATATTCTGTTGGCCTTTTACCATGAACTTTGATGTTTTGCTGGCAGGAGAAGGGAAACAACTTACAGAATTCATCCAACATTTCAGACAAACCTCCAAAAGCTTGTAACACTTGGGTGAGTTTAGATTCATTCCTGTAACTTTTACTTATGTTAGTTAGCTTTGATGAATGTGTTTCTTGCCCTGTTCTTTGGATTGTGGGTCGTTGGGAGTCTACTAATTACAGAAAAAGGAATAGATCTACAATGGTTCAAGTATTCTATAAGTCACTCGTGGAGAGATTACATAATCTTTATTAGTTCCAATATGGAGTTTTAAAGGAAACAATTCTGGTTTTATTCTATGTTTATTTTACTTCATCATATGCTGCAGTGTTTTCTTATGAATGTATTTAATTTATGACATCGGAATGCATAGATTATTAGAGTTGCTGTATAAGTGTAATTTGAATGCCTGTTATTTCAGCTTTTTAATATCATGAAAAAACTACAAAAATATGATCATGCAGTCAATGATGTTTCGGTTATTGCAATGTTCAAGACGTTTTAACTTTATTTGGGATATGACCACATCATTTAATATGACAGTGAGGTTTTGCCAAGGGAACCGATGCCTTCTGACATAACAGTGAGGCTCCCAAGCTTGGAGGATCTTGAGGTTTATGCCCTTGCACAATGGGAGGTGCTAAGTTCATCTATATGTTTCCATTGTCTGTTTTACTTGCACATGTTTTTTAAGAAATTTGTGTTTGCAACTACTCATTGTTCATTTTACTGACTTCACTCTTGTGATTTTCTATTTTTTTAAATTAGTGTTTTTTGCTCCAACTTATAAACTCGGGTCAAGCTGAAAGGCCATTAAATATAAGCCCTTCTATGATGAAAGTTTTCCAGCGAGGCCTTTTGAGTCAAAGGTCATTCTCTCATGTATCAATATAATCTATTGTAGTCGTATATATGCTTATTTTTTGTGTATACGCAAGCTTGCTGTATCGCATATTTGGTATGGTGATGTATATGTGCATTATTACAGGGAAAAGGAAGCTCCACGATTAACTGAAAGTGGTTTTCAATTCTTGGTATGCATCCTATGAATCATGATCTGCTTGCACTTCTTATGATGTGTTTTAATTGAAATATCTTTTATCTGTACAAATTATAGCTGATGGACACGAACGCACAACTTTGGTACATCATCAGAGAGTACATCTCTAATTCTGAGGTATGAGATAGTGAGATTTCTTTTCATAGTTCACTTTCCCACTTCCCTTGGTAGGTCCCCATCTCAAGTATATGTGTTTCTTCTACACTCTTCAGAAATGTTGTCAACAGCATCATTAAAATTGGTTTCTCACCAAATCTCTCTCTCTCTCTCTCTCTCTCTCTCTCTCTCTCTTAATGGTGCTTACTGATCATTGTAGAAATTTTATGGTTATATTATCAACGAACAAAACATTTGAACCTAGAGTCTTGCATAGTAGATGCTCACAATTTCCCCGTTTGATTAAAAAATTGTAACCATTTTTATTTCTGCAGAACAAAGCCAAGGTTAGGTTGTTTTGTCTCTCTTGGTTCTTGTCTTGTATGCTTCCCAAAGTAGACCTTTTTTTCTCAAAAGATTTTACTCCTAAAAGGATCATTGTATTGTTTTTTGAATGAGTTATAGAGGGAAGTTCAATGATATTTTGTGTTGTGTTTCTTGAAATAGGTACTTGCCTTCTACTACTTATTTCTAGTTTGACTATGTAGGATAACACAGCTTCATATTTTTCTGTATGATGCTGTTATTTACATCTGTTTTTTCTAATTTTGTTCCAGGAGCGAGGCGTGGATCCTGCTGATTTGATTTCATTCTTACTAGAGCTTAGTTTTCATGTCACTGGCAAGGTATTGGATATGCCTTGTTGAAAGGTTGCTTTAACTATTTTTCTTATCTTTTCGACAATGTTCTTTTAACCCAATGATAAACAAATAGTAAAGGGTGAGCCCTGGATTCAATCCTATGCAGGAGGGTGAGTTACATTTACCAGTTAGAAAAATTAATTCTTGTATCATGTGTGGAGACCTGTCTGCCTGCTTTCTAGGAAGTTTCTTGCTTATTGCGGATATTTCATTGGCATGATGTCGTTTGCTTCATTATGTCTTAGGCATATAATAGTAACACGTTGACTGAGATTCAGAGGAGTTTGATTAAGGACCTCACAGATTTGGGATTGGTCAAACTCCAGCAGGTATTCTAGTTCTTCTTTGCTTTGTGTAGAATATTTTATTAGTTATCAAAAACATATCTTAATGATCCCTCAGATGATAGTTGGGGTATTGCTTTCCTAGAGGTTTGATTTTTGGCTTATCTACAGGGCAGGAAAGAGAGTTGGTTTATACCTACTAAATTAGCTACCAATCTTTCAGTAAGCTTGACAGATTCATCGTCACGGAAACAAGTATGTCAGTCCATATATTCAGACTTTTTAAATCTGCAGTTGATTTCTTCTTTTTCTTTTTCTTTTTTTGTTTTGGGGGGGGGGGAGGGATTGCATTTTATTCCTATCTTCATTCTTGTTTGTTTGTGATATCACTGCCCCATGGGGTATATGGCCTTACTCCTGAGGGGAAGACAAATCAGTCTTTCAGCTAACATAATTGGTGTTTTCATTTTTGTGCGTGCCAAAGGTAATATAACGCAAGCCTTTATACTCTTGCTGGCTTGGACTCTGTAATATTATGTGCACACCTGTTTCCCATGTACTTGGGCTCTTGCCTATTCTTATGATCAATAAAATTTTGTTTAGCGATCAAAATAAAAAATGTGCACACCTGTTCTTTCTGGCTTGGCCCACTAGCTTCAGGAGCTAGCCAAAGTTTTGCTCTATTTTCTGATGGAGCCTCAGAAGAACTGCTTGTTTCTGCTCATCAGTTCTTTTGTAAAATTAAACCACAACCAATGCTGCTAACTTCTTGAAGAAGGCGGGAGTAGATATCTCATAACAATTCCTATCAGAAAGATATCTCATGACAATTTCTTTCATAACAATTTATATGTCTATACGAACCAGGATTTGGATGTTCTTAGCTAACAGTTCCTAGGTTTTTGTCTCTGTAGTATTTCGTAATAACTATCAGCTAAAGCTGAATTGGAACTAATTTCAGTATGTGGTCATACTTATAAAAAAAAAAAAAAAAAAGTAGTATGTGGTCATTACAGGTCATATGTTCAAAAACAAGCATAACTTGGTCTGTTTAAACTGGACATTAAACAAGAAAATTATTTTATCTGCATGGTATTGGTATCATGAAATATAGTGGTCCATTAATTGCAAGGTGTTGGCTGTCACATTTATATGCCTGCATTCTTTTTTTTTGATAAGTAAAAATATTTTATATATCAAAAGGAGAAACCAAGTACACTAAAAGTATACAAGAAAACACCTTGCCCAAAATGACCCAACAAGCCCCTAAAGACCCAAAAAGCCCATAAAAAACCACCCAAAATACATCAGACCCGACCCAACCCCTAGCTTCCCGTAGAACTAACACTCTACCCAAACACCAACCCTAACACCTTGATTCCCCCCTTCTTCACAATGCCCTCCCTTAAGACTTCCCTCTAGATGAGCTACCACCCTTAGCGTCGTAGTTGATTGTCGAAAAAAGACGCTGTAACTTCCTGTTTTTCTTGAAAGTTGCTTTGGTTTCAAGCGTGCGGCTTGCCTCGATCGCAGTAATTAGTTCTTTAAATTGGTCTTCACATCCTCCATGTGAAATTCCCACAAACTGCTGAATCTCGTTAACTTTAGGCAAAATCCAATCCGCTATTGGAGGAAGAGAGACCAGGGGAGCCACAGTATCTAACTGCACTCCCGACTCTAGACATTCCTCTACATAAGGCACCAATGTCAAATCCATTGGTTCTCCAGTAGCTCCATTGGTTCTCTCTAATGGTGTCGGGGTCCCCATTGGAGATTCTGGGGTGACATGCCTGCATTCTTTAACATACCCTTATCAATTGTTGAGCAATTTTGGATTTTTGGGTTGTTTTGTTGTCAACAGCCCTGAAAACTGTCATTTGTAGGATAAATCGGATTTGTTTAACTCATTTTATTCACTCAGGGAGTGATTCATCTGAGTGCTTCTGACTGTCAATTTCAATCTTCGGTTCACCTGTCAAGACATTGATTAATACTTTTTCCTTGTTTAGATTGTAATAATAGTCTTTTTGTCTCACCTTTTTTTTTTCTGATTCTTTGTGTCTTCCTTCTCTGCAATATTTTCCCAGTTAAGAATTGTGTGTGTGTGTGTGTATAGCAGCTATAAGTTTGTTAATACATATTCCATCCCTTGCTCCTTTTTTTTCTTTTTTCTTTTCCAGGGGTTTGTGGTTGTGGAAACAAATTTTAGATTGTATGCGTACTCTACTTCAAAGTTGCACTCTGAAGTTCTACGTCTTTTCTCAAGGTATGTAAGCCAATTGGTTGATAGAATCTTGTTGGCCTTCTTTTTTTAGTCAATCTCTTCTTCGTAGACAAGCTAATTGTTTGTGGGTATTGAATTTGTCAAGATGACTTTTGGAGAGGCCTTGATGTGGTTGTGAGATACTTATTATCTTTTAAAATAATGGGGAGGTGCATAAACATGATAAAGCAGTAACCAAATAAAAGGAATTTGAAAAGTAAAACTATCTCAGTGAAGAGCCCTGAGAGGTGCATTCTTTGGTGAAAGGCTTGATATTTTACTTTATTAGTCTTTTGGAAAAGTTTGAAGGTTAAACTTCATTGAGAACCTTTTTCTTGTTTTTATTATCTTCCAACTTTGACATCAATAGAACCACCTACTCAGTTCAGAATGTCATTTTAATTCAGATCCAAGACTAGCACCATAAAAATTATAAGCATAAGAATCAGTAGTTTGTGATTTTCAAGCGATCCCTCTTTTGTATTGCATATATGGCAGTTTTGGTTGAAGTGATTCTTTGAAAATCAGGAACCAGTTGCTTCTCATATCAAGTGGAATTGGGTTATCTGAATGGTGAACATTAAAGTGAATTCTTTACATACTGCTCTAAACAAGGCTCTAAATATTTTATTACTAGAACTCGTTCATATTTGAAAATGTTTCTAAACAGACCAATAATATTGACAAAGAGCCAACATTATGTCAATTCTTCCATATGATATCGATATTTTTTTTATATCTAAAGAATTGAGTATTTCTCTTTTGTATCTGTTATTGAATTCATGTCTTGAATGCCTATATCGTCTTTACAGTAGGCTTTCTCTTTACTGCTATCTAGCTCGGTGTTATTGTTACTATCTTCCTGCTATCCAGGTGGCGTTATTGTATTTTCTTAATCCTTTCTTAGATGAAAAATGCTGTGCTTGCATATGCAGGATAGAGTATCAACTTCCTAATCTTATTGTTGGAGCAATCACAAAAGAAAGTTTATATAATGCCTTTGAAAATGGTATTGCAGCAGAGCAGGCAAGTGTAGATTTCTAGTCTGCTCTAATGCCTTCTAGTTTACAACTCAACAATTCATCAAAAAGTTTACAACTCAACTTCATTAAGCTTTAGACCCGCTACATGGATCCATTTATGCAAGTTGAGCCTCTCTGGGTTAACTCCTGAACAATATTTGCAGATAATTACCTTTCTTCAGCAGAATGCCCATCCTCGTGTAGCAGAGAGAATACCATCTGTACCTGAAAATGTCACGGATCAGGTTCCAGTTTTTCGCAGTATTCATCTTTGTACTTAACACACACACACACACACACACATATTTAAACTCCTTTCTTGTGGTCTAATTTATGTGATTCTATTTGACCTTGGAGTTGGCAGTGCTCTTTTATCTACGAAAAGAGCTCTTAAAATTTGTTTGTTTATTTTCCATGATTTTCTTTGTTTTCTGATGTCTTCGACAGATTAGGCTGTGGGAATCAGATCTTAATAGAGTTGAGATGAATCCTGCACATTACTACGATGAATTTCCTTCAAGGGTATTAATAATTTGATACCTTAATGAGTGACATGCAACGGCTACATTTTCTCATGATTGTATCTGATTGTATCTTATGTCATGCAGGATGTCTTTGAGGCTGCTTGTGATTACGCACGAGAGTGGAATGGGTTGCTATGGGAGGATTCAAAAAGCATGCGTATAGTAGTCAAAGCAGAAATACACAGCCATATGCGTGAACATTTACGCCGTCAAAAGTAGTAGCTCGGATATTATTTAATCGGTCTGTGGTGAAGATAACAGGAAACAATCGATTTCAGGCAGAGCAATAGGCAGCTGAACATGCTGTGAGATGCCAAGAGAGGGTGTCGCCTATCTCTTGTAATACAGATCTCGGGAGTATAATGTCCTCTTTAATTAGAATTGTTGAATCAAAGGATCTCCATGTATTATATATTTTTTAGTTTTTTCTCCTTAAAATTTTAAAATATATATTTTATTTTCTCCATTTATCTCGAGCATTTTTTTTTTTTGTCATTTCTATGCACTCATCTTTCTTTTGTAAGATGGTTGTGACATGTGCATGGCCTTTTTAAGATGATTGAAATTTTGAAAGATGACAAACATGAAATCACAGTACTAATCTTTGTTTTCATTAGGCCAGCATTCGGCAGCACATTTTTAAGGTATTCACTTCTGCGACGGACGTCTAAAACCTAAGAACCGCGCTACTTGGGCAGAAAATCTAGTCATGGTGAAAGAGAAGCAGAAACCGAGGAAGGTGGAGGGGGGCCTTGAGGGGTGATAAATGGCAGAGGAGGCTTATTAGCCAGCACTACAGCTAAAGTAGTTAAACTCCCGAGAGCAGAAATAAAAAGTATCTTTCCACTTGCAAATTAAGATGTACAAAACTTAGGATGTTGCTGCCCAGGATCGAACTGGGGACCTTTAGTGTGTAAGACTAACGTGATAACCACTACACCACAGCAACGGTTTTGGTTATAAATCTCAACATTAAATTGATAATCTAATAATTTGAATTGATTTCCAACTCGACAGGAGTTGAGAGGAAAGAAATTTCTTTCCACCTTTCCACCTCAAGACAAGTCTTAATAGAGATGTCAATGGTTCATTTCCCCGCAAGGAAATTCTGTAGGACCAACCCATAAGAAGACATAATAGAGACGGTTTCTAAGAAATTTCCTACCTTCCCGGCGCGGCTTTCGTTATTTCTTTCCCAATAAATATAAATATATATATATATATATATTACACCTTATATCTCGTACTGACTAAGATACTAAAAACTCTTGATTATGCTCGGATGTTTTATCTTTCTTAAAATTTTCATCTCATCTCATCTCATCATTACAACATTTTCAAATTTCTATATAAAATATAATAAACAATTCAACTTTTTCAAATCCCAATACAACTTTTTCAAATTCCAATTTAACTTTTTTAAATCTTAAAATTAAAAAATAATATTTTAAACTTTAAAACAAAACACAAAATTCTCATTTCACCTTCCAAACATATCTTAAATTTTGTCGTACCGTTAGTTGTATTAGGCTCAGTTGCGTATAATTTTTTTAATTATGAATAGTGAGTCTTGTCTTACTAAAAAAAACTCTATTTATAAGCGAGTATGAATAAATATATATTAAATTATTACAATAATTTAATTTAAAAGATAAATTTTAAAATTTAAATTTGTAAAATTTAAATTTTAAGTAATATACTCTACAATCTACCTACCAAACTTAAAAATAGAATAACCCTTGCAAAAAATTATTTATAAGATCTATATTTTGAATATCTCTCTTTCTGAGGCAGACACGGTGGCATATGTGATATGGGATTGCTTTCATATTAAAACTTTGAAAAAAAAAAATGTGTTCGTTTCTTAAAATTCATGATCAAGAAACCCCAGTTTTTTCTTTGTCTGTTTTTCATGTATTGAGTAGTCTTAAAATTTCTATGACGTGAGGGTTGGTTACAAACTCTTAGCTACTGTGTGTTCCTCTCTTTCTCCGAGTGCCTGAAAATTTTCCTGGGTTTGTAAAAAATGGGAAGAATTGCCAAGACTTGCCTACGGTCATTGCTCAAACTTGCGAATTCCGTTATGGGTATTATTGGGATTGCGATGATTCTGTATAGTTGTTGGATGATTAGAGTTTGGCAGAGAGATTCATCATATGTTGATTATAGTTCTACTGGTCCATGGTAAGGTGCCTGCTCGTTGTCATTGTAGAGTTCTTGCCCTGTCTACTCATTCTTCAAAAAAAGAGAAATATGTACCTTTTGACAACTGAAAACGTATATTCTGTTGAAATTGCAGGTTCATATACAGTTTTCTTGGCATTGGTGTTACCTTGGGTGCAATAGCTTGTCTAGGCCATATTGCCGCCGATAGTGCCAATGGTTGTTGCCTTTCTTTTGTATCCTTCTAAACTTCATATACTTTGCAGATGATAGCATGTTTTTGAAGTGGATGTCAATGGATCCCTGTTCCTGAAAACATCAGATATGTGTGTGTGTGTGTACACTTTCTGAACTCTTTTCTGAAATTAGATTCAACATACTAGCAGTCTTTTCTCTTTTCCGAGTGTTCAGGAACATTCTAAAAAAAAAAAAAATATATATATATATATATATATATATATATATATATTTTAAAAATTCCATCGTTTGCTGCACTCATGCTACTCACAAGCATTGAAATATGTGTCCAAAGCTCGTGTATCTTTAATATTGCTCGCCTTAAATGAACAAAGTATGTGATGATCATCAGTTTGCTTCTCCTATTGGAGATTGCAATGACAGCAGACATGCTCCTGAATTCTGACTGGGAAAAGGTGATTTTATCTTCATTTCTATCCTACTTCTTTCCATATTCTCTTTTCCATATATAAATATATATATTTATATATATATATAAATTCTCTCGGCCTCTTTTTTCCAAATTTAACATGCAAAAATTTGTCTCTTATCTTGAAATGCTATGACAACACACTATATCAGGATTTGCCAGAGGATCCAACTGGGAGGTTACATGATTTTGAAGATTTTGTGAAGTCAAACTTTGATATATTCCAATGGATAGGCTTGCTGTTCACCTTAGCACAGGTAACATTAACTTGTTCCTTCAATTTGCATACTAACAAGAAGCTGCAGCAAAAATGTTAGGGAAAGGAATTTGGATCACTGCTTATCCTCTCCCTATCATTCCATTTTAATTAAAAAAATTTGAGATTAATTTGTTCTATTATGTGTTGGATGAGAATTTTCTGATAACTTTGTCTGTATGAATCCGTTAAGTTAGTGAATTTTCTGACATGCTGACTTTGAGCTTGGGTGAAAGTATTAATGAACTCTTAAACCAAAAGTGATCGGATCAATTATCTTAACCAATGATTTTGATCGAATCTGCAATCTGAGTCGAATGGAAGTTGGGTTGGAGCATACTGCATTAATTTAAGTTCTTAAGAAAAAAAGCCGAGTCTTACTGCATTATTTGATTTCCTAGTCCTATCAACGAAAGAAAAACCAGGAGACCTATTCAACCAGACTTTTTATGCAGACGTTTAAAGGCAAATGTGAAACCAACATGCATTTTGAGACTCTTTTTCATGTGCCATTTTCATGTCAGCTGGTTCAAAACATGGCCGCTTAGTGCTTCCAAACTAGTTTCCACACTATTTTTTTTTTCCTTAGACCTGTGTACATGTTCTTCACCTGCAGGGACTTTCAATTCTGCTGGCCGTGGCTCTGAGAACTCTTGGGACAAATCAGGGATTCTATTATAACTATGATACTGACGAGGATTATGCTCTGGAGAGGCTTCCGCTCGTAAATAACAAACTCCAACCCCCACCGTATGTTAAAGTTATATCCGACCCGCGCTTTGCCACCAATAATAGTAGCACCTGGAATGTTAGTTTTCTTTCTCAACTTCCATAATCCATACGAGGTCTTCGGATTTTCTTGGCTTATGTTTTCTTTTATATTGTCTCGTTTGTTGTCCTTCTCAGGCAAACAAGTGAAGGGAGCAGTGTCAAATGTTGTTCACATAATGAGCATATGAGAGATGCAACTGTCAGTGTCGTATTTGCTGAGGAGTTTGATGTTTAGGAGGAATTGATGAGAGCTAGTGGAGACTGCTATAAGCGAGTATGAAAAATTGATTGTATGTGCGCCCTCCAGGGCTTTTATAATGTCTGTAACTATGCATGAGTAACACATTCACGTTATGCTATTGTTCTTATTGCTGTTGCTTCCTTATTTTCTTTCTGCTAGAGTCCGACAAGTTCTTTTCAGGAAAATCTTTCAAGTTAGTGAAACGTGTAGTTGTGAGTGTCGCGCACACAGAGAGAGAGAGAGAGAGAGAGTAAAGTATAAATATGATCCACTAATTGGCACATAAATCAGTAAATCAGGACTTCTGCATTGTAAATGAATAAAAAATGACTCAATCTTTTCATCGTAAAACTATATCATTCCCCAAAAATGATACAAATAATAGCTAATTCTGGCAATAACCATTACAAATCCAGGGAATAACAAAAAAATAAAAATAAAAGACCGAACCAGTAGTATAGATTAAACACACCTATTCAGATTTATTTGCCTTCCTCTTCATTCGGCTGAATGGACCCACTGCTCGGTCCATAATGTACATGTATATAACCTGGCTCCAAGATTTATATGACTCAAAATCCTCATAATACTCTGGTGCAATCTCTTTCACCTTGTAGAGCTTGCTCCCAGGAATTCTAGGGAAATCATGGTGCTCGTTGTGGTATCCCACACTCCATGTCATAAGATTCAGGGGGCCATAGTAAGAATATGTCTCCTGGTCAGGCTTGAAAACATAATGTTCTGAAATGAAGTGACCAGCCATTGGGTGCAACCCACCCCCAACGAATGTGGAAAGAATCAAATAGGCAAAAGATTTGCAGCCCCAAAAGTAAACCATGGCTGCATCAAGGGCTATCTGAATAAATAAATTGATGAACTCCCAATAACCAGGAGGTTTTGGTTTCAGAAAGAGAGGCCGGAGAGCATAGAAGAAGAGTTGGAAGATGACCCATATGCTTTTAGTGACAACATTTGTCACAAGATGGGCTTCAGTGTGGCTTGGAATGTCCATATCAATACCATCTACTCCTTGGAAGCGATGATGTTCAAGGTGATATTTTTGAAACGTGACAGACATGGGTACACCAATAGGGAGGTTGGCAAAAATCCCAAGCCAACGGTTATAGACTGGAGTTGAGAAGGCAAGATTGTGGCTGAGTTCATGGATGGCTAAGAAAAGGTTATGGTTGAGAAAAGATCCGAAGAAGTAGGCTATGATGAGTATCTTCAGCCAACCAGCATCATGGAGCAAAGTAGCAGTACATAGCTGAAGGAGAACTGCTGTGGAAACCTACAGCACCACAGTTACAAGGACATGAAACAGAAACGTTAATATCAATAACTGATAACTATAGCGCAGAACAGTCACTACATCAAATTACCACTGCAAAAATAATGAAATTATGACAGGCAGAAAACTGTCCTTCACCAGAAAGAAAACTAGGTTTCCAAAACACAGTCATGATATTCTTCATAGTTGCTTTTCATAATAGTTTCTCATAATTTGAAATTCCCTTCAACGCAAACTGGGCAAATCTTGATATCCAGTGGCGAAAGACAACACATGAGAGCATATTCATCTCCAACAATTGCCAATAATTTTGCTACTTCATGTTTCTTGCTGCATACCCACAGGGGTTTAGAAGATCGTTCATAGGAAAGAATGTCGTTTAATTTCAAATATGGACAAGTAGCTTTTGGAATTTCTACACAGCCTCGAAGGCATGAAACAAGACTTTGATGAATGCAAAGGTAACACTGTCAATATCATAGGGTTGAGCAGCATGCCCCCGGAATTCGGCCCAACCAATAGAGGTAAAGGTGGGAAAATTTACCCCTACCCCAGCAGGAATAACGCATTCTAGTCGCATCATGGAATTGCTTTTTGTACTTCAAAATTGAATATGAAATACAAACAGGTGTCATTCAAATTCATTGATAGGAGAGCAAATCAACAGAAGATGCCAATATGCATTAACTTTGTGTTATCGAATCTGGAAGATTACATAGATAGCTGATTTGGAATCCATAATTAATCAGTTTATATCAGCAAACGGTCCACACCGAACATAAATTTTTAACTGGAACTTTAATGGTGGAAATGTGAGACTTAGAATAGAATTTAACGAAATCAGATCCAAATTTACAATTACAAAAAAATGCGGATTCCTGAGAAGTCATCAAACATTAGGAACACATATTAAAAGTGCATCGCCAATCGTGAGGAATACAGAAACCTTTAAATATAATCACAAGCACAACCCTGCATTGACATAATGGCATATAAGAAACAAAACCAAGAAAGTTCAATTTGAGTTTCTCTTTTAAGGGGGAAAAAGTGGACTTAAAAGACACAGCGGTTACGAAACAACACCGGCCAAACCGCACAAGTCATTTCAAGAAAATGCAATCCTTAACCAACATCCAAAGATCAAGAAGCATCTTTCTCATTAAAAAGAAAAAGAAAGTTATCAAGAAGCATCACACAACCGCGCAAATCACATTCAAACAGAATATACGCACAGAGCGATACAGAGACAAACGTCAAACAGAAAACAGACAGGAAGAGTAAGAGAACCTTGAGGAAAGCCCAGGGATCGGGGCCAAAGAGATCCTTGATCTGAGGGTACCGAGAGAGAATCTGGCGGCGCCTAGTAGCGTGGGGCTCGTCCGTGTACGACCAGAAGAAGTCTGTAGCCATTACCCCTTCCGCTCGGTCTTCCCCTTTGCGCCCCATTTCTTCTCTCTTCTCCTCTCCTCCTCACTCTTACTTGTTTTGCAAGTTCAAAAATTTGAAGGTGAATCCGAATGAATGAGCTGTGAGGCTGCGACTGTGCGGACAAGAATCCAGAGAGGAGCGTTTCGTTTGGACCCCATTGGCCATTCACGTGGGTCGTACAGCTTAAAACGGATTAGTGGCTTTCTGGCAACAGCTAATAACATATCCATTGTTTCCTTGTATATATATATATATATATATATATATATATTTATTTTTAAAAAAAAAAACCTATTTTACCAAATATTTAATAATATATAGAAAAAATTAAATGTTTCATTTAACATACGTTGATTTTAATTATTTGAAATTTTAGGTTTTTAAAAATATGTTATTTATCACATCAAATGATGGACAGATAAATGAAGAATAATTAAATAATTAAAAAATATCAATAACATAAGTTGCAGGCTTGTGTGATGACAGGTTGTCCTGATGAGCAGCCATAAAAAAACAGAAGAAAAGGCCAATAATGGCTCAGCATTCCATGCAAGAGCATTAGCATTGGATTGGTTATTTTATTCTTCAAATTTTGATTAATATGTAACTTTTTCACTTTTAACTAATCATTCAAAACTTGAAGTCTATATTGGATTAGTCATTCTATTCTCTATAATAATAAAATATTATTATTTTTTATTAATTATATTTTATTAATTAATTTTTATTTTATTTTCATAATCTTCAATAATCTCCAATAATCATATTCATTTTCATTTTCACAATCCAACAATCTATAATATAATAATCTCATATGAATATAGATGATAAAATCTTATATGAATAAAATTATTATATTTATAATATAATAATCTTAAAAAACACTTTTAGACTTTTTATAGTTCTTTTCATATTTGAAAAGAAGAATAGATTTACTATTACTCATAGTTTGGATGAAAACAATTTAACTAATTCAATGTGGAGCAAATATGGATGATATTGACTAAATTTGAAGATGAAAAGGTATTTGACTAATCCAATGCAATGCTCTAAACGCACGTACTGCTTCAGGATTTAGAAAAATGTTATTCACCTAATCTGATTTATCATTTTTACATTTGCCTTGAAGCTCGCTTGCAAAATTACACGCAAAGCAAGATATGAAGAAAAGAACAGGAAGCTCGTCTGTGTAATAACAAAAGCCATCCAACAGGAAAAGATACTTTCAAATGCTTCTTTATAAGCAAGCTTGCTTCAAGCTGTACAGACATATACAAATGGTTCTTAAATACAATCGATGAACCCTCCAAATTAGAAGACTATCTCAAACTTCACGCACCAGCCCATCATAATTCAGGCTGTGTTCTTCTGATCAGAAGCGGGAAGAAAGCACTGCAATTTCAGCTGATCTAAATTTGCCGAATTAAATTATGGTCCTCATGAAACCAAGAAGATATGGAGAACTGTTCATTTAGAGACCACAAAAGAAGGTGGGCTTGATTTTTTTTGTTTTGTTTTGTTATTCTACTCATCACCTTAGGTGAGAATCATAAGTATCAAAGAGAGTATCGGGCACAATCAACGGTAACTTATCTATATACATGAAAAGCCTCCTAAGATTCTCCCTCGTTACCGTTGCCAAGTCGACTACGTCCTTGCTGTCTGTGAATACCCAGAGATCACACGAGTTCACTCTCTTAAGACTGTCACGACAAAAGGGGCACGACTGCGACCGTGATCGCCTGCATTAAATTAAATGCAACAGATCCTTACTCTTATTTAGATTGATTGCATAATAAACAAACAAATGTTTATAGCATGAACCAACAGAAAGCTAGATTACTCAAAAGCCAATATGGAATACAGGTAGACAACCAAAGAAATGCTTTACAACCACATAAAAGAGAGGAGCTATACACAAACAAGAAACTAACTGCAACCTGCAAAGGAACTCAATATCAAAATGCAACATTCCACCGCCAACATGGTTAGCTCGCATAAACAAGTTATTATGATTCATTCCTTCCAGTCTAACGTGTTGAAGAAATAGAATCGTATATGAGACAGACAATCTAAGTAAAAACGAATTGTCTCAAGATAAATAAAAACATAATAAGCCAGACATCTAAATTGCCAAGATCATTTCATCAGGAACAAGAAGCTTCTGTGACAAGATGCTAGAGCCCTGGCGATCATCTAACCATTACATTTGACAAACAACTAAATTGTGTGGGGACCTCCATTGCAACATATATTTCCTTCCCTTTTCATTTCAAATTCAGAATTCACACATGGTTGCACGTGATGCTTGACAATTCACAAAATTCAGGACTACTGGATTGCATCTTCAGATGGCACAGTCAACAAAGTAAAAGTCAAATATCAACTTTATGCTGATAATCCTAAATTCAAAGTCCCTAAAATACCTAAAAAGCAGAAATTTAAGAAACCAAATTCCAAATGCTTCCTATCGGAATCTCGCATACTCTGCTATTAAATGCAATGAACCAGAGATCGTGGAAAATTGTAAAATTTAAGCTTTGAATTTTTGGCAATGGACAGATGTCTTGAGACAGCCAAAGATGGAAATGGGGAATTAGTATTATTAAGGCACGGGGAAAGTAGATAACAGGTTGAATGGGCTACTATCCTTTAAATCAAGGAACTAAGTCAATAGAGTAGCACAGCACCATGAAATGCACTAAAACATGTACGAGTAAGCTTTTTCACATTCCCTTCCACTATATATATATATATATATATATAATTAGCACACTTCAATGAATTACTCCGAGCATCCCACATTCAAACCTAATACATCATAGGCATAATCTTTCCAATATCAGGAAACAGAATAATAAAAATAAAAACACAGATCACGGCTTCATTTTTTATTGGCAGAAAGATAACCAACAGGCCCACCCCATCCAACAATTAATATGCCTCGGACTAAAAATTATTCAACCCATTGTCATCTACCTTTTCAGAATCCACATAATGTTTATGATCTTGCATATTCATATGCAACAATTGAAAAAAAATGATGTTTCTGTATATTCATATTCATGCACAGGTACATCTACCTCATTAGCATAATCCGGTGACAACCCAATGTTCACAGAGTGCATCAATGCATATCCACATATACCTCAATCCAAGACAAACTTCTTGCTTGTAACAGTTTAAGTTGTTAAGACCTCACCACAACGAGTCCTGATTGTGGTTGATCATTTACTTGAATTACTCAATTGTCTTTTCCACTAAACATTTAGGTACAAGTATATCACTCCAAATAGGGCAATCAATCAATGAAGAAGGGGCTTGCTGGAACTGATTATCTAGTATTAGAGAAAAATTAATAATTAAAAAAAAAAAGATCCCAAGTCCATGAATCGTCCAGTGCATCCTTAATTAACTTCATTTGCAGGTACTAAATATTATCTACTAATTATCACATAGCAAGTATTATCTACTAACTATTTACCCAAGACCAAGACTAAATAAATTGTGGAATGTTTTGAGTTCAAGAACCAAGGAAAAAGTATCTTGAGAGATAGAGAGAAACTTGGAGGTACCATTCACGGTAACATTTCAAGCACATGGCATGATTGCAGTTGGGCAATACAATCTTACTATTCATTTCCATGCATATTCCACATTCTTCCTCTCTTTCATCATCTACATCTGAGAACTGTCTATATTCCCCATCATCTCTTCTTCGATACCTCTCCACACAAACTGCCTTCTGCTTTTTATCTTCTGTATCAGTAACACCTCTTTGAAGTTGCAGTACAGAGGGATAAATGACCGCTGATCCCAACAAGAATCACAGATTAGAAAGATAACAGGGAATAAATTAGGCAAGTTAATGACTCCAAACCCGAATTTGAAATACGCTGACTCCAGAAGTTACCATAGAACTCCCTTATACTTGCTTTTCTTTCATGAGTGGACATGGTGGTTGTGCCATCCACATAAACCTGAAGCATAAGGCAAAGTGCTGAGGTCAGCCATCTCCATGATTGGACAATGAGCAAAGGCATAAATCCCATTTAAAGGAACACAAGTGCAACCTTGTAAATGAGGATTCTCAACAGTCCAAGGGCTCCTGCAAGGTGGCAGTCTGTCCATTGGACCAGAAAGAGGAACAGGTGTGCTGCCGGACTATATGACATCCTCATCTGAAGGCAGGCACCATCATACTCCCTTGGAAAATCTGACGCACTGCATCTTGCATTGCAGGATAAGAATTTAAATAGAAAGATGAAAATGGATGATCAGTTTAAGCTAGCAACGTCATCACAAACATTAGAAACTCATGAGGCACCCAAGTGAGAAGTATCGTGCATTTCAATTCCAAATAACAAGCCATTAAAATTTTCAGCTTGCCACTTTCTACAACTTAGTTAATCATTTTTAAACACCCAATTACGTAGATAAATGCCCATTCAATCATTACAAAAACATGAAAATGGAATTATTGAAACATTGGAGTTTGGACAATACAATCCGTAACCTGACCCATTTAATAATTTAAGCGCATCAAGATCAATGCTACAGCTCCCCAAACTGGTGGAACCCATTGGCCACATGGGCTTACAAACGTATGTTATCAAGATAAAGATAATGCGAAGACATTAATATAAAAGCTTCGATGTTTGGCATCATTACCCCCCCTGAACCCCCCCCCCCCCCGGGCGCCCGGGGGGGATCTTTCTCACCCCTAAAAAAGAAAAAAAACAGAGAGAGAGAGAGAGAAAGCAAAAAATGTGCTTCGATATCACAAAAGAAGTGTTATCCTTAGCATCATCTTACCAACTTTTTTTTTTTCTTTGGATGGGTGTCTTACCAACTAAAAAATTGAGATAACACCAAGCTACGGTTCGGACTTCCGAGCAACATATGGTGGGAAATTAAAAAGAAGAAAAAAATCGAAAACCCAACTCAAGCGAAAAAAGAACCAAACTTGCATGTGGGGAATTAAAAAAATACGCTAACTCCTCTCCACCGAAGTGTTTCAGAGAGAGAAAGAGTTTGGCTTGTAAGATTCAAATCCATTAGAAAATCACATTTTTTTTTTTTAATATACACGCGAAGTAGTTGTTAAAAAATAAAAATTTAAATGTAAGAACCAGAAAACCCAAGAACATTAAATTCACATTCCATACGACGCACGTAAGAAATTCAAACCGATGGCATGCATATTCAATTTTTTTTTAAAAATGACAAAAATTAGACTTTTTACAAGCAAAAAAGGACAAAGAAACCAAATTTAGAGAGACCCTCATGAACTTACAGAGTATTGGCGTGCTGAATGTCAGCTTCAAGAACTTTGAGAGAGTCCTTGAATGATTTTCTCATAGAAGCAATATACATCTCGACTTTTTTTCACTCACGAAGTGTGAGAGAGGGGAAGAAAAAACCCACAATCAGAATCGATTCTCAAAACCAAAAACCCTAATTTGAGCCCCAAAACCCCCCCGACTCTCTATCTATCTCAGTGTCTCTGTCTCTCTGTCTCTCTCTCTCTCTCTCACACACGCACACACAGAGTCGTCTCTGGAGGAATTCCTTTTCAGTGTTTTGCGGTTCGTGGCTTCTATAGTTCTATTCCATTCTGTTCTTGAAAGCGAAGACGGAGAGAGAGAGAGAGAGTGAGAGAGAGAGGACACGTGGAACCTGGACGGATGTCGTGGAGCCTCAATAGAGAGCAATTACAATTAATAAAATTGTGAGCTTCGAAGAGATGCACGAAATGGCGAGCCCCGTGACGCCCTTATCCACTCTCTCTCTCTCTCTCTCTCTCTCCCTCCCTCCCTCTCTCTCTCTGGTGCGTTTTTTGTCTGCCACTTTTTCCTTCTCTTTCGGTTGCTTTCGCTCCACGCAGTCCGATGGTGATGATCATAACACCATCCCCTTCGACACACTTTGCAGGTTGCCCCCGTCATTCCATTTTATTTACGATAATGACTTGAATATGTATGCTTAATTATCAACTAAATTTGTTTGTAGCTCACTTCATCCGTCTATTTCCACTTTACTTAAATTATAAATTCACATATTAACTTTATCTGTTTTTGTATTAACACCAATTAATTGTTATTAAAATTATTTCAATTATTATCAGAATTTTAATTACTATCTTGCATTCATTTGGGTACCTTGTAGCCTGTAGGAGGGAAATTCAACCCCAAATTATCTTCAAGTCAATGCATAGAATATATTTAATAAATTGTTTACATGATAAAATTTGATTTAATATAATAAATTTTAAAATTAAAATATTTTAAATTAAAATTTATCATTTAAATGATGTGATGTGCATGTAGTTACATGCCGTTTTGAAAATAGAATAACTTATTTAGTAAATAAACTACGTGACCTGACCTAATGACTGTGGATGAATACCATCGTGTTTGCTAAATTGAATTTTTGATAGATTCTTCCAAAATAAAAATAAAAATTCACAGATCACAGAATGGTAGGGAACTTCCAAGAGTTTCTGTTTCTTTGGAGGATAAAACCGTCATTATGATATCATGGTATCAAATTTGATATATGCACGTCAATCTCTTTTTGAGTTTTTTCTCCGTCTTGGCTCCCTTTTTTATTCCTATGTACATGGCCACATCACATGCATGTATCATGTCGAATGAGATTGACAAATAGCCAATCAGGTGTGAACACTTTTTCATTTTCCAAATTTACAAAAGTCGTATGCTGTACCAGAATGTAATACATCAATCACCTAGCAAGCCCACTGGAAACCTAAAAAAGAGACCCACAAAATAATAAATATCAAATCTTTTGCTTAGATATTTGCACCCCACTTAAAATAAAATAAAAACCGTAAATAAAAGCGAAGGAAAAATAATTATTAAATACTTTTATGCCATGTATATGTTCAATCATAATTTTTATAATTTATAAATTATTTACAAATTATTTTAAATATAAGAAAAGATGGTAGATACTGCAACATTCATTACTCATTCATAATTGCAAAATCCTGTTTTAACATCGCTAATTGCTTTTATCATTGGTAATTATTGAGTGTGAGGCAATCATATATAATTATAATTCCAAAGTCTACGAATGATTTTTCCCAAAAAAATTGTTGTCTGAACGGCCAACAGACATCACCTGAACTGATTTTGTGCAGGACAGAATCATACACAACTATCTATAAATATTTTTATATATATACTTTTTATTGATTTTTTTGGATTAAGTAATATGATTATGTTAGTGTCGTACATTTATTTTAAAAAATAATAAAATATATTATTAATAAATTAATTTTTTTTTACGTGAATTATATACTTATTTTTTAAAAAATATACAGTAATTACACACTATCATTCCTCGTGTTTTAAAGGAAGAACGTGGGATTCAATGAATCTGAAGCGAAGATTATTCTAATTTCTGGTTTGTAATTGTGGAAAGATAAAAGATAAGTGGGAAAAGATAGTTGGTGGGGCCGGAAACCCGGCGAGCATGATATGGGTTAGGTAACAAAATTGGTGCGCTCCAACTCAGCCTGCAATCCTTACCCGCTCCTAAAATCAATATATATCAATAACGTATTGAAATAAAAATAATTAATCACATTCACCCACCTGACTAATTAGTATCATTCAACTAACCATATCCTCATTAAAAACAAAAAAAACAAAACTAACCATATCCGCAAATAGCATAAATTATGTAGTTTTCTTTTTATTTAAGATGCGAGATTGAAATAATAGCAACCACCCTCTCTCTCTCTCAAAAAAAATTAAAAACTCCAGATCTAATTTTTGTCGAAAGGGAGGAAGCTTATCTATCAAAATTTGTTTTGTTTTGTTTTATTTTGCTTTCTTTAAAGTTGAAAAAACAGATCTATAACTTTCCGGTAACTCTTGAGAGACAGACATGACACAAACAGATTCATAAGTCGAAAATTGTTCAGAGGAAATTAGTGATTTTGCAAAAATCACCACGAGTGGTTCTCACGCGCCACCCACGTCTGCCGGTGGTCCTCAAGCGCCACCCCTTCCGGTAGCTCTTCTCGACACATCAATTAGATCACCTAAATCGCCACCACTAGACCTTTTAGATTTGACCTTTGTGGCTGAAAAGAGACAAGTGTGTTATCTTCACGGGCTGCCACAGATTTCAAAGTCTACTAGAGTTGGCTCAAATTGTAATCCTTCATTTTCACATCTATTTTACTGTTTTCCTTTTTGGTTTACTTATTGTTAATTAAAATAAAAAAAGAGTTCGTCTCTCGGACATTTGTCTATAGAGATTGAGTCCTCTCTTTTTATAAAAGATGAGGTTGATTCTTTAATTAGGCAAAGAGTATTATCTTTTGGACATTTGTCTGTAAAGAGTATCAGTAATAATAAAGATCAAACCAATTACAAAAAGAAATAATGTACTGGTGGAGCTCCAAATGTATTATTTTAATTTATGATATCATATTTGATATGAGGATATCTCAGAATTTATCCACTCATAAATATAAATTTATCTGATAAATAAATGATGACAATTTTCCTTAAAAAAAGAATGAAATGATCATTATAAAAATGAAATTTTACAAACTTTTGGTGTTGGGTATAGAAATCACCACTGGGTTCCAACGGTCTGGGCCCAGCCTGTACTTTGGGCAGGCTTGGTTTGAGTTATCGGCCTACTAAAATTGGGCCGTCAATGAGGCTTCCACAGCCTTGACTCAGCCCTTAGCTCAAAGTTAATGAGCCCGGTTCATAGCTGGACCTGTAAATAAGCCTGGATTGTCTACCTGCTCGTGCTGCAGTTACGGTAAGAGGTAAGCCTGTCCGTGCGACATTTTCGTCTCCGATCGATTCCCAAATGGAAACCCAAATTTTCGCGATTCCCATCGGTTATTTGAATCCTCAATTTGCACCCTCAGTTTTTCTCTTTGATTTTCCGTTATGTTCGCCGGGAAGCCGAGAAAGTCTTCGTTTTTCCCGCCGAAAATGTATTCGCGTGGCCCACAAGAGCATCTCTGTAAGAGCTAGTTGTGCTTCTGGCTCAGCGAATTACAGCGGGTGGGACGAGTTTAGAATTTTCGGCGACTCGGAATGCGCTGGTGAGTCGGATCAATTTCGAAACTTTCTGGTTTCTGTTAAAGTTGAAGATAGAAAGCACATATTCGTGTTCCTTTTGGGGCTTGTGTGCGCCCTAGCCATTTCTAGAGTTAGAGTCTCTTCGACTGTTATGTTTCCAGCTTCAATTTTGGTTTTTGCTATTGGTTTTTCGTTTGGGTTTATTCGTGCCGGAAAATTCAGCGAGGTGAGTGAAAATGGAGGTAAGAAAAGGGTAAAAGAGGATATTTATACGGTTTATACTGATAAATCGAGGAACTTGGTGGATTTTTTTGACGGGTTTGATGTCAAGGTTAATAATTTAAAGAATGATATACAAAAAGCTATTGATAATAATGAAATCACTGTAAGTGATTTGGAAAGTTATGTAAATGAAATTGAATCAATTAGTTCATCGGCTTCGAATGCAAGAGACATCGCCAAGGCTTCAATAGATAACGCGGGGAACTCTAATGTTTTGTTGGTGGAGAACCAGAAGCCAAGTAGAAGGAAGAAAGAGCTTGGTGAAGTTGGGTTTGAGTTGTTGCAGTCTGTTGGAAGTTTCTTTGGGGAGAACTCGGTTGGGTCCAAGCCTAACAAAGTGAAAGATAACATTAAGCGACAGACCGTAGAGAGATTGGTAAACGATCAAAATCGAGTAAATGTATCTACTTCTGCAGTTGAAGAAAGTGATTTCAATTTAGTCGATGGTAATAAAGGAAATGGGAAGTTGGGTGTGTCTCAAGATTCATCAGCTTTAGTTGAGAATGGTGGTAGACGAATAAAAATTGACTCAAAGATGGGGAAAATGAGTGAAGGGGAGATGGGTGGCAGTGGTAAAAGATTTATTGAAAGTGAAGAGTATAGTTACCGGAATAACAGTTTGCGATTTACAAATAATCAAACTTTCTCTTTGAAGATGGGCTGTGATAACAGAACTGAGATGTGGGAATCCCACGATAAGTTTAACTCTGAGGAGTTTAGAGTTAGGATGAAACGTTTGGGAACTGAAGCATCCTTTGTTCAACAACAGATGCTCAAGAAATCCAATGGAGCTTACCGAACTTCTATTGACAGGGAAATGAATGACGATGAGACATACAGGTTCCAATCTAGAGAAGAAATTTTGAATCATGAATACGATTCTGATATGGCTAATCAACTGTCCTCAAATGAGAGTGAGGTTGATTCCTTTTCATCTCCAAAGGTTTCTGATGATGTGGTCTTTGATAGGTATTTTACAGAAGCTAATGAGCTTCTGAAACAAGCAAAAGAGTATATAAGGAGTAGACATGATAAGGAGCGTGCTGAGATCATATTGTACAGGTCTGCCAAGTTACTCTCCAAAGCCATAGCTATGAAGCCCGTGAGTTTGTTGGCTGTGGGCCAATTAGGCAACACCTATCTTCTTCATGGGGAATTAAAATTGAAGATGAGTCGTGAGTTGAGAGCTCTCCTTTTGGGGGGTGGTCCTTTTCCTATTGAGAAGCGAAATGGAGTACTCAACGGATTAGGTGATAAAATCACTGGCAAGGATGAAATTGCATCTGTCCTTGTTAATGTGTGTGAAGAGTGTGAAGAACTTCTTGTGGAGGCAGGAAGAAAATATAGATTGGCATTATCTATTGATGGGAATGACGTAAGAGCCCTATACAACTGGGGTCTTGCTCTCTCCTTCCGTGCTCAATTGATTGCGGATATTGGACCGGTAGGCATTCTTCTTTAGTATAAACTCGAGTTTTGGAGTCCTCATATTTTTAGCTGAATGAGGTGTAGAAGTTAGAGGAATATATTTCCTAACCTGACATAAGTTTTCATTACTACATTGCTAGGTTGGTTTTGGTTACAATTTGATTTGATATGCACTATCAATTTAAACTTTAAAGTGTGCTGCTGGATTTTTAAATCTGAAATAAATCTTTTCAGGAAGCTGCTTTTGAGGCCGATGAAGTATTCTTGGCTGCAATTGATAAATTTGATGCTATGATGTCCAAAGGCAATGTTTATGCACCTGATGGTAAGTTTTGGTTGCCAGTCAAACTGGGTTCGTGATGTGAATATTTATTGCAGTTGCATCTACATGGTTCAATTACGAATTCTGCATATACTGGCATAGACAGAATCTATTGTCATCATATAGGAATTGTACTGTAAAGATTATGAAATGGATGTGTTGCTTGACAACGATAACAACTATGCAATGCCTTGAACTACAAATGAGACAGCTTACCGGGGTAAAACTTGCACAAAAGTCTTAACAGTTGAATGGGTGTGTTTTGTGTCTTCATACTTGACTGCATTTTCATAATTCCGCTTCCATAAAAATGCTTTGAAGTGAAAGCATAGAGCATTCATTTTTTGCGATGATACATGAAATCATGCAGTAGAGAGAAAGCATAGAGCTTATTTTTGCCATTCCAATTTTTAATTCAGACATCATTTTGACCTAGTGTGAGATTCTCATTTAATTCATTGTGCGAGTTTCAGCTTTGTTCAGATGGGGTGTGGCTTTGCAGCAAAGATCTCGCTTACGCCCACGTAATAGTAAAGAGAAAGTGAGATTACTGCAGCAGGCAAAGAGGCTATATGAAGATGCACTCCACATGGACTCCGACAATCTCCAAGTAAGAGAAGCCCTATCAACATGTGTATCTGAACTCAATTTTAGGCACTTTTGACGAAAGAAGCAGGCAGCTCATATTGCTCTTTGTTGCATCACTCTTGTGTTTAGATTTATTGTCAAGAGTTGTTCTCTCTTTTCCCAGTTTTGTCCCTTCTCCGCCATTGGGGTGCAAAATGCATGATGGTAGCCTCTTATATCCTTTCCTTTTCTTTTCTTTTTTTTGAATTGCTTTGATGTAATAAAATATGAAAGAAACCGTTCTTCTTGCTCTAGTGTCTGCTCACTCGAGCTATTGATTTCACTGGATCCATAACTTATTTTTCTCATTCCCAACCAATGCTTTTCCATTCTGTTTAAGTTCTCACTGGATATTATCGCAAAGTTGTAGTGTCGCTGATCAAACTTGGTAGGAATGAAGTTTTTGTTTGGGTCAGTTTATATCAGCCGGCTGTTCTCTTTAGTGTAGGGTTCATAGCTGAATTGCCCCGCGGCTGCGTCCATTTGCATTCCAAAGCTTGTATTATATTATTTTACAACTGACGTGCAGCAACTTCAGCTTGCATTATAATGTTTGCCTAGGCGGTTTATTTATTGTTTGCCTGACAACTTTCAAGCACGAGGTCTATGGTAGTTTTGTAGATGATTAGATCCCATTGTAGTGTCCAGATAAAACTTTTTAAAATAAAAATAAAAATAAAAAGCGTGATCCAATGTAAGAACACAAAGGGATGACCGGTAAGTCCTTATAAACCTGAAAGCAAAATCCTCTTGTGAATTTATCTGGAATTTCCACGAAGACACCTGACTTCGTTGGACGTTTTCATCAGATTTAATGTTCTTTGATCACGATTGCTTGTCACGTGTACACGTTGAAAGACCACATCTTCCTTATTATTATCTTGTGGCAGATAATTGTGCTATGATGTTAGATGGTTTGTCGAAGGAGATATTCAGCGGGCACTTTTTGAATGAATAATATCACCTTAGCACGATTGAAGCTCGATTTTGTTAGTTATCCCTGCCTAATATTTCTCACAGTAGTCGAAACCGACTCCGTTTTGCACTTTCTCACAGTTTAAAGTCTTAGGAGTAGGGGGACTCGGCACAGCTCTTTACTTGTGGAATACCATTTGTGACTTTGTTTTAATTCAGGAATAAAGCATATTGTTGTTATTAGAGCACAACCTTATTCAAATTTCAAATGTTCGATTATAGCAGAACATTGTGGATTCAGATTCTTTGGCAAACTCTTCTATGGATCTAGCGGTTTTGACTTTTGAGTTCTCATCTTCTGAATTATTTCTTATAACGAGTTCAAACGTTCCCGGAAAACTTTCAACATGGCTGCAAAGGTAACAATCCCAGACAAACTCCCATCCTCTTCAACAACCCAAACATAACTCACCCGATGCGCGAGTGCCTGAATCATCACCGCCACCAATGAGTTCCATGGGTAGCACACGATTGCTTCTGACCTCCTAACTAACCTCGCCGAATACGACCCTCCTGACTTACTCCTCCCCGACCCAGACTCTTCGTCCGATGAAGACGAGCACAGTGACAATGATGTGATTGTCGATTCCTCTTCCATTAGTTCCAAAGCCGCTTCTAAGTTTTGCGCTTCCAGTCGGTCTTTCACCAGCTGCACTAGGTCCTCTGGTGGGCCACCACAGTCTATATATGCCATTAGATCACCCGCCGAGAGAGTTGCGATCGCTGCCGAGACAGACTCGTCGCAAGAATTGAGCGTGAACGGCGAGATTTCGCCGATCAACTTGCCGTCTAGGTCGACGATGGCAACAGAGGTGTGGTTAACGAGGGACTGGGAGATGAGGGGCAATGCAGCTGATGCAGGGTCGTCGTATTGGACGGCGAGGATGTTTTTTGGGTCGATTACATTAAGGGTGTTGATTGGGTTGATGGGGGTGGGGCAGAAAAGACCAATGGAGTTGAGGAGGTAGCGGATTATGTCTTCTTGGGTGAGCCAGCAGTATTCCCGATTGTTGTGGAGGGTGGACTTGGAGGAGGGCTTCTGCAGGAGCTTCTTCCTCCGGCTTGGACTTGGTATTGGTATCACAAGATTCTGTGCTCCTTCAAGTATGAGATCTATAGCCTCCACTAAGCTGCAAATTTATCATAAGAAAAAAGCAAATTAGGCATATAGCAGACACCAAAGTGACCAAATCAGATAGATAAGGAAAGAAATCTATTTTCATTTTGTTCAAACATTTCTAAGCATTTCCAAATCTCCCACAACTGTCTAAAGAAAAAGATAGGATATTTGAGGATGGGAATCATGGGTAACAAACCTTGCGTGTGGCTCCAAATGCCTAACGATCCCAGTAGGAGTCTTGGTAATCAGAACCGACAGCGGCGACTGAAGCGCGGCGGCTGGGGACCTGAGGTTCTCTTCTTTGCAGAGGAAACAGATTATGTCTACCATGCAAACCTTGCCTACGCATCGGCAATCATCGGAGATCCTCGAAGACTTGTCGTGGTCACAGCTCCACAAGCTCAAATAGCTCTCGCCGAGCCTCTTCAGGACCGACAGGGCGTCGCCGACTGTGGCGGAAACAGAAAGGCTCCTAAGCGCAGGTTTTCCAAGACATAGATCGAATACCTCCCGGGAAAATATGCTCACTGCCATGCACAAACAAGAAGCTCAAAAGAGAGAGCTCGAAGAGCTGGAAGGTGAAAACGCAGAAGTTTCTGGAGAGATGGTTATAGAGATGGAGAGGACAGCCTGGAGAGTATTATTGAAGCATTGAGGCTGGCATCTGATTTATATAGACGGTCGTTACAGGGAATAACCGGTCACCACGGTCACACCGTACCGTACGATGCTCATAAAGGACCGTGTAGTGGAGCGGGACCCAACGTTTCCGGTTAGGTACGTACGGGTCTCGAGGACAGCTAATTCTAAGCTAAAAGCCAAAAGGTGCCGGAGAAAGTAGGATTAATTCGCGTACTTGCCGTGTACAACTGCGGTACGTACAGGAAGCCATTTTGGTTAGAGTTTTGTTACATACATGATACAGCAAGTTTTTTTATTTTTTGTACACTCAAGTCAAAATAATTATTTTATATTAAAAAAATAATGCAGTCAATTATATTAATAAAGAGTATAAATAATATATAAAATGACTATCTATAGAATTTTTATTTTAGTTAAGATATAATTTTTAAGAAGTAAAGAGAATTTATAAAAGTAAATTTATAAACTAACGTTGATTTATGTGATCTATTATATTATTTTATAATAAAAGTAACTTTACAATTTGATAAACCACATCAAGTTACATTAATTTATAAGATTAATTTTATATAATTTTTTTGTGACTAACGTATTTTTCTAATTTTTTGTACAATTTTTATATGATTATGTTTTAAGATAAGAATATTTATATAAAGTGATATTATTTTTATAGAAATACCTCTCATTTAAAATAGAGTGTTGCTATACAACCTTCTTAACTTTCACACACCATATTTTTTTTAATTTTTAATATTTTTAATATTTTTAATTTTTATTTTTTGAGTTTATTCTTTTTAAACTATTTCAAATTTTCTATTTATTATTCATATAATAAATATTTGATAAAAGAAAACAAATTAAAAAAAGTGTAGTATGGAAATTGTGTGAATAGTAAGAAGTTGTGTAGATTTTTTCTTTAAAATATAATTATATAAAAGATTGTAAAATGTATTATATGTCTATCATTTTCCTTTTGGTTATTAGTGCTATAGTTAAATTTGTATTTGGAATTGGATCCTTTATTATCCAAAGATAAATGTTTGAGCCGGAAAGATATATTTTAAAAACAAATAAATGTGGTTTGATGTGGTACGTTAGATTAGAAAATTATTTTTATTATAAATAGATCTAATATATCGTATGAAATCATATCAACCTGTTAGTCTATAGAATATAAAGAAATATAAACACATCAAGCGTATTTTTTAATATCTAGAATTATGTGTGTATTTTCGTAATACTCACTTTAGTATTTATTTTTCTCATTTTAGATCCAAATTATTTGAATATAAAATCTAGAGAATCTACATTTAAAAAACGAACAACATATATTACAAAAGTGATAGTTTGATACCAACAGAATTGGGAGAATTTCACGTCATGCAATAAATATACTTTTAATAACTTATCTTTTAATATTAATTTGCAATTTACGACATATCATTTTGTAATTAAAAATGATGTGTCTAAGTTCTATATATATGCCCTTACGTATTAGTATGATATAGGCAAAATTTAGCTTTATATCCACGAAAAATTATGGAGAGATCACATGGAGTTGCTCGCAAAAATAAAATTAAAAAAATTTAGTTATAGTTTGCCCAAATAGCTGTATATTCACTATAAAAAAAATTATTTATTTGTGACTAATTATTTATTATAAAAATGATTATTTTTGTAAAAATGAGTTTATTTTTATCATAAATAATTCGTTATAAATATTCATTTTTCTTATAGTGATATTGCTGCCAGAGCTATCCATGTCCTAACCATTAAAATGAGATATTTTTTAGCAAGCTAAACTGTCGAAGTTATGATAATGAATTTTCCTCGACTTTTTATTTTCCAATATAATAATTTTCCTTCCATACTTTCAGGAAATGATAAAGATTTTAAAAGCAAATATAGTTCCATTCCAACTCCCTATGATCTTAACCCATTTTCCTCCTTATTTCTAAAAAAGCAAAACCAAAAATTCAATATCAATATTCTTCGATTTTCATTAATTGTCATTAATGGAATTGGAGGATATTTTCAGCAAATGTAAACTGTATGCATGCATGTGATGTGAATGGGACAAAAAAAAATCATCAGGCATATACTCCCGTATATTATATATATGCATGGTTGTGAATTATCTTTATATATATATATATATATATGGATTTAGAATTGAGATTGTGACAACCACGACCACGTACGTACGTGCTTTATGGCAACACTTTGATCAGCAAACTTCAGCCACATATATTGCAGAGATTCCTATTGGTCCATGTACGTCCTTTTAATAAAGTTTTCAGCAGACTGCCCACGGGGTCATGGTCCATGGATAGCGATTTCTTTAAAAAAAAATTCAAAAAACAAAAAGGAATTGCTTATCTATATATATAGTATAGATATATATATATATAGATTATCTATTTTATATTTAGCTACGGTAAATTCTCTATATGTAGATATAATTATTTATTATTTTAAATATTTTATTATTATTTCTCTCTCATTTCATTTTTTATTATTTTTATCTTATTTTTGTTTTAACCATTTTATCACTTTTACACATAGCCACTCTCTTATATCTCATCTACTTTCTAGCACTTCATTTATAATCCCTTCAACTTTTATGAGTATAAAAATTTTGATATTGTTAATAATAAATACAGGTATTTTTTTATCGTTTCACTCTTTTTTTAAAATAATTTAAAACATTACATTATACATAAAAAAATATTACAAATATAAAAATATATGATATATATAGAAATATTTGAAATATATACTGTGTAGAGAATATAATATTTAAAATAAATAAAAAGGATTAAAAAGTATAATATTTAAATGATATAAAGAAAAAGTAAATAAACTAATATATGAAGTATTGTAAAAATCAGTATATCAAATAAAAAAAATAAATTTTGATGATGTATTTTAAAAAATAAGATAAAGAAGCTATTAGGAGTGCTATGATGCTATCAGATTATTTTTTGATTAATTAAGCAGCTTTGACATAAAGTACTTATAAAGTTTTGCAACATACACGCAGTAATATAAATTATAATTTAAGTAATACTTTTTATTATTAAAAAATTATTTATTAATTGATATCTATATATTTAAAGTCGTGTTATATTTGTTTGTAAACAAAGTTAAAAAAATGTTTTATAAGATAAAAATGAGAATAATTTAATTTTTTAAAAATCATGTCATATTTTTAAGAGTTTAAAAATTATAATTATCTAAAAGTTATACGGGTATATATTTTCTTTCATTAATGATTTTTTTAAAATTTAAATTATATTATAAATTATCCAAAAAAATATATTTGATATTTTTTTTCAAACATACATTTTAGTTTATTTAAAATTTAAAAATATTTTAATATGCAATATTCAAAAACTCAACCCCAAACATGCCGTTGATCGACTTGTTGTTGCATGCGCATGGAGCTGTGTATTTCTAACTTTTCAAATTGTTCGATGCATCTGTAAGAAATATTAGTAATTAAATTTTAAAATGAAAACGCTCTAAATTAATATTAAATATTTCAAATGAAATATAAAATTTCTTATTTATTGAATTACGTATGATCAACTATGTAATTAATGAAACTGTGAAAAGAGTAGATCAATTAATTAAGATTATATATATTTTAAGGAATTAATATTTCTTGAATCCGAAAAAAAAAAGACAAGGCATTTATTGGAATTCTCTATGATACGAAATAAGATTATCTCCATTTCACTTAAATTGGATATTATCTATAACTTTGTATAAAATTATCAGGAGTAATATTTCACCTAAAATGATCAAAGCACTCCATATGTAGTAGTACTTAATTTTTCTAAAATCAATAATATTATCTGTTTCACTATTTTAACTAAAGAAATATGATCAATTTTAATTAGTAAAATAGAGAAAATTCTCAACCATGCATATATGCATGACTTCACATTATTAATCTACAACACATGAATGGGTCAAATAATCCACAATCCTATCCCCAACTCCAAGCTTTGTAGAAATAGATACCGACTTATTTATTGGAATTAAGTACTGTTAATAAGTATATATTATATATATAATGTTCATGGGCAGTACGTATTTGACTGAGTAATGAAAGAAATCGATGCCATTATTATGGGTAAACAAGCTTCCTAATTATAGACCATCTAGATCATACAGTGATTCTCATGAACCATTTTATTTTCTCCGAGCGACATTCATTTCCATCAACTTATTAATTAATTACTTCCGAAAAGTAAGATAAAATCAAATCCACGTATGAAATATTGAATTCTGTCCATTAATGGGGACATTTATTCCACCGTCTTTGCAGTAGTTTATATATATATCGTGTAATGTTACATATAATTATGGAGTATCGTCAAAGCGTCACATAATTATTTTGAAAAAGAATAAAATTTATTATTAAAAATTATTTTTTATTATATAGATCTTATATTTACTCATTCTTTTTAAAAAAATTATACGACGCTTACATACTCCATAATTGTAAATATTATTTTTCATATATATATAATAATATAATCATGAATAGTAAGAGATTTTAATTTTTAATTTTTTTTTTTTACGCCTACTGCCATCAATATTGTTTCCGTCAATCTCAGTACTAGTTATACTATCGATCGAATGAATATATATATTAAAGGGCTCTCTGCATGATCATTCATGAAATTGAAAAAAAAGGCTGTCATATCAGCCATGACGTACGAATTATCTACAATCTCAGAACGGCAAACTGTTGTATGAGAATTCTAATTAAAGATCATTTTCAAGGAGAATCCCTAGTAGTGATGATCAATTCCATCCTCACAGCTTCTGATCTTATATATATAGGTCGATAAGTATGGAGCAAACCCTATTGCCTTTGCAGATATATATATATATATATATATATATATATATATATATATATATATATATATATATATGAGAAAAGATATTTACAACTGTAAATTATATAATTGTCGCATAATTGTTTTGAAAAAAAAATATATGAGATAAAATTAATTTTTTAATAGTGAATCTCATTCATTTTTAAAGTGATTATGCAGCATTTATGAACTTCACGATTGTATGTAGAATTACTATATATCTCCCTTATATTTAAAAGAGCCTGTGTTAGAATGAACAGGAATGAACATTAGTTTTGTTTGATATTTTCATTCTTCTACTTATGTCCCTCTGTATCACCATTATCTTCATCACAACAATGTAAGCACAGCACAATCTCACCATAAATCATCACAAAATTATAACCAACTTCACCGTAAATCATCACAGAATCACAACCGCCATTGCCAATTACAAAATCACAAAATCATCCTAATTGTACAAAATCACCATAAACCATCACAAAATCACCACACAACAGCTTGGATGAGCATGGAGGAGTAGGGGAGGTGGGTTCCATGAAAGTGGTCCACGGCGTGAGGGGAAGTTGGTGGTGGTGCTTGGTGGAGCTGGGGCTGAGCCACAATGGCGTAAGAGTGGAGAACCTGAGCGCCAAGACCCATTTCGAGTTGCTCGCGTGCGGCTGAGGGAGGAGCTTCCAAGGGCTTTCGACGGTGGGGTTTGATCGTCGGTATGAGGGGAAGCCGGTGAGGTGGTCAGTTATATCGCAGGGTAACGCACAGTGGCACTGGGCTACTTGAGGGAGGAAATTGAGTGAGAGAGAGGGAAGATGTACAAGGGGAAGGAGAGAGAGGGAGAAAGCGAAAGTGAAGGGAAAATGGGTTTGGGGTTTTAATTCTCAACCATTCATCTTCAATCTCCATATTTAATCTAATGGTAGAGATTTAAACACTGATTTAAACTAACTTAAAATAAACAATTAAAATATAAATATCATATCATACATTTAAAATCAACTTTAATTTATAAAATATCAATAATTTTTTTTGAGTCTCCAGATTGGATCCAATAATATAAGTTTAAACACTGATTTAAACTAACTTAAAATAAATATCATATCATACATAAACCATCAAATTTAATTTATAAAATACTAATCCAAAGGAAATGTTTGAAGATATTGCGATTGCAACAAACTCTTCTTACTAAAATAGAAAAAGATGGAAATTCATAAATATTTGCTTATATTAGGTTTTATACTCCTATACATTAGATTATTTACAAATCAATCTTATGTATTTTTTCAATTTTATAATTGTAAACCAATAACTAATTCAATTATTCAAGACTATGTGTTACGTGTAAAGAGTTACATTTTATTTACTGTTTAGACACATTATTTTCAAGACTTTAATTTTTTCTTTCAATTAGACAAATGTGGCAAACGTGCTTTGCACGTTAAATTACTGCTAGTGTATATATATATATATATATATATATATATATATGCATGTCATGTTGCATCGATCTACGCTGATCTATTCTATATCTATCTAGCTTAAATTAGAGCCGCAGAAAGTTGAAACTAATAGCGCCTGACTTGTATAGATGTTTGTAACAGCAAATGACAGGTTCAACGTGCACGCTATATACAGTACCCATATATGTGTATATTTTCCTTTCTTTTGAATTTGTAAACATAAATGCATTTGCTGGCGCCGGGGAGGGGGCTTGAACAACGTATGCATGACTCATGTTATGCATGTATTCTCTCCGACAGAAGCCCACTGTATTGGAGAACTTTAGAAAAGGTAGGCAGCCATCGCAATATATCCATAAAAAAACAGTGGCGCAACTAGTAATATCTGGTGCTCTATTTAGCCGCCCAGCCTGAGAAATAGTGCTCATGTCGTTCCCATTGAAACAGACGAAAGCAGACAACCACGACGTACGACGGCCGACTTCCCTGACCATTTCCAACCCACGTCCATTAAATATTTTGTTTTCTCCCTTAGTCCACGTTTTGTCAATGCGCATTCGCGTGTGAGATCAGACTGCGAAAAAGGAAAAAATAATGTCACGTTCAAACTACTTGACAAAATTAAAGTTAGAAGTGGCTGTAAAAAAATAAGCTACAAGCAAGAAATGGATTATATATTACTATAATTTATTGCATAAATTTGACAGCTTTTCATTCATTCACATAACACCAATAGATTTAATTCGTCAACAACCAAGACAGGGATATTATATAAGATATTCCTGTATGAAACCAACTTTTATTTGAGCCCGCAGACACGATCGACCGCAAGATTTTCTGAGGATCATGATGATTTACTTGGTATTATCTTGAATATGATATTGTGGACGACGCCCTTCTTCCCTGTATGATTAGCATGCAACGTTTGGGTTATCTTGAGCTACACGTAGCTGCTGTTCTCATTACTAAGTTGGTATATATACTTCGTTAATGCATTTTTTCATCTGATTTTAATTACTGCAAGTTCTGAAAGATCATTCTGATACAGTGATAGGAACCAACTTCTGCTCCTTGACTGGTCATTAGTTTTGTATTTTTGTGAATCCGCGATTGCGGTGTCATTGTCGAGCTGGATATTTCCGTGCCACAGTTAGAATCATCGAAACATCAACATAATAAAATAAAGCTCGTATCTAATTAAGAAGAAGCAAAGTTGTATTTTTGCTCGAAGAATCTCGATTTGTCTCAATCCATCAACATAGAAATGTTGAATATTGTCAATCTGTATATCTCTCTCTCTCTCTATACATACATACATACATACATACATGCATATATCCCTTATATCTATATCTTAAAAGCATCTATGAACATGAATAAATAGTGATTTATGTTTGACAATTTTTTTATTCCATCAATACCCCTAGTGGTTCGGTCTTATTACAGTTTTCTACTTGCTTTTCTGTTTTATTTTCCACACTTATACTTCTGTTAACTACTATATTTACATTTTTATCCTTACTTTTGTTTTTTACTTTCCATTGTTACTCGATTTTATTGAATACTATTACACTTTTGCCCCTTATTGGTGTCTAATGATCGATTTCTCTCCAATTCTATTAATTTATTCTTCGCACAGTACTGTGTCGATTGAATATTAGTATGTGCTTTTAGTGTCTCCCCTCATTCATTTTCATGAACATGCTCCTAAATCTTTGATAACCATGCTTAAACTTCAAATTCATTTAATGCTAGAACATTTACCGTATATCTAAAATATTGTAACATTATGTTTAAAAAAAAAATGAATCATACAACTGGGTGTAGATGTAGATCAACTCCAAAAGTAGCGCCACAAAAACTTCAATGTTCTCTTCATAAATGTTGTGAATAAGGAGAACACACCACTTCTGTATGCATAACTCTCAAAACTTTTTAACCGCCATTTTAATTACGAAAAAAATAATTTTGTGATATAATTTGTTTAAATTTATTGTTGTTTGAATTAATAGTTTCTAACTGGAATGAACTATATTATCATCGTAGATCTTATCATTAAGTTTTCTTATTTTATATTTTAAAATAATTTATTTTATAGTAATACAGGACAAATGTGTCTAGCAACCCTACTGCTAATATATATTATATATATATATATATACACACATATATGCATGTGTGTGAGCATGTTTGTGAAGTTGGTGGTTGATGATCAATGTCCCACATGGATCTCAATATCTTAGATGGGTCCCCCGCCTGCAAGGTGCTAATTTCTAATCTCCAAAGTGCAAAATCATTTATATTTTGTGTCCGACCGGCAACATGATTTACGCCCATATTATTTTAATATATAAAATAGTATAGATTGACATAAAAGTTAAAAATAAAAATATAATAAAAATATTTTTTTAATATTATTTTTATTTTAAAATTTAAAAAAATTAAATTATTTATTTTATTTGTGTAAAAATTTAAAAAATATTTTTTTAATATATGAAATGAGATTAATTAAAATAAAAATTAAAAATTAAATAAAATATTGTCAGAATATATATTTTTAATATTTTTTATTTTAAAATTTTAAAAAATTAAATTATTTATTTTATTTTATGTAAAAATTTTAAAAAATTATAATAATTAAATTAGATAAAAATAATTGTAAAAACAAACAACGGCCCACAAGGTCCCTACAAGTACACAACATGAATCATGAGGATACAGAAGAAAGCCGAAAAAAAGGGCACGGATCGGCGAAAAGAGCAAGAGCCGAAGGGCCAAATAACCCTTTCTCAGAGTCATGAGAGAAAAAGAACACATGCGCATGCAAGGGCCAAATGACCCAAAACAAAATCTCTTATTGAGCTGCGGCGCCAACTCGACATGCATTCATTCTTCCGAAGAAAAAAGGGAGGGGAAAAAAAGAAAAAAAACAAAGAGATTGAAAAGAAGGTAAATATTGATAAGTGTAGTGACAGTGGTGATAGATAAGCGACAAAGCGAGCTTATCTGTTCGCGTCGATGCCGCGTTTGATTAGGCTTGAAAAGGGCAACCGGCCTATTGTGGGGCAAACCTTTCAGCTTCAGGACAAACCAGCCGCTCATTATCAACCGCTCAAAACGATTGGAGTTCTGTCCGTACACGTAACTTAACCCATCACACGTACGATTACGTCACGGACTATTTATGGTGCTAAAACTGAGCAGTGTAGGACGAGACGGGTTCGATAAGACTAAAAAGTTTTTATTTATTTATTTAAATATTATTTATTTATACTTTTTAATATTTAAAAAAAGAATTTATAACATTATTAAAAAATATTTTCTTAATCATTCAAAAAAATTTAACGGACCCAACTGTCTGTGAATAGTATTTTCACCAATTAATTCTTCATTTTGAGAGAGAGAGAGTATTAGTAATAGGCCCGGACTGTAGCTTACTCTGCAACAAGCCATAAGAGTAATCTGTTTTGGGCCTTCTGGCTCACTGCATTGGCAATGGGCTCATGAGTTTTGGGAAAAATAGAAGAAGAGAGGAACTCTTATCTATCGCACCGAAGTTTTCTGATTAATAAAGAAGTCAATAAAATTGAATAATAATTTTTTTCACCAAGCAACAAGTAAGTTAGATCTGTTCCTTACGCCAGAGTGCGCACTTTAATTTTGGAGAATTGTCATTTTCCCAAATGAGTGCAGACAGTGTCGGATGTATTATATAATGGGTTTGGAGTCGGGCCAGGGCTGAACGTCGATCGTCGGCCTTACGAAGTATCCGAACCGAATGTTTTGAAGATATATAAAGACATATCTTTTGAAGGCCTGGTTTGAGGGGCAGTAAATAGATATGTATATTCGCAAGCATTTCTTTATTTTCTGATGGGCCATTTTCCGGTATATTTCCATGGTCTTCCCAAGCCCATGTTTGGCATGCACGACGGGTATATTCTGATCCATGGGCTTGGTAAGCCCATGTTTGGAACGGACCATGGTATTGATGAGGCTTCTGTTTTCCTTGTTCGGCATTTTCGACATTGATATCTGGGCCCCATATCACTGTTTCCGTTCAGCATGGTTTGAGGTTTCTAGGCTCTTTACATAAAAAATGATGCGAGGAATATTTTAATGCCAAGCTGCAGGAACTTTCAAATGTTCAGCTTTGTGTCAAAGTCTCAAAACAGGGACACTAGGGCATTACCTAATTTCAAGCTGCAAAAAGAATGTGTCAAAGAGGAAAATGAAAGTTAACCGTTCATCAATTAACAACTTTAAATATTCTCAAAATAATGTGTCTATCAAATATTGTTTTAATTAAATATAGTACATAAAAATAAGATAATCCGAATATCCTCGATTCTCTCGAAAGTAGAAACATCATTAAAATCTTGATCGGGTTGATTCATATATCTACAGGTTGCACGCAAGTGGCACGAGGAAGTCGCCCGCCCAAAATGATCTTGCTGACTCGGAACACTGTCACTCACTCTGACCGCAGACCCTTTTTAATTCTTGCTTGTGGATAAGATTCTGCAGTTTGACCATTTCTCACGTTTAATAAAGCATATCTGTTGGTAGAGTATTAGTTGCATGAATTATCCTCCTCTTTGATTATATGAAACTTCTCATTCAATGTAATCTTGACATGACAATATTATGTTAAATTTATTGAAAAAATTAAAAAATAAAAATAAAAGAGATGGAAGAAATTAAGAATTTCATTCTCTTTTTATATTTTTTAATGTCCTTTTAATTTAAATATATATTTTTTATTTTAAATAAATCACGTTACACGTAATGATACAACTTTGAGCAATAAACTTCAAATGGTCCAACAATACTAGTCTTAGCTGTATAATGTCAGAATATTAATACTTATAGATAATTTTGACAACAAAAAGCAGAATTTACAACTTTAATTAATCCGCGTCTTCCAATTTCAACCCTCTATCTAGGAGTTTGGAACTTTGGATAACTTTGACACGTTGTCCCTCCCTGTCTCTCACTCTATATAAGATCCGGACAAGATATGTTTTTATCCATCAATATCTGTTACCTATCTCCTACTGTACAACTCTCTCGATCGGCTTCTTGTATCTGATTGGTTTACTCTTTGAAGTTTCTTGGTTGTTAGGAAGATTTTTTTCTTTTGGAAGAAGCAGGAAGAGATGTTGAGTATATTCAACAAAGGTTTGGTTCAGCCACCTCAGGAGCTGAATAGCCCGGCGCCATTGAATTCTTCTGTGAAGCAGGCCAAGCTTTCACCAGAGATTTTGAATGATTTCGTTTCTCAATCTGGCAATGCCTTCTCAATCAGCTTTGAAAATGCGACGTCTTTTGCTTATGTTCCACCCGAGAAACCATATTCCATTCATCAGAGGTACGTCTCTGATCTCGACTCTCTCTGTCTAATCTATGCTTAATTTCTTTAAACCCATTTGTTTCTAGTTTCATTTGTCAGCCATCTCATCTTTTCTTTCCTGGGTTTATTTCTGATTTGCAGAATAATTAATAAATTGATATTTTGCAGATTGTTCTGTGCTATGGATGAAATATACTGCATTTTCTTGGGAAGCCTAAACAATCTGTGCAGCCTCATCAAGCAATACGGCCTATCAAAGGGCACAAACGAGGCCATGTTCGTGATGGAGGCCTATAAGACTCTCCGTGACCGAGGTCCATACCCAGCTGATCAGGTCCTCAAAGATCTTGATGGAAGCTTTGGATTTGTGATCTACGATAACAAGGCAAAAACAGTCTTTGCCGCACTGGTAAATCTTCCTCCAGCTCTAAAATGAACATCGTGTAAATTTCTAAAATGTACAGGAGGGTGCATGCTTCTGTGGACGGCCTCATGATCATGAATTCATTTGCTTACGGCTTTTGTTGTTTGGTTGCGTAGGGTGCAAATGAAGAAATTAGGCTCTTCTGGGGCATTTCAGCTGATGGGTCTGTGGTGATTTCTGACAAGTTAGAGGTCATAAAAGCAAGCTGTGCTAAATCATTTGCACCATTCCCTACTGGTATGTACATCATGTGCTTTTGTACTAAAGAATCGTACGTTCCTGGTTAATAAATTATTTTATATAAATGATCGTGGCCGTCAATTCTTTTTTTGGGACTGGATTTGCTTTGAAGCAATCTAACCTCCGATTGGGTGGGTTGAAATATTGCAGGGTGCATGTTCCACAGCGAGCATGGGTTGATGAGCTTCGAGCACCCAAGAATGAAAATCAAAGCAATGCCTAGGATTGACAGTGAGGGGGTCATGTGTGGGGCCGACTTCAAGGTTGATGTTCAATCAAAGATTCACAGCATGCCACGTGTTGGAAGCGAAGCCAACTGGGCAATATGGGGCTCTCATAATCCTGACGAGATTTTTAGAACAGGATAATAATGTTGAAATCAATCCAAACCTCCACGTTAATGTTTATTTTCCTATTTAATTCGCGTTTGTATGTACATTTGTCTATCTTGGCGAGTTGCAGTGACCTGCAATTCTTTTATATGGATACAAGAATGTTTTACTCTTTTAGATATGACTTGGATCTGCAGCCTACATTGTTGACAAAATAAACTAACCAATCTCTCTCTCTCTCTCTCATCAACTCGTTGAACGGGTACTCAGATTAGAGGGAGAGAACAATAAATATTAAAAAGGAAAAATGGATAAGTGTCCCCCAACTGCCAATGGCCCATCAACAAGTTCTGTTCTCCACGACGATGACAAGTGTTCAAGCTTCAAAAGTTGGAAATCATGATCTATTTTAGGTCTAGCCATTAAGCAGTGCTACACTCACGAAGGGAGGGTGTAGCACGAGACGGTCCGTATAAGGATAAAAAAAAAAAATATTATTTTATTATAAAAAAAAATTATCGAATCTAATCGTGGTAAGAGTGAAATTATTCGTTAGGGAAAGCATTGCTTTCCATTTAGCAAATTGACTCGGTCGAGGAATGGATTGATTCTAATCTCTATTTCCAATGACGACGAGGACAATCGTTCTCCCATTTAAAAAATAATCTTTATCTCATCATTAAAATTATTTTAAATTTTTAAATAATAATAATATTAAAAGATAATATTTTAAAAATATTTTATTCAATTAATCTAAAATCATCTAATCCATCTTTAACGACACCAAAGCAAGGCAAGAAAACTGTTTCTAATATCAGTGTGGTTTAATTATTCTGCGTGCCGGCAATAACCCTAATCTAGTTAACCTCGTATCCAAAAATCGCATAAGAAATTTATGTAAGATCAACACCCGAAACTGTCCCGCAAAATAAATAAATAAAATGAAAGAAAAAAACATAACAAAACTAAAAACAAGTCAAGGTGAAGTTGATCAAAAGCTAAAAACAGCTAGTAACAGTTCCTTGTATAGTGAGAAAAGCTCATTTGCTAGTCTTTTAGCTTCATGAGTGGACATAACAAAAGTACTTATAAAAAAAAAAAAAAATTCGACATAACAAAGTCGTTTGATTCTTCACAACTAGAGAGCGAGAGCAGATTTAACATGTAAAAGCGATCATACAGCTTTGTGTTTGATCTCAAAGTAATGGAGTCACAACACTTTGATAAACAGATTCTGTCCTTGCTGTGAGAATGGAAAGATTCGTTTGAAAGCACCGCAGCAAATCGTCCTAAGCCTCAGAAGGGTGGGTCTCGACAGACATAAAGCGGGAAGAATTTGGGTGTCTATCTTGTCTTCATCTCTGCTCGATCTAATTAAAGTCCATTGATGATAAAACTCATGATATCATCTGTCACAGACAGACTGATCCCTCCAAAAGTATAAGAACAAAATCAACCCCAGCGGGCAAAAATTAGCCAATCTATTAGTCCAAATCCACGAAAATCTGCAACATTCGGGAGCACAGATCAGAGCAGTCATTCAACAAATCATGTTGGCGTTATAGAGTTCGAATGGTAAGACTGTTGAATGAACATTTAACAACATCACAATGAGTTGATTTACCAAATTAGTGATCTAAACAAGGACTGGAAGTTCAACTGCATAAGCTTTTAATCTAGATAAAAGTCCTAGAATTAATCAGTTTTTGACCATCTAAGCCCAGCGTAGGACTCCAGCAATGGACCTAACAGTCCAACCAACCTAGAGCAGTAAAGCTTTTTTTTTTTTTTTTGATAAGTTAAATTTTTTTATTAAAACGCAATGTAATAGGCGAAACCCAAGTACACAAAGTATACAAAAGAAACACCTAGTTACATTCTAATAGTTAGACAAGCAAAGACATGAACTCGTTTACAGCCCCTCCCTTGAGTACAATAGCAGAAAACTAGCTAAGCATAGTGCTTATAAAAAACTTCCAAAATTCATCTATATTGCGTTCTCTATCATTAAAGCACCTCTCGTTTCTTTCTAACCAAATACACCACATAATACACAAAGGCATCATTTTTCAAGCGGCTGCCACTTGGGGACAAGTATGCATTTAAAAGTTGGACCGACTTGCTAGAAATTCGACCACTGTTTTTGGCATAACCCAGCTCAGCCCAATCCTTCCAAACACTCCATCCCATAGCACTTTAGCCATTTCACAATGAAGGAGTAGATGGTTCACTGATTCTGCTTCTTTTTTGCACATAAAACACCAATCCAAGACAATCATTCCACGCTTCCTCAAGTTGTCTATAGTCTGAATGTTCCCTAATGCTGCTGTCCATACAAAAAAAGCCACCCTAGTCGGAACATGAGCCTTCCAAATCCTCTTCCAAGGAAAGCCAATATGGGGCTGGTTTAATATCACCTTATAATATGACCGAGCTGTAAACTTTTTAGAGGCTGTTTGTCTCCAGCATAGTTGGTCCCTGCCGTCTTCTTATCTCCGCTGAATACAACAATCTGAAAAAATCAGTAACCTCCTCTACTTCCCAATCCTGGGTAGATCTGGAGAAACTAACGTCCCAAAGTACCCCTCCATTGGAAGATCCCATCAACTCTGAAACTGAAGCTTGCTTGTTAGTCGCCAATCTGAAAGCAACCGGAAAAGCTCTAGCCAATTCAATATCCCCACACCAAACATCATACCAGAATCTGATTTTAGAACCATTACCAACCGAAAAATTAACTTGTTTCAAGAAACAGCCTCAACCTTTCCTAATAAACTTTCATAGACTCACTCCATACGAATCCCTACACTCCTTAGTGCACCAGCCTCCCCAATCACTACCATACTTTCGATCAATCACCCCTCTCCACAATGTTTCCTCTTCCCCATGATATCTCCATAGCCACTTCCCCAACAATGCTTTGTTAAAACTACGTAAGCTATGAATACCCGAGCCCCCATCAACCATCGGACAGCACACTTTTTTCCAACTCACTAAGGGAATTTTAGTCTCCTCTCCCATGCCTCCCCATAAAAAGTTTCTATACAATTTTTCAATTCGGTTGGCCACGCCAACCGGTAAAGGGAATAAAGAAAGGAAGTAGGTAGGGATATTAGAGAGTACTCTTTATAAGAGTAATCCTACCCCCTTTAGATAAATAAGTCCTTTTCCATGTTGCCAACTTCCTCTCTTTCTTCTCTACCACCCCATCCCAAATGTGTTTGGTCTTAAAAGATGCCCCTAACGGTAGTCCCAAATATTTTATGGGTAGAAGAGCAACTTTGCACCCCAGAAGTGCTGCCAAATGATGAATGTTGTGTACATCTCCCGCTGGTACCAACTCCGATTTACTTAAGTTCACTTTTAATCCAGAAATAGCTTGAAAACACAGCAGGACAGCCCTCAAAGCTTGAATTTGTTCCCCCACAGCTTCACAAAAAACAAGGGTATCGTCAGCGAAAAGCAAATGAGATATTGTGGTAAAGCCATTAGAGCTAGATTTCACTGAAAAACCCGAGATAAATCCTGCTCCTACCACTGCCTCCATCATACGACTCAATGCCTCCATCACAATATCAGACAGGAAAGGAGGTAAAGGATCCCCTGCCTCAAACCTCTTGAACTCGGAAAATATCCATAAGACTAACCGTTAACAAGCACAGAAAAGCGGATAGTTGAAATACAATGGCTTATCCAGCCACACCACTTGTCTCCAAAACCGCATCTTCTAAGCATGTACAAAAGAAAATTCCAGCTTACATGATTGTAAGCTTTTTCCATGTCCAACTTACAAAGAGCCCCCCGGTAATCCTTCCCGAATGCGACTATCTACACATTCGTTTGCAACCAGCACTGAGTCTATGATTTATTGTCCTCTAACAAAGGCATTTTGAGATTTAGAAATTATCTTCTCCATCACTTTGCTCATTCTATTTGCTCACACCTTTGAAATGATCTTATAACGCTGCTCACTAAACTGATTGGGCGAAACTCCTTCAACTCCGAAACACCCACCCGCTTTGGAATCAAGGCAATAAAGGTGGCATTCAAAGACTTTTCAAACTTTTGAAGCTCAAAGAATTCATGGAACACCTTCATCACATCTTCCCTCACAAACTCTCAACAATCTTGGAAAAATGTCATAGTAAACCCATCCGGCCCGGGAGCTTTGCCTCTCCTCATTCCACAAACCACCCGATGCACCTCCAGCTCTTCGAAGGGCCTCTCAAGCCATCTTGCTGAAAATTCATCCACCGCTGCAAAGTTCAAACCATCAATCTTAGGTCTCCAATCTTCCGTCTCACTTAGGATAGAGCTGAAAAACTGTACAGCATGCTCTTGAATCTCAGCAGGGGAGGAAACAGATTATTTCCAATTCTTAACATCTCAATAGCATTGTTACGATGATGAGAATTTGCCATTTTATGAAAGAAGTTAGTACACTTATCTCCCTCTTTAAGCCAAAGAACTCTCGACTTTTGCCTCCATGATGTCTCTTCCCTCAAAAGAACCCTTTCAAGTTCAATTTTTACTTCATTCTTCCTAGACAAACTCCCCTCACTATCCCCATCAGCTTCCAAGGATTGAAGCTCATCCCAAAGGCCTTTTTTCTGCTGCTCTACAAACCCATACACCTCCTTATTCCATATCTTCAAATCAGTTTTTAGAGCTTTGAGTTTACTAGCCAAAAAAAAACTAGGAGTCCCCTCAAAACTGGTACGACAGCCACCAACTTTTTACCTCATCAACAAAGCGCTCCACTTCCAGCCACATATTCTCAAACTTAAAGTACCGTTTGCCCTCATGAATACCCCCACACTCAAGAATAATGGGAAAGTGGTCCGATCCTACCCTTGGAAATCGTTTTTGGCACAATTTCGGATAGTGAGCTTCCCATGACGATGATACTAAAAATCTGTCCAATCTTGAACCGCCTCTAAAATTGGACCACGTGTACTCACCCCCCACCAACGGTAGATCCAACAGTTCCAAATCAAAGATCAGCTGTGAGAAAGCTTCCATAGCTGTAGTCGTTGAAGATAGACCCTCCCTCTCACTTGGAAAGCGAACGATATTGAAATCCCCACATAAACACCAAGGTAAATCCCACAAAGACAGCAACCCTGATACTTCATCCCACAGTAATTTCCTATCCCGATCCCTATTAGGACCATATACACTTGCTAATGCCCATGACCACCCATCTTCCATATTCCTTAAAACACATGCCACCAAGTAGTCCCCAATGCACTCTTCTACCATTTCGACTACTCTACTATCCTACATGACTAGCACTTCACCTGAAGCACCTGAAGAGGGTAAATAAGTCCAGCCAACAAACGAACCTCTCCACAAGCTCCTGATTACCCTCCTGTCAATAATTTCCAGTTTTGTTTCTTGGAGGCATATGACATCGATCTTCCAGCTATGAACCATGGATCTAATACGGAGGCATTTATTGACATTGTTGAGCCCCCTTAGCAGTAAAGCTTTTAATAACATCAGCAGTCATTTATAGCTTCTAGCTGTCTGAAAAGATTTTTTTTATTAGTAAAAAGAAAATTTTATTAAGACGAATGAAATAGGTGAAGCCCAATGTACACAGGGAAAGAAAAACCTAAATACATTCTAGGAACCTGAAATTAAAAACAGAAAATCATGAACCCTAGTTCCATAAAGCACTATGACTGAAAACCAAAGCAATTAGCAATCTGAAAGATACAGGAATAAGTTAGTAACTGAACGGTTAACTAACCTCCAAGTCTGGCAAAGGGTCATAAGATCTCTTCTCTCTTGTGTCAAACACTGTAATGCCTGTGATTCTCTGAACTCCAAGTTTAGTAGCAATGAGGTTCTGCATTCGCAAAGACAGCTTTATCGAATTAACCTAGAGAGAAAATAACCAATGGAACAGAAGTTTATTCATAATAGTGCCCTAATTGTATATTGTCAGAACTATGACATTGATTAGAAGACTTTGATGGCAGAAGTTTAAGTTGATTGACATTACTGGAGCTTTATCCACGGAGGAGGTACCTCCACTGGTTTTTTTTTTTTTTGATAAGTAAGAATCTTTATTGAATAGATTGAAACTAGGCAATGCCCAAGTACACAGGAAGTATACAAAGTGAACACTTAATTACATTCTAGTAAGCAGGTACCTCCACTGTTGAATGGAGAAGAAGAAAGAGGAAACAGGGTGAATGGCAACACCCCTGGTCAAAGGAGAAAACTGAGATGGGGAACAAGCAACGGTAATCGATTACATCTATTCCATTGGAGGACCATGTGGACTATACAAACCTTCCAACTACGGTGAGCCGACTTTTAGTATTGACAGGTCCAAAGGCCAAAGTTTAGGTAAGAAATGAGATGCTGAATTAACATTTGTGAGCTAGAAAAACTCTCTCAGGAGCATGACACATACTATTATGTGGCATACAAGCCTATTTATTTCCTAGTTAAGGAACAGCATCCATTCTTTCTGTACTTGATAAGTGTTATAGAAGTGTCTAATTCGTAGCAGATCCATAGGGAGGATTTCTGAGCCAACCCAAAAAAAAAAAAAAAAATTTATGGTTGGCAATAGTCATTGTGGCAAACTGAAAATGCTTTCGCTCGATTACAGGAAGGGAGAGGAATGGGGCTAACAAAAGAAATGTCCATGCCATGTATGGTTATATGATATTTGATGCATTAATATTGTGAGGATTAAAATACAATTGAGCTGGGTCTGGATAATTTGTAACTACTGCAAAAAAAAAAAAAATCAAATCTCTACTCCCTCTATTACATGTACAAAACGGCTCCATATGCATAAATATATGTAAATATATAAACATACAAAGACAAATAAATATGCATACATATACATACAAATATATTGTGTTGTTGTGCGTTTAAGCACAGAACATGGACCCAAACAAGATTGAATAAGTGATTCCACCCTTTTGGGGGAAGGAGTTGCCACATTTTTTTCTAATATCATTCCCACTAGATGGCTCCATATATAAAATCTTCATAACTACACAACTATTTACATGACACTTAGATAAAAACTAAGACTGAAGGTGTTTAGTAAAGCTGTATTTTGAAACTAACGTGGCCTACAAGGAGCACATCAGTTTCCCTTACCAGGTGGAAGTCTGTGTAACTAAATGCTGCAACCTGGGGTAAAGCCTGGTACACCAATCTCAAACACAAATTAGAACCACAGACAATCAAAATTTCTATAAGCCTGAAAAGAGGGATTAAGAAGCTGAATTTTTTCTTTTTGATAAATTCAAATTAAAAAAATAACGTACATAGAGTTTTTTTTCATAGGTATACAAATGTACATATAGAGTTATGTGACAATATTTGGATTTTCCTGATAAATCTGGACTTTCGCAAGATTTTAATCTTCATCCTACTTCTAATCAAGTTTTTTTTTTTGATAAGTACTTCTAATCAAGTTAAATTGACGTAATCCGTCTTAGTTATGGTGCAAACTACAAAAAGTTTCCAAGAGGCCTCTTACAACCTCAAGTCACCAGGTTCCTGCTCAGTTAAATAAGGGAAAGTAATTTCTTGAGCAAAAGGACCAACCATGCATCTAACCATTAGAATACTAAGATGAGAGTTCCCCGCCAGAGAGAAAATCCAGAAGAGTGAAAAAAAAATTGAAAAATTAGGCAAATCGTCTGCCAATGTAATATGTCTTTGAACATAATTCCAACAGTTTATTATCTATTAGATTGACTTATCAAAAAAATAAATAATTCCAACAGTTTATATGCATTACCGTAGTTTGGAGACCGTTAATCCTAACGACCTTCTCCTCATGCAAGCCGTTTTGCGACAACAAAACTTCAAAGGGTCCCAATTCTCTCTCTGTCTGGTTTGTGAGTTTCAAATGTAGCTGCAGAGGTAGCAATCAATCGCTCAGCTTCCTAACGGTTTAAGTCATTTAACTCAGTAGAAAGTAACTTCAGGACAAACAATAAAAGAATAATGAAAAGGACAAACTATATGATGGACAAAATCACGACACTAGATTGAGTGAATAATTTCTGATAGCCTAATTAAAATTCTACAGTTAAACTGCACATGCCTAGTGTGGACAGAGACAGAAAAAAGCATCAAATGATTTAGTTACCGTAAAGGGTCTTTCCAAGTTGATAACAGATGGAACCTCTACAACATGCAACTCAATATCACTGCGTGTGACGGGCTGCAAATGAAATGAGTCTACAGAATTAGTGAAACAACCATTTTACCTGCTTACATATAGTTATACAAGTGTGCGCGCACACATGAACATATATTAATAAGCATGAGTTCAACTTTACTATTCCTAATGTAAGAAAGTCATAGATACATGGTTACATGCCTACTGAGGAAAAGAAGAAAAAGGGCGGAAAAAAAAGAGAGCCAAGCACTACTATGCCAAAAAGAATATAAAACACTGCCATGCTCCCATCCTAAACTCCTAGCACAGACTTCTAATGGAAAAAATATATCTCCACAAAAAGTAAAAAAAAAACTCTTCAAATCAAAAAAATAGTTAGAAGTAAGAATAGATACAAAATAAAATCAACAAATAGTGCAAAATTCCTCTTGACCAGTGATAGGTTTTTATGTAATATCTTCAAATAAATTAAAGTTTCCTTCTCTTGAAGAATGAACACTTACAGTGCCCAGAATTTGCTGTGTCTGCAGGCGACCAGGTTCACCGAGATTTGTACGCCACGTAATCTGAAGCTTACCAAGAATATTACTACCCTCAACTTTCATTTCTGCAGAACCACGCGATGACAATTTCAACTGATAAAGATAGTTGTGAATTCCTCCGCCAGATCTGATAAGGACAGGTTGCTTAAATGTCTCTCTGCCAATTCAAACTAGTAAATGATCAATAATTAAGAAATACAGGGTGATAATCTCAGGTTAGATAATTGGGAAAAAATACTATCTAGGGACACAGACCAAAAAATAGCATAAAGGAAAAATATTTGTTGGGTGAATAAGCAGGGCACATCAGCAGTCGAAAATCTCTCTCTGAAATATAAAGAAATCTCTCCCTGAAACAATAAATATGCCACACACCTAGTCTGAGAATTGCTGTCTGAATGGGGCCCATCCGCTTTTAATATTGTTGCAGTCCAATGTGGAGCAGGCTCAAAGTCAACTTGGTCCATAAGAAGGTTTGATTTTGTATGATTTTCAATGCAAGCTTCCAGAAATGTAGTTTCCTGAGGTAGAAGATGCAGCTATAATAGAGACTACAATTACCAGACAAACACCCAGATCAATTTCACAAACTTGATCATTTATAACAAGGCACAAAGAATGCCACCTGGTGCTGGAGGGTAATTTCATAACTAATTGAAAGTAGAATCTCAGTATCAACAGAACAGCCCCACACAAGATGATCTGGCATGGTTGAGTCAACCGACATTTAACTATGTGGTCTGTGCAACTTAAGCACTACAATTTGTCTAATGAGCTTTTGGAGATCTAAGGTGCCTAGGAAGGTTGCATTTTTCTGCTGGCTGGTGTCCCTTGGAATAATTTTGACCACTGATAATTTGAGAAAGCGTGGATTATTTGTTGTGGATTAGTGCTTATGTGTAAGAAAGATGGTGAATCTGTTGACCATTTATTTCTTCATTGTGAGGTGGCTAAGACTTTTTGGGATGAGATTTTTGGTAGGAGGGGTATTGCTTGGGTGATGCCTAAGCAAGTGGTGGATCTCCTAGCTTGTTGGCAAGGTTTTAAGGGGATTCATCTTATTGTTTCCATATGGAGTACGATCACTTTATGTTTGATGTGGTGTTTATGGTTGGAAAGAAATGGGCGGTGCTTTGAAGATAGAGAACGCTTGATGGAAGAACTTAGAGAGTTTTTCTTTAGTATTTTGTGTATTTGGGCAAAGGCTCTTGTATTGAATGGAGATAATCTTCATGATTTTCTTTTAGCCTATTCTAGTTCCTAGCTTGTATCTAGGTGTTTTCTCTTGTATACTTCCTGTGTACTTGGGCTCTGCCTATTTACTTGTCAATAAAATTTTCTTATTACTTTGTAAGCATGACCCATGTACACAGGACGTATACAAGGGAGACACCCAATTAGGATTTGCAACAGGTTGTCTAATAGGGTTGCTCACTGGATTAACACTCAAAGAGCAAGATGCAGTAATCACAAAGTTCCAACCATCACTTGAATTATTTATTTAGATTTGCCCTAAAAAAGGGCACCAAATAATTTGTTGAAGCATAAAAGAAAAAGGAAAAAAATTTAAAGAAACAAATAAAGGAAGAAAAGGTAATGATAAAATAGAAGTGTAACAAGATCATGATAGCAACCAATAACTTGTCGGAGCTGATGACACTTACTCCAATCACTTCATTCCCAAGTCAACCCAACAATTACTCCTATTGAAACAGTGAATATATCAAACCAACCCTTCTTCAGTTTAAATTATCTTGTATATATATATATATATATATATATATATATTTATATATATAGAAGTTCAGTTTTGAAAAATCTAATAAGACTGGAAGGAAGATTTACTAAACTTACATTTAACAAGTATTGTCAATCTCAACATACCTTAACAACACGAACCTGCAAAAGAGAATTTCATAGATATTATATTTAGAAAAACAACATAATGTACTTTAAAAAAAACAATATAATGCAACTTGGTCAAATACAAAATAACATACCAGGAAGCAACCAGTGCCCCTGGTATTAACTATGTGAAACAATTACTTGTCCCAAAAGCTTAAGCTAATGGGAAGAGGACAGAGGTAGATTTAATTATTTATATATATCCTTAGCACTCTCTCTCATGTGTGGGCCAGATGGGACCTCAATAGGTAAGCCCAACACGTGGAATATTTAATTAAATAGGTGAAGTATAGAGTCAATGTTTGAATTCATGATCTCTGCTCTAAAACCATGTGAAATCTGTCTCAAAAGTTTAAACTAATGAGAAGAGGTAATTTAATTATTTATCACATCCTTAACAACCTGTGTACCATTATCACGTTAAAAATGATTTGCCCCTGGTACTAACTATGTGCCATCATCACGTTAAAATGATTTTATTTTCACACATCATTGTTACTGATAATAAATAAATAAATTTCACACATCATTACGGCGTTCTAATTTCTTCACTAGGGATGGGGAGGTTTAATGGATGGGGGCTCCCAATGCAGCGTTTTTGGCCACCAATAGACACAAGGAAACAAAAAAAAAGTAGAAACAAAGAAAATGATTGGATGTTACATGAAATTGGATCATACCTTTGTCCTAACTGAAAGTGGATTGGCAACGATAAACTTGAAAAACTGCGGAAGATATTTCCGCTCTCCGTCACCGTCATTGTACAATGCAGTGCAGACCAACCTAAAGATTGTGAATCAACATTGATGAGTAAAGGGTCAATTAACGGTGGTGGTAAAATGAGGCAGCATTCCAATTCCCAAATGCACACCCTCATTTAAAGCCCAATGGTGAGGTAGGAGTCACGACTTACGTGTGAGCTCCAAGTTCCTTGACATCGTGTTCCACGATGAAATCATAACGCCCTCCAGCACGAATGGATTCAACGGGTGATTTTGATGTATCCAGAAGCAAGATCCTCTGTCTCTCTGTTTGAATTTCTGCCTGTTAATGGACGATATTGCGTAATTATTGAATAAAGTACAACTTCTATAACAAAACGGAGAGAAGTGAACACCGAGAGTCTAAACATATCCTGCAAGCTTTATATTTAATGGAATGGCTACAGACCTTGATTACAACGTCCTTAACTTCAAAATTGGAGCTGTTGTTGATGCTAATATAGCTACAGAAAGTCTCTCCCAAATAAATCGCCCTGTGAAAAGAACAAAAAAAAAAAAAACCAACAATCTTAAGACAAAGGAAATCACAATTGTACTAAAAGTAACCAAACAAATGAGAGAGGGAAGAGGGCGGCGGGAGGGACCCGAAGGCCTGAGGAAGGACGAGGAGGCCGGAGAGGCCCATGGGGTCGGAGGGGTCGTGGAGGAGGAATCTGGAGCGATAGCTGAGATCTGAGGAGTCGGTGGGCTTGGAGACGTGGCTGTCGAAAAGGCGAGGGAGCTCGGAAGCGGCAATCGGGTCGTCGAAGATGTCCTCGCCAACGATGAGATCGGCGGGGTCCAGGCGGAGGGGAGGGTCCACGTGGAAGGAGGGTCTGCATAGCCTCATCACCCTGAAGGCCAGGGAGTGTGAACCCTGAGTGCTGCTCATCCTCTCTCTCTCTCTCTCTCTCTCTCTCTGAAAGATTGAAATGCGAGATCGCTGAACATATGCTCAGCAAAGAATGAATGAATTCAATTAGGTTTCAGCAAAAGTTTCCAACTTCCGTTTGGATGTGTTTTCCTTCCGTTTTCTTTCCTTCTATTTCTTATTAAAAAGTGTCTTGCATAGTAAGTAAGTTTTTTTTTTTTTTTGAATCAACATAGTAAGTAAGTTAGTAACTAGGCAGAGAGGAAAACATTCGAAGAACAATTTTTATTTTTATTTTTTAAAATCAAGGCAGGTTTTCCAGATCCATTTCTGATAAAAAAAACTCCGAATAAAGTATAAACCACCCCATGCATCCATTAATATTATATTTTAAATTTTTTCTTTGACTGCTAAACTGAATCCAGACAGGTAATTATCATTCACATTCGTTTTGTTTACAAGAAATATTTATGGAGAAATGATAATTATTTCAAGACACAATTTGAAAAGATCGATCATCCTGTATAGATAAAATAAATCTTGCTTCTAATTTTCACTTGGGTCTTTATTACGTCATTTACAAATTTATACTTTTTTACTTGGAGCCTTCTTGTTTTTTTAAAAACAAAAAACAGGAATTAACTGCTAGGTTCCCGATTACCTTGAAGCACCGCTCAGAGCTCAAACCCTTTTTACATTTGGTCTAACGGTTTAAAATATATTATCAAAATTAATTTTTTCTATTTATATCATAAATAAATTTATCTATTTTTTCTTTATATCATTTAAATATTATAATTTTTAATATATTTTATTCATTTCAAATAAAAAGTAAAAAGTAGAAAGTAGATAAAGAAATAAATAAAGAGTAAAAAATAGAGAGAAATGAATTAAATATTTATACAATTGTGAATAGTGTTTCATAGATGTAAAGATGGTACTGTAGCAAATTGGATATTAGTTATAAAATTCATAATCCATTGGATGGACTATATTGAGCTATTTCCTTCAAATTTTAGAAAAATATGAATTTTACATAACCCATTGAGAACCAACGCACTTAAACTACAACTTAACAACTTGATTATTAAGGGCTCGTTTGGAGATAGATGAGAGATAGATAATATGAGAATTTTATAAATAGTAATAAAATTTATAAATAATAGTAGGTTATACTTGGTAGATGAGATAAGATGAGAATTTTTAAAAATTTTGTGAATAGTATTAAGATGAAACTTTAAAATTTTATTTTTAATATTATTATTGTTTTGAAATTTGAAAAAATTAAATTAGAATTTGAAAAAGTTGAATTGTTTATTATATTTTGTATGGAGATTTGAAAAAGATGTAATGATGAGATGAGATGAGATTTCTCATCTTTGCTCCCAAACATATCCGATAGTTTGAATTGAATATTTTTAAAATTTTAAAAAATAAAAGAGAAAAATATTATAAATTTAAAATATTATTTTTATTGAAAAATTTGAAAAAATTGAATTACTTTTTATTTTTTATTTAAAAATTTAAAAAAATTATAATGATTTGTTTAAAAATATTTGAAGTTAAATTATATTTAAAAATGAGATGAGATAAAATAAGAATAAAATTTTAAAATGTATTTTCAAACAAGCCGTCTCTTGCATGTATGTGTGTAGAATTTTCTCGCAGTCGGTTCAACTCTTCATATTTCGGTCATATAAATAGTGTTAAAAAACAGCAGCACAAATAGAGCATGCAGAGAACGAAGGAAATACCTTTTAAAAAAATTTTATTATACACTACACATAATTTTTTTATTTTTTTTATTATCAAATGTGTCATATATGAATGATGAGTAGAAAAAATCAATTAATTTAAGAATAATAAAATAAAAAATAAATATGATGTGTAATGTGTGAAAATGATTAATAGCAAAACTCTACTTTTTATAGCCTCGAAATATCTTTGAAAAAACAAAAGAAAAAAAAAAAGTATCTCTGAACAGTACAAGAAGTTGCTGTAATGGGCATTTTGCTGGCCGATGCAGTGCAGGCTGGCACCATTCAAGCAATAATCCTTCCGTCACGACCAGATTCAAATACTTACTTCTATCAAGAGCGAATTCTTCTGCATGACTAGGAATTGTCAATAATCTCTTTGTAACAGTGATGTAGACAAATAAAATCATCCATCTGGAAGAGGTTTTCCCAATGGTACACAGAATAGATACATCAAGGTTTGAGCCAGAAGCTTCAAAATCTGCAAACTGGGCATTGAAGAGAATCAGGAAAAGCCAAGGCATTTAAAATGAGATTTACCAAACGACAATTAAATTAACAAAAAAAATAAAAAATCTTCGTAGCTTACAATTGCCAGAAAATGGAATACAATTGGCAAAATAAAGTCACCCAAGCTCCTAAAATCACCACCATTACCTGGCAGTAATTGTGAAGCTCTTCCACAGTCCTGCAGTAAGTCTGCTAGCATTGACAATTTGCCCTCGTGCTCCGCTCAGTTGAACCGATGCCACATTAACAAAAAGAAATCCACAAAACATTATGAGTTCATTTTCTGGGGGTTGGGGGTTGGTTGGACGATACCTGGGACAGACAAATATGTACAATCACTGGGCACATAAAGTGGGGATCAAATCCAAAAAGTTTACGCAGAGAACACGTGCAAATAATGGGGAGATGTCAAGTCATCCTGGGGATATGTTGACCTCCAAACCCAAATTGCAGATTTGACAGAATCTTGCTTTTGCATGACTGGAACACGACACACTGTAATACATAAAATGGTACCATCATCAGATCCAAGCGCAATTGGTCACTCTAAAAAAAAAAAAATCTTCTCCGAAGTTTCTATCCACCTAAATTCCTAATCAATGCCTCCTCTAAATGTCAGTAATTGAACTACAATATAGGTATCTATCACCACGAAGCTTGTTTCCATTTATGCAGGGCGGGAGGGGGGAGTGCACCTAACAGACAAATATGTCATGCAGTCATCTATACAACTTGAACCCATGTTCCACCACACATCGGACAGCCATAAGCCCAGCGGCTGATCCACCAAGTTTCCCTGTCATTTTGATTAGGTGGGTGAGAAGCACCCGGTGAAGCAAAAGCGGAAGTCTGCCGCAAACATCTTATACACTGGATCACAAGAAGTCAATATCACAAAGTTAGATTAGGAAGAAAGAGCACATGCAAGCACAATGGCATTGGGAGGAGGGAAGGAGGATGAGGAAGCAAAAAGGAAAAACAGAACAGAAAACACAAAAGGGATGTAGGATTATACTCAAACACTAGTCACTAATTTTCTCAGGTATCAGTACTTTTCATTATGTTACAGAAAAATAAATAGATAAGAAGTGCAAACATTGCCTAAAACACACATTTTTTGGTGTTTGCTAAAGGATCTTTTCATTCAAGTGGATCAAAGAAATCAGCTATTTTAAAAGAAAAAAACAGTACCCAATACTTATATAATTTTTTTAGGTGGAACCCATAGTTCTGCTGATCCGTTCATACATTATGGAATATTCTTAATGTCTGCACATCGTTATCAAGTGATTCTAAGCCAAAGGACACTAATCTATCAGAGACATTGGAAGTTCAAGACAAAATAAATAAAGCGGCAGAAAGAGAACAACAATTAGAAACAAGGAGGCTATCAAACCTTGTACCAAACACCTTCAAGGCCAGTCTTCCACACGGCAGTAACAACATCTCTACGAGAACCCATTATACCAAGATAAGCTCCCAGTCCTACAGAAGTGTTCAAGCCAAAAGCTGCATCTCTTTCAGACATCCTGCGTTTCCTCGGCCACAGGCTATGGGGACCATAATAAACATCTGAATTTTCCAATGAGTTGAAATCAATTGGGTCTCCAGAATTTCTTAGCTTGGGAGAGTCATCTACATGACCAAAATCATCTGGATCAGACCAAGGCCCACCATACATATTACGCCTGTGCCACTCTTCAGCAGGAGGATGGAGTTCTAGCTCACGGAGTAACAGACCAGCAGCGTCTGCACCTCTAGGCCGGGGCATATTCTGCAGAATGTGGATAAGTTCAGGAGAATAACTTGGACAAGAAAAATGACACTGATTACAAAAAATTCAAAGCAAGCAGAGTCTGGACGAAGTTAAAGTTCAGTTGTAGTGCCCAAGCACATAATTCTATTAGAGACTTCCAAGCTCTAAACAGCCCTTCCAAATTGTAGTAGAAAAGCACAATCTACCAAACTCTTATCAGTATAATATTTTACTACCCAGTAGGCAGTAACCCAAAGGATTTTCATTTATATTGGAGGTTTCCAAAACAATACAGGATTACTCTACTCTTTGGCAGAATCATCAATAAATAGTGATAGCCAACCTCATTTTAGCTTCTTTATGATCAGCAAGTCATTAAGTAGGTTACAATACACAGTTACCTGCATATGTGGGCCAAGGGAAGCTTCTACAACCTCTGGAAGTACTGTATAATTCCCGTCAATGTAATGCAGCCGCACCTGGATGCTGTTGCTCCCCACCTGAGAAACAGGCAAGGGATGTGCCAGGCCAACTGTTCGCCGACAAAGATCCATAAGTATAAGGAAAAGGACCTTCACCTGCATGACATCAATGCAGAGTTCTGCGTCAAACCTTGTCTCCTTATGAACATGAAACCAGACAATTTTTCTTGGTTCACGAATCAAACAAATTTCATTTTTCCATATTTGAAAAAAATACTTGGTGCTTCATTTCTGTGGAGTTTGAATTGATACAAGAGCATCATTTTTCACCTCCTCAAAAGTGTATCCTTGACCGGCATTTCCAGAACCTAATCTTGACCGGCCAGCAGGTCCTTCTTCAACTCCTTTTGCCCCAGGTAGGAGTTGATTAACTCTAGATATCTGACCATCTTCTGACCTGGCCACAGCTGAAGCTGGTTTTGCAGAGACAGAATTGATCTCCTCCAACTTGCTAGGAGCACTGGGCTGAGGTTTTTGCATATTTGTTTCAGCATTTCTCTGTGCACCCAAAAGAAAGCGGGGGGGAAGCTGTGCTCGCCGAAAGAAAAAACAGAAAAGCAAAAGTTGGCATAATCGATGAAGAAAATGGCAATCCCCAATAAGCCTAACAGCTGGTGTTCCTGGAAAAGTTCCTGTGTTAATGCTTATCGGCATGAAAGATGATGGACCACTTATGGGGTTAGGAGTTGAGTTGGACACTCCGTCATTTGTGCTACTGATCTTAGCAATAGCACCCTGTACCCAAGCTTGCATTTGGGTGCTTCCTGTGGAGCTTGCAGTACCACTTTGACCTCCTGGACAATATGGCATTAAATGGTTAGATGAAATGCAGAAAAGATAATTTTTAAACTCTTGCTCTTTTTCTTTTCGTGGTAGTTGGGTGTGTCCTTTTGTATACTGTGTACAAGGGTAGCGCCCCTCTGCGCTTTTAACTAAACTGCATTACTTGTAGAAAAAGAAAAGCAGCATTGACATCAATGAAGAAAGGGGAAGCAAGTTCTCAGAAAATGCACATAAAGGAAGCAGCTGGTTTCTTGAGACATTTTTTTTTAATAATAATTCCTGTTTCTCGCAACTTTATCTTATGTAGGTCAAAAAACATTGTTGTACCAATCCTTCTCATCTCTTAAGTAGGTCAAAAATGGTGTGTGACTGATCACCATGTGCTCGGTTTTTTAATTTAATCACGTATAGTTAGTACTCTAGAATTTGACCTCTCCTCTGATTTAACCAACCGATGAAATTCTATTCTTCTATATATTTTAATTGTCATCTGAAACATGGCACATACTGACCCTGACTTGTGGCAGGAGTTGCAGAACTTTGGGTAGGACTAGCCACCATGTTGCGATTGCTTCCAGTGCCAGCAGTAACAGCATGACTAGCCAACGTGCGGCAGAAACTTGCATAGCGCCTCAAGCGTGTAATGAAATGTGAAGCTAGATCAAGAACAGCATCAACATATGCCTGCATTATATTCTAACAATTAGAAAAGCTCAAGAGTCCGGAAAACTCTAACAAAATAGAAGTACCATATCAAGGAACAAATTAACTAGCTGATGAAGGGACGGACCCCTTTGGCCAGCTAAATGACAGTATTAAGGCTACAGCTGAAATTATCAGCCCAAAATTGGCCAACATAAATGGCTTTGCTTAGGTTTCACTGTCTAAGCTATACGGCCTAGATATAGCCAAAACCCTCTATACTGCATTTCCATAGTATTTATGGAAATATTTACTTTATCTAATGGTCAGGGAGCAGCCACGGGGGGAGGGTGGGACATCATATCAGCAAAGAAAACAACCACACCACATTCCAGGAATGGGATCTACGAGACAACAAAGAAATAATCACTAGCATTGGCAGATCTTTCATCAGCAGATCTTAGTGTTTAAAATTAAAGTGAGCTCGCAAAAAACAAAAAGATGAAGGAAAAGATTGAGTACACAACAGGTGACATGAAAATTCAGAGAAATCGGAATAGAGCAAGGGGAAACCTGAATACTCGGTACTAGTGCAGGTTCAACAGCCATTGCTTCAGGATCAATGCCAGATAACTCAGTACCAGATGTTTGCCATGGCTCAGGTACTAAAGCTGAAGGATTTAACAAAGCTGATTCAATTCCTTTCCCCAGCATATCCAGCAGCAACCTTGCTTGCATATCAAGAACCATTGCCCTAACTTCTTGCGCATTTGTACCTTCCAGTAGCCTGCACTTTATCCTGTCTAGACTCTGCATCATGCAAAACCAAGTCTCTTACATGAATAATTAAAACCGGTGAATAAAAATTACGAACCAAACAATTTTTTTTTTTTTTACAAGTATGAACCAAACAAGTGAAGTTAATGAGCATCAAAATAACACCCCCCCCCTTTCTTCCCTGGCAGAATGCATCCGACAAGACAGTATGACAACTCCAAGCCAACATTAAACATTCAGAATATTACATGACAAATGTGTGTCAGCTAGTGTAACATACGGGTCCAAATTTAGGCTTAAAACTAGTATTATATATTTTTGTTGTTATTTTTATTTTTATTCTATTATCATTTTAGGAAATATGCCAACTGATAAATTAAGCCCCTGATTCCTTCCTATCAAAACCTCGTGTAGTTATCCATTAGTTTCCATATTAGATTAGTTTCCTAGTTTGAAATTACAGCTCGATTCCTCAAAATCCCCTCAGGATCCATATTCTCGTAGGAATAATTTTCCAAGTATGGCCGACTCCAAACCCTAGCATACGTACTAAGTACTCACGCCGCTCCCCTCCCCATCGTCTTCAAAACCCCACGAAAACCCTCTACTGTTAACATACAAAATACCCAGAGATAGAGCACTGTCGCATAAGCCCCATTCTCGGCCCAACCACCGTTGACCACCCTAGGACGTCAGAGCACCACCCACGATGCCAGAAACTGCCGGCCAACCTAGCCCCGTCGCACCCACTCACTCAGGTAAGCCACTGTCGTCGCACGCACCCCTTCCCTCTCTCGGTGATTTAAGTATCGACTCCATCTCTCTCTAAACTCTCTCTTTCTCTCTCTCTCCCTCTCTCAGGGTCACACCACCATAGGAAACCCCCAGTTGCACCGCCAATCACTCCCAGCCACCCTGAGCCGCCACGCAACAGCTCCTTCCCTCAGTGAGTTGCTCTTCCGTCGCACGATGCTCCTCTCAGGAGCTTTTCTTTCTCAGCCCTTAGGGCTTTTACATTACTGATGTTAAGAGAGGGCCATGGGCCTTAAACCTTTCGGCCAGGAGCCTTATAAGCTCTAAGAGGGTCTAATTTCTACACAGGCCATGTTATAAGCTAGACCCGATCCTAATGGTCCCTAGAAAATGGTATATTATTTAAGTAGACTGTTTTTATATGTGGGCTCAATGTTATTATCACATAAACTGGTTTCTTATGATTTTTAAATTAGACTAAAGTTTTATTTGAATCTATTTGTTATCAAACTAGGTTAGAATCTGTTTTGTTTGAGTGGCGTTGTTCTTCGCGAAGTAACTCACCAAAACAAATATCAAGAGAGGGAACAGGAGATCTGTTATTCAGTAAAGAGGAGCGAACAGATTCATATTCCGGGTGTAGTTTCATAGGAAACTGATCACGCCGACTAGTCTCATGAAGATTCTGAATAGTCGACAGAGCGGTAGTAGGAACATCTGCGGTAACCAAATCAGTATATTCATGCCAAAGAGTCAAAAAAGCCGAGTAGTAGTCTTGGATGGAAAGACTACCATGTTGAAACATGGCAATCGCATGTTCCAACTGAAAGCGACGAGCATCATTAGCTTGATGATAAACCTTCTTCAAGTAATTCCACATGGATTCAACAGAGCAATGAGCCAGCAAGTTGGAAACAATATATGGCTCCACTGACCCAAGAAGCCAAGACATAATCCGAGCATCAAGAACGGCCCATGAAGGAGAGGCCTTGAGATCCTCGGATTTGTCAGTAGTGGATGTTGGGGCAACATCCGTACCATCAATATGACCCCAAAGATCTTTTCCCTTGAGGAAAAGTTCAAATTGGAATGTCCAAGTAGAATAGTTTGTGCCCGTAAACTTAACACGCATAGGTGCGGAATCCATTGTAAATAAATAAAAGCCGAGACAAAGCCGAAATAACCAAAAAAGAACCAAAGCCGAAATATTCCAAAAAATATTAATGCTTCACGGGAGAAGCAAGAGCACCAAAAAAATTGTAAACACCAAAAATAACCAAACTATTCTCGGCTATTCTCTAGTCAAGTTGTCACACCAAAAAATAACCAAAACAAATAGCCAAACTATTCTCTAGTCAAGTTGTCGCACTCTATAAGATGCGTGCAAGGTAACCAAAAAATGCCGAAGAACCAAAAACTTGCAAGATGCCTCGCACAACACCTGCTAACAGCCACAGAGGACTGTTCCGAGAGCCCCTCAGCCACAGAGATGCCGGAAATACCACCAGAAGGCTGTTCCGACAGCCACCCAACCACACAGATGCCGAAAGAGACCAGGAAAGACTACCTGGTTCACGTCGGAGACCACCGAAACACAACACAGAGACCACCAAAATACTACTGAAACACAACTCAGGAAAGCCACAGAGATGCCGAAAACAACACAGAGACCACCGAAACAGAGAAGGTTCACGTCGGAACCAGCACAGAAGCACCGAAGCCGAGAGAGAAAAAAAATTCGAAGGATGGTTATTGTCGACGGCTCTTTGATACCATATCAAACTAGGTTAGAATCTGTTTTGTTTGAATGGCCGAAAAAAAGTCCTTAGCCTTGTGATTTCTCTCTATTATATAAACTGTACAAAGGAGTCTATACATGGAAATTTCAGAATGCACTTTTTGTATGCGCCTAATTCTAGCCCTATATATGGAAGTTACAATCTTAACTCAACAGGGCAAGAGAAGTATAAGGAAAGAATAAAGAACAATAAAATGGGAAATGGGCAGCGTTGCTGTCCATTGACATTTGTAACCCTTAAACTAGTTCTTCAGATAATGCTTGAGGAAGTGAAACTTAAAACATTGGGTATTAATACATGGTGGGCCTGCAGTATTTTAAACTTGGGTGGCGAATCCATTACATTGCTATTTTATAAAATACATAATATGTAGATATTTCATACTAAATAATATTTAAAGGACTAGATATGATATTATTGTTTTAGTAGCCATATAATAGCGAGATTAGTAATCAATGAATTCAGTATATAGCTAGATATTTTATTAGATTTAAAGCTTATGATTTGTGCTCAAGTGGGAAGGATGTTAGGGCACTTTTCTAGAAAATTAGTAACGTCGAGTATCTCGTATAGGTAACGCGCTATCACTTGGAAGTCAGGAAACAACGCTAACAGGTACATAGTATGATCATATAAATGCATGCGTACTGTGAATATTATTGCTATGTATGAAAATATGATGTGTTTATAATGGTCATCTACGCCACGCTAAGAAACAAGTCAAGGTTAGATTTCCTTTCATGATCTTTGATGAAATATGAAATTATGCTTGGATGAATGAATGTTACCAAAATCACATGGAAGCCATGAGATGTTCATGCAGTAATTTAAGTCTAGTATGCCATGTAATAGAATAGCCAAATCATGTATGCCATGTTCATGTAGTACTTAGATCTGTATGCCATGGAATGTCATAAAATGTCATAAAATGTTCAGATCATGTTATGTCATATCATGTTGTGCTATGCCATGTACAAGAATATGTCATATTATATTATGTCAAGAACAAGAATATGCCATGTTAAGAAAGTTCATGAAGCCTAATGTATTCTCATGCATTAAGAAAGATAAGAAGTTTTAAAGACGGTGCCACAGACTCAAGCATGGTTAACCACAAGTTAAGTGAAACACTGACCCAAGCATGTTTCACTCCAAGATATTCAGTTAAGTGAATCACGGATCCAAGCGTGTTTCACTCCATGTTATTCAATTAAGTGAATCACGGACTCAAACGTGTTAAGACAAGATAAACAAGTTATTATGCATTCACATTACATGTTGCCATGATTATGAATGTTTCCACTCATGTTAACAACAAATAAATATGTCGTGCTAATCCATGATGATGTATGTGTGAAAAGTCTTCAGAAATTAAGTCTATGCTAGGCTGAAATATGTTTTACGGTATGATGTATTATTTACTGAGTATTCAACTCATTTTTGTTTGTTTTTTCTGTTTTCTTCTATGTCTAATTGTCACAGATGGAGTTTATGATGACGCAAAGCTGGATGGCCAGGAGTAGGTCTAGAATAAAGACTTAGGAAGGAATAAGTGATATTCACACAAGAATTAGATTTCCTTTGTGTCTTTCACAAGGATTGGTTTATGTTCTTTTACCTTACGTTCAAATTTCGAAACAATTATGTTCATTTCAGTTTTTGATGCTTTTCAATAAATGAGGTAATTTAGGATATGAATCTCTTTACCGGGCATTATGTTATGAATGTTAATAACATCTCTACCCTACGGGTACGGGGTGTTACAGCTAGAGATATGGAAAACAGGGAGGCCACCTATGTTGACTCTTCGTAACAATTCTAAAGCAAGTTGCAGTCCAGAACTTTACCGAAGGTCATTTTAATGGTATAATAGAAAAATAATGTCCTAATTAGAGGGCAATTAGGGGGACTTTTTCTATTATAATGTCCTATAATAGAAAAATATTATACATCCACAAGGGGGACTTTCTCTCTCTTGTTTCTCTCTCCTAATTTTTTTCTGTACTTTTGAGAAAAAATGGTGTCTTTTCGCCGGTGATAGTCTACTGTTGATGGTGGTGGCAACCTGTTTGGTTAGTTCAGTATCTCTTTTACATTAGAAATGAGGGGGCTGAGTAGGAACGTTATTATCAATCAAAAATGTTTTGAATTAAAGAAGTTAAGTGCAAGTTGGTGGAGAATCACTGAGAGCAGCTGTCGTGCAGTGAAGTTTATCTCTTTGGACCATGAATCATTGGGTTGGTTGGCTAGCATGGTGAAGGAAGGGTCTGGTGCAGCTCCTGAGGGGTCTTCTGGTTTTCATAGATCGCGTAGGAATGGAGCTCAGGTTCTGGTGGTGCAGAGGCAGCGCAATTCGTTTGGGAACTTTTTATCTGTTTCAGAGTTTGGTCTAGGGAAGCGGCGTGGCATTCTTGTGATACCGGAAGGGAGGACGGGTGGGGTGGGGTGGAGAAATTTTGGGGAACTGTTTTTTTTTTTATAAGTAATAATCTTTATTGATGTGAATGAAACTAGGCAATGCCCAAGTACACAGGAAGTATATAAAGTGAGACACCTAATTACATTCTAGTAGGTTAGAAAGAAGATAAAAACTCATGAACATTCCCTCCCTTCAAAACAATAGCAGAAAACCACTGGAAAAGAGAAAAAACAAAAAAGTTCCAGATTTCCCCCACTGTACGCTCCTTGTTGTTAAAGCACCGGTCATTCCTTTCCAACCACAAACACCACATTAAGCACAAAGGGATCATCCGCCACACAGCTGCTAGTTGGACGCTACTATGAGATCTATTCCAGCATGCTAATAATTCCAACACACTCTTGGGCATAGCCCAATTTAACCCAGCTCTACAAAGGATACTTGCCCATAGCTCCTTTGGGGAATTGTTGACAGAAGTAGCTGCATCCTCCCCTGTTTTGGGAAGGAATAACAGAGGGAGTCTGCCATGGTTGCCTCCTCCTCCACCGCAGGGGCACCATGTCTATCCTTCATACAGGGAAGCATTATCTCGAGAGCCAAAAACTAGTGGGAAGTCAGGATTTACTTCCCCTTTGGTGATGGAGTAGGCCTGCGATGAAGATGGCAGGAGTGTGTCGGGGCTGCTTTTGGAAACACTGATGCATGCGTTGGTGGAGATGGAGACGCAAGTGGGGAAGTTCCATACTAATATTAGTTTCTTAAAACGATGTGTTGTGGAGGGGATGCAGAGTATTTTCGGTGATGGGCCTCAATTACAGTTCGGTGATGTGGCCCAGAGGCCTTGTTCACAGATTGTCCATGGGATGCCAACTGGGCCTTTTCCAATTACTGAGCAAGTGGCCCAGAAGCCTAATTCGGCCCAACCAACCCTTCAACAACAGGCGGGGAAGCTTGGCACTCCGTCGGCGTGTGGGTCTCAACCCTCACTGTTGGAGGTGGGTCAGAGATCAACGCCGATGAAGGTGGATCCGCCAGCGAGGTCTGGGTTGGAGGAGTTGGTGCCGTTAGCGAGCAGAGTGGTAGTGCCGGAACTGGGTAAGACAGGGAGTGGGTTTTCTTTGCCGGAGGTTGCACAGAAACAGCCGAGTGTTGGGTCGACGTTGACGTTGACAAAGGTGGGTTCAACGGCGAGGTCTGAGGTATCGGAGGAGGTGTCGGTTGTGTACAAAGATACAAACACGAGTATTTACAGTGCCGAGAACCTGTTATTGACGACGGCGATGGCACAGAAACCGCCGTGTGAGGTGATCGGAGACTTCTATGTCTCTTTGCTACCGCTGGTCACGCCGGAACAGGGTATAGGGTCTTTGATAGGCTCACCCGGTTTGGAGATAGGGGGTTTTGCTAGGGGTTTGTTGGGGGAATGCACGGGTAATGAGCCTGAAGTTGTGATGAGGACCTCTGATAAATTCTTGGTACCTAGAGGTGAAGTTGATTGTTATAGTGGTGCAGTTTCAGCTTCGGACTCACAATTGGCTTTGATTAATAAAGATGGTGTTGGGGAGGAGGGGGCTGTTTTAACCCCGTTGTGTTCTCTCCCTCCCAGTAAATTTGGGAATTGCTCCTCAAATTGGGTATTCAAAAAGGTGGAAGAATTACAGGCTATCTTTGGGGTGTCATGTGTAGGCTATGAAGAACATTTTAAGGCACTTGTAGTGGCTATTGAAGCTACTCGTTCAAAGTCAGTCTCTAAGCAGGATAGGGAACTTAGAAAGCTAAATTGCTCCATTAATTATGACGTGAAGGAAGGGAGTGGTGGAAGGGAGAGATCGAAAGGGAGGGGCAAGTTATGTGTACATGAAGCCTAAGATCATATCATGGAATGTGCGGGGGCTCAATGATCGCAATAAACGCCTTCGGATTAAATCATTATTGCGGTTGTGGAAGGGTGATGTTGTGTGCTTTCAAGAAACAAAGTTGCAACTTATTGATAGAAAAATTGTGCGGAGTCTTTGGGGATGCTCGTATGTGGATTGGTCCTACTTGGCTTCTGAGGGGGCATCAAGAGGAGTGCTACTTATATGGGATAAAAGATTGGTTGAGGTGCTTGAGGAGTGTATTGGAGATTTCTCAGTAGCAGCCCATTTCAGAAATGTTGATGATGGATGGGAATGGGCATTTGTAGGCACTTATGGTCCTAATGTGGATAGGGATAGAAGAAGACTGTGGGAGGAGTTGGCGGGCCTATACACTGTTTGGGATGTGTCATGGTGTATGGGGGGTGATTTTAACATAACTCGTTTCCCTAGTGAACGATCTGGATATTATCGGAATTCTGTGGCTATGGAGGAGTTTTCAGAGTTCATCTTTGATCTGGAACTTATGGATATTCCACTGGTAGGGGGTGCGTATACTTGGTCAAACGGTCGGGTTTGGTCCAAATTCGATAGATTCCTCGTCTCTCCATCGTGGGAAGCACACTTTCCGGAAGTCTGTCAGAAACGGTTAGCTCGAGTCGGCTCAGATCATTTTCCTATTACTTTAGAGTGTGGGGGTATGAACAGGGGTCGCCGGTCCTTTAAGTTTGAAAACATGTGGCTTTTGGCGGATGGATTTGTAGAGATGGTGCGTGCCTGGTGGTTAGCATATCAGTATTTAGGCACTTCAAGTTTTATCCTTGCAAGTTCACTGAAGGTTTTGAAGCAAGACCTCAAGAAGTGGAACTTGGAAGTGTTTGGTCACATTGACAATCAAAAGTCGACTCTGTTGGAGGAATTGCAGGAGATAGAGGGTAAGGAATTTTTGGGTGAGATTTCGGATGAGATGTTAGTAAGGAAGGCCACGGTGATGGCAAATTTGGAGAGGGTTTTGTTGTCGGAGGAGATTTCTTGGTGTAAAAAATCCTGGGCTCTTTGGCTGAAAGAAGGTGATAAGTGTACGAAATATTTTCACAAAGTGACTAATTCACATCGACGTTGCAACACTATTGAGTCGCTATATTCAGGTACTCAGATCCTATCCTCTCCTTCCGAGCTAGAAAATCATATTGTGCATTATTATGAGGACCTTCTCACTGAATCGGCTAGCTGGAGGCCTAAGCTTGATGCCTTGCCTTTTGAGGCAATTGATTCTCAGAGTGCGAGTGTCTTGGAGAGACCTTTTGATGAAGTTGAGATTTATAAGATTATTTCTAGCATGGCTAAGGATAAAGCGCCAGGCCTAGATGGCTTTTCAATGGGTTTCTTTCAAATTTGTTGGGACATAGTGAAAGGTGATATTTTGCAAGTTTTTAGTGAATTTCATTCCTTCCAAAAGTTTGAAAAATCCCTTAATGCGACGTTCATTGCGCTCATCCCCAAGAAGCATGGAGCTTTGATTATTGAGGATTATCGCCCTATAAGCTTGGTTAGTAGTGTATATAAGATTATTTCAAAGGTTCTGGCTAATCGATTAAGTCCTGTGTTGGATCAGATCATTTCCAAATCCCAGAATGCCTTTATTCGTGGGAGACAAATACTTGACTTGGTACTTATTGCTAATGAGTGCTTGGACTATAGATTGAGGGAGGGAGGTTCAGGTATCCTATGCAAACTTGACATGGAAAAGGCCTATGATCATGTGAACTGGGAGTTCCTTTTATATTTGCTTGGGAGGTGTAGTTTTGGTGATAGGTGGATTTCCTGGATGAGGCATTGTATTTCTACAGCCTGGTTCTCAGTTCTAGTTAACGGTACACCGGCAGGTTTTTTTGATAGTTCTCGGGGCTTGCGACAAGGAGATCCACTATCTCCTTTGTTGTTTGTCATAGTTATGGAGGCACTCAGTTGGATGGTACAATCTACTGTTGGTAGAGGCTTACTTTCTGGCTTCCAGGTGGGTAATGGCACTGGTGGTTCCATTGTCATCTCACATCTTTTATTTGCAGATGATACTCTACTCTTTTGTGAGGCAGACAGCAATCAGATCCAAACTTTACGAGCATTGCTACTTTGTTTTGAAGCTGTGTCTAGGCTCAAGGTGAATCTTGGTAAGTTTGAGATGGTTCTGGTGGGTGCAGTTCCTAATATCCTCAGTCTAGCTAGCCTTCTAGAATGTAAGGTGTCCTCTTTACCAATGATATACTTGGGTCTTCCGTTGGGTGCATCTTTTAAGGCTAGAGCTATATGGGGATGGGGTGGTGGAGAAGATAAGAGACTAGGTTGGCGGGGTGGAAACGGATGTATTTATCAAAAGGGGATCGCCTCACTCTTATGAAGAGCACCCTTTCTAACCTCCCCACATATTTTTTATCTTTGTTTCCGATGCCTGCAGGGGTAGTGAACAGGATTGAGAAACTCTTTAGGGCGTTTTTATGAGGGGGCTTGGGGGAGAAAAAGAAATTCCATCTGGTTAGATGGAAGACTGTTTGTGCTCCAGTTGTGTATGGGAGCTTAGGGGTGAGTGACCTAAAAACTTTCAATAAAGCTTTACTGGGGAAATGGCTTTGGAGATATCACACGGAGGGAGAATCATTATGGAAAGAGATTATTGACGTTAGATATGGAGCTTCTTGGGGTGGTTGGTGCTCCAATAAAGTGCGAGGGGGCATGGTGTGGGTTTATGGAAGTTTATAAGAGGGGTGGTGGCCTTGTTATGAAAAACACACTCGGTTTGTAGTTGGTGAGGGCAATCAAATCAACTTTTGGCGGGATGTGTGGTGTGGAGAACAAGCATTGGAAAGGGCTTTTCCGGCTCTTTATCGTATTGCAGCTAATAGGGAGGCTTCAGTGGCGGATATGCGGCCCTTTTCCCATGGTGCTTACCAGTGGAATGTACTTTTTAACAGAGATTTTCATGATTGGGAATTATCTAGCGTAGCAGATTTTTTCAGTTTACTATACTCCATGGGGATTCCTACGGCACAACATGACAATTTGAAGTGGAGGTACAATGATCACAAGAAATGTACGGTTAAAGCGTACTATAAAATCTTGTCAACACAGGATTGTACTCCGTTTCCTTGGAAGAATATTTGGAGGTCGCGAGTGCCTTCTAAAGTAGCCTTCTTTGTATGGAATGCTGCTCTTGGGAAGATCCTGACCACGGACACTTTGAGGAAGAGGGGTTGTATCGTGATGGATTGGTGTTCTCTGTGTAAAAAACATGGAGAATCTGTGGATCACCTCTTATTGCACTGTGAGGTAACAGTGTTGTTGTGGGATGAGATCTTTCGAAGGGTTGATATTGCTTGGGTTATGCCTTTGAGGGTGGTGGATTTGTTGGGGTGTTGGAGGAAGATGCAAGGTTGTCACCAAGTGGCAGCTATGTGGAAGATGATTCCGTTGTGTATCATGTGGTGTATTTGGTCGGAACGGAATGCGCGATGCTTTGAAGATAAGGAACGAACTATGGAGGAGCTGAAGAAGTTTTTCTTTCACACTTTAATGCTTTGGTTTTCTGCTATTTTACTTAATGGGAACAATGTTTAAGATTTCTTGTCTCTAATTTCTCGTTCTTAGAATGTATTTAGGGGTCTTTTTGTATACTTCCTATATACAAGGGCTATGTCTACTTCTTTCATATCAATAATATTTATTTCTTACTTATCAAAAAAAAAAAATTAGAGGGCAATTGGAGCACTGCAATGTCATTCAGCAGTAGCAGAAACTTTCTAGTGAATGTCCCATAACTTCACCATAGATCACAACTACCAAATATATTCCGGAACATGTCGTATTAAAACAAATTAATAATGTCTTCTAGAAGTAATAATCCCTATTCCTACCTTTTATCTATTTAACTTTGTGGTGGGACTATTAGGACAAGTAATGAACAGCATAATTACAAGATGATGAGAAAAAGATCCTGAGATGGCACATAACTATCCAGAAATTATTGCAAGTACAAATTGACAAACATAATTTTCCAAAAGCTGAAAAAAGAACACTAAAAATATCAAAAAGAACAAAATTACAAGATTTTAAGAAGGCAAGAGTGCAGAGAAACATACAGGACCATACTGTTGTCTGTGCTGTGTAGAAGGAAGAGAGTGAAAATCCGCATCCAAGACTGCAATGACACTGTTCAGAGAAACTGACAGAAAACAAGAACCATTGTCATCAATAAGAGTTGCTATAAACTTAAATCTTGGAAAATCCATAAACAAAGGTAACATAATTATATTAAATTTATCTTCTAATTCTCTTGCACTATAAACTTTCAGTCACACAATAATACTGCAGCAAATTTAGATATTCTTACCAATGCTGTCCTCAGCAGCACTCTGTGTACAGCCAACAGCATCCCACCAATCAACTCCAACCAAAAGGCTCCACCAAAATCTGCCCTAACAAACAGAAATCAGCACCACAATGCAAAACTTTGATAATTTATATGAAAATATCCACCAGCACTGACATGTGAAACTACAAAAGTTACCCCTGGCACATAATATATCCCTCAAGTACTTTCTAAGTACCTCTCAGCAATTGCACGCTCCCAGGTTGATGAGTTGGCCTTCGCTTGACTACTTGGAACAGCAGGAGGAAGAACACGAATTATCTTCAACATTGTGCGGTCCTTGCTAGTGTCATGCCAAACAGAAGCTGAACAGCAGCTTGTTGAAGAGAAGGCAGGAGCCGCAATTGCAGATCCAACATTAATCTGATAGTTGTCAACAGGTGCAAAGTTTGGACCAGAAAAAATATGGACCCCACCCCGCAGAAAAGCAATAGCAATCTCGCCACCATGAGCAGAATAGACAATTCGAGCAAGTGTCCTAACATCACTTGGGAGATCAAAGGGATCAAAAATGACTTTTTGTCCCTTATCAACAGTCAGATCAGGTGTCTTTCTTACATCAGAAGTGGGACCTGTTGCGGCTGCCTCATGAGATTTAAAATCATTAGTTGGAGGAATGCTTGTATCCACTTTAGACACCCAAACTGTTTGCATGGGTGCTTGCCCACCATAGCTAGAAGTGGGGTTGCCAAATATTTGATGGAGGACAACAGGCTTAAGTGATGATTCCCATCGTTGCACTCTCCATCCTGTAATGGAAGGACCCTCATCCGGATCATAAGGAGACATGTACTGTCCTGCACAAGTGAAACAAGCTAAACCCACTAAATCTATTTACATAGTAAGTGAAGAGAACACGAGGCATCAGATCCAGCATTCTGATGCCTATATGTCTGTTTGTTGAAAAACAATAGCAGATAAGATTTTGTATTTATGTCTCATGTCTGTTAATGTGCTCACATCTCAGAACAATTGAAAGTTGGAAAGATTCAAAAAACAATTATATGAAAGAAAAAGTACATATTATATATCTACAAGAAGGATCACACAATATTCTGCACCTTTATGAAGCAATAAAAAAGACTTTAATTGAAGGGTGCCCATGCTAGCGTGAGACAGAGGACAGGGCATAAGTCAAAACTAATAGGTTATCCTCTTTCAGTTGGTTGTCTGATCATATCATGGAAACGTGAAAAACAATCACTACATTGTGCAAAACTAACCGGTATATTACACAGGAATGAGGGTCAAAAGGGGAAATTTTGGGACACTTTGAATGGATAAAAAATTACATCTAAATACTTACACAAAAAATACATCTATATAAATTACAAAGCAACTGTTACTAATGGAAAAGCATGCCATCATCAATGCCTTGAATTACTCAAACAAATATCATCAATAAACAAATGCCTCCACTTCAGCAGCAGCATGAAACTGAATCTAATAAATAAATAAATTTCAAGTCAGAATATATAGATTTACCCTCAACTATCACAACAGCTATCACGGAACCACCACGGGTTGGATCAAAGGCAACGGCAGTAACCCCAGAACCCCATGTAGTGGTAGCTGCAGATTGAGCTGCAGCCTCAGGACTCACATAAGCAGAAAAGTTTGAAACTGGTGAGCAATGAAGTGGTACAGTGTCATTGAGATCTTGATCAGTCCTTTTTCCTTGCTTAGCTTCAGATATTAAATATTCTTGCCAACTAAATAAATATGCAGCCAAAGGGGCAAAACCTGCCCAACTGGGAGGATTAAGTGAAGGTGGGACCCCATTGCTTGAACTTGTCTTTGGAGTTGCTTGAAATGCATTTCCAGGGCCAGGAGTGACCTCCCAAACAACAACAGTGGATGGGTTCACAATAGGAACACCTGCCACATGCATGGCACCGCTATCTGTTATGATGGCATCAGCAGCCATTATCCCACTAGGTCCAGCACCCAAAAGCCCTTTGCTTGTGCAAAACCACTTCGAGGCTACACCATTCTGACTTGGAGGCCACTGTGACCAATGAAGTTGAACAGAGCCTGATGAGAAAACAGAACAGACGCACAGAAAGTTGGGCCACCGAGCTGAAACAAAAACCAAAGATTGCATCAGGTATAATATTCTTGACGGCGGTGTTCAGATTTAAGACATGTTTTTTTGAAAAATCAGACAACCACTAATTGGGAAGACATTATCGTTCATCATTATCATGGTAATGGTGCTAGCAGTTGTACCCATATAAATGAGGTAAATGGATACATTAATTCCTCCCACCATTTAAAAGTAACACTAAATTTTGTCAGCTTCTGCTCGTATCACATAGTTTTTGTCATATATAACTTCGAAAGAGAATACTTTATTTATGTGTACAGTGCATCCTTAAAAGGGTGCTATAACATAAAAAACTATCAGCAGAAAAACAACAGAAAAACTTTTACTTTTAGATAAGTAACAATAAAGAAAAGAAAACGAACTATATCCTTCTCAACAATCTAGGATTCAGAATCTCATCCTCTCACTAGGCAGCATAGTTATGGGTGCAACTTCAAGAAATTCTTTTTGTTATAGCGTGCAACCTCACCACGCAAGGCCCTTCAAACCCACCCCTGGCGAGTAAATCCCAGATACATGAACCCATCTACTGGAACTATGGATCAGGTAGTCCAGGGAAAATGCTAGTGCAGAATCAAACCCAGGATTTCTGAATCTAAAGCTCATCCCGAAAATGCCCTTTGGTCACTAGGCTCACCCTGATGAGTACAACATTAAGAAACTAAAACCATAGAACTATTGAAAACAAAAAACAAAAAAAATCCAGTAACAATCAAATTTATTTGATTTCCAAGATCTGAACCACCCAGTTTTGAGGTTCTTACTAACTAGAAAGCAAACATATCCTAAAAGATAAATATTTTTTTGATAAGTATCCTAAAAGATAAATATGATGCACATTCCTCAACATACCTGAAGTCTGAGACTGCTGTGAAAGAAACTTTTCCTCAAAAGCTGACTTTGAGTTTACAGTGGTACCGGCTTTTGAGGAAAGCCACCTATACTGTTTTCAAAGAAGTAAAAATAAATAAGTAAAAAAGGCTAAACAGTACAAAAAACATAGCTTAGAAGAATTTATGCCTTATCATAAGTTGCTTCTAATAACAGAGCAAAATCAAGATATATCAACTCAATATGGCAGCAATTAAATTTGCTTGATCTTATTTCTGTCCACATGACAAGAAGCTCGATGGCAACCATTAGTACAGCTAAAACATTACAATCCAACCACCAAAATACAAAATGAAATACAGAGCAAATAGATACATACTTGACATATGTTATATACATGGAAGACAGCAATTGCCCAAATACCTGAGACACCCCTGATAGCCACTTTGTAACAACTGCAATATCCTGTCGCCATTCATGCTCAGGCTGCCAGCAGCTTGCATCACGTACCAGACTAGCTGATCCCTGAATGAATAGACCGCATTTAATAATGAAAATCAGCTTCTTCTTCTTTTTTTATAGGTAATCAAGAAATTTTATTCATAGAAGTACGCAAAGCCCAAGAATACAGGGACTAAAAAAACAGGTAAAATATATAAAGACAAAAGGACACACGAACAGGGAAAAGAGCCTAAAAAAAAAAGTCAAACTCACTGGCCAACATTATTTCATTATGCAAACCCATGGTAATAACTTTTCTAGTGAAAGGCCATCTACTTAAGTATTTAGAGAATTAACTCAGTAGTGTAGCTTACCTGAGAAGGCTGAGTCCAAATAGTTATCCTCCCATGAAAATTAGCTATTAGTAAGGCACGGGGGCAGGAAGTAGGAGACCACTCAATAAACTGAACAGAATCACGTGGAGAATCTGGAAAAGGATTCAATACAAGAAATCATAAGTGACAAACCTGACGAATCCCTCCCCCCTTGAATAACATGACAATGAATTCCATTTCCATTAAATTACACTTGCTATACCAAAAGGACATCCTAAACTTAGACCATATGATAAAAGTAGGACACTATTCCATATGTATAGCACCAATAAAGGTGGTGATAACAGCAGTGAACAGGTAAATCAATGAATTCAACTACAAAATAAGACACTGTTTTCAATACATCTAAGTTGCTTATGATATAAAGAGGTTTCACCGTCAAATATAGAACTGCAAAACTTTAATAGGAAACAATATATACAATTTTATAGCTTCAATAACTAGCATACGAACTGAAGGTCATCTGAAGCTGCATAAAACAATTCCATTTAAATTGTGGACAAACATATTGAGGTTGGGGTTTTTCGCTCAGGGACTTCCCATGGTATAACCATGGCCTAATATATGTGCATCAAAAAAGGATCAGAGTTCAAAATCATATGCTTTCATAATAATAAGAAATTGAGCACCCAAAATGAAGATTTTCCCTTGTTATTCATTCAATTTCTGAAATAGGTTTTACCATATGAAACCAATTGTAGCACAAATGCATAATTAGGTGAACCGTGCAAGTTTAAGATCTCCAACTTTTACTTCTTGTATTCTTTTTTTCTATGGGTAAAATAAATTTTACGGAGTGAAGTAAATAGGCATAGCCCAAGTACATAGGAAGTACACACTTTTTCTTCTTGTATTCATATGGTTTTCATGGAACTGTTTACAACAGCTCCCCATTTGAAATGCACCTCCTCTCTAACCCAGGCCTTTTAATGGTAATGTAAGAGAATTAGCTTCTCCCAAATTTAGGATTCTTAAAAGCAGAATAATAAGAAGATATAGGTCAAAATAAATCCATTGGCACAGCACAAATGTAAAGAACAATACTAACAGAAGCAGTTCAGCGCAGGATCAGAACAGTGACCACCTAGATTTCAAATCCTATAGTAAGTATTTTCCTGACCTCCTAGAGGAAGCACACTAAAAATGCTGAACTGGCAATAGTGCTGTACACAGTTACAAGATCGAACAATTTAAAAAATCACAACTCAATGATGGAAATAAAGTGGCAATGTGCATGGAGATACCAGCTGTGACATTGAACACTGCACATTCAGTCGGTCGCTCTGGGATCACAATATGTATGGGGATCCAAAATGGTGGATTTGCATTAGAACTGCAAAATGAAGATATAATTAGGGAGACTTACAAGCATACCATAACGCCATAAGAAAACTAGTTCTTCATAAGAATTCTAACAAATAATCTATATAATATGGTGAAAGGGCACGAGCAACTCAAAAAAGTATACCAACCTCGGAATTCTTGTGCAAGTCTCTGAGAATTCTAACACATAATCTATATAATATGGTGAAATGGCACAGGCAACTCAAAAAAGTATACCAACCTCGGAATTCTTGCGCAAGTCTCTGATGCACAAGCTATGGCATTCAGTTTCCCACACCAAGCAACAGCACTGGAAAGACAAACAAAAGTAATATTGAAATCTCAAAGCAAAATTTCACTTAATAACTAGAAAATTGCAAATAGAAAAATTTTCACTAGCATATGAATAAAAAAGTATATAACTCAGTTTAAGATAAGCATATGAATTCAGATGGGCAAGCAAAATCTTAGTTTTAATTTTTCACATGTATACTTATTGCACCTTTTGTGCCTGTAATGATAGCTTTCTTATTACTTATTAAAAAATACACCAGGAATGTCATATAGTAGAACTTTTAAATCACACAACAACCGGCACAAGGCAATGTTCCACACTGCTGCAATCTGTGGTGTCCCTGTAATCCCTCTCCAGCTAGCTAGTAGTCGATAGAAGATGCCCAAAGGAAGAGAGTATTAATAAAGAAAGTTTTGAGCTCGCCCAGCATCTGTTCAAGGTTCCTCAAAGCTCCTATCGTTCATTTTTCTCGAAATACACCATACGAGGCAAGCATCCATTTGTGATTATTTTCACATAATTCACATGAAAACTTTTCTTTTTTCCAACTTATTAGTAAAGCATGGGATGGACGCATTCAAACTACTACATCATAGACCTTAGAGAGAAGAGAGGAGATCTCTTTACTGTATCGGGATTAAACTGCCGAGTAAGCACCTTCACAGATTCATTAGTCTCCACTATCATCAAAAACCGATTCTAGCCGGCCGCTTTAGGATAGCAATTCGCCCCCTTCAATTTATTTTCATTTTTGATCTCCTTGAAGTTGTTCCGAATTTTCAAAGCAGCTAGAAAGTTGAGGTGAACTCCGATAACACTTACGAGTTTGGGAAGTAATTCCGCCTTTTGCTTTTTAAAAGGCCACAAGAGATTTATTATAAAAATAAAAAAAAGGCCAAATAAGAGAAGCTTCAAAAACACCAGCCAGTACGGAAAGCACGGGTAGACTAAACTCAAGCCCGAACACAATCAAAACCAAATTAAGGAAAAAAAAAAACCATCGTAATTCGCTGAATTGGGTAAGAGTCGGTAAAAATTACCTAAAATTGCGACAAAGCTCGGGGACACTCATCTTGTGCTGCAAATTGGAGCGGGGCTGCTTAAGCCGGATACAGAAGACGGTGGCGGGACTCACGGAGTCCTCATCCATTGGATCGTCGGGCTTCTCCACGGCGTCCTCCTCTGCGGAAGCGGCCGGTTCGGTATCCTCAGCGCCCTTGGAAACTTCAATGGACTCACAAGCCGCGGGCTCGTCCTCCGCTTCCTTAGGGCCCGAATCTTGACTCATCGCCAAACAAAACCCTAATTTATATAAAGAAAGAGCGAGAGAGTGAGAAAGAAGGAGAGAGAGAGAGATGTGAGTGGTGGAAAGTCGCAATTGAGGGCGACAGATATCCCTACAGTGACAGAGAGAGAGAGAGAGAGAGTAGTGGGGTTAGTGTGAGTGAGTGGGGAGGATTCACGATTTGGATTTTGGTTCGGCCCTTTTAATTTTTGTGTCTCTGTGTCTGTGTTTTAGGGCTCTTGCGTAAGAGCTCTTTCTCTCTGTCTCCCTGTGATTGGGAGGGGCAGGCAGTGCTGCTCGCTTTGTTCCCGATGTTTTTAATCAGTCATTTAGCAAACAAAAACAAACGAAGCGCACTCCCTCGCACCCGACGGGACAAAAGCTTTTTCGTGGAATAAACGGTAGACCGTTAATTATTTTTTATTTTTAAGATAATAAATTCAAATGTTAGAACTTAGGAATAATAAAACATCTTCACAACAGCGTAAAAATAGAATAAGAATATTAAATATAATATTTTCTTCTGATATATGAACTTGTTTTATGAACAAAACTTCAATTGTCTTTTTAAGCATCAGCCCCATGTTCTTGGCACTAAAGTCGTCCTTAAAAGCACGCACATCGACTCTCTGGGTTGTTGCCAGTTGGATGGAGCGCCCATGCTGATAAAGAGTTTTTTTTTTTTAACATACTGATAAAGAGTTGATTGGCTAGGAGAAGATATTTTGTCAAACTTGCCTGGAAAAATTGCCTTGGCTCAAAACACTACGTGAAGATGTGTCCTCCTCCTGTTCACTGTTTACATTCAAAAGGCTGCTGGGACAATTTCAGCTTCCAGAAAACTATTTCCTTCCCCCTCCATTTTTTTTTTTTTTTTTGCCTTTGGATTTTAAAGTAATCCACAGATTATTTGAATTGAAAATAGTAATATTTTATAGATATTATTAAAATTTGTTTGAATATAAATATTGAGATTTGTGTTTATAGACCAATTCCAACACATTCAAATATGTGGTTATAGCTGGATTGTGTAGGATCCGGTAGATTTTGTCCCCCAATTGGAGAGTCGAGACACGACAAATGCCCCTAAAACTTGTTTTTGGAGATTTTAAGAATTTTTCAGATTTCTTTATAAGAATTTGAGATTGTTTTAATTTTGGGTAAGTAAAATGAATAAAACCTGACAATAAAAGATGGAGTTTCAAACCATTTAGCTTCAACAATTTCCAGTCTAACACATTGGAGATCACTATGATGGCAACGGTGGCTCTCCCTATATGGGCTTAACTTGTTTTATCATCCTCTTATTCCTCGTTCTTGATTTGAATTTCGCAGATTAAGTTGTATTTGTTTCGTAAGTCTATCTCAATTCATCTCAAATAAATTATTAATATAATTTTTTATTTTTTAAAATTTTTTATAAAAAAATTAAAAACTTTTCTCAACTTTTTTCAAATAAATTATTGATATAATTCATTTTTTTTAATTTTTTTATATAAAAAAAATTAAAAACTCATCTCAACTTTTTTTTTTAAAAGGCTTGCCAAACAAATACAACTTAATCTGCGAAATACAAATCAAGAACAAGGATAATATAACAATTTAAGCCCATATAGGGAGGGTCACCCTTGCCATCATAGTGATCTCCAATGTGTTAGACTGGAAATTGTTGAAGGTAATGGTTTGAAACTCCATCTTTTATTGTCAGGTTTTATTCATTTTACTTACCCAAAATTAAAACAATCTCGAATTCTTATAAAGAAATCTGAAAAATTCTTAAAGTCTCCAAAAACAAGTTTTAGGGGCATTTGTCTTGTCTCGACTCTCCAATGGGGGCACAAAATCTACCGGATCCTACGCAATCCAGCTGTAACCACATATTTGAATATGTTGGTATTGGTCTTTAAAAATATATTACACGTAGGATGAAATGAAAGAGAGGCTGGAAGTAGAAAAAACGTATCAAGCCAAGTCAAGCCATTGAAATTTGTGGCACGATGATGATGATGATGTGAAGGATTATAGCCCTCACATTAGTAAAATACAAAAATAATAATAATGATTAATTAAAGGTTATTCTACGCCGGTCAATACTCGCCCTCATTATCCTTATCTTTATTGAGTAATGTTAAAGAGAAGTCACTATTATGAGTGCACACTTTGCACTTACTATGTGACTTCTTCTCCTCCTCTCATTTTTCCTAACTTTAAGAAATAGATGGTTTAGATGAAACCACATGGTGTGTGCAAAATGGATGCTGCAAATAGTAGCTTCTATTAATATTTTTCCATCTTTATTACTCGAGAATTAACTATTTATTGACAACTTGTTCTAATACAAAAACAGATCTTCCATATCAATTATGCAATCTATTACTTCAAAAAAAAAATGCAATCTATTATAAATAAGACATCATTTTTTAAGTTGTGGGCAACTTAATTGCCTTCACGATATATGTGACTGAACTCATACTTTACATATTTAGTCATACTAGCTTGAATATCTAAAACGAGCATTCCAAAATAATTGTCATTTTGACTTCTTTGATGGACTTTATTTACCACTTTTTAAGTCTCATTCTAAAATTACCTTGATCATGCCCAGCTCAAGACCAAAGTTGATTGCTCTAAGTACAATTGTGGCCTCTGCTAGAAGTGGATCAGGAAAATAAACCTTTTTTTTTTCCAAAATAGCCAAAAAGTTGCATTCCTCGTCTCTAACAGCAACACCTATCCCTATTTTACATTGACTCGTATCAATTGCCACATCCTAGTTGATCTTACAAAAACCTTGAGGTGGACACTCCCATGTAATTGTCTTTGTGTTTGTAGATGATGTCTAGTTAACATCTCTTGAGTCCAGAGCATAAATATCAAACATCGTTTGATTCACTCTATGTAATATAGTGTTTGGATCAATGAGTATGTTCTTAAAAACAAATTCATTCATTCTCCACCATAAATTCCAGAGAATCAAAGATAGTTCAGTTATCTCTTCCTTGTTTAGCTTTTTGAACATGTCTTACAATAAGTCCTTGACACTTTTGTATGACAGCTGACTTTTCTGAATTTTCCTAGAACATTGACTCAGAATATTAGTAGCTGAAGCACATTCCTAAATTACGTGTTCTGTAGTTTCTGGTTCCAGTAGACACATTAGTCAAATGGAGTCTTCCAAAATTTTCCTTTTGCAAAGATTGAATTTGGTAGGCAGAATATTCCTACATGCTTTCCATAAGAAGTTCTTGGTTGCTGATGTTATAGCAAGCTTTCACAATCTGGTCCATTCTTCTCGTGGGTGGGAATTATGAGAGTTTTGTCCTTTTTTTTCTTTCATGCAATTCCTCTTGTAAGTGATAAGCACTTCTAACTGTAAAAACTCCTTTTGCATTGCTTCTCCAAACCAACTTGTCTTGCTGATTATTCTGACTGATTGAAATCTGCCTCGTTTGTTTTCGAAACTAAAATCCAAAATTTTGAAAACCTCTCATCCCATCATTACAATTTTTTCAAATTTTCATACAAAATAAAATAAACAATTATACTTTTTCAAATCCTAAAACAACTATAATATTAAAAAATATATTCTAACAATATTTTATTCAACTTTTCAACTTTAATCTCATCTCGTCTCTGAAAACAAACGAGACTAAATGATCAGGTCAGCTTCATTGTTAGTGAAAACTGCTTTGATTAAGGGTATGTTTCATTCCTTGGTTTCTGGTTGAATAAGAACCTCCACTTTAGCATCATCCCCCAATAAATTGTTCCCACTTTTAGGTTTGTATAAAGTAGGTCGAGGCAGCCAAGGATCTAACCAAATTCTTATTGATTAGCCATTACCAATTCTCCATATGGTCCCTTCTAGAAGTAGAGCTCTAGTAGATAAAATGCTTATCCAAATATAAGAGGGATTGCTTCCCAACTTGGCATTGAAAAAAGCATAATGAGGAAAATATTTAACCAGTAGGACTCTTGATGCCAGAGAATTTGGATTTTTAATAACCCTCCAACCTTGTTTTGCTAACAAAGCAAGGTTAAAGTTCTCAAAACCTCTAAAATCAAGCCCCTACCTCTTTGCACTTCCCCATTTGAGACCAACTCAACCAATTCATTTTCCTCTCCTGGTTAGCTTGACCCCACCAATACCATTTCATCAACATGTTTAGTAGTTTCAGCAAGCCTTTAAGAAGTTTAAAAACTCCTATAGAATAAGTAAGAATGGCTTGTATAACATATTTTATCAGGATTTCCCTCCTTACTTGTAATAAAAACTTTAGCTTCCAATTGCTCATTTTGCCTCTGATTTTGTCAAGTATTTATTTGAAATTCTTGCTGGTAATTCTCACCCCTGCAATACTAGTAATGTTGTCCCTTGTTGACAACTACGTGTTTTTACTAAAAAAAAAAAGATGAATTTCCTTTATTCAGTCTCTGCCCTGATGTTATTTCATGTTGGCCTAAAAGATGTAGCATCCTAGTCCATTACAAAGATGAAGCTTGGCAGAATAACAAACTATCATCTGTAAAAAACAGATAATTTATGTGAATTTGTCATCTGCCTAGTGGTGGACCAATTATCATCCTTGCTTATTCTACCTTGTAGAGCATTTAACTTGGGGCCTCTTGACACCATATAAATAGATAGGGTGACAATGGATCACCATGTCTAATACATCGAGATGTAGTAATAATTGGTTGTGGGGGTCCATTAATTAAGAGAGAGTATGAGATTGTAGCTACACATTTTAGAATTAGGTCAATCCATCTTCTATTTAATCACATCCTTTCCATCACAATTTCAATAAAGCTCCCCTCCAACCCGTCACAAGCTTTACTCATATCCAACTTTAAAGTCATGTACCCAGTTAAACCTTTCATTTTATACTACATAGAATGCAATGCTTCAAAGGAAAATATTACATTATCTATTATTAGTCTCTCTAGAACAACTGTACTCTGAGTTGGAGAAATGATATTAGGCAATATTGTCTTCAATCAGTTGGCTAGAACCTTAGCTATTACTTTGTATAAAACATTACACAAACTAATTGGCCGAAATTCTGTGACACTTGTGAGATTTTTGGTTTTTGGAATGAAGACTATAAAAGTCTCATTTATAGAAATGTCCCACCTATCTGTGTTCAATGCCATTGTGACTGCTTCACACAAATCCTTACCTACAGTATTCCAGTGCTATTGGAAAAATCCAGCTGAAAAACTATATGGTCCTGGAGAACTCATCGGTTCACGTTAAGGACAACTTCCTGTACCTCTGAGGAAACAAATTCTTTTGAAATAGTATTGTTCATCTCCTCTGTGACCAGTAATGTTATAGACTCCACACATTGTAGTTGACCCTGAGGGATTAGAAGTAGCAAACAGATTAGTGAAGAAATCCTAAAAAGTCTAATTTATACTTTGTGGAGTAGTATAAAGATGCCTCTCACCCTCACTAATGCTATTAATATAATTAGTCTTGCGCCTCTAAGAAGCAAAAGTGTGAAAATACTTAGTATTTTTATCCCCCTCTTTAAGCCATCTTTGCTTTAAGACATCTTTGTTTAGATATTTGTTTCCACTTCAACTCCTCCTACTCCAATCTCATATTCACATGTATCTAAATCTGTTTTATTTCTTTCTGATCATTCCCTGTGTTCCTCTCTTGAAGTTGTTTTACCCTGCCTAGTTAAGTTTCAATATCTTCATTGGTTTCCTTCTCTTGGTTCTTGTTCCAGTTGATTAGCTGAATTCTACAACTGTCCAATTTGTTTTAGAAAGCTGCAATTCTCTTTCCATTTCTACTGTTTCCATTCCATGCTCTAGTGACCATTGTTTTACAATCATTGTTAAGGCCCCAACTGAGTTCATATTTGAAGAGTCTTGCTCTCTTTCTTATAGGTTGAGTCTGAGTACTCGGGTTTGTTAGAAGAGGATTGTGATCTGAAGAAAATGTTGCTAATGTGGTAACAATAATAGCTTGAAAACTACTCATACATTTAGTATTAGCAAACACTCTATCTAACCTTTCATTGGTAAATTCAGGTCCTTCTTTATTATTGGATTAAGTGTATTTGATGCTAATGTATCCCATGTCACTTAAGTCACTGTCTTGCAAAGCTTGTCTAAATCCCTCCATTTGAGCAAAAGGTTTGTGTGGTCCCCCATGTTTCTCATGTTGATGAAGTATTTCATTAAAAACTCCCATGCACAACCATGGTCTATGACCCAAAGGTTGTAAAAACCTCAATAACTGCTAGCCACCTTCTCTTTTTGCAGTTACTGGGTTGCCATTAAACCCTCTAAGGGTCCAAGTCTTTCCAATTTGTGGATCATTAACTCTGACAAATATGTGTGAATTAGTATATGATTCAACTTCTATATTAGAACCAGAATTCCACATCATTGCCAACCCTCCACTACTTCATTTACAATTCACTGTAAATCTTTTGTCTAAACCTATTTTATTTCTAATTCTTTCAATCATCTCCCTCGTGCTTTTGGTTTCAATTAGGAAGAGTAAGTGTGGGCACTTTTGCTTCACCATAAAATGAAGTTCTCGAACTGTTCGAGGGTTCTCAAGTCCTTGACAGTTCCAGGTAAGACATCTCATTGCTGCTGGTGCATCATATGTTCCTGAGTCATGCTCTTTTCAGGATTAAGCCCCTTTTTTTGTTTTTTGGTTAAACCTTTGCTGATCTCCACTGCCTATCATTTCTTTATCTCTTTTATACCACTTGCGCTAGTATCCCCACTTTCCATCTCATTTGATCTTGGTAATTTAACAGCTCTTGCCCTTATTTTCCAACCCATTGTCTTTGGTGTTAGCTCCACAATGCTCAAGATAATTGAGTCTCGAATAGACAAGTTGGTGAAGAGCTAAGTAACTGAGTTGCTTGAATACTCCTAAAGGAACTGGTAAGGTTGTTATTCAAAATTTACTGAACCTTATTAACCTTGTAGCTCTCCTCTGATAAGGCTCTCTTCTAGTCTTCAAGTTGATCAGCCTGCCTTTTGTACTACGGTTCTATTTTTTGTTTCCCCTTATCAACTGCTACACCAGATGGATTATAAATCTCAATATGCTGATTGTGAGAGGGTTCCAGGGGAACCTTTTCCTGATCACCATATTGAGTGATTAGACCCTTACTGAGTTGACTCTTACCAATTCCTTGAAAATAAGATTGAGTTTTGTTTCCCCTGTCTCCTACTCTTTTGTCACCATTACCCATGAAATTAATTGTCGTGGCCCTTAACCACTGACCATATTGGGATTGACCAGCATTTCTTGTATTTATTCTGCCTCTTTCTAGAGCATAAACCCTGTCTACATGCTGGAAACAAAATAGGCAGTCTCTCAAACTAAAGTCGATCCAGCTTTGTTTGCCCTCTATTCTAATTAGTCTCTCACGAGGTAAAGGCTTTGTGATATCCATGTTTACTTTAATTCTTAGATATTTTCCCCAACCAACTCCATCCCCATCCACATCTACTATTAAGACTTCCCTTACTGAGAAGCTAATTCTTTCCCCACCTTCAGTTGTCATGGCTGCCAACAGCATACCATGTAGTTAGATCTAAAAGGGTTCATGAGTAAAAATCACCTTACTAGAAGGAGTGCTGCTGTCAAAGGCTTGAATACAGATTAAGTTTTTATCAAAGGATCATGGTCTTCCATTTATCACGCGTTCTATGCCCACAGCTTTTTAAAATTCAACTAAAAATCTATGATACCCCACCTCATTGAAGATTAGAGATCTTTTAGGATTCCAGATTCTAGTTATGGTAGCTTTGAAAGCTTCTCTATTTAGACTCTTTTCCATCAAGATGAGTAGAAGAAGGCATATCTATGCTCTAGCATCTGCACGTTTTGTTTCATCTTCTGTGAAAACAACCTCTTTTTTCTCTATTTTTGTTAGGTTAAAACCTTCCCAAAGCCTAGCTAGTTCATCTGCCATGCCTATGTGGTTAGTAACTGTCGATCAAAATCGTGTTATTTGCAAAAATCCTACTCCACCGCCTCACCTTTCTAAGAAGGAAAGGACAAACACATTACTTGTTAAGAAAATGACTCTATGTTAAAACAAGAAAAAAAAAATTCTCCGTGAGAAAGGAAGAGACGTGTTAAGATGTGCCAGCCTAGAGAGTAGAGACAAACTTGCCTCTTTTCATCGTATCGACTCGGTTTCTTTGCTTGGAAAAAGGGGTGGGGGGAAAAAAATAAAAAGAAGGAATGACTGAAAATTCTTATTCATTCATGACCATTGACCACCTATATTTAGTTTGAATTTTTATTTTTAATTAAAAATAAAAAATGTTATTATTCATCAGTAACTTATTCTATTTAGTCATAGAAATTTATAAGTCACGTTTTAATTGATTTTTTTTTTAATATTAACTACTTAAAACACAAATCTAGTTAAAATATATTATATCAATTTTTGTATCTGAATATTTTCATGTAGAACACACAGAAAGAAATTAGATATATCTTTATAAGAGAGGATGAGAATGTCGTAGATATAAATAATCATCACGCATGTTGTAGAAAGATACGATGTGTTAAAAGATGGGAAGAACAAGAAAATTCTACGTTAATAAAGTAATTTTATTAAAATAAATATATAAATTAATATGTTTAATAATGAGATGCGTTATATTTATTTAAAATAAAAGTTTTTATAATTTAATATATGATATTTGATTATATTAATTTATATATTTGTTTTATAGAAAGGAAAATGATATTATATCTCTGAGTTTGTCTCTTCAATTTAATTGAACAAGTATTTTATTTTATTTTTTAATATTTTTTTATAACTATTAATATATTGACATTAAGAGTACAATTTACAGTACTGACACACCAAGCAGGCAAATTTGAGTGGCACTAAGAACAATCTCAATAGATTAGCCAAAGCTAACCCAAGTTTTAGCTTTTGTGACATGAAAATATCTTTATCTATTTCATTCATATCTAATCCCCACATTGAATTATCTGTTTATTCTTTATATACTAATAAATTAATATTTTTTAATATTTTTAATTAATGTATTTTTTTATCATATTTTGCCATTATACCAATTATATATTAATTAATAATTATATTCTAATTAAATAAATGGTTAATTATATTCTTCTAAGGAAAGAAGTGCAATGCACAAAGTAGAATCAAAGTAATCTTATATTTAGATTTGGTTCATCTACATTAAAAAGCAAATATGACTTTTATTTTACATTTATTGTAGCATAAATTAGTTCTTCATACACTTTGCATGCTACAATGCATACGGTATTTTGTTCGCAAGCATTTTTTTTTATCTTTGACTAATCTATCGAGATTTACGCTGGTTTAGATTTAAAAATTACTCAAATTCATCTCATTTTATTATTATAATTTTTTTAAATTTTTATATAAAATATAATAAATAATTTAATATTTTTAAATCTTAAAATAATAATAATATTAAAAAATAATATTTTAAAAAATAATTTAATTTTTTTTAAAACTTAAAAATATAATAATATTTTTATAAACTTAAAACATTCATTTAAAATTATCTCTGTCGTTAGACCTGACCAAATTCTACTGACACCTAAAAGAGATTTTAATTTTCTCTGGTTGTTTTCGGCGAGCAAGAACGGTCACTCTTTTTTTTTTTATGGAAGAACGGTCACTCTCAGGCACAGAGAGCAGCGTGAAATTGGAAACGCGGAGAGGAGAAAAAGAAAGAGAAAACCGAGGCAGGATTGCAGCAGTCAAGAAAGGAAGGAGCATACAAGTCACTCGAGACCGTTTCTCACCGGCCCAACAACTGACCCAAGAACAGAAGAAATCAGCCTCAACAACCTCCACTCATCTGCTATATTATTATTATTATCTATCACTGTTATAATCATTGAAGGTTTTAATTAAGATCTTAAAGCCGGCTGCAAAAAGGTACTATTTATTTATACTTTTTCTACGAGCCGCTAAAAAATCTCGGAAACAATATGATTTTCAAGGTCTCCTCCATGCTTTTGTAACCGAATCAGGAGGGATCCAATTCCAACTCCGCTGAATTGGTTTGAATTGTTCTTACTCAGTTAATGAGGTAACTGAATGCTCTTAACTACAAAGTTGAATGAGCTCGATTGTGTTGTTTTTACGTTTGGAAGTGATCTTGAATTTTTCCTGCTTTTTGTTGAATATTGTTTTTGGGTTTGCTTTGGAGCTTAGATTAACTGAGATTTGTTTTTTTGGTCATAATGCACAGGAATTTGGTGTTATGTGCTGATTCGTTCAAATTTTGCTTGAATCTGCGTCTTCTTATATAGAAATCGATTAGAAGAACGCACGATCTTGGGACTCTTAATCGTGTGTCGTAGAATTTATGCTGTTTTTGGGACTTATGGCTTGCTCTTAGGGACGTGTTTTTGGTTTGGATGGATGAGCAGCTTGGCATTTGATTATTATCGAAGAACAAACTTTGTTTTGGGGCCTCAGGTGGGAAGGGAGTGGTTGCAAGTGGAGTGTGATCTCTTCATATTGTAATTAACGTGTAAGAGACGGCGTTTTACGATTGTCAACGTTACGAGTAGTCTCTATGTTTCCTGTTTTGGTGATTAAATTATTATGCGTGAGATTGAGTACATGATGGGTGCCGCCTTTCATTTTAGTACTGCATATACAAACATACTAGGATGCATCCCAACTCCCCTGATTTCCGAAACCTACACGAACAAAATAGAAAGAAAATAACCAAAAGCTACTCATGATGCTTGGGGAATTTAAAATAATCAAAATGAGGTCATAAGTTGAATTTCAACGGATTTTTCTGTTCTTAATCCAAAAATCTTCTTCAAGAAAGAAAAACGAGTGTTTTTGTTAATTTCTATTGAATGAGTCATCTCTGATCTATTCCATCTTGCAGGTGCAAGGTACAACCTTACACCAAGAAGATAATAGTCGCATAATTTAGTTAATTATGAGTTGTAGCTGCTTTGGGGCCTCAAAAGTCAGGCGGATAGAGAGATCTGCTCATCACGAAATAGTAGGTACGCCACTTTTTTTCGTCATATTTTCTATTCTGTTAAGTACCACAGAAATTGTTACCTGATTTGTCTGTACTATGTGTGATGCGTAATGTCTGCTTCATCGGGGAGCTTTGTGCCCATTTGCATACGTGCAATGAAACGGCGTAATACTATTTTTGACACATGAAACAGTTTGATGATCTTTTGTGTAGTTTTGCATGAGCCACTTTATGTGTACCCTTCTAACCATAAGCCAAGGGGGTGAGGCCATTGATTCTGAGCTCTACATTCAGCTACATTGATCTAAGAACAGGTCCTAGTGCAAGTAATGGTAACCATTATAGATTGATGGCAAACAAACTTTGAGATACATCTAATCAACTTGCCAAATTGATTCTAAAATAGATTCATGGATTTGGAATCCGTTGGACATTAGGCATTCTTTAAGGATGGCAAATGTATGAACCTAAAACTAAAAAAAATTCATAAATGATTATAAATTGGTCAACTGATGCCTAACCCCGTTCAAAGCCAGATGCAGTTTTATATTTTCATTATCACGGGGGTTTTCTGACCATCAACTGTTTCTCTTCCAGGAAAAAAATTAAAAACTTTCCTACTTATCTTTATTAATCTCTCAGAAATAAATCTTAGTATTGTACTACTCCAGTCTTCACCGATAATATTACACCAACTAACCTAAAGCAAAAAAGAAAAAGAAGAAGAAGAAGAAGTAGAAGAAAACTACCATATATGATGGTACTCGCTGCAACTTGTGCCATGGTGTCTCATACATGGCATGTTTATGGTTGATCAAAAGAAGAAGTTAATAATTTTTTTTTCATTTTGAGATTTGTTCCATTTTGATTGTTGTTTAGGATAGGTTTGGAAGTTTTATCTTCCACAAAATTCTCATCTCATCTCATCTCATAATTACAACTTTTTCAAATTCCTATACAAAATATAATAAACAATTCAACTTTTTCAAATCTCAATTTAACTTTTTCAAATCTCAAAACTAAAAAATAATATTTTAAACTTTAAAACAAAATTCTCATCTCACCCTCCAAACCTATCCTAATTCTCTTTGATGTCATGTATCTCATTCATGGCATGTTTATGTTTGATCAAAAGAAGAAGTTAATAATTTTTTTTTCATTTTGAGATTTGTTCCATTTTGATTGTTGTTTAATTCTCTTTGATGTCATGTATCTCATTCATGGCATGTTTATGTTTGATCAACAGAAGAAGTTAATATTTTTTTTCCATATTGCTTGTCGTTTAATTCTCTTTGATGTCTGGATCACATTTGTTCACTCAAAGTACTAGATTGGTTGAGACTCTAAGAATGGGAGATCCTGATTTGACCAGTGAAGCTGCCTCTGATTTTTTCTTAGCTGCTTTAGACATCTCTTGGTACTAACATCTTTGTACTCATTCTGACTTCAAAAAGAATTATTCACACGTGCTGTGTTGCATTCTCATCAAAGCTTTAGAAAGGCCCTTAAATGTAAAAAGAGAAAAACTTCCAACCAGTCCATCTATTCTCCTCCAAATAACAGCCCCTCCAATGAGAAAATGCCACGTATGGGTAGGGGTGCACACGGTCCGGTCCGGTCCGGCGATGGACCGAAGGTTTTCGGTCCATCAATTGGACCGGACCGAACACCCAAGGGGTATCGGCCCGGTCTGGCCTTTTTTTTTTTTTTAAATCAATTAATAAAAAAAATTATTTACAATACTAAATTAAACTAAGTGACTTATTAATGTGGATTATGTAACAAACTCAATAAAAAAATATTTTATATAGTCAATGATAATAAATTAGATGAAAATTACATTATTGATGATGTTAATTATTACTTTATTACTAACTTAAAGTATATTAATGCATAATGAGCCATATACAACTTTTAACATTTTGTATATGAAGTGTCTTTAATTTATCGCTTTTAGAATGTAATTAGGTGTGCTTAGGTATACTACCTGTGTACAAGGGCTTTGCCTATTTCATTCATATATATAATATCTATCTTTTACTGATAAAAAAAAAAAACATTTTGTATATGAAACAATAAGCATGAATAATTTAATTATCCATACATATTATATCCATAATTGAGAAAGATACATACTTAACATACTATTATAAATAAGAATAAAATATTTAATTATGCATACTATTATAAATTTATAAATTATACATATATTATAATTTATACTATAACTCTTAATACTTAATAGTATTAGTAATACATTAAAGAATATATTAATACATTGATACTAAATATATATAGTGATAGACTTATAGTGATTAGTTATTATGAATCATGATTAGTATAATTATATAATAGTATTAGTATAAAGTATTATTAGACTATTAGTAATATAGTGTAGCTATATATTAGTAATATTAGTATAAGTATAACTGTATAACTACAGTCTATACTTAATTATAATATAGTATAATTATATATTAGTTAGTGATAGGATTAGGTTAGATGAAAATTATATAATTTGTTACTAACTTAAGAGTATGTAAATGACTCAAATTCAATATATTATAAATATTATAATTTATGATTCTAATACTATAATGACAATTATAGTATAACTATATAATAGTATTAGTATAAAGTATTAGACTATTAGTAATATAGTATAGCTATATATTAGTAATATTAGTATAAGTATAATTGTATAAGTATAACTATAGTCTATAGTTCATAGTTATAACTATACTAAATCATTATAACTTATACTAATATATAATATAGTTATAATAAATCACTATAATATGGTATAACTAAACTAATATAACTATTAGTATAACTATATAATAGTATTAGTATAAAGTATTAGACTATTAGTAATATAGTATAGGCTATAGCTATATATTAGTAATATTAGTATAAGTATAATTGTATAAGTATAACTATAGTCTATAGTTAATAGTTATAACTATATTAAATCATTATAACTTATACTAATATATAATATAGTTATAATAAATCACTATAATATAGTATAACTAAACTAATATAACTATTAGTATAAGTGTATACTAGTATTAGTATAAAGTATTAGACTATTAGTAATATAGTATAGGCTATAGGCTATAGCTATATATTAGTAATATTAGTAATTTAGTATAAGTATAATTGTATAAGTATAACTATAGTCTATAGTCTATACTTATAACTATACTAAATCATTATAACTTATACTAATATATAATATAGTTATACCTATACTAAATCATTACAACTTATAATAAATCACTATAATATTGAATAACTAAACTAATATAACAACTAATATAACCATTAGTATAACTATATAAATATATAATAGTATTAATAGTCTATACTTAATTATAATATAGTATAATTATATATAAAAAAATATAAAAAATATCTAGAAATTATTTACATTTGGTCCGGTCTAGTCCGAAAAACAGCCGGACCGTGGACCGGACCGAATGAGTTCGGTCCAAAAAAAATTGGACCGGACCGGTGGATCGGACCGGTCCGGTTCGGTCCAAATTGACCGGTCCGGTCCGGTTTTCTCGGTCCGGATCGCCCGATGCTCACCCCTACGTATGGGTCCCATTTTATCAACACTGTAACCGCAACACAAACTAATCTTCACGAGAACGAAATTGAATGCCGCCAGAAATCCTTCTTCCCCCCTTTATCCAGGCGAAATCCTTGCTCCGCGGACCCTCCTCCCTCCCCTCTTGCAACCACCTCGCACTAGCGTCGAGCCCTCCCCCCCTGGCGGGGCGAACCCCCTCACCCGCGGCTCTCCTCCCCCTACCTCTCGTAAACAAGCCCTCCCCTTGCCACTGGCGTTGTCTGATTCCTATTTTCACACCGGCGTTGATCCTCCCCCTCTCTCAACGGAAACTCACAATTTGTCATACTTAAGGCATCCTTGAGCTGGAGCCTTATCCAACCTCTCACCCAGGACGCAATTGGACTCTTCACTCTCTTAGCCGACAACCGGCCACCAGTCATGAAGGCCAATGGTGATGTTATTTCTTATGAATTGAATTTGTGATAATGGATTGTTTGATGCTCTGGTTTTTTGTTCAAACAAATGGTGATCTGAATTGGATTTGTGATTATTTGATGCTTGTTTGGGTCTGTGATCTAAGTTGGTTTGTGTAAAAATCCAACTCCATAGAAGCCAAAGCATTGGTTTTTTGTTGAAAGCAAATGATTATTTGATATGGGATGATTTGAAATGGGTCTGTGATTACTATGATGCATGTTTGGGAACGGCGATGATGGACACTGCTGAGGGGATGGTGGCGATGGACACTGCTGAGGCAAATGCACTGCTGTGGACGAAGGTGAAACTTCATGACTGTGGACTCAAAGAGGGAACAATGTGAATGTTGGCGGACGGACGATGAACAAAGACAATGAAATTTTGGAATTATCAGATGCTTTGGTTTTATGTTCTTTAGTGTAGACTTACTGACGTGGCACCCTTTGATTGGGGGCTGTTAAACGCCCAAAACCAGCCGGACCATTCCAAAGAGGAACTGATGTAAAAAATGATCAATCGACCTCTGTTCCTTGACTTATTGTCTTATTGCAAATTGGGCAGTGTGGCCATGCTTTGGGTTATGATGACTACTTCATCTGTAGTCATTGTTGATCTTTTTATGGCATCTTTTTTCTCCCCCTTTCTCTTAAGATTTTTATGCATTTCCAATTTCTTTTTGTTTCATCTCTTTGGTTTTATGTTTGTTCATTTTCTTCCATTTGTTATGCAGAGAACTTGCATGTGAATATTAAATATTTCCGCTACAATGAATTAAGATTGGCGACAGATAATTTTCATCCAAGCAATAAGTTAGGCCAAGGGGGTTTTGGAACTGTTTACAAGGTACTAGAATTTACACATGATTTTACCTTTCAATTGTGAAAGTGAAACTTATTCTCAACAATCTTCACAGGTACGCATAGAACCATTAAGACATAGAGATACTGCTGCTTACTTACCTTTTTAATTTTTCATTTCCTATGTCATTGTAATGGTCTTTTTCCATGGCAAGTTATGAAACATGCACTTTCGAATGAAGATTAGTTTTTGGGTCTAGATCTTCAATAGCATAAGAAAGCACCTTTCCATTAGTTGGTTCAAGATTTAGTGCACCAAAAAGTTGAAATCTGATTGCTGACAACCTCAACAACTTTTTAACATTACATTTATATCAAATTGGAGTTGGTTCACAGCAAGCAACTAGATCCATGGCAAGTTATGAAACATGCACTTTCGAATGAAGATTAGTTTTTGGGTCTAGATCTTCAATAGCATAAGAAAGCACCTTTCCATTAGTTGGTTCAAGATTTAGTGCACCAAAAAGTTGAAATCTGATTGCTGACAACCTCAACAACTTTTTAACATTACATTTATATCAAATTGGAGTTGGTTCACAGTAAGCAACTAGATCCATGAAAACTTGGGTTTTGTTATCTTGCTATGCAACTTGCTTATTGATGTCTAGGGCACATATTATAAGCTAATCAAGCCGCGTTGAAGAAAATTAGTCACTGCTGTGAATTGGTTTTTCTTACTTCTTTCTCTATCGAAGAATATGATTATAGCTCGATTTTCTTAACTTGAATGTGTTTCTGGAGTGATGACTTTGGTGAGGGAAAAATATGACTTAATTTAATTAATGTATGAAGGAACACGAAGATGTTTTTTGTCCATCTAGTATTCAAAATAACTGTTAATTAATGCACTGCAATTTTTCTAGGGAACCCTAAAACATGGAATAGAAGTTGCTGTGAAGACTCTTTCTGCCCAGTCGAAGCAGGGATTACATGAATTTTTGACCGAGATTAATACCATATCGAATGTCAGGCATCCAAACCTTGTTGAGTTGGTAGGCTGCTGTGTTGAAGGATCCAACCGAATTTTGGTCTATGAATATGCAGAAAATAACAACCTCGATCGTGCATTATTAGGTAATTCAGATTAGTCTGCAAGATGAACTCAATGCCTTTGTACATAATGAAGGATCAAACATGTAATTTGTTTCCTAATGTTTGTAGGTTCAAATAGTCGGAAGATCAACTTGAATTGGGAGAAAAGATCTGCTATTTGCCTGGGCACTGCTAGGGGTCTTGCATTTCTTCATGAAGAACTTGTACCACATATTGTTCATAGAGACATTAAAGCTAGTAACATACTTCTCGAGAAAGATTTTAACCCAAAAATTGGAGACTTCGGGCTGGCTAAACTTTTCCCAGATGACATCACTCACATAAGCACAAGAATTGCGGGAACAACGTATGTCATCTTTCAGATTTCTTGTTGACTGATTTCATATTTGAAGCTATATCTTCCTTGCATCATTAAAGATTTTGCCTTTCAAAACTCCGTCCTTCCATACTTTAATGTGCATAATCTACATTTCTGTAAGACTACTTTTATCTTATTTGAATTAGATGTTTCCACATACAAGGAAAATGTGTTAGATATTTAATCTTACATGATCATTGAAAGCAAATGCATAACTCGTCTTTGTTCTGTGCAGTGGTTATTTAGCACCAGAGTATGCCTTGGGGGGTCGTTTAACTATGAAAGCTGATGTTTACAGTTTTGGAGTTCTTATACTTGAAATTGTTAGCGGCAGAAGCAATGCAAAGGAAAACTGGGGAGGGGCGGAGAAAGTTCTCTTGGAATGGGTACGGTTGTCGTCCCTTTTCCTATTTTCAAAACATTTCTGAGTACCTTTTGACATCTACTGCTCCCCTCATTAATGAATTGCCAGTGCTTCTTTCTTTTCACTTACCCTTGGATTCGAACTCCCATATATCAAGAGCTCCTATACCAAATTTAAGTGCCTAAAAAGAGAATATAATATACATATAAAATGAGTATATAGCATTTATTGAGCATTTTATATTGCTCGGGAGACTTAACAGGTAACAGTAAATGTTGTAAGGTTTACTTTATGTGTTAATCTCTCGTCCACTATAAATCCTAGCGTCCAAATATGAACCTCTCATATTCACTGGGTGTGGAGACCATTTGGAGCAAAGGCCATTAGCCTCTTTGTGCCTATCCCAACAGTCCTTTGAATCATAAATAGCATTACCTTTGCAAGATTTTTTTTAGACCAAACATTTATCTTGCTGTTATGTGATTCCTCAACCATCTCCGTCCCTTTAAAAACTACTATTTGCCGTTATAGGCGTGGCAGCTCTATGAGGAAGAGAGACTTTTGGAGATTGTGGATCCAGATATGCAAGAATTTCCCAAGGAAGAAGTCATTAGATACATGAAGGTAGCCTTTTTCTGCACCCAAGCAGCAGCAAGCCGAAGGCCACTGATGAGCCAGGTCGTTGACATGCTTTCGAGGAACATCCGGCTCAATGAGAAACAACTTACTGCCCCTGGCCTTTTCACAGATTCGGGGGCATCTTCCTCCAAAAAAGAGTTATCCTCCGAGAGCACCAGCTATCGGATGAGCTCAGTCCCAGTAACAATCACTCAAGTAATCCCTAGATGAAGAACGAGGTTTAATAATTCCGGGGTGGATACAACTCACCAAAAGACACCACCAACTTGTCATGGAGTGCATGCATCTCCCATTAGTCAAAATTATTATTATTTTTTGTTTACTTAAGTCTCATAATTGTTATGCATTTTTTTGGCCTTTGGATTGGGGATTCGAGCATAATCTCCTTCACACAAACGCGCACACTATTTTTTTCAGGTCCCAGGATTGCTTCAAGTGGGAGGTCTGCGATCGCGTGGATAGCATACAGTACAATTGTGCAGTATTTCTTGTCATTGTTCATGTAGACATATTGTTATATGAGCAGAACAGTGAATTTGTTAAGTTTTAACACTCTCTCTCTCTCTCTCTCCCTCTCGTGTTGCATGCCAGGAAGCTGTCTCACCCTTATGTGCACAACATCCGCCTCTGTTTGCTTCAGTACAATTATTCTGTCTCGCTTGTAACATTTTCAACGTAGAACAAAGTGGTACTGTATGGTCATCATGATGCATACATCTAACCTTTGCATAACATGTTCTTACCATCAAAATAAGTCTTCTCACAGAACGATCAACAGAAGAAAAAGGTACCACAATTAGTTTTTCGGCAACGTATGTAAACCTGCAAGCTAGATCGATCCTCACGAAAGATAAAAATCAAAGTACAAATATGATAAACTTCATAAATGCCCTGCAAACAATGACCATTTTAAATATCCATCATAACACGTGCCACAAAGCAGAGCAAAAATCGGCGGGTTCTTCCAGTCGAAGCTGAATAAAAATGGACACAAGTATTATACATGTTTATTCTCAGTGAACAAACACACTGTAAGATGGCTAGTATTAAGATTATAGAATCAGGGAATAAATTTTACAGGTTCAAAAAGAGAGCAAGATAGGTGGAGAAAAAACAGATATATAAAGAAAGATGCATGAAACAAAGCACGTCATGTTTCTATGGCTATGCTGCAGACTGTTCCTCAGCGTTAGCAAGAACTTCTTGTTTGGAATCGTGTGAAGTACTGTTAGAGTTGGCATCTTTGGTTGGCAAAGCGGGCTCTCCTCCTGCTGCAGATCCACTTGCATTTGATGCCGCATCTTTTTCAATTTTGGCATCTTTTCCTCCCTTCCCGTCTTTTCCATCCTTAGCAGGAGCAGGTGGAGGGGTTACCATGTGGGGCGGAGGTGTGTGCTTTAGCTTCACCAGTATTTGGCGCATCCTTGAAAGATCAGTGGGTTTCCCAGGCTTTGGGCCCTGAACAACTGTGATTGAGGGCTTCTTGTCCTGATCTTTCTTACCTCTCTTCTTCTCAATGTTAGGGACCTCATAAGGAATGAGATCTGCTATTGCTTTCCAGTACTGTTTGTCTGCCTCTTTATGAAACTTCTCTTGATTAGCCAAGGATAACTGCACCAGAGAAAAATTCAAGCATTAAGCAGACTATAACCGTAGTAGAAAATAGGGTGCGGCTATGTTAGCATTTCAACATTTTACCTTCTCCCTTTCTCTGTTGTTAGCCTTGTTAGTCTCAACGTTGACCTTCCTTTTCTCATAAAAAGCTTGTATATACTCCTCTGCCTCTATGATAATCTGGATTCTCATTTCTTTCTCCCTCTTCTCCTTCTCCTCAAGCTGAATGGCATTTTGACTGCACCAGCAAATTCACAGTTCGTCCTTTCTTATATTTAATTGGCAGGTAATTCCAACATAATTCATAAAGAAAAAATAAAATAAAAAAGTTTCTTCACATTTATAATTATCAAACAACACAGAAGTGTTCCTTACTAGAAAAACCAGATCAGTCAAATGTTATACCAGACATTTGAATTGTCTAAAATGAATCCCTCTTCTTTCCAGCTATGCCAGGGCCTGCCTGTATGATAAGTTAACTAAACTTGCATCTCACCACATGTATGTCGTGTGGGTGGAAATCACATATATGTGATCAAGCCCAGTAGTATGGCATGATGCACCTGTAGCAAACCCAAATTTGGTCACCGTGCAGTGAGCAGCAATGCTTCTAACTAAAGACACAATATGCTGATGTTATAAACTTTGACCATCCTTATCTTTTTTTTTCTTTTGACCAACAATGGAAGTACCAAGACCCACAAACTCTTGAACAAGTGATAGTGCCACAGTTACTCTTCTCTATATAAGTGATTATTTAAAGATCTTCGGTGACAATTCCTCTTCTTTCTCTTTCTAAGGCAGAATCCTGTCCACTCTAACATCCATGACATCTCAGGACCTCCCTGCATGAGACCAATGATGCTCATCCATTGTAATCAAAGCACTCCCATAACATCTAAGCAAAATTTTTATCATTGCATTGAGAAAAAGTTTGCCTGCAGTCAGCAGAGCCTTAATCGTAACTGCTTAAAATCGGCTAAACATGAACCTAAGCTATACCTTCTCCCCCCACCCTCCTTTCTTTTTCCTTCCCTTTGGCTAAGGCCTAAAGTAATCAAAGAATCAGCATTGAATCCATCTCTTGATCACTGCTGCTATTGCACAATTTAAGTTCCAACATCAGGCTTAAAGAGTACTCCCCCACACAACATCCTGGGAATCTTCATCTATTAACAATAACTAAAATTCCCCAGAAGGTGTAGGTAATTTGTAGCATACCAGAGCAGCACAGCCCACTGCGCCCCATGGATCGAGGTACTGAAGAGGTTAATGGAATGAATATGATCGTGTATGATAATTTCATCATGAAGTAATAAATGCCTAAAAACAGCACCTCATTGACAATGAGTTTAAATGGCTGTCCACAGTTGAAACCTTCGAAACACCAGGGACCACTTGTATTTCCACTCCTATACTAAAGAACCACATAATCACATCAATTTAGGACATGAACTACAATAATGAGTCATTCTCTACAGCGATATGTGCCACAATTCCATGAAACATGATCCTCCGATACAATAAATACTATCTGATAGGATGGTAAGGATTCAAGAATCACTATGAGGACTCCTTAACTACAGGAATTAAAACCATGGGGTCCCAATAAATGATATTTGATCCTCAAGATTCCTCAGCATTATATTTTTTTTTAATAAGTGAAATACGGATCTAACTGCACAGAGAGAAAAAAGAAATCTATGTGGCACACAGATAGCCTAGATGGACAGTTACGTACAAAAACCATGCGTGTCCATGCATGCATGCCATAAGACTCTGTGATGTCTTCAGGATCATAATGAATTAAGCCATCAACTAAGAAAACTTAATTCTACATCCAGATAACACAGACATTAAGCTGCACTTAACTAAAAATGAACTAACTTCATTTAATATAATACATAAACAAGATCAGAAAATTTTGAAAAAATAAGTTTCTATACATAATTCTCCAAAAAGCACAACTTCGCAGACACAATAAGAGAACCCTTCGATGCAACAGTTTCAACTAAACAACCAAGCAAAGAAAGCAAAAAATTGAAATTAACTTTTTTTTTTATAAGTAAGAAAATTGAAAATAACTATGAAAGAAAATCGAAAGAAATACAGATCTGTGAACACTGCAACAAAATCCAAATTAGATCTGAAAGTTAACACATCAAAGAAATCAAATCTCAAAGAGTTTTGATAGATAAGTAAGAAATCAACACATTAAAATCCTCACCGCCTCCATTCACGAAGAGCAAACCCTTCCTCGGGCTCCATCTCAGTCGGCGGTGGGAGCACGGGCCCATCCGAGACAAAAACGTCGTCATCAGCGCCGTTTTCACCTACACCGTAACCATTTCCGTTCTCGGCATGGATCTGATCGTACGGAGACTGGGAGTAGCTAGCGTTTGGATCATCAAATCCAAAGATCTCCGGAATGTCAGAGGCGTGGTCGACGGCGATGTCACCGTCCGCAGGGAACCCTCCGGAGAAGCCTCCTGCGGCAGCTGGGAAGCTGGAGTAGGATCCGGATCCGTAACCGGCGCCAGCGAAGTTCTCCTCGTCGTCGTCAACGAAATGACGATCAGAAGAGTTCACCTTCATCTCCTCACCATCGATGCCGTACGCGTCGAAGGAAGACATCTCTCTCGAAATGCTACTCTGCCTGTATCGCCCCGTCTCTCTGTAAAAGTTGCGGATTTTTTTGCCTCAGACGGAGAATCGCGCACTCAACTTTCGGCTTTATATAGATCTCGAGCACTTGGTTTTATTAATACTAAAACGACATCGTTTCTCCAACTCTCTTTCCCTTCTGTTTAATATAATTAATCGGTTAGATGAAGATACATCAGTAACATGCACTACAGCACTAGCAACCAACTAGGGAGTTGTCCTCCTTTTCCTTTATCTAGTTTTTGGCACATCATAATGCATTTATTTACTGCCTCAAATATTTTTGCAAAACATAAATATCCAAAATTATATGAATAGAAATTGTATTTTTTTTATTTAGCAAATTAGTCAAGATAGTTTGGTTTTTTTTTTTTTTTTTTCAAAATAAGCAAATCATTAAGATACTTTACAAATGATTCAACTGAATGAGTCATTTCGGCTAGGATTTACATTGCTTCTGCAATAAGTAACATGTGTTGGCCGTATAATTAATTAATCACGATAACAAGGATGAAGGAAAGCTGTGATAAAAAGGGACTCACATGAGCGAGTGGGAATTTGGAAGTGATCAAGCACATAATGGGGTGTACACAAAAAATCAGCCTCCCTGTCCATTGATTTCAAAACCATGTCTTTATATGAGCGTTTGACTATTGTACAATTCCGGATGCAATGGCTAACCAGATTTTATATCAAAAAAATAAAAAAGGAGTGGTTGGGAAAATCTTCTGAGTCATCCTAACGAAACAAAACATCCACCTTAAAGTAACTACCTAACTACTCACACAACACCTCAATGGCAATGGAGATAAAAAGCGGGATTTCCAATCCATACTTACAAGTGAAGAGACTGCAATTGATCAGCTTGGTTCACTATCGCCATGAACTTTCGCCAATCTCAGGACAATGAAATTAAGTATCTTCAGAGCGGTGGCGATGAGGAAAACAGTCGGATTGAGTAGGACTGTCAATGGTTAGTAAATTAAGTGACCCCGAGCATGGCACTTCCCTTGGTCAACACCATATTCAGTTTCCTTCAGCTTAAACAAACACCATTACACTGCAATTAAATCCAACCCAGATCGGCTCACAGAAAAGAATGGCACTTACAGTGCAGGCCACATAAAAAAATGGGACTACATGGCGCTCGCCCCCAAGAAGAGCCCTCTATCTTCTTGTCAGGTCTCTAAGCATTTTGAGGAGAAAATGCCTCATAGGATAGGGAACGAAGAATCTTGAAGCACATATACCTCGGGACTGGAGTCAATTTGGTGTCTCTGCTTTCAAATCAATATGAGATGAAGCCAAAAGATCATCCGTTGGGAGTTCCGCTTGTCTTTTGGAGATCTTAAGAAGAATCGAGGGCCAATAGTCAATTGGCAGTCCTGGATCTGAATGGCCCTTGTCTGTCTCTAAGTTTGTTATTTAACAACAAAACATCCCAACGGCAGCCATGACAAAATGAGGGAAGGTTCTATAGACTTTCAGGGAACAGGTGGAGCATTCTTGGCATATCTAGCAGAAGAAGGCATCCGCTGCAGAACTTGTGGAAATTCTGGCTTCATACGTTTATTCGAAATACCATGCAATGACCTTATTCACATTGTCAAAAACACCAAATGAGAAAAAGGAAGTGGAGAAAGAAAATAAAAGAAACTAGAAAAGCATGTTTTTAGAGAAGAAATAGAATTCCAGTTAACAGAACTGCAGCAAGAAGGAATTAGTTTCATCAACTTTGCCTGAGGTCTCCCCCCACCCCAAAAAAAAAAGGACAAACGTTGTTTTTACATGTTTGCTGGAGCCATATAAACAATTATCCGAGGAAGTTCCATGTGCACCAACAAACAGAAGATGGACAGGAGGAAGATACCATAAGAGAGTCTGCTCGATAGTCACAATGTTTTCCCCAAATCTGAACAAAGATGAGAAAACTAAACAAGCATTCAATGGGGAAGTATGGGACCTATCCATCAGTCTTCTCACCCCACAAAATCACAATATTGATTATAATATGTGGGGATGGCTCGCCATGCCATAACTCAACATTAAATTAGAAGTTTTAATGCAAAAGAAAATTGGTAACTCAACACTAGTAACTGGTTAAATCACACACCTAGGAGAACCCTGATGTTTCTGACTAAATTGACCGAGCATTGATCTTAGACTTCCGAGTGCCTTTTCAGCAGCCTGAAGAAAAGCATGTTGAGATGGTTGGAAAAATAAAGGCACATAAAATTCACAGAAGAGATCACGTGAAACCCTTAAACCAAATTTGTCTATATATATACATATATATAAGTAAAAATACCTGCATCTTAGCCTCATCCCATGTTAGCCCAATCCCTCTCCCTAAGACCTGTCCATCTATTTCGACCTGAAATACAGCATCAACCCAGAATATAGCTTGTTAGAATTAAGCATGGAATATGAATCAATAAACGGCCGTACATAAACCAAAAATTGTTGCTTCTGAACTCCAACAAATTACATCAGTACCACCTCTCTCTCTCTCTCTCTCACAATTAGTTACATCAGTACCAATTTTAAGAAATCCAAGGATGAAATTATCTATGCTGCTTCAATGGGGAGAACCAAAGGTGTAGAGATATTAGTCAAGTGCACACCTCAAGGAAAAATAATTTTACCCAAACTCCTACAATGCAAACCCAATATTGGAGTGTTGCAACAGGCTGTCTCACCAGGAGGGGTTTCGGATGAGTCTAATCTGCAAATGGTTCTGTGTGAGGGGGACTGCTTTGATGAGAATGTGGGTGGTCCGAACCCTTTATGCACTATCTTGCCTCAATCTTCTTCCAGTATTGTTTTGGATTGGGTCCTAAAAGAGGTTGAGGAAATACAAGCATGTGTGGAGATATCTTGTGATGGTTTTGAAGAGCAATTTAAGGCTCTCCTTGTTGCTATCGAATCTGAATGTTCCTCGGCTTTGAAATCAGCTTCTAAAATAAAAGGGAATTAAGAGATTAAAATGTTCTATTAATTACGACATTAAGAAGGGAAGTGGTGGGAGGGACAGATTGAAATGTTAGAGGGACAGATCGAGATTGGGTAGATTCCTTGTTTCTCCATCTTGGATGTTCATTACCCGAAGCTGTGCCAGAAGAGATTATCTTGTGTATGTTCAGATCATTTCCCATTTTGCTGGATTGTGGTGGTATTCATGGGGGTCGGAGGTATTTTAAGTTTGAAAACATGTGGTTAGTAGCTGATGGGTTTGTTGATAAGGTTAGGAGTTGGTGGTCTTCTTATCAGTTCTCGGGTACTCCCAATTTTATCCTTGCTAGTAAGCTTAAAGCTTTGAAGCTTGATTTGAAGAAGTGGAATGTAAAAGTTTTAGGGAATATTGACAACCAGAAAATTCTCTTTTGGAGGAGCTGTGCATGTTTTGGAGGTTGGGGAGGAGAATGATGTTATGTCCAAGGAGGTGTTGTTGAAGAAAAAATCAATGGTGACTGATCTTGAAAGGGTTTTGTTGATGGAAGAGATTTTTTGGCAGCAAAAATCAAGGGCTCTTTGCTTGAAAGAGGGAGATAAATGCACTAAATTTTTTCACAAAATGGCTAACTCACATCGGTGTTGTAATGCCATTGAGTTGCTTCTTTCTGATAAAATTGTGTTTTCTTCCTGATATTCAAGCTCATATTGTGCAGTTTTATGAAGTGCTTCTAATCGAACCAACTGCTTGGAGACCTAAACTTGATGTTTGGCATTTGGTTCTCTAGATCCTCTTAGTGTGAGCAGGTTGGAGAGACCGTTTGACGAAGATGAGGTTTTTTAGGTGGTTAGTGGGATGGTTAAAGATAAAGCCCTCGGTCAGATGACTTCTCTATGGCTTTTTTCAAGTTTGTTGGGATATTGTGCAAGATGTGATGCGGGTTTTCCAGGAATTTGTTTTCCTTTTATAAGTTTGAAAAATCTCTTAATGCTACCTCCATTGCTCTCATTCCAAAGAAATCTCGAGCTGGATTTTCGTCCTATTAGCCTTGTGAGGGGTTTACGAGATAATTTCGAAAGTGCTTGCTAATTGTATGAGTACAGTAATGGAGCAGTTATCTCGAAGCACCAAAATGCTTTAATCTGGGGAAGACAAATACTTGATTCTGTTCTTGTTGCTAAGAATGTTTAGACAGTCGTTTGAAGGTCCACGAGAACTACGGAAAAAACAACATCTCCCAAGCAAGTAGAAAAGGAAATGGTTATGGAGATATCAATAGGAAGGGGAAACCCCTAGGAGTTAGCTCAAGTGGTAAAGGTCTTAAACTTAGGGGTATGCTCCCCGCAGGTCTAAAGTTCAAATCCTCTTGGGTGCAAACAATAATCTCTAGGGGCTATTGGACTGAGGGATTTTCCCCTTGAGTTACCCAATGTGCACTTGTGAGAAACTCGGCAAAACTCATTACCAAGGACTTGTGCAACCCCGGAATTAGTTGAGACACTGTTTCCAGACACCTGGTGCCAATAAAAAAAATCAATCGGAAGAAGAGTCGCTATGGAAGGAGGTTATTGATCGAAAATATGTGAGTGATTGAGGGGGGATGGAGCTCTAAGGAGGTTAAGGGGGGGCTTATGGTGCAAAGTCTTTGGAAGTTCATTACAAAGGAGTACAACTCTAATGGAGGTCTGGGATGTTTGTTTTACTACAGCTGTACATGATTGGGAAATTGATGATTCTTCAGCTTTTTATATTCCTTGAGACTTGGGGGTAATGATGGGGATAGGATGTTGTGGAAGTCCAAGGGAAGTAAAAAATGTACGGTCGTACATATTATAAGCTGTTGATTGTTCAGCATAGTCCTCCTTTTTCTTGCAAGCGTATTTGGAGATCTCATGTGCCTTCCAAATTTGCTTTTTTTTTTATATGGACTGCCTCGCTTGGGAATATTCTGACAATGGATAATTTGAGGAAGCGCAGCCTCATTGTTATGGATTTGTGTTTCATGTGTAAGAAGCATGGGGAATGGATCATTTACTTTTGCATTGAGGTGGCAAGGACTTTGTGGGATGGAGTTTTTAGTAGAACTAGGTTGGCTTGGGTGATGCCTTTGAGAGTGGTTGATCTTCTAGCGTGTTGGAACAGGCTATATGGTAGCTCTCAAGTGGCTGAGGTGAGGAAGATGGTTCTGTCTTATGTGGTGTATTTGGTTGGAAATGAACGAGCGGTGTTTAAATGATAAGGAGCGTACCTTGGAGGCAATTCGGAATTTATTTGTGTACTCTTTATTGCATTGGTTATGCTTTAGTGATTAATGAAGCTTCAACTCATGACTTTTTGTTGTCGTGTTCTGCTTCTTAGAATGTATTTAGATGTTTTCTTTTGTATACGTCCTGTGTACATGGGCTACGACTATTTCATTCGTTTTAAACCAAAATAAGGATATAAACTAGGAAAGGCAATGCTAAGCTCAAAGGGAGCCTGATTCAATTTTTTAAAGAGAAAAAGAATCTGAAAAAATACCTCTTTCATTGTTACACAAAGTTTGCCTAAGATTTCGGTTAAGGGTGGGAAAAAAGAAACATTCAATCATTCACCAAGTAAAATTTTGAGACAGAAGCATTCTCAAACTTCATCAAAATTAAAGCAAATGATCTTTAAATGCAAACCTGAGCATAAACTTCATCATTCTGAACTGAATTACCAGAACGTTGAAAAGCTATATCAAGGCCTTCCAGAGTGCACTGAAAGAAGTCAAAAAGGGAAAAGGATACAGCACATGAATAATCATAAAATTTTAACCAATACTTGCAAGAAACATTGAAAGTGAATAAAAAATGATCAAGTTCTTGCATCTTACTAATTCTTTCAGTGCAGAGACTGAACCCATTGACTTCTTAGAGCCTTCCAACCTAGGGTCTAGAAGCTTAGATGGATTGGATGCAGTTGAATATGAAACAGGCTCCTCCTTGGACAATGGCTGATCCCCAAAAGAATTCAAATTACCTAGAAACCCATTGACGTTTGCACTAAGGATACTCACATCCCCATGCATAGACCCAGAATCAGTTTTAATGCGTGACATGTACATATCTGTTGGGAAAAAAATGTATGAAAATGGTCAGGATCACAACAAGGCAATGCCATGATCCAAACACCACCATGTAAGGAAAGCCAAGATGTATCAATGTATAATAAACATGATATTTGAAATCTCCTTATGCGATAATCGATATAAGCACCAAATAAGATGTCCAGTTGGAGATTTTTTTATAAGTAAAAGAAATATATCCAGTTGGAGATATTTAGTATGCTAAGATGAAACTAACTCATCTTGAGGTGTGAATCAGGACCCGAGCTCAGCTGTACTTAACATAACCTAAGCCAGATACGGTATAGACTACAGTGATTTGAAAACACACGCAATAATCATTCAAAATATTGAGATTAAATAAATCTTACTAGCCAAGTTCTTAATTGAACCCTCAGCAGCCTGACGTTGGGCTTCCCTTCTTGTCCTACCAATTCCTTCACCAATTTTTTCCCTTGCGAACCAAGCCTAAATAAACAATTGGGGGATGAGTTATCAAGGCATGGCATCTCATAACAAAGAAAAGGACACCATAATCAGGTCATTGGGAAAGAGGAAACACCATTTCTTTTTTTTAATAATTAATAAGAGAAATTTTATTCTAAGTAAATAGGCATAGCCAAATACACAGGATGTATACAAATGAGAACACCTACTTACAAGCTAAAGCAGAAAACAACTAAAGCAAAACATTACAATCATTCCCATTCCTTACAAGATTCTTTTTTTTTTAAGTAAAAATTTTATTCATCAAATAGGCGAAGCCAATGTACACAGAAAGTATACAAAAGAAACACCTAGTTACATTCTAAACTAAAAAAGCGACGACAAAAACTCATTGAGCCCCTCCTTAGTACTTCACCCAAAAGCTTAAAGTACTTAGGAAAAAACCCCTAAGTTCCCCTATAGAACGTTCACAATTATCAAAGCACCCGCCGTTCCTTTCTAACCATAAACACCAAAGCACAGGGGGATCATCTTCATCAAAGCAGCATTGTTACTTCTCCCCTCAATACCTGGCCAGCATGCAAAGAAATCCACCACATGCACAGACATCACCCAGAAAATGCCAACCTTTGCAAAAATCTCATTCCACATCGATGTCGCCACTTCACAATGAAGGAAAAGATGATCAATAGATTCATCATCCTTCTTACACATAAAACACCATTCAATCACCTGAAAACCTCTCTTCCTCAAGTTACCAATGGTTAGTATTTTCCCAAGAGACACCAGCCAGCAGAAGAAAGCAACCTTACTAGGCACCTTGGCTCTCCAAATACATTTCCACGGATAATCTTTGATCCCATGACTGGTTAATGCCTTGCAAAAAGAACTCACTGAACACCTGGAATTAACTGTATACACCCACAGCAAACTGTCCTCCCGGTTCTGATCAAGCTTCATCTCGTATAATCTTCCTAATAATTCTGAAACTTCACAAACTTCCCAATCCCGCACATCTCTAGTAAATTCCACAATCCAGCAAATCATATTGTTAGAAAAGTGATAGGAATCAGCCACTGCAGCCCCTTTATCTCTAGTAATCCTGAAGAGATTAGGGAAAACAACCTTAAGAGGTGAATCCCCGCACCAAGTGTCATTCCAAAAATAGATGCTTGCCCCATCCCCCCACCTTGAATTTAGTATTCTTAACAAAGTCCCCCCCATCCCGGCCGAATAGACTTCCACAAACCCACCCCAAATGTCCCTCTTAATTCATTCGTACACCAACTCCCCCACATCCTCCCATGTTTAAAATCCACAATATTTCTCCAAAATGCATTACTCTCATTATGATACCTCCAAAGCCATTTCCCAAGGAGAGCTTCATTGAAAAGTCTTAAATTTCGCACTCCCAACCCTCCACAGGAAACCGGAAGACAAACCTTATTCCAACTCACAAAATGAAACTTTCTTTCCTCCCCATTACCATCCCACAGGAAATTCCTATAAATCCTCTCAATTCTTTTAGCAACCCCAACTGGTTAAGGAAAGAGAGAGAGGAAATAAGTGGAGAGATTAGTCAATGTGCTCTTAATCAGGGTAACTCTTCCACCTTTAGACAAATATAATTTTTTCCAGCCAGCTAACCTCCTCCTAATCTTCTCAATCACCCCATCCCAAATAGAAACTGATTTGTAAGGAGCACCCAAAGATAGTCCAAGGTATCTCATAGGTAACGAAGCTACCTTACAACCCAAAATATTGGCCAGATCCAGAATATTTCTTACCATACCCACTGGAACAATTTCAGACTTGGAAAGATTAATTCTTAACCCAGAAACAGCTTCGAAACATAACAGTAAGGCTCTCAAAACATGAAGGTGATCCCAATTGTTATCAGATAGAATCAAAGCATAGTCTACAAAAAGCAAATGTTTAACTGAAATACTATCCCGAGTCTCATCACCCACCACGAAAACGCGACATAAATCTTCCTTCAACAGCCGCACCAAGCATACGACTCGGTGCATCCATCACTATTACAAAAAGAAAAGGAGATAAGGGGTCTCCTTGCCTCAAACCCCAAGAGCTGTTAAAAAAGCCAACCGGATTGCCATTCACTAATATCGAAAATCTGGCCGTTGAAATACAATGTTTAATCCATGAACACCACTTCTCGCCAAAACCAAATCTCCCAAGAATGTAAAGAAGAAATTCCCAATTGGCATGATCAAAAGCCTTTTCCATGTCCAATTTAACTAAAACTCCAGATTTACCCATTCTTATCCTGCTTTCCAAGCATTCATAGAACAGAGTCAAGAATTTGTCTTCCCCTCACAAATGCATTCTGAGGCTTTGATATAATCTTGTCCATAACCACACTAATATGATTGGCTAACACCTTGGCAATGATTTTATACACCCCATTTACCAAGCGAATGGGGCGAAAGAAACTTCATTATTGTCTTTAGAAACAAAGCCTAAGCCCAAAATTATGCCCAATCCATCATCAACTATCTTCATCAATGAGTCTAGCCTCTCCTTCCACCCCTGAAGCTTTGCCCGAACGTGCCATAGTGACCCTTTGACTTCTCCTAATTTCTGCAACTTCTGGGAATGCCAACCGTCGACCCCAGCTACGGGAAGCTTCCTATTGATCATATCCATCGGTCTTTCCTGCTTATATCTTGCAGTCGTCACTACCTCGTTGTGCCTGGAATGAACTTTTCCAGATGCTTTGCTAGAAGCAAGAATATCATTCACTGGTACCATCAAAGCTAACAAGTAAGGGGCTTCGTGGGAAGAGAAAGCCCCTCTGAGGGTTAACCTTTCTCACCTCTTTTCCTTTGGAAGCCTTATTGTTAGTGCCATTGAAGAAGACACCTCTGTTTTCAGAGACAAAAATAGAGGAACTTGAGCCGACAAGATCTCTCACCTTCCTCACAAAACCTTCCCAACCACTACCATTTATACCTTCAGGAATTACAATGATACCCTTTCCTTTGTCCGTGCCCAGCTCAACCAGTTTCACAAACCTACCATACTCGTTTTGACGAAGTTGGATCAGGAAAACTCTGTTTCCCTCCATTTTAGTATGATACAGAGCCCTATTACCCAAGAACTTCAAGCAATCCTCAACCACCTTGGCCAACCAAACCACCACATCTCTACTGATGTATAGAGCCTTGTGAACTTTCTACATTTCTCAACTATGCAAAATAGATCCCCCCCCCCTTCTTCTTCTTCTGATCATGAACAACTTAGCTTCAATCCAAACACTACACTCCATCAACCCCTTACGCCAAAAACTTAAGAGAAGAAAAGAGAAAAAACTAAAACTAAAAGAAGAATGGACCCAGAATGAGAAAACGAAAAGGAATCATCCATGAAATGAAAAGATAAAAATTAGAAGAGAGATTAAAGGATTATCCCCAGCGAGAAAGTCGGCAATGGGAAGACGAAAAGTCATATGAGAGAGAGAGAGAGAGAGAGAGAGAATTCCAGTTCAATTATAAAAGCTTATATTTTCCCTGTTTTGCCTCTTTCACCTCATGCTTTCCAAGTTGTGGTCTTCAACTCTGAACTAAACCATCCTATAGATTTTATAGATCCAGCATCCAACTCCACATAGGAGAACTTGGTCCTTGCTGGATTAGGCAAAATCCAACTCTTAATTTGACCGACTCTTATGAATACACACACACAGATGCAGTTATCATAAGAGTGAATTTATTTTTGCTAAGCTAGGTAAGTGTAATTGTTTATTCTTTTTTTTGATAAGTAAACAAATTTTATTAATCCAAATATCTGTAAATTACACACTAAGAATGCCCTGTCTACGAAGGAGCATTAAAAACTAAGAAATCATGTAAGTCCATGCCATTAAAGTCCACAGCAATGGCCCAAGTACAAAGAGTCCTAAAAAATAAAACTTCCAGCTCCGCCATATATCTCTCTTTGTCTTCAAACGTCCTCTCATTGCGCTCCTGCCACAAACACCACATAATGCAGATCGGGATCATCTTCCACACCGCTTTGATCTGACGCACATCTCGAATAGATGTCCAGCAAGCCAATAAATCCAACACGGTTTCTGGCATAACCCATGCTATATCCATTCTTTTAAACACCTCGTCCCAAAGATTCCTGGCTATCTCACAATGTAAAAGTAAATGATTCACCGACTCACCCCCTCTTTTACACAAACAACACCAGTCTGCAATAATTATCTTCCTCTTTCTCAAATTATCCATAGTGAGAATCTTGCCTAAGGACGCTGTCCACACAAAAAAAGAAGCTTTGGGAGGAGCCTTATGTCGCCAAAGTCTTCTCCAAGAAAACTGTATCTCAGGCCCATATGTGAGAACCTTATAAAAGGAACGAACAGAGAACATCCTTTCACTGCAGGGTTCCACCACAAATCATCTTCATGCTGGATATTTGGTCGGCAAGAATACAAGAGACTAAAAAAATCTACAAAACTCCCCATCTCCTAATCCTGTGCCGCCCTGTTGAAATTGATGTTCCAGTGAATATTCCTTCCTGAGATTCCCATAACCTCTGCCATCGTGGCATCTTGGGCAATTGTGATAAAAAAAAGTATAGGAAACAGATCTTTTAGAGCACTATTGGCACACCATCCATCCTTCCAGAATCTGATCTTGGAGCCCATACCCAACTGAAACCTAGTATGATACTTGAAGGCCTCCTATCCTCTTCTGATGTGTTTCCATAGCCCCGTTCCATAGGCCCCTCTAACTTCTCTAGTACACCATCCCTCCCCTAAATCACCATATTTATTCTGAATTATTATTTTCCATAAGACTTCTGGTTCCTTGATATATCGCCACAACCATTTACCAAGTAGCGCCTGATTAAACAGTCTCAAATTTCTAATACCCAGACCACCACTAGAGATAGGACGACACACCATCTCCCACTTGACTAGATGAAATTTGAACTCTTCTCCTAATCCTCCCCACAGAAAATCTCTCTGTATCTTCTCAAGTCGACTCGCCACACTAGCCGGTATAGGAAATAAGGATAAGAAATAAGTGGGTAAGTTAGAAAGTGTACTTTTGATTAAAGTAATTCGGCCCCCTTTCAATAAGTACATTCTTTTCCACACTGCCAGTCTCCTCTCTATTCTTTCAGTCACTGTATCCCAAATCGAACGCGCCCTCGAAGTTTTACCCAAAGGTAGTCCCAGATATGTCATAGGAAGTGATGCTATCTTGCAACCCAAAATACCAGCCAACTCTCGTGAATTCTGAACGTCTCCAATCGGCACAACTCAGATTTATCATAATTCACTTTTAGGCCCGATACCACTTCAAAACAAAGTAGCAATGCCTTTACAGCCCGTAACTGGTCTTGATCAGCCTCACACATAATCAGAGTATCATCTGCAAACAACAAATGAGAGATCGTGATAATACCCCTACTCGGAGATCCAATCTGAAAACCCCTAACAAACCCATTAGCCAACAAAGCCGATATCATCCTGCTTAGTGTCTCCATAACAATAACAAAAAGTAAAGGAGATAACGGATCCCCTTGTCTCAAACCACGAGTACTCGGGAAGAAACCTTCTAGGCTTCCATTGATCAACACAGAGAACCTTACTGTGGATATACACCAACTGATCCACGACTTCCACCTTTCTCCAAACCCACACCTACCCAATAAATATAGAAGGAAATCCCAATTAACATGGTCATACGCCTTTTCCATATCTAACTTACACATAATCCCTGCATTACCAACCTTCAGTCTACTGTCCAAACATTCATTGGCAATTAGAACCGCATCAAGGATCTGTCTACCCTTAACAAAAGCATTTTGAGGCTTGGTAACAATCTTCCCCAAAACCTCACTTAGCCGATTAGCAAGCACTTTGGAAATAATCTTGCAAACTCCATTTACTAAGCTAATAGGCCTGAAATCTGAAATCTCACTAGCCCCAACCTTTTTAGGGATTAATGCGAGGAAAGTAGTGTTAAGACTTTTCTCAAATTTCCCAACTGAGAATAACTCCTGAAACACCTTCAAAAGATCTTCTTTAATCACCTCCCAGCATTTTTGGAAAAAGCCCATAGAAAAACCATCAGGGCCAGGAACTTTATCTTTTACCATTTTTCTTACTACATCATACACATCTTCCTCCTCGAAAGCCCTCTCCATCCTAACTACATCCTCCGGCTCACCATCCTAACTACATCCTCCGGCTCAATAGTGTCAAAATTCAAACCATCCAGAGTAGGCCTCCACCCCACCTACTCAGTAAGAAGCTTTTCAAAGAAATTAACCACATGGTCTTGAATTACCTCTTCTTCTCTGCACTCTACTCTCTCAATTTTCAGCACCTCAATGTTACTATTTCTTTTATGAGAGTTTGCAATTCTATGGAAGAATTTCGTGCTCTGATCCCCTTCCTTTAACCAAAGAGCTCTTGACTTCTAGCGCCAAGACATTTCTTCTTGTAAAATTATCATCTCTAGCTCTGCAACCAGTACAGTTTTCTATGCTTGCTCCTCCTCATTAAGTGACCTCCCTTCTTGCACTCTTTCTAAATCTTGTATTTCCATCCACTTGGTGATTTTGTTCTCCTCGATATTTCCAAAAGACTGTTTATTCCACTCCTTTAGATCTCTTTTTAAGGCTTTCAGTTTGTTCGTAAAAATGAAGCTGGGTGTACCCTCAAAATGATATGAAATCCACCATAGTTTGACCCTTTCCACAAAACCTTCTGTTTTCAACCATATGTTCTCGAATTTAAAGTACCGTTTACCACTATGAATGCTTCTACAATCAAGCATAATAGGCCAATGATCAGAAGTTAAGCGTACCAAACGCTTTTGCCATACATCCGGAAAATGGCTTTCCCACTCAGGTGAAATTAAGAAGCGATCCAAGCGCGACCAAGTCTGATTATTCGACCATGTGGCAGGACCCCCTGCGAGAGGAAGGTCTATCAAGTTCAGGTCAAATATACATTCTGAGAACTCAAAACTTGCTGGCCTCAATCTTCTACTTCCAAAACTTTCACTTTGGAACCTTACCACATTAAAATCACCCACGATACACAAAGGAAGCTCCCACCAACTATGTATCCCTGCAAGCTCATCCCACAATATTCTTCTGTCAGCGTCAAAATTAGGCCCATACACATTTGCAAAAGCCCACAAGAAACCATCGGACACACATTGAAATGAGCATGCTACCATATATCTCCCTGTATAATCCTCCACTTTCTCCACCACTCGCATATCCCACATCACTACAATTCCTCCCGATGCCCCTGAAAAGGCCATATATACCCAATCAACATAATTATAGCTCCATAAACTCCGCACTATCTTCCTATTGATCATCTTCAACTTCATCTCCTGTAAGCATACAATGTCCGCTTTCCACACATGAAGCAAATGCCGAATCCGAAGACATTTCTCTGTCTCGTTTAAACCCCGAACATTCCAAGATACAATCTTAGGTTTCATTGGGGAACAATCAGCCCCTTCCCTTTCACCCTATTCCTACTGGAGCTACCCACCGATTTTATCGACCACCTTAGTCTATTAAGCTCCCTACTGATCTTCAAGTCCCCCTTCTTTTTTTGTTGATGTCCAGCTTCCATAGCTGTTAACAAAGCTATGAACTGCTCTTCATACCCCTCGCAGCTAATCCCCACGAAATGTTGAATCTCTTTCAATTTATCAATGACCCAATCGGAAGCTTGATTTGGAAAACAGTAGTTCAAAGGTATAGGATTCTCCAACCAGTTACTCTGACAATTCTGAAATTCTTTTCCCATTAAGATCTCCTCCAAACTGCAAGCCTCAGGGATGAATAATTCATCCTCCACCGAATTCATAACTTTGTCCAAATCTTCCTCTACTTCAACCAACTCAAACTCCAAAAGGTTTGACAGATTGTTTCACCGAAGCAAAACCCACCCCATCAGTATTAATCTTCACGATCTGGGCCTCCTTCGACGATGAAAGACTAACTTCAAAATCCACCAGTGCCTATTGCGCACAAAGCATCGGCGATACCTCATCAACAGCATCCTCTACCTCCGTCGGCGATGTCTGTGCAAAGGCCGCTTGAGTCTTTGCCATCCTCAGGCTATCCGGCACGAAGCTGTGGCTGTGAAGATCCACTGGGAACATTGGGCTAGGGCTCACTATGAGATTTTCGGCATCCTCTACCTTCGTCGGCGCCGTCTGTGCAACGGCCGCCTGAAACTTCGCCGTCCGTAGACTATCCGGCACGAAGCCGAGGCTGCGCAGCTCCGCTGGGAGCGATGGGCTAGGGTTCCCTATATGGTTTTCAGAGAGCTTGGGCTTTGGTTCCCCGGGCCTTTGCCCATGAGATTAGGCCCTGGTTTGGGACGGCCCAGCCCCATCTGAAACCAACTGTAAGTTGGGCCGAAAAACTAACTGAGCCGGCCCAGCCCCGTCTAAAACAATCTGCATTTTGGGCCGGAAAACAGACGGCCCAACCCCATCCGAAATCAACTGAGACGGCCCAACCTCATCCGAAACCATTTGCGGTTTGGGCCGAGACACCTTTCGCCAGCCAGCAGCCCACCCCTTTCTGTTTCTGACTTTCTGCTGGGCCTTTGATTTATTAGGCCCATCGTCCGATTGTATTGTTTTGCCTTTTAATTCTCCCATATCCTCCCTTTCCTTAACTGAACCGACAAACTCCACTACCTCAGCCATATCTCTCTGCAACATGCGCAATTGTCCCTGCATCTCCCGAAACATCCTTCGGACGTCCCATGTCTCCTGACACGCCACTGAGTTCCAGTCATGGGGATGGCTCACCGCAACATTTGGTTTTGACAGCCCTTTTCCTTTTCAGAGGCTTTCGCACCACCATCACTCAGCCTTCCACCTTTCACACCGCCATCACTCTGCCTTGCAACTTTCGGCTTCCTCTGAGCAAGAGCCTCCTTATACGACCGAGAATGGTGCCTCAACTCTCCTTTGCCGACACTCGATTGACCTCCACCAGGCGAAACACCCACTTTAATAACCTCCTTCCCTTTCTCTAACAGCACCTCCCTCATCTTCCTCCAGCCCCAGCCATTTTCACCTTCTGGGAAACATATGACATTCCTCCTCCCCCCCTGATTATATTCAGAAACTTCAAGATATCTCCCTCTACTATTTGAGCAACGTTGGGCTATGATACTACTATATCCTTCTCTAGTTGCCGAATACACTTCCTTCTTCCCCCCTCTTAAGCTCTCATGTAACACCTTCCCCAGCGACTGTGTTGAAGAAGGACCCAACATCACCGCATGTTCTGTCTTCCAGTTTCTCTCGATAACTCGCGATCCACCAGCATTTTTTGACAAAATAAAGCATTTGGATTCAATCACAACTTCTAAAGGTCGACCCATCTTAAAACTATCAGTTAACGTATCAAAACATTAACAAGAGCTTAAGGATAGACACTAACTCTCAAGAACCCTCAGGCTATTTTCAAAAGTATTTTTGGTGTTTCTAGTGAGAAGGGAGAGCTTCTCTCACTAATTATTACTATAAAGTAAGAATCTTTAATTGTTTATTCTAAAAGTGAGTAAATTATGGATGAAAAAATCTTTTCAATACATGCAATATATTAATATTTTATCATCTTTAATTATTTTAAAGGATTTATTAAAAAACACAAAAGGCATAGCCCAGGTATAGGAAGTACACAAGAGGAACACCTAATCGAATATACTTCTCATATATTTAATGAGAATGGGTACTTTAGCCTTGCTTTCATTGCCTTATAGTTACAACCTAACTTCTTAGAGACGAGTTCACATGGACCACATCAACAACTCAAAGAGGACTAAAATGATTGATTTACACAATTTTGGCGGGTGGGATCATGTATTCGAGGTTTTACTCCTTGGGGGTGGGTTCGAAGGACCTTGTCTTGGTGAGGTCTTACATCATAAAAATAAAAAAAAATAAAAAAAGGAAATGAAAAAATATTTCAATTCAAAAAGTCTGGTTTGGGCAAACATGACCCCAACCCCCCCCCCCCCCACAACAACCAAAAAGCTATATACTCATAACTAGAAATACAGGACTGGTATCATTGAAACTAGAATTCAAACTGAAGAGTTTGGGCGTGAAGAGTTAAAAATACCTCCATGGAGAATTGCAATTCCGTGCTACCAACCAAAGCTGGCCTGAACTCCACCTACCAGTTCCATTAAAAGGAGAAGGCCAAAAAAGGAATTTAGATGGAACTCAATATGCACACATGATCAGCTCTCACTGTATCTCTTTCCCATTACCTTGGTTCCACACTTCATTGCGATATCCTGTAAGACTCCAGCTGGAGTTTCTGCATTTGAAACACCTCGTCCAGATTCGAAGTCAAAATCCCTGTTGCTGGAAGATGGTCGACTCAATGGAATATCCTCACCTTCAAAATCACATCACCATAATACGATACCACCCATGATAAACTACAGTTAATACTGTAGAGAAACTAAAAGATCACTCTATCCGAACAATATCGCCACTTAAAGCGCTAGTGTCTCAGCATCTTTAAAAACTCTGATACACATTTTTCTAGAAAGTCGAGAGCCAATAAACTTCCATTCATGTGTAAATTCAGAAAGCCCTTATAACCCAAAATGATGAAGAAGTTATTCATCAGGTTTGCTCATGGGCACAAAAATTAGGGTTAGAGAATCAATGAAATTCTTTTTTTTTTTTTTTGGTAAGTAAAAGAATCAATGAAATTCTAAATGGAAACCATCTAATAAGAGCCATATTCGGTTACACAATCAAAGAAATTCTGAAGGGATGCCAGCTAATAAGATCCTTGTTCAGCTTAGGATTAGTGTATGCAAACCCCCTTTCACCATTCATATTTATTCAAGACCATCTCTTCTATCAAACTTGGTATGTCTGAGTCTAATTCATTCATTAATGCCCATGAATAACAAACTATTATGCTTAAACTTTCAACATCTTATTATACATCACAGTCGATTTCCAAATAGAAAAGCAATTTTTCATTTCAAAAAGTTGAATTTCATAAAGATATGTAGTCGAGGTCAGATACTTCAGGATTCACAAGCTGCAAAACCATATATGAAAAAAGACCCATAAGATTCGTCTCAGTATGCAATTTTGTGTGACACCTCACCTGAGAAAGAATGGTAACTAGACAGTGTACGGTTTAATCTCAACCGATCATCTCTATGAAATGCCTGCAAATAAATAACCTTATAAGATTCACAGCTAGTCACAAGTAGCAATAACCTTTCAGCACAGAAACTGAACTAAAAAGTCGCACCAACACAGTAACAATCACCTCTTTTGGCAATCTTTGATTTTCATGAAGAACTCTTTCAGAAGCAATCGAACTCTCAACCTTAGGGAAAAAGGGTGGATGAGTAGGCCCATGCTTCTCAATATGCATTGGTTCTGGATCTAAAGGAAATTCTTTGGCTCCTGCTCGGCTCAGTTGTCGTGGGCTCATCTCTTCCTCCACCGGGAACCAGCCACCACGTGATTGCAACCGAGGAGTAGGAACTTGAATCGGAGGTCTTACAGGATATGGGGGTTCAGTCGATGCATGTTCTCTTGTATCTTGCCCATGTTGCAATATGAGTAGCCTCCGCCTTGTATCAGGATCTAATTCTGATTCTGGTACCTCACCCTCTTCTCTAGCAGGAGAACTTTGAAAGCATGGTTCTGGGGGCCCAACATGACCCAATGGTTTAACAAGTGAAGCCGACTGTGGGAACTGAACATCAGGAAATTGTGATAATACTGTAGTTGTTGGAACTGAAATTGAGCTAGAGGCCAACGTAATTGGATACTGAAGAGCAGGAGTGAGACTTGAATCTAGATTAGCAACTGTTGAAGAAGCAGATATGGCATCCTGAATGAAAAAAAACAAAAAAAAGCAAAGAAAAAATAAACCTGATATTAACTCAAAGCCACAGATAAAACAAGAGAACTCTACATATTAACATCAAAACCCGCATAAGCATACTTTAAGAAAGTAGATATCTTACCTATCAAAAAAAGAAAAGAAAGTAGATATCTTATACGAACACATTAATTCAGAACTTAGCAGATTACCTTTAGTCTTCTTTCAACTTCAGCATCAGACATGCCATCAAAAGAAAGTGGATCTCTGTTGCCATTTGAAGCAGAAGCATCATCCTGCATGGCATAAAAATATGAGTACTGATACACACACAACACATTTTCACAACACATTTCACAACAATGTTGTAAGATAAGGGTATTTTTGTAAAGTAATGTTACTTTTAGAAAGTGTTTTACAAAATTACCCTTCATTTAACACATTGTTGTGAAATGTGTTGTGAAAAATGTTGTGTATAAATCATTTTCCTAAAAGTCTTAGGGGTAAACAAGAAATCTGAATAACCAGCAAAAAACCACAAGAACAAGTGTTAACAAGTTTTTTTCCTCGCTAACCTCAGAAACTAAATAGTTGCTCACATCAGGAGGAGAAGGAATATCTTTAATATCATCTTCATGTGAAATTTCAAAAATCTTTTGTAGAAGACCCTCATCAAATTCTCTGCCATCAAATTTGGTCAGGTCATGCCAAACTAAAGATATTATACATATTATTGGACTGGCGTTTATTTGCTCAAAACTTTAAGCCCCAGCAGAAAATATTTTAACATCCTTTAAAATATTGAAGGATGTTGAACTCCTCTTGGAGCTTAGTCTTATAAAAAGAAAACAAATGTCTTGGGGTTTAGTACCCTTACTTGAAAAAACCACCTCTAACATTGCAGGCAACATTTCTTGCCACACACAAGACCGGTATAGCATTATTAGCCTACAACATAAGCATTCAAATAAGTTAGTCCCTGGAGTGCATTTGCACTATATAGTAAACGCAAATAGTGATACCTCAGCTTGGGGAGCGTAGTATGGAGCAAATGCAGGGACAACATGGACCCGTGGTTGATCTTTCTCATCCCACACTTTCAAGCGATCATCAATGACCAATGCCATCTTAGGATGGCATAACCCATCTTGGAAGACATTGAACAGTGACTTTCTCAAACCTATTAGTTTATCATATAAACAAGCCATAAGCAACATCATAGGGAATGAAGACGCTGATTTGAACAATTGGGAGGGGGGAAGCATTTTGTTTCTTGGGTAATGAGACATTACAAACTATATGTAATTAACTTCTCTTCTTAATGAGCTACACAGAAGTGGAACCAATTTGCAAGGATCATTTCACTAACCAGACTTGACACACACAATGCGATCCAATAACTCCTTTGAGTTTATCAAATTTAAATCTGGATCAAGAAGCCTCCACATTTCTAAAGCATAATCCCTTTCAGCCATTGTGCAAACATAAACCTCAAAACGCTTGCGTCCTCGTGCGATCAAGTAGCTCCGGAGATCATCCCATGCAGGCCTCAACCTCACAAGAACACTTGTATCACGAATCTATGGAGGAAAAAAAAAACATTATAAAATAATAAACTTCATCCCAAACATCTACAAGCACATCTCCACCATCCAGTCTGGCCCATCAAGTGATATTGCAGAAACCTCTATTGGTGTCCCTGGCATATGGTAGAGAGTCTAAAATATTATGAAGCACATGTATAGTATTCAATTGAAATTCAGACTCGCACACACGCACGCACAGCACCTTGTCTTTGAAGTTATCTATTTAAATAAAAGAGAGTCAGTTATCTACAAATAATGACAAGAAATCAATAAATGGTACTCCTTAGCATTGGTATGTAAGTTCAGAAATGCAAGAGTCAAAATAGAACCAAACAAAAGGGGCAGTAAGTATTAATTATTACATACCTGTGGATTGATGCGAGTCAGAATAATGTTCTTCTCCTGCAATCGTATAATAGGCCGAGCAATAGGTTGATGGTTATCCGACAAGGCTGGAACAACCTCAGACTGAGCTTTGATCACCTTTCCATTTTCAACAACCTGATCATTTTCAGCATATTGCTTCAATATGTACTTGTCATCTTGATAACGCTTGACCTCTGCCAACATACCAGAAATGCGTAGTGGGTCCAGCTCACTGTTTATTTTCCGCTGTAGGGCCTCAATCCGATCCTCAAATGAGCGCATTGTATTTGCTACTATGAGTGTTTCGTCAAGATCAAATACTATTCCAAGACATCTAAGGTTCAGCATGACAAGACAAGAATCGTAAAGTCCTGAGGCAACATTGAATCCCCAGAAACATGGATAACCCTTTTCATTATTTCTCGAAGACATGGCGACCAAATGAAGCTCCTCCCTTCCCAGTGACATTACTGCAGTCTGTACATGGCATAGGGCAAATCATTGTTAATATTTGCAAAAACCATCCGTACCTAAACAAGATAATGAAGTAAGAATGGTAACTTAATCGGTGTAAATAATTCCTACCACATATATTGTAGGAAAGGAAGCATACACGACAAAAAGGGCAAGAAGATATAGATAACATAAGGTTTCTCATGCTTTCCATGAAGAAAAAATAGGGAAAGTTTCCTGGATAACCCCCTCAGTGTTCATTTCGAATATTACAGGCGCGTCACATTAGCAAATCAGAGCCACAAAGTTGCTTCTTGTTCCAATATTCTGAGTTAATATACAAAGAAATAGATATTGAAGACTTGTTTTGCAGTTCCTGAGTGAAGTTCTTTCTTTTTAACATTCTTATCGAATGCCGCAAATTTGTGCCAGAAATGAAATCTTCAACCACATTTTTAGGAAGACTAGTAACAAAACGCCGTCAATAACTACATATGGCATATTCTTGGCGTCATAATATTTCGACTAAGTTACCCACTTTAGCAAGTTTATCACGCGGCTTAATATACCAGTCAGTTCACAGTCCTACACAACAAGTTTATATCTTTCTGGCAGCATCAACGAGTTCAGACGGTTCTCAAATCATCAGTGCTAGGAGTTCAGAATAAAAAATTCAAAGTTCAGACAGTTCTCAAAAATTTTGGGCAAAACGAGTCCACTGAAACTGTTAAAAATTCACTATAACTTCAAGTTGGGTCCTCGTTATTTCTTGTCCAGGGTCCACTGCAAGATCAACAGAGTTCATTTAGTTGTCTGTTTACAAATTTTTCTTCTTTCTGAGTGTCAAAATTGGAGTTTCAGTGAGTTTCCTTGGTGTCTTATTTTTTCTTTTGAAATTTTGTGGAGTTGTAATTATACCTTGTTCTCCTTGAAACACGCGGAGTGCAAAAGATAGAGCGGTGAGTCCTGTGACTGCGAGGACTTTGATTCCATTTTGAAGCAAATCCCACTGGATGTAATGGTATGGAGCACTGCCAGTGGTGGACACCTCTCACTCGCTTGCGAAAAGTGACTTATTCTGATTTCCTTCACTTCGACCATCGTGTCGTTGTTGTTGTTGATGATGTTCTCTACCGGGTATATCTCTATCTCTCCCAGTAACTCTTCCCCCTGATACACCAACGCCTTATACATATTAATTTTTTCCTAAAACCAAAATAGTCAAAATCTTACTCTCTGGTGGCTCAGATTGTTCATCAGTTTCTTTGTAAAACTCGTGATTTCTATGAGTTCCTTTCCTAGGCAAATATCATCTTCGTCTCAAGAATGCTTTAGATTTCTTTCCTTTTTTTTTTTTTGGAATTTAACAAACAAAACTAAAAATCCCAGATCATTCAGAGAAAATTTAGGGTTTTTTCCTGGAAAAAAAATTAGATCTGATTGCTGGTGATGACGATGATCCAAAACTCTAGGCGATCTCGGATTGGATTTCCCTCTCAGAAACAATAAATGGTGGGGCTAGGGTTTTGATTTTGATGGTGTTGATGATGATGATGATAATGATGATGGTGTTGTTGGTGGCGGTGGAGAAACGAGTCGTCCAAAGCGAAACCCTAGATCCAGAAAGCGAAAGGTCGAAAATAGCACTCCACTGCGCGAGGCAAAGATAATTAGGCACAAAAGAAGAAGAATATAAATCAACGATGAGAAATGCTACACAACCTCCTACTATTCACCCACACTCCATACTTCATATTTTTTAATATTTTTTAATATTTTTTTTATTTTTTTTTTTGAATTTATTTTTTTTTAAATATTTCAAATTTTTTATTCACTATTCATATAAAAAATATTTGATAAAAAAAAATTAAAAAAAAAAGGTGGAGTGTGGAGTGTGGTGAATAGTAGGAGGTTGGGAAGATTATTTCAATCAACGATACTGAGGCAGATTTTCAATTTTTGGATTCTCACGTCCTCGTGGGAAATATCTATCTTAGGGAAATACCGTAATATGGGTTTCTGACGCGTTGTTAAGAGGACAATGTTGAAATACATTTTTTTACAAATACAACATTGAAATTTTCTTGAAGGCATATGCAATATTCAACTAATATTATAAAAAAATTATAGAGTAAAAATAGAATTTATATATAATTTTAATTTTAATAATGTAATAATTTTAATATATTGAGAATATCACGTCGTTCATATTTTTAATAGAGTAATATTAAATACAATTATAAAGTGTTCAAGTTCCTTCTATCTCATTTGAAAAAAATAAATAAATTTAAGATCCACATAAAAAATTATTTTTTTAGTAATAAATTACATTTTTTTATAACAAATGCACAAAACTTGCCTATCCTAAAGCCAAAAATATAATTTCTCTTTTAAATATTACATTATTCATTCTCTATTACTTGTAAATTTTTGGAATGGAATCCTCTTTTTACGAGCATTCTAAAATGGGCAAACAGACCTGAGAAACATATGCCAATAGATACTGTTTAATTCTAAATAGTTGAATTTTGAAACAGCCCCACCCACCCGGGTGCTACAAAATAAATAGCTTTTTATGGGAGCATATAAATGCCTTAATTAATTATTGACAGGTCCAGCTTCATGATAATTCTTTGATGGGATGGTCAATTTGATATATTAGGATCACTTTTAATACAAATAATAACATGCTCGGTAAGAAAATAAAAATAAAAATAAAAATCCTACTAACTGTTGGCTTTGAAAATTAAGGGACAAATTTACGGATGTGATGCTGATGGCAAAACTAAGAGAATCGGTATTGGGTTAGTTAAAAGATAATCAAGTCTAAATTTTGATTAATTCTTTTTAAAGTCAACCGTATTAGATTAATTAAATCACTTCAAATCAAGTTATGAGTTACAGTAAATAAAAAATTAAAACTATATTTGGTGAGTTACTGTTCACCAACCAAAATAATATTTTATTAAAAAGTATTCATTTTCTCTTCATTTATTCTTCAAGTTAAATAATTTGTTTGGACAGTACAAATTAAATTATTAATTAATATATAGAATATATTTACAAAATATAAAAAAATGAAATAAATTATTAAAATATATAACATTATATTATTATTTTAATTTTAAAATAATTAATCTAATATAAATTAACCTCTTCAAAAAATTTGACTGTAACCATAACTTCAAATTTTAATTTGAACTTCACAACGGTTATCCTTGAAAACCAAAACTTGTTTGTAGGAACCAAAACTGATAGCCAATAGCCAAAGGACAATGCTAGACTGTCCCAACTTTGCCCCTTATCCAATTTCTTTTCTTTTTTTATATATATAAATATATAAAACACACACTTCCAAAGTGGGGGCATTTTAGGGAGGTAACTAACATTTTCCAAACAAAAAATGAATTGAACTAGAGGCACTTTGGAAGGATAAATTAACATTTTTTCATAACTAAATTAGACTATGCTATATTTGGATACTAAAAATGTTTCATTTTATCTTATCTCATCATTATAATTTTTTCAAATTTCTATGCAAAATGTAATAAACAATTCAAAATTTTTAAATTCTAAAATAATAATAATATTATAAATAATATTTTATTCAATTTTTAACTCTTATCTAAAATCATCTCGTCTTATCCTATTATCAAAACCAACCTATTTATTTGATGATTAGGCTAGATTGGGTCGTAGCCTCTCAAGCCCAATTTAGATATAAGAATTATAGTTATTCGGCCTTGAAATGTTGGACCAGGTTATTATTATTATTATTATTATTTTTTTAAAAAGAGGACCAGGTTATTATTAGTGATTAATATCAATGACTGAAATACACTAATTTATTTTAAGACATTAATTAATTAACTTGAGGGCATTTGCCTCGTTTGAATTCAAAACCTATCTTAACTCGTCTCATTATTATAATTTTTTTAAATTCTCATATAAAATATAATAAATAATTTAATTTTTTTAAATCTTAAAATAATAATAATATTAATAAATAATATTCTAATAATATTTTATTCTACTATTCAGAAACGATCTTAACTCATTTCTATATTCAAACGATTCCAATTTTAGATAGATAGATAATGCCTCTAGTCTTTCATCCCACTGAATATTGTAGTTGCGATCAACTTATAGACTAATGTGATGGAGGAAATTTAGTTGGACGTTATAAAAGATCCAAGAGTTTATAAGGTGAGGTGTATTTGAAGAATTGAAAACGAGAGGAGGATTCACATTCGCAAGGAAAAATGAGGTATATTTCAAGATTACAAAAAATTTGTTTAAAATTTGTATCTAATATTATTCATTGACAATATATGCATGATATTTAAAAAAAAAAGAATAATTTTATTTACAATATTTTATATTAAATATTATTTATGTGGCATAATTTAATTTAACAAATTTTAAACTCTAATTTTTAAAATAATTAGACGTAATTTAATTTAAAAGATTTTAATCCATGACTAAGCAAAATTTAATTCGAAAATTTTCAATACGAAATAAAAGAAAAACTCCGAGATCTCCAACTTTTGAAATGACTAAACTACCCTAGATCTGATATCAACGCCGGAAAGGCGCTGGGCCAGACGTAGCCAGCCCCCTCGAGTTCGAACAAGAACTCGCACGGAATTTCATAAGCGGATCCAAAATCAGCCGCTTCGACCCCCTGTTCGCACACAAACACAAAGACGCAGAGAGTCAAGAGAGATATACTCCATCGCTCGTTCGCTCGCTCTTCGATTTGCCTTTTTCTTGCTTGGTTCTCCCCAATTCTTTAACCCCAAATTTAAACTTTTACCCAAAAGCCCCTCAGTATCGTCTAAATGCCCGGTTCAAGCGATTCGAGATAATCCCACCACCGCTACCCAGAATCGACGATGATCGTCCGAACCTACGGTCGTCGCAACCGAGGCATTCCGAGGACTTGCTCTTCCGACACCTTAAACGACGCCGCACACGACGACTACTTTAAGGACTCTTTCTCAGAAGACAGCCCCCAAGAGCACGGCCTCGGCCTCTACACCGGTTTCGGCTTCTCGTCCCAGGAATCTTCCTCCCACCACTGGGCCTCCGACTCCGACCCTTACGGGTTTAATTCGAGGCCCGCTTTTGACGATTCGATAAACGGCGTTGTTAGGAGGCCGAAGAAACCGAGGAGGGCCGGGAATAGGGAGCCGGAGGTGATCAATAACTGTAGCAGGCCGTCGATTCCGGCCACCTCGACTCTGATGGAGGCCCAGGAGTTCGGGGAGATGATGGAGCACGTGGACGAGGTCAATTTCGCTTTGGATGGGCTCAGGAAGGGTCAGCCCGTTCGGATCAGGAGGGCGAGCTTGTTGTCTTTGCTGTCTATCTGCGGCACCGTGCAGCAGAGACGGCTTTTGCGGACTCAAGGGTACGTGAATTTCGATCATTCCTGTAATGGGTTTTGAGTTAAAATGTGAGATTTCATGTGTATTTACTTGGAAATGGGGAAGTATGTTTGGAATTTGCATATGGGGCTATGTAAAGTCCAATTTTGATTTGGAAAGTTCTTGAATTGAAGTTTGTGGATATGTGTTCCATGGTGATTTCTTATCATGTCTTCCCAGTTTTAATTGTAGATTATGACAAGAATGCTTTATATAGATTCATAAAGTTCATGTAAGTGCGTATGTGGCTTTGAAGCTTCATTGACGGTTCAGTGTGAGTTCTGTTAAAAAAAACTTAGTGTGACTGGCAATTGGTGTGTAGGAATGTGCATATAGGGTCGTGTTTAGCCCCTTGCCGTTTGATCTTGGCTATATTGGAAGGGGAGTTAGTTGTTATCATAATTTAACCGAGTACTCCTGATATTGGCTGGATTTTCTTGATTATGTGTCGGTTAATTTACTCTTTAGTTACCTTTTTTAGTGATGCAAGAAGTTGCTCCCCATTTGATTCATTAAAAGAATGAATCACGAAGATTAGGTTTTATATAGTTTCTTCCAAGTATTTGCTAATGAATAGGGCTGGTGTGAAGTATGCATCTGTCTGAGTGCGCAAATTTGCACGCCCTTGTGGGAATCTAGCTTGTGGCTTATAATATGTTTGAGTGTTAGTCTGCCTGTGCTTATAAATAATTATAAAAGAATTGTCAAATTTATGCTTTTGGAATTGTTTGACAGGAGACTTAGTTTTCCCATGTTGAATGCACTTCATTGGAGTAGTCTCTTTTTCTTTTTCTTTTCTTTTGTTTTCCGATAAGATATTGACCATTGAAGAAATTTATTTTCCTTGTTTTGGCTATCTAAGACAATGCTATATGCAAGCAGTTAGGATGAGGTGGTTTGTGTTGTCCTGCTTATAACGTAGCTACTTGTTTTCTTTTTTATTATATCAAGAATATGCATATCTTCATTCCCTTTCTGAAACCAAAACACGTGAAAGACTGGGAATTTCTTACCCTAATCTCTGAGTTATCTCGCTTTCAGGATGGCAAAGATGATAGTTGATGCTATTTTGGGTCTTAGCTCTGACGACTCACCCAGCAATCTGGCTGCTGCAGCTCTTTTTTGTGTTTTAGCCAGTGATGTAAGTGATGCGAATATTCATGCCAAAGTACAATGGCCAGTGATGTATAGTGCTTTTATCTTATAAACTTATGAAAAGATGATAATTCTCCCAATGAAGAACATTCGTACACACTATCAAAGGCCTTTTTCGATTAAACAGATTTTCTATTGTGGTATTTAGTATGGAGATAAAAGTTAATTGAATTTGACCTGCCAAAACCCTACATAAGGCCCATGATTTCATGGCAATTACACTTATGAATTTTCCTTTTGATTCAGAAGTGATAGAGAAGAGTAGAATTTAATGTCAATGAAACTAGATGCAAACTTATATAGATGCATTTTTCATGCATGGTGGGCCTCTCTTGGGTTATAAAAGGTTTTACTCGTGTTATTGAAAGGGTACTACATCAAAATTTATCTCTCCCATTTTATGACATTTTCAAGTGCTTTTCTATGTAAATTATATCTCAGAAAAAGAAAAAGATCCTATCTTTGTTGATGCTGTGTGATGAGTATGGAGAAAGGAAGTGTTTAAACATATTGAACATATATGTGAATAGTGCTTGTATTTGGCGCTTCACTCATCTATCCGAATATATTAGATTTTTTTTTTTCACTTTTGATTATGTAATAGGAACTTTTTGATCATTCAAATATGCAATTTTTACTTGCATCATTTTGTTTATTCATTTTTCAAAATTGACCTTCATTCTTTGGGCATGCCATATATCATAGAAGTACAGTCCTGAAGGTCTTAATTCACTATTTCAGGGCCAAGATGATCACCTTTTGGAATCACCCAGCTGCATTTATTTTCTAATCAAGTTGTTGAACCCAATGGTTTCGATGTCTACTGAAGACAAAGAACCAAAAATAGGACGCAAGCTTCTAGCATTACGTAATGTCACCAGTGTATGTCGTGATGCAGCAAAAAGAGTAGACTCCAGTTCTACTATTGTTTCCAAGGTTCGGGAAGTTCTTGTAAGTTGCAAGGAATTGAAATCAAGCTTTGAGGGTGATAGTGGAATGGTAAGGCCGGAGCTATGCCCAAAATGGATAGCTTTGTTGACTATGGAAAAAGCTTGCTTGACCACTATCTCTCTTGAAGGTAATGCAAGGAATTAGCCCCTTCTGCACTCTGTATGAGAAGCTCATAGTTATTTTTATGTCAGGATGAACTTGGATGGGGGTTTGTGCTATCAAGATGAGTAGGCTCACCCAATTTTATATATTTTGTGAAAAAACATATCAAAAGGATATATTCTGTGAAATGTATTCTGATCCAACCCGTTCAAATAGATCTACATACAATATAATGTACCGCATCAAGCTATGTAAATTTGTGAATTGGTTCTTTGTAATTCTATTTGTAGGCCCAACAATTTTCCTTTTCAAATTATAACATCAAGAGCTTTTCAAGATCTGGGTGCTTATCAGCTAGAAACTGAATTGGGATTTCATTTGTTTTAAGTATTTATTTATTTTTCCTAGCATATATTTTGCCCAGCTCATGGTCTGTTTTCCAATAGAGTTCTTCTTTTGTCTTTCCTTTCCCATTGCAAAGTTCAGAATGCCTGTTACTGCTTTTTTTTTTTTAATCCGTAAACAAATTTTCTTGATAGAAATAGGCATAGCCCAAGTACACGGGACACATACAAGAGCAACACCTAGTCATGATTGCCTGTAACTGCATTTATCAATAATCAACCTAATCCAAACTGACATTTAATCCTTGAAGATGTGTTGTTTGCTTCTTTTGTAAATTACTGATCCGAATTGCGAGTTTTCCTATGCTCTATTTTATACTTTTCACAACCATGATGACTTTTATTTTATTTTATTTATGATGCTAGTGTGTCAATATGCAACAAATTGTCAAACTCTGTTCATTTAGTTTGGGCGGGAATCTTTGCTATCCTCAATCATTGCTATTTTTTAGATAAACCATTATGCCCTATATATCCATATTATATGCGTTTCTTTATCTCTTGTTCTTTCTGGGTTTTCCTCCCCTTATGTGTGTCTTCACATGCATTTAGAAACCACTGGTGGAGCAAGGAAGATTGGGGGCGATTTCAAGGAAAAGTTAAGAGAGCTTGGAGGACTTGATGCCGTCTTTAAAGTCATCATGAATTGTCATTCCGATATGGAGGTGTGAACCTGTATGTTTGTTTGATCTCATTATCTGTTTCATCCTTTTGCAAATGAAATGGTCTAAACAAAGTAGAAGATGTCAAGAGGTCATAGTGCTATAACTTTTGAAGAATGTGTGCTTACCAAGAAGGAAAAAAAAAGGTGAATAACATGTTTCACTTTGTCATGTGTGCATTCTATAGAATTGTCTAGCACTTATTCTTCGTTCCAACTATTCTTATTTTATGAGACATGAGAAACCATCAATGCCACCTCTAACTTCTGCCATTTCTTCATGAAATCTAAATTAATGTTGTCCCAATGATAATTTTTTACTTTTAGGCGTCTTAATTTTTGAATGATGGCTGTGATTATTAAAAAATGATTCCTTATTCTCTCCTGTTTGTTTCGATAGAATTGATTATATTTGATATTATTTTGGGAAGCTCTCAAACTACCAAATTTAATTGCAGGGTTGGATGGAGCGTGGTTCAGTCACTCAGCACGTCAAGAATGGACTGAATCTACAAAGTCTGATGCAGCTATTGAAATGTTTGAAGATAATGGAAAATGCCACATTCCTTAGTAAAGATAATCAGGTGAAGTGAAATGTGATTTTAGCTTATCAGGAAATTTGCATTCTGAGTTTTCTTTGTTTCTTTCTCTTTTGATACGTCTTTTACATAGATTTCTCCATAACAGAGTCATTTGCTTGGAATGAGAGGAAACTTGGATCCTCTGGGAACCCCACTATCTTTTGTAGAGCTCATTATAAGTCTTATTAAGATTCTCTCAGGTAACTGAGAATAAAAAAGCGTTGTTTCTTGTACCAAACTACTACTTCCTTATTTGTTATGTAAAGAGCACGACTACTGCAAATATTGCTCCCGTCTTTGTTATATATAGCACTTCTCTATTTACCTTTTGACAATTGTTGATTTTGATTTTAGGTATTTATCTACACAGAATTTCTTCTGCCGTCTACAAGGATGAAAAGTCTAATAATCTCTCCAATGGGTCTGATCAGGCTTCTGAATTGGCTTTGACTGAGGACTACAAAGGTACTTAGTTGCAAACTACTCTCTCCCCCCTGTGCACACTTTCATTATTTGGATCTCTTATCATGATATTTTTGTGCTTGTATGCTTCGGTAGAGTTTGGATAAAGGAGTGCTCAATAGAGGAACTAAGAGCTTTTTTTATTAGAACCTTATGTACATGGGCCATAGCTATAGACTTTAATGGCCTCAATTTGCATGACTTCCTTGTCTCTTTGATTCCACATAGATAGGGCATACCTTTGTATATCTTCTTGTGTACTTGGGCTATGCCTATCATTATTTAATAAAATCGTTTATTTATAAAAATAAAAAAAAAGAGTTTGGATAAAGTTTTTCATGATATAATTGAGGTTAAAATTGAATAAAATTATCAGTTGTACATATCTTCTCTTCATAATTTATGGATGATGTACATTTGGGCAGAGCAGTTGAACATTATGATGAGAAACTGATGAAAATCTCAATTACTTGGGTATTAAGTTAAGGGGATTTACCACATGACTCTGGATTTTTTTTTCTCGATTTATCTTTTTGGTTTTGAAGTAGAACTGCCACCTCCAAAAGTTAAGTAAATCTCTACAAAGTTGTTATTTGAACCTGTGTAGTCGGGCTTCACTTTGACTTTCATTCTTCTTTTTTTTTATGTAAGTAAAAATTTAATTGACTTTCATTCTTAATAAAATTCTTACTTATATATAAAAAATTGTTCATCAAATCATAAATGAAACAGAATTGACAGCTGCCAGCTGCTTGGTAATTACTTCTCTGAAATCCTTATTATGACAAAACTGCATCGACCCTAGATTCTAAAATGATGTTCTTCTCCTCATTTCAGTGGACTGTACTGCATCTCTTCCCATCATTTCTCCTAGAAAGTTCAGTAGCACAGAGAGGACCTCCTCTCAGAAGAGCTTTAATGTATCCGGGAATGGCCATTTGTTGCCAAATACTTGGTTTGATTATTCCATATCCAGTTCTGAGACTACCAGTACTTCCAGGACTCATACTTCTTCATTAAAGATGAGAGCCAATTCTTCCACATCTGGCTTGTTCAGTGGAACTTCAAGGGGTTCAAATAGTGGAACGTTAATAACTGATAACGGTTCCAGCAGTCATTTTGGTCTTGGTAAGAGACCAAACTTTACTGAAGATGCCAAGTTTGAACTTCTAGAGGAAAGCCAGGATCCTTTTGCTTTTGATGAAGATGAGTTTGAGCCCTCTAAGTGGGACTTATTGTATAGGAAACCAAAAACAACTCGAACTCAAAAAAGTATGGTATCATACAGGAAGCTTGAAGATGGGTGTCAATCTCAACTTTTAATGAGGCAACAAGATTCAAGTAATTGTGAAAACGATAATTCCCTTGAACTTTCATGTCCGAGTGCAGTTGATGATGAGGATTCCAGTCTTCTAGCTGACTGCCTTCTTGCTGCCGTTAAGGTATTTCACTGATTTAATGTTTGAAATTTTCCACATTTCAGTTTTGAGCCTTTGTGGCTTCTGTGTTATCGAGTGGAGGGTGATGGTATACTGTGCTTGTGGTCTAATAAACGAGACGTCCTCCTTGGTGTAACTTCTAGGGTTCTCTAATATCAATTAGCTGATCGAAAATTGAAATTGATTTGTGTGGTTTGTGTTAGGTTGGACAATTTGGTATTTAAATTTATATAAATTGTACTGGTATTCTTTCATGGCAGGTTCTAATGAACTTAACCAATGAAAACCCAGTTGGCTGTCGGCAAATTGCTGCCTGTGGAGGACTGGAGACTATGTCATCTTTGATTGCTGGTCACTTTCCTTCATTCAGCTCATCCTCATCTCCCTCTAGTGAGATAAAAGAGAGTAGCTTGAGCACTGTTCTTGACTGCCAGAACGATAGAGGACTCACTGATCAAGAGTTGGATTTTCTTGTCGCTATATTGGGCCTGCTTGTGAACTTGGTGGAGAAAGACGGTCATAACAGGTTAATTTTATTTGTCAAAAAAGCTTTCTATATTGGTTCTGGGAGATGTTGGTGCCTATGGCAATTCAACTAGCATTCTAATTTTCCATGCATTTATCAACCGCTCCCCCTTTTCCTATGGTCGTTCAATTTATATGTACTGGCTGTTGAAAGATGAGGCAGTTGCCAGTGCCTTTTCCAAATTGTGTGTTCATATTTTCCTTTATTGTTATATTCCCATATAGGTAGTGGGAAATGGTAAGTCACTATGCATGACTACATTACTTCAAAAATCCATAGTCAAAACAAGAAAACTGTTAAATTAGTTTTTACTAGAAATCATTTAAATTTAAGTTCTATTTAGATGTAAAGGAACCATAGGGCCTTCTGATGGGTTTGAGCATCTCTATTCTTTTACCACATCATGGTGGGGGTAGGGTGGATTTCTAGCTAAACTGACAGTGGGAGAAGGCATCATTTTAAACACACCTAAGTTTAAGTGTTTAGATCGACAGCTTGTGGTGAATGATGTCGGTCCTCCCCTCTTTCTCTGTCTCTGTCTGTCTCTGTCTCTCTCTCTCTCTCACACACACATGCATGCACATATATGCATTGATGCCAATGCTCTTTTTTTTTACATATATATAAGTCTGATCTTCCAAAACTTTCTTGTAACAGTTTCTAGTTCTTAATTTGGTATATTTATATGTATACCTCCAGTGTACTTGGGCTATGCCTATCTTTATCAATACAACTACTTATTACTTCTCAAAAAAATATAAGTCTGATGCCAATGCTCATTGAAAAGTTTATCTTTGTTTTGTTCTTGCAAGTTGCTAGTTTGCTGATTAGACTTCCATTTTATTGATCTTGAAGTACAGTTACTCATGATGCCTTCAGTACCATAGTTCCTGGAGCATGGAAAGGAGTTTTCATATAAAGTTTATCAATACTTACGACTAGATTTCCTGCAGATCACAGCTTGCAGCAGCCAGTGTTCAATTGCCCAGCTTGGAAGGGTTAGAAGAGGAGAGTCAGACGGATGTAATTCCACTACTGTGCTCTATCTTTTTGGCAAACCAAGGAGCAGGCGAGGGAGCCGAGGAAGGAGAACATTTGCCATGGGTGAGTGACCAGCTGTTCAAATTCACTTTAACCAGGCTAAATGAGTAGTAACAGTTGAGAAAGTGGAAGTGAGGAAAAAAAAGTTTAAAATACATTTATTTACATTCTATACGAAAGGAATCTGATTCTAGCAACTCCTAATCTGCATGGTGTTTCATGTTACAGAATGATGAGGCGGCTGTGTTACAAGGAGAGAAAGAAGCTGAAAAGATGATTGTAGAAGCTTATGCAGCCCTTCTTCTAGCATTCCTTTCAACGGAAAGGTCCATTTGCCATCTCAAGATTTTCTCCTGTTAATTAAGTTTCATTGCAGATTTTCTCAAGGAGATTTTTGTTGTTGTTTACAGCAAGAGCATACGTGATGCAATTGCTGACTGTCTCCCAAATCGCAGCCTGAAAATTCTTGTACCTGTGTTGGAGAGATTTGTGGTATGTATTTCTTTCAACTTGTAAATCCCAAAGTAATGAAGATTGAAACTATAGAACAATCAATATGTGAAATCTGTGTTGAACATTAAAGTGATGATGATATCTTGGTGTTGCTACTTTCCCTTCATGAGGCCACCTGTTGGACTTGAAACAACTTTTAAAAGCCTATAGCCTGTCCAATGGTCATTTAGGATGATTGTGTGTGTGCACCTTCCTTTAGCAGCTAACTTATTAAGTTGCTTTCGTACTCGGACAAATTACATAAGGCCTGCTCTCATTTTGGCTTGCTGTGGGTGGGAACCTCATCGCCCAATCGGATTTATGAACTGTTTTTATAAAATTAAAAAAAAAAAAAAATCTTGACAGTGTTTGCTACTAACCATTCAACATGGTGGAAGTGACCAACAAAGGGACTATGTACCCACAAGTGGTGAATAAACTTTGCCCAATGTGATGGAACACCATGATGGAACGATGGAAACCCAAGAGCTTAGAGATCCCTCTTTTTCTGAGTAATATTATTACTGATTGCTGACTTATTGAAGAAGGAAAAGAAAAATACTGACGGATGACTTATTGGGGTCCTTATTACGATAACGTGAATATGTTTTGTTTTTCCTCTCTTGCTCCAGGCATTTCATCTGACGTTAAACATGATTTCTCCGGAAACTCACAAAGCAGTGAGCGAAGTGATTGAATCATGTAGGATGCCGTGAGAACTGGAGAGACATTTGTACAGCCTCAGTGTTCCTTTCGTATCTGGCAGCAGTGTTGTCACTGACTGGAGGACTACCATTTGGTCCAAACACGATCCTTGCTGCTGCAAATATATCAAGCTGACGACGAGCATGTGTTATTGTCGGATTGCTCTTTTTGTTTGTTTCTCTCTCTTCTTTCTTAGTAGGGTTCTTTTCGTTTCTTTACTCCATTGTATTCTTTTCTTAGGTCTTTCTGCACTATTTAGTGCAGGCTGAGACGCTTTGTATACACCCCCCAGAAAAGGAAAAAAAAAAAAAAAGATTACTAGAATGAAAGTGTTTACGGATGTTCAGTGTTCATGTCACTCTGTTTTATTCATGTTCTTCGTTGGCAACTTGTCTCATTTCATCTCAAATTTTCACGAAATGAGAATTAGAATGGGCGTATTCGTCCGATGACATCAAATGTGAAAGATTAATGTTCGGCATTTAGGTATGGATTTTAACTATTGGTTCTAATGAGGTTAAAGAAAGAGCAAGTGGGTTCCCATTAAAAAATGTAGTAAAAAAATCACTTTTACCCGAGGCTTGTTCCTCGTATATTTTCCCAGTAAATTTTTGACAGCCCTTGCACATGCTTGATGCCAAAAATAAGAAGGAAAATACTTTAGGCACAAGTAAATTATACAAAAGTAAACATACAAATTGACGTGACTTGATACGGTATGATAGATTATAAAGTTACTTTTATTGTAAAGTATATCTAATGGATCTCATAACACCAAAATCAATTTGTAGGTTTTCTTTTGTATAGTCTCTATGTATGTAGCAGTTCTCAAATAAAAATACTGCTGATGAGTATTCAAAAACAGATTTTCATTCGACCCTAACCAGACAGAACTCTTCAAATGGTTGATTATTGTAATTAATCATTACAATAACTGGGTTTATGATTTGGCGAGTACAACGGAAAACACGGCGAAACATCAGATATACCATATGAAAATTTGGTGTAAATGAAGTGCCCACAATCAAACACGCTTGCTAAGGAAGGAGAGTATTAGCTGGTTAACCTCATCAGGTGACTGCTCATGAACAAAATGGGTTCCTTCCGGCAAATATGTGATCTCCAAATCAGGGACGAGCTCTTTCACCTCTCCACTCTTCATGTAGTCCTCTATTCCTGGAAATTTGAGAAAATAGTCCTTAACACCCATTATAAGAAGTACTGGAACTTTAAGTGTTGGATCGGGAATCTCGAAGTCTTCACCAAATGATCTGTTAAATGCATAACATCAACCAAAATAATTAGCAAGTATTCACCTCCCGCTAACAAGTTAACAACTTGGTGGATTTTGCAAGGACCGGGCACTTCCTACAGCAAATTGCAATCATAGATAGACCTGTTGTAACCACATTACTCCATCATAATGTCACAATCATGGAATCAGAAGAACAACTATAATGTGAATTGCTTTCGGCAAAATGATGCTTGCCTTTCTACAAAAATAAGTGATGGCATACTTGCTGCAACAGGGTCAATGGTTGTCATATGTAAACCAAGCAATATCCAATAGGATGGAAGGTGCTACAGCTATATGAGTGATACTTATCGATGCCAATCATGTCGAATTAGGATCGGTTCATTACCTGTATGGAACTTGTAATGTATTTCGGAATCCAGATTTCTCATACAAAGCTCCATAAGCTGCAAGATCTTCCTCGGTGAACCAAGGAGGCAGAGGAGTAGATGGATCCACCAAATCCATAATCTCCTGGTTTGCTGCAGCTATTGGTATTTCACTTCTTGAAAAGAGGATGTAAATGTTCCTCACAACGGTTTTGGCATCAAAGCGCCCAAAATCACCTTCTGCTCGTCCAGGCTCCTGGAAAGAGTTAACACATGAGATTGCAAGCAGGTCCATATATATTAGTGCATTCATATGTGAACCTTAAGAGAGAAAGTTCTACCCGCCATCTTGAAATGTAGAAGCCTTCAGGAAGGTACTTGTGGTATGTAGAGGGGCCTGGGGGTTTATATGGCACTCCAATGCTTACAACTCCCAAGACCCTCTCCGGGTGGAAAATGGCAAACAAGTAGGTAGGCCGAGCTCCAAAATCCTTTCCGATAAGAAAAACCTATGCAAATAACATGAGGGAGAGAGAGAGATATTACAACGGGGGAAAAAATAAATTTTTACCTGGGAATTTTATTTTGCTTATTAGAGTTTTGAGTAATCCTTTGCCGTGCAAACAAATAGGTTAGACGCTTTAACTTTGGACTTGGCAATGGCTAGTCATTGCCAATGCTCTTATAAAGACAAACCCAAATAGCAATTATAGAATAGAGGTGCACGAAACCAGGGAAGTGTATGTTTTCTTAGCAAGCTAATAGCAGAGAACTGAAAGCACCGTTTGTCCAGGACCAAATAAATCCCGGTTTAGTTCAATACCTTGTCAAGTTCGAGGGCATCAAGAATGGCAAGCAAATCAGCGTTAAGGTCAGCAAAGGAAGCCTTTTCGGGTTCGGCAGGCGGGTCGGAGAGTCCGTAACCTCTGTAATCGGGAGCGATCGCCCGGAAGCCGGCGTTGGCTACGGCGATCATCTGGTGGCGCCACGTGTACCATATCTCCGGAAATCCGTGCAGGAACACAACGGCGTTAGGACCTGAGGACAAAAACCAAAAAGAAAAGACGAAGGGTGTTCGTCACGTACAGAAAAGAGAGTGAGCTGAAAAGATTGTGTGCAAGCGTAACGTTTGAAAATTTGAGACCAGATCCGATATCTGCAAAGTGGAGCTTGAGTCCTCCTCGTACGTCCACGAACTTGTGCCGGATTTGGTCCATTTCTACTTTTCAGATCGTTACGTTACTGCTTCCCACTGAGCTGCCTCTCCTGGGTTACTGACTCTCTTCCTCTGTTTTCGATGACAATATTCCCTTTTTTTCTTTTTTTTTTGTCTTCAACGTTTTTTTGTTTTTTGATAAAACGTTTTTTTTGTTTTTTGAAACGTTGAAGACTATTTCAATTTTGTTGACTATATTAATATGCTGCGCACATGCTCGAGTAGGAAGTCTACCTTAATTGTCTCCTCATATATTTTCTAAAAAGAAGAGAAATGAACTTTCAACAAAAAAAAAAAAAAGAGAAATGAGTGCTCATTAAATGCTCAAACAGATGTAATTAACAAGATCCTAATCAGCATTAGGCATAATTGTTAGGCTGCATTATGATATTAAAATGTTTATGGGTTTCCAACAATTTTGTTTATAGTAATGATAAGTACAAGTTTGATTTATATAATCTTTGTACAATTCTTTTTATAAAAATATATATCTCATCAATAAAAAATTAATTTTTCAAACTTTTTCATAATAAGATTTATTTTTTTATAAAAACTTATACGAGATTTGTATAATTGAAATTTGTATATATCATTTTTTTTTTTATTATTTCAAGAATATGCATGCCTTTCTTCCTTTGCACAAATCAATGTTCTTGTGCAAAATTGGGCATTTCTTACCCCTAATCACTAGGCATGATTGAGAAATGAAATGAAAATTTTGTGATAGTAAGATGATTTATGAATAGTTTTAAAATAGTTTGAGTTAAGTATTTATTGAATTTTGGAAAAAGAGTGAAAATTTTAAATAAAAAATATTATAAAGTTAGAATATTGTTATAATATAATTTTTATTTTAAAATTAAAAAAAATTGAATTATTTTTTATTTAAAAGTTTGAAAAAGTTATAAGTATTAGTTTGAAAAAATTGTAATTGAATAATATTTAAAAAAAAAATAAGATCAGATAAGATGAAATGAAAACTATTTCCAAACATCCTTGAGTTATCTTACTTTCAGCATGACAAAGCTGATAGTTGATGTTATTTTGAGCCTTGGCTTCAAAGACTCAAAATATTAGGATTGAATTAGCCAAATGCCGATAAAATTTAAAATATATCTAAATTTTATATAAATGATCTACATTAAACTAACTAAAAGTTTTTAGTTTAGACTTTCAACTACAACAACTCTAAAATAATTTTTAAAGCTAGCAAGTTACTATTCATCTATCAAATTCACGTTTTATTCACAAATATCAACAGGGCTTTATTAAATTCAGTAAGAATAATAATAATATATAAATAAGGATACGTTTACTGCTGTACTGATCGAAAACCAGAGGAGGTAACCGGGAGAGCCAGTTCGGGGAGAAGCAGTAAGGTAATGATCTGAGCCGCAGAAATGGACCAAATCCAGCACAAGTTCGTGGACGTACGAGGAGGACTCAAGCTCCACTTAGCAGAGATCGGATCTGGTCTAGATCATACAACGTTACACTTGCACACAATGTTTTCAGTTCACTCTCTTGTTCGTACACGTCACCACCGGATCTAATCAAAGTATCAAACGCCCTTCGTGTCTTTTGTTTTTTTTTTGGGTTTTTGTTCTGTCCTCAGGTCCTAACGTCGTCGTGTTCCTACACGGATTTCCGGAGATATGGTACACGTGGCGCCACCAGATGATCGCCGTCGCCAACGCCGGCTTCCGGGCGATCGCCCCCGATTACCGAGGGTATGGTCTCTCGGACACGCCTGCCGAACCGGAAAAGGCTTCCTTTGCGGACATTCTCACTGATCTGCTTGCCATTCTTGATGCCCTCGGACTTGACAAGGTATTGAACTAATTTTGGTCCACGAAATGTCCAATTGGACATGACATGAAATCGAGTACAGATTTACAGGTTATTTTACTTATCAAAAAAAGATTTACAAGTTATTTGAAGCATTTCTTGATTTCTTGATAATTAAGCCTATCTATAAAGTTAAAGCATCTAAGCTATTTTTGTCTGCACAGCAAATGATTACTAACACGTCAATAAGCAAAAAAAAAAATTCCTAACTGAATATATTTTTTACCCATTTTAATCTCTCTTTATCTCCCTCATGTTATTTGCATAGGTTTTTCTTATTGCAAAGGATTTTGGAGCTCGGCCTGCCTACTTGTTTGCTATTTTCCACCCAGAAAGGGTATTGGGAGTAGTAACCATGGGAGTGCCACATATTCCCCCGGGACCCTCTACATACCACAAGTATCTTCCTGAAGGCTTCTACATTTCAAGATGGCAGGTATAACTTTCTTTCTTGAGGTTTACATGTGAATGCACCACTATATATGCACTTGCTTGCAACCTCATGTGTGTGAACCCTTTCTAGGAGCCTGGACGAGCGGAGTCTGATTTTGGGCGCTTTGATGCTAAAACAGTCGTGAGGAACATTTACATCCTCTTTTCCAGAAGTGAAATACCAATAGCTGCTGAGAATCAGGAGATCATGGATTTGGTGGACCCATCTACTCCTCTGCCCAAATGGTTCACTGAGGAAGATCTTGCAGCTTATGGAGCTTTGTATGAGAAATCTGGATTCCGAACTGCATTACAAGTTCCATACAGGTAATGAACTTATCCTAATTTGAAACGATTGACCGATAAGTATTATTCATATAACTACAGCATCTCCCATCCTATTGGAGGGTTATGCTCTTCTACTGTTGCTTTGTTTACTTATAACAACCATTGACCCCTTCGCAGCAAGTATGCCACCATTTTTCTTGTTGAAATGCAAGCATCATTTCCCAAAAGCAATTCACATTATAGTTGTTCATCTGATTCAATGTTTGTGACATTATGGTGGAGTAATGTGTAGTGTAGACCACTGTGATTGCAGCAGGTCTATGATTGCTGTAGGAAGTGCCCAATCCCTGCTAAATCCGCCAAGTTGTTCATGGGTAGTGTATACCTGCTAATAATTTTGGTTAATGTCATGCAACTAACAGATCATTTGGTGAAGACCTCAAGTTGCCCGATCCAACTGTTAAAGTTCCAGCACTTCTTATAATGGGGGTTAAGGACTATGTCCTCAAATTTCCAGGCATAGAAGACTACATAAAGAGTGGAAAGGTGAAAGAGCTCGTCCCTGATTTGGAGATCATATATTTGCCAGAAGGAACCCATTTTGTTCATGAGCAGTCACCTGATGAGGTGAATCAGCTAATACTCTCCTTCCTTGGCAAGCATGTTTGATTGTGGGCACTCCATTTACAGCTAGTTGTCATATGGTATATCTAAAGTTTGGCTTTTGAGTTTTCCGTTGTATTCGCAACATGTAAACCCAAATATTGTGACGATCAATTACAATAATCAAGCATTTGAAGTGTTTGTATCAAAAGACACTGTCTGATTTGGTTTAAATAAAAGTATCTGTTTTTGTATACTCGTCAGCAATTTTTGTTTTTTAAAGCAGTGCCATGAGGTAGAAACTGAATCTTCTGGTGGAAATTTTTGGAAACGTGTGAACAGGGGAGAAGTTTCTTTAACATCATGTGAACCAATTGTTGAGATCCATGCCTAGATGCCAAACCGTATTAATCTCTATTATTCACATTATATTTTACATATTAATCTTTATTAACATCACTTTAATGTTCAACACACGATTTCGAATACTGAAATTGGGATTTACTCGTCAAAAGACATACCACAAATCTGTCTGTCCAACACAGGTACGAGAATTCTCAAGCTGCGATTTGGGAGACAGTCAGCAATAGCACTGTTGCGTATTTTCTTTCCTGTGGTAAATGGACCTTCCCGTTTAAAGGAATATATAATGCTAGGAGAAAGCTGCATTAGTTTCTAAAGCTGCCTCATCATCTGTAACACGAAACGCCATGCAGAATAGGAGACAGCTAGAATCAGATTCCTTCCGTCTAGAATGTATATAAATATAAATAAAGGAGTCATACAAGGCGGCGCTGGAGAGAGCGGCATGTTTCCCGGCAGCTCGGAATGGCCTTTTAGAGGTGATGGAGACATTCGGGTGGGAGGAGCGGTGGAGGGTCACGGCGTACAGCCAAAAGTTGCAAAACTCATAAAGAAGGATGGCGTTTGGATTTCCGATGCCGGCGTGGCGGACGGAGATGTAAAGGTGATGTTTTTGGCTCTGTTATTTGAGTTGAATGTGAGGACCGACAGTCTCATTTCGAAAGTGGACGGGAGTTTGGGCTTTTTAGTTGTTAAGATAGGCCCACTATGCATGATATATGCTTCATTACGAGTTTGCATCTACTTCAGTGGACGTAAAATTCCACTTTTCTCTGTCACTTCTGAATCAGAAGGAAAATTCTTAGAGCTTAATTGCCATGAAATAATGGGCCTTTTATATATATATATATATATATATATATACACATATACATATTTTGATACATGGAGGGATATTCGAGCCTTGGTTCTAATGAAAAATTAAAGTGTTGCCATTTTACCCAAAAGATTTTGGCCATGTGCCTTATACTCTTGAGCTTAAACTCATGTTCTATTGTGGTCTTTTTGGATTACGGAGACAACAAGGCCTTTGATCTTCTGTACAAATGTTCTTCTTTGGGAGATGATAGTACCGTACACTTCAATGTAGTTGTACTTTTGCTTTCACGTACATCACTGGCTAAACACACAAAAAAGAACAGCAGCCAGCCAGATTGGTGGGTGAGAGACTTGGTAGGTGAGAGAATTGTCAAGTCTAAAATTTGACTATAATTGAAATTTTGGCCAAAGTCAAAGTCATTGAAAATGTTAGTACACATTAGACTATCCATCTTAGAGTCAAAATAATAATATAATATTATATATTTTAATAATATGTTTTTATATTTTATAAATATACTATATATTAATTAATAATTTAATTTTTACTTAAGATTATTGTTTCCTAACTATTCTTTATATCAACCTAATTATCCAACATAAATATAGCCTTGTTTACAAAAAAAAATATTTTCTGAAAAATTTGGACATAGTATATTCTTGTTTACTAATGAAAGCTTTAATTTTTTAAATTTTTTATCGATAGAGAATATAAAATAAAACTAAAGAGAAAAACCTAATAAATAGTAAATACCTCAAGGGTTTAACCTTAAACCGGAGAGAGAGGGCCATTTGATGGCGGTGCGTAAGGCAGTCTAGTGGTTGGACTGTTTGAGAATCATCTGTCGTAAAAGAGATATACAACACAAGAGTGCATTGATGTTCATATGATTAGGCGATTGATAGAGATCTTAGGAAAAATAGAAAAATGATAGATCAAGTACTACTTGGTAACAATTTTTTTTACGACTATAGATTAAAATAATATATATTTTGAAATTTTGGTTTATTTTTATTTTAATGTGATGGATTTAAATATTTGAAAAATATTATATGATTACGAAATGTAAATCGACTGTAATTCTATCACCGCTCAAAAAAATTATTATGCTTTACTATAACTTCAAATAAAAAAAGAGAATCCCTCCCACGTTTTACCTGCAACTCTTATAAGATTGGACGGAAATTAGAAATCATAACGTGGTCATGGACGCAGGTCTATTTATTTAGACACTTATATTGTTAACGTGACAAGTTTCTATATTAGTTTTTATTAAAAAAAAAAAAGAAAAAAAAATAGTACTTCAAATAAAAGTAATTTTGAGATTTATTTATTTATTTAATACAGTACGCAATTTTATTCAAAACGACCGCTTGTTATCAACTTTTGGTTTTTTATTTTTTATTTTTCCAAATTGGAGATTGTTATTTGTTCATAGACCGGTCAGTGACAAAACTAGCCTTGGATGGATATGATGTGATCTCAGCTACCAATCGTGGATAGTCCATAGACCGGTCAATGAAACGAAGGGGGCCATAATATAATTTCTGGAGTCTTCAAGGACGCTTTATAAAAACAAGTAATTTTACATAGAAAATGATAATGAGTTGAGATAATTTGTAAATAATAATGAAATTATTGAGTTGAGATGAAATGAGATGAGTTGATTTTTAAAAATTTGTATGTTTGAATTTAGAAGTGAGATAAGATGGTTTTAACTTTTTGAAAAATTTGATAGTTGTGAATCCTACCAATTATTACATAGTATTTATAATGATTGAGTAATATTTATAAATATATTTAAATATATTCAACGGGATGGAGAGAGGTGGAGCTTCGGGAGGGGGGCGAGATGGGAAAATGGAGGGTTCTACTTAGGGGTGTAATCGATCCGATTTTAGATAAATTTTGGGACCGAATCAGTATACATCAGTTTTGTATTTTCAAGAACCGATACCGTACTGGTTGCCTTCCTAAACCGGTACTTCAGTTTTTACCGGTCTCGGTCCGGTTCAGTCCAATTTTCTAGTTTTAATCAAGTGCCAATTTGTCATAAAAAAAAAATTTTGTTATAAAAAAACTGCTATAAAAGATCTGTTGTATGACAAACCTACTATAAAAAAATCTGTTGTATAAAAAACTGCCGTAAAAAAATTTGCTATAAAGACAAAAAATGAAAATCTGCTGTATAAAAAATCTGCTATAACTATACTATAACTCTTATAATATATTATACCATAACTCTTATAATATATTAATATATACTAGTACTATATATTATACTATTATAGTGTTACTACTACATATAGTATATGAAAAATTCTATACATCATACTACCATCTCACTTTTATCCCACTATATAAGATGTGATATATTTATCACCATTTAATGATATTTTATTAGATGATTCTTTATCATCCAATAGTGATATAGATGCTAAATCTTACATAATGGAATGAAAATGGAATGGTAGTGCAGTGTATAACATTACAATATTATATGTTATACATTGTGGAATATAATAATATATTGATACTAAATTGTTACTAATACTATATACTATACTAATAGTGATATTAATACTATATATAGTTATAGTGATTAGTATAACTATATAATAGTTAGTAATAGTAATAGTATATCTATATATTAGTATTAGTTATAATGATTTAGTACTATTAGTTGACATAAAGGTGTGTATGAGTGGAGGCGTATACGCGTTGACACATAGGGATTCAATGTTCAATTCATCCCAGGACTGCCAGAACCTCCTGTTGGCATCCAAGGATAGCAAAACTGTCCTTAAACCCTAGAGTCATCGAGAACAACCAGCACCAGTTCCGTGTTGCCGCAAACCATGACCACTACCCTGCTTAACTACATGCTTGAGCTTTCCCTCTTTCTTCAATTCCAAAAGTTGCGTGTACGGAATGCGGTATGATACAATTGGGGGTCCCTGCACCCAAGATTTGAGCTCTTCTGGGGTTAGGGCTTGGGGAAGTTTCGATATCGTTTTCTTGGATGACTGATTTTTTACCACAGCGGTTGCGACGAGAGCGGGCTGGGGGAGAGAGCCGAAGATGATGGTGAGAGTTATGGAGAGGTTGGATAAGTTGAGTTGGGAATTGTTAATGCAAAAAATTGCACAACAGACCGGAAAGGAAGAAAGAGTCATCCTCAACCCACGTTGGTGATTCGAGTTTCAAGACGGTGCTTGTCATGTTCATCCATAACATAAAATAATAAATAAGCGAATAAAAGTAAATAAAGGGAGACAGAGGAATTTACGTGGTTCGGGGATAAAGCCTACGTCCACAGGTTGTTGGGGGCAAAATCCACAATATCAGGTGATGATTTTACAATGTCTCATGGCCTCACATATCGCTCAATACAATGAGATAATTTAGTCTCAGGAGAGCCCCTCTAGAGAATTGGTGGAGAGTGCATGGAGTGAACCTCTAGAGAACCCATCGAGAGTCCCCCTAATTTGTGGGGGAGTTGCTCCTTATATAAAGGTTATTTCTTTGGAGGGATATAGTCCAACTTGACTTGTGATATCTTTTCTTTTTAAGAGTCTAAGCCAACTTCTTTACTTGATCTCTTTCCTGTTTTATCTTTTCCTTTAGTGATAGGCTTTCAAATGATTTGACCTAGTCAATTTAGTCCATAACATGAATGTTTTTTGGTTTTGCTACAATTATCATTGTCGTTGTCGTTGCCATCGCAAGAGGGCGGGGAGTGAAGTTGGGATGAAATTGAGGAGTAATAACGGAAAGGTTTTGGGGTTCGGTGTACTAAAGAGGAAGAAGGAGAAGAAGAATAGGTAATGAGACATTGGCCGGCCATGGAGGTTTCAAGCAAACAGAAGTGTCTTTATGCTACATTCTTAGGTGAAGCTAGAAAAATTTTAGAAACTCAATAAGGTGAGCTTTATGGGTTATTTGCAGTGAGAGACAAGGTAGAGACTAGTACTACAAAGTCAAGACCAGGGGCAGAACTACTAAGAGGCTTCCCAAAATTTTTAAAATTTGATGAAAATTAAGTTTTGAAATATGTTTTTATAAAGTAGACTATATAAAAATTAGTATTTGACCTCCAAAAATTATTTTTTTTAACTTGACCCCTCCAAACCAGATTTTCTGATTCTGCCCCTGGTCAAGACCCTCAGATGACAATTCGAAACAACAACTCTTCCTTTCCATACTCTTGTCGTTTTCGTCGTCTTAATAAATTACAAAAGAATAATACTTGATATTTAAAAAAGAATTCTAACAAAAAAAGAAAAGAAAAGAATTCTAACAAATTATTCATGCATTATCATTTTTTTAAAAAAAATTCTTAAATCATTCTAGCCTTCAAAATTACAAAAAAAAAACCATGGTATAGAAAAATATTTATAAATAATTGTTTACATAATTTGACTTAATAAATTAAATTATAAAATTATTTAATTGTATAATAGATATGATACTATATATTCTAATAATTTTTTAAGATTCTATCCAATCTTATATAATTATTTATATAATTTTGTGTAATACATTAAATACGTGGAGTAGTTCTATATACAGTCCTCTTAAGAGGACTGTATTGCAGTCCCAATATATGAAATGATCATATTATCCTCATTTTAAAACATGAATGGACTAAATTACCATTTTCTTTACATACTAAATCTGAAGCTGAACAATCACACATTCACGAAGCTAATATAAGATCATGGAGCTAAAAAAATAAAAAATCCCCAATAAAAGTAAAGCAGGGGAGAAGACTCTTTGATACTTGTTTGTCCTACAAGCATATGGACCTCTGGTCGTTATGTTCTAATATATAGAGAAAAAGCACTATCAATCTCTAATTCGTTTGTCATCTCATAAAGGATGAAAAACAGGTTTTTTAGGTGATAAATGATCCAAGTTTTTATTGGTAACAATATGGCTTAGCAAAAGCAAGAACCAAAATACAGCTCACAACTCTTAGATTCAAAGATGTCATATCATGATCAAATGGTTCTCATTATTTTTCCCTTTTCTTTTTCTCCTAATTGAAAGTACAAAAATAGAGCATGCTAGTTCTCCTTCTTCTTGCAAGTATTGTAGCAGGTATGGATGTAGTCTTGCACTTTTTCTGCATCTGTCACATTCAAACAAAAAAAAAAAAATCAAAGCTTTATTAGTATGGAATAATCAAAGCAACTCTAAAATTCATGCATGTTCTAATTAAGAAATGGATATGAATTTAGCAAGTACCTGAGCGGGCACCGGTTGACATGGATTCTGCACAATCAAGCGTGCAGTCAAAGATGCCAGATGGTAAAGGGGGCCGCGAGCAAAATAGCATACAAGTTTCATAACAAAGCGTGAATTTTGGAGGAAAATTTTCCAGAGGCTTACAACGTTGAGCACAGATTTGAGTGCAATCAGCTGGTTGTGAATCTAATAATTGAGAGGCACTGGAAGGGAAATTAGGCGTTGACAGTAATTTATAAGGGGGAGGATTGCTCTCTTTTCCGAGCATTTGAGGGGGAACAATAGGATTACTAGCTTTGACTTGTGCTAAGGCTAGCACCTGCATGGTAATTAACACCATCATCATCCTCATCATCATCTCTACTCTCATGATATCCTTTCTTTCCATAACTCCAATCTGCAGTCTTGTGCTAGCTTCTAGCTATATATATATATATATAGGAGTTTTTCTTAATCTAGAAGTTGAATACAAGCCCATTATTTATAGACTCGGAATAGTACTTTGTCATCAATGAGTTAATAATAAATGAGTATGTGAGGTCTTGGCCATCTTTGGAAATCTCGTTAATCCCTACTTATGGAGTGTGAATGTCTTATCTTTATGACTATTGATGATTATTATTCCATTAATATGTTGGAGAATTTAATAAATTTTATGTCTTTAATTTGTAACTACTAATTAAATATGTGGTTTATAAATATTATTTTTGTTTATCTTCAAATCATTTGATGCCATATATATGAAGGGAGGCCAATGAAAGGGTGATAATTAAAACAATAATGAATAGAATTTTCTTAGGAGATTTCATAATCCTCAATTAATAATGCAAAAGGAGAAAATTAGCTTAAGTCCAGCTCATGCATGACCATATATTATCTGATTCAGCTAAATAAATTATTTGTCATAAAAGGCAGATTCAGATTCATAAGTAAGGTTGTTAATTTTCATCAAACACTTTTTCACACAACAAGCTGGTCGTCTACAAATAATTAGTTCTAATTTCCAAACGCACAGTTTCTTTTATTTTTTTTCCTCAATCCACAATGAGCGATCGAGCCATTTCCACCGATCATATTGATATATATATGCTATCGTTTTAACCAGCTTTTACATGTTTATGAAGCAGCATGCATGCATGCATCTTTAAGATTTGATTAATTATGAAAGAAACTAACTATGTATACTTTACATGCTTATAATAAAAAACCATGATTTCGATTACATTCTCAGCATTTATGTATGCACCGATAAATATAAATTATTGTCAGCAGTTAATTCTTGCATTATCGGCGTTTGGTTGCACCGGTAAATGAAAGTTATTAATCCATTTTCGGCATTTATTTTAATCATTGCATGCTGGCGCTCATCAAATGCCGGCAAGTCACAGTTTGTTTTTTTAGTGAGTACGTACGTAGACTAAATATGATTATTTTTTCAGTTTGCAAATTATAGAAGTCATTATTCTAAATTGCCGGATCTTAATGGATTTGGATGAAATAAACTTCTAAGAAATATTAGTTTTAAGATATAAATTAATAACGTCGATAGTTTATGATCATGCAAGGTGAAAAATGATGACATAATTCAAAAGTTCAAAGTGTGCGTAGCTTCCTCTTAATTATTTGGTAGCCATGGAAATTTTACAAATTACCATCTCAATTTGACATTATCCAATGTTTCTTCTCCAAAATTTGAATGTCTAAAACAAAAAGTATGATGCATGTTGGGAACTAAGTACTTATATATAATTGCCGTCGAGGGTAACAAGTTTCAGGACATGATGAACACCAAGCATGTAGTCAATGATGATAATTATAGTACTTTTATATTCAAAGCATACCCCAATCATATAGGAAGCATTAAGTACTAGTCTTCTTTATATATTAGATGCATCCCACTGTTGTTCTTTATTTTACCAAGCCAGTACTTCTTCTTGCAGAGGCTATATGTACGTAGCAGTTTCCCTGAACCATTTACGTACTTAATCTGCATCTGCTGCATATATTTCTGCTACATCAAATTAAAACACTAATTATTTTCTGTGAATATTATTTTTGTTCATGGGGGGAAGAGGGAATGGTCAATACCTGAGCAAAAACTGGTGGAATTGGCAATGGGATATGCCTCTTGCAATATCGTTGTAGACAGATATCATAGCAAACAGCAAAATTAACACGATATCCCCTACTCACAGGCGAACTACTCATGATACTACACCGTGAACCACATGGATAACGTTGAGGTGTGGGCGGTAGGTGTACATGTTAAAATTGCAAAGATCAAACTTTTTCTTTTTACTGCAATTGATTTTTATATAGAAGGAACTTACAAATAAATAGATATAATGACTATACTATGTATGGTAACAATTGTGTATATGATAACTATGTATATTTCTAATTCCCAAAATCATGTTGGTGCGGATTTGGTGATTCTGTCAATACTCTCCCTCAAGTTAGCGCATGGAGGTTCGTAATGCCTAACTTGCGGGAAAAATGATAAAAAAGATCCCAGCCTAAGACTTTGGTGAAGATGTCGGCAATTTGCTCGTGAGAGGAGGTATGAATAGCTGTAAGAAGACCCGAGCGGATCTTATCACGAATGATGTGATAGTTAATCTCAATGTGTTTGGTACGCTCATAGAACACGAGATTGTGACCGATGTAGAGAGCAGATTGATTGTCACAATGTAAAGTGATGGGCTCAGGATGAGGGACACCAAGATCAGCGAGAAGTTGCTTCAACCATATGAGTTCACAAGTAATGACAACCATGGAGCGATATTCGCCTTCGGCAGTGGAACAAGCCATTGTAGTTTGTCTTTTTGTATGCCAGGAGATCAGACTCTTACCTAATCGAATGAAATATCCTATGGTGGAGCCGTGAGTGGTAGGGCAATTGGCCCAATCAGAATCAGTGTAGGCTATGACATGGACCCCATTAGATGATGAGAAGAAAATTCTTTGTCCTGGCTTCCTTTGATGTAACGGAGAACACGAGTGGTAGCAGTCATGTGAAGGACTCTAGACGCATGCATAAACTGACTGAGAATATTCACTACATAGATAGTATCAGAACGTGTGATGGTCAGGTAGATGAGTTGTCCGACAAGCCGTTGATAGACATAGGGATCAGGTAAGAGATCCACGTCATGATTTGTAAGCTTCAAATGTTGTTCCTTGGGCTCAAAGTTGGCCACTATCAGAAAGGATATCAAGGGCATACTTGCGTTGATTGAGGAAGATGTCTTTTGGTGAGCGAGCAACTTCGAACCTAATGAAATATTTCAGAGAACCGAGATCTTTGGTTTTGAAGTGTGGATAGAACTCTTTTGAAAATCTCGATCTGAGAGATGTCATTACCAGCAACCAGGATATCATCAACCTAGACAAGGACAAGAGTGATGCTGGTAGGAGTGACCAAAGTGAATAAAGAATGATTTTTCTGAAAATGATGAAACTTGCATCAAGAAGCACAATGATTAGTTTAAATAGTATCACACTCTCTTGCCTTTTATCTCGAGAGTTTTCTCACTCAAATTCTTTAAGAACTAATTGAACTCAATCAAGACAATGCAACATTGTTTTATCCCAACTAGTAATTAGGTCCAAGAACAAGAACAATAGAAACACGGAAGGAATAAAAACGACACGAGAATCAAATAATTTATATGAATGAAAGAGCAACTATAAGACAAGATACCAACTGTAAGGATGTATGCAGCCCCTTTGATGATAAGGCTCAAGAAAAAAGTTTTAGATTTTTTTTTTGCACGATTTTTTTTACCAACTGATTTGATCACAATCAAAAGAATAAGTAATTGACAAAACCCTAACAATAACTCAAAAACCCTAGAATAAGTGATATACGGCAGCCCCTAGAACAAGAGATTTCGGCCAACACAAACCCTAGAATTGAATATGCAAAAAGTAAAAGATAAAATCAGACCTGATTGGAAACTTTGCTCTGAATACCAAATGATATGAACTCACGGGAAAAGAAATTCCTTGAACCTACAATCAAATTGAAAACTCACCCAAGAAAGTCAAAATCAAGTTAATGGATGGAAAATCTAGACCCGATTAGAACTCGTTTCAAGAACCTAGATTATATTAAAATCTAGACCCGTCTCAAGAATCCAAATTACAAGGCAGAACACCACAAATGTAGTGATTTATTTTTGATAAATTGAAAAGTTCAATCAAGAACAAGAGGAGTAAACTCAACTCACAATAAAAATTCAATATTGTCTCTTCAAATGAGGCTACAAAGTGTATTTAAAGCAAAACCTAATTGAAACCCTAGACCAAAATAAACCATTTTCTTCCAAAAATAGCCCTGGATGAATAGTGGTGCATGAACAGTACTGCAACAACAGTAACTCGACTACAGTACCTCTTTAAACCCTAGTTCCTAAAATGTAACTTTCCAAATAAGCCATTGGTCAAAATACAAGGCCTTCCCAAAAACCTTAGTTTATAAGAAATAAGACATATGTAAGCCAAGCATCCTCAAGCTCACTTATTCTAAACTAATAAAATAAATGCTTTAACCAAATTGAAAGCCTCCAATAACAATAGGCCCTGTCTCTATGTCTTGTCTTCCACAACTTGAATCAAGTGGATCAAAACTGATTCTCCTTCTTTCAAACCTATCTTGAGTGTTAGGCTCTTACTAGTTTCATCTCAAGTGGATTGCATCAATTCTTGCATTGCTTTTTTGATCTTTTTGGCTCTTGATCTTGTAATTGGCCCATCTGAAACTTGCAAATGATCTTTAAGATTAGGTCCACCTTAGTTCCCATCATTACCTACTTAATATTTTCAATTGATACATTAAACTCTAAATTATTCTTGTTAGAAAAACAGAAAAAACTTTTTGGGCTAACATAGAGCGAGATTAAGCCCACTTAAAGTAGCCCATTATAAAATCAAGCCCAACAAAAAGAAGTACGAGGTCAAAACCTATTTGCTCAGGCTTATAACTCAAAGGGTATAAATGAAATATCATCTCAAAAAGGTTTATGCTTGACAAGCTTTATGGGAAACTTAAATAAAACACTTTCTATTTTGAAACATGCTTATATTGCGTGAAGCAAAAGGTTGCACAGCAGAGGCTTAGCGAGAGGGAAGGAAACATGCAACGGCATAAGGAGTTGGGCTGAGGTCGACGGCGGTGAGCACGACGGCAGGGCACTGAGAGAGAGAGAGAGAGAGAGAGAGGAGGGAGAGCTACCGTGAGGGAAATAGGGACGGAGAGAAGCAGTGCAAAGAATCAATGTGGTTTTTCAAGAGGATGTTTACGTGAGATGGAGGCTGGCAGTTTGGGGAGGCAACGGAAGCAACGTGGTGGTTGCGGTTATTGCATTTGCCATGAACTATGGCCGTGGGGAGGTGGTTTTCGTGGCTTTGGTTTCTTCCTAGACATGGATTGGAGGGTTGTCGGTATGTCTAGAACTGGGTGGCTCACATGGAGGAGCTTGGCAATGGAGCTACCTTAAGGTGGTGCGGCGACAACTCTAGTCTAAAGGTTGAAGGTGATCAATACATGCATGAGGGGCTGTGTGTGTGTAATGTATATTTATATAGTGTTGTCGTGAACCCTACTGGGAAGGAGACGTGCATGTTGTGGAGATGTGCGTGTGCGTGGAACTGATCCCTAGATTCTCACGGGCTTGGGCTTTTTTGGGCCCATTTCAAAGTATTTGGCCCACATCTTGAATATTGTATAGAGTTAATAAATTAGGCTGGTGAAGAGTCCAAAAATCTCTTTGGTTGTCTAATATTTTCTGAGTCAAGTGCTTAATAAAAAAATAAATGAGTCTCACCTCAAATCCTAAAATAACCAAACTCATCCCATAACTAAATAAAAAGATTCAACCAGATCAAATGATTTTAACTTAATTATCAACCTCAATAAGAATCACTACTTTGCCATAATAAATTTTTGGGCCTGTAGCCGATCCCAAAATTATTTGTTACATAGCAAGTGGACTTTTCATATCTATTAATCCAAAAGAAAAATTTTATAGAACCTGCGATTAGCTTAGGCTTGGTGCTAGGCCTGGGTGTTACACCCTGTATCCCGCATCAGAGGTGCTTGTTTTTCATTTGGGACTTCACATTGTCGCCTTTGATGTGGCTTGGCCTTCCCAAGTCACATCCTTAGATTGGTGAGTGCGGCCACCTTTCGTGCAGGGATATGGGGTTGTGTTGCGCACCCTGTCAAGGACCTGGTACCTAACCGTGATCCCTGTCTGCGCTTCATGTCAGTCTTTAAGGGTAACATGACCCTATCATTACGTGAGTGTGCAGGGTGGCATCAAAATTGTCGACGTCCCATCATTCCACATCTACTTCCTTCCCGAGTGGGCCTTGGGGCCTTTTTCTCCTTTCTCTTATTTGTGGGCTGAGTACACTTTGGTCACTAGGCCTCTTGGGGTAAGTTAGGCCTAGCCCGATAGAGGATGTAAATATCCCTTCCAACTACAGCCACAAACAAATTACATAAAAGTAAATTCATAAACTGACATAAATTTATATGTGTCCATCAAATCTTCTTTACAAATAAAAGTAGTTTTATAATCTAACGTACTACATCAAGCTACGTCAAATTCTGAGTTTACTTTTATGGGATCTTTTCGTGGCTAAAACATTTATGTTTTGACATATTTGTGAATACTCAAACTCAATTTTAAAAATCAACGATGTTTTAGTTCCACAGGATTAAAGTATCGAGACTTTTTTTGTTATCATCCTGTTTGGTCTGTTTCATTTTTCCCCCAGTATATTGGTGACAAATTTTAGGTAATTTTTGTGAGTTTTACAGACAGAGGTTTTTCTTTTGTTGTTTAAAATCGTTTCCTAATGATTCATTTTCTAAAGTTTTGTCTTTTCAAGTGGGGAATTGCTTGGGGATGTTGCCTGTGATTTTATTTCTTAAATAAAGATGGGATGATTACAATGTAGTTCAATGAGTAGTGTACTGTATGCTTGCATCGTGTGATGAAAAATGGGAGGGATAAAATATACCCGATCCAAAGCAAGCCTACTAGGCCTAGCCCAATGTGAGAGGTCTACTACTAGAAGACGAAGGAAAATAGAGGAAGGGAAGACAAGAGAGAGGGGTGTCAGGAGAAAGGAAGGGGAATAGAAAAAGAAAAATGTGGAAAGAAAATGAAGATATCAAACACGCACGAGAAGGCAGCAAATCCTCATCACTCCCTAGGGGCACACAAAAAGAGAGGCAAATAAAAGGAAACGACCAGACGATTTCAAGGGGATTTGACTTCAACTTCATCTTCAGCTTCTTCAACCTTGCGAGAGGGGCTTTCAGCGAAAACATATTTTCTAGCAAATATATTCGAGATACCCATTGTATAGTGAGAAAAGATAAGCTATGAGGGACTGTAAATAAATTTATTATAGTGGATATTCTCTCCTTAAAAACTTTGTGGACATAGGCAATATATCGAACTACGTAAATCTATGTGTCCATCTTTCTTTTACATTCTCAGTATTTATTTTCTATTTACTGTCATGGACGTACACACAATCACACCGGACCATGATGAGGGCTCCAAATCATACCGACCGAGGCCTAAACCGTCATAGCGGGCCGAGAATGACCATTTCTTCCCTTTAGAACTGTTGTGCGATTTTTGGCAAGGCCATTAGGAAGACTACATATGTTTACTCGGCAGCCAGATTCAAGCAGTTGTTACAAGAGAAATAATATGCGTCGTCAAGACCATTAAACATTGCAGCTGAAAAGGATCAGCTGTTGAGGGTGTTGGTCATTGCACAAAGCAACCATGATGAGGCGGAGGAGAGGATCAAGTCCAAGACAAGAGTGCAGCAATTAGAGGCATCCTGGCAAGTACAGGAGAAACATTAATGGATCTCAGATATGTCTATTAATGCACCCAAGTAATTCATCTTTTCACTAATCCAGTAACTTTTTTAATAAATCAGCCTTAGATATGTTGCACAATTAAGCAATAAACCGGTGAAAATAACGATGGAGAAATGTTTTTACTATAAAAAAATTCTATAAAAATAAATTTATAAACTGTGTAATAGATTATATTATAAAATTATATTAATTTATAGATTTATTTTTATAAAATTTATTTATAATTATAACATTTCGAACATATACTGCACAAATTTGAACCACGCATCGAAAAAGTGACAAAATGAAAGCCACACAATTAACTTCACATGTAACGTCAAAAAAAAAATTAACTTCACATGTTACACTTTTCAAAAGGGTGATGATGACTTTTTAAAATGTTTATTTGAATATTTAAATTTGTGGAGTATAAAAAGATAAACACACGCTATTTATTGTTAATAGTGTGAGTTTCAACTAATATTATACTGTGCTATACTGCTATTGGTATAATCAATCTTTCTAAACCTTAAAATTCAGACAATATTTTCTAAGTGGATGTTTGGAATTGTAGTAAGAAATTAATTTTACTGTTTTTTTTTTAAAAGAATTTTTAAATAGTTAAAAGTATTTTTTAATTTTTTAAATTCAATCTAGGCTATGAAAGGAACAGTGATTAAAATAAGTTTGAGTTTTTTTTTTTTTTTCCGACGAAGAAGAAGAAAGAATAAAAAAAAAAAAAAAAGCCGAACCACCTTAACCGGTACTTTCCAGACTAGTGTCTCTCTCTCCAAAGCCGGTTGGAGGAAAACCGTCCAACTTGGCTAAATACAAGTTTTTTTTTGGTTCCCAATGTCCAAAACACCAGAAACTACCCTTTTTTTTTTTTTTTTTTATACTTTTTTCTGATATTTTGCCGCCTCCACCATTAAAATGCCTTTCAACTTCCTCCGCAGTTACTCTTCTCAGTTTCCCACCACACCAACGCTAAAAGGGAACCGCACTCAAACTTCTTTTGACAAAGCCCACTTTTGATCAATCAAGCACGACCATGTACGAATGCCCCGCCACCAAGCCCTCTGAGCCTTTCCTTCTCTGTGTTCTTCACCATTTACAGGACCTCAAGAGATCCATCCTTGCTCTTCTCTTTTGCTTGCCCACCTCGCTTTTCGCTCTCCTTCTTCTCCTCCTCTTGCTCTACAATGGCTTCTCTGTCTTCTACCTTCATCTACCTTTTCCTGCCAAGTCCCCATCCGTACCCGCCAATTTCTCTCCTGTAATTACCGCCGGCGAGCCCATGAGAAAATGGTCTTCTTTTTCGATTGCTTCCTCGTCCTCTTCTTCAAAGCTGGCTTCTTCAGTAATGTATGCTACGAAAGAAGAAAACCCACCCGTGATTTTGAAGACTGAGTTGCCCCTTTTTCGCAAATCACGCTTTTCAATCCTACCCCTCACCAATTCTACGGTTTCCAGGCCGAGACGGGTCCGGAAGCACAAGCGCAAGCTCAAGAGTGTGCCCTTCGAAGCTCGGTTCAGTCCTTTTCCAGGAAGAATCGCTGAGTTCTTCGCTGGAAATTCTACCACTTCCTGTAAGTTTCGGTTCTTTATGACTAGGATTTCGTTGAAGTCATTTGGTGATAGAGAAGTGTTAGCCATGGAGAGCTTGTTTAACTCTCACCCAAACGCTTGTTTGGTCATAGTCTCAAACTCAATGAAATCAAGGAGAGGAAGTCGAATTCTTAGACCATTTTTAGATAATGGGTTTCGGGTAATGGCTATTGATCCGGATTACGACTATATATTCAAGGATACTCATGCGGAAGTGTGGTTTGATAGGTTAAGGAAAGGGAATGTGGATCCTGGCGAAGTTTCTTTGGGTCAGAATCTCTCCAATTTGCTCAGGCTTGCTTTGTTGTATAAGTTTGGAGGCATTTATATAGACACGGATGTTATAGTGTTAAAGAGCTTCTCGAAGTTGAGAAATGTAATCGGTGCTCAGACAATTGATCTTGCAACTGGGAATTGGAGCCGATTGAACAATGCTGTGCTGATATTCGACAAGAATCATCCACTACTTTACAAATTCATTGAAGAATTTGCGCTAACCTTCGACGGGAACAAATGGGGGCACAATGGCCCTTACTTAGTCTCGAGGGTTGTTTCCAGGCTGGGTGGAAGGCCTGGATTTAATTTCACGGTGTTGCCACCATCGGCATTTTATCCTGTTGATTGGAGTAAGATTCGAAGTCTATTTCGGGGGCCGAGAGACGAGCCGCATTCGAAATGGTTGCATAAAAAGTTGAGGCAGATTCAGTCCAGAAGTTTGGCTGTTCACTTGTGGAATAGGCAGAGCAGGAAGCTAGAGGTTGAAAAGGGAAGCATCATCAGTCACATAGAGTCCGATTGTTGTATCTTCTGCAATTCTGCACTATCCAGTTTGTAATCACAGAATAACAATGGCAATTGCAACAAATTGTCTTATGCATTTCAGTTTGTTGTATGTGGTTTATGGACCCACTTGGTTCATTCCACCATTGCAGTCCATAAAGAAAGAATGTTAGGGAATGATAATCTTTTTCTTCTTCATAATCATCAGTTAATTCATATTTAAGATTCCATGTTTTAGTTATACCTGAAGAACATCTGGGATAAATGCTTTGTGAAAGTGGTTTATCAGCTTCCACTTGATATATGGCACCAAATTTCTAGCCTCTTATTTGTCTGTTTATGAAATTCTTCCATCATTCGGCTCTGCATCTATGGAAATTCTAAAGCTTTTTATGAGCATGAAAAACTCTTAACAGTTGGCTCCAAGTTGTGCCGCCCTATAGTGAAGGCATGAGTCGTCATTATATGCGAATTAATATATGGGTCTCACCCATGTGGAGTTACAAGATTTGTACAAGTCAAATACATATTAATTAATGGCACAATATCTTCTATGCTTGATGCAGGATCACCATTCCAAGACTTCCGCTTCCAAATAGTTATCTTTCTCACGAAGGCTTATTTTATAGTCTATCACTCTGTTAAATGAGCAATCTTGGTCTCTTGTTATCCGCGAACACACTCCTCCCCACCCCACCTCCTTTTGGTCTTCCGCGAGAGAGAGTAAACAAGAAGACAAAATGGCAGTTGTATCGGATTTTAGAGTTCTAAATTGCAGGAGGGATAATTTGGCAAATAAACGGATCATAAAATGAAGATGATCTTGCATGCACTAATCATTTTCTCTTAAGTTCTATTTTCCTTTTTTTCCTATAATCTTTTCTTGGTTTATCTTGGGAAGTTGAGCACACGCAACTTTGGTGATCCATCTACTGCCAAGTATCCCCTTGGTTAGTTGAGTCACTAACTTCTGGCTAATTTTTTAAACGTGATACTGTAGGCACCGGGTGGGCTTAGCAGGCCTTATCTTCAGAGTATCCTCATAAATACCTGACAAAAAATTATTAATTAAATAAATAGAATATCAAAGGTTCCACCTCAGTCAACGACTGCACCATGTGTTCGCCCACACCAATTTCCACCGACATTAATGACACGAGATACTAAAATCATTTCAGAAATGCATGAAATTGGAAAGCTTTTGACTCAAATCTCTCATTACTATATGTAAAACAGAAGCTGGAGCTGAAGAGGTGGGAATTCTGTCCAATTGCCACTGTTGCTAACTTGCCTTGTTCCTTCAGACCCTTGTATTGGAAGCCACATTAAAGGCTCAACATGCCATTATGGTAGAAAGCTGCATTTTATTGGTAAATTAGGAGGAGTTGTGCGCACATGGGTTCATTCGTCTAAGTACAATATATCCTCCCGTTCCTACGGCCTACATAGTTTGTCTTTTATTTCCTTAATTTATGAAAAACATGGCTGCTGTGAATCAAAGCTAATCAGTAATGTCTTGGCCCGACAAAGACTAGGGATTAGTTAGCGAACAGTTAAAAGCTTGTGGACAGAAATCCACGGCTGGCATTTCCATCTATATTCTGGCTGCTACCAAAACTGGCCCTTTCGGCCCGTCCGTACTTTTTTTATTCAGCGCACGCGCATGTGGCCTTCATGCTCTTTCGCTTTCGGTAAGTTCCTTCTTATCAAGTTCCTGTCTCCTTCGTCTCACAAGGTTTCTTGACCATTGGATGTCAAGGTTTCTCGGGGTTAAAAGTTGCTATCCAAATTTTAGAGAGTAATTATTAGGGGTGATACCCGCCCCCTACGGGGCGGGGTCACCCCTCCCCCGCCCCCCGCCCCCGCATATGCGGGGGGTGGGGAATTTCCCCCGTACCCCGCCCCCGCATGGGCGGGGGCGGGGTACCCCGTCCGGTGGCCGGGGTGCGGGGGTGGGCCTCCATCCGCCCGCACCCCCCACTATTGGGCCTTTGGCCCAGAATATTTTTCTGGGCCCTAAATGGCCCAGAATTTGTTTTTGGGCTACTTTGGGCCCAAAATCTATTTTTGGGCTATTTTAGGTCTAGAATTTAATTTATATATTTTAAAAATGAAAAAAAATATATAATATATATAGATTATAGTATTATACTAAGTTTCAACTATTAACTAATTAAATAATAATCATCACTAATCATTACTAAGGCATTAAGCTAAAATAAGTAGTTTACAATTATACAAAATACAAATTAAGAGAACTAATAAACTATTACAAACTCCTCTAAAAAAAATAAATATTACAAATTGTACAATTAACTATTGTAGCAACATTACAATTAATTGTAAATTGACAAAATAATAACTTCTCAATTTGATTTTGGGGTGGAATCGTGGCGGTGAGTTCATTGAATGGTGAGTTGTGTCGACTGCTATGAGACTGCAAATGAAGATCATAAAAGTAAATAAGTTCTAAAACTTGAAATATTAATAAGTTAAAAATAAAACAGATGAGAATTATAAAGTTATAAAGATGAAACAAAATTTTAAATGCAAAAAATAATTAAGGGAGAAATTGTGCAAACCATGGCAATGGTAGGTCTAATACAAAGTCATACTGCATCAGAGGTAGCTGTAGACGTCTCATGTATCACTATAACAATTAAAATTGAAATCAAACTAATGAATACCAATTAAATGAAAATAAATAAATTAAAATAAGAAATTAAAAAATAAACTTAAAATAAATACCAGATCCAGGCTGATCATCACCCTCCTCCTCGACGTCGGCCTCCTCATACTCAAGAACATCCGGAACATGAATTGGAGTTCCCTTGATCCAATTCTGCGTGCAAATCAAAGCCTCCACAGTGGTAGGAGCTAATGAACTCCGAAATGAATCTAATACACGCCTTCCGGTGCTAAAAGCCGACTCTGAGGCTACGGTGCTAACAGGGATAGCCAAAAGTGTGCGGGCTATCTCTCCAAGGATGGGATACTTCACGGCATTCACCTTCCACCAACTTAATATATCGAAGTCTCGTGAAAATGGTAGAAGCTCTGCTGATAAGTATCTATCTATCTCTGACTGAGCCTCTACAGAACTCCGAAGGAAGGGGGTCTGCTCATACCTCTCACCCCACTCCAATCTACGTCTTTTCCCAACCTCGACTTCTGGAATCCCTGACGCTGATGGGGTAGGTGTAGGTGCCGCAATATTACCACCCCGCAGGGTGGTAAACTCATCAAATAATCTACCAAGGGTTTCCCGAACCCTTGCTGCAATAAGCTCCGCCCATACTTGCCCGTACGCAAGGCCCAATCCAAATATCATGCCATCCAACTTATACCTCGGGTCAAAGACGACAGCTACATATAACAAAATATTAGCCCTAGTTAAATCTCCCCAATACTTGTCGTACTTTGTCCTCATAATCAAAGCCATCTCCCGGAGCCTAATATGACCACCCGCGACCATGTCATCTAATTCTTCTTTTACCCTACATATTTGCTGACATACAACATTGGATGTAGGGTACAAAGTGGCAGATAGTCTCGTGGTGACATCGTAAAAGAGCCTCAAAAACTCTACAAAAACAGCTACAATTTCCCAATCATCCTCTACTGGTTTTCCCAATCCCCCGTGATCATCAAAATACTTTACATATTGGATGTCTTCGTCACCCAATAATGCAAATGCCAGCTTATACTCTTGGGCCGCCTCCAACATCAAAAATGTTGAATTCCATCGTGTAGGCATATCAGTACAAAGGCCCTTCTTAGATGTTAGGCCAGCAGATCTCGCAGCAACCATAAATTTCTCCAACCTCGAAGGAGAAGATCTCACCCATCTCACAGCAATCCTAACCCGAGCAATCGAGTCATGAAGATCTCTCAAACCATCAGTAACAATCAAATTCAGAATATGTGCCGCACATCTCACATGCAGACACTCACCACCCATAAGTGTCTTATTTGCCTCTCTAAGATAGGTCTTCAGATGTCCCAATGCAACATCATTAGACGAGGCATTATCGACTGTGACTGTAACAACCCGGGTCAACCCCCACTCCTTTATTGCGGCCTCCAAGGCCTTTCCAATTGTCTCACCCTTATGATCGGTGATTTTACAAAATTTTATAATTTTCTTTTGTAACGTCCAATGACAATCAACAAAATGCACAGTCAAAGACATATAATTAAAATTTTGAACTGATGTCCATGTGTCAGTGGTGAGACAAACAAATTGATTCGCCAATTGACCCCTCAACTTCTCTTTTTCAATATAAAAATGTTTTTTTACATCCTTTGCCACCGTGTGGCGAGAAGGAATATTAAACCTTGGTTCCAAGTAGCGAGAATACGCTTGGAACCCTTTCCCATCAACAACTTGAAAAGGTAGCTCGTCCATAATGACCATACGAGCTAGATGTCGTCTACACTCATCGGGATCATACTTAGTATACCCCCTCAAAGTTGCACCCCCACTAGTCCCATCAGCCATTTTTTGAAGTCCAATATCTAGCCTAGATTGGCTTTTCTCTTGTAGTGATCTTAATATTGGACTTTTTTTGCATTGCTCTTCTAAGTGCACCTTTAATTGTGAGGTGCCATGTTTCCTATAGTGACACCCATAAATTTTCCCACAATGGTTACACTTGGCTTGGGGGTTACTTGGGTCACCACCCTCTAGTTTGGTGAAATGACTCCAAACTATTGAAGCAGGTTTCTTGCTGGGCTTAGGGGCGGGGCAAGGTACCGTAGGGGTAGAGGTATGGGTAGGGGTATGAGTAGGAGGTGTAGCGGTAGGGGTAGGGGTGCCCTCGGCCTGGAAAGGAGAGCTCGCACTAGAATTTGCTGGCATATCCATGAACTAAAGCAAACAATAAATCTGAATTAATAGTCAACATAGCAACCAAACAAGTGACAATTTTTTTTTTAAACCAACAAACATTAAGCAATTAACAGTGCAAGCCAACTAATCTTTGAAACCCCTAAATTAATTTAGGGGTTTCAAAGATTAATTTTTGGACAATTATAACCAATAAGAAGATTAATTTTTGGACAATTTAATGAAAAAAAATGTTTAGAACTCAAAAAAATCTTATAAAAATAAACTTACAAATAGCATTAGACTGTTTCCATAATTATTTTGTGTGTAATTATAATTTTTTATCTATTACACACAACATTATGTTAAAATCATTATTAAGCTAAACTAATCACATAATAATACTTGGTCATTGGACATAGTCTATTTTAAAAAATAAATGACGGATTCTATCATTAAATGATAAGATTCAATATTTTTTATAAAGATTGCACGAAAGTTATATGCCCTTGAATTATATTTAAAAAAATAAATTATTCACAAAAGAAAATAGAAAGAAAAATAATTTGTGCAAGCCTACGACGTGTAATCTTCGTATAGTCTATTTGAAAAAAAAAATTTAATAACTACAAAAAAATAAAATCCCGGGATTTAGATTGAAATCCCTAAATTAATTTAGGGGTCCAATCCGAAAATTAATTTAGGGGTTTCAATCTTTGAAACCCCTAAATTAATTTAGGGGTTTCAAAGATTGAAACCAATTTAGGGGTTTCAAAGATTGAAACCCCTAAATTAATTTAGGGGTTTAGATTAATCCGAAACCCTAAATTAATTTAGGGATTTCACAGATTGAAACCCCTAAATTAATTTAGGGGTTTAGATTAATCCGAAACCCTAAATTAATTTAGGGGTTTCAATCTTTGCAACCCCTAAATTAATTTAGGGTTTCGAAATTACAACATTACATATTGCAATTTGCAAACAAAATTGGACAGATTCATCAACGATCAACCAACGAAAATTTAAACCACATGCACAATCAAGTCTCCACAGCACACAATTCACAAAATCCCATCCTCCATCTCCGGTTAAACCCATCCTTCCTCCAATCTCCATTCCATAACATAAATCACAAAAAAAAAATTGGGATTAAATTTAGGGTTTCTTACCTTCGGTGACAAAGATGAAGAACGAGTCACTGGTTACGGTTAGTGATGGCGACGGCGACGGCGACGGTGACAGCACACAGGGATGACAGCGATCGATTCACAGAGAGAGAGACTGAGAGGCGAGAGTCGAGAGAGAGATAGGGGATTCTCTCAGTGGAAGGCTGGATGCTCGGGAGGGAAGAAGGGGTTCGGGGGGGGGGGACCGGGGGTTGGGGTAATTAATCCCAAGCATGAAACGGCGTCGTTTCATGCCTAGGAGGGTAAAAAAAAATTAAACCCAGGCATGAAACGGCGCCGTTTCATGCCTGGGAGGGTAAAAAGAAATTAAACCCAGGCATGAAACGGCGCCGTTTCATGCCTGGGAGGGTAAAAAAAAATTAAACCCAGGCATGAAACGGCGCCGTTTCATGCCTGGGTTATTTTTTTTTTTAAATATATATGTAATAATTATATAATTATATTATATATTTATAATATATATATATATAAGAACCCGGGGCGGGGCGGGGTAAATCCGGGGCGGGGGAAACCCCTATCCCGCCCCCGTCCCCGGGTTGGGTGGCAGATGCGGGCGGGTGACCCCGCCCCCCGCATCTGCCGGACGGGTTGCTCCGCCCCGCCACACGGGGGCGGGGCGGAAACGGGGCGGGGCAGCGGGGGCGGGGCCCCGCTGCCCACCCCTAGTAATTATTAGGTACTCTTAAAATATATACACGTGGTACTCACATGCTATCATAAGATGTCATGTCAATTAAAACAAATGTTTGCATAAACAATTTTAATTGTATGTTGTGACATGATGAAGGTCCTATGGTTTATAAAACCCAATATCATATGTCTATTTCTCCATCCATATATTTTTTACTGTCGAATAAATTCCAAGAGACACATTTACAATTATTTATATGCTACAGAGATGCATCCCTTTGCCATTTACGTATGGGTCACGGCACCATTTGTCGGATATTGAGACCTTCCAAATTGAAGCAGATTCAAGACGGTAATTAAAAAGGAAACACGCGTTGTGGTTAGTACGTTATGTCCGGGGTTTTGTAAAATTTTTGGTACGGACCGAAAAAGGGACCGAAAACTTGTTTGGTCGGTTTCGGTTCTCTATCTGTGAGACCGAATGGGTTTTAATTCAGTCTTGGAGTTGAATTTTTTCACCCTGGACTAAACCAGACCAACCGAATAATAAATATATATTTTTAAATATGTTTTTATAAATTATATTTTTTTATATAAGTAAATTATATAATTTTTATTTAACCTATAAATATTGACAAGATAAGATGTCAAATATATAATTATTAATTAACTAATATATAATTATCAATTTTGATAATTTGAACAATTTTAAGCTATTTTTAAGTAAAAAAAAAAAGTGCAAAGAAAGTTAAATAGATGTATTATTCAAAATTATAAATATTGTGAGCTTTTTTTATACTAATGGGCCGAGAATACACATTACAAGTTTTTTTGTATATTTCAAGAATGATAAGCTTTTTGTATGATTGGGCTCCCATTTGAAATTGGCCCGGACTGACATAGACCGACCGGATCGATAGTTAATGGTCTAGTCCGGTCCGAGAAAATGATAAATTGAAAGTTTCTTTCCATCATCTCCTGAACCGGACTAGATTGATTTACGCCCCTACTTATGTCTTATAAAATGAACTCGCTCTCTGATTTCTTGCTGTTGCGGGACCAATTCTATATATACAATACACCCCCGATAGATGATCAAGGCCTAAGCCCGTTCGCTATAGATATTCACTGGTAGATGCTCTAGAAAATGAATCTAACAAAGTCAATATTAATTTAGTTTAGGAATTTGATATATATTCAATTTAGACTCCTCAATAGCTTCCAATTAAGTTTCGGGTCTATTTTTTGGATGGAAAAGTATTTTAGTACAAAGATTTCACAATTATAAACTTACAAAATTACGTGCCATGATATGATACGTTAGATTGTAAAGTAAATCTCTAACATATTACATATTCACATAAAACAATTTGTAACTTTTCTCTTCTCGATAAATACTAAGCTGGATTTATGAATTTATAGATAGGGGTGATGATGGGTATCTGGTCTGATCTTCAGGTTGCCATCCATGTACTTGACATCCTTGCAAGCGAGATGCTACGGCAATCCTGTAAATAATGTGGCCCAAAATGGAGAATAGAGGGGGTGAAGTTTGAACGCCAAGAGAAAGTTGAATGATTTAGATGATAAATGGAAGAAAAAAAAAAGAAACAATAACATTGATATTGAGAAATTTTGCTTTCTAGCTGGCTGCTTGCTTCAAGACTCGACTGTATTTTTTAGAAACCTGTCTCTAATTTTTCCCGAGTTACTACATGTTCATGTTGATCTTCTCCTCAGTAAAACTTTTTGTAAAATCCATGGCTATACTTGAGATGGAAACTATAGATTGCTTCTTGGAGACAGCATTGTCCTATAGTCTTCCGTTCAAAATTAGAGTCTGCGCATCACCATACTTCACTGCTATAAACATAGAGTTATTATACAAAAATAAATCTACAAATTGGCATGACTTCATGTGATCTGATAGATCTACTTTACATGTAACTTTACAATTTAACGTACTGCATCAAGCCACGTCAATTTTTTGGAGGCTTTTATCGATCTCAATATTAAAAAAAAAAAAAAAGCAATATACATCACACTTGTTCTGCTATTATCTTATTATGTAAAATGTGACACTTTTATTATTTTTGGATGATCCTTTATTTTTTTATAGAAGAAATATAAAAATTAATGGACAATATCATCTCATCACAACGAAATATGAGTGCAATTTATAGAATTTTCTAAAAAAAAATCAGCATCTCAACCTAACAACATAAAATAAATTACTTCTATTTGAACAAAAAAGTCCATTACAAACATTTAACATGAAAATAAATGGAAGCAAATAAAAATATATACCGTTCAAGTAATTTACTGTAATCCTCCCCTCCTCTCTGATTCGTTAAACATGCAGTAAAACGTCAAGCGTTACGATTGAAAATTGAGGCGACTCATGAAGATTGGTAACTGGCTTTTTAAAGGTCAGTCGTGGTTGGACTGGACTCTGGAGGGTCTATATCTGCTACTCGGTTTGTAGAAAAAAGTGTGACAATCTGGAACTCTCTATGCCATCGTTTTCCCCAGAAGAAGCAACTTAGGTCTAGATGATTCAAGGGTTGTTCTAGAAATTATCTGCGTGAGAAGACCTTGGAGGCAACGGTGATAAAACCTGGACAAACTCGTGGAACAACATCTAAAAAAACTCATGGAACAACTGCATACAACAAAAGTCATGAATTCAACTTCCTAAAATTATAGCATTTGTTAAAGCGCCGAGAATTTCAAAAAGAACAGAAGATAATCATTCCTCCGAATACAACAAAACTAGTGCACGCCACAAACGGTAGAAAAAGAACGATTCCATCTATAACATATAGAGGACAGTGGACACAACGAAGTGTCTTTCTTATTTATGATAAAAGACATTGCTCCTTTGATAAAACGTTCAACAGAGACACTAAAGCATCCAACAAAGCGCAACAGACACATAAAAACCATTCTAAACACTGCAAATACATATGGTAGTACTAGAATGTTGGGGCCAAACGGTTACTCTCCTAAAAACCTCTTCCTCAAACCCCGGACAAATTCATAGACCTTCTGCTGGTCAGGAAGAGTCTTGGCGACACTCTCCTTTTGCATGCACCTCTTGGCCCATGCAATAATCTTGGGGTGCTCTGCCTCCATGCTGAATTCTCCAAATGTCTCAAATGCATTGAACCAGCTGTAGAAAGTGACAAAAGCAACATCCGCAAACCCAAATGTTTCACCCCCAAAGTAAGGCTTCTCACCAAGCTCTTCCTCCAATGTCTTCAAGATTTCATGGAACTCCTTCTTTGCCGCCTCGTGCTCTTCTCCTTTTGTGGTCCATAGTTTCCTCCCAGTTTCATACACCTGCACTTTGCACGCACATTGTATTACCACTCTCCATAGATTATAGATTTGGATGAACGTTGTCAGAACAATTCCTCCAAAAAAAAAAAAAAACCTGATTTAGAACCATCTTTCGAGTGGTTTCATATATCTACCACTTAAATAGAAAGCCATTTAAAATTTTACACATTAACAAATGCAAATAGAATGACATTAGTTTGCCCAAAGCATAAATTTCTGATTCATTGGACTGGAAGGTAATCTCTTTGTTCCAAGGGTCAAATTATTTCCCCAATATTCTCTCTGCTAGAGTTCAAGGACATCCTAAAATTAAAACCAAGAAATTGAAATTGGGACAGAATTGCAGAAGCAGATGGAGGACAATAAGAGCACGAGTTCTCACGTCAATTCCCCAACCACTGTTTTGAGAATCCAGAAAGAAAAGCTCAATCCAGTCTGTCGGTTGCGAGATAGAAGATCAAGACTCTGTCTGTCGAATCTAGGAGATTCATAGTAAATTAACCCAAATTACATTTCCAGTACTAGAATCATCATCGTTTCTTGAATCTTTCCGATAAAATATGGAATTCTGATGAAAGTATTAACGTCACGATATGTTTTTAAAAGGAATCTTGCTAGTCTACACTGATCGACCTTGTTACTCCAGACAAAAAATAAAAGTAGTCAACATATGCGATACCCATGAAATGAAAGCGGCCAAATCAAAACAATAAACTTAAAATGAAGATTTAAGGCTTCGTTTGGATCCGAACTCATCACAACTCATTATTATACTTTTTTCAAATTCCAATACAAAATATAATAAATAATTCAATCTTTTCAAATCTCAAAATAATTTTAATATTAAAAAATAATATTCTAACAATATTTTATCAACTCAACTCAATTCACTTCAACATCCAAACTCAATTCAACTCACTTCAACATCCAAATTTAAATTTTTGAGCTGCTCTGACTACTATAATGGTCTTAAATATAAAGAACAAAAAAACCAAACCAATAAAGAAAATACGCTAGATCCCACAAAATCTGTCGGACAAATGAAGCCGTAAAAGGAATTAAAGCGACACTTACAAACAAAAAAGGAAAATAGGGATCGCAGAGACATGTACCTTCTTATCAACAAAATCAGCCCAGAACCTAGCTTGAGCTCTCTTGTAAGGATCAGAGGGCAACAATGGAGACTTATCGTTCCAGACCTCGTCGATATATTGAACAATGATTAAGGACTCGCATATCGGTTTCCCATTGTGGATGAGAACTGGGATTTTCTTGTGAACCGGATTCATCTGGAGAAGCAGATCGCTCTTGTTCCTCAAGTCTTCCTCCCTGTACTCATACTTGATCCCCTTCTCAGCAAGGGCAACCCTGACCCTCATCCCAAACATGCTAGCCCAAAGATCGAGCAGAACCACCTCCTCTGCCATTGTTACGGTCCTCAGAATATCGAAAGCAACCGACTTCAGGCTTTAGCGAGTATGCGAACTGGGTAGAGTGGGACCGTATATTTATAGAATATAATTGGTACGAGTGGCTTGGAAGGGCTTGGCATGCAAGATTTCTCCACGTCATGGATGACGAATTCCTTCCTGTAACTTCGCATCGTTTCATTTTTAATTCATTATTTTAAAACTATTATTATCTTATTTTTGTAAAATAAATAGTAATATAAAAATTATGAGTAATATACAATAATACAATAATCTTCAGTTATTTAATATTACATAATAAATAATAAAAAAATTATGATAAAATAATAGTGGTTAGCATTAATCTATTATATAACATGTTAAAACTCTATTCTGGACAACATGCCAATGCATCTGACTCGATAGTCGACAGAAAAAGTCTACTTTTCTTAATTATGAAATGAAATAATATGTAAGGTATAAAATATAACAGATCCATCTTTGCTAATCCTAGTCAATGTGGGCGGATTCATTATGAGGGAAGAATAAGAAGAGAGAGGAAATGACAAAAGGTAAGAGAGTGCATAGTGTCAAGAAGATGATGGAGGAAGTGACATCAAGTAACAGGAGGAGACGTAAAGCAGGGCAAAATATAAACAAAAATTCTACTCAACCTCTTACTATTCACATCACACTCCACACTCCATCTTTTTTTTAAATATATTTTTATATGAATAGTGAATAAAAAATTATAAATAGTTTTTAAAAAATAAATTCAAAAAAAAAATTTAAAAATATTAAAAAATATTAAAAAGTGTGGAGTGTGAAGTGTGGAGAGGATGAATAGCAAAACCCAAATATAAAAGGGATACAGACGACTTCAGAAACTTTGTGCTAGGCTTCTCCTCGGGTGGTTTCTTCAACCTCACCACAGTAGCTCCAACGATAATGTATTCATAAGAACATTTACATTGGGTTGATCAAATAAGAAAATTAGTTAAAATTTAGATGATTAATATTAAAAACATTCTATATTAGTTTAGTCAAATCTAAAATAAAATGAACGTTTATTACAGTTGTTGGTCAAAAATAAAGAATCACTATTGATTCACCAAATATTAAAATATTAATTTTTCATTTCAAGTAAATATTAAAATATTAATTTTTCACTCTAATAAAAATATTATTTGATTTGTAATTAAGAAATTTAAATAGAATTTTAGATGAGTTTAATCAATATTTTTTTATTATTAGCATTAAATGATTTTTAAAAATATTAATTTTTAATATTAATTTAATTAGAATATAATTATTATTAATATTAAATTGGTAGAATTATAAAATGTGATACAAATAAATTAGATAAATAAATTATTAATTTAATAATATTTATTATTATATAGAGTGTAAATGGTTAATCCAATGTGGAGATTGAATTTAAATAGAATAGGTAAATGTAAAAAAGTGTGATATTGACTAAATTTTAAAGATACATTTAACCAAGTCAATATTAATGCTTTAAGAAGATATATTTGTAATAACTATTGTACAGTGAGGATGAGATACAATAAAAGACTATAAAACAAGTATATTATAAAAGACTATTATCTCTCCAAACTTTTTTAGATATAGACCTAATGTCAAATCACGTAAATATGTATGTTTCATTCTCTTTATTTTCTCTATATTTATTTACTATTCACTACTATAGAGATACGACAAACAACGTACAATCATTCGAAATGATCTCGGCGATGGGCTATTTTTAGCAGTAGTAGGAAAAATAAAAAACTCATCATCCTACATTATATATTATACATAATCTTTAAATCTTTTTAATTTTTTCCCTTACCAAATATGTAATGGATAATGAATAGAAAATTTTAATTAATTTGAAAAAATAAAAATAAAAATAATTTTAAAAAATATGATATTTATGGATGATAAATAGCAAAATTCTTTAACAAAATTATACTAAAATCTCATGCACTACAATTCCGTCAAGATCTTTTGTTTAGTTGGGGAAGAAACTGTAAGATTTGATTTTTAAAATTTAAATTTAAATTTATTTTTTAAATTAAATTATAATATGTAAGTATTTTTTTTAGATGTGCTCTATACATTTTAAAGATCAAATCTTCCAAGTCAATAATAAGATTATAACTTAATCAAGACATTAAATTGTTTTATATATATATATATATATAATTGAAGGTCGTAATTTTAATAATTTATATTACAAAAGGTTGTCGGATACCACTCCCTTCTTTTATTTTGAATAAAGGTTAGAAAAGTTACATTCACTTTCGACATAGCCAATAAAACAAACAAACACACACAAGTATTTTAAACAGACACGCAACCTCATCAGAGATAGTGATGGTAATATTCTTGCTTCTTTGCACGCATATTTATGGAAAATACTGGAATGCCGATCCATTTTTACATTTCTATTTGACCGTTGGTCAAAATTTTTTATTTATTTAATGGTTAAAAAAATAATTTTAAATGTATTAATATATTTTTTTATTTTTTAAATATATTTAAATATATTAAAAAATATAAAAAATAAATAAAAAAATTTTACCGCCCAGAGGTCAAAATGGACGGCAGAGTAGCCGCACCCTATTTTTATATATAAAAATTCTACTCAACCTCCTACTATTCACACCACACTCCATCTTTTTTTTAATTTTTTTTTTAATTTTTTTTATCAAATATATTTTTATATGAATAGTGAATAAAAAATTATAAATAGTTTTAAAAAAATAAATTAAAATTTTTTTTTTTAAAAATATTAAAAAATATTAAAAAGTATGGAGTGTGGAGTGTGGGGAGGATGAATACCAAAACCCTTTTATATATTACGGACTACTCTCCCATGCTTTACTAATTACAAAACAACATCAAGCACCGCTTCATGTACGAACTCGTCTGTTTCACTACATCTTCAGTATACTGATGATCAACTCGCTCACTGCTCCTTCAAGAACAAAAGGTTCAAAAGATTAACGCGGTGGTAATCTCTGTATATAGGATGAAATTGTTTTGCCTAGCTAGATCGAAAAGGAATATTGTCAGCGACGCACAACCTACTCATTAACAAAATCAACCCAAATCTAGCTTTAACTCTTTGGTAAGAATAAGAGGGCAACAATTGAGACTTATCATTTCAGATTGAGTGTCACTTGGAGCCGGTCGGGTGATAAAAACAATTTTACACCAGTCAATTGAAGCCTGCCACATAGGTGTCTCCGTAGTTTTTTTTTTTTGCACCCTCACGTGATAATTTCAATTTCATGTACCTCCTATGTGGCGAATTCGTATTGGTGTAAAAGTAAATTATTCACCCGCCCGGCCTTGGGTTTTTCCTTTCAGATTTCGTCGATATATATGATGATGGTGGACTTTTTACTCAATGCGTATAATGTTATGGTAAAATGCGTATAATGTAATGGTAAAATTATAAGTAAATTTACCAACTTTCAATAAATAACAAGAATATAAGGAGCCAACTAATGTACAATTACATAATAAAATATTATTTTTAAAAAAATTTATCTACCTATTATTTTGACTGTTATATATTGGAATTAGAAATAATAATATTTTATTATAAAATTATAAAGAAATCGTAAAATGATATTATCTAGAGCTTACCAATAGAGGGAGATTGACGCTCTAGCATTAGAGGCTGGCCGCTGGTCCAACCGTTTCCTACGTTTTCTCGGCATACACACAGAAACAATTATGGAAGGCATATTCAAGACCTCACTTATAAGTCTAGATACACTGCTCTTACTAGTTACGTGAATCTGCTACCAGGGTCAATTCCCAGAGTCCACAGGACTGTAAAATGAAAGAATCATCCAGAAGAAAATGTACATATTAATCTAAAAAATATTTTCTAGTGCAAAGAACTAACATTGACTCTAAGAGAAGAAGTATTCACTTCTTTATCCTTCCGTTATGTGTATAATAGCTCTTGTCCAAGGGATCTTGGATTTCTCAAAAGGTGCCATCTTCGAATTTTAGAAGAATCTATATGATGCGAACTTGATATATTTCGCGGTGGATTTGAAACACCTCCAACTGGCTGAAGGGGTTTTAGAATTACAAGCCTTTTCTTGGGAGATTGTGGTTTAGCAATCAGGCATGCAACCACTCATTCTGTCTGCACCAGACGCTCTGCATCTCCCATTTCCATCTCACCTTCTCTCTCTTCTCCGTCGTTTTGAAAGACCAGTTCAATTTGCTCCAAAGACTTCCCTTTTGTTTCAGGAACACATGTATAGACAAAAGCAACAGAGAGAGCTGAAAGTAGAGAGAAAACAAAGAAGGTTCCGGCCACCGTAATTGCACGAGAAATTGAAAGGAAAGACATAGCAATCAAGCCACTACTGACTCTACTACCGACTGCCCCAAGGGCTGATGCTTGAGCTCTAAGCCTTAGAGGGAAAACTTCAGATGACAGTACCCAACAAATCGGGCCAATCCCTACCGAGAAGAAAGCTACATTCCCACAAACTGCTAAAATTGCCAATCCGATCCCCATTTTTTCCTTCCCCAATAAAGCAAGAGTAAGGCTTAGACAAAACAAGCAAGCAGTCATTCCGATTGTGCTTATGTAAAGCAAAGGCTTTCTCCCCACTTTGTCAATAAGAAATATGGCTACCAAGATGAACAATGTTTTGGTAAACCCAACAGCAACAGTTGCTGCAAGGAGCTGTGTATTGCCTTTAATTCCAGCGTCTTTGAAGATCGTGGGGCTATAATAAACAGTTGCATCAATACCTGTAATCTGTTGGAAACATTGGATTCCACATCCAGCAATTAGCATCCGTCGGACAGGAGGAGAAGGTTTTAGTATTTCACGCCAGACAGATTTTGCCTCGTACTTCTCAGCATTAGACATCCCAGCGGCTACCTGTATTTCTGCCAATCTTTCTTCCACTTCTCTTTCACTCTCATTTGTCTTTAACAACACTGTTCTTGCTTCCTCAATCCTGTTCTGCATAACTAGCCACCTTGGAGATTCAGGGATCACAAACAGGGCAAACCCAATAAAAACGGAGGGAAGAATTCCCACACCAAGCATGATCCTCCAGCTTATATGAGTGGGCAGTCCTGAAAAAGCATAGTTTGACACGTATCCAAGAAGGATTCCTAGATTTATAAATATCTCGGGGAAGGAGGTAAGAGATCCTCTAGCAACGGCAGGTGATATCTCGGCAATGTATACAGGAGCAATCATGACCCCGAAGCCAATCCCTACCCCAGCCAAGATTCTGCCAACAATCAGCATCCTAAAATTCGGAGCAAGAGCCATTACAGCAGCACCTGTCTGAAAGACAATGGCTGCAAAGGCAATTGTCCATTTTCTGCCAATGGCATCTGATGTTTTTCCACCAGCCAAACTACCCAACAACGATATTATGCTTAAGATTCCAACAAGAACTTCTTCTTGTACCTCTGTTATCTTCAGATCCTCCTGAATGAATAAAATTGCTCCACTCATAACACCAACATCTGCATAATCATAAGTACAATTTGCAAACCTTGGATTCTAGATACAGTCAATTAAGAAGTCTCCATAACAAGTTAATTGGACTAAATTTTGTCATCATAATATGCAAATACAATAATTTTTACGTTAACAAATTTTTCCGGAAACATTTTCATCAACTTGCTTAACTGGATCTCCGTGTGTATTCAGTCATTTCTAAATGGACCAGGAGCCAACTGCCTTCCCTGGTCCACGGCGTCTTAACGTAAAAACGATTGTCTTTAAACATTGATTGGAAATTGCATTCAAACTTTCTTCTACCATTTTTCCCCTATCAGCATTTTCGTCGTTCAAATTCACAGTCGAGTGCTTACCAACCAATTCCCCATTACTTGGATGAAATATAGCATTCTAAGTTAAAACAAATATTGCTGTACTACAGTATTTAAGCACATCCATCATTTTAAAACCACAATACATTTTCACATTACATCAGATGGGATTTTAATTTTGAATTTACATAATATGAAATTCCTGTCAAATAAGCAGATCAAAGAGGGAAGATAAAAGTTGCAGCAATGAATAAAAAGAATAAAAATACCATTAAGGGTTGTGATAATCAACCGGATCAAACTAAAAACAAAGAGATTATACGGAAAAAAAGGGACAAAAAGGAAGGACTAACCGTATCCAAGGAGCACGGAATTTAGGGAGACAAAGATGGCACAGACGAACACAAAGTTCCTGGTGGTATTTTTCCTAATTGATATACCTTCATTGGAAAACACCACATCCTCTTCTGTGCCATCTGGATTTATCCTCTTATATTTGTTTTTGCTTCCAATTGGAATCTCCACCAGCCCCTCTCCATTCCCATTTTCCTCACCACCCACCAGCCCCATCTCTCTCTCTCTCTCTCTCTCTCTCTCTCACACACACACACATATATATATATATAGTTTGGCTATATCAGCATGGATGAAGGTGCAATCATTGATGGGCCTCTCCCCCCTCCTTTGGGTGCTTGGTAAGCAATAGGAAAAGGAAGGCAGAGACTTTTGTGTATTAAACTCTCGCTAATATTCTTCCGAGGAAAAGATTTTCTTGCAAGCAGCAGATCTGGAATCGCGGAGAGGGGTACAATTTTACATATTTGAGGTGTGCGGCAGTGGTCCCCACCCCAACTGAGCTTTTCCTTAAACAATGGTAATTGACAATTGTCCAAAGTGGGGCCTGTTCTCCTTCCTTATTTTTGTAGGAACGAAGCAACATATATTCCGGCACGGGGAAGAAAGCACAGCGTCGACCGACAATTAAACCCTACGCTTCCTTGCCCAGCATTTCTCGCTATTTCTTTGGTCCATCTACGAATGATCTTGCGCCACGTCACGGTCAAGCCCGATGTTGTCCTAAATCTTCTAAAGATTGATTCAATATCGGACATAAGTTTGAGAATGACCGTGTGAGTGTGGATTGGGTATGACTTTTTAGACCAGAGTCGTTCCTTTAGACCCTAAATAAAACAAAAATTATACACATTATTCTCGTATTACACAATATATTTTTTTATTTTCTTCTCTTATTAAATATGTAATGTGTAAATGATGAGTAAAATAATTTAATTAATTTAAGAATAATAAAATTAATTTTAAAAAAAATAAAAATATACATGATATATGATATGTGGTATGTGAAAATAATAAATAATAAAATTATAAATAAAAGAGTTATGTTACTGTACCGCTTCTATATGACTACTGACCGCCTGAAGTGGCATGACACGTCATGTAATTTTTTTTTCTTTTTAAAAACGAAATGAAACCGAACTCGTGGGATGTATTTTTTAACACAATCAGAAAACAAAAAATCAAAACGAGACTCATTACGCTCCCATTGCTCGGCATCCCCTCGTCGTCCCGTCATTGAACACCATCACACCGAACATCGACTCCCTCCTCCACAAGATCTGAGATCTGGTCATACGGTGACATTCCCTTCTTTCTCCTCTTGCTTTTATTTATTATATTGAAAAAGAATCACAGGTAGAAAAAGCCTTGAAATGAAGTTTCTTTGTTCCTTATCAAAATCTTGCACGCACATGAGCACGGTTTACTTGGCTGTCTTCTTTGATTTTTTTTCTTATGATCCATAAGAATCACAGCCCAAGCTCCAAGACTTGATAAAGTTTCGAGTTTTTGCCGTTGATTTCTTTTCCTTTCTCCTTTTTTTCTGGTTTTGAAGAAGAAGCAATTGCTTGCTAGTTAGTAGATTACGTCGTGATTCGGCAGGCATTGAAGGGATCAAGTTTCAACGATAAGCAACTCTAATATCGCATTTTTATTGAGACTTCTTGCCTTGCTCTGTTTTCTTAGTTGTCAAAAATAATTGCCAATGCTTCAGAAACACAATTTTTTCCAGAAGTTCTTTGAAAGTGTTTTGAGATGTTTTATGATGGGTAATCTCTGGAGTTGAGAATGATAAGAAATATCAGAAGGTGACTTGGTTTTGCTTGACTATTTATGCTTAGATTCATTGAATATGAACGGCTTTGTTCAACCATGAAAATAACTAAGCAGATAAAAACTTAAATGGATTGCCTCAGATCTAGGGAACCCATTTATTTGGACCTATTTCTTAATTGTGTTTGTTAGATACTGAACATTTTTTTGTTCCTTCATATTTTTCCAGGCTAGGTTCACTTTTTTCCTTATAGATCAAAGGGTCGGTTAAAGTGGTAGAAACAAAGGCTTTTAGTTCCCTTTGGGTGATGGGGTTAGAGAGAGAAGTGTCCCCTAAGTTAGAATAAGTTATGATAGTCTATGGAGGTATCTATTTATAGTCTGTAGTTGCAGGGAACATATTATTGGAGTCTCACATAACGGGAGTTCGAATCCTCCAGGGACACTGTGAAGTCAAATCGGTGGTGGAGGTTCTGTGTGGACCCAGATCGCGTCGGAGATGGGGCCGAGTATGGTGTTTGGCGTCGTGAGGGTGGCGATAGGTGGATGCAGATGGGTCCCGTGGTTCAGTTCTTTACACAAGGAAGAAGTAAAACACGTGGGAAGTGAATGTGTTTTTTATTTTTGTCTGCACATGTCACATTAGGCTCTACACGTCACATACCACATCAGGCGGTCAGTGGGAGAGGGCAAATGCAAGCGGTAAGGTAAGCATTTCTCTAATAAAAAGGCCTTCGATTTTAGGACCTTGCTCATTTCTAAACTTTGACCTCTGCGGCTTATTCGGGGCCTAATAGTATGGTCCACCTTGATTAACCTAAGATTATTATAATAATGTCTTTGAATATTTCGAATATCTTAATATATTTGTGAATGATAGTGAAGTTATTTGAGTTAAAATATTTTATTGAATTTTAAAAAATAACAGTTAACAAAATTGAATAAAAATATTATAAAATTAATTTAATATAATTATTATTTTAAAATTTGAAAAAGTAATATTATGTTTTATGTTTTATTTTGGAGTTTGAAAAAATTATAATAATTAGATGAAAAAAGTTGAAAATTTGAAATTGAAAGTTTTTTTGTATTTGAGAAGGAAATATCTAAAAATCTGAAAATATTTTAGAACAATTATGTTGTCAAACAGACTCTAGGGTTAAATTCCAAGTTAAAATTGAAAAATACTTGTAAATTAATGGTATAATATGTGAGCTATAGTCCTAATTTATTTATATCCTATTATGTCAAACGTGATACTTTTTATCAAATTTAAATCATCATTTTTTATTTTTAAAGAAATATTCAATAAATGAATAGACAATATCATCTCGTTAAGATGGAATGAAAGGAAGATAGAGATTTTTATTTTTAAAATTTGGATTGTTACTGCAAAAACTTTAAGGGAATGTCTCGAAATTGTTTTAATCTCATCTCATTTCATTTCCAAAACATCATTTAAATATAAATATTTTTAAACTAATCATTATAACATTTTCAAACTAATCATTACAAATTCTCTAAATTTTAAAACAAAAGATAAAAAACAAATCAACTTTTTCAAATCACAAAACAAAAATTATATTAAAAAATTATATTCTAACGATATTTTAACTTTATAATATTTTTTATTCAATTTTTTCTCTCTTATTTTTCAAAATTCAATAAATAATTAATTCAAACTATCTCAAATATTCATGAACTATTTTATTACTATTCATAAAATTTTTATCTCATCTTATTTTCTAAACATTCTCTTAAAATTAGAATACGAGAAAAAATAAAAATAAAATAGACTTTACAATATTTATTAAATATTGAATGTTACAGGATAAAGTGTTGTCTGAAAATATTGTTGAGATCACTCCTTTCCCAATTTAGATCATACAATCTTATCAGGAATGGTAAGAAAACTAATCCAATATTTTACGAATTATTCTATTATAGGTGGGTAGAAATATAATACACAATCTACTTCATTTGAATTGATAAAATTTAATTTGTTAGATTGAAATTTTATCTTTTAAATTAAATTATATCATTTAAAATATATTATTAGGTATGTTGTATAGTCTACATACACACACAATATCTTTTACGAGTTGTGTTACTGATCAACCATTATTCACGACTGATTCGTAACACACATTAGTTGGCATTACTTTTTTTTTTCTAAACGCAGACCATCTCTCTCTCTCATTAGTACTTCTCTCTCTTGTCTACGATTCTCTCTCATCCTCGTGTCTCTCTCTCATCAACTCTCTCTCTCATCTCGTGTCTCTCTCTTTATTAGTTCTCTCTCTCTCATCCTCATCTCTTTATTAGTTCTCTTGCATCTCAGCTCTCTCTCTCATCTTGATTCTCTCTCATAGACGATCTCTCATTCTCGTATCTCTCTCTCATCTCGATTCTGTCTCTCATCTCAATTATCTCATCTCAACTCTCTCTCATAGTCAGTAATATTTCGAATTAAGAATGATTTCATATGAGTGGTTTGAATCATGCCACATAGGATATATCTTGTCTTCTCCTAAGTAGTGGCTGCTTCCAAGATTATTTCATCTTTTACATATTAATCCTGATTAATAATAGTCACGTGCCAATAAGGGTTTCACATGTGCTTAAGCTTTCTCGGATATTTCTAATCGCACCGGACGGGCCATTATCGTTTTGTTCAGATCCCTTGGATTCTTGCTAACCTTGGGCTTGACGCATACCCGAAGATGGTCGCCGAAACTCTTCCGCTCCTTAACGGCGTCGTTGCGAACGGAGGTCTAAGCTTAAACCCTAACCCTGACCCTGACCCGGCCTCCGCCAAAAAATCCCGTGAGAGCGAACGGCGTCGCCGCCGGCGGAAGCAGAAAAAGAACAGCAAGGCCTCCCAGGCGGCGGACCCCTCGGCCTTTGACGACAACGACGCCGCCGATAAGAATGCCAAGGAGAATAACGATCCTCAACAGGTTCTCTCTCTCTCTCTCTCTCTATATATATATATTCGTGTGTGTGTGTGTCTTATTCGTTTACGATTCTGGTTGATTTTAGGATCCGAAATGCTTGATTCTACGTTCTTAGGTTTGATTTGAGTGAATTTACGATCACTGCATTGAAGCTTGATTGGAAGGCTTTCCTTTTGAATTTGGTAATGGATAGGTAACACTAGGGTTTTTGTGTTATTTTGAGTTGACTCTTGGCTGGTGATTCATGTCTTGCTTGACTTGTTCGCTTATCTTTCTAGAAAGTGGAGGGAAACGCTTGAGAATGTAAAGGAATTGCAAAGCATTTATATTCAATCTGGTTGAGCAATAAAGTGACTGATTTTGTGAACTTAAAATGAATATATGCTCAAGTCTTAGTCCAATCAACATTGTTTATGTCGTGTTTCGCAGTTTGAGCAACTCCACTGTTCTGGGTTGAGCCATTCTTGCAATGAAGGGGAGAAATGTAGGCTCGGGGTGGTGGGGGGCGGGGGGGGGGGGTATTTAATACCTAGTGGAGGTGGTCCCCTGTCAAGCTGTTCGTGGTGCGTCGCTTCGTACCGAGGCCGTGCTCTACTACCAACTCCCTACCAGGTGACAAGCCAGCCATACCTGATCGTGGCGACCGCTGACAGCCCTGGGCCTCTGTCGTGACGTGCCCGCCTCCATTCTTCATTAATGTGATGTGGCCTCGGTCAGGTGCTCCCACCTCCCCAGTCTTGTCCAGCCGTGGGCACTTGAGGACCTGGGTGTCCCTAACTCTATGCGTACTATTCGTTGCCAATTGAGGTGTTAGGCTTCCTATCTTAATCCCACACTCCACGCGTGCTGCTCCCCCCTGTGGGCCGCTGCCTCTCTGGGCTCGGCTCGGGTCACCCCATCCTCATATAGACTTTGCCTCGCCGTGCTGTTCCTAGGCCCTCCTGTACCCCATGGGCTGGCTTGCTTGGTCGGGCCCCTTAGTGGGGACAATTCCCCTTCTCAAACATTTTTCAGCACCTGGCTGAATTCTTATGTTTAGTATTCAGCACCTGGCTGAATTCTGGAAAGATTGAGGAAGGAAATAATGCAGCTCGGAATTCTAGAGCGTCATAGTCTCATCATGTTGAATATTGAAGGGATACTTAGGTTCCATGTTTGCTTCTAGAATCTGGATAAAGGAAAGGGAAAAAGAAATTAGGCTTTATTATTTTGGGAACCTTGTAGCCTGTGTTGTTTCTTCCTAGTATGGATCTTGGTTTTTTTTTTTTCACTTGTAATATTAATAGTTACATTACTCCTAGGCCTTGCTCTTGTATATGTCCTGTATACTTGGGCTATTGCCTATTCTTATGATCAATAAAATCTTATTTTTCGATAAAAAAATATTAATATTTACACTACTAGATAAGAGGAATAATTGAGTAAATAAGATGTTTCATTTTCAGTTTAGGCTGATTCTGCATTACATTGTAAAGCTTATTAAGATCTTATAAATATGGTAGCTTTTGTATGTGGATCTGAACATGTGTATAATTCTTATTTTGAGAACCTTTTAGCTTGTGGAGCAAGTTGAAGTGGAGTATGTCCCAGAGCAGGCAGAGCTTGATGATGGCCTGGATGAAGAATTCAGAAAAGTTTTTGAGAAATTCAATTTTCGTGAAACTGCTAGTACTCAGGTAAAGGGGTTCTTTTTCTTCTTAGTGCAATTTTCCATCACATAATTCTCATCTTTTGTTAGGAAAAGTATGAACCGATACATTAATTATTCAAATCATTCTCGAAAAGTATGACCCGATACATTAATTATTCAAATCTTCCAGGAAAATGATAACAAGGACGAGTCTGTCCCAAATGCAGCAGCGACCAAGAAGGCTGACTCAGATTCAGAAGAGGAAGAACAAGATAACCCACAAAAAGAGAAAGGTGTATCCAATAAGAAAAAAAAGGTATGATTGTCTCATTAACATTTATTTTCTCCCTATACGTAATCATATATTGGTTCTTGGGCTCTTGTCTATTCTTATGATCAATAAAATCTTGTTTACCGATAAAAAAGTCACCATCTTGGTAGCAATATTTTATCATAATAAGGGCTAAAGATTTCTGTTTTCATCTTCCAGCTTCAACGGCGGATGAAGATTGCTGAACTGAAGCAAATTTGCTCAAGGCCTGATGTTGTTGAGGTAGGTCTTTGATTGTGCTTTGATTGCCTCTTCTTATTCTTCCTATTGTTTTTGTTCTCTGCTTATGTATACTTCTAAGAAAATTTTTCTCTACTTTTGAATATATTTTTGTACTCAATTCTAGGTGTGGGACGCAACCTCTGCAGACCCAAAGTTGCTGGTTTATTTGAAATCGTACCGAAATACTGTTCCAGTCCCCAGGCATTGGAGCCAGAAAAGGAAATTTTTGCAGGTTAGCTATCCTCACTAGGTTTAAAGACTTCTCCTCCTCCTCCTCTTCTTTATTTTGAATAAGGAAAAGGTTGGCGTTAATGTAAAGACTTATGGGTTAAAATGTGCATGCCTAACTGATGGATAGAGGGAACATGTGGGATTTAGGGAATAGGGAGGGAGTGGGAAGATCACGTCGATAAGTTTTCTCTTATATGTATATATGTGGTTCTTGCAGGGGAACTGCTGTGACAATTGTGGAGCCTCGAAATGTAGGTGTTTGGCAATGGGAACTCTTAAATTAATTTTGTTTTTATATGTTTTCTAGTGTGGCTTGGGGGCGGGGGGGTTTCTAATGCCGAAAGGGAGGCCCAAGCCACATCTGGGCTTATACTCCAAAATAGACTAGTCAATGATACAATTGGCGATCCATTGGAACCACTATAAAGAACAAGAATTTCTCATTTCCAATCAATGTGGGATCTTATACACCACCTACCCTTATCATTTATCAATTAATATGGAGTATCACAATCTCCCCCTTTAAATTCTTGACATCTTTGTCATGCTAGTCTGTTGTAGGTGGCACGGCTTAAATTCCATATTTCTGGTTGGGATAGACTCTAATACCATTTGTAACGGCCAAAAGAGGCCCAAGCCACATCTGGACCTATACTCCAAAAGGATGATGCAATTGGAATTCCATTGGAACTATTGTAAAGAGCAAAGACTTCTTTTTCCCAAGCAATGTGGGATCTCATACACTATCAATTCTTATCACTTATAAGTTAATATGTGGTATCACAAGTGTAGAAATTATACGATTCCATTCATGTGGAAATTCAAGCTTTTAGTTTTATCAAAGTACCTTCGCATCATAATTGTTGGGGATTTGTTTACAGTTAAGGTGCTAGTTAATCTGCTTTGAATTTACAGATGAATTTCCACTGTGCTTAATGCTCAGGCTGAATCCCTCTTAGTTTTGAAAGAATCTAATTATTGACATGATTCTGATGCAGAACTGATTTCATATTTGTACTTGGTATCTCATCGGGCATTGGATATTGTTTTGTAGGGAAAGCGTGGTATCGAGAAACAACCTTTCCAGCTTCCTGATTTTATTGCTGCAACTGGAATTGAGAAAATCCGACAGGTAAGTTCAATTTGAAGAGTTTATTACAGTTAAATTTGATTTCTTGTGTATTCTTTTAGAGAAATGCTTTAGCCACAAAAAGATTCCACACAAGTAACCCACAAACTAACGTGGCCTGATGTAGTACATTGGATTGTAAAGTTACTTTTATTGTAAAGTAGGTCTAACATATCATTATTATCATATAAAACCATGCAAATTTATGAGTTTATTTTTGTGGGATCTCTTTCTGGTTGTAGCACTTCTCATTCTTTTAATCTTTATAGTTTTAAAAATGATGAATAGACCGTTTGTGTAGCTCTAAGACTGCCTTACCCATGTCAAATTATAGTTTTTCTAAGCATCAAATAATTGTTTTTTCCACTGGATAGTTAGGTTTTTTGTCCTTGGCTGTTTTCATCCACCTCTATGGTCCTTTTTGTAATGGTTTTTTATTTTATCTTGGGAAATTTACTATTTTCATAAGGCCGGATGGCGATGAGTAAGCAACTTAAATATCACATTTCCTCACCCTTTTTATGGTGTTTTGAGTCTTACCTATAACCATCAAGATCTAAATCGTAGTAAGTTTGTTTTGGTGATTTTAACTTTTAATTTTGTCTTGATTCATCTGCCAATACATACATTTTCCTGAGGCTAATGGCCCATTGCATTTGTTTCCTGGTGGCCTTATACAGGCTTACATTGAAAAAGAGGACAGTAAAAAGTTGAAGCAAAAGCAACGAGAGCGGATGCAGCCAAAGATGGGAAAGATGGATATTGACTATCAGGTTTTGTCCTTTTTTTTGTTTGTTTATGATTAATATACCTTTTGCAAGTTGTAATTAGGCATGTTTGATGTATACTCCCGGTGTACTTAGGCTATGCCTTTACTATCAATAAAATTTTACTTATAAAAAAAAATATACTCCGTTCAAGTATTTTATGATTCTTTTCTTTTCATCTCTTGTTTTTACTGCGGTGTTAGTTTAGAATGATTCCTTATTTCAAATTAACAATTTATGGTTGCTGTTTGTTAGGTTCTTCATGATGCATTCTTTAAATACCAAACTAAGCCAAAGCTTACAAGTCTTGGAGATTTGTATCATGAAGGGAAAGAGTTCGAGGTAAGACTCTTATTGTGATATATATATATTTTATGAATAACTCTTATTGTGATATTCACCCTCTTGCATGTTTTCTTACTCTTTTTTTCATTGCCTACGGTGGAGAATTTGGATTTGACCTATGTGTGCAAACCATAAATGTTTTATGATCACTCAGAAAAAGTTTAAACTTACTTTTTTCCTTTCAAGATGTTGGTGAATGAATGTATTTGTAATGATATAGTTGGTCTACTTGCTCATATTATCGTATGATAATATTTCTATGTTTAGGATATTTATTGATGATTTCAAAACTGCCTCCTTATTATGTTCATAATCTTAAAAAAGACGTTTTCTGTGGACTGAAACTTAATCTATGATTTACATTGCATCTTTTTTCCTGGTGTATAGGTGAAGTTAAGGGAAATGAAGCCAGGCATGCTGTCACAAGAACTAAAAGAAGCTCTCGGTATGCCAGAGGGTGCTCCTCCCCCATGGCTCATTAATATGCAGGTCAGATTCCGAAATATGTTGTGCTTGGTTTTTCCATAATATTGGCACAACATATATACATTGTCTTGGCTCAAGGAAATGTATATATGTGAGACAAGACAATGTAATATTTTAAATGTATATATTGTCAAGACAATGTAATATATGTCTTGACAATGTAATATTGGTGGATTGAAGAAGACAATGTAATATTTCCGAAATATTTTAAATCTAATATTTTTTTAATGGTTGATGTTCTTTTAGAGATATGGTCCGCCACCATCATACCCACATCTGAAAATTCCTGGTTTGAATGCTCCTATCCCTCCTGGAGCTAGCTTTGGTTACCATCCCGGTGGCTGGGGCAAGCCTCCTGTTGATGAGGTAAGTTTTCTAAGTGTTGATATCTTGTATCTTGATGTACAGCTTTCTGTAAATGTTGTTGGTGTTTAATCATTTCAATGGTCCTTTTTTGTGAATAGTTTGGACGTCCTTTGTATGGAGATGTATTTGGTGTTCATCAACAAGAGCAGCCTAACTATGAGGTACTTTCACATAATATGTTTTCTGCTTCTGATTGAAAAATTCAAATATTTGTTTTTAGTTTTAACTTTTGAAGTTGGCTAAGATGGTCATAGTAGGATGACAGCTGCATTAAATGTGAAGTAGAATCAGAATGCTACATCTAATTTAGAATATTGACTGATCAGAGTGGTTTTCCATTAGATTGAATGTTGCGATGTTTTAATTATAAATTGTACGGCCATGTAGGAAGAGCCAGTTGATAAGACCAAACACTGGGGGGATTTGGAGGAGGAGGAGGAGGAAGAAGAGGAGGAAGAGGAGGAAGAAGAGATTGAAGAAGAAGAATTAGAGGCTGGCATTCAGTCTGTAGATAGCCTCTCAAGGTATATAGTATTTCTTTGATCACAAACGGTTCCTGATTCCTGTTTAATCCATGAATTCTCTCTCTTGTTAGGAGTGTTTGTACTTGGAGGTTTTTTTATATTCGAGCACCTCCACTTTTTTGGGCTAGGATCTGCACATATATATACCTAAATACTGTACCTTAGATCATTGCTTGATTGTGGATTGCATATTGCGTTTTCCATGATTTATTTGCTTTTCTTCTTTTTCAGCACTCCTACTGGTGTTGAGACACCGGATGTTATTGACCTTCGAAAGCAGCAGAGAAAGGAACCTGAGAGGCCTCTTTACCAAGTCAGTATTGTGATTTAAGACTCCCAACTCTATTTTATTAGCTTTTTGTTTGTATTTGATGCTTCCATACATGATATCACCTAAACCTTGTTTTTGTGTTTGTGTTTTGTTTTAAGGTACTGGAAGAAAAAGAAGAGAAAATTGCTCCTGGGACCTTGCTTGGAACAACGCACACGTATGAAATGTTCTTGTTTTGCACTGTTTTTTTTTTTTTCCTTTTTGGTTATAAGTTTTATTTCCTTTTAACTTATTTTATTTCACCTTTCTGCTTACAGATACGTTGTTAACACTGGCACCCAAGACAAGGCAGCTGCCAAAAGGGTAAGAATGAATGCCTATCCTTTATTTTGAAAACAAATTTTGACCATGGTAACTCAGCTTGTGGTTCTTACTTAAAGAAGTTGAGATGCTTGATTTTTTTTTTGACAAGTAGTTGAGGTGCTTGATTTTTACTCTATCGTCATAGAATCATGAACTCATGCATTCTGATTCTGATCAAAAGTATTTTTCCTTTGTTCTACTGGTATAAGATATGAATTTGAGGTTGGAAATGAGTGATCTACTTTGTTTATTGCTCTGTAGAAGTGTCGATTGCTGAATACTAGTTGGTCATATTCTTGCAGGTTGATCTGCTTAGAGGTCAGAAATCAGATAAAGTGGATGTCACTCTACAGCCAGAAGAGTTGGAAGCCATGGAGAATGTGTTGCCAGCAAAGTAAGTGATCCTTTTGTATGCTATTATTAGTATTGTTGTTAGTGCTTTCTGAGGCAGAAAGTCTTCTCAACTTTGTTCTATTTTCATAGGTATGAGGAAGCAAGGGAGGAAGAGAAGCTGCGGAGTCAGCGGGAAGATTTCAGTGACATGGTTGCAGAGGTGTGCCTCATATGTATCTTAAAGAATTTACTTGAAAATTCAGCCTTTATGAGATATATTTAAGGGTTTTGGTGGAGGTGGGGGTGGTTGGGCGGGATATACTTAGTGATAGGCACATGTACAAAATGAACGTTTCCCGTTTTGGTCGATTTTTAATTTGAATTTGTTTATGGGATTCTGAGATGTAATTTGTGCAGAATGAGAAGAAAAGGAAGCGGAAGATGCAAGAAAAGGACGGGAAGTCAAAGAAGAAGGATTTCAAGTTCTAGAGCGCATGTCCGAGTGGTGTTCCTTGAGGAGGGTAGCCAGGGCAATCATGAGGCTAGCAGCATTTTCCATGGAGAGTATAGAATGTATGTTGCCAATTTGTATTTGTAACAAACTAGTAGTCAGACACGTTATTCGTAATTCTCTAGTGGTGAACAATCTTCGATCGTATGGTGGATTTAGAATGGTCCTGATCCCTTTTTTTTTTTTTTTAATATTTATATATATATATATTATTTGCAGTTCCTGGTTGTACTCGGTGCATCGAAACACAACTGAAGACATCCATCCTGGAAGAATACAGTGGCAACTTCTGAGTGATGGTTTATTGCTTTTTAAACCATTATGTATAATTGGGGGAGATTAAAGATCAAGACTTGCCATTCATTGGTCACATTAAAAAGTGCCAACTCCACATGACAGCTTTGTGCCCCGACTGCAAGATTATTTTTTTGTTCTTCCTTTTTCTTTTTTCTTTTCTTCAACAAGAGGAAAATGTTTTGAGTTGGAGCTCGATTTGCAATGCCAATGTTGGGGGTTTATTCACGTCTTTTTCAGGGAAAAACATCCAAAGCCAAAAAGTGAAATAAAAAGAGATTGCATATTCAAAAGTGAATCGTCGCCATCATCTATCACGGACTTTGCTTCTACTGTCTAGCTAACAACTTCTCCATTAAGCAATACCACGGGTATTGCTTAATGGGGAGAGAGAGAGAGAGATCCACAGATTTCGTGGTCGTTCTATTTTATTTGTTTTGGCCATCATGGTATCTCCATATAACAAGCTAGCTACCAAAAGAAAAATAAAAAGAAAGAAAAAAGAAGCCGAAAATATTGAACAATCTAAATATAATTAATCCTATTGTTCAAGTACTATAGTGCTTCCTGGTATTGCCTTTAATTAAAGCCTGAATTTACGAATCCTGGTATAGGTATATATAATATTGTTTGAAAGAGAAATGATATTTACAATCGTAGAGTGTATAAGTGTCATGTAATCTTTTTGAAAAATTAAGTAAATAATGAGATTTACTTGAAAAAAATTATTTTTTAATAATAAATTTTACTATTTTTTAAAATAATTATTACGTTTGTATACTCTTCTTCGACTGTATATAATATTATTCGATTTGAAATATGACTTGTCATGGGATGTTATGGTTTATAAGACAACGCACGTGTCAAAAATGGCAGAAAACTCCTTCATTATCAAGGTTTAGAATGGACAGATAGAATAGGTGGGCGGCATGCCGTGCCATGCCAACATCCAAACAAGACCCACTTCTGGCGTAGACGCAGTCCATTTTGTTGGATATCTGTTTGGTGGCGAAGGTTGCTATCAAAGCCTACTTTGACACTAGGTTTTTTAGTATTATTATTACTCTTATGAATTAGAATCAATTTTTTTTTTGTACTTTCTGTGTTGCTCTTCTGACTTATCTATTTTTGCAGACTTGCATGACTAATCATATTTTGTAATTTTTTTATAATTTATTTGTAATTAGAGTATTTTTTTAATAATTATATATATGTATAATTAAACATATATTCCTTACTTCCTCGTTACTCCGTCTGCCGCTAGAGACATACAATGTCGAATCATGCGTGGACCTACCACCACGATTTATACCTCAAGTGGAAGGAAGGATCTGATCTGATGGTTATATACCAACGAGACTTTTATTTATTATATTTATTCGATGGCTGACTGGTTTTGCACTTGTCCACAGACCATGCACGCACCTGTTTCATCACTGAAACAGCAGTTGGTGAGTGAAACCAGGAAGAACTTTTTTCTTTTATTTATTATAACCAGTCTTCCCTTTTTTTCCTTCTGGTTCGATTTAGTAAACCAAATGGATCTAGACATTACGTGTCAAACCGGTGAAAAATAATATGGATAAAACAGAGCAATTTGAATTCATCTGTCCTTGTCAAAAGCAGCAAAAGAGGATCAGTTGGGGTCAAATTCCTAGTTCTCACAGGCAGTACTGCATGCATGCGGTAGTACTTTTGTAGGGAGGTCTGCATGCATGGCCTTGCAGGAATTCTACCAGCTTTGTGCGCTGCTCTTTGATCCACGCCCAACTTGCCACCTTCAATATTGAACTTAATGGGTAGGAAGTCGATTATTAGGTAACATTAAGCTTTCAACGAAAGAAATTTATAACTTGATCAATCAATTAATTAATGCCATGATCATTAAGGCCCAGCTAGCTCCAGAGTATTTTCCTATGGAACCTCGTCACAGTGTATATATATATATATATATATGCGCTACTCAAGCTGAATGGATCACTAGGAGGGTTAGAGTAGTATTGAATTTGAAAACGAATCAACTACTGTATGAACAATGGGGTTGAAGGTAAATGGCATCTATGATCTAACTTGTCGAGAAATTATATTTCAATGGAATCTCCTACCTGCATGCATCTAAATTCTCAGTTCATGTACGACATTTTCTGCAGTAAAGACTTCAGACTTTTTCGTTAAAACAAGATTAACGTTAGAAAGAAGACATGGTAATTTTCTCAGATATTGGTGATCGATGACACAAATGAAACGAACAGATCAAAGAGGTACGTACGGTTTATATATATATATGGAACAATGCAGGCAGACCGAGCCATCATATGTGCATCATCCATCGATATCACACGTGTTTGATAGCGTTAAAGTCCTGCACAAGTTTCGTCACATTTTGATGTGTCACGCTGCATTTGGCTCTACCTTTGGCAGCCTAGTTTTCCCATGTTTTATCATTACCTCTTTTGAATGATTTTTTTTTTAAATGTTCTAACACCATTAGAGCATTGGTATTGGACTCATCAAATGAGTCTAATGGCTAAAATTTGATGAATCTCATTTAAAAAAGCTGGCATTGGATTCATCTTTCATGTGTTTGTCAAGCTATGAGCTACAGTTCATCCTCATTCATCTCCAAATTTAAAGAGTGACTGTTGAACATCCATCCTATTATTTTATTACCAAATTGATCGGTTTCCAAACTGGGAGGTTGTATTTTTTCAACTGGAATATTTCAATCATTCACGTGAACATAACTTCAATATTTAAAAACAGTCAACATTGCAATAATACAACTTCCTTAATATACAAGGAAAATTAATTGAGACATAAAAATTTAAGTATCAAATTAAATTATTACTTAATATATGATTAGTGTAATTGCAAGATATGAAAGAAAAAATTAAAAATAATATTATTAAAAAAATAATATTATATTATTATTTTGATAAATTTAATGGCTAATCCAATGTGAGATTATAGATGTGAAGTTTTACATTTATGAAAAATATGTACTTTTCATCAAATTTTAAAAATGAATTTGATGAATCCAATATTAGTGCTCTTAGGGAATTAGCAATTGCACTTCGAATTAAAAAAGAAAACAAAAATTTCATTAGTTGTTCAGTGAGCAATTAAGACTTAACTAATTGTCAAAATTTGATTTAATTTCCACTTTCATTCGGTTTCCAAAACAGATCGATTTATGGCTTTTTTTTTTTTTTTCTCTCGTATTTGTAGTTTCTTTAAATTCATATATATATATATATATATATGAGTTGAGATGACATTTCCCACCTTGACCCATCAATGATACAAGTGGTACCGGGGGGGCACCATTGCCCCATGCATCATGCAGTGACACGTGCGATAATTTCTGGATCATTGCTACGTACTCACATTGAAATATTAATCTTTAATCAATTAAAAACGCATATTAATTAACTGATCAGGAGGCTGCAGGCTGCTTCTTGTGGCCACCAAACATTGGCACGCCAATCAGTTCATGTTTAAACTCTGAATTATTCGTCTGCTCAGTCAAATGAATTATAAATTGAGGAGTGATACAATTTTAACGAGAAAGAATTGTCGATATGTTAAATTTATTTTATAATAAAAATAATTTTATTATTAAATATATTATATCAAATTATATTAATTTATGAATTTATTTTTAAAATATTTCTCTTTATATAAATTAAATAAATGTATATAGCTTCGCAGATGGACATGTTAGAATCTTTCTTCAACAGATCATTATGCTGATTATTAGCATTTGAATCACCAGTTTGTTTCCCCATTTTCTTTTTTTCTTTTCATTTGTGCCATTTTTGTTGGATATGATTTGTCCGAGTTGTTGCCGTGATTCCATTGATAATCTCTACGTGTCCCACCATGATCACCATTCCCACATGCCAATTCACCAAATCAACCCTTTCACCATTCACATTCATCGGCGTGTGACTCTCACACGCTGCCATCGACATGCATGAATTTTGCGCGCCGCCCTCAATGATGGCACTTTAGCCTCCATTTTGAAATCAAAGACAGATCGATCTCACCTTTATGCTTTATCCCATGCATGCATTTGTTCAAACTTCAAACTACTCGAATGCTGGGGATTCGGGTATATATGATAACAGCGTGCTGGTGGATTTTACGTTGAGGACTATTTAGATCAGCACAAATATTAAAAAAATATGAGATTATTTGAATAGGGATAATATTGTGCACATCTCATAATTCTGACTATAACTTTAATTACGAATACTAGAATCGTACATATATTTTTAATTCAATTTTTTTTTTTATTCTAAGTACTTTCCGTTTCGACTCTAAAATCAGCTTTTTTTTATCTCGAGACTTCGATATGCTTTTTCTATGCTGTATTTTTTAAGTCTCATTCCTTAATACTATAAAAAAGAAATAAAGACTTTCAATTGCTATTTACCTCTCCAACACATGCGACAACGCAACCAGAAGAAGTTTGTCCCTTCTATTTGTTGTTAGCAAGATACCCTTGCAGTAGATCTCTCACAAGGCGGCCCGTCTAGAAATTTGCCTCCCGACAGTCATTTTCGTTGTTTATGATCCAAATTGTACGTACGAGATTAAATCAATTATTTAGTATCAATTTCTATTTCTTTTATTTTATTTTCTCTATATATACATAAACTAATGCATCTCCTATTTTGAAGTGTTTATTAAAATTCTCATTCTATTAATAATACTATAAAATTTCTGAACGAAAAATTAAAAAAAAGAAAAAAGAAAAAGTGACAGACATTCTGTTTTGTCCTTTTGAGGATGCAGATCGAAAACGACCATACATGAAACTTTACCTAACCAACCGACCAAGTTTGATTTCCATCCACATTCCGCCTGATCGGCAATATCTTTATATTAAAGATAATTAAAAAATAATTGTTTAAGATTAAGCTTACGTACGTTCGCTTCGACCGTTGCTTAATAATGTGCATGTGGCACTCGTGGTCCTAATTAATTGTCGTACGTGGCCTTCGATTTCCATCTTCTTCGATGTGATCATGTACAGCTACAATTAATATTTCGTAAATTATAATGATGGGTTTTAAGGAATATCTTAGACATTATATATCTGACGCCATTGGGATTTAATTAACCTAAGCTAGCTGATCAATAAGATCATCAAGCATAGAATGTAGAACAACCGGCCACAAGAAATATATATAAAGACCAAGCACGTAATCAAACCATATTTATTTGTCACGTACGTACGTACAACGTCTATGACTTGACTCATGTCTTAGTGAAATAATAACTATATATATAATTGATTTTTTTTTTTTAAGAAAAATATGGTATCCTAATTCTATTAATAAATCCCCAATATTTATACTAAAAAATATCATGATTACCAAATCCAACACGTACCATCCAAAAGTGAATAACAAATTAGAGAGTACCCATGCATATCCAATATTGACTGATTATCTTCTTATTTACGTATGTCATTGAAATCAAATGCTCACTCGTGCGAACAACACGTGCATGAAACACGAGTACTCTAGGTTGTTTGTAACATGTAGTCACATGAACGTCATAGGGCCATAGGATCATGATTCATCACCACATCTATTGTGGTATCGCACCCAGAACCCACGTGATGCCAACTGTTTTTAACCATATAAAATGAGCAGGGTCCCATTTTTTATTTATTTATTTCATCTAAACAACCTATATCGAAGAAATTAATAATTCATGGGCCAGAAGAAGATGAGTGCGTGGACCGTAGTGTACTTCTTATTCCATCGTGCCAACTTTATATGCATTCATGGTTAAGTCAATTACAATCATGTATTATTATTACAGCATGCAGATCATCTACGTTCTTTTTACAACCCAAGCACACAAGGCCACTATCGACGGTCTAGGTCCGCCCACTTGTCACCAACCCACATTTACACCTTCGGGGCTAAGAAACTGATCATCTCTCTCTCTCTCCTCCCTTATTTCCTCCCCCACAAAGTCTTCGTGCTATAAAATTGTGTTGGTAGTTCTAGTTTTGTCGCCAAAGTTCTGCATAATTATATAGGGTTGCCACCACCAGTACTACTGCACCCCACATATATCAATCAAAATCTTTTGGTCCTTCCAAAGCTCGAGTAAATTTTGATCGTCTTTTATTCATGTTATAATTATTGCTCCTTTCGTAGTGACCATATATAGATCGATAGGTTTGTAGCTTTAGATAATCGCTTCGATATATAGAAAAGAAGAGATAGACTCGAAGACATGCTCGCTTCTCACCGCCTTTCTAGCCATTTCCTTGCTTCTAACAATATTGTCGGCTCACCAATTTCTTTAGAGAAACACACTGTTTGGTTTATAGGCAACAATCTCATCCTCTTGCTCTTTTTCAGATTGATTTCTCTTCTCGCTCCTCGATCCAAAGGCTAGAGCTTCTTATTTCTAATTTCCCGGAAATCCTCGATTTGAAGATATCTTTTCCGTTGAATTTTGGGTGTTTTCAGAGATGGGTTTGAGTTCGAAGCAGGTTTCTGGCGATGGGCTTGATTGGAGCCAAGCCTTCTTGCAGGATCAAACAACTTTGGAGCTGCCAAAAACTCCTCCGATCATGAGACGGCAACAGCAACAAAATCAGCAGCAGCAATCCGAGCCATTAAAGTGTCCGAGGTGTGATTCATCAAACACGAAGTTTTGTTACTACAACAACTATAACAAGTCCCAGCCTCGGCATTTCTGCAGAGCTTGTAAAAGGCACTGGACTAAGGGTGGAACTCTACGCAATGTTCCGGTTGGTGGCGGCCGCAAGAATAAGCGGCTAAAAAAATCAAGCACTGCTACCTCTGCCAGCACCAGCACCAGCGCTAGTGCAGCCACCAGCAGCACCGCCAATAGCGATGTCGATAATAAGCTCAAGACGGCGCACATGGCTATTCAAGCTCAGCAGCAGAGGCACAATCTCCCTCTTTCACTAGGTGATCAGAAATGCATGTCTGATATCCTCTACCAGGCGTTGCTTCTTCCACCATCTTCGCTGCCGCAAAAGAATTTCTTCAACTCCAGCAACTTGGACATGAGCAAAAATCTCAGTGCCAACAACAACGTCTGTTTGGGTTCAGCTCCGCATCTTCCTCTAGATCAAAACCTAAACTTTCCCTTCTCAAGCTCAAGCTCTTTTAACACAAATCCATCTCCAATCCCAAACTCTTTCCAGCCCTCAGATGTTTATAATAATCACACCGGTCAAGAGTTCAAAACCATGGGGGAGCCAATCATTACCAATATCATGGCCAACCCAATTAGCAGCACTGCCACTCAGCCATGGCAGATACCTACAACAACCAGTGGTATGGACATGTCGACTTACTGGACCTGGGATGATATTGATACCTTTGCCTCCACCGATCTCAATCTACAATGGGATGATTTTGAAATCAAACCATAAAAAAGTTTAACCATGTTAGCAGTGTCTATAAGTGTGAATCCACTGGGTGTTTATATATATGTTCGTTAAAAGAAAGGCACTTCTTTCACAGTGTCGCCGGTCTTTTTGTTGATCTTTTTTTCAGGTGAACGTACATCTTCATGGTATCTCAATCTGTAAGCGCAATAGAGAGATGTGGACAGTTTGAAGCTGTCTTTTTTAGTTTCAGCTTCAGGCTAAGGTGTCTATGATCAGTAACTCTACATGTCCCTCTCTCTCTTGATCTTCTCCTTAATTTGATGGAATAGTGGCATGATATATGTTGTAAGGAGCTCAGTTTTGTTCTTAACCCTAGATGTCGATAGAATTTTGGATGCTTTAGATGATCACAGCAGGCTGATCTCCACTCCAGCAGGGCTGATCGATCTGACACAATGTGATGGAAGATTCTTGTGGATATGTATATTTGGATGAATTTGAATGATATTAGTTACTTGGATTTGTTTGCTCATGGTTCATGACGCCACTTGTTCACGAGAATAATTCTTTCCTCATTTTGGTTGTAAAGTAGTTCTTTAGATATTATTTTTATTTTCATCCGGAATCATATTGCAGTTTAATTTACGGCTTCATGGTATATAGGCTCTTACTTTAAGGACTAAGATCTCTTTCCAAGGTGGTCATTTCCCATGCATCCTCTCCTTCTAGTCTAACTGATCACATGGTGGTGACCACTGTTAAATGATTGTTCCTCTATGATATTATATTTTCCTACGGTACTTCAATGGTTGAGCCCCATTATGTGAAAGGAATCTGCTGTACAAATTCAGCTTTTAATTTATAAACAAGGCTCCAAATTAACCCACCCAATAACGTTGAAAGGAATCCCTACACCATTACTAATAATTAAGCCATGCAATAGACTAGGTCGTTTAGTACCTGACCCATCTTGCTAGCTAGGTTACATGCGACCACCTTTCAATTGATCTAATAATTTACCACTTACATATATTATTACAAGAGCTACCCTATTATCGAGTCAATGTACAAAGCACACTATCTATCTCGTTTAAATTTGATTTATAAAATTTATATGTTCTACCCACCGACTTGAAAATATGAATTTTCTTATTACAATGACTGCATTCGTTTTGTTTAGTAGGTCAATCTTTTTGAGTTCTTTTTTTCAAAAATCTGGATGCATATATACACACATTTGGGATTCCTTTAAAAAAATGTAGATGCATATATACTCATTTTTTTTCAGAAATGGCCAGACATTTGGGTAAAAACCTGCAGATATATCTTCCTTTCAAATTTTGAAAAGAAAAAATAAAAGAAATAAAGAAATAAAATGAAGAGTTAGTTCATTATCTTGATTTCTCGAGGAACGTCGAGGGCTATGACAATTGAAAAAGTACTGGTGACGGATGTTTCTGAGTAAGCTTTTAATGAGTAAGCTTTTAAACTGGCATGTTGCAACAACCATCCTGCTCCATTACCGCACATGCAATGTTTTGCTATTACTTCGGCTCTATATATGCATGGCCTCTTGTAAAGAAGTTCTCAATTTCCACAGGTTATAAGAGCTGGTGCTGGTGCTGGTGCAAAGCGCTGCCATCTAGTCTCTAGTGGTGCAACATGAGAGAGTCACGCTTTTCAATGTTTTTGTTGCCCATGTACGTTGAAATAACCATTTGCTTTATTTGGTGCAGAAACTTAATGAGCAATGAGACAATACAACAAACAAGGCTCAAGTAATTGGAAGAGAAACTAAAAACTATGGAAACAGGGGAAAGAAAAAAGCCAAGGCTGGTATTAAAACAACAGGTGGCTTAAATTAACAACTACAAAGTTCAACAAAAGAATTCTGCTATTTACAAACTTAAATAGCAGAATTGCAAATAAATTTATGTTTGGTGTGTCAATAAACAGATTTGCAAATAGATTTGTTCAATTCGAAAAAATCTACAAAATTACAGATCACAATACAGATATGGATATCCACTTACATGATCAAACACTCTAAGAGAGGAACATGATCAGTTGACATGAAACCCAATCAACTGATCAATTACATATTAGAATATCACAAGTCTGTCTCCAAGAGAGAAACTATAGTTTCTCCATCCTCACACCAGTGTCCCTTGCATATGTAGACGTAACATCGTTTGCCTTGGAATAGCTAACATAATAAAGCTGGGAGAATATACCTGTTAAGACCACGAAAGCAGCCCCAGCCCCAAAAACTCCCTTTCTTAGCATCTCACAGGACGGAGGATTACTTGTCAATCGACTCATGTATTGGGTGTGGTAGGCATTCCGCACAGAACCAGCCAGCAAGCATGCTTCAGCAATGATAAACATCACCCTGAAATGTAATACTGCAAGTCAGTCCCGACTTTGAGATCATTACAAGGAAAAACATCCTCATTTTTCTGTTGGGCAAGATCTAAACACAGAACCTACCCTAACCCTGCCCTGCCCTTTGGCCCGGCGCTTGGTCCCTTTGTCACTTGACTCAAGCGCCAGGCCAAAGGGCACTAAATAGCACATTTCATGGACAAAATTCAGTAGCAACTCCAAGGCTAATCAAGCCAGGGTTGATTTTGATCATCCGAATGAAGTCATATCGGTGAAAAAGACCAAATCCTTTAATATGACTCTTGTTATTAAGCACATACCAGCAGGTAATGAATAAGCAAATTGCCCATGCTCTAGAACCACTTGGTCTCAAAGCTTTCCCGCAGCACAGGCAACGACTTGCCACCACAATCAGGACTTGACTAGCCATTAGGAACAGGAATGACCCAACACCTAAGCCAGTTGCGATGTCAGAATCATAAACGCAATAACTGTAGTTTAGATCTTTTGTTAACCGGGCCTGTCAGAGGAAAGGACATCAGAATTAGGACCATCTCATACAAGAGTTCAGAAAATCTACCCTGTTTTCTAATTGCACACAGTGAGCAGGAGGAATAGTCCATTTTAACGAACGAACTCTGAATTTTCATTTTAGGGTTTGCAAACTGATTTGATTATGTATCAAACAACTACTAAACCCCTCTCAAGAAAAGGACAAAAGGAGAGGACATAGACGGGTCTGCATAAACAACAAAACAGATGGTCAATGAAATATCCATTCCGAGTGCTGGAAATCCATCCCCGACACCAAGACAAGACACAAAAAAATCACAATGAGAACGCAGAAAGATCCCATTTTTTTTCCCACTTAGCACACCCAAATTCCAAGACTACGCCTTCAAGCCTTTAATCAAACATCCAATAAACGTCATAGAAGAAACGGTCACAGATAATGAAAACAAACAGATTCTTAAGGAAGACGAACTAACTTTGGTCCTTCTTTGCTCGGCAGCAACAGCAAGAGCAAAAGCTATCAGATCCAACACGAACACCACGACAAGTAACAGCGTGGAAGCCATGACTTACGACCCAGAAATGTTGCAACTCTATCTCTCTGTCTATGTCTCTCTCAACTCACAAAGGGTCACAGAAAAAGATCAAAAAGGTTTATTTTTAGAGCCTAAGGAAATCCAAACTGCATGAACAGAAAGAAACAAACAGTAAAATTGTTAACATAATCATATATGCACATATATAAAATAAATAAATGCACGCGATATCTGCGGATTACTTTACCCGAGGCCGAGGGAGAGGTGGAATGCACATTATTTCGAATCGACTTGATGGGGGAGAGAGGGAGAGTCCTCATTTTCCTAGTGTTGCACTCTCTTCCTTCCATCAATATGCGTGTCCAGCTTCATTGACCAAATAATGTCATCTTGAAAAGCAAAATGCCAGTGAAGCCATCAATCAATCTTACCGCTCATTTATTTAAATTTTATTTATTTATTTAGTTTTTACTTAATAAATGGTGGTGCAGCCGGTGCTAGGAAGACACTCAACGGTTTTTTATAACATTAAATTTTTTTTAAATATTTTCAAAAATATAAAAATAAAATTTTATTAAAAAAAATAAAATTTTATATATTATACTACCATCCTACTTTCATTCTATTGAATAAGATGTAACATATTTATTATTATTAAATAATTATTTATTACATACTTTTTTATTATATAATGATGATAAATTTATCACATATTATTTAATATAATCAAAATAAAATAAGAGTGAGATTTATAATTTTACTCTTAAAAAAATTCTTCATTAACCATTGAGTTAAAAGAAAAAAAAAACTTTAATCGGTGGGTTTTATTTTTATCAGAGTGTTTTGTAGGTAGGTAGGAATGGGGTTTTCTTTTGATTCAAAAACCCGGGCGGGCGGGGCTTTTTGTGAAGTATCATCTTTATATTATACATTATATTAATATTTTTTTATTTTTATTAAATTAAAAAAATTCTTCTACTCATTATCTATACATTATATATTTAATAAAAAAAAATTATTTATAGAGTAAGAATGATGAGTATAATTTTTTTTTTATGAAAAAAAAAATGTTAATTCAAATAGAGAAACTTCATACACAAAAAGATTACATAAAAATAAATTTATAAATTAATCTGACTACATATAATCCGTTAGATAATAAAAATAATTTTACAATCTGATCTTTCACAACTAACAACTTTAATTTGTGAGTTTATTTTTTTTTATGATTTGTGAAAATATAATTATCTTTATAAAATATTTGTTAGGAATATAATATAAAAAAATATATTTATCTCTTTGTGTAAATATAAATTTTTAAAATAAGTGATGATTTTACATATCAGAGTAAATATATTAAATTTGAATTCTAATTTATATTCATAGTGTTAAATTTATGGAAGAAGTAGTGATTCCACCCGGCTACCCAAGATCTTACAACTGTGCAAGTTTTACACGGACTTCGGATCACATTCAATTTCAGATTTATATCACTGTCGGTCGTAACAGTTATCTGCCACATGACCAACTAACATAAAACAGTTACATAGTACATCAACTAACATAAAAATATCTGTATTTAAATTCATAATAAATAATTTGTTTTATATTCTACTTGTAAATAATAAAATTTCTAGGTAAATGTACTAATGTCTCGTTTGTTTTTATAATGTTTTTTAATTTATCTTATTTTATCTAATTATTATAAAAATTTTAAATTTTTATATAAAGTAAAATAAATAATTCAATATTTTCAAATTCTAAAACAAAAATTCTATTAAAAAATATATATTTTAATAATATTTTATTTATTTTTTAACTTTAATCTCAACTCATTTATCTCATCTACAAAAATAAACTAGGCCTAAATGAAAAGACTATTGTTTTTAAAAGAGTTAGCTGCCCTGCAAAGCAGCCGTGTATTTATCAAATCGAAGGCGAGTGGAGAAGTGCATCAGTTCTGCTCGGTTAATTTATTCGAATATCATGCACCAAGTAGGATGTGTTGTTTTGGGTACTTTAATTCAAGGTGGTTCTTACTGAACTAGGATATGTTTGGAAAATATGTTTCACTTAAAATTTTCATCTCCATCTCATCTCATTTTTATATTTTTTTAAATCTCTATACAAGATATAATAAATAATTCAACTTTTTCAAATCCTAATATAACTTTTTCAAATTTTAATTCAATTTTTTCAAATCTCAAAATTAAAAAATAATATTTTAAACTTTAAAACAAAATACAAAATTCTCATCTCATTCCCCAAACATATCCTAACTCAATGGGATGCAATGGGATGTAATGCAAGTTTTCTTTAATGCCTATATAAATCCAACTTGATTTCTTTAATGCTTTGATCAACAGGGTGGTTGCCAATTGATAAGGTTGAGTTTATAATTTTCTTCAACCTAGACAAACAGTCGACAACCTTCAATTGGATTTTACAGTGAAAAGACAACCTTCTACAAAAAAAAAAAAAAAAAAAAAAAGAAAAAGAAAAAGAAAAAGAAAAAGAAAAGAAGAAGAAGTTTCATGAAGCACGTTTGAACGTACATTGAATCAGACCTTAGAGAACAAAAGAGGAAAAAAAAGAAAAACAGAAATGAAGACTAGTTGCAGTGTTTTAGTATTTAGTGACAGCTAGGCCAATGCAATGTTTAAGCCAGAAGTAATTGCAGAAGTTCTTTGCAGATAGTCTTGTTTGAGAGCCCTGAATTTGGCTTCCAATTCGTCATAGTCTGGTAGCTTAGGGTGCACATGGCTACGAGATGAGGTGGTGCTCTTTGGTCTTCCAGGGGAGATTGTCATGGTCCCAGAGCAGGATTCTTGGGACGAGGCACCGCCGGTTAGACAATCTGATACTTCTGCTCCTCCCAATTGATTGCTTTTCTTATTAATAGGGTCAGCCTGAGATGCCCTTTTACTGTTTTTTCCCCAGGGGTTCTTAGGAGGAGAACTCCAAACCTGTAGACACTTTCCTAGACTAAAATGATGAATAGAGAAACCTGCTAATGCAGCCATGCCCCTCTTTTGCCTCCCAGATGAACTTTCCCAGTCAAATTTGTCCTTGATAATGCAGTTTGAGCTCCTATGATTGTGCATGCATTTCCCATGCACTTCCAGTTGCTGATGGGACAAGCTCTTCTCATGAAATTTGTATGAAGAGCTCCTGGCTCCTTGGGCTGGCATCTTTCTCCAGTGCTTATTCTGCTGAAAGAATCGATGATACAGGCACTTTTTACTTGAAAATTTGCACGTTGAGCCATAAGAAAGTTGATCTCGCGCATCGTGATTCCTGATCATTGCTGGTGACGTACAAGATTGGTCAGAATGACTCTTCCTAAAATCAGATCTCCTTTTCCACCATTTCCAACTTGTTTTCCCCCTTTTGAAATGATCCCCTAGGCATGCTTTCTTGTGCTGTGTTTCAGGTGTTGTAGAATCACAACTTTCCGGCTGAGACGAAACGAACGAGCCTGCTCTGTGTACACCATTATTGCCTTTACGTGGGAGGATAGTTGGTTTGAACATAAATATTCTTTTGTCCTCGCCAATGTCATCTTGTACACCAAACTGAAACTCCTGTATTTCATCCAGGTAAACAATACTTCTCCTGTGAAACTGAAACGAAATCTCGGATGATGTAGCTGTTTGTCCTGTTTTTACCCTGTTATCAAAAGAAGCTGCAGAAAGCGCTTCTGAACAGAAACTTTCAACACTTCTCTGGCAAGATACGTTACTTGGGAAAAGTTTAGGTTCATATAAGTACTCAGGATTTTTCCTGGAAGATGTGTCAGTTGGGACATCGTTAGCATATGAAACTAACGCATGGACTCCACTTGCAGTGTTATCATTGACCTGGATCTCTCCAGTCTCTCCCTCAAAACCAAATCCTTCCCATTCGCAATCGTGTTTCCCTGACAACTGCAATTGAATGACTCATTTCAGGGTTTGTGTGATAAGACTTCATAAATAATAATTGAAATGACGAGGGATAGTATCACAGTCGTTGTGGCTGCATGGACATATATACCTGCATGACATGTTGTTTGTGATTATTACCATACCCAAGTTGCCCCAGATGGAGGCTATACTCGATAGCTATTTCATTTATCAATCTTAGTTTCACTTCATGTGGAATGGAGCTTATGCAGAGTTTCTTCCTTATCTAAAACATCAGTGTTGGGGGTGGGTTAGTGCAGAGTAACAACCACAGGGAACAAAATAGGTGGTGGAAACCCTCAGAAATGTCAAGGAAGGTATGTCAGTGACAATCACCAACCTCTTGATTCACAAGACTTCCAGGATACAAGTCTACAGAAGGCTTCGTGAATATGTGTCCATAACGCTCTCCAAACAATTTCCGAATTGTTTGTAGTTCGGGCAAATCCCCAAACCATGCGGCGGCAAATACCAAAGTTGAAACCGCTTCCTTAACATCATCATTAGGACAATCCCTAGAAAAGACGTGAAAAAAATGCATGGGTGCTTTTATTATATATTTCCATAAGATGAAACCTTAACATTAGATAGAGTAGTTAAGTAAGTTTCATACTTGTGCCTGCGAATGTAGGGGAAGTGGATGATGATGAATCCACAGAAGTGTTCCAACAGATTATATGCAGCCAATAAGCTCTCGTCCTTAAAAAGTTGTTCAACCTGAAAATTCAAACACCAGTTTTTGTCACAGAGAAGATGTACCGATTTCGACTTAAATTTACTAGAGTTATACAGCCATGCATAGTTCTGTGCACGGAACCAAATGACATGATTTCATTCCTATGCCACAATCATACCTGAAAACAGAACACTCGATTACAAGTACCTCAGTGATCTATTCTATTTCCTTACATTGGCAATATAACATTTACTTGGCAGCTTCAGAAAGAAATTTAATGGTACCCGGGCAAAAGCACTTTCGACTTGGCCGTTCTTGAGAAGTTGAGCAATGTCCTCGCGTAAATGCCTTACAATTGAGCATCTCCTTTTCTTCAGAATCTTAAGACGGCACTGGACGCGTTTCACCAACTTCTTGCTGCAAAGAGCATGATGTATACATTTATAAGCACTAATCAATTCTTATTGCTTAAGAATAAAGAGAATGTAGATGGTTTTCATCTAATTTACCATTTAGAAGCTTTGTTCCATCCAAAGAGAATGTCAAACATGTCGGAATAATCATGCCAGGCCTCCGGCAGATTACAGGCAGGAGTTGGTGTGAAGGAGAGTAAAAGGGAAATGCTCTGTGGTAGTCATGGAGGTAACTGAACTAGGCCATGTTGTTCTCATAATATGGGACAGTTGGGAAGGTACAGCCAGCATATATAGCTAAATAACAAGCTTTATTGTTTGAAATTGGCATGACAGTTTTCCTCCAAAAACTGCTCCACGTTCTGAGTGGAGGCATTTTCAGTAGCAGCAGTTATGTTTTTCGCGAGCAAAATGAGGAATTTTAAGAAGGGAAAGTCCTGTAGTGTGCACGTATTTTTTAAAACATGTGGGAAAATCCGAGGTCTATATGAAAAATCAACCTTTTAATAGTGCCCTCGGAGTGCAGCACCATAAGACCGTAGGTTTATTTGGGATTGCATTATGATTTATGAGTCATTATTTGGTCAAAAAGATGATAAAATTCGGATCTCATTTTATTCAAACTGGTTTTTTTAAATATATATATATATAATACCCACACATAGTTTCAATTTTAAAGAAGATTATTAATAAATGAAAATACCAACACAATTATTAGATAGTTACAATTTTACCCTGTGATGTTATCACAAGCACGATATGTAATTTATGTAATTTTGACCTCTAAAAATACTTTTTAATATAATTTCCAAACAAATGTAACATATTTGAAAACAATACTACTATATACCACCGACTCTTAACCCCCCGCGGCAAAAAAGAAGAAGAAGAAGACCCAGAAACATAATGTGTGAGGGAGGGATTTCATTTTGAAGAAATTGAGTAGAGCCCAAACCAGAGTAGAGTTGTGGTCTTCGATCAGTTGTGCGGTCTTCTCTTCTGGGTTTTAAGCCTATTCTTTCATTTGCATTTTTGGGTAAGAGAACGGCTTGTTGTTGGGTTTTAGCTGGGTTATTGCTCTGGGTTGCTCTTTTCTTTTTTGTTTGTATGTGAAAAATAACTTTGTTTATTAGCTTTATACAGAGACCATTTACAAGGAAATTTGATATCTTTGCTTGAGGTGTGTTTTTTAAGCTTGATTTTAGTTGTAAACGTATCACATCCGTCGGTGGATGAAAAATAAAAAGAAAAAGAAAGTAGATCCCGTCTGTTTGTTCATTTGCTGCTACAAATTTGGTGGTTTAAGTGCCAAGTAAATGTGAGTAAATATTCATTCTTCTAGACTTCTCATATAAGATGAACAGAAAAATAGATGAAGTTCTTGGGAATTGCCACAAACTTGTAGTATCTGGATTCCAGGATGTAGCTTCCAAATCCTGCTTTCACGGTTTCACCCCCTTATTCCCTTGGCTTCACTGTACAATTGATCAACCGTGTCCCGCAGATCAATGGTTAAAAACTAAAATGTAAGGAATAATAAAGGTCTTTCTAAGAAGTAATTCCTGAATGCTAGCCAAAAGACATTGTCTTATGAAAGGGTTTGATGAATTACTTCAAAAAGGTTGCAAAAGGGGGACAAGATAAAGAAGTTTTGTGCTCATTCATGTATGTCAACTAAGATGAGTTCTCTTTTACTTTTTTTTTTTTTTTTCTATTTTTTTGAGCGTAAAGTAGGATGACTTGAATGGTACAATGAGATAGACTCTTGGGGACAATTAAAAAGGAAGCTTTATAATTTATTGTTTTGAGATGATTGCGTTGATCTTATATTGAAGAATGCATGGCATCTTTTTGTGTAAAATGGTTGGCAATTAGAACCGATAAGATGCAGCTGTTCCTTATTCAAGAGCAACAAACTATAGAATATGGTCGATTGTCCACTTCTACGCTAATTCCTTGAGCAGGAGTTAGTGACAGATAGAATCAAACTACCATGATGTCCACCATTTAGTGGCTATTTATCATATTTACCACCAAGAGTTGTTGGGTGCTTTTAATAATAGACAACATCTTAAAGTGACAGCTTCCTCATTAATTCTCATGTCTACATAATATAATTACCAACTTCTCACATGTATAATAATGCAATGAAAATTCTAGCAACTGTATTATTAGAGAGGTGCTCAAAGTAGCATGCTGTAAGTGACTGCTAGTTCAAAATCACCTTTTTATTTTTTTCCAATTTTTTTATTTATATTTATTTATGATTTTAAAACATCTTTAATTGCTTGAATGATATTTTAATTACTTTTGCATTATAGTTTTTTTTTTTCAGCTATAAAAACCCACCTGTTGAATGTTAATTGGGTGTCTTCATAGTTTGTACTAATTTTCAGCATGAGAAACGGAAAAGAACAGCCAACTACGCAAACATTATCTAGTTCAAATCCTCCATTCGAGGTATGTATGTTATATGATTTAATATATCAATAACATTGGTATTGTTGAGTTGATATTTATTTTCAAAATACATCAATAAGTTTATCTAATAACATGTTAGGTCATACCATCAATTAGTCCAAACATCCCAAATTACATGCATGGTTACTTTGGACCAGTGCCTACGTGGTCACCGAATTTTCTACTATATCCGGTTGGCAACCAATATCCAATCAATATACAGGTGGTGATAACTGATTTGGATTTATTCTTAATAAGTTGGCTTCTTTGCAGGACTTTAATTGCAGACTTTTTGTGTTTATTGCAGAATGTTGGTTACCCATTTCAACATATCATGGAACCTCCGACTCCTATTAGCAATACAAGTTCCGCCACAAGCAGAATAGTTGGTTCAAAGGATAATAAATTTGATGGTGGGAAAACTGAAGCGCCATGTGGATCTCATAGAGTTGAAAAATGTACTGAAGATAGACCAAATCCTACGGAACCTGATGATGACAATGCTAAGAAATCTCAGAATGTCCAAGTGAATGATGATGATACGATTAATGAGCAAAAGTCGGGAATAGAGTTTAATTCCCTTGAAGATTTATTAAGTTATTATAAGGAATATGGTAAGAAATGAGGGTTTAGAGTGATGACAAAACGGACTGAGAGGGGAGAAAATAAGTCTGTTAGATATGTCACACTTGCTTGTACCCGCGGTGGGAAGGCCCGGAATAGGACGTTAAATGTTTCCAACCCACGTCTGATAGGAAAAACGGAATGTAAGGTAAAGATTAATACCTTAAGGCAACAAGATGAAGTGTTTCGGTTGACGAAAATATATAATATCCATAACCATGGTCTCAGTTCAAATAAATCCCGATTCTTTCGATGTAATAGAGAAGTTAGTGATGCCGTAAAAAGGGTCCTGGATACAAATGATTTGGCTGATATCCGAACGAATAAGAGTTATGAATCTCTTGTTATTGGCGCAGGTGGATTCTTTTGTTTTGCGCAGGTTCTTTTGTTTATTGAATGTATTTGAGGGAGGGACTTTGTTGTAAAATTGGATTGGATAAATTTGTTGTGGATGAGACATATTTTGTGTATTTGAGGGACTTTGTTGTGAAGTTGGAAGGAGAACAATTTATTGTGGATTGAATATATTTTGTGTATTTGAGGGATTTCGTTATAATGATTGAGTTGAATAAATTTGTTGTGGATTGAATATATTTTGTATATTTGAGGAACTTAGTTGTGAAGTTGGATTGGAAAAATTTTTGATAGAAATGAATACATCTTTTGTTGTGGATTGGATTGATTATATTTGCTGTGGATTGAATACATCTTTGTGTATTTGAGGGACTTTGTTGTGGATTGAAGAGGTGCATACAACAAAAGCATAAGGTATCTAATAACTGCCCCCTCTAAAACATGCTTCAAACACAAGTTACCTCTGGGGCTTATGTTCTTTATACGTGTTTTTTTACTTCTTGGTATTAAGGATTGGAAGAATATAGAGAGAGAGGGAGAGAGAGAGCAACTACTGAAACCAAATTTGAACGAACGTATGCATTATACAACGAGTCCTTTATACATATAATTGCTACAAATCAGAGGATGAACCATGCAAATCATAGGCAAATTAAACTTCTTGGATTCCTATTACAATATTCTTGTAGAAAAGTAAAACAAAAATTTGTGTTTTCAATCCAATTCCACAAAATAACTTTGTATAACCACAAAATAAATCCAAACTACTCGTTGGCTAATACAAATGTACAATTCCAATACCTAAAGATATAACTACTAACAACAATCTCAAATTACTTATATAATACTAGGTAAAATATATGTACAGATGCAAAACAACAATAAATCGGAAGTAGCGTGCCTAAACGTCTTATTTTAGCTTCTTTTGCATTAAGTACCAACTCCTTTTGCATAACCTCATCGCTTTTATTGAATAGTACCATATGCAACCTCTCGAGGCAATCCACTATATTACGCAGCTTAATCTCCCTCTTTTTAAGAAGTTCGAGTATCTTCTCGACTTCTTTCTCTTTCTTTAACAGTTCATTCATTCTTTCTTGAACTTGTAGCTTAGTCACTTCATTACTATCCAGCCACTTGAAAAACTTATAATATGGTAAGCCCTGCTCATTTCATGCATATATTAGAAATGTATGAACTATACATCATATTAAATGATTATATATAAAAAATATTTTAGACAACAAATAATGTAGTTACCTGGGTATTGTACATTGAACACCCTAAGAGGAGTTGTCTAGGATGTTTTGTAGTAGTTGACCATTTCAATGTAGCTTCGAGCTTGCAGAAACACAATGATTTTCCCAAAGTACATTTGGAAAAAGATGAAGAAGATATTAATGAAGATGATGATGACATTCTAAAATGAACCCCCAAAAAACAATTGAATAACAATTGAATAATGATGGAATAAAATTGAATAGCAGCAAGTTTTAATAAAGTACTTTAACTGCCCCTGCCCTAATAGGAAAATATCATGCAACATGCAATGTGTCTACTAAAAAAGATAAAATATATTTTAAACAATGCAGTACATATATTTTTCAAAGATTTATAAGGAAAATAGCAACAAATGGGGACAAGATTGATATCCCCTCAAGTTTGTGTCCCTGCAATTCAATAATTTAAGAAATAGCAACAAGTGGGAACAATTCTAATCTGGTTGATAACTAGAAGAATATCCATTTTATTATATCTGTATAACCTTTATCTGTCTTTTGGTTAAAAAATAAAAGAAAATTTGAAAAAAAATACATACCCAATTTTAGTCCAATCTACAATTTCAGACGCAAAAGGCACAAATTATATTTTTTAATCGAGTCAACCAAACACAATCAGCTTTCAGCAGTATTTAAATAAGGAATAGAATTCATGTGTAAATATGTACATTCTGATACTTAGATAAAGTAAACAGATAAAGAAATTACTGATGGCTTTAGATAAAGAGTTATAAAACAATGATGAGACTATTTTACAATGGAATATCCCAAAAAGTATATGCATTATACAAATAGCATGACCAAAAGACACTTTTATCTTGTAGCCTATTGTTCATTGGAATATCAGTGCGCTTTCCATGTTTCTTACAAAGACCAAAACATCCAATAATGGTTGAACTTTTGCATTCAATATCTTGTCATGATCACCACCACCTCTACCATTGTAAATCATTTAGCTCAAACTCAGTTGGGTTGATCAAGCCCTCAAAAACCCCAATTTAATGGTCAAAATGATCATGAATAAGGCTGAAGATAGAAATCTACGTGAAGAAAATGAAAGAGGAAATGTTGAGTATGGTATTGCTGTTCATTACATCCCAAGGGAGGATTTTAACAACTTTGGTGGGGGCTGTAGCAATGGTGGTGTGAATTAATGGAAGTATTGGGTAAAAATTTGTAGTAGTCTTTAAATATCTAGCATATGCATTACAAGTTATATGCATGTTATATACATATCTACATATATACATACATACAAATGTAAGGTACAAAGATGAATAAAAAAGCAAAAAATTCAAATTTGTAAAATATATAAATAAACCGAATCAAAATAAATGAGCAGAGATAAGAAACCATCAGGTTCGAATCCCGTCACGGCCTCAGGGGTGAAGACGACGGGGATGGAGGTTCGGGGGAGGGGGAGGACGACGGGGATGGAGCTTTACTGGGTCATGGAGAAGAGAGAACGGTTCGCAGGTTTGTGGATCCAAAGAACAGGGTTCGTGTGGGTTCGCGGCCTCAAGAGTGAAGACGATGGGTAGATTAGGGTTAGGGTTCATGGGGTCGTAGAGAAGAGAGAACGACTATTAGGGTTAGGGTTCGTGTGGGTTAGGGTTAGGCATCGTGCGTGGGATGAGAGAAAACAGAGGGATGTGGGGGAAGAGGAAAATTGAATGCAATTTGATGAGCGAACGAAATAAAACGATGTCGTTTACTAATTATGCCACATAGGCACCGAGGCCGCAACGGGGATACAAGGCTGTTGCGTTCAGAATTTTTTCTTTGAAAATGCCTTAAACATATGACTACTAAATAATAAATAACTTTTTAATAGTATATTTTATTACTTAAACTCTACAATTAACTGAAGCCAAAAGCTTTTTATTCTCACAAAAGATAAAAAAGTTTGTTTCTCATTTTTCTCAAGCATGCTTTTTGAATAATATGGAACGTAGTTTTAATTTTAAAGAAGATTGTTAAATGACAAAAATACTCATACAACTTTTAAATAATTACAATTTTTTCCTGTGATTTTATTACAAGTACGACATTACTTCAAATGACCTTTTATGTCATTCCTACTTCTAAAAATACTTTTTATATTATTTCTAAATAAATGTAATGTATTTGAAAGTGTCTTAAATATATAATTACCAAATAGTAAATTTTTTTTAATAATAGAGCTTATTACTTAAACTCTACAATTAAAAATCGTAAAATTAAAAATTATATTACCCACTACAATCTATGTGTCTTAACGATCCTCCAATATAAACTATAAAGACCCAAAAAAGAATAGTAACGATAAAATCGCAGGAGAACTCTACAAATCATGGCAGGGCAGTAAAAACCGTAGACTAAAAACCGTAGACTTGTATGGAATTTCTTCATATCCACGTAAAAGCGTGTATTTAATATAATATTGAGACTATATATATATATATATATCAAAAGGGAAAAGCATATCTTTGACATTTCAGCTGGCATCCTTTACAAATCAAACAGGGCATAACAAAGGTTGCACTTTTATGATGTTTATGCACATATATAATTATGTTCCACATTGCAGTACCCACGGGTCCCTCCCAATATTTGGTATAGAAATATTAGTAATCCTATCGATGGAGATGTGTCAAGTGTACTGGATTGTACTGCTAAATCTATATCACCATGTACTCTCAAACTTAAACAGGAATGTAAATGTACTACTGGATTAATCATGTAGTGGCTATATATAAACCTCAGCTCTTTAAGCTCTAGGTAATATATATATATGTATGGTGTCCAAGCCCTCCTTCAAGGATCTTACGTCTCCTCTTCTGATTTCTCCTCCTGCCGACGGCCGTTTTCCTTAATTCTTCATGTACATCTTCTCTTCTCTTTTCCATGGCTCCCAAGACAACACTTCTAGCTAGCTAGCTAGCTAGCTCTTTATCTTTTGATCTTCTCCGCCAAATACTAATGCAACCCATATCATGAGTACACCATTGAAGGACGAGACGAACAGTCAAAAGATTCGTGGTATTTTTCAAAATCAAGCAAGCTGCCCTTGCTATATTATTTCAATACTGTACAACAATCCGTGGAGAACTTTGCCGGTTTTCAACTGCCCTGCCTGCGGTTTCTAGAGTACTTTACGTTCATTTTATTCGTGGTGTACGTACGTCGGTATTAATTGGTATGAACCGATCGAGCACGATTTCTTTGAATCTTCTAATTTATTTCTCGTGGAATTTGCGGCCATTTTGACTTTTTCTTGAGAATTAATGAGAAATAATGTACTCTTGTTTAAATCTAGCTTATCCTTTTTGATAGATTCAAACAATGAGTCATTGCTTCTCTTTCTTTTTCACTATTCCAACAACCCATCATCAGTATAATTAGCTCGTGAATGTTTGAGTCATGGTGAACCTATACCTTGAGTACATGGTGGTGGGAAAATGAGGTGTTTAATTTAAATCATTTTCTAATTTTATTAACGAAAGCGGATTAGCTCTACCAAATCCACTAGGTTAATTAGTAGCCATGGATTAGGTTTAGTATTTTTCTTTTCTTTGTATCCAAATGACGTTCTGACAATTTTGTCGCCTCGAAAATCCCTTCATATTTTATCATATACATATAATAAATTTCCACTGTATGTCGTCCACCTTGTGAGGGGTGCACTCTAACTCTATTTCACCACATAGATTCCTTTTCAAGATAGTATTAAGAAATAATAGATCGAACCCGAAACCAAGGTGGTGACTTTACTTAATTAAATGGAAAACCCATGTGAAGGTGATGGCCAAGTCGTGCTTTTATTTATTTATTATTGGATGGGATCATAGGAGGCCACGTTGTTGACTTTGTCTTTTAGAGTTGCCCCGCATGACCCGCAAAGCTAGGCTGCATTATTCTTCGTCGTTCCTTCTTATTATCGCTTTATTTTCATCAACTTTTAACAAGTTCGACGAACTTTCATATAACTTTCAAATTCAATGGCTAAAAAGTCGGTGTTCAAAAATTATTAATCATAATATAAATGGAGTATATTTTATTCATATATATTTGTCGATCTAGAGCTAGCTAGCTAGACAACTTGCATTGGCCCTATCATTGTAAAGATAATTAGACAGATCAAAATTCAAATTTGTTTGGTCAATGTAGCAAATCCAATAAAAAAAAACTTTCTCCTAAATCAAACTTCCAACCGGCAAACAAAGAAAAAATAACTCGAAAAGATTGACAAGCAACCACGGTCACAATTAGAGATTATCTTGATGAGAAGGATTGAGGAATCAACATCAGTGTAATTGCTTTACACATTCTAGATATGCTTATTCATTACTTATCGTGCTTATTTATTAGTATTCGTCCAAAATTTGCATCTTTAATTTTAAATTACTGTGTTTTAACGAAATCCCAGGCTAATTCTTTCAGTGATCTTAAAGCTACTTGCTAAATATTGTACCCTTTCACTGCTAATACTAATTTAGTATTAGCAGTGAAATTAATGCACCGAAATAGAATAATCCTAATTATATCACTAATTAGCAAAAGTTTAACTTCAAAAATTCCGCACGTGGTCGGCATTACAAAATACGTCGATCGTCAGCTTCCAAAATTTACAATGTGCATGAACATTTTCAGATAAGTATTTTTGTTTCCATTTTTTTTTTTTGGGGGGTTGGCATGAGCTCAAATCGAGAAAAGTCTCACGGAGTTCGGTTATAAAAACAGAAGCCTTTGCATGTTAACTTCGCACCAAAAGCAGCCCATGGCTTCTCTCTCAACTCAACCACCATCCACTAGCATCAACAGTACGGTGGCCGCTGCCACCACCACCATTCCCAACTTCTCTTTCTATCCAACCTTTCCAAAAAAGGCCCAGATTTCAAAATTTGGAAAGCGGAACCTTCGCCTTGCTCCTGGAGCAGTGTCATGCAGAGCCACAAACAATGACCAAAACCTTACATCTAGCTCCAAAGATGGACAGCCTTCTCAAGGGAAGTTCGAGAGGAGAGATGTCCTCATTGGCCTAGGAGGTCTCTATGGTGCTGCTGGTCTTTACAATGATCCTTTTGCCTTGGCAGCTCCCGTGTCAGCACCGGACATAACAAAGTGCGGCAAGGCAGACTTTCCAGCCGGCGCAAAACCAACCAACTGCTGCCCACCACCATCCACAAAGATCATAGATTTTAAGCTACCTACCAAGAACTCCCCCTTGCGCGTTAGGCCTGCTGCTCATTTGGCTGACAAGGAGTACATAGCCAAATATAACAAGGCCATTGAGCTCATGAAAGCCCTTCCAGCTGACGATCCGCGTAATTTTACACAACAGGCTAATGTCCATTGCGCCTATTGTGATGGGGCCTACGAGCAAGTTGGTTTCCCAAACCTTGACCTCCAAGTGCACAATTCTTGGCTCTTCTTTCCATTCCATCGCTACTACTTGTACTTCTATGAGAAGATCTTGGGAAAGTTGATTGGTGATCCCACCTTTGCCTTGCCATTTTGGAACTGGGACGCCCCTGCTGGCATGCAATTGCCAGCCATGTATGCCAACCCCAAGTCACCACTCTATGATGCTCTTCGCAACGCCAATCACCAGCCACCGACCCTGATGGACCTTGACTACAACGGTACTGATGAGGCAACAACAAATGAAGACCAACTCTCTGCCAATCTCAGCATCATGTACCGGCAAATGGTGTCCAATGGCAAGAATGCCAAGCTATTTCTCGGCAGCGCTTACCGTGCTGGGGATGAACCTGACCCAGGTGCCGGCTCTTTAGAGAACATTCCCCACGGTCCTGTCCACATATGGACTGGTGACAATACCCAGCCTAATTTGGAGGACATGGGAAACTTCTACTCGGCTGGTAGAGATCCAATCTTTTTCTCTCACCACTCCAATGTTGACCGAATGTGGAGCATATGGAAGACATTGGGAGGAAAAAGAACTGATTTCACAGACGCAGATTGGTTAAATGCAGGATTTCTCTTCTACGATGAAAATGGACAGGCTGTTCGTGTTAAGGTTAAGGACTGCCTTGACACCAAAAAGTTGGGTTATGTTTATCAAGATGTTGATCTTCCTTGGCTAAACTCTAAGCCGACTCGCAAATCTAAGCTTAAGAAAGTGGCGAAAATTTTTCATTTAGGGCATCATGGGGATGTTGCAATTGCAGCTGAAACATCCTCAAGCGTCAAGTTCCCGATTGTTTTGGACAAGGTGATAAGTACTGTGGTCGCTAGGCCCAGGAAATCGAGGAGCAAGAAAGAAAAGGAAGATGAGGAGGAAGTGTTGGTGATTGGAGCCATCGAGTTTGATAGAGATGCGCCGGTGAAGTTCGACGTTTTCATAAATGATGAGGACGACTCGCCTACCACTAGGCCAGACAAGACGGAGTTCGCAGGAAGCTTTGTGAACGTGCCGCATAAGCACAAACATGGTAAGAAGATGAATACCCTCTTGAGGTTAGGGATCTCTGACTTGTTGGAGGACTTAGACGCTGAAGATGATGACACTATTGTGGTGACTTTGGTTCCACGGTATGGGAAAGGGCTGGCCTCCATTAATGGGATCAAGATTGAGCTTCTTGATTGAGCTAATTAATTGAAATCCTTCGACAATCAGTAGTACTGTTGTAATGGTAATTTCCCTTCATGATCATGGTCTGCTCTTGTTCTAATTTCGAATTAATTCCTACCCGGTTTTGTGACACGACGTTGTTTTTCTTACGAAATTGTGGTACGTTATTAATCGACCAATTGGGCCACTTTCTTTAAATTTTCCTGTAATTGGGCAGATTATCTATCTAATAAATTCATGATCTACATGATCCTGTCTTTGTTTATTTTGGTTTTCCACTTTCCATTTGTTTTCCCGTTGGTTTGTCCAAGGTGGTCACATGCATATATATAAAATAAGCTTTATAGGCGCACGCCTTATCACCCATTTAGTACTGGTGTCTTCCTCATTTTTCACTTATCAATTTAGCTAAATATTTTCAGAAATACAATGATGAAAAAGTGTCTCATAATTACACTAAAAAAAGACACCACTCAATTAAAATGAAATGACGAGGATCCTGTTAGGAACGACTAGTTGGAACTACTGTTACATTAAGCTAATTAAAAAACGTGTCTTTCTGGATGCGGCCGTGAAGATCATCACTAGGCATGCATGTTAGATAACAGTGACGAGAGGGATTCGGAGGATTTTCTTAAGAGTTCTAAAACTTTATCCTACAGTTGATTTTCGAGTAAGCTCAGCTACCCATGAGGTTGTCGGTAATTCATTTTTTACATTATCCTGCAGAGTCACCGATTTAAGTACTGTTTGTTAGCACCAAGTCGTGTACATGTGCATGAATATATACACTTTAATCTAAGATTTTTTCTAGAGCGGACAGCCGCGCACCGTCCTTAAATTGTCTCCTTTCATCATGAATCGTGATGAATCTGAATGGTATTATTAAAGATGCATATAGGACATGCAGATCCAACATTACTAACCAAATTACAAAGAAATAATTGTACAGCTAGCACCAGGAACACTACGTACTAAGAGGCTTTGCCCCCAAAATTTTTAAAATTTGATGAAAATTAAGTTTTAAAATTTGTTTTTATAAAGTAAATTATATAAAAATTATTATTTAAAAATTATTATTTTTTAACTTGACCCCCAAACCAATTTTCTGGTACCGCCCATGGCTAGCATGATTTGCATCATCACCTTTAATTTGGTTGAGACTCGTCAAATGCAAGTTGTTCCATGCACGTTTCTTTTTCGTCTCCCCTGTCCTTTTTTTTTTTTTTTTTCAAGTTTGTCATGAAATAATTGTTAAATTATTGATGTATTTTCACTTTTTATTTTAATTTTTCCTTCTTTCTGTTGGTTGTGAGGGATTTTATCTGCAATTATCACGCACCTACTAGATCAGTACCTCTAGATCTATAAGCTCTCGATCCACCAAATAGCATCACTAGCTGCAACGTGTCCCATCCGATGCTTAAGGTTTTATTATTTCAATTGAGATTGTATGTGTCGTTCATGAATTAATGCTTACCCACATATATGGGAGATGAGATTTTCGTCCGGTCCATTAATGCATCATTAATAGGATGGTCTTGGTGCACAACCTAGTTTTATTAGCTAGCTCCTTGTTTAGTCATTGATACCAAGGCAATTTTCTTTATTTTGGATAGTTAGATATATATTTTTTAAAGTAAGCATTTCATTAAATCAAGATATATGAGCAGAGGGCAGGGCTTACCTACCAATTTAATCTTGCCCAATATTAAATGATGTATTAAAAGTTTGTTTAATGAAAGTTGCGATTGGATCCGTGGAATATAGCAGTCCACAAGAAATTATTTAATTTGGATTATTAATAAAATTTGATATTATAATTAGCAAACAACTGGCACCAAATTCATATGGTCACGTCACAATCTGTGCACCCGAAAACATGCCCTAATTTCCTCTCACTCTCTCTATATTTATATATATAATGCGTGTTTACAAAGGCTTTGAAAACCTTGCATTTTGATATATTCAACATGTTTAGGAAGCTTCCGCTCCATACGTAATATTCGTAATTCTTATTTCAATGGAACACTCTACACATGATCTCATGCATGCGTGTTTGCGTGCGCCTATGTATGTCATGTTATTATTTTCTCTTTAATCACATACATACAATATAGAAAATAAATAAATAAATAAAAAGAGCAAGTGCTATAGACACATAATGATTACATAAAAATAAATTCATAAATTGACGCATCTTGATGTGATCTGTGTCAAATTTATTTTATAATAAAAATAACTTTACAATCTAACATCTTATATCAAATTATTTTAATTTATGAGTTTAATTTTATATAATTTTTATTTTTTATTTTTTATGAGTGAAGTATTTATCTTTCCGAATTTATATCACCCATTTGCGAGAACCCCTTAGCCATGCCCTGCTGTCCTGTGTTCGTATGTATTGGTGTCAAATTCAAAAGTTTCCAGGTGAGATGTAAATAGACGACCTAGCACTGTGAAGTCCGAAAGCAACTCAGAAAATGTTTTTGCAGTCGTGCTCAGATTTTGTAGGCAGCTGCAGTTTGGTTTGGGCCATTAATCCTAAATTGCTGAGCAATGTCCTCTCGTAGGCATATTATTATATGTTATAATTTTGAGAATTAAAGGCATAACCAAATTAGCATTTAACAGCTTTAGAGTAGAGACTATGTCACGAGTTTTAAATTATGGAGGGGACAACCTATAAGGCTAGCTTAACCAAACTAACATCTAAAAGGAGTGACAACCGACACTATTGGTTCAGTTTTTGACCAAAACCGACACTGACTGATGGAGAGGATTTGTATGGAACAATCGATTGTACTGTTCGATGGGGAGGAGAAATACCAGCCATATCGACTCCTGTGGTTCTCTGGAGACTAGAGGTTCTCGGTCTCCTTAGCGGCGAGGTTCGTCTGAGTGAGTAGAGAGAGAGAGAGAAACAAAATCGGAGAAGAAGAAGGGAGGGGAAGAAGACGAACTCAGTTCTAAACGATACCATTTGATTTAAAATCAAACGATATCATTTCAATTATATATTTTTTTCAAATTGACATTCAAAAAGTGAAACGGCGTAGTTTTGTATATATATAATTTTTAAAAATATATATAATTTATATAATTGATCGATTTAGTGGTCCAGTTCTGCTTCAAATAGGGACTGAACCGGTCGATGGTAGTTTTGACATAATTCTGCTGTCGGCTGACCGATTCTGTACCCGTTTCGGCCAGTTCTATGCTTTGATAGTTGGTTTGAGGTGGTTACGGTCGGTTTCTTCATTGTGTACGCCCCCTAGCATCCAACAATTCTAGATGTTTTGGATATTGGGTCTTTAACAATGTTAAATAGCTGCCTTACAATATTATTAGAGCACCTCGTTTTGGCGGCAAATCTGAGCCAGCCCAACAGAACCGCGGATAAGCTAAAGCACAAACCGGGTAATATCAGTCCATTATGAAGAAGATAAGTTCTGCGTCATGTTACCCTTGGATCCGGCCCGGAACTAGATAAATTTTGGGTCCTATTGCCATTGATACTGGGCCTACTGGGGGACAAACGAAAGCTCCCTTTGACCCACTAAGAAAAGAAATAGTCTCCCCGACTCCTTCCCAGCTAGCTTCGATACATGTACTAAATTGTACTGCTGAATCAATATGTACTATCTCATGAAATTAGTCTTGTACTGTAAAAAACAAAACATATATAAATTACTCATTAGGGCACCATCGACACTCTCAAATCATAATTTCATCGATCTGCATGATGCATGGTTACCGGCCGATCGCTCCTTCCTCCTAAGGTCTTGTCCTTCCCGCTTTCCTCGTCCGGGATTGCCTGTTCTTGACGCATCTCCTTCCACTTTTTCCATTATTGTTCAATATGTTTCTCTGGATAATACTACCACTTTCTTTTTTCTGTTTACACGAATTATTGCATCTCACAGGTCACATCGCACCACCGAAAGGTCAACTGTAGATTTTGGTTGGACTATTAGTTTTCGGAGTGAATGAGCTGTTTCCTTTTCTTTTGCAAGAATGCGAATAAGAAATTCGCATCGATCGGTGTGCAATTTTTACAGTTTTGAAGTGATTTTCCATTTCCAATTCCAATTACTGAAGAATGAAGAGAGGAGAAGAGAACCCAAAAAACTACAAGAGGAAACAACCTCCACCTACTACCTTTTTTTTTTCCCTGTTAGTACCACAGAAATTAATCACACACCAACCACATCCTGACGAGTGATCCAACTTTCAAGACTTTAAGCTTGCCATATGGAAAGGATAACTTGAAAAGGGGACTGGACAAGCAATTATTGTCTTAAAATATCAGATCTTACAGATCAATATCATCCAACATCTGTCCCATATGTAGATGTTTGCCACGTTCTAGATACCCTCGTTTTTTCGTTTAATTCTTGACATAATTCTGGGTGTATCTCCTGGTGTTTTTAGTGCATGCAGGTTCAGGCAAATTAAGTAGCAACAATATGCACGGAACAGATGATTAAGAAGTTGAACACTAGTTGGGTCTGAGGAACGTCAAGGGAGAAACCAAACATTTATATATTTGGTCATTTTTAGATCATCGATTTCCAAATCTAAACTAAGAGCATTGTCATTGGATTAGTCAAATGCTTTTTCATCTTTAAATTTAGCCAATATCATCCATATTTGCTCCACATTGAATTAGCTAAATTGTTTTTTTCCAAACTATAAGCTACAGTAAATCTATTCTTCTTTTCAAATATGAAAAGAATTATAGAAAGTTTAAAAGTACTTTTTGAGATTATTATATTATAGATATGATATTTTTATTCATATGAGATTTTATCATCTATATTCATATGAGATTATTATATTATAGATTGTTAGATTGTGAAAATGAAAATGAATATGATTGTTGGAGGTTATTGAAGATTATGAAAATAAAATAAAAATTAATTAAAAAAATATAAGTAATAAAAAATAATAATATTTTATTATTATAGAGAGTAGAATGACTAATCTAATGTAGACTTCAAGTTTTGAATGATTAGCTAAAAGTAAAAAAGTTACATATTAGTCAAAATTTGAAGAATAAGATAGCCAATCTAATGCTAATGCTCTAAGAGCACTAGTAGTGGGCTAGCTAAAATCAAATTTTTGCTAAAGAATAGCTAAAATGTAAAATAAAGCTCAACATTGGGCTAGCTAAATGAATAGTAAATTTAACTTTGCATGAAGGGGCTAGCTAAATTTGTTGAGCCAAAGAAGGCTAGCCAAATATTACTTTTGATTAAAATATTACATTTCCTGCTGTTTCTCACTCCCGTGCAGTGAATAAAATTGTTGATGAAATGTTATGTTTTATAGTAGAAAAATATAACCATTGGAGAATAGCCGTTAGAGAAATATAACCGTTAGAGAGATATAACCGTTTGAAAATATAACCATTAGAGAAATATAGTCGTTAGAATATATAGCCGTTGGAAAAATATAGTCATTAAAAAATAAAACTGTTGGAGAAATTTAAATTACAATTAGAATTAAAATAAATAAAAAGTTTAAAATTAATATTTTAATAGAATGGTGAAAGATTTGTTGAGTCTGTTATTTGATGTTGTGAAAAATGGCTAGCTAAAATTTGTAAAAGTGAATTTCTTAATCAAATTTTAGCTAAAGTTTATTGAACCCACTACTAATGCTCTAAGGGGCCAACTCCAAAAGATATCACTATTCTTTGGAATACTTTGCCGTCTGCCGGTAGCGTGGGAAAAATTTTGAAATCTCGATTATTTAATAAATGAGATAAATTGAGATTAAAGTTAAAAAATTAAATAAAATTTTATTAGAATATATTTTTTAATATTATTTTTATTTTAAAATTTTAAAAATTAAATTATTTATTTTATTTTATATAAAAATTATAATAATTAAATAAAATAATAGGAGATAAAGTATAAAAATAATCGAGCCGGTCGTTGACCAAGACTATGTTTTCAATTTCCACCACATATATTGTAGATATCCCTCTCCCGCGCGTGACAACCCTAGTACGTACACATCACATGATTCACATGTATATATCTATCCCGATCACAACACCACAGAGGACGCGTTAATCCGGGCGGTGAGGCTGAGTGGGACCCGGTGGCCTTCCCACTTCGCACCAAATATCTGGTAAAAAACAAAGAATTCCAAGGGTTTTCGTCCGTTTATAATGATGCACGCATTTATGGAACAACCTGCAACTTGATCAAATTGATTAAGGAACCCACTTCGTTTGGTTCCTTAATCAAATTGATCTCATCTCATTCATTATTACAATTTTTTCAAATCTTAACACAAAATATAATAAACAATTCAAATTTTTCAAATTTTAAAACAATAAAAATATTCAAAAATAATATTTTAACAATATTTTATTATCTAAACTCAACTCAACTCAACTCATTTCAACAACCAAACGCACCCTAACTAGTGGGTTCAAGAATTTTTTATAATTCAAAATCTCCCCTATTTTTTTTTCTAAGTTTTATGTAGATAGAAGAAAGTTAAAAACCTTACATGCTTTTCAAAAAAATTTAAAATTTGTATATACATAGAAGTGTCTTTAATTTTTCGTATATGATTTAAAATTTTATTTTATTTTTATATATTATGTATTTACAATGGTGTGGCCCCTTCAAAATTAATTTCTTTGCCTTCAATAATTCTTTCAATTTGATAGATATATAAATTCTAGAAAATTTTAAAACTAAAATTAAAATTTGAGAATAATAAATTTATTAATATAGATCTCAAATTTCTTGATTTTACAAGCTTGGCATTTGAGAAATTTTATCCTTTAGATTTTATTAAGCAAGAAAATAGTTATTTCAAATTTCAATTGTAGCATTATATATTTATTATTTAATGTGGCATTAAATTATCCAGGTTTTACAAGAAATTTGTATAAACTAATTTACATACTAAAATGAAATATGAATTTATGAAAAATCACATGTTAGTTTTTATTGAGAGCAAAATTTCTAAAAATATCATTACAAAAAATGATAATAGACTAATATTATTCCAAGCTAGAAAGATGACATAAGAAATCAGAAGGGAATAGTAAGTTGTGCTTTTTAGAATTTTATTTTTTCATATATACACGACAAATTATAAATATTTTTCTTTAGAATGAAAGCTTTTTTTAAATAGATGATTTTTTTGAGATGTAATTTTTATAAAGAATGCTATGCATCAGTTAGGGGTATAAGCCGGTTGGTCCGGATAGGAGAAACCGACAGGACCGACCGTTTCGGTCTGGACCGACCGTTTTGGTCTAGACCGAAGCTTGGACCAGTCAGTCTTGGTCCAAGGATTTCTCAATTTTCAGTCTTCCGGAGTGAGGTTTCCTCTAATCGGACTGGACCTATTGACTAAATTGAATAAAAACTATTTTTAATTTTTAAATATATTATTTTATATAATAATTATATAATTTTCATCTAATTTATTATCATTGAACATATAAAATATATTTTTTTAATGAGTTAGTTATATAATTCATATTAATAATTCACTTAATTTTAATTTTGTAATTTAAATAATTTTTTTATTAATTTATTTAAAAAAAAGAAGGAAAAATAAAAAAATAATTAGACTGGACCGATAACTACTGGTTTGATCCAGTCTCTAGGAATGTTCGGTCTGATCCGATTTGAGAAAAATGATAGACCAGACCGACTAATTTACACCCCTAGTATCAATTACTATTTACTTTTACATTCTACACTTATAATTTTTTTTTTATAAAATTTAAAGATATTTTTTTTATAAAATATAAAAATATAAAATAATAAATAATAACAAATAAAAATAATTTTTCAACTTTCATTATAGTCACGACTGTGTAAAATTCAAACTTAAGATATTTTTATTTTTTATTTTACATAAATGTTACGCATTAGAAAAAGTGACCCCACAGAAAAATGTCTGGTTCCGCGCACGCCACCTTCCCTTGTCCCTAAAAGTCTAGGGTATGCGTTTTTCTTTTTCTCATCGTAAGGATCCTTCACAGGAGACTGTGGACTATATGTAATTAACAGCATCCGTATTTTGTAGCATTCCTGGATAAGTTAAAGGGTATCGTTCACAAGTAACAAAGCTTCGCCATCGTTGGTTTTTAGTTCCTTGTTTTGATTACCCAAGTTAACGTCGACCTAATAATTTCTTTGCTTGGATAGACAACCAATTACGTATTGTATTGCAATACAATGCCTTCGACATTAGGTCCGATGTCACTTAGGATATGTTTGGGGGTAAGGATGAGAAATCTCATCTCATTTTAATCTCATCTCATCATTACATTTTTTTTAAATTTTCATATAAAATATAATAAACAATTCAATTTTTTCAAATTCTAATTTAACTTTTTCAAATCTCAAAACAATAATAATATTAAAAAATAATATTTTAAACTTTCATCTTAATACTATTCACAAAATTTTTAAAAATATTCATCTTATCTTATCTACCAAGCATAACCTTAATGACCAGAAAAACCTCGTCCTTTATTTTCAACGTCCCCCCAAAAGGAAAAAAAAAAAAAAAAATTCCACTCGTGCTTGGTGGCCATTTTTAGCTTTTTTTTAGTTTTGTCCGCTTCGAAGAATAGACGATGCATGAGCATATTCAGAATGATCATTTTATTCTTTTTTTTTTTTCACCCTTGAATTCCAATCGAGAAAATTCTTGCTATCTTTTATTATAAAAGCAAGGTCCTTTATGCTTTACCTTCACATGAGTTCACACAACAACTTGCACATGGCTTCTCTCTTGCCTTCCTCCTCCCCTAGAAGCACCAACATGGTGGCTGCCACCACGACCATTCGCACCCCCTCTTTCTCTCCCTGTTTTCCTAGAAATACTCAAGTTTCTAAAGTTGGAAAGCCATACCACCACCACCTTACTACTAGAGTGGCATGCAGAGCTACAAATGGTGACAACCCCAATATTAATAATGGACAAAATCCTCAAGGCAAGTTCGATAGAAGAGATGTACTCCTTGGCCTTGGAGGCATGTATGGCGCTGCCAATCTCTGCAATGACCCGTTTGCGTTGGCAGATCCGATATCCGCGCCGGAATTAACAAAGTGTAGCGAGGCAGACCTGCCAGAAGGCGCACTACCAGTCAATTGCTGCCCACCGGCATCCAAGAAGATCAAAGACTTCGTTTTACCTTCCCAAAACTCTCCCTTACGTGTTAGGCCTGCCGCTCATTTGGTTGACAAGGATTACATAGCCAAATATAACAAAGCCATTGAGCTCATGAAGTCCCTCCCAGCTGATGACCCGCGTAGTTTCAGCCAACAAGCTAATGTCCACTGCGCCTACTGCGACGGGGCTTACACACAAGTCGGTTTTCCAGACTTGGACCTCCAAATTCACGATTGTTGGCTCTTCTTTCCATTCCATCGCTACTACTTGTACTTCTACGAGAAAATATTGGGCAAGTTGATTGGCGATCCCACCTTTGCCTTGCCATTCTGGAACTGGGACTCCCCTCCTGGCATGCAATTGCCATCCTTGTATGCTATCTCCAACTCAACACTCTATAACGCTCTGCGCAACGCCAACCACCAGCCACCGACCCTACTTGATCTTGACTACAGCGTTACCGACGAGTCAACGACAACAAACGATCAATTGATCTCTAGCAACCTCAAAATCATGTACCGGCAGATGGTGTCCGGCGCCAAGAACCCTAGGCTATTTTTCGGCAGCCCTTACCGGGCTGGGGATGATCCGGACCCAGGTGCTGGCTCAATCGAGACCACTCCCCACGGTCCTGTCCACCTATGGACCGGTGACCCCAACCAACCTACTATCGAGGACATGGGGAACTTCTACTCGGCCGGTAGAGATCCAATCTTTTTCGCTCACCACTCCAATGTGGACCGAATGTGGACCATATGGAAAACATTAGGAGGGAAACGAAAAGATATCACAGACCCAGATTGGTTGAACTCCACATTTTTCTTCTATGATGAAAATGCAGATCCTGTTCGTGTTAAGGTTAAGGACTGCGTTGATAACACTAAGCTGAGATATGTTTATCAAGATGTGGAGATTCCATGGCTAAAGACCAAGCCGACACCTCGTAGATCTAATTCTAAGAAAGTAGCGAAAGCCTTTCCAGTCGGACATGGGGGTGTAGCACAAGCGGCTGAAACATCGAGCGTTAAGTTTCCGATTGTTTTGGACAAGGTGATAACTACTGTTGTCGCTAGGCCCAAGAAATCGAGGAGCAAGAAAGAAAAGGACGACGAGGAAGAAGTTTTAGTGATTGAGGGCATTGAGGTTGCGAGAGATGTTCCAGTGAAGTTTGATGTTTTTATCAACGACGAGGATGACGCACCAACCGGGCCTGGAAACACGGAGTTCGCAGGAAGCTTTGTGAGCGTGCCGCAGCAGAAGCAGGGGAAGAAGAAGAAAACTTACCTGAGGATAGGAATCTCTGACTTGTTGGAAGACTTGGGAGCTGAAGATGATGACAGCGTGGTGGTGACTTTGGTACCCCGGTTCGGGAAAGGGCAGGCCACCATTGGTGGGATTAAGATTGTGCTTATTGGTTGAACTTAATTAGAAATTGTTTGCGGTCCTTGCATTATTGGCCAATGTTATGGTCAAATTACTAAAATAATTTAATGTTTCGGTCGCACCTTTTCATATTTTGCATTTTCTTTTTTCTTTTTCTTCGTTCTTCCTAAGGTTGTGATCAAATGAACAAAACAAGCAAGGTGCAATAATATGTATGGAGTAAGGAATAAAAATGAGTTTTTACATTTGGAACGATTTTCTTAAAAAATTCGATACCACCATCTAACGGTATGAAATTTGAATCCATTTATCTAATTATATATCTAGATCTGCAGGTGTTATGTATAACAAGTAGTTGTAATTCACTCATTTGGTCAACCGAAACTGAAACTCGAATAGTATGGGTCTGACAACAAACTAATGTAGATAGATGGGGATAAGAAAACCTTAAGGAAATCTAAAGCAACCTTATCCAAAAAATCTCAGCCTCTCTGATATTTTGGATATCTACTATTTTCTATAAGATTTGGATGTGATAGCTCCTACTTGATGGCACATCCATCAAACTAAAGTTGTATAAATGTATGGCTGGTTACCTTTCCGTCCATACCTAACATTCTTTGACTTTTAACCCCAATTTTTTATTTTTTACTGAATTGAGATAAAAATAAAAATTAAATAAAATATTATTATAATATATATTTTTAATAATAATATTATTATTATTTTGAGATTTCAAAAAAATTAAATTATTTATTTTATTTTATATAAAAATTTAAAAAAATTGTAATGATGAGATGAGATGAGATATGTTTAAAAATATTATTGCTGAAAATGAGTTAGCTCTTGTCTTCAATTAATGTCTTGTTTATTTTTTAATATGAGATGAGTTGAGATTAAAGTTAAAAAGTTAAATAAAGTATTATTAGAATATATTTTTTAGTATTATTTTTATTTTGAGATTTGAAAAATTTGAATTATTTATTTTATTTTGAATTGAAATTTAGAAAAATTGTAACGATTAGATGAGATAGATTTGAAAAAGTTGAATTATTTATTTTATTTTATATTAAAATTTAAAAAAATATAATTATAAAATTGAGATGAAATGAGATATTTTCTAAAAATAAATGAGGCCGATATACCCAATCATAAATTGTTCAAGTGCAACGCACTATTTTTTTTAAAAAATTGAATATATAATTCAAAAATCAATCTAGGGGTTGAGCTCTCAATATTAATATTTATTTTTATATGACTGTAAATATTATTTTTTATATTAATATAGGAGTTGAGCTGTCAATCTCTTTATATATATATATTGAATCTGTAATGTAGTGAAAACGCTACCTTCGAATATTTTAAATATTTTAAATAATTTATAAATAATAGAAAAAATTAAAAAAATAAATAATATTATTAAAAGATATATCCTTAATTACTAAATAAATAAAAAAATAAGAACAGAGTTACCGGCAGTATCCTCAGGAAAAAATAACAATATTATTAAAAATATATCTTTAATTATTAAGTAAAAAAATAAATTAGAAAAAAATGAAAAATAGGAGCGGGAGCCAGCTGTAGCCCAGTGGAAAGTGCATCATTTCCCTTTGATGAAATATAAACTATGGCAGCTAGAGGTGTTCAACCGGAACCGGATCCGGATATCCGGCCATAACCGGATCCGGATCCGGATGCTAAAATTCGGGCGGTTATCTGCCCGAATTAATCCGGATTTAATCCGGGCGGATAACCGGATTGTAACCGGATATCCGGATTTAATCCGAATCCGGTTTATAATCCGGTTTATGATCCGGATTTAAACCGGATCAAGTTTATGATCCGGATTAAATCCGGTTTTAATTTGTTTTTTTTTTTAAAAGACTTTAAAACTTAAAAAAATGTTTTATAGCACTTTTTTTTAAAATTTTTTTTGAAATGCTTAAATTGCCCAAATTTTTTTAAAAACATAATTTAAACACTTTTTAAAAGATTTTTATAAAAAAATAAATTAAAGAACGAAATAAATAAAAATGTAAAATAAATAATATTGTTGTTACATCACAATGCAAAACATAAATTTACAAAGAAAAAAAGAAATATTAATACATCACAACTAATTAAACTAAAACATAAATTTACAAAAAACAAAAGAAATAATAATACATCACAACTAATTAAACTAAAACATAAATTTACAAAGAACAACATGCATTAGTCTTCACTTCTTGAATCTGGAATTGGGGGAAAATTTTCTACTGGACTGTCTCTCCATAAGCTGCCAACAACATCAATTACAACAGAAAAATGAAAACTATAATGATACATCCGTCACTGACGAATCATAAACTGAAGCTAAACAGAAAAACAAGCTTACCAACATTCCCTAGCAAAGTTGATTCCTTCTTTCTTTGTTATGACCCTATCACTTTCCTGTTAAAGGAAAATGAGCAACATATGCATGAAATCCTCAAGTGTCATTCTTTTGGATTTATTGATATATTTACTTTTGCTGAACAAGTGAAATGGTACAAATTTATGCATCCACAAGGATATGGAAAACAAGAAGCAAGATAAGATCATATAAAAGAGATATGCATGTCAGGTTAAGTGGAATGAATACTTCTACTTAAAAAACTAATTGTTTTTTTTTTAGCATATTGTCCAGTAGAACAGTACACCTAGAAAAGAAATATGTTGTTTCAATAACTTATATTAGATTGTCAAGTGATTGTGTGAAGATTGACAAGATGCTCAGAACAAGTCAATTTTCTTACAGCACACCATATTGAATGAGATTGGTCCTCAAACATACAAAAATGGAGTCATCTAGGAAATGACTTTTGTGATGTTTGGGACTGGGGGTTTAAGGACATACCATGTATGGGAAAGAATTCCGTACCATTAATCACGGTGATGACTCCCACTTTCGGTACAGCATGACTGGATGAAGGATTTTAACCACCATGAATAGATCTCAATAGCTAGTGAGATTCCATGACATCCAAACAGACCAGGGTAAAGATAGCCTTGCCATAGGCCAAAAGAATCGCATATGGAACCTGAATATAAAATTGCAATAGATTAATCATTCTGCAACCATACTCAACTTCTAAACAATCAGAAAAATACTTCCACAAACTGCACATTAAAGAACTTCACATGACAGTTCCCAGTGATACTCCCAGGACTTACCAAGTGGAATACTGGAGTTTTTCTTGGTAGCAAAATATATTCTTACATGGATACACGGAGCAAAATTGTAATTCAATTATTGGAAATGAAGTAATGAATTATTGCAAAATTCTTCCCCCATTTCAGTAACGTGTAATGATCAGTCCTTAAAATTTTAAAAACTTGGCTGGCGACTAACTTAATTAACTGAAAATTCATGAAATATCATTATGTATATTATTAGACTATATTATTCATAGGGTAATGAATAATATTATTCTTAGATGAGGTTAATTAGTTTGGTTTAAAAAATCTATTATATGAAGAAAAATATAGTGGGAGTGGTCCACGACCCTATCTAGCTAGCTTATTGATGAACCAAAAGATAAACCCAAAGAGACAAGGGTGAATAAACAAATTCAACTATATATGGGTTTAAATCATGACCATGACTCCTAGAGGCAACTTGATAACCTGGGGCCACTTTGGCTTAAAATCATGTTTCCAGACCTCTATAGTCTAATTAATCAAGAATAAACTTATCACTAGAAACATTATCCCAGTCCCAAAGTTCAATTAATATAGTTGAAAGTACAAAGTATAACCCAGTAACACAGAATAAATACAAGAGCAGAACACTACAATACAAAGTAAGAAAATAGAGATTGATATTGTTAAATGCCACAAATACAAGAGCAGAATAAACCCAGTAATACGGAATAAATACAATCTCTGCCCATTTAATACCACCATAAAAAATAGAGATTGATATTGTTAAATGCCACAAAAGGAAATGTGAAAAACAATGATTAAAACTAAATCCCATGTGAAAAAGTTCAGTCCATAAAAGTTCAGTTCAGAAAAACAGAGCAACGTTCAGTCCATAAAAGTTCATAAAAGGCTAATCAGCCTAATCTCCCACGGGGAAATATAAAATTTCCGGGCCCAATTTTTGAGCTGAAACGGCATATAACGTAAGAAAGTTAAAAGAAATCAGATACCTTACGAGCTTTGAGAGAGAGAGAGAGAGAATATGGATGGTAGCCTCCGAGAGAGAACAGAGCCTTGAGAGAGAAGGCCTTCGAGAAGACGAAACTGCAAGTTTGCAAGGACTTTGAGAGAGAGCGTATTCGAGAAGACGAGCGTGTTCAAGAAGACGAGAAACGGTGAAGTGCGAAGTGCGAATTGCAAACCCTAGCGATTCGAGAATACGAAGACGAGAAAGGTCGGTTTTTTTCATTTTAAAGGACCAGGTTACGGATAACCGGGTCATATAACCGGATCCGTAACCGGATCCTGAATCTCCTTAACCGCCCGGGTGTAATCCGGGCGGATAACCGCCCGGATGCACCCGGGTTTCCGGGTTCCGCACCGGACCGGGAAAAAAACCGGTCTGGATGCACACCCCTAATGGCAGCTTTTCCAGTACGAGAATTTGATGAGTGTCTTGAAAGAATGATGATACAGGCACGGATCACTGACAATGCTGGCACTGTTCAGTACTAACCTTGTCTAAACATGACTTTTTATAATTATTAATTACCATATTGCGTGTTTCAAAACTCAGGCCAACTGCCGACCATTGTTCCTTTGAATTCTTTTTCAAAATTTAGATTTTATTTATAATACATAGTTTAGTAGGATTTAATTAAGTTAAGATTAGAAACTTTATTTAAAATGTATCTGTTTCGTATCATCGAAGAATGTATCTCTTTCAAGGGTTACAAATGACTTAAAAGGATCTTTTAATTGTCAACGACACGCGAATTTTATAATAAAGTCTTGAGATAGAAAATGACTAAATACACAGAAATCATGTGTACCTACCGGTGAGGGATGGGGCGATGATGCTGGGGACGGGCAGTGATGTTATGGTTTTCATTTTTTTTCCTTCCTCCTTCTCCCTTTCCCAAACCCAAGCTCATGCACAACTAGCTTCTTTTACACCCCCAAGAGAGATGTGTACCTGCTAGTGAAAGGCGACGGCATCAAGAACGAGAATGGCTGCAACCACGACGATGGACGGGGGCGAAGACAGGGTTTGAGAATACCTGGGTGGGGGAATAAAAAAAAAATCTTCACCAGATAACAAAATTTTCAAATAGTTTTTTTTTGAAGGCCTCCGGAGGAGATCATGATCATCCATTGAAAAGAAAATGTCAAAACTCTTTTTCCAAGTCAACGTGTATGGTTATTTTTTTGAAAAAGTATTGGTATCAATCACTGTTTAGCATCAGCCAAAACATACTTTACGTGATTTTAAGTAAAATGACCAAAAACTCCATACAACAAAACCCACATTCTGCATGTTCCCTCCCATTTCACTAATTTCAAATTATTTTTATTTCCTCTCTCCTCTTGAGTTGCCCGTCGCCCATCCTCTCCCCTCACCCCCACCACTCATGTCGCCCAAGGCCTCCCGCCCATTACCCACCCTCTCCCCCCAGCCCCAACCCCACTACCGCGTTGCCCATTATCTCTCCCATCCCCCCTGCATCGCGCATCTTTGCAGGATCTGAAAAGGGTGGTCATGGGGAGGCTACAGTGGAGATGGTGGTGTTGTTGACTGTCGAGATGGCGGCATGGTGGTCCAGTGGTGCAGATTTGGCCGTGAGGGACAGAGGACCCATGAGGGAGAGAGGAAGGTTGGTGTGGGTTGGGGAAGGAGGGTATGGCCGAGGGGTGGAGGTCCGACATGCTCGTGAGCAGCGACGCGCTGCTGTAGGTGGTGGAATGTGAGCTGCGACGTGGGGAAACTGTGTAGAGAGAGAAGGCGTGCGTGCGGAGGAGCTATGGGCCTAGGGCTGGGGGAGGAGGAAGGGCTCAGTGGTGGTGGTCGGTGGCTGCGGTGGGAGGCCCAATCGACGGTAGCGGCGACAAATTTGGGTTGCGACGGGTGAGAAGGGAGAAATGGGAAGAAGAGGGGGAGGGGCTACAAGGACGGGTTTTAAGGAAGAAGAAGAAGAAAAAAAAAAAAAAAAAAGATTACCACGTAGAGTGCTCAAAATTGCACTTTGCTATACTGGCTGATCTTGTCAAAGCTCTTTTTTATAGTTTTGCTAGGTGTGCACAATTGGGTGTGCAAATCTTTATTTATTTATTTATTAATATTTTTTTTGTAATTTTAAATATTTTTTTAAAATAAAAAATTATCAATACACTAATAGTTATTTTTTAATCAATAAATAAAAAATTAAATACATAAGCAATCAAAATAAAATGAATAAAATGAAAAAATATTCTAACATTATTCTGTTTTTTTTAGAGAGGAGTGACGGAAGGTGACCGACAAATATTACCATAGGGTATTCTTGTGTTTTTGTTTTTAATATTTAGTATTTTCCTATTTTCTAATTGGGTCCTTCTATAGGACTGCGGATGTGCACCGGTGCATTTTGTTTGTTTATTTTTTATTTTTTAATATAGATTGGTTCACTTAGTATTTTTCTTTGGAAAACTCTATTATTATATAAAAATAATTTTATAAATTAATATAAAATTATTTTTATGTAATTAATATTTGTGGAGGTAGCAATGCTCTTTTCCATTCTAATTTTCTTCGTATTGCGTCGATTTGGCAGCAGATCTTTTCTTCTAGAGGGCGATGGTGTAATAATTTCGTCGGAGTTGTTGGAAAATAAATTTAATAATTATGGTATGAGAGAAGAATTTTTACCGACATGTGATATTCAAAAGCTATTCACACTACAACAAAAATGACATTTTGGGACGATTTTATTTTGGGATGAAATAAAAATCATCTCAAAAAGTGAGATTTAGGGATGAATTTTATTTTTCATCTCAAAAAGACGTTTTCCGTTCGAACGCATCATACATCGTTCGAACGTTACATTTAGGGACGAAATATGGCGTCCCTAAAAATAGAAACGTTCGAACAGTGACTTTTTACGTAATTTGATCGTTCGAAGTTCTAATTTTATTGTTCGAATGTAAATTTCAGGTGATTCATCATTCGAACGTCTAATTTGATCGTTCGAACGTAAATTTGGCGCGATAAGTTAGATTATTATACCAGGAAATTGATATACCGTTTGAACGTAACTTTTTACCGTTTGAACGGTGAGCATATTTTTTTTTAAAAGAGAATTATATTTATATTAACTAGTAATTATAATAAATTTATTGATTAAATAATATGAATAATATAAATCAATAATTAGTTCAGGAAATATAAAATAAGACTATTTCATAAATAAATAGTAAATTTACAAAATACTAAATATTGTCCATTCTAAAAACAAAAGATATAAAATACTAAGACCCCAACTCTTTGCACAGTTCCTCGACTGCAGCTAAACGTTCCTCTATCTGTGTCAGTCGAGTACTAATAGTGACCTGAGTCGCAGACATGACATCAACCCTCGTACGTAACTCAGAGATACTACCAATAATCTCAGTACGAAAATCAGACATAGCAGAACAGACCTCAATACGCACTGCATCGATCAGCGCTGATATCTGTCTGCTGATCGCTGCACGCACAATCTCAACCATGTCCTCACGTGTAGCGCTATGTACTGATGCCTCGGCCTGTTGTCCATGATCTCCTGGCTGTGCATCTCTCTGAGGATCAACCGGGTCTGGATGCTGTCCACGAAGACGCAGTCTCGAGTGTCCTGTGCTACGTGAGAGGGTAGTGCTGTTGATCGGTCTCATCAGCTGCCATTTACACTCGGCAACATCAGACACAACACCAACAAATAATAGATATTGGGTGATCAGGATCCCGAATGGCAGTATATCTGTGGAAATGTACCGGGACTCTGATCGAATCCTATCGAATATATACCCCACCAGGTCAATAGGAATGTCACGAGCGACCCGTATCATAAATTTCGTCCGATCAATGCCAACCTTTATTTTGTGCTGTCGAGGGTCGATGTTGTTGGCGATTATCAAATTCAGGATCTTGAAGAATGAAGATAGATCTGCCTGCTTGATGCTCTTCGCCCCGTCATACAGGGGAGCATCTGGACCAACAACCAAATCCCTCACCTCATGATCAGCAATGATATCGACCTCATCTGTATGATGGAGCGATGCCTCCTCCTCAGCTGTCTCTACCTCAACTGAAGGATCAGACTCTCTAGGCACCATATTCGGATATGCATCTGGCAGCCTAGGAATACGAAGATGCTCAGATAGTCGGTCCCGTGAAAATACAATCGAAACCCCTCGGACAGAGATACTATATGCCCCTCCATCATCTGGGCTGGCACCACCGAGCTTTCTATAGAACTCAGAAACAATGTCAATATAGGCGATAGTCTCCAATGAGTCCCCTGGACTATCTAAGATAGGTCCCCAACCACGATCGCTGAAGACTGATGGCAGAGAATGACCCTCCCAGACAAGACTCTGGAAGTCAGACAGCTTCACCTGTTGCTCTAGTGAAACAGTCCTCTCCCTAGCAGGAGTACTGATACTAGTCTTTGCCTGACTGCATCGCTTACAATCGCCCTAGAAGAAGACATGATAATGAACCTGAAATTTACAATTAATTAATAGCTTATCAATAAAATATTAATAATAAAAATATTTAACAAAATGTGAACAAATTCTATATTAATTTAATTATAAAATAAGATATATTCTTGCTAAGATCTAATGGAACTACAATGGTCAATAAAAATACACATTCACTAATATTATGTTTTAGCTATATCGTTCGAACGTGCTAAATGTTTGGCCAGTACCGTTCGAACTCTTTAACAACGTTCGAACGCCCAAATCACGTTCGAACGAGTTAAATGTAATTCCTGTTTGGCTAGTCCCGTTCGAACTACCAAATCACGTTCGAACCGATTAAATGTAATTCCTGTTTAGCTAGTACCATTCGAACGACCCAACAACGTTCGAACGGTACATCGCTGAGTCGACTCAGCCATTGAAATCCATGGAATCCTTCGATTCCGTGGATTTCTCAAGAAATAAAACTAAACTAAACTAAAATAAACCTTCCTACTATAGATTTAAGCAAATCTACGGTGAGTATTGATGTATAAATTGATTTATCCTAATTTAAGCAAATAATCCATCAAAAACTTAAATTTAAACGGTAAAATAGTTAGAAAATGAGCATACCGGTGAATGAGGGTTGGAGGCTTTGACTGGGTACTTGTTTACGGCGGCAACGGCGGGGATGGAGGTTTTGGGAGTTTGTTTGGAGATACCGTTCGATCGGGAGTTTGGATATGAATGTCGGGGAGAAGTTATATATGCAGTACCGTTCGAACGGTTATGTTAGTGCGTTCGAACGGTTTTCGTCATATATTATATACTCTATATATTTTATATTTTAGAATTTATCTAATAATAATATATATTGTAATATATATTATTATATATATATGATGTCCATAATTAATAAATTTAAATAGTACTATATATTCGTATAAGTAACTATAATATATAGTACTAATACTAATATAGTATTAATTTAATGTATCATATATATATATAATAATATATATACGATAATTAATAAATTTAATTAGTACTATATATTCATATAAGTAACTATTATCTAGTCTAATTAAATGACACTAGTGATGGTTGTATATATATATATGTTATTTATAGTGTAATATATTATGCTTGTACAATAGATGAGACAATATGTTGATACTATATATGTGCTACTTTACATATATATAATATATAATATGCTCGATTATATATTATTGAATATGATATTACTATGTTAGTAAATTATATTATATTCTAATATGTCTATATATATTAATGTTGTTATTTTATGTAATAGTATAATGTTAAAAATAAATATTCGTAAATATTTAATAACACGGTTCGAACTGTAAATAATTAGAGTTCGAACGGTTTGCTATGGAGCATTTCCCGTTCGAACGGATAAATACACCGTTCGAACTTGAAACTTTAGGAGGGAATTTTTTCGCTCATGATTTGATGTTCGAACGGATAGTAAATACCCGTTCGAACGTGAAACTTTAGGAGGAAATTTGTCCCGCTTTATGGTTTCCAGTTCGAACGGTTAGTAAATAATCGTTCGAACGGGAAATTTTATTCAAATATTTGCAACAGATCTCAGAAATCAGAATCTCCCCCTTCTGCCACTCTCACTCCCTCACAAACAAAGTTGCGCCATTCTCCCTCAATCCAGTCCCAATTATTTTCAAATTAAAACTATTATTTCTATTACTTTTTGTGGAGCTCCTTATCAATACACGCAATTTTTATCTCATTATCGATATGTTTTTTATAATATTTTTGCTTTCTATGATTTCCTTACTTTGTTGAAAAATTGTTGAAATTTTTTGATATTTTTGTTTATGTTGTTATTATACCTTTGTTGTTTATATTACTGTGTTGTTATTACTATGTTAGAATTTTTTGAAAAATTGTTCATCCATTTTCCGTCATTGAAGAAGAATGAAAATCTGGAACGAACACGTTCGAACGGTTAGACTTTACATTCGAACGGGTTATGTTTTACGTTCAAACGGTATTTACGTTTGAACGGGTTATGTTTGATGCATATTTACAAACAAACCAAAACACAATCAAACTTAGAAAGATATAATACAGACTATTGATTTATATATAAAGTCATAGAAAGATATTATACATAATTAATCAAATTTAGAAACATTAAAATTAAAATACTGCATCTTCCTTCTTCCATGTCCACCACCTTAGCATTGCCACCACCACTATTCCTTAGGAATAAATCCAACCGCAACTAACTCTTTAAATAAAGCATTAATTCTTACATTTTTCTCAGGATTGTGTAGTGAACTTCCGGAGTTCCCAAAAGAACTCTCCGTCATCTCATTGATACTCCTTGACTGAAACCCACTTTGGACATCTTGAGTTGGGTTTGTATTGACAGAACCATATGATAGACAACTTTGTTCTGTCTCCTTCATTAGAGTTGCTAGTTGAGTTTGTAGATTTACAACCTGCAAAAAACAAAGTAGAATGTCATTTATTAATTAGGAGACAGAGCATATTAGGATTTTAATCATTATATATGAAAAGAGAACCTGCTGCTGAAAAGCAAAAATAATTGAAAAAATGCCATTGATAGGATCTTGAAGCCTAGCTTGCGCTTCATATATAAGTGTGGTAGACGCTTCATAACGATTATTGACCGGGATGCGAGCAAGAAGCCTCGATGCATTACCTGCTCCGAAAACCTTATGAACGACGCCAAATTGGATATATCCGACTGGACCATTGAAATAATGAGCAAAAATACATCCCCGAACACATTTCTTTCTAAGAAATTTGCATCCTTCACAAGGAGAACCTCGCATCTTGATTGGTGGTAAGAGAGCATTTGTGGTTTAAAATATACAGACGGATAAGGAAATTATTGATGAGCTCGCATCTCGATTGGTGGAAAGCACACCATAAAACCCGGACAGAAAATTCAGAATTGCTTCGAGTCCCACCAAAAGTTTCCATAAAAGACACCATCCGTTCGAGACAAATTTTGTAAGGACGAACAACATCCGTAAATTATGGAAATATACATCCATAAATTTTAGATCGTATGGAACCGGAAATTTGCTTATCATCCTTGTGCACATTTCTCACAAACACCACCGAGTTCTTAACTCACATTTCTCATCAACTCACATTTCTCACAAACTCACATTTCTCAACTCACATTTATCACAAACTCACATTTCTCACAAACTCATTACAAATGGCCGGCCATCGTCCTTCTAATATTGTTCCTGATTTGAATCGAGAACCATATTTACCACAAACATTAATCTTCACTCCTGATGCTATCAATGCCATGATAGCGACATATAACTATTTCTTAAGCAAGAGCGATGCGGAGGTTGTGGATGGAGCGAGAATAATGACATCTCAATATGCAGCTGTTGTTACTACCATGAGCCGAAAGTTACTCCTTAGGGTAAGTGAGATAGAGATGCTTAAAAAACAAGCAAGTGAATTGAATAATAAGCTTGCAAATAAACGAAAAAAAAAACAAATATTAAAAAGAGAAAATAAGGAGTTAAAGCTGTCTGTGGAATTGTGTGCGAAAAATTTGAAACCAAAAGTAGCAGAGCTGGAGAGAATGCGAAAACAAATAGATGAACCAAAAGTAGCGGAGCTGGAGGAGGAAGGTGCCTTAAATGCGATCAACCCTGAGGAAAATGCAGGGAATGACCTCAACCCTGAGGAAAATGCATCAAATGTGTTCAGCCCTCCGGAAAATGCCTTAAATGCGTTCAACCCTGAGGAAAAGCCTTAATATGCGTCTTGGCTATATGTTAATTGGTTATATGTATGGACTATATGTTTTATTTTATGTGTTATTGCAAATTTGTTAGTTTGATTTATATTTTGATATATGTATGGACCATATGTTAGTTTGATTTATGTTTTGATATTTGTATGGACCATATGTTAGTTTGATATATGTTTTAGCTATATGTATGGACTATATGTTAGTTTGATATATGTTTTAGCTATATGTTTGTTGATGCACATGATTGTTTGCAATAGGATATTAGACATGGGTAAGAGTTGGATGCGAGTTAGAGATCGGTTGGGTGAGGATTACAATTTATATGCCCAAAGAGTTAATAAATTTTTGGAGTTTGCATCCTATACAATTAGGAGTGATGGTCGTATTAGATGTCCATGCCGACTTTGCAAGAATTTACGTTCTCATAAGATAGAGTTGGTGAAAGAGAATTTGTTTGTTAAAGGTATTGACCAAGGTTATACTGATTAAGTCTTACATGGAGAACCGTTTCCAACATCATTCGAAAATATCGATGAAGATGTACATGTAGAGGTTGTTGGTGACGATCCGTGCCATAACACGGATCCATCAGAAGACATGGAGCAAATGTTGGGCGACATTAGTATGAGAATGTTTATGGATGAAAGTGGAACAGATCCATATAATTCAAATGATCCGTGCCATAGCAAATTTACTCGCTTATGGAATGATTCACAACGTGATTTATATCTAGGGTGTAGAAGGCACAGTAAATTTTCATTTACAGTTAGATTGTTTCATATAAAATCCATGTGCCGAATATCTATTAAGGCTGTCAATATGTTGCTGGAGCTGTTTGGAGAGACACTTCCATCAGATAATATTTTACTTCGCAACTTCTACGAAGCAAAACAGTTGAAAAAAGGACTCGGATTTGATTACAATCTAATACATGCATGTAAAAATGATTGTGTATTATTTTGGCGAGAGAATGAGCAGTTGAACGAGTGTCCTATTTGTCATGAATCAAGATGGACAACTGAGAAGCAGAACGTGCCGCAGAAGGTTGTATGTCACTTTCCATTGATACCTAGATTACAACGGTTATTTATGTCACATTCAACGGCTGTGGATATGACATGACACTAATCATCTAAAGTCAAGAATGATAATGTCATGTCACATCCTGCAAACTCTCAAGTTTGGAAGGAATTTGACTTGGAACACCCATGGTTTGTTGAAGAACCTCGTAATGTTCGACTTGGTTAGCAACAGATGGATTTAATCCGTTTGGGAACATGAGTACTAGTCATAGTACTTGGCCAGTTGTACTTATGCCGTACAATCTACCACCGTGAAAGTGTATGAAAGATCCATATTTCATGATGAGTTTGATCATATTAACATGCTCAAAGAATTGGGAGTAAATGCTATAGACCTGAGACATGAACAGGAGTTCCCGAAATGGTTCGAACAACGGGTAATGACATTAATACAGATATAATTTTATTACTTATTAAAATATTACTATTGTTAACGGTTGAATGTTTATACTTTATTTAATATGTAGGTTGTACAAATGCATGCAAGTAATCGGAACGATATATCAGACGAATTATATGCACTGGCGCGTGGTCCCTCGAGACGTGCTGCTGGATATTCTACATGTATTTCTCGAGGAAGTAGGTATCATACAATTGATCGAGAACTTTATAGGAAAACATAAAATAATTGTGTCCTTGTCGAAGGGAGTCATGATGGAGACAATATTGATTTCTATGGAGTTATCGTAGATATAATCGGATTGAGATATGTGGGAGAGCTTGTGGTTTATATGTTTAAGTGTGATTGGTGGGATTTAAGCAATCCTCGAAGAGGAAAATGCCAGGATGAATATTTTTTGAGTATTAATACATCAAAAAAATGGTATGAAGATGATCCTTTCATTTTGGCTTCCCAAGCATATCAAGTATTCTATTTAGACGATCCACAGTTAGGAAATCAATAGCAAGTAGTACAAAAATTTTCTCTTAGAAATATTTATGACGTTATCCCTGAGGCGAATATTGAGGCTGATATAGTTGAGGCGACAGTTGATCAAAGTATTGAGTCATCTGAAGTATCTATAGATGATGAGACTGAATCTATAGATGAAACTGATACAGATGATTGACTAGTTTGTGTTCACATTATACAGTATCTCGCAATTATGCCACCAAAGAGGAAGGAAGTTCACATCCCATCTCTACCTGTTTCTAGCTCTCCGTCTGACTTGTCATTAGAAACTGACTCTACGGAACAAGGTAAATAGTTACTACTCATTTTTTCAATTAAGATATATGCTAATTGATATGGGGTAAATAACTAATATTATTTTATAGAGATAACAGTACAATCTCGTCATGGACGAGACACTACTAGAGGTGTGACGTTGGAGAAATATAGTAAAGTAGGTAAGATTAAGGTTAACATTCTTGATGAACATACCGGAGGCGAGGAACAACACGCAACTTGGCTTGCATCGCATGTGGGTGCTCTTACACGGACTTATGCACCTTTGGCTACGAGTTCATGGCATAAAGTCCCAAAAGAAGTGAAAGAGTTTATAAAAAAGCGTTGTTTGGTACGTAATATTTAAATAATAAATTTATATTGATATTATTTAATATTCTAAATAATAATGTCTTTGTATATATACTCTTTTAAAGATGATTTTGAACTAAATTATGGTCAGAAAGAGGAGCTTAGGACTTTTGAAGAGTTGATGTGTAATGCATTCCGCAAGTATAAGGCGATGTGTCATGAGCATTACAAGAAGTACAAGAACAAGGAAGAAGCACGTGAGCATCATTTTCAGGATGTCCGACCTGAAAAATGAAAAAAACTTTGTGACATGTTTGATGATCCATCATATAAGGTAAAGTAAATTAATTATTTATGTATCATATTTATAATTTTCACTTACTAATTTTTACAATTTCTATGCAGGAGCGAAATTCTATAAACAAAACAAATAGATCAAAGTTGAAGATTCATCATCACGCTGGCTCAAGATCTTTCCATCGTCTCTCTAAGAAATTGGTAATGTATTTTTTTTATTTATTTATTGTATATAGTTTGTTTTTAATATTAACTTTATATCTTAACAATGTCTCTTGTAGAAAGCGTCAGACACCAATTATGATCTAACAAAATTATATACTGCATCACATACTAATAGTAATGGAGAGTGGACTCATCCTGATGCTCGTGAAAATTATGTAAGTATTATAATTTCTTTTAATTAAACATATTTAAATTATTGTGTCAATATTAAACGTATATGTTGTGTGTATGATAAAATGATTGCCATACGTACTGAAGCTGTTTCAGATCATAATTTATCAACAAATGATGCTGAAATTTTTACACAAGTTCTAGGGCAACGTTCAGGATATTTGAGGGGTTTGGGTCGCTGTATAAAGCCTTCAAACTCTTCATCAATGTCAAGCACTACTGCTATTGCGTTAGAAAATGCAAATTCTACGATTTAAGAATTGCTTACAAAACAGCATGAGTTAGAGGCTCAATTGACAAAACAAGCAGAGATGGAGATTACAAAACAGCATGAGTTAGAGGCTCAATTGACAAAACAAACAGAGATGGAGATGCGCATGAAACAACAAGAAGATAAACAAAGAGAGATGAAGCTTCAAATGCAGATACTTATGCAACAATTCAGGCCTCCAAGCAATTCATTTTCATTAGAAGTGATTTTGCATATTGAACAATTATATATCATGTACTGAGAATTTTATTAGTATTATTAGTATTTTATTGAACAATTTGTAATGTATTTTTAAAATATAAATATCTATTTGGTTTTAAATTAGTATTGATTGTCCATGAAAATAATAACCGTTCGAACACTCATCATCCGTTCGAACGTATACAAATCGGACATAACCGTTTAAACATCATACATTATCGTTCGAACTGAAAAAGTTGTGCGCCGTTCGAACAGGAATTACCCGTTCGAACGTTCTTTACTCTGCTCCGTTCGAACAGTCACATATGTTCGAACGGTATTTTATAAGTTCGAACGGTTTTCCAAGATGAATTTAATTCGTCCCAAAAAAATATCCGTTCGAACGATTTCGAACGATCTAGCTTAATTTCGTCCCAAAGTATATTTTTTAGGACGTATTTGTGATTTTCGTCTCAAAATATCTTTTGGAATAGTTTTATAGGGACGACCTTGCGACACTTTTTTTTCGTTCTAAAAAATATTTTGAGTTGAAATGCTAATATTTTGGGACGAAAATTTTCATTCCAAAAAACATAATTTGTTGTGGTGTCATATATTTATTAAAAATTATTAAATAATTAAATAATTTTTATAAGATTATTGCGACACGCTTCCTTCTCAATAATATATTTAACGTATTAGTAACCAGATTTATCAATAAATTATTATTTATTCTCCTAATTTAGATAATTTAATTAAATATTTAATGGCTCCGCTTACTAAAGTAGAGTACGACCCGCACATGAAGAATTAAAATGCCATAATTTCAATTCGCTAGCTTTAAATAATTAATTAAGCAATTAATTATGCTACTATATATCATTCATGACAGCTTCTATCTTGTTTATACGATTGAAGCGATATTCGAACCAGATGGTTTATTTCTCCTATCTGCGGCATGATGATATTCATGCCTGAAATTTCAAATGAGAAAAGAAAAGAGTAGAGACATAGCATCGACGTTTGAGTGACAGTAAGTGATCAGATTAATCACATGAGTCGAGATGTGTGAAGAAGCAAGCACCATCATCATGTAAATATATCCGGCATGAGGACGTACGCAATCATGTGTTTAAATAAGTTACAGAATCATTCACACGCAAAACAAAACTCCCACATAAATATTAAAAACAGGAGTAGTGAAGAAATAAAGAGTTAAAACTTCGAAGCAGTACTAAGTCCCGACTTATTAAGATAAACTTTACCAAGATCGATCATTGGATGCAACTCGATCGAGCAAACCTTGCGAAATCTATTTACATGTCTAGCAAATATATGATTTGGCATGAATATTGGCCACAAAAATCTCATAATTTAGAGAGTATAAGGTGGTGTGCTAGCATTGTGTGGTTTGGTGCTTTTTGTAGGAGTGAAAATAGAGAGATCGATCAAGTCACTAGTGGTGTTGGGGATCATTCTCTATTTCATGAGCCAATTCTCTTGTCAGCTTGTCAGCACGATCATCGTGTCCACCAGCAAATGTATAGACCCGAAATGCAAATTGGAAAGCTCTCCAAAGCATTTTGGTACATCCCTTCATTCGTGTGTCACTTTTTGATCCAGGTTCTTTCTTCTCTATTGCCTTTGCTTCCCTCCTCTCCTGTAAGATTGTAAAAACGTCCACACAAGATATATAGTCAAGCCCTAATATTTGTATATGATGTTGTTTCAAGTTAGCATTCATGTCAAGATTATGGAAATTGCACGACGTATTACTCATGCCTTCACCATATTCTAAAAGAATTAGTCAAAATTAATCACAATCCAAGCTTCCTTAAATAGTTATCTATAAATTCAGTACTTCAACCTAGTAAATATTTCATATATCATGACTTGGTCACCCATTTGGGTATCTCAATTACGTTCGTACTTTCGCAACATAATTTTGATTGAACTTATACCTTTAGAGCCAACTCCATGCAGGCTGAGGAAACATCCACCGCTGCTTCTTTGATTCTTACGAGGATACTGAAGTCAAAATCTATATTATGACTCTTAAATTTCTTGGACTCTTCATCTTTGGCTCGTTCCAGTGCATCCACTTCTCCTTTGATCTGTATGTTAGTATTTTTTGTTAGTTATGAATATGCATATATGGATGAAGAAGAAAGCGTTACAGATCCCAAATTACCTTAGTGAAGTAACGTTCAACTTTGTCAAGCAGGTGGCTCAAGGGTGCCACTATCTTCCAATTATGTAGTTCAGTGATTGTGGCCTCTAACTTTGAGTATAATGCTGCTGCTGTCCTTAGTGCTTCCAACTTCTTTACCGGGAAGCCTTCGAACCTTGCTAGCACCTGCAGCTTTACAGTATTGCATGTCAAGAAAATAAGTAGCAGAATAGGCAGTAATGGCTGTGGTCCGTGGAGTATAAATTGTAGTGGATTTTATATTGAAGAACTTCATATCATAGTGACCTGCGATTCATCAGTTAAATGTTCAAGAATGGATTCCACGTTTTTGTGGAACTTGATAAGCTCGGCCATGTCATTGGTTTTGAAAGTATGAATGGCAGACTTCAGCTCCGTGATTGGTTTTGCATACTTTTGAACATCTCCTTCGATTTGTTGGAAGTATGCTGATCTGAGACACAAAAAGGGGAATAAAGTTGTGCTATATGGTTTGCCTTTATATACTACGTCCTTGACATATATTATCACTTAAGAGATCAGATTTTCTAATGTTAAAGCTACCTTCTTGTCATCTCTGCAAGAGCATCAGCCATTCCTTGTTTTCCACCTGCACTACCAGCAACCGTACCCTTTCTCCCATTAGATGATTTACTTTCAAGGTTAGACCCTTCCACCTTTCCCTTAAGAACCCGATACAGATTACCCATTTGGGATGACCTCTTCAATTTCGTAGCTGCTTTTTTGGGGCGTAAGGATTTTGCTGCGCCAAGTGGAGGAGGTGGAGGAGGAGCCCCATTTGCAAGTGGCATGTGTGGTGCTGATGACCCCGATCCTTTCAGAGGCATCATGGGCGGTGGTGGTGGGGGTGCTGCACCTTTGGAAGGCAGCATGGGCGGAGGAGGTGGCTGTGCTGCACCCTTGGAAGGCAGCAAGGGTGGTGGAGAAGGCGGAGGCAATCTGGTTGGTGCTGCATTTGAAGGAAGCCCGAGTGGTGATTGTTTAATTGGTTGTGCTGGTGCCAGTATCAGGTTTTCCTGTAGCATTGGGTGCGGCGGCGACGGTGATATTGGTATTCCTGCTGATACATCCGTGTTTGGTGGCAGCATGAGTGGTGAAGGTGGTCTTGGCGCTAGGATTTCTTCAGTTGGGCTTGCCACCGAGGTCACATGGGTTGTCTCTGGAGTTGTAGCTGGACTGTCGTTAATAACATCAATTCTTCTCACTATTTCCCTTTTTCTAGTACCATTTAAGTCAGACCTCGGAACCTCTGGTGTGTCTTTTTTAGTACTGCTATCTCTTGTTTCAACAATGGTAGTTGTCACTTCAAAATTGCTTCTTTTTTCTATTCCTGTCATTGGTTCCTCAACCTTTTTGTTTAAACTCAAAGCATTGGGATCGTGGCCTCCTACACTTGATAATGTATTAAGTGCTAGGCGCTTTACATCAACAGGGTTCAGTTTTCCAACTGCTCGAACTCTGAGAGACCAGAGAGTTGGTGGGTTGTAATACGTATTCGCTTTCTCTCCAGTTTTCGTATAACTATAAAATGAATCTGGAAGCACTGAGGTCGGGGTGGCCGGAGAAGCTGGAGAAGGGCAGCAGAAGGTGTTGCTGTCTGAATAGGACTCCATGATCGTTTTCTGAAATGTGTCAGCTTGTGGACAATCGTCCTTCTTATGGTCATCTTCATCCATGAAATCGAACTTTTCTCGTGCCATCTTATTCATGAAATCAAGTGTTTCCAGGACAATCTTAACTACAACCACCAAAAAAATCAACGATCTAGCCTAGTTAGTGAGGGTAATTTGAAAGAAGGGTGAAAGAAAAGAAAATATCTTACAAAAACTTCGTGTAAGATGCTTTCTTGTGTCTTTTCTAAGGTGAAAAATATTGTGGCCTGAGGTAAGAGAATATGTATTATACCAAGTTGTTCCGGATTGGTATTCTCCTTATATGATGGGAAATCATATTTAAATTTGTCGAGCCAATCATGCCGCATTATCCATGAATCTCCAATAGATTTCAAAGCCCCCAAGAAGCAAGTTAGGCTCTGTTTGCACCGAACACAGCCTGATTAGTACTGTTCTAAGTTACTCTAGCAAGCAATTAAGAACTTCAGGCCAATATATCATTGGTATTACAAGATGATAAACCTGATTCATAGACGTTCCCTTAATTTCTGAAAGCCGATTACTTGATATAATTTCTGGGTAAAGCTTTTGGAGATCTTCCATTGTGCAGATCAACAGCTGCAAGAAGACAATTAGCAAGAAGACCAAAATAAATGCAGCAGAATTCAAGAGAAGAGGCTAGCAGTTGCTACTTGTGGTAAGTTGCAAAAAGAGAAATGGGAATGATACTTCATTTATGGAAGCCGAGCCATCACAAGGAGGTAGATCGAGGATGTCTCGAAAGGACAAGATCTTGTTTCGGAGCTCCATCGCCAAAATTAAGTTGCCGGCATTACCAAATGTGCTGCCTATTGATATGCCTTGCACTTCCTTGTGACTGATCTTGGAAAGCTTCTTGGGTATGTCATGGCCTTTCATCTCCTGTAGCAGTGATTCTTGTTTATATCAAATATTTGTATCCAATGTTATGTAGGGAATCCAAAGGTTTCTACTAGTCTAGAATTCTTTGCCTTTTTATTGCAGGAATTGGATCCAACATATTTTAGCAACACGTACCGACATGATGAGTTCTGAAAATAAAAATGCTTTTATATATCTTACATGACAAGACCTTTGAAGATGCTGTTTTGTTTTATTTCTCTTCGCAAAATCAATAATGTGCCTAGTATTGTTTAGTTGACTGATTTTAAAAGTTGCTCAATTCGAAAAAAACTTGGATATTGGAAAAGCTCGCAAGGCATATATAGAATCATCGGAGAATTCAAAGAAAAGTAGAGGAAACCCATACAAAATGGGGAGAACGATCAATATTAGTTCTACATATAATAGATCATGTGTAAAAACGTCGGGAACAGGCCACGATGATCAACAGATTAAGCAAAAGAGATTATCACAATTCATAAAGAAGAAAAAGGAAACCATGCACACACAGGAAAGAAAAAAGAAAAAACTGGGAAACCATGTTGTACGTACCTCAAATCCATATGCGCATGCCTTGGGACGAGACAGCATTGTTGTTACCAAACCGCAGCAGCTTCCTGTAGCCATGGCTATCAAGAACACCAAGTCTATGAAGACTTGAACGGCAAGAAAACAATGATGATGTTGATGATGACCAATGACCATAAAATTTGTCCTACCTTTCCTGGTCAGACACCAATTAGCTAGGTTTAGTTAATACATGAATTTATAAAAGCTTTGTGCAGAAAGCAGATCAAGGGGAGCAACAAAAATTTGTATTTGAGATCAATAAAAAATCAATACGTGCGGCGCACTTGGGCTAATACAAGTCTTAATGGACAACCATTATTTGGAAATTCTCGGGAAAGAGAGATTCAAAAAGAGAAGGAAAAAAGAATGGTGCTTTTAAGGAGGAACAACTCGACATCCCGCGTCAAGAGTTGCTGTCTTGTAGTGAGTTAGTTCGTGTCATTCTTGGTCGAGTGTCTGTGCTTGTGGGTGCACCAGAAACGGGTAACCAATCCACTCGATGCGACGTTGGATGGTTGCTATAGCTAAAGAAAGAGCGAGACAGGTTGTTGTCGTGTGAACCATTGTTATCTGTTACAAAATTCCCCAATTGTGCCACAATTTCCTAAATTTATCTGCAGTAAACACTTGTATTAGACTAGCTATAGGGTCCATCCTCTTTGTTTTATTAACAATTTTCATTCAATCATTCCTATGCAGGTTTGTGGGATGATCAATTTAGGCCATGTTTGGATAATCAGAAGGGATGAAAACTTCTCAAAACTTCTAATAATTTTCTTCTTCAATATATATAGATATATATATTTTTTAAAAAAGAGACGAGGTCACATGTCTATGAGTGACCCCCTCCCAATTTTATTTAAAGAACTCTCACTTATTGCGGAGCCCTGTAAATTTTTTTCTTAAATATCAGTCAAATATAAAATACTTTTTAAATAATTAGGTTATGCTTGGAAGATGAGATAAGATGAGAATTTTTAAAAATTTTGTGAATAGTGTTAAGATGAAAGTTTAAAATATTATTTTTTAATATTATTATTGTTTTGGGATTTGAAAAAGTTAAATTAGAATTTGAAAAAGTTGAATTGTTTATTATATTTTATATAGGAATTTGAAAAAGATGTAATGATGAGATGAGATGAGATAGAGATGAGATGAGATTTCTCATCTTTATTTCCAAACATAACCTTAAACTACCGATTAATATGTGTTACTTGATAGGCCACAAGCGTGTCTCGTGCACAAAATTGAAAACCAAGAGATAGCTCAAGAAAGAAATTTTGAAAACAAGACTTTTTAAAAGGAGCAAACCAAAAAATAAAAAAAATAAAAAATCCAAGAGAAAATAAAACTTAACTTAAACAAAACAAAATTAATATATTGAAAATGTAAATACTGTTAAAAAAAACATAAATTCTAACAAACAGCAAACACATATGTTTTAAGATTAACAAAAAAGAGAATAAAAAAAATTTCTTTTTATATGAAATATACAAAAAAGGCACAATTTTTTTATAAACAACCGTCAATGCGGAATCGGCTGAAGTGCCACGTCAACTGATATTTTGTTAAAAAAAAGGAGAGAAAACGAATGAAATATGCAAAAGGGAGGGAACGAAAGTCTGGATAAGGCTGAAAAAAATCTAGAGTCTTAGGTTGTGTTTGGTAAATGAAGATACTTCAACTACTCTAAGATATCCTTGTACGGGTGAGAAGTGTTTTACATCCAAACAACATCTGAGACATTTTCGTACGGCCCATAAGACTTCCCACACGTTATGACTTCTTTGTCCCTCTCTCTCTCTTCGCACTCTTCGGCTTCGCATGTAATTCTTCCGATAAAAAAAAAAATTCGCCACAAAAATTGTACAAATACCACTGTGCAATGGCCTCGAGCTCGTGTGAGGTGGTGGTGGAGGTGAAGTGGCCTCAAGCTCGAAACCCATTTATGTGAGGTGGTTTGCGTGTGTGCGACGGAGAGGGAGAGGGAGGTTCATGGTGGCTGGGGGAGAGAGAGGTGGTCGCCAGTGTGAGGTGGTGGAGGTGCGGTGGTCGCGTACGGTGGCACAAGTGAAGAGAAACAACCGAAACCCATTTCGGTTGGGTTACCGCAAGAGAGAGAGAGAGCCGCGTGTGGGGGAGATCGGTGGTGGCTGGGGGAGTCGCCGGTGGTGAGAGGAAGTCGCGGGTGGTGGTGAGGCCGGGCGGTGCACGGCGGAGACCAAGCTAGCGGATATCCATTTCAGGCGTGGGGGGACTCGGGTCAGAGGAGAGAGAGAGAAAGTGAGGAAAGGAAAAAAAAATACATAATATTTATCACTATAATAATATAAAAATAAAATAAAATCACTATAATTTTTATCACTATCATAAAATCATTATAATAAAATTATTATAATATTTATCATTATTATAAAATCACTATAATATTTATGGGACCCACACATTTTTCAACTACTTATCCAAAAGTCAACAACTCAACATATTTCATACATTCAAACAACTCAAAACACTTTCAATAGAATCCACAAACTTACTCCAATCTCTACTCACAACTATTCATAACACTTCTCAACACTTCTCGCCATCCAAACTAGGCTAACCGTCCAAGGACAGTTAAAAAATGAAGAAACAAAAGCGGCCTCGATCCCTTCTTCCTCCCTTCACTTCCTACCTCTCTTGCTATTTATCTTGTCTGATGACGGCTCACTTTCTGGCCCACCTACCCTGTCGGCGCTAGATCAATTAGTTCCATTAGGAATGGCGAATAAAGAGAATGCGCTTTTGCTTGTTTGATTAGTTATTGACGAATTGTGCAACGCCGACCCAGCTTGAGAAACATTTGAGTTTATTGATGTTGGTAAAGTAGATTGGGGGTTATGTTTTGTTTGAGAAGACGAAGTCTGGGTTTAAGTTTAATGATTGTCTGAAAGTTATAGGTTGGTGGGATTTGTTTGTATTGCGTTCCCTCCTCTTCAGTTTCACGTGTATTTGTGGTTAGGTGAGTGTATATTCGGTGTTTGTGTGCCAGAGCTATTGCCCAGAAAAAGAAGATTTTTGTAATAAGAAAGAGCATATCTATTTATGTAAGGACCAAATTAAAAAGAGATGAAAAGAATGTGGAGGCAATGGCGGAGTACTGGTGGTGCAGTGAAGCAGAGTGTGTCAGCTCTTTTCAGCCAAGTTTATGGGAGGAAGACGAGGCCTCCACATCCTTCTCATACTCTGGGATTGAGGGCTATTGTTCCTGCAACATCTTTACGCTCGAGGCCCTCGTCATCATCACCATATGCTGATTCAAACTCTGGCGATAGTAATAAAAATGGCATATCATGGAGACGAAGAAGCAAATGAGATTGGTGACTGTGGAGGCGTCGAAGAGGAAAGCTGGGTATGGAAGGGAAGGAAGTAATCGGGTACTCAGAGCTTCTGCAAGCCTGCGAGAGCATGGGTGTCGCCAGATCCCTCGAGGAGGCTGCTGCTTTTGCCCGAGTCCTTGACAAGGCCGATGTCGTCCTTCTATTCCGCGACAAGGTCTACCTTCATCCCCACAAAGTAAGCTCTTTTCTTTCGTCCCACTATGGTTCTAATTGTGCTTATGTGGAGGCTGCTCCTATGCTGATATGACAATATGTATAGCAAGGAACCCTGTGCTGATATGACAATATGTGGAGGTTGCTCCGGTGATGTGGCTTCGTGGTTCGGTGAAGATGACAGGGCTTCGTGGGATTCGTGGTTCAAATTTCAGATATGGTGGGGAGAAGGGTCTGGGGAAGACGATGAGAATGGGGAGAAGAGTCTGGATCGAGCGAGAGAAAGTGAAGGTAATGTGAAACTTAAAATGAAATATGCAGGAAACGCGTACGAGTTTCGGGAGTAGATTTCCTAACGCACACGACACTATTTTGAAATGTGTCACGTAGGACACGGTTCCGCACAGGTTCCCTAAACCGGTTGTTAGTAGATTTTTTGTTCCAAAAATAGGGTGACGGGCGAGCATCCTTGACAATGGGTGGGGAGGGGAGGTGGGATCGGAGCACACGACATACAATATATAATTGTTGGAATTAGTCAACCCGTTATGGTCCATGTCTAAGGGGAGGTTTAGATAGTCAGAAGACTGGCTATTGCCAAATCCAAATTCAAATTTTAATATTTTTTGAGTTAAAATTTTTGCATTGAACTAGTTAGAGGACGCTTATAGAATTTTGAGCTACAGTAATTTAGGATCCTTAGTCATAATTGAAGAGTCACTGTAGAAGGACCTGTATTTACAAAATATTAATTTTTTTAAAATATTATTAAAATATATAATATTATATTACTATTTTGACTTTAGGAAAATTAGTTCAAATAGCTCTCCAAAAGTTTTAGCTATAGCTAAAACTTCAAGCTCTAGTCAAAACTTATATTTGGTTGGGCCATTATCAATGCTCTCAATTGAAATGAGATGAGATGAAATGAAAATTGAATAAAAAATTATTAAAAGATTATTTTATAATATTATTATTATTTTAAAATTTAAAAAAATTGAATTATTTATTATATTTTATATGTAAATTTAACAAAAATTATAATAATTAGATGAAAGTGACTAAGTTCTAGATATCGCAAGGCATGTATATATGTGTGCCCCATGGTTTAATTGATGAAGGTGGCAACAGTACAACGTCGATCAACCACCGACCACGCTTTCATTGGTCGTTGAAATATAGTCAGAATATAATTTCTATTGTTAATGGATGACTGAATCAAAGCAGATACATCAATCGCAAGAGGTACGAGTTTCCAAGAAATCTCAAAAGGCTACGAAAAGCTTGAAGACTTTGGCCATATTGGTACAGTGTAGATGTTGAAAACCAAAGTTGGGCTAATCCTAAAAAGTGGCCGAAAGCTACGGACTGTCTTTAGTAAAATGTTAACAGCAGGATAAAGATGCTCAAGTCTTTCGTAAAATGTTCCGGGAGAAGAAACTGAGATGTATGGAAATATTTAGCAATTATCAGAATATGTTGAATATAATCTGTTTGAATTACGTGTCTCAAGGACGGAAGCAACATAAGCAGTTGTAGTTAAGCCAGAAGAGGGAGAACTAGCAACAGGGTGCAGATAGAAGTTGTCCTAGGATGTCGTTTTGGCCTGCTACAACCTAGGTCTAAAGCTTTGATACCAAGTTGACCGTTTGTTACTAAAAAGTCACGCACAAGATGTTTTGATCCAGACAATAATAATCACTCTCTTTCACATAGATAGTGATAAGCACAGCAGAAGTTTTGAAACAAACAAATTTCTGGGTTACTATTTATTTTCCTGGCAATCTATGATACCATTCATCTCAACTCCAAATATGGCATTGGACCACACCAGCAGTTCAAAGATTAGAATAAAGTAACCAGCAGCATTTACATATAGAACTCAAAAAGTATCTGCAAACAAAGGGATAATGGCCTAAACTAGAAAACTTTATCAACTATATGAGGAGCACATTGAAATAAGAAGTTTTAAGAATTCAGCAGCTAAAAGGCGAATTCAGGTGCAACAGTTGAATCGGCAATAAGTGAAAGACAACACTAAAATGATGTGGCGTGTAATATATACTAAAACTGCAAATGAAGACTTGGAACAGTATCATCTCATTAACAAGGAGTGGGTAAAAAACAAATTTAAGTAGCTCGATCTCTTTGGTAAATTAGCTCATTTTCCATCACATTGGTTGGTAATGGTGCGGTTGAACTGTACAGAAAACCCTTTCAAATTTCAGAGAAGCACCAAGTAATGCTTTGTCATGGTTAACAGGGACTTCTGCTTCTGTGCACCCACGACATAATCTTCTTCTCAAGCTTGCATTTTTTAAGTAGCACCGATTTTGACAGAACCAATCCTGTTTGTATTACTAGTTGTGGAAATTATCTTTTCACTCTTAAAGGAACTTTTCATTGTTTTACTTTGTGATACGACTTTCTTTGATGTTGTTGGAGCAAAACGACCAGCTGAAGTTTTTTCAGCAATTCTTTTCTGGCGCTGGATCAACATATCTTCCATCTTTTTCCGGATTTCTTCCTCCTGTTAACAAGCATTTTTCAATTTTAGTACTTGGAAATGAAGGTAACCAAAGAACTAACTCAGGAAATAAGGAACAGAATATTTGTTAATACCTTCTCCAATTTGCTATTCTGGACAATGGGCCTGCTCACAAGAGATGGTTTCTTGCTTTTGGACATGATCTGATATTTGCTTTTTCCTAGAGCTCCACCTAAAACCTTTGATCTTGCTTCTTTACTGGGGTATTTTGTTCCAGTAGCTTCACTATTATTGACACTGGTGCTCTTACAATTCAAAGGAAGCTTCTGGTCCACATGTTCACTTGTTCCAGCACCAGAGCATTTTCCATTAGCTTCTGTGAGTGAGATGTCAATTCCATAGTTCACACTAAAAGAAAACTCAGCAAAATCCACTCTGGAATCTCGTTCAAATACCACACAAAGATCATCAGGATCATAGGCATTAGATACTTCATGCTTCACTTGCAAAATATCTGGAGTTCTGTTTTCCGAGTGGGCAACTAAAGTCATATCAGTCTCCATACATATGTCTGTTTTCCATTGCGAGTCATACAGATCATCAACTGCCGATCGAGTCTCTATCATGAAAGAATCATCAAGAAGTGTCCCTATTCTACTTTTCTCGGTGTGGGGGCAATCACCTTCTAATGACACGATGCAATCCTCATCAAGGACCATTCGCTGGATGTTTACATCCTGGTTTTCTGGCATTCCTGAGTGATTGATAATAAACCAATCTTCTGTCCTCCCAGTCTTGATTATTGTCCTCTCAGCTGAACAATTAGATAATGTAATCCCAAGTCCGGTTCCTGACTCTTCCATTCTCTGGGGAATTACTAGTTCCTCATCTGCAGAGTCCCTCCTCTTTATAACATTATGGAAATTCTTGCTGTTTTCAAAATCTTCCAACTCAACTCTACCATCACTTTCACTCATCCTCTCAGTCGCAACAAAGGAATCAGCTGCAGCTGTCAGTCGGTTTGGAGCTTTTTCAACAACAGGTTTGAATGAGATTGACGTTTCATCTTCAGAGTTTGTGACTGTACAATGCTCATTCTGAACATTTATCAGATGCAGCTTTTCCATCCCTCTAGTATGAGTCTCATCATCTTTCATCAAAAGGTTCTGAAAAGAATCCCAGTTCTCATTTCTTCTCTCTCCCTTAGAAGAATCTGTGATCAGATCGCTAAGAAGATCCTGGTCAGCAGCATCACTTGACTGGTTCAAACTGTGGCAGCTCTTATCCAAACCACTTGTCTTCTCATTACGTGAGTTTGAGTTATGTATCTTCTTAGATGATCCAATCGAATCCTCTATCTCCTGTTTAAGTGAATCTCCATAAATTAATTCTTCATGTGCAGAAGTTTCAACTGGGACTCCACCCCTGTCCCCATCTGTACTCTTAGGCCTGATATAGTTGATATTACGAATGTAAACTGTTCTGGAGGACTTCTTCTTGCGTTCTTTTTTGTATGAATGCTCCATTAAAGAATTCTGTCTGTCTTGCGGTAAATTTGAATCTGAATCGCTCCCAGAATCAGAGTCACTGGACTCTGTTTTTCTGTCTTCTTCTGAATCTACAACTTCTTTTTTATTTGGAAAGTTTTTATTGCTCCCCACTGAATATGACTTCTGATTCCTATGATAATTGGGTCGTGGCCACTGCATATTATTTGCATTGTGAGGAACAGATTGCATAGTAGGGAAAGGATATCCTTGATGTGGAGGTATTTGTTGGATGGGAATTTGGAAATTGTATATATATGGAGGAATTTGGTTCGTCCATGGCATAGGCAATTGTAATTTTGCAGTTGAGGATGGTATCTGATCTGATGGCAAAGTATTATCTGCAAATGATGTAACCTTAACATCACAGAACTACCTTAGAACAGAGGTGTCTAGATTTTGTATTTATTATACACTCCATTGCCAAACATAAGGATTATATAAGTTCATAGTAATTTTCTGGTTTACACAAGCAGCAGTATTTGCTGTGAAACTTTTACTACTAGCTTCCACACACATTGAATAAGAGAATGGTGCAATTATAGAACCTCAAGTGTATTGCATTCAATTAGATAAAAAAACTCTACATTGCTTTTGCATAGAAAAGTAGAAGATGTGTTTATTTCTAGTGGAAAGGTAAGGTATTATTAACTGAAAGGCTGATCATTTAGTTTAGGTTAACAAAAAGACAAATGGAATTGTTTGTCTTTGAGTGCTTTTTTGGAGACTCTAGTCTAGTGGGTTTATAACTCATCATTGATGTATCTATTTGAATTTTATTAATATTTAAACACATATCGTTTCCTTCTAAAGAAAAACTTGAGTCTACATATCAATTCAATATACCTGAAATGTGGTTTATCACTGGGTGGATTATCTGTAAAATGGTTTACAGCATACCATAGAAAGAATGTAAAGCACGATATTACAAGGTGAAAACAGAAAGCATACATATTGAATGAGGAAGTAATTTTACTTACTTGAATCACAGAAAAATATTTTTCATAGCACTGTGAAAAAGCAATACAACAATGAATAATACCTTTTTTGCTGTGTAAAATTGCTTGACTTGTAGAAGAGCCAGATTTTGATGTATCCAAAGACTCATTTGGCACACCTTTAATGGTAGAGACACTACCTTTGGATGAGTCTAACACAGCACGTTGATTGTGGGCACTTATTTCATTCGTCAATACAATTCCAGATGCTTCCACAAATGAAAGTTCTGGCGGGGAGCATGCTTGCATGGCTGTTAATTCCTCCATCCAAAGACCATCTGCATCCTTTTTCTTGCACAAATCTTTGAAATTAATGCATGCTTCCCTGCATATGGTTGGCACTTGATCTTAAGACTTGAGTAAGAATATAATTTTTACATTGAATTTTATTCCTTGAAATGGGAGGGAGAAATAAACCGAAGGGATTTGGATTTTACAGGTTTATGCTGCCCGATGCATCTTAACACTGACTAGAAGCATAATGGTACCCTTCATAGACTAACATCATACTCCTAGAACTATTTAATAGACTGACATAATGTTGCACATAAATTAGTGAGTCAAATGTGTGATGGTAGGGATATATTTTGGCCAAGCAAAGGAAGAAGGTAAACGAATGAAAAAGGCTTTCAAATCAGATGAACCTTGACGACAGTTCTTTTTTGTTCGGAATTACATGGATGGCCAAAAAAAGTTTTTGAAGGAAATTTCCATCACTGAAATTAGGCAAAAACAAGAAGCATAATTTTGACTGGTGAAAACAAGAATCTATGATCGTTATCATTCTCATTTTACCTTTATTGATCAACTGTATAGAGTGTCTGCATCTTGGTATGGAGTCTTTCGACGGTTTTGTTCCATTACATCCCAAATTCTAGCCTAAAGAACACGTATAGAACATAACAGTTCATACCTTAAACGCAATGCTCCAAAGGCACCTGCAAAGGAAATGAGATCATCTATATTGTCCATTTCAAATCCAGCAACAATACCACGCACATAAGCCATTGCCTGCTCTTTCTGAAGAAACGTTTTCCGAGTATCTAAAAGGCGTTGGAGGTGAATCCTAGTCATGACAAAGGTGAAAGTATCAATGATAAAAGTATCTTATTCACTACAATTAAGTGTATTGGCATTTCACCAAATGCAGAAAATTAAAATACAGGATGAGTTACCTGGAGTTTTCTTCTTTCACGTCATCATCTGTGTGTTCTACTTCAGATTTTAGCTGGGAGGAAAAATGGAAGAATATACTAAACTAATCACATGAATTCATGAAAAAGCAGCACCATTTCTTGTTTATTTGAACAAATGAAATACCTTGGGGGAATCAGGAGGCTTCTTTGTATGACCATTAGCAGCTAAAACACTTCCTAATAAATGAAGTTATTAGTAGATAGAATTAAGACATTTTTTTATTTTATTTTATATATATATATAAGTAGATAGAATTACGGCATTCTAGCAAGTACTGTAACTCTCTTCCCAATTCTTTCTTCCAGGATCAAGCAAATCATATTGAAAAGATGTATAATCCCTTAAACGTGTTTTTTTTTTTTGCATTTTATTTTATTCCACACTGAGAATGAATATCTTAAATGCAAAGATTTTTTTAAGTTAAGCTGAGTCGAGATGGAATGCACCTAAGTTCCTAACTAACAAGTCAAACTTGAATATTAAAGAGATGTATTTCATATGTGATCCAATACGTATGGGCATATACAATAAAAAAAGTTTAAGCTTCAGAAACAGAGCATCATGTTGACTCCATTCAAGATATTAACTTGATGGATGAAAATCATCGAACCCAATCTCAGGGAGAAGCTTTGAGTTATTTAGGCTTGAACATGTGGCTCAATAATTATGAACTGGGGACCAAACTGAAGTAACGCCAACGCAATTGAAGAAGGTTTAACAATGGTATCCAAGTTCTGAGTGTACCTTTCACCAATTGCCCATGTGCATGAGTATTGGATAGTTCATTAGCTTGAACTGAACTGTCAATCTGCAAGATCTCTCTTTCTATGCCGACAAACCTCTCAAGAAGTGCCGGTGTGCTTACAAAGCGCACAAATCTGCCCAAAAATGTTCAATGAATTATGGAACTCAAAGATCTAACCCTCTGTTTCCTAAGAATACCTATTCTTTTTCTATAACAAACCCTCATACTTTTACATATGAGCAACCGATCCAAATTAAATACCTAAACTATGAGAAAAAGTGTGGAAATCCAAGAAATGTTTGGGACCAGACTGTATATAACCTCCCTACACAGTCAACAACTTATTAACATGAGAAAATTCAATAATTATTCCGACCTTTATAAAGCATGCAGCAGCATAATGCTTAAGTGACATATGCTTCAATCGATGAAATTCAAAATCAAGGACGGTGTCATGCTATTTCTCCAGGACCAATGGGTAAGGCCTAAATTCACTATAATTGAGGACATAAAGTAAATGAGCTGTGAGCGTTACCTTTCGACTGTGCCTTTGGTGAACCAGGGTGCAGCATGGGCAGGTGGGCAAAGCTTGATCGAGTACCCACCTTTTGAGATCTCATCTTTCAAAGATTTGAGGTGAGAAACGAAAGGGTCAAATAATCCAGAAGCTAGTTTCTCGGTAATGCCTCCAGAAAAGACCACAAGATCACATCTTGACAAAATTCAAACAAGCGCACACAAAAGAAGACATTTTTTTTAGCAGTTAAGAACTTAATATAATAACAGAAACAGAGAATTGCAGCGAAATACGTGAAAAGAAAGTGGGGAACCTGGTTCTAGTTGGGGTGAGCTGGAAGAGAGCATAATCGACACGAGCTTTGGCGTCCATATGTGGCGGAAAAACAGAGTGAGTGAGTGAGGGAGGGAGGGTTCAGAGATTAACTATCTCAGAACGGGTGCTGGAAATGCAAGTTGATGCTCTAAAACATTATTGAGCGAAAGATCACGTTGTTGAACGTGCCTGTACGTCGCATTTCGCATTGTAAGATGAACTGTACATTGACTGTGAGAGAGAGAGAGAGAGAGAGAGAGAGAGAGAGCGCCAGCGGGAACTGATGAAGCACAGCACATGCATGGTGATGGGCTATTTCTTCGCTATCTGAACGTGCGGCCCACACGCAAAGTAGACAGCGCGGCCCACAGGCATAGAGACAGCTGGATCTCTCACCCTCTTGCTTTAGGTCTTATTCTACTGTTTTTTTTTTCTTCTTTCTCCATATCTACTCTCTTAATTCTCAGAAAATCAGTAGATTTTCTAAAAAAATCATGGTGTGTTTTTCGTATATTTTGTATACAAATATTTGGAAATAATTTAATTAAAAACAAGAATAATTGAATAACTTAAGTTTAATATAAGATAATCATGCATCATGAACACCATTAATCAAGAATTTACACCTTATTATAAATTGGGTTAATTAATTATGTTAACGGAAATGGTTATTCTCTATACTATTCGTTTATGCTTTATTAATTTGAAACTGCTAAGAAATTTTACTAATGGGCCGGCTATCTTTCGGCGGCTATAGTAAGAAAGACTATCAAAAGAAAGAGACGGTTATTGATCAAATTAGAGAGAGAAGATTACTTATCATATATACAAGAAAAATAATAAACAAATTAAGAAAGAAAATGTCGGCTTTCCAAATTCCAAATTCAATTACGTGCACGTAAAGAGGGAAGATTAATCAAAAGCTAAACCCCATAAATATTAATTAGGCGTTTATTAAAAAGGTTTATATTTTATAATCGATCATTATATATATATATATCTATATATATATATATATATATATTTATAGCTTATCTATCTTGCTGCTAGCCATATAGGCTTTTACATTTTGGGCAATAAATAGTAATATTGCCGAAACCAGTCTTTTTGTAAGATTTTCACGTGCTCCATATAATTCGATCACGGCATATATATATATATATATATATATATCTTTATCATCGTTTATATTAATGTTTCTGACGTTCCTGGTAAGTACACCCAGTAATTATAACCTTTACGTATTTACGGGCAGTGTATCATCGTGTGCTGTGTGTGTATACATATATACGGTATAAAACCTTACAAAAATTTATAAAATCCGTTGGGCATCAGCAACATTATCTTCGTTTCCATGCTAGCTGCAGCTTTTCTTGCTCATTATGCGTATGATATTTTATTTTTTGCAGCTAGCTGTAATATATATTAATGTATATGACGTAAAAATGTATTTTTTGCCTAGCTAGCTAGCTTCAAAGTTGAGACAATTTCTCTCATTATTTTCCTCCATCAATAGTGTGGGGACAATATTCTGTGTAATACATAATAGACTACATTCATTTGAGAACTGATGATCATAGTGATATATATGAAAGTTCTTCCTCTCTCTGAGTTCCATTTCATGCATGCAAAACTTCTCATGTTATTATCGTGACCGAAGTGCCAAGGCGGCCGGTGGCCGCAATATATAAAGAGATAATCATATATATATATAGGACAACCATACATATGCATGCACCTATATAACTACTTAAAGTACTTAAACCCCACTTGCATTGAAGGTTACAAGTGGCCGGCTGGACGTGCAGTTGAGGACGTACGCTCATAGCCACAACTATTTTTCGAGACTTTTATTATATCTGTCTCTATTATATAAGCGGCTATGCCGCTGCTACAGTAATAAACAATAAAATTTTGTTCTTCTGTATAAATTTTTTGTATGTGTTGTGTTAATTACTATTTTATCCCTCTACTTTTTTCTTTGTATCCGTTTTTATAAAGATATAAGTGTCTTTTGAATTACTTTTTCTCGACTTAGGTCAGTGAATGGGGTAGAAGTGTCAGTGATTTTGTGTCTCCCTTGTGTCAGTGCAAATTATCCCCACACGCATATCTCTCTCTCTCATTCCCGATTCCCTCCGTCTCTTTTCTCTCTGTCTCTCCACCTCACGACAGCCCCTAGCAATTCCCTCCCTCTTTTTTCTCTCTCGTCGTCGACAATAGCCACGGAGCACGGTAGCCCCTAATAGAAAATGAGAGAAGTATCCTTTTCTATCTTTGTCGGTGAATCAGTGGTTAGTCACACTGTTAGAAGTTCACCTCAAGAGTGGTTTGGATCCAGAAACTTTAGGCATTTTCCTATTATTTCCGTGCTATCTAATCTTTTTTTTGCATGTTGTTGAAGATGATCCAAGATCTGATTTTGGGTTTTTTGTTTTTTATTTGCATGTTATTATAGATCAGAAAATATTTTTTTATTTTTATTTGCACAGAATCATGTTAGGTAGAGAAATGACGATGAGTAACAAAGGGGAAAGAAAGAAACGTTTTTGAGATTTTTTTTTTTAAAATTTTTGTTGCTTCTTGATTTGAAGATCTATTTTGAAATTTTTATTCGCTTCTTCTGTTTGTTGTATTTTTTCCTTGCATTGTATTGTTCTTTCTCTCGTCGAGACGGTATGAATCCGAAAGCCAAGTTGTAAATTTTTTTACTTTTTGTTCTTCCATTCGTTGTGGGTTCCGTTTGTTTTTCCTTGCAGTTCTTCTTGAAGGAGCTAGCAGCAGCTCTCTCTCGATTTCTGCACGGTCGCCGTGCAATCACCGTAAGGAAGATCCATTGAGCCGTCTACAACATATCCAGCCTCTGGTTCTTTGCTTTTCCATTTGAGCTTCTTGCTATTATTGGGAAATCTTTTGCAATTGCCCATTGTTGGGGATCTTATGCACATGCACTTACCACATGCAAATGCAGACTTGAAAAAAGAGGAAAGGAATTTCAGTCTAGAGGGATTGGGCCTCGCTTTTTTTTTTCCTTTGAAAAATAAATTTTTGTTCGTGGGATTGATTTATGAAAGTATTGATTTTTACGGCTTGCATGATTTCTTATTATTGTTATGATTATGATTTTGATTGTTCTTTGAGAAACAATATTTTTAAATTCCTAACTTTTATGAATTTGACAATGATAGCTAAGGATGATTTTGTTTTCAGTAATGGGGAAGCCTAGAGGAAAAAAAGGTTGAGCAGACCCTTCTACAACTAAGAAGTTTGAAGAAAACTGTAAACAATCTGTGGAGATAGGGTCTTTGAAGCTTTGGTGTATGATCTTTTTCTCTCTTTTGTTCCAAAGAGGTAGGGTCTTTGAAGGTTGCTTTGATGTTTGGCCTTGATGGCTTTGCTTATCTTTTTCTAATGTTTTTTGAAAGACAAGTTTGGGTCTGAATGGTGCTTTTGAGTGATGGTACTTTTATTTGGATGCAGTATTTTACTTTTATTATTTAAGGCTGCAATTCGATTTAAGGTTGAGATTGTATTACCTGCAAAATGGGAAAGGTCACATTCTACTCTATCTTGTATACATGTATTATTTTCTCATCCCCTCTTGGATTCTCTAAAGAACCCATCACAATTATTACTTCATTGAACTCTACACTAACTATAATTTGCACTGGTTTTCTCTACAGAAACATGAGTTCTATTGTTGAGGATGTCTACATTATACTGATGAGGATGTCTACATTATATTGTCCTCTCAATGGCTGGGTTAGAAGATCAGGGAAAGTAACTGCTTGTGGAGGAGTAATTTGTTACTTGCTCTTGAATTGAATTGAAAATCGTTTTCAAGTAGCATGCTTAGTATTACCAACAGGGAAATTGGGAGTTAATAACATTCACTAGATTTCTTTCTTTTTAAAGAATAGTGGCCAAACTTCAATGCTTTGGTGGCTGAGTGAAGGTAAAAATTGGGATTCTGCATTTTGTATTTAACCTTGAATTGTTCCAGGGTTCCACTCCAACGATGCTTTGGTTTTTTGATTCGAGTTCATTTTGATTTTTTCATGCACCTCTATTTGTCAACAATTGGGCTGTGCATCCTAGATTAATGTACCTGATAATGGTTTAAATTATGTTTTTTAGAGAGCTCATGCTTTCTTTGAAAATCTTGTGGAAGAATATTATGAGATAGTATAACCTTTTTCTCAAGTCCGATGTTCACCATACTGAATAGTCATATCTTATTCATTGATCTACAGAAGTACGTGTCCAACAATTTGTTAATTCATCTCTAATGCCCGTGGCTGAGGCCTGTATCCTCTGCAGTACTAAGCAAAACCAAAAGGATTGGCCTCTTCCCTTTAATTATTATACTTTTTGTTTATATATTTGTTAAAATTTACTTTTTGTTTTCATTCACTAAATTATTCATTAATTATTTTTTTTAAAACTATTTCACTCAACTAGGCAATGTGCTTTGCACGTTGCTCCTGACCTAGTATATATATATATATAAATATATATATCGGATATAATGCATGTATTGTTTTCTTGTGATAGGGATTACATGCATGTGTGTGATATTTCATATGATAAAGATAAATGTAGGTGGTGTACGAGATCCCATATTATTGGAGAAGAAGAAGTTTTTATTCTTTATAAAATTTTAATAAGACTCTAAATGTATTATTGATATATATATATTTTTTTAAATATAAGTCTTGTGATTTGACTTTTGAGTTTTCTATTTGGACGTTACAATAGGTTCGGAGAATTGATGACTTTTAATTGGAACCGACAATGAACTAGTACTACTACTATAAGTTAATAGAAGTTTCCCACGTACAGAAAATTAAAAAATGTTATAAATCTATTCATTGTCCTTTAATTTCGTACGTACGTACCTCCTGAAATAAGAGAGTATAATTTTTTCGATGAGAATTGCAGAGAAGCAACTCCGAAAGATAGAGAGTAATTAGAGGCCTATAGGCGAAAAAATAAAATGTCGGTCGTACGTACCGTCTAATTTGGTGACGGTTAAATGAAGAATCTTGATCAACCAGAGGAGTTTCTTACGTCTTATTCCAAGTAGTTAGGAAGGTATGTAATTAACATTCATATGCGCGGAATATATATAAAAGAAAAAATAGATAGCGGGAAAAGTAAAAGCAATTGATTGCATGCATGCATGCTTTGAAACTGCTAGCTAATTTGCTGATTACTGCGCGCCCGCTCGCATGCAAATAATTAATGTTGCCCCTGCAGTTTGCCTAAATCCTTGCATCCGCCGATCGAGCAAAGGCGACGAAGGTTCTTGGAACAGATCGAGGAATGAAGGTGCATATATATATATATATATATGCATTAATATTGATCTCGCGTGATGATATGATGGTCATGATCCGATGAATTCCCATCAAGTAATTTTATTTTAACCGATTAATAAAACTGTTTCTAAATCTTCGGTATTATTTTTCTTAATACTTTCAGCTAGCTAGCTGGTACGTACGTACGTACCGGCACTCAAATCACCCGATATTTTTAGGATTAAAAGTGTATATATAATAGGGTTAAAAAGTTTATTTTTTCATAATATTTTTTTATGTGAGTCGGATCGTGTATATATATATATATAATTTTATATACAGTAATTTTTACTCTAATTAAATCCAATCAGTATATAGAAAACTTTAATCGTCGTACGTACGTACTTTAATTGTAGCTAGGAGCTCGTTAGAGTACTAGCATTGGCTTAGCCAAATGTATCTCTAAACTTTAGCCAATATCACTCTTTTTTACATTTGCCTATTTTATTTACATTCAATCCCCATATTGGATTAGCCATTTACCCTCTATATAATAATAAAATATTATTAAATTAATAATTTTTTTATTTAATTTATTTGTATCACATTTTATAATTCTACCAATTGAATATTAATAATAATTATATTATAATTAAATTAATATTAAAAAATTTATATTTTTAAAAGTCATTTAATGTTAATAATAAAAAATATTAATTAAACTCACATAAATTTCTATCTAAATTTTTTAATTACAAACCAAATAGTATTTTTATTAAAGTGAGAAATTAATATTTTAATGTTTTCTTGAAGTGAGAAATTAATATTTTAATGTTTGGTGAATCAATAGTGATTATCCATCTTTGACCAATCACTATAGCAAAAGTCCATTTTATTTTAGACTTGGCCAATCCAATGTGGAGTGTTTCTAATACATATTATCTAAATTTTAGTCAATCTTTAACTTTGACCAAGCCAATACTAGTGCCCTTGTCCAAAATCAATAAGTGCTCAGATTATGTACTGAAAGCCTAGAAAGTAGTACTTCGTACAGGAAATTTACCTGAAAATAATCTTATACTCAATGGAACAATAATATTACTGGGTCGGTGAGGTTCTAGTACGTCACCATTTATATATAATAATCTTTTGTATATATAGAGTCAATTCAATTAATACTGTAAAATAGCGTACCATGTACATATATATAGGTATAATGGGCTATTAATTAATTAGTTAATTAATTTACGGGGGTATAGAATTAATATATATAATTTTTTTTTTGATAACAAGCTGACTATTTCATTAATACAAGAGCATTACAAATTTTGTTTAAGGTTACATTTAGATAGTGATGTATTCTGAGGTATTCTGTAAATAATAATAAAAAAGTAATGATAGAATATTAAACAGTAATAAATAATAATAAAAAGTAGACAAAAAATAATAATAAGATAATAAATAATAATAATATATTCTCAAAATAACTTAGGATACTTAAGCACCCAAGCTATCTCTAAGAAGCTAAATATCACGTGAAATAACATCCGGGAATGACTCCTACCAAACACTAAGATCATTCACATGCCAATTAATTGCTGTACTAATTTGCAGCTCTTGAAATTCTTCGTCAAGTCTTGTCTCTCTTTTATAAGCTGGTTTCTAGCAAAAGGCTCTTTTGTCTCTTTTGGCTTTCTTAATTTATTTAATTCACATAATCCTAAATTTTAATAAAGGAAATTAATTTACATCATAAATTGCCTATATATAATATCTTTAATTAATTCATGTACATCATGATATGGATCCTTAAGATTTGAGCATTAATAAGTAAAGGAAGAATTAGTCAAGTGTCATAGTTTTAGAGCGGTTAATTAGATCATTATAATGAAAGGTGTACAGTAAGTAAAACCTATTTCCTGTAAGTTAGGATGCAAATTGAAACTTTCGGCCTTTTAGTTTATGTACTTAAATTGTTTTATTTTTTGTTTCAAGATTTATTGCATGCATTGAATTTCAATAATAAAAAATAGAGTAATTCTATATACAACCGTGAAGTGCGTAAATATCACGTAATCGTTTTGAAAAAAAATAAGATTTATTATTAGAAAATTAATTTTTTTCATATAGATTTTATATCTTATTCATTTTTTTTAAAACGATTACATATGGTTATACAATTTACAATTATAAATATCTTTTATCTAAAAAATATAGTTCAGCCACATGAACACATTAATATTGCTTATATTTAATTTGTTGCAATTAAAACGAAATTCAGTAAGTGTGGAGTTTTAAAATCTGCCAACAAACTTTTGTTGCTAATTATTTTTATTATGGATGCGACGCGTGGCCCACAAATTAAGGAAAATTACTGATCATGTCGGACTTTGGTCGCCGTTTCGCCCGACCCAGTAAAATTTTGTTCCGCTTTAATTATCAGATTAAGACTGATAATCCATGGCCCATACCGTACTACTTTTTGATCTCGACCGAGTCAAAGACCACGTTTTCTCTGAACGATTCTGGAGTTCATACATACTTCTCTGAATTATCATGATCATACGTGTAGAGGAAAATAAATAAATAAATAAATCCTGATTACTGGGCGATGTTGGAAACGCATTAATATTATAATCGATCGTCTAAAATATATGCAGAATATATAGATTCTAAAAATTCAAGTGAGTTTCCAATTCTAGCGACCACCATATTATATATATTTATATATATATATATTGTGCTAATTAATTACAAAAGCCCATTTTAATTTCTTTTGCCACACCACATGAGTGCAAGTAACCTTAATGTACGCAAATTAAATTATATTTTCTTTTTTATTATACATAAGTACTCGATACGTATGATAATTGATTTGAGATCATGAGTTTTTCACGAGTAGTTCCTTTCACGACTCGGCAAAGGCAACAAAAGATATATGAAAAGATCAGTTTTAGGTAAAAAGTTTTTTTTTTTTTAAATTAATCTCGCCGCAATTAATTAGCTAGAGGGGACATGGCAAAAAGTGGTTACGTACCCAATACCCACTAATTAATTAATTTCCCGATTCAGAAAACCATGCAAAAGGAAAAGAGTGACCGTTTCAGCGATCCTTAATTTAAAGTTAATAACATATATAATTAGCGTGTTTGAAGGTTTAAACTGTTCCAAATAAGCCTAGAGCGTCAAAACATTCAAACGTGTTTACTCTATTTTTTGCTTTCTTGAATACCGGGTAGTTTCTTCACAGTCCAATCAAAATATGGAATTCTCCCACCTTGAAATCAAACCCAGATTTTGTTCCGTAATCAAAAGGCCAGCCCCTCAATACTATATATACATATACCCCCTAGCTTCACAGGTCTATATCTCTCTTATTAGATATAAACTACAATTACTACAAACAAAGGGCCGGGACGAAAAGCATTAACGTATATATTGCAAGATCGATCAGTACTTTGATCATCTTTTGAGTCTTGAAACATAAGAATTCCGATACCTTATTGAAGAAGCCATGCAGCGTTCACTAGCCATGTCCAGGAGCTATGTTCGTCCCTGGAATCAAATCCAAAAACTGCCACGCAGCTCACACGAGGTGTTCATAAGCCACCGGGGGATAGATACGAGGAGAAACCTTGCCGGGTTACTTTACGACCACCTTTTCAGGCTGAGACTCAGGCCTTTCCTCGACTGTCGAAACTTGAAACCTGGGGACAGATTGTCTGAAAAGATTGATACTGCTGTTCGAGACTGTAAGGTCGGTGTTGCAGTGTTCTCGCCCAGGTATTGTGAGTCCCATTTTTGTCTCAGAGAACTGGCTCTCATGATGGAATACAATAAAAGAGTCATTCCCATCTTTTGTGACGTCAAACCGTCTCAGCTTCGATTTGAGGACAATGGCCGATCTCCCATCCGTGAGAAGGAGATCGAGAGATTCAGAATGGCACTCGAAGAAGCTAAATATACAGTTGGACTTACCTTCGATTCGTCAAAAGGGTACGTAATCTTTCATAATCTCGACTACTTTTTAAATCAGTGAACGTATATTTCGCATATTTTGTTATTTGGTTGATGTAATACCTCTAATTATCTTGTTCTTTTTTCGGTTTTCAGGAATTGGTCAGAGTTCCTAGAAAGTGCTTCGGATGCAATCATAGAGAATTTACTCGAGGTAGAAAGGGAAGGATTGGAGATCAAGAGTCCTAAACAACATGTGCTGAAGTGCAACTCACTTCTAATAACAAAATGAGCAATTAATGATCAAGCAATTAACTATCCTGTCGATAAAAAACTAAACCCAAAGTCAAAATATAACATTAAAATTGCTTAATCATGTTGATTTTTTGTCCCCATATTGTAACATCTTATTATAAATATGCGTACAAAGAGGTTTGTAATTAGGTTTTTGTGCCATTAAAACAGGTTATAAGGGTCGAAGAACACAAAAGTTTGCGAATCAATGCTGATGATCAATGAGGTTATAATAGTTGATATGTGCAAGTATAAAGTACTTCTGACAATAAAGAAGGATGAAGTAGCTTCTGTAATTATTTGTACTCCTAGTTTTAAATTCTTGTATTCATGTGTAATCAAACTTTTTACACGTACGATTCATTTACAGTACTGTGTGCACATCCTTGTAGATCACCTTTTAATTTGTGACAAATCCAAGTTTCTAAGGATCGTTAAATTATTTTTCGCTCATGTTTTGACAAAATATATATACTGCAATTGAATAAGATGATCTCTATCCAAATTAACCACCTTTACAACTTAACTTGTGTGGGCTAAAAATGGAAACTGCGCGCTTTCCAAGCTCCGTGAGCTTATGCGAAATCTTTCCTCCATTGCCTAGCCTGCAGCATCGCTAAGAGGTTCAATACCTTATATATATGGTAATGATCAGGCTCATGATACCTATAGTTTGATACTTTCTTGTTATCAAACTCGATGTTGCCTTATGTTTTTGTTCTAGCCATGGAAGTAATTGATCTCCGGTCTTTTGAAACATATCATGACATGAACGAGCTGTAAAAATTCCAATCACGATGTCATAAGGGAAAGATCATCTCTCATCTCAAATTTGCGGACTGCATATAATCTGCAGTTCTGCATATTGTCTGCAAAGGCAAATTCAATTGCGTATCTCTCATTCATGAGTGCTTACAGAAGTCTAGTTTTACGTCAGGTTTAGTCCCCATGCAGTACCGAGAAAAGTTGCGTGCATCATGTTAATAATTAGTACTTGTGGCATTAATTTGTAGTAAAGTGATCTATTGAAGGCTTAATTAAGAAGAAGGAATGTCGCATGCATGCACTTTGGTGGAACCGAATTAATTATAATTGTGGGCAGGGTGATCAAGAGCTAGCTGGACTGATCTTGAGCTTTTATATTATATCCTATGCACGCAGGGGTGCATCTTGCAAAAACTACTCTCTTTGCCTCGATCCCATCAGGTAGATGTAATTTTTGGATTAATTATGGGTACTAATCTCAATCGTAGTAGTACTGGAACTAAGGTCGCATGCTGGCCGGGGAATTAATCAATGTCTATCAGAGAAGGAATTAAGGAGTTTTGGGCATAGAGGGTTTAGCGAGTTCGAATCGAGCGAGCAGCCATAGTATATATTGAAGCACCTCTCATCATGTGCAGCGTGCAACAACGGCCAGCAATCTGTAGCTATATATTTGGTTTATATGCATGGGTTAATATTGATCCAGAATTTATTTATTAGACCTGGTCGATCGCAGCTTTTGCACTCTTATTCATACTTTTGCGGAATGGAAGAAAAAGGCCTCGTACGGACGTACGACCTACCAAACTATCATGTATATATATATATATAAATGCGCAGGAAATTATAAATATTTAACCATTTTTTATTTATATATATATATATATATGAAAGAAAAGTAAGCACATGATTAATTACCTCATCTCGGTGAACAAATCGAATATATAATTGTCTTTCCAATTAAAGCGGTTTCGACGATACAAACCATGCATATATTGTTTGTTGGGAAGTTTAATAATGAGACGATCTCAATAAAGCAAATTAAATTTGTTTAGTATAGACGCACTGCAATCGGTTGGCGGCACTACGTACTATTATTACTGCTCTAGCTAATTAATTATTCACCGCTTTGTTTGTTTTATTTTTGAGACATGATCTGAATGCTCTATACCCTATTATATATTCTTTAACAAATTTTACTTTTCCACAATAGAATCACAAAATATTATTAATAATGTAGAGTGTAATGTTGGTGAAGTACGAGATCACACGGCGTCCTTGCTTGGAATATTTTATTCATGCTTTTGTTTTCCATGGAATCTCTGACGAATCATTATATATATATATAATATATATAGGTAGGTAGGTATGTATGTATTGAGCACTGCCGATCGACGTGGGTCATCCTGTTCACCGTGAGTCCTTGCTAGCTACAAGGTAATTGTAATGATATTGTACAGATCATTGAACAAAATTGAGCATGTTACATGATGAACACATGCTGCATGCAGATCAGCAAGTCAAGCATTGAGAAGTAATTTCATAAAATGTAAGATCAATACTTCAAAACTCAATGGCATCAGTACGCGCGCACGACACTCGAAGTTACTCTAAATGTAGTGAGAAATAGTTTGTAACTTTCCATTGATATATATACGTACACAATATTGCATGATGCTATTTCCTTTATTTTCTCAACAAAATTAATTAATCGTGACCCTCACGATCTGTTACAACCTTGTATCTAATTAATGGTTGAACGTGATTATGCTCAGTTTAGGGGCATATCCCATGAGATGGAAATTTCCATCAGCATTTCCGTGGATATTCTGGGAAGTATGCATGGAAAATATGAACAGATAGCTAGAGCTATATATATATATATATACCTATAAACCCGATTTGAAATTCAATACAAAATATAGAAACTTTTTATTTGTTTGGAAACACGTCAATACCAATAGCTAGAGCTAGCTTCTTGGAGCAGCCATGCAACGTTCACCAGCTAATTTGTCCAAGAGTTACTTTGCTCGCAAATTCCTTAATCCCGACGGTCGGACCCCAATCCGAACAATACCAAGCCCATCATGCGCTGTGTTCTTAAACCATCGGGGAGATGATACGAGGAAAACTCTTGCTGGGTTGCTCTACGACCACCTTTTTAGGTTGAGGCTTAGGCCTTTCCTCGATAGTCGAAACATGAAACCTGGGGACAAACTGTTCGACCAGATCGATATCGCTATCCGAAATTGTAAGGTTGGCGTTGCTGTGTTCTCGCCCCGATATTGTGAGTCCAAATTTTGTCTCTATGAATTGGCTCTGATCATGGAATCCAAGAAAAGAGTTGTACCCATCTTTTGGGACGTAAAACCATCCCAGCTATTGGTGAAGGACAATGGAACTTGTTCGGTGGAGGAGCGTCAGAGATTCAGCTTGGCACTCGAAGAAGCTAAATATACCGTAGGACTTGCTTTCGATTCGTCAACAGGGTACTTTCCAATTTTCCTATAATTCCTTGTTATATTGTTTTGATTGGTATTTTTAATTGATGAACAAATCTTTCACACAAGAAATACCATGTTGTAAATATTATTCTTAAAAATAAATTAATAATACATATTTCTAAATTGCTTTCATTTTTGGCCTGATTTCAGGGATTGGTCAGAGTTCCTAAGAAGGGCTTCCCATGCAATCATAGAGAATTTACTCGAGGTAGGTGGGGATCAACGATATTGGGAGAAGAATTTTAAAAATCAAGCACTCAGCCAAGAGTTGAAGTTTAATCCACTTCTCATACCACAAAAACTAAATCAAGATCTCATCGATTATAACTAAACTTTGTATATATGAAGAAATTAATCAATAATATTAATGGTTCACGACTAAATTCGATTATCAAATTGTAAAAATATATCTAGCTGTGAATATATATATGTGTATATAAAAGATCATGTACATGATTTTAGGCTATTGTATCTTTCACGTGGATTATCATGCATCGGGGTGCATGGCGCCACGAGTTCTTCCCGTTTTGATCTTATTCCTTATTTTCTGTACGTAAAACTATCAATGCTGATCAGGGACAGAAAAGTTGATATGTAAGTACAATGTATATAACAACAATAAAGTCATGGGATATTGAATTTTTTTTTTTAATTTTTTATATATTTTCCAAGTTGTAAATTTATTTAGTGGTAGATGTAATCAAGCACCCGTAAATGCATGCATTATTGTACATGTACATATTCTTGGAGATTATTTGTAAGAAACCCAAGCATCTTATATAGAAAGTAGTACTGCTAAATTCATTCTTTCCCTCTTTAGATTTTTAGCTCTAGCTCGTTATCTTATAAAAAATGGAAGGCATCAAATATTTTCCTAGCAATGCTACAGGCAATGGAGGAAAGCTTACTCAAGTCAATTATTTGAATATATATCATAAACAATATCGAGGTGTACGCGGTAATCGTACGTTACTGGTTCAGTTGATCAAATTAACGCGCAGCTACGTACAAATTACCGGACCATTGTCGATGAATTTACAAATAATCATAATTAATTATAAGCAAAGAAATTTAAACGACGCTACAACCTTTGACCTCGGTGAATATAAAATTTCCTTTCAAATATAAATTAAGCTTATATATATATATATATATATATCGATCCTACGGCGAGAAGAATGTTCCCAGCTTGTGTCCTCAAATGCAGTTTCCATTGTAGAGTTTTTATATTTCCTTAATAGAATTAAAAAAAGAAGAAGAAGAAAATACGATTCATTCTTAAGGGCTTTTGCATGCTTATTTTACATATATACATGTATATACAGATGGAGATGCATGCATATGTAATTCATTCATCGTGAAGGAGATCCAAAATTCAAGTACAGGTGTTAAATAAAAGGTTTAAACTCAGACCAGCCAACAATTAACGTCCGTCTACCGACCGCATGCATGCATGCACGCGAGCGATAAATTAAGGAAAAGTCGAATCAGCCGCCCACCAAAGCTACAGTAAAATCAAAAGATCGAAAGGAGCTTGAAAAAAGATCTGCGCTTCTTCTAACCTTTTGATTGAAGGCAAAGAACCCTTTTATATTTTTTTTTCCTCCTGTCTTTTCCAGAATTTGATCGGTCAATTGAAATAGTCGTACCAACTCAGTCGCGATTTCGTCAACCCTACTAAATCCGAGTACTCGGAGCTAGCTTTACTTTGTCAAAGTTCGGTTTGAAATATTTTTCTATTCTACTTTCTCTGTCGCATGACTCTCATCATGTTTTCCTTTGTCATTTTTGTTGCCTATACCTAATTAATTTTCTCTCTTTCAAACCTAGCTTAATTAATATTAGAGCTAGCTACTAGCTACCATCTCTTCTCTCGTGTTCCTCGTATATATTATTTATTTCTTTCAACTACTCTCTTTCGGTCCAGTCGCCTTTACAAGTTAAACTGGTCCAGTTTAGCATGTTTTAGGGGTCCGAATCATGTCAGGTAGACAGGTACCCACATGTTTCCACTGTCACTCGGGTTTTTTTTTGTAGGGGCTTAGAAAGCACCTGCATGCTGTACTCACGGGGCCAGAGATTCGACCCGGCCCATATCATTATCCTAGCCAACTGGAAAGTGATATTAGGCCCAATATTGATTCAATTTTAGTAGTTTAAGAGACAGCTTCGGAAGCTGTGGAGCTGTTTTGACAGTGAGAGAAAATTATTTTATATAAAGTTGAATAAAATATTATTTTTTAATATGATAATTTTTTTAAAATTTAAAAAAAATTAAATTATTTATTATATTTTATGTAAAATTTAAAAAAATTAGAATAATGAGATGAAATAGATTGAAAATATCAGACTAGTACCAATTCTCGTATTAACTCTCCGTTTGGTTTTCATATAATAAAATTACTTTTTTTTTATATATAAAAAAAAATTAATAAGTACTTCGCATTTACGTATTGATCATCACTCGAGTAAGGTTATACTTGCTTGTCCCCCACGGTAGCCGCATAGCGTTCCATATCTAGGAAGGTTGTCTCCCACCGACACCAGCTCCCTTCGCTTTTGTTAATGGAGGATCCTCTCCATGCATTACCCATTTTGCATTTGTCCATTACTTGTTCAAACTAAGCTCTTCCATCCCCACAGTCTCGATCTCCAGTTTTCGACTTCTTAAGCCTCCCCACTATTACGGATCATGAACTACTTTTAACCATCTAATACCTCTTTGTTTTTTTTTTTCATTATCATGTGATAATGGGTTGGAGAGGTATTTCTGTCTTGTTTCTTCTCGTTGTTGTTGTTTTAGGCATTGGCGAAGTGGCACATGCTATGGATCTCAGCAGCAATTCCCATGAAAACTACACCCAGTTCCTTCTTGCCAATGGTGTTGCTCACACGCCGCCCATGGGGTGTGTGTAAACTTTCATCGGCCTGCTATGAAATTCTTTTTTTGTTTTTGTTTTTTGCTTTCAACATGGTTGTGTGAATGCTCAAGTGAGATTGTAAATTGTTTGGAGTGCAGATGGAACAGCTGGAACCATTTTCAATGTGATATAGATGAATGGACTGTGAAAAGCACGGGTACTGCACTCCACGCTTATTGGTGTTTTTTTTTTCCAAAGAATCTCCCTTGAATTGTGTTATGAAAATGGTTGTTCCGTAATGCAAAGTTGGAAGTAACATATTTTTTTAACAATATATAAACTTACTCTTTCTTATTCATACGAATTATTTATATCAAAATAACGTGGAAGAAGATGTACGTTTCTGGGTTGACTTTGAACCTCTGTAGTTTGTAGTGACGCTCTTTGTTTAAAGTATTGTAGCGTTATTCATTATTTTATCTTTCCTTGGAAATTAATTATAACAATTTAAGGTTAGGTATTGTATTGTCGATCCAGGAATGCCTAGGCAGATTTTCGATCCCACGGAATACGTTATTGAAAACCTTGAACCGTTTTTCACTGAACTAGGAAAACCAAAGGAACTTCCTGATTAGGTTCCTCATGAATGACTAAGAAGTTGGGGAGATTGTAGAGAATAGCCCAATTGATGATTTTCCAACAGCCATTGAAAATTCTTGAGTGAAAATTTTTAACTATAGTCATTGCAGATGAAGTCCACGCCCAATTTTTAATCTAATATGGAACAGTACCTAACTGAATTACTTAATATAGGCAAGCAAGTCATGTGACGCTGTATGATGTGGCATGGAGTAAGTTATTTACTGCATGAAGAAGGGGTCTCTTTAGCATGAATTGTACTTGAATATTACTTTTGATGGTTTGCTACCTACATTGATCTATTCAGGGTTTCAAGTTCTCTGAGGATTAATGTATTATTTATTCTTTGCAACTTTTTTATTGCTGAGAACAGCAGACGCTCTTGTTTCTACTGGTTTGGCGGCACTTGGGTACAAATATGTAAATATTGGTATGCCATCCTCATACTATCTTCCTTTAGTTCTTGTGAGAATTAGTGACTTTTTTTCCCGAGTATTAGATTGTGGAACAAAGTGTTACTCTGCTAGCAACCTAAGGCGAGCATTTTTTCTTTCTTCCTTTTTCTCCCCTTTATCCGCCTCGGTGACGGCTAACATAGGGAAAAAAAACTAGAGTATAAAAACTTAGCAAACATAGTGGCTCGCAATAACACTTCTCACATATTTTTAGTGGTGGCTAAATGGCAGATGATTGCTGGGGAGAAAAAGATAGAGACTGGAGGGGTAATTTAAGGGTAAAACCTTCTACTTTTCCTTCTGGAATCAAGGCCCTTGCAGATTATGTTCATGCAAAAGGATTAAAGCTTGGCATATACTCTGATGCTGGGTAAAGCTCTGCCCTTTGTTTGGATTTTATATAATAACTGTGATCACAATGACCAGTGTTATATAAGCCCAGATTCTTTTTCCATACAATTACAAATACCATTCGAAATGATCACGATTTTCCATCTTATATTTTTGCATCCTTAGCTACCAAACTTGCAGCAAGACAATGCCCGGATCTCTTGGTCATGAAGATCAAGATGCAAGAACTTTTGCAGAATGGGTTAGTTTTTCTAGTCTGCTACAACATGACTGGATTTATTAGTGGCACTTGGTTTCTGTTTTAGTGGAAAGTAAGCACAGCTATTGTCTTATTGGGGCATTTGGTTGTAGGGAATCGATTACTTGAAGTATGATAATTGCTATCATGATGGTTCTAAGCCACTATACAGGTATTATCTTTTGATACTTTGTACCTAGTGTGATTCCTATTAGTGCAGAGAAGGTCGTCTATACTGTGCAAAGCCTGTGTTTTGGAAAATATTGTCCTCTGTTCCAGATTTGCTAGGATGAGTTATGCGTTACAGAAGGTTGGCAGGCCAATCCTTTATGCTATGTGTGAATGGTAAGCCCCATGAATTTTGGTTGACCGTACCTTAACCCCAAATTCTTTTTAGGTGTGATAGGTGTAAGTATTTGCATGCTATGGCATGTCTTAGGTGATATATGTGCTTCATATTTTGAAAAGTAACAGTGGTTGAGTGAACATTAGGGTTCAAGAGCTAGATGTGACATGCAGATTTCTCGAACCTTTTGAATGCTATCTAAATGGCTTTGACAGAGCATCATTTTCATAGGGGAGAAGACAATCCTGCAAAATGGGCCACTCGGTATGGTAATGCTTGGCGAACTACGGGAGACATAAAAGACATCTGGGAAAGGTGGCACTCCCTTTCCCTTTTTTTTTCTACGCTTACTTTTAAATTGATTCTTATTTTACAGGGAATCTGACATTAGACACTGAGAAAATTAGTTAATCATTATATACCACCATTTCAGTATCACATCAATTGCAGATGAAAACAATATTTGGGGAAGATATGCAGGACCCGGCAGGTGGAATGGTAATTGTCAAGTATAAGTATTAGCTTGAGTTATGGATGCCATTGTTTCTGTGTTAGTATCAATATCAATAGCTCTGATACAAATGGAATGTGCAAAGGTTACTATGTCAATCTTGATAAACATATATGGAACCTCACTAAACTAATCCTGCTTATGATCATTGTAGATCCTGACATGTTGGAAGTGGGAAATGGAGGGATGAGTATTCAGGAGTATCGATCTCATTTTAGTATTTGGGCTGCAATGAAAGTCCGTCTCCAATTTATATCTTTCCCATTTTCATCTTTACAACTTCCATTTTGTTGTGATCCAAAATCCTTAATTTGACAGGCTCCTTTACTTATTGGATGTGATATCCGATCTGCAACCACAGAGACTCTTGGGATTCTTGGAAACAAGGAGGTGATTGGTGTTAATCAGGATCCACTGGGAATTCAGGCCAGAAAAATTCGATCTGAAGCTGGTCTAGAGGTAAATCCGGAAGGTTGTTCTTTTCCTTCATATGTGAAATTAATGACATATAAATATTTATACCATAACTATATATAGAGGAAAATCTATGATATCTGCATTCCCACAACCTTTGAGCCTTGGCCCAGTTGGTAAAGAGATGGTGTGGTGTTGGGAACTTGGGATAGTTTTAGTTCAAATCTTACATATTGGAAAAATAAAAGAATGCGAAATAGATCAGGCCTTTCTGAAACAATTATCTCAGAATATTTATCTTTACTTAAGAATCATAATTCAAGTAGTCATATCCTGCCTAAGTTTCTCTAGCTCCTCTTGAGGCTTTGTCGAGAGTGTATCTCTCTAATCTTAAAGTAACAAGGTCCCAAGAAGTTTCTCTATGTTTCTCATCATTGTGATGCAGGTTTGGGCAGGACCTTTATCAAGGAGAAGAGTAGTGATAGTCTTATGGAATAGAAGCAGGTTCAGGGCTCCTATATCTGTGGGATGGAGGGACGTTGGACTCTCTCCATTTATGCCTGTGACTGTTCGAGACTTATGGGCGGTATGAACCATTTTTTTTCCTTTTGGCAGTTTTTTCTTTTTCTTTTGTTCCTTTTCAGTTTGGATTCCATAGACGTAGTTTCTTTTAAACTTCTATGTTAGGCTATCTTCTGCCGAATAGTTTTGATTTGTAGTGAATATAAGTTCTTCTGTTTCCAGAATGGTAAAATGTAGATTGCTACTATATAAGTCTAAGACTCATGTATTTGTTGTCACTTCAGCTATATTCTTAGCTATAAAAACTCCATTCCATTCTTCTTGCAGCACTCATTTGTTTCAAAGAACATGCGTTCTCGATTGACTGCATATGTTGCTCCCCATGCTTGCAAGATGTACATCCTCACTCCAATCTAAATGGATGAGAGGCTTGGCACTTTGGTCTATATAAATAGTCGAGTGAGAGATGGTGTCCCACTCAGAAGGCAGCTTGATGAAATGAAGATATTTAATTATATGTATTTATTATATGCTAAACTAAAAGGACTTTTTGCCACAAGGATAAAGTGTGCTTATTTACTTGCTATCTTTCTTTCTGTTTATTTTTTTAATCGTTTTGTCACAAAAAATGGGCTTTATGAAAGATGGGTTTCAACGCGATCCACTGGAGTAGTGTAAAAAGAAGTTCTTGTTTCTAGACGATGATCAATAAACAGAAGAACCTCACTGATGAAACTCGTTCTTAAATCTCACTTGACAGCTTATTTTTTTAATGCACCTATTTATTAAAGTTCGAATATGTTTTGCACAAAATCAAAATCAATCAAGGTTTGAGGTGGGTTTTGCTTAGAAATTTTATTGAAGGATATTGGATGAATGAATATTTTCAATCTATTGAAGGATTGAAGGATGGATGAATTATTTAATTCTATTGAGGTTAAATCTAGCCCTATAAATTTAGCTTCTCAACTTAAATCAAAATCAGACTGATCTTTAAAGGCATCAGTACTGGCACCGCGTTCCCGGCCGGTACTATATATCAGAGTCTGAAGTACTGTAACTTGAAGCTAAGATTCTGTTGTCATCTGCTTCATTCCCCAATTCTGCATTAACTCAGGACCTTCCGAGCAATATGCGATTTGCTGTTTCACAGAGAACTTTGATCATATAATTTACGATGTTGCTTTTCTTTTGAGTATAATTACATGAGTCTATGTATCTTCTTCATAAGGGTTTCTGCATTGTTGATTCTGTTGTCAATTTAGGTTGCATTTCTCTTCTTCTATATATGCTCAGTTTTTATTTCTTATAACCTTTCCTCATGAGCGATGGATGCTTATGAAGGAAAGGTCTGCTGTCTTGTATAGTAATAGTACCGTGATCATCTTGCTTTATGGCGACTACTGCTGCTGAAAACACACTCATGCAGGTTATTATTACTAGTGCCCAAAACATGATACTGATCAACGTGAAGATTTTCTAAGCATGCAATATTGGATAGTGCGCGCGCACACGCGTACGGCACACACACAAAAGTAGTAGTTTCTTGGTGCGAAAGAGAGCAGCTTTGTCGATCTGCAATTTGTTCAACGAAATTTTTTAGTTTTGGAAGTGAGAGGCATTCAGCCCAACAAAGAAACAGAGAGAAGTGACAAGGCCTCTTTTGGTTTTTGTGTGTTTATTATCATCATGATGTCACGCACATACCATCTAAGAATTTGATAGATTGATTTAGTAACTGTTGGGGAGACAAATATTGACGTGATTAATTTGGAGGAAACTGTTTATTTGTGGTCAACTATTTTTTACAAAAATGAATATTTCTTGTCGAGATAAGTCTGTTTTCATCGCAAATAGTTATTATCATCCTAAATAATCCATCATAAATGCCATTTTTCTTATAGTGAGTACTAAATTTTAGATTACTTGGCAAACCTGGCTACTTATTGACGTACAAACCATATCTGATGTATTAATCTAGCTAGGATAAAACAGATATATTTAAAAAAAAAAAATACTTGTAAGTAGAAGATTATGCTCAGAAAGCTAACAGTAAATAAATATTTAAAGAGATTGAGGATCATGCCCGCATGCTTATATATTTATATATATATTAATTTGTGTTGACAAATGTGGTCCTATGTTCTTGATCAACAAAACATGTAATTTTCAAAGATCTCATCCCACCGATTATAATAAAAACAAAAGCAAGTCGGCACTTTGGGTGCTAGCTGCTGTGTCTCCATTCTCTTTATGCAGACCATAGATATGGCTCCGACAAGCATGCATCCCACGGGCAGGACAGAAGTAATGCGCTAACGATCGAAAGGAAGATCTTTCTGTGGAAAATGTGGCCCATTCTTTGATGAATGGTCTGGGCCAAAAATTTCTGAATTCATATATTTTTGTTATCAATTAAGCACGTCAAGCCCAAGCTTAATCCCGCATTTGTATCTATCATGTATACGACCTTTTATTAATAGTGGACTTTTTCTTTTTCTTGGTGTCGGGATTAATTTCCAGTCATAGGTTGTTTGTTGTAAGCCATTGGCCATGTCAATTGATTGTTGAGCGAGTGAATAGGTTCCTGTGATATTTCGATATGACCTATGCAAACGGAGTCCAAGAGTCCATCATAATTGTCGGCCTTTCGAAAATGGCTAGCTAGTCATTGCCTTTTGGACCGTATATTATATATACATACATACATATGTCTATATATATATATATATTTCTGTATTTCGATTAAGACACCCATTTGTGAGAGCTAGCTACACGTGCAGAGTCACTTTCACTCGTCTTATATGTATAAGCCGAAGGTGCTCATTAAAAAAAAATTGAGAAAATATTATCAAGAATAGAAAGACTAGAAGTTTCTTCTATTTCAATAATCCCGAAACTGCCCAAATGTCTCGGTGAGTAAAAATAAAAATAATACAAGTATTTATATTAAGAGCTAAATGAACCAGCCTAAAGTATATACAAGTGAAATGTAACGTAAATACAAATGATGAAATGTAAAGTGTAAAAATAAAATACAAATACACATAAAAAACTATTTTACACTTTTCTATCTTAATACCCCCTTCAAGATGGAGAGTAAATGGAATGAACTCCCATCTTGGTGATGGAGAACTGAAATTGTTGAGAACCAAGTGGCTTGGTAAGCACATCTGCAAGTTGTTGTTGGGAAGAAAGATGAAAAGTTTTGATGACTCTAGCTTGTATTTTGTCTCGGATGAAATGACAGTCTAACTCTATGTACTTTGTCTGTTCATGAAAAACTGGATTGTCAATGATGTGTAGAGCAGCTTGACTGTCACAAAAAAGCTGAGCACTATGAGAAATATGAAAGTCAGATAAAAGAGTTAGAAGCCAAACTACTTCACAAGTAGTAGATGCCATGGCCCTATATTCAGTCTCAGCTGAAAAACGAGAAACAATTTGTTGTTTCTTAATTTTTCAAGAGATCAATGAGTCACCAAGAAAAACACAAAAACCAGTAGTAGATCTTCTGCTGTCAGGATAGGAGGCCTAGTCTGAATCTGCAAAAGCCTTGATTGTTAGTGAATTCTGAGTTGGAAAAAATAAACCAAGACTAGGAGCATTTTTAACATATTGCAAAACCCTGTGAACTGCATTCAAATGAGGTAGTCTAGGTTGATCCATAAATTGACTAAATCTTTGAATTGAGTAAGACAAATCTAGCCTTGTAATGGTAAGGTAGAGAAGCCTACCAATTAACCTCCGAAACACTGTAGGATCTGGCAGTAAGTCACCATCATCTTTACTAAGTTTCAAATTTTGCTCTGTAGGAAAACATATTGGTTTACATGCTAAAAAACTAGCATCTTGTAATATTTCAAGAGCATATTTTCGCTAATATAGTGAAATGCCACTGGGTGATCTGACCACCTCTAAGCCAAAAAAATACTTGAGGGAACCAAGATCCTTGAGCTTAAATTTAACATCAAGTAAGGATTTCAAGGAATTCACAGCTTCCAAATCACTACTAGCTATCAAAATATCATCAACATAGACCAGTAAAGCAATAAAGGAATGATTAGTGGACTTAGTAAACAAGGAATAGTCAGATCTGGACTGCATAATCCCAAATCAAGAAGAGTAGTGGAAAACTTAGAGAACCACTGCTGAGAGGCTTGTTTGAGACCATATAGAGACTTATTCAGCTTGCACACTTGTAAACTCCCTTTAATATAAAAACCAAGAGGCAACTTTATGTATATCTCTTCCAAAAAATCATCATGCAAAAAAGCATTATTAATATCAAATTGGATAAGATGCCAATTCTTAACAACAACAATGACTAATAAAGTTATGACAATAGTCATTTTGGTAACAGGTGAAAAGGTTTCAGCATAGTCTAAACCTTCTGTTTGAGTATAACCTTTTACCACAAGTTTTGCTTTGTACCTCTCCACAGAATCATCAGAATGATACTTGATCTTATAAACTCATTTACAGCCTATGTGTTGTTTACCAAGAGGCAAATTGATAACAGTCCAGGTATTATTGAGTTCTAAAGCAGCAATCTCAGCTGCCATAGCATCCCTCCAATGAGAATGCTTGACTGCTTGATGATAGAACTCAGATTCAATATCAGCAGAAATAAAGATTTATGACCAGAAGACAATTGATCATAAGAAACAAAATTGGAGATACCATATTTGATTGAAGAAGGAAAAGAAGAAGAAATTGAACTTGTTGGAAAAATTGATTGAGAGTGTGCAATAGAGGAATTACAATAATAATGCTGCAAATAAGCAGGAGCTCCTCGGATTCTGGTGGATCTTCTTGGTGGTAAAATATTATGTGATGGTAAAGTATTATTTGTTGCAAGAGGTTGGGATGGCAAATTATTATGTAAGTCAGAAACAAGGGAAGTCAAAGAAGAATCAGTAGTTACTGTTGAAGGCATATTAAACATATCAAAAGTTGAAGATTGAGAAGGAATTGGAGGAATTGATGAAGAATAATATGAAGACAAATCAGAGTAAGAAGGATGAAAAGGAAAAACATGTTCATGAAAGATGACACGTCTTGAAATAAAAAATTGATTTGTCTTGAGATCATACAACTTGTAACCATTGATACCGAAAGGGTAACCAAGAAAAACACAAGCCCTAGCTCTAGGATCAAATTTTGTTCTAGTTTTGTGTAAGGTAGAGGCAAAGCATAAGAAACCAAAAATTCTCAAATGTTCATATGAAGGAGAAACATTACAAATAATTTCAATAGGAGATTTATTTCTGGTGATAGGAGAAGGTAATCTGTTTATTAAGTAAGTAGCTGTTAAAACAGCATCACCTCAAAATTTGAGAAGCAAATGAGATTGGAACAACAATGTTCAAGCTACATTTAGACTATGCTGGTGTTTCCTCTCCACAACAGAGTTTTGTTGTGGAATCTCAATACAACTAATGTTGGTGAATGACACTTTTGGAAATGAGGTATGAAGATAAAAAAAATTTAGTACCATGATCAGTATGATTTTTTTAATTTTTTTATATCTTTGTACTAAATTGAGTTTTGATCATTTTAAAGAATGTTTGAATTAAAAGAGAAACTTCAAACTTATTCTTGAAAAGATAAATCTAAGTAGCCCTAGTGTACTCATCAACAATTATTAAAAAAAAAATGTAACCTTCAACAGTAGGGATTGACCCCAAACATCACAATGAACAAGGTCAAAATGTGAGTTAGAGAGATTATTATTATTTGGGAAAGGCAACTTTCTTTGTTTGGCTAATGGACAAATAATGCAAGAGTTATAAGACACAACCAAATTAGGCACAACTTGATTCAAGAATGACATTCTTGAAATAGATGGATGTCCTAATTGATTATGCCAAAGGTGAAACAATGAACACTTAGAGGAAGCAATACAAGCATTTGACAACAAAGTATCATTGTTATTACAATGTTTATTGAGAAAAAATGATGGCAAATGAGGGTTGAGAAAAGTCCCTGGTTGTTGCAAGATATAGAGTCCTCCTTATTGTCTACACACTCTAATCAGCCTCGAGGTGGTCAGGTCCTGAATTAAACAAAGGCCAGAAGAAAAAAGACCACAAGTTAGAGACTTGGTGAGTTTACTAACAAAAATCAATCTAAAAGTAAAGGTAGGTACACAAAGAACATCTTTAAGAACAAGATGTCATCAAGATGAATAGTATCAATATGTGAAACAGGAACACATTGACCCTTTGGTAATCTGACAGAAGTGTTTAGAACTGGAGTGACATCTGTAAAAATATCAATTGAGGAGACCATATGGTTTGTAGCCCTTGTATCAAGTATCCAACTAGAATTAGAAGAATTAAATAAAGTATATCTGTTAAAATTTAAAATAGAATGCTTAAATGAAACAATACCAGAAAAAGAATGAGAAGAAGAAGTTACAACATTCACCACATGGCTAGAAGCATCAAACTTATGCTAAGGATTGAGAGTAAGCATAGATAACAACTGCTGATATTGGGCCTCAGTAAAAGAGAATGGAGATGCTGCTGAAGAATTATAACTGAGGATAACTTGGTTGGCCATGGCTGCTGCCATGGCTTTTGCTTGTATGCAAGAGGAAAACCATGGAGTTTATAACATTTCTCAACAACATGACCAACTATTTCACAATACTTACAAACTGGTCTATCTTTTTTAGAGAAATATTTTACATATCACGAAGTATCAGAATTAGCAAAAAAAGCACGAGCATCAGCAAGAGGTGGAGTAACAGAAATTTCTCTCTGTTGCTCTTCCTAAATAACAAGAGAAAAAACCTTGTTAATATGTGGCAAGGGCTCCATCAACAAAATTTGAGCCCTAGCCAAAGCAAAAGATTCATTAAGCCCCATAAGGAATTGCAAAATACGTTCCTGTTAGACATAAGAATTCAACAAATTCACAGCACCACAAGAACACACAGGAATTGGTTTGTAATTAACCAATTCATCCCAAAGAGCCTTCAATCGAGTGAATTAATAAGCTCTAACAGAAAGTTGTCCCTGAGACAAGGACGAAATCGATTTTTGAATCTGAAAAATCTGAGGTCCATTCTTTTGAGAAAATCGTTCCTTTAAATCGATCCATATCTCAAAGGCAGTGGTAACATACAGTACACTAGCAGCGATTTCAGAAGAAACCGAGTTAAGTATCCAAGAAATGACCATATTATTACATCGTAACCATGAAGAGAACAGCAAATCAATAGAGATTGGTTTAAGAATCGTACCATCCACGAACCCTAACTTATTTTTTGCAAAAAGGGCCATGGTCATCGAATGAGACCATGTGTAATAGTTGTCTCCAATTAAGAATTACGTGACCAAAACAACGCCGGAATTATTGCTGGGATGAAGGAAGAAGGGACTCGCAACATTTGGAGAAGAGGAAGGAGGATTCAGAACTTTCGCCACCACGAGGGAGAATAAGAAATAAAAAACCCTAGAAAACTTCTGATACCATATCACGAACAGAAAGACTAGAAGTTTCTTCTATTTCAATAATCCTGAAACTGCCCAAATGTCTCAGTGAGTAAAAATAAAAATAATACAAGTATTTCTACTAAGAGCTAAATGAACCAGCCTAAAGTAGATACAAGTGAAATGTAATGTAAATACAAATGAAATGTAAAGTGTAAAAATAAAATACAAATACACATAAAAAACTATTTTACACTTTTCTATCTTAATAAATATTCATGCTATTTATAACCTGGTGCTGATTCCTTTATTATATATGTGCCCATCTTATTTTTTTGAAAGCGAACGTTCAAATGCTAATGATAATTGCTACTCATTTATTATTTTTTCAACAATTTGGAGCTTCGATCGGACACATCTTGTACACACACATACATACACACACACACATATATATAAATAATATGTATATCATGTATATGTAGAAAAGAAAATGCGCATTTTATATATAATTAAGCTGGAAGGGTTCTGGCGTATTCTGCTACATGAATATCATGCACAAGGAATATTAATTGCCAATATATAAGATATGTTTAGGGTGCCTAATAATTAGCAGGAAGTAGGGACGAATTGCGTCACAGCTAGCCCACCTGCATGCTAGCTGCAAGATGAACCCTGATGCCGGCCGGCACATGAGTAATGATGTATAAGAGAATATACTGCACGATTGAATAGAAATATTCACTTTCTTAATTTACATTGACTGATCATAATGTATATATATACAAGATCCTTAGAAAGCTATTTTAGGAAAGAATTACAGTAGTTACTGAGCAATTAAACAATACAAGGATCACGGCTAATCTATACGTACAATCAGTTATGATTTGAACAGATCAGAATCTTCATTCAAATGGCTTGATTTGAGGCTGGAATCATGAGATTTTGACTTGATCTTGATTTTGACCATCTTCCTTAATATGATGGACACTACGTCGGCGAGTTTGGAAATTTTGGCAGGTGGGTATAACCCAAGTCATGGACATAAATGTATGTGTAGCTAATTAAATTAAAAAGCAACTGATCAACATTGCATGCACCTGGAGGCAGCCACCAGCATACAATTTAGCTTAGATCTGCATATACTTAATTTCTACGTTTTGTTTGATTGTGATGGCTTCGAATCGCATATATATATACACACGAGAGAGAGAGAGCAAAGAGATGGAAGTCAAACCGCGTCCATCGACTACAATCGGGCTGTTGGTACGTCCAACATGTGCTCCTAAAAGAATATTTGGTGTACTACGCCCAAAGTAATGACTGCTTATGCCTGTGGAAAATAACATTCAACGAATCTGTTGGCCACCATGAAGCTGTCGAGATCATTAATTCATTTTGTGACTGGATAAAAACCCTAGCCTAAATGAAATTAAAATCAAATAGAATAAAAACAAGGAATCCTACAACTGCTTTAATATATTCAGAAGATATACAAAGGAGAAGATAATGATTGGAATTGAGAATCATGTTGGTGCACCTCATGCACTACAATGAAGGTACGTACACAATGATTGGAATGGAAGGTTATGCTAAATTTCAAAGGATAAACGTAACAGTAATCATGGGAAGCACCTATATATTAGAGAAATAATTCAAATAATTGTTTTTTATATAATAAATTTTAGCTTTTGATCAGACATGTTATTAAAGTTTTAACTTGATATTAAAGTAGATCAAGTACTCTTCATGACTTCGAAGCCTTACTAGATCTTGAGATTTCATCTGATCTCATTTCGATTAGATATTTCATGTGTTAAGTAATCAAATGTACTATTGCAGTATTGCTCTGCAAAAAGTGAGAGTAACAAATAAAATTAAGATATATACCGCCATCTTTTAAATACAAGAAATTGCTTTGTGCAATGGTATGGTGAGGTCTCGGATCGAATTCAGTTAGATGAATCTTGCTGGGGAATGGTCAGCGGGCAATGGAAACTTCCCCGACCATGGACATTAGAGAGACTCTCGCACACCAAAAACAAAAGTATCACTGTTTGAATTGTCATGGTGGAGTATATATATATATGTTAAAATTTAATTTACTCCAAGAAATCTTATTTTCATGATGATCATCAACCCACTACCAATCTTCAAGAATAATTTTATTGTACATTTACAAAAGCAAGAATGGTACATCACCGGCCTGCCTGATCATTTTGCTAAACATGACATGTATAGATCAGAGCTAGCTAAATATCAAGTACTTCAGAAACATGAGAAAATGAAACCAATGTGTGTTTCAGGTCTGCCGCCTTCTGATGACAGATCAGTTGCATTTAGGCACATGGAACAGTACTGATAATTCAAGCAGGCCTCCGAGTCTTCGGCCTTAATTTCTTACTTACTTCTCAGTTCAATGTGTACAGCTAGGCTTATTAGTGAAGTAGTATCATTTTGGTGAAGCAGTACGTACGTTCTATTGTAATGCTTCCAAGATCCATCTGATGATCATCAAGATGTCCTACGTACATACGTTTCTGATCATCTATCGATCTTATTTTTGTCTTTGGTCCAACTCGATCCGAATAGTCTAGTTGGTACTGCAAATCATGCATTATTAATGCTTGCAAAGATAAGGTGCCAGGCATATGCCATTAGTACTTCTCAACGCTGTGTTTCTTTGGTCTAAACAGAGGATTACTTTGCTTTATTCCAATATTATTAACTATATATATAATGCATGCGTGCATTTGTTTCATATATATTTTTTTTAATTTCTGGCCAGATAAAACCATTTTCTCTAACCAAACACGGCAAGCTGGTTAGGCTCATCATCTTAATAAAGAAAATAATGAGGTGGCCACAGCAAGTTTTCCTAGTGGCCGCCAACTCTATTAATTAGGTTGTCCCTGTTTGGTTAACTGGATGCATGGGCATGGGCCCGGCGGCCTTTGATATATATATATATATATATATATATATATATATTGCTTTCACGTACAATAATTTATATATATATATGGCGATGACCGTCTTATATATAAGATCACAAAATCTTCTAATATATAGTTCATTTGAATATTGCTTAATTTACTTTGTCTCAAATTATGATTTTAATGTAGTAGTATTCTTTAACTTTGTCATGAATGCCCGGCCAGTACCTGTATTCAATGACAAGCCTTCATTATCGGGATCATATTTATTTATTGTTAATTAATTCATGTCCCAATTCAGCCCTACCATTAATTACATGTATTCACCAATCTATTATGCCCAAATTAATTAATTTACGTAATTAATGATGGCGTCTTTTTGGATAGAATAGTGCTAAATGTACTAGTACTTACAGTTTTACTTGCATTTTTAGTTACGAAACTTATTTTATTAATTTTTATTTTAAATTCAAATTTTAAATTTTAAATTTTAAATTTCAAGATTTTTAACGTATCAATAACTGACATGTGAAGAAATAATTTTTTTTTATAAATTTGTTTTAAATACATTTAGCATTTTCCTTCTGGATAACAAGAACAACACATGATCGAGAGAATGATCTCCACAGTAAATTATCTTATACCCATGCAGCGTGCAACAACTCCCTTCACCACAGTAAAATCTTATGAAAATTCCGTAAACAATAAACTCAATCACGTAGGAAAACGTAGGAAAGCGACATAATTATGGATAACAGGGACAATATGATCACACGGATCGTACGTTTATATAACGTCGTATTGGCCTTATGACCATGAAGATTCTTCACAATCTATTTACCATGCCATGACATGATGGATTAATGTATAAGCTAAGTAGATCGACACGTACGAGAAATGGAAAAAATAAATTAAGGGAAAGAAATAGTCTTAGAATAGAATTACAAAAAGCTTAAACACCTCATGCGGCATGCATGATGTATATAGCGATTAATCATGAAGTTTCATGATCAAGTAGGTTTCAATGTTCTGGCCCGTATACATGCGCAAGCGTTACGTACGCAGGATCCTGCAGCTAGAGATCAGAGTGTCTCAGCCAGATCGAAGGCCGCCACGTAGATCACTTGCAGTATACGTGACAAAAAGTATAATTGACCATATCATGCGATAAAAGACAAAAATAAAAAGTAAAAACAGCCACAGAGAAAAAATTAATAAATAAATTAACAGAATTGCAGTGTGAAAGCATGGTAATTAGATCAACGTGCGCACACATGCCAACCCCTCACACAACCACCAATCTGTTTTGGACTTCGATCGAGTTGAGAGTGGGTATATAATATTAATATATATATAGACTTGGAATATCAAACCTTACACCATATATTTCTACTTATATTATTATTTTTTATATATATTTAAACACACAAATATTTAAATATTAAAATAAAAAGATAAAAATAACAAAGTACATATTGATAGGTCAATTTAGATATTGAACTGAGTTAAGATAAATTGAATTTTTTATAAATAATAATAAATTAAAATGGTGGAGTTAGTTTTGTAAGATCCGTCTAGAATGAGTTTAGATACGTTTAGATGTTAAGATTATGAATTTAGATGTATTTATAGAAAATTAAAAAAAATTATAAATCTCGCGTGTAAAGATATGTTGAGTTGAAAAATGTTGTGAGTTTTACGTATAAAAAAATTTTAAATTAAGATAAATTTAACAATTTAAAAATTAAAAATTTTAATATTAAATTTAATTTAAAATTAACTGAGTGGATATATATTTCCATCTCCAATATTAATTCCAGTACTGATCCATGGCATAAGAAAAGCATGACATCAAAAGCGTACAAGGCAGTTCCAAACCTCGGAACCCCATTACCTTTGCCTTCTTCTCCCATGTGGTCCCCACACTTTTTTCTCAACACGTGTCGTAAATTCTCCACCCACACGTGTCTTGTGATCATGGCAGCCCGTTTGGTACCTTTATGAGAACCTAACCGCCACTGATCCCATCCGCCTCCATTGCCTACCCTCCTTATATATATAATAAATTATACCCAAGTTTTTGTCACGGCCAGTACCTCTCCTATATTTCCCTTCCAAGACCCACCTGGCCACGTCCTTCCTAGCTCCAACCTTACTTAATTCTTCGATCTATAATACATATTAATCGCGTCATATTTATAATTCCAAGCAAGAAAATTAACAAGTTTAATTTTATAGATATCTGATCAACACTAGCTTGATGGGTGAAATTATGGAGAGCACGGATTCATCGTCGGGGTTGCAACACCCTCAGCTTCCGCCGGGCTTCCGATTCCACCCTACCGATGAAGAGCTCGTCGTCCACTATCTCAAAAGGAAGGTTGCCTCGGCTCCGCTTCCAGTTACCATCATAGCAGAGGTCGATTTATACAAGTTTGATCCATGGGAGCTCCCAAGTAATATTAATACAAGTGTTTGATATGTTGTATAATTTTGTTTTATTCTTATTTTCTCTGTCGAGACTCATAGTTTGGAGATTTTGTTTTGGTTTTTGTTTAAGAAAAGTAATGAATTGTGAAAATTTTGTAGGTAAGGCTACGTTTGGAGAACAGGAGTGGTATTTTTTCAGTCCAAGAGACCGGAAATATCCGAACGGAGCGAGGCCGAATAGGGCAGCCACGTCCGGGTATTGGAAAGCAACGGGGACCGACAAGCCTATACTAACATCTAATGGAAATCAGAAGGTTGGGGTTAAGAAGGCGCTTGTCTTCTACGGTGGGAAGCCCCCTAAAGGGATTAAAACCAATTGGATCATGCACGAGTACCGCCTCGTTGACAATCATAACACTTCTAGTTCCAAGCCTCCCGGTGCTGATCATGCCGCAAACAAGAAAGGTTCTTTGAGGGTACGTGAAAACTTTGACCTTTTTTTTTTTTTTTTTTTGCTTAATTAATCTCGGGATATATCTACATGACTGTTCGTTTTTGTGTTTGGTAATGGGGTTGTACGTCTTGGGTATTTGTTGGGTTTTGTAGCTTGATGACTGGGTTTTGTGTCGGATTTATAAGAAAAACAACACTCAGAGGCCGATTATGGATCAGGACAGGGAGGATTCAGTGGAGGCCATAATTCCTCTGTTGGCTGCGCAGCAGAATTTAAAACCCTTGCCCTCAAAGACTACTGCAAACTACGACGCAGCACTTGAAAACGATGATCAGAACTACTTCGATGGAATATTGACAGGCGCAGAAGGCTTGCAAAACAGCTCCATTTCTCATCTAGCCTCTTCTAGCTCGAAAAGTACACTAGCGGGGAAACGCACGCTTCCAACAGATAACTTTTGGAATGGAACAGGGTCGATAGGGTCTAGCTCAGGCAAGCGATTCCAAGGTGATCTTAACAGTGGAAGCGTGGGATTGGATGAAAACAACAGTTCCTTTGTTTCTCTTCTAAATCAGCTGCCTCAGGGCACTTCGCAGTTTCATCCAAACGCCTTTCTTGGGTCCCTTGGAGACGGGGTTTTGAGGCACCAATTTCAACTTCCAAGCATGAACTGGAACTCGTAGTACAGAGTAATGGGGGTTGTTCATGATAAAACATGATATCTATCTATATATGATGCTCTTAATAGGAGTGTGATCATAGTCAAAAAGTTCTCCATTAGAAGACTTCTTCGCGACAATATAGATCACCAGAAGATTGTTTATCGGAGATCAGTACTCGAGGAATTGGAAACAGATCAGTGATTCATATTAATAGGTTGAGTTAATTTCTCTTGGTGTAACTATAGCGCTATCTAGCTAGCAGCAAATATCAGGTTAGGTCATACGCGCATATCCTTAACTTTGTTGTTTTTCATTTTGAGAAATACTGAAAAACTTGCTATATATCATATATATATATATATATGAATGAATGTCACAATTTGTTAGAACTAAAAAAATTAAATAAAAATATAATTGGAAGTATATATATAGTGCTACTTTTATCTTGGAATAATTAGGAAATAAGCTTGTAAAGAAATATCATATATACTAGCTAATTATTAGTGCTCTAATACGTATTACTGTTGAATTTCTGAAATGTTTACATTTTTTATCCGAGAAGATCTATATATTTGGAGAGTATATGGTTCATAAAAATTAATGTTCTTCATCTGGATTTTATGATGTTCAGTTATAGTAATTTATGTACAGTTTTCACTACATGGTTAATATATAAAGTGGCCTGAAAATATGCTTCGATATCATGATTATAAATGGCTCGTTTATTAATCATGTTTGTGGGCTTATAAGTCTAATTAATTAATCAGCTAGCAAGGAAGAGACGATCAAAGATGTCCTCGATCGGGTGATGATCATAATTAGTACTTCTAACAAACACGAGTCTACAACCGGTTTTTTTACGTCCTTATTAATTAATTATGTCAATTTATATTCTCTTTTAGCTTTTGTTCATGTTTTAATCTTTTTCAAGATTTAATCCTATAAAGAGTATATGTAGGACCAGAAACTTTTTATATTTTAATTGCCTTCAATTTTCTTGATCTGGAGAATACAAATAATTAGAACAAATCATCTTGATCAAACTCTAGTAGGTTCATGTGTACGTACGTCCATCATGTGCAAATTAATGCATGGCGCGTGGGAATTAATTATTGTATATATATATATATATATATATATATATAATATGTCTCCATTAATCTCGTTGCTATGGCATTTAATTAATTATAAGTTTTGAAATTATGATCTGCAAAAAGATCGATCGACCATGGAATCGTACGTAAAGGATCGAAAAGAAAGATTTATCATGCTTTTTATAAGAGAGGATAAAAGTTGAATGCATGACTGAAAGCTGGGGCCGGAGATTAATTAAGGTTAACAAATTTCAATTTCCTAGTTGATTAATGACGTTTCCAACTTATCATGACAACTGATCGATCATCTTTATTTGAAAATAACATGTCTAATTAATTAGTTACTAAATAGCTAGCAGATAATACATGAATAATATAAGCTGAATTAGTTAATCAAAATATAATTCAGTACATGATGATTTGAAGTCAAAATATATTTACATTTAAGTAATTATAAAATTCAGAAACCGATCAAAAGATATCATGACGACGTGTTTACACACAAAAGACAAGAACGAATGAGTTTTCGGCCATATTTTTCAACTAATGACGTAGGATTATTCGATCCGTGTCATAATCTCCAACATGATTATCAGATTTGGATTTCAAATGTAAACACTCAAAATGGGGAACATGGGCTTTTTAATTCATGATCATAGAAATATATATAGTCTCTCATGCTAATTTGCTCTTATTTTATTTATTTATTTATATATATATATATTATAAACCTTATATAAATATATATATATTCCTTATAATTCTTGGTAATTGGCTGCAATTTAATTAATTACTTCTGCCAACCAATCATTGACCCTAATTTAGACATTAATTAATCCACAGATTTTCGAATCAAGTAAACAATCGGATATTAATTTTGTCTTTGTTTTTGGTTGATGATGTGTGGTTTAAAACCTTGTTAGGTTATAAGGGATGGTGTCATTTTCTGTCTCACGCATGATAAGATCACCTCATGAGAAAAGAGTAATTCTGTACAGCGATCTCTCCAAGGTAACAAATTAATCATGACAACAAGATCAGCTAGCTAGCTCACAAATGGTGTGACTTGTGGGACCATCCCAACCGCTAATATCGAAATAAGTCTTAACACCTAATTAATTCATTCATAATTCTAATTAATCATCCTTTCCTATCTTGAGAAAGAGAACTCGCTCTATCAAAAGTAACTTATTTTAGATATAAAGAGATGACATAAAGAATATACAAATTGACGTAATTTTATATGATTCGTTAGATCTAATTTATAATAATCTGACGTATCAAATTAAATCACGTCAATTTATAAAATTATTTTTATATAATTCTTTTGTGACTTGAATATTTACCTAATTATAATTGCATATCATTAGCATCTATATATATTATACACGGCTGAGTGCTTTGGGTTGATGTACGCTTTCAACTTCAGGAACCAACTGAAAAATCCACAAAGGCTTTTGTGAAGGCTTGTGGACTTTATGACCTAAAGCCCAAAACAAATTCAATGTTTACAAAATGACCGATGCTGTTGGACACGAGCTAGCTTTTGCTCTTCCGGACGGCTACACAAGAATCCAGGCCGAAGACATGGAGATTAAAAAGCCCTAAATTGAAAAAAAAAAATAAAAAATAAAAAGCCGTCTTTTTTGTTTTGGGGGCAAACATGAGTTACAAAAAGAGAGAAATAAAAGAAAGAGAAAAATCCAATTAAAGATCAAGAGCTGAAAGCTGCAACTTAGCCTAACAAGCAAGGAATCTCCTCCAAAGAAAACTTGAGCACTTAAATCAAGAATAAAATGAGGGAAAAAAGCTTTAACATCCAAGGAAATTAACCTCCTATTGATCAATATGGTAAAAAATTATCATCTTTTGGGGTTTCGAACACACATCTAATAACTAGTAGTCGTAGCCAAATATTGATTATACAGCTTAATTATTACACCCTGTAGAATTAATTTTGTGGTAAATAAATATTGTTGATGTTAATAATTTGTATAACAGTCCAGGTAATTAAGCATGTAACCGAGTGACTTCAAGTTGGAGCCATTGCAAGAAAGGACATATATAGCCATATACGAAACCACCACATATCTGCATGTTTTATATGTATAAAATTGATAGTGATACAAAGGGATCTCACATAGTGACGTGGTCTGTCAGGTATTATTATTATTTTTTTATAATTTTTTTTTTCTGAACTCTGAGCTTCAGAGTCCTCCCGGTGCTCTCTCTTCCTCTCTCTCTCTGTGACGCCTTGACTCCCGCGTACGAAAAATTTTGAGAATCGTGAAGTCAGAATGATGACAACACGAGTCACACATCCCAACGATAAGTGCTCAAGTGTGTGAAACATACAAACAGTATGCAATGGATAATTAAATAAGCCAACTAAATATCAGAATTTTTATATACAAAATTTACCAAAATAAAAGTATACTGACAATTAAACAGTTATCCGTGAAATACAGCAAAAAGCCAAAAATATACATGAGTGAGAAACAAATCTCATAATCCAAAACAATAGCAACCACATGCCACTTTCTCCACGGAGCCGATCCCTAAGGCTTGTCGTCCTCATCTGCAACAAAATCTACAATACCATGAAGTGGTACCACAGATAAGTAATAATCCAAACAATCCCTAAAATAAAAATATATTAATGCTACCAACTAACATGCATGCACATGATGAAATATGTTTTAGTCTCAAAACATCATTTTGTCCAAAAATGATTATTTTCCAAACACACGCCAAAATCCCATTTTGGCCAAAAAATAATAGTCCGTCATTTTTCCAGAAAATGATTCACACAAAACATTTATCGGACACTATAGGCGGGAATCACAGGAGGGACTCTACCACCATCCCTACCGAATGCACCGTAGGCGAGAATCACAGGCGAGACAACACCACCATCCCTGCTTACCACCATCCCTACCGCGTGCACCGTAGGCGGGAATCACAGGTGGGACTATACCACCATCCCTGCTTACCACCATCCCTACAGTTCCTTTCACACAACAAAAACCGATTGGAGCACTGTAGGCGGGAATCACAGGCGGGACTCTACCACCATCCCTCCTTACCACAATCTCTATCGCGTGCACCATAGGTGGGAATCACAGACGGGACAACACCACCATCCCTGCTTACCACCATCCATACGCGTACACCGTAGGCGGGAATCGCATGCGGGATTATACCACCATCCCTACAGTCTCTTTTCATTTTTCTCACATGAAAATTCAGTTTTCAATAAACACATGAACATGAATGCAATTACCCAAAAATTTAATTTTTATTTACAAACATGAACATGCGTGCAATATGCAATGTACCAGACCAACAACAATATCCAATAACCAACCAATTCCAATAACCAAACACACAACAACTCCAACCTCCAATCCATTCGATCTCCATAACTCCTCGGACTCAGTCCGGCACAACCAACTAATCACAATAATAATAAATGAGTTAGTACAAAAATATATTAAAATCTCAAAAGATATTTGAAAAAATACTTACAGCGCTTTATAATAATCTCCGAAAGATCACGGATGAGCTAGAAGGACAAAACAGCAATAGAACAGTGTAAAATACACTATGGCCGTGGGTCTCAAAAACTCACTTTTGAAAGAGAACAAACCAAGACTTAAAATTGCTATGGTAGGGCCTAGGGAGGTCGGTGAAGCTAATGGTGGTGGCCTTTGGCCGTGGTTGGCTACGTAGGCGGCGGTTTAAGGCCAAAAAGGGTGAAATCGAAAATGTAGACAATGAGGTTTCACCGGTGACGGATCGAAACTGGGGTTGGGTCCATTGGGTTGCTAGGAGGTTGAGAAAGAAGTGGTGAAGAAATTGTGGCCAATGGCGGTATGACGACAGTGGGGCAAGCACACAAGGCCGTGCGGCTTAGGCGGTGCGTGTGGGCTATTGCCGGCGAGGGAGGGGCTGAGATCAGAGATGTGGGGTCGCTGACCGGTGGGGTAGGCAATGGGCTCGGCGGTGCCGACCACGGCGGCGCGTGGCAGTGCCAATTGGGAGGAGGAAAAAACGGACGAAGGACGAGAGGAGAGAAAGGGGAGGCTGTGCGCGTGGGAGGAGGGAGAGGAAAAGAAAAGAAAGAAAAGAAAAGAAAAAGAGGAAAGAGAAAAGAAAGGAGGAAAAGAAAAAGATGAGGAAGAGAAATGAGGTTCAATCCTCATATCTTGGGTCATAAAAATGATCTAACGAAAATGATTTTAAAATAATAAACTAAATAAAATAATTCAAACGCTGTGAAAAGTTTAAATAAAACAACAATAATTTAAAAACCCATAAACAAACTAATTTAAATTAAATATCAATTTAAATATAAAACAATAATTAATATTAAGAAAACACAACAAAAATAATTTTCACAACTTAAAAATATAATAAAATAATATATCAAAACTTCCAAAATTTTAAAACAAGAAGACCAATATTTAAATTTATTAAAATAATCATTTAATTAAAATACACTAAAATACGGGGTGTTACACACACACACACTCTCTCTCTCTCTCTCCCCTTCCCACCTTTCCCTTCTTAGAGCACTAGCTTTCTTCTCAATCTTCAATATGTAGGCAATCGGGTCGTGCAGCAAACTCAATGTCAGTTGGGGCGAAACTCAAGCCAACGGCAACCCTTTTAGCCAATTGGGTATTTCAACATTACCCATTACAACCAATAACAATTGGATAGTATATATGATATAGAACATTCAATCACATACCATTGTTTTGTCTTCGTTGAATGATAGAAAAAAGTACAAAAGAAAACATAAAAATGTCTTGAAAATTGAAACCCTAGATTGGAAGTTTTTTGGTGAAGTTGTAAAAGTGTTTGTTGTGATTCAATTCACATTAAACGTAGAAGAAGAGGAAAATAGCAAAAATGTAAGGGAAATTGAATAAAGAAATAAGCAACAAAACCTGAAACAACAAGGGGTAGTTTATGTTTGACCTTCGAAAGCACAATAGAGAAAGGAGGTTGGGAGGGGATTAAGGGTATTGTCTATGTTTTGAGCGACATTTTCAGCTCAGTGCAAGTTAGTATTCGTAGCAATGGCATAGCTCAATGCTAAGGTTAATCAACATGCCCATCTCAGTTATACCTATTGGTGAGTAGGGCTCCAACGTTGGGGATTGTAAATTTTGGCAATGAAGACATGGACGAGGTTGGTGACAATTGCAAACAGCTAAAAAACAAATTGTTAAGTGGAGTAAACTGTGGGTGAATGGCAGAGTTATATGTACACGAATGGTAGCTTAGGGGAAGAAGGAATGACAGAGTTGATCTTACGGAATGGACGAGAATGACAAAGTTTTTGAGTGGGTTAGGAAGTTTTGGAATGGGAAGGAAGGAGCGGGAATGACAAACTTAAGAGAGAGAGAGAGAGAAAAAACTAAGTGTGTGGGATCCCTGTGTGTCCGTAGCAAGACTCTATATATAATCTTAGGGTGCTACTACTATGCCGCCTAGGTTTTATGGGCGTGTTTCTAGTACAAATTATTTTTTCTTTTTCTTTTAAATATTTTTAAAAAAAATACCAATACAATAATAGTTTTTTTCTTAACTATTAAGCAGAAAAAAAAAATACTTGAGCGGTCAAATTGAGGGGTAAACTCAAGCGACATAGTATCATTTTCTATAATCTTAAGCGTGTCATAGTGCTAGCACATGAAGGGAATGACCAAATTTATCTACATCTTTCCACAAGAAATCTTAGGGGTAAAAATGTAGTTTTGTTTAGAGACAAACAATTTAATTATTAAGGTAAGATAGACAATAAGAAAAAGATGAAAAAAAAAGAAGGCACTAATAATCTAAATGAAAACCTTGATAGTTTTTTCTATCAAACAAAAAATAGTTTAGAACCTCATGAACAAAAGATAACCTAACTATCAAACACAAACCTCAAAGGTAAAGAGGTAATTTGACTCATCAAACACAAACTAAGTACTATTCATACCATTCACATGCCCATAGCTGCTTTTATAATAGAATAGATATATATATATATAAATATATAATATAATATAGAATAGAAATAGGGAAAGAGAAAATGACGGCAAACAAATTGTGCAAGACCCCAGAGATAAAGACGACGTGATTAACAACCTCAAACAAAACTCATCAATACTGTTCATGTGTTGATAGCCTCTTTTATAATACAATGGTGTGTGTGTGTGTATATATATATATATATATATTTATTTATATCATATAACATGACATGATCAATATTTGAAAAATAATGTTAGTGACATAGAAAACAGAAAACTCATGTCCCACTAACAGCTTGCGTTGAAGAAGTACTTTCATTAGCTGTCTCATCTAGGAGCTGAAGTACATGTTTTAAAGCATAATTAGCACGATGGAAGAACTAGCTGGATCGAGTTTTGAGTCAAGATCTTATGAAAAATTAATGTTATGTTTCTAAAATTAATGTAACGTCAGATTGTAAAGTTACGTTTATCATAACATAGATATTAATGGATCACATGAAATTAAGTCAGTTTGTGAGTTTACTCTTGTATAACACCCTAATGGAAGGCCCAAACCACATGGCTTATACTCTAAAATGACTAGTCTGCAATACAATTAGAAGCCTATTGAAACCTTATAAACAGTAAGAAGAACTTCTTATTTTTAAACAATGTGGGATCTCATACATCACATACCCTTATCTTTATCAAATAGGGTATCACAATCTCCCCCCCTAAATCCCTGACGTCCTCATTGGGCTAATCCATTGTAGTTGACATGGCTTATTAATGAAGATTGCCAAAATCAAGCACAAGTTCAACATCAAGAATCTAGCCTAAAGTTAAGCTGTCAATAATTCCCTGATCTCTTGCAAATCAAATCTGGTTGTACAAGTCAATAGCCAAGATTTTAGAAATATTTAAATGTCCTTGTAAATGATGTATTTGTTTCCTAAAGTAGATTTGTAAAGCTCCTGTATAAGTAATGTGTATTCATCAGTTAATGAACGGTGAGGAAATTATTTCATTCAATCCAGCAGTGTGTTCTTTCTTATATGGTATCAGTAAAGCTAGCATCAAATGAGACCCACTTCTAGTTCTACAATGTCTTCTTCCTCTAAGAAACCTTCCATTCATCTCAATACCCATCCAACTTCATCTACCCAAAATACTCTTGTTGCTCTAAATATCACTGCTCAAATCAATGAAAAATTAACCCCCTCCACTTTTCCTCAATGGCGTGCCCAATTTGAAGCCCTCCTCATTGGCTACGATTTTCTTGATTATGTCACCGACATCTCCCAATGTCCTTCCCCGAGTGACTCATCTGTATCTGCCCTATACAAAACCCATTGGGTTCGGCAAGATAAACTCATACTCAGTGCCATTCTTGCCTCTACTTCTTCCACCATTACTCCACTTATAGCTACCTTAAAAACATCGCATTAGGCATGGAAGAAATTAAATACTCTGTATGCTAGCAAATCAAGAACACGAGCTATGCAGTTAAAGGAGGAACTCACCTTAATCCAGTGTGGAAATCGGTCCATCTCCTATTATTTGCATGTTGTGAAGACCTTGGTAGATGAAATTGCCATTATTGATCACCCAATTTCAGATGATGACCTAACTTTCTATGTTTTGAATGGTTTAGGTACTGATTTTAGGGAAATCGCAGCGCCGATATGGGCAAGGGAGAACCCACTTTCGTTTGAGGAGCTTCACGATCTCCTCGTCAGCCATGAAAACTACTTGCGCTGCCTTGAAGCAACCACCCATAAGCTTGTTGCCGCTACTAAATTCACCACCAGGAAGTCTAGTTCGTTAGGTGCCCAGTCGAAACACTTCTACAAGTCTGGTTCTCAAAATGGTTCCTCGCGTAATACTGGGCAAGGCCAAAATTGCAACTTCAATCGTGATGGACGGCGCTCGCACGGGTCTGGTAGGCCCAATAACAATCAATGGCCATACAAGCCCAAATGTCAAATTTGTGATCAGTTAGGTCACATGACCAAGAATTTTCCTCAATTGAACTCAAATGAAATCACAGCAAATAATACCACCACTTCAATAGCAAAAGATAAAAAATGGCTTCTTGATTTCGTTACCTCACATAATATTACTGGTGATCTCCAAAATCTGTCAATACACTCTGAATATGATGGCACTGATGAAATTGTTCTGGGTGATAGTTCAGGTTTAGCTGTTTCACATATTGGTTCTTTAGCTATACACTCACCCCAACGAACATTTATTTGCATGATACTTTTTGTGTTCCAAATCTAAAAAAAAAAAATTCGGTTCATCATTTTACCAAACAAAATAATGTCTATGTTGAGTTTCACCAATCTTATTTTCTTGTGAGGGACCCAAACTCGGTGGCGATCCTGCTAAGAGGTTCATGTGAGAACGGCGTCTACACCCTTCCAGAGTTACTAGTGGGACCTTCTTCTAAAATGGTTGCTAATGTGCATGAACATACATCACTTGACGTGTGGCACAAGCGTCTTGGACATCCATCTTACAAAATTGTTCAAAATATTGTTTCCACTTTTTCTCTCCCTACCACAAACAATAAAATGTCCTCATTATGTAGCTTGTGTTCTATCAATAAAGTACATCAACAACTGTTTCGTACCACTAGTCTTCAAAGTAATGGGCCACTTGAAATTATTTACATTGATGTTTGGGGACCAGCATATTCCACCGGTCTTGATGGTTCACGCTATTATCTAATTTTTGTGGATCATTATACTAAATACATGTAGTTTTACCCCATGGCTACAAAATCGGGAGTGTCCATTATTTTTCCGCAATTCAAAAAATTTGTTGAAAACCGATTTCAAACCAAAATAAAAAATCTTTACTCTGTCAATGGAGATGAATTCATAACTCTCAAATCTTTTCTCAACCTTTATGGCATTAGTCACTATACCACTACTCTTTACACACCTCAACAAAATGGAGTTTTCGAACGTCGTCACCATCATCTTGTTGAAATTAGTCTCACATTACTTCATGATGCCTCCCTACCACTTTCATATTGGCCTCATGCATTTTGCACCGCTACGTATCTTATCAATCGGCAACACACTTCCCTTCTCAAGAACAAATCCCCCTTTGACACTCTTTTTGGTCAAAAACCAAATTATCTTAAACTAAAAAAATTCGGATTTCTTTGTTACCCACTCACAAGGCCTTACAACACCCATAAACTGTAACCCTAATCAGTTCCTTGCCTTTTTCTTAGGTATTCTCAGACCCAAAATGCATATATTTGTATGGACCCCAAGTCAAAGAAAATTTATACATCTTGGCATGTGCTGTTTGACAAAGCCCAGCCTTCACCTCAGTTCATACAAGCCTAATACTCCTCTAATCTCGTAGCCCAAACTTCAACTTCACAAATGTGCCCTAACAATTTCCTTCAGACTCTTTCTTCACCTCTCATGTGTGTGCCCCCGCAGATTTCATCTCCTCCATTGCCACAACCTCAAGCTTTGGCGTCACCACCAGTACCTCCAGGCAGTGCTCTCGTTGAGCTCGCATCACCTCCAGGTAACTCTTGTGATTCTTCTCCTTCTGTACGTTTTTCTGATGGTATAAATGCCTCTCATTCACATTCAGATGCACCATCATTCTCTAAGCATGTCTTACCTCAAAATCCATATTCACCCGATCCTCAAAATCATTCACACACAGTCACTTCTACACATTTAGGTCAGACCGAAACATTTCCCAATCCACATATTGCAACCGCACCTCCTCGTGTTCACAAAATGACAACCCAATATATGAATAATATTTTCAAACCCAAACAACTTCATTTGGTTTCTAAACATCCTCTTCCCTAAATAATTGAACCAATTTGTGTGAGTCAAGTTGTGAGTCATCCTTAGTGGCGTGATGTAATGTCAAATGAGCTTACTGCTCTAATGAGGCATGGAACTTGGGAATTAGTTTCATCTCCACCAAACTGTCAACCTGTGGGCTGTAAATGAGTGTTTAGAGTAAAAAGGAAAGCAGATGGGTTTGTAGATAGGTTCAAAGCTAGACTTGGCAAAAGACTATAATCAACATTCTAGACTTGATTAGAAAAAAACCTTTAGCCCGGTGGTTAAACTAGCCACCATTCACTGTGTTTTGACTATAGCTATGATGAATGGGTGGAAGTTAAGACAAATTGACATTAACAATGCTTTTTTGCATGGAAACCTCACTGAGACAGTTTATATGATGCAATCTCCAAGTTTCAAAGATATGACCAAGCCTAAGCATGTGTGCAGGTTTAGAAAAGTTATTTACAGACTTAGACAAGCCCCTCGAGCATGGTATACAGCCTTGAAAAATGCACTCTTAGACCTTGGTTTTCAAAACTTCAAGGCTGACTCCTCTTTGTTTCTCTATAAAAATGGTTCAATCACATGCTATTTGTTGGTTTATGTTGATGATCTTGTGCTTACAGGAAGTGGCATTAAGTTTGTGGATTCTGTTGTTAGACAATTGGGTGAAAAGTTTTCCCTAAAGGACATGGGCACACTGAGTTTCTTTCTAGGAGTGGAAGTTATTCCCACTTGAGCTGGTTTATTTTTATCCCAGCACAAATACATCCGTGACCTGCTATCCGCCTCAAATATGCTTGGTGCCAAGGAGGTGTCCACTCCTTTATCTACTACTAATTCTCTTGAGCTGATTGATGACACCACAACAGTTGATAGCACTGAATCTGGTCGCATAATAGGTAGCCTTCAATACCTATCATTGACACATCCTGACATCTCCTTTTCCGTCAACAAGTTCTCTCAATTTATGCATAAGTCGACCACAACCCACTGGACAGCCACCAAGAGGCTCCTTCGATACTTGAAAAAACCATATTTCTTGGTATTCAGCTTAATAAAAGTGCAAATTCAGTTTTAACAACCTTTTCAAATGTAGACTGGGCAGGAAATGTTGACGATCGAACCTCCACCTCGGCTTACATTAGTTTCATTGGCTCAAATCCAATCTCTTTGAGCTCCAAGAAGCAACGAGCTATTGCATGATCTTCGACGGAAGCAGAATATTGTGCTCTTGCTTATAATGCAGCCTCTGAAACAGTGTGGCTTAGTGCATTACTTCAAGAACTTGGATTTCCTCTAATGGAGCCACCGATGCTACTGTGTGACAACCTTAGAGCCATGCATTTAAGTTTTAACCCAGTCAATCACTCTAGGATGAAACACATTCAAATTTATCTGCATTTTGTACAAGACCTTGTTCAATGTGGCACACTTCATGTTCTGCATGTCCATACTCAAGATCAGTTTGCTGACCTGTTAACAAGGCCTCTGTCAAGATAGCGCACTGAATTTTTCTATAACAAGATTGGTCTTGCCGATGGAAGCTAAATCTTGCGGGGGCGCATTAAGTAAGATTGCCAAAATCAAGCACAAGTCCAACATCAAGAATCTAGCCTAAAATCAAGCTGTCAATAATTCCCTGATCTCTTGCAAATCAAATTTGGTTGTAAAAGTCAATAGCCAAGATTTTAGAAATATTTAAATGTCCTTGTAAATGTTGTATTTGTTTCCTAAAGTAGATTTGTAAAGCTCTTGTATAAGTAACATGTATTCATCAGTTAATGAACGGTGGGGAAATTATTTCATTCAATCCAGCAGTGTGTTCTTTCTTATATGGCTCAAGTCCCACATTTCTGACTATGATAGTGTCTGATACCATTTGTAACTCTTCAATGGAAAGTCCAAACCACATAACCTATATTCCAAAAGAACTAGTTAATGATACAATTGGAGACCCAATATTGAAACCTTATAAAGAGTAAGAACTTTTCTTTTCCAAGTAATGTGGGATCCCATATATGTACCACCTACCATTATCCTTATCATATGAGGTATGTATTATTGACTGGTTCTTTTGAAGTACAAGCCATGTGCATGGTTTGGACCTTCTATTGGGACGTTACATATTGCATAATCTCTTTATGTCTGCAATTCTTATTATATCTTATAAGTTATCATGACATATCATTGATGCCACATGTACAATAATCCGATCCTATGTACATTAATCCAACTACTATACTACACCAATTAAATTGTATTATATATATAACAAGCAAATTAGTTGTATATACATCAAATATTAAAAATTAAATTGATTGATATGATGTTATATCATAATTCACATGATCTTATATATATATAATATCAATAATGTAATTAATATAAAAATAAACAAATTTATAAGTAAAATGATTGATGAGCAAAAAAAAAAAAATTATATTATAAGAAAATGAGTAATCATATACATACAATCACTTTTACAACTAAGTTTTAAATTGAAAATATTTATATTAAACGACAACATATATAGTTTTAAAAAGAAATATTCCTCCTCTAAAACAAGATTCCACATGAGATGAAATTAAGATGTGTACGGTACAAATTAAAACGCATCGGAAAGGAAACATATCATGATTTTGTCAGTGCCAGGCTACGTATATATTAGATACTAATCAAGGCTCAAATCTAAAAAAAGAAAAATACTACTTTGATTAACACTTTCTTTATTTTAATTAAAAATTTTTTTTTACTTAATGTTAAAGAAAGAATTATTAGTGTATTGATATTTTTTTATGTTTTTTAAAAATATTTTAAATGATAAAAAAATATAAATAAAAAAATAAAATAAAAAATTCAATTTAACCTATTTGTCAAATGGACCCAAGAAAAATACTAGACGCATCTGATCTGTCGAAATCATAAAGGTGGCTAGCTGGGGACGCGCCCTGATTTTAACGACGCCCGAAAGTCCAAAGCATCGTTTTGTTGACCTTTCGTACGTTTTCCGAGCATCAATAACGTCATAAAATGTTGTGACTTATGTGTTAAGGATTTTGTTTTTCTTTTAATTTGCTGTATACGATATTCACGGACTCACGTTATTCACGTACATGCATGATGCAATTAATGCAATTCATTTACGTACTCTTTCAGTTTTTTAAAATGATCGAGCATAATTTTAAATAAGAAAAAATCTACACAACTTCTTATTTTTATTTTTTTTTATAAGAAATAGACATCATTCATTCATTTCATAAGGAGTTACATCTGTAACTCAATAATTACAAGTCAAACTAAATACTATTCAAAGCTTCCCATACGCAAATTTATGCGACGGCCTTGTCTAAATCAGAAAACTCTCAAAGAGAGTATCCACTCCATCTTCCAACCAAACTTCATCCTCCCAAAGGAGGAGAAGTAACCCACCTAACTCCATCCTCCAAAGGAGGAGAAGTAGCCACCAAAAGCTATGGACATAAGTCCAACAGCCAACAAAAAAAGCCAACAAAACTAAAAAATACCAACAAAAACATATCGACAAGAAGTCAAAATTACAACTACCTACGACACAATACAACACAACCCAACCAAACAAACACTACAAACAGCAACCAACAAAGCCACGAAAACAGGATCGGTGTAGCGAGTGAAAGACAGGCGCCACGCTGGGGAGGAGACAAACAGCCGGTCGAGATAGTGCCGGTGAACTGGGCCCTGAGCTACCGCACACGGCTCCGACGCGGTGTGATACGCGATGGCTCGCGCATGCCACGCGTTCTCTGTAATCCGCGCGTGGGAGCGACGCGCCGCTCCAAATAGCACCCAAAGCGGAAGGCTGCTAGATCGGCGGGCAAGGGATCCTCCGGTGGTACGCGTGTAGGAAAAACTCCACCAGCGGAGCTCGGATCGACTCCTCCCACTTATTCGGCCGAACCTGCAAAACACCAAAAAAACCACAGAAATCGTCGTAAACGATGGTAGAGAGTGAGGAGAGGAAAGGGGAAGAGGAAGCCGAAGCTTCCCCTCCCCCCCAACTAAGATCGGGCGAGAGAGTTTCTTGAGAGAGGGTCTGGGCGAGAGAGCGAGAGAGAGAAAGAAGTAACTTTTAACTATACACAACTTCTTATTATTCACACAATCTCTATATACCATATTCTTTTTAATTTTTATTATTTTTTTCTTTTATTAAATATTTATTATATGAATAATGAATAGAAAAATTGAAATAGTTTAAAAAGAATAAACTCAAATTTTTTTTTTAAAATATTAAAAAATTTACAAATTTAAAAAAATGTGGTGTGTGGAAGTTGTGTGGCAAAAATCTTCACAAAATCGTAACCTTTCTCGGCCAAAAAACAAATTGCAGGATCAATTGAAGAAATTAAGGAAAAAATTGTAACTGCTTAACGATTAATGTAGGTTCAATATTAAACGATTGTCTTGTTAAGAATAACATGATTTAATTTGGTAGTATTAATTAAGAGTAATGTTAGATATAGTCGTGAATTGTATAATCGCCACACATTCCTTTAGAAAATGAGTGATATCTACTATTAAAAAATTAATTATTTTTTCATACGGATCTCAAATTTATTTATTTTTTTTAAAAGGATTGTGCAGCCCTTGCACATTCTATGACTGTATATATCATTTCTCATAAATTAATGTTGAAACAATAACAAAAAGCTTTCAAAATATGAAGAATCACGTACAATATACAAATGTGAAATCTTGACTTTGCCACTAGCTAGCCATATTATATAAGGCATCGACAATCTAGCTAGTTGCCTGCATATATATATATATGTCCATATTATTTTTCACATTGTCTTCTTCTACAGTTCGTACGCATGACTATCTGCATTAATAATTGAATCAACAGCTTTACCTTCCTTTCGCTATAATCAAGAGAAAACATATCAATTGAACTACAACTCTACTTAATTATTGGGTTTAAGATGCAAGAGCAGTACTTAATTATTACATCCGCTACAAACTCCTCATTAGTCGCAACTACTACACTAACATATATAAATAAAGTATCACACTAAGGTCTTGTTTGGATTCAGAAAGTATTTCATCTCATGCATCATCCTATCTCATCATTACAATTTTTTTAAATTTTCACACAAAATTAAATAAATAATTTAATTTTTTTAAATCTCAATTCAATTTTTTTAAATTTTAAAATAAAAATAATATTAAAAAATAATATTCTAATAATATTTTTTTCAACTTTCATATATTTTTTTATCTAAAATCATTTCATTTTATCTCTGAATCCAAATCAGTTTATGAAAAATGGAAGTAAAAATCATTACATAATCTGTTTTTTTTTTTTTTTAAATTACCACATATTTCTTTTCTTGTTCAAATAATATTGATTCATAGTGAGGTCATTCGTCGCAATGCGATGGGATAGGAGGATTTTTCCCGAGGCAGCGCCTTCCGCAAGGGGGAGATCATCTTCCCTCAAGATCACAACTAGCCTCCGCACGGGAAAGGGAGATCATTCCTGATCGTGAACTGTAACAATTTTGTGGCAATGTGCATGAAGCCATTCGAGTTTGGGCAAAAGGGAATGTGCAGCTCGCCAAAGAGGTGCTGGGTGCAGGAGGGATCCATTCCACCCAACCCTTCGCCTTCCCTTTTTGGTTTATAGGACATTTAATTTTGTTATTTTTTTTAAATTAAGTTTTGTTTCGTTGTTTTTTCCTTATATAAAAAAAGGGGAATTAAAAAGCTTTTTCTGAGACTTTGAAGGCAGGAGTAAAGCTAGGGGTCCACCGTTACGCACACCCACGACTTTTTGATCCAAAGACATGATGAGACGCGGTACTCATCCACGCACCATGTTTGTATGCAGTCATTGGTCATTGGTTGCAATCTTTAGTAATTAATGCTATAAAGTACGGTTCAAAAGATAAAATAAATTTAATAAAATTTATAAATAATAATGAGATAAGATCTCGACTCACCTCTCAATCTAAATCAACCAAGTCTATACTGTACACAAAGACCGTAGACTCGTTCAAATTTGATAGGACCCTGCGAATTAATTAAAGGTAGATAAAGTCGTGTGGGGTTCCATGATCGAAGAAGGGCCGGATTAATCCAAATAATATTCCAGCTAATGCATGCAATAAGTACAGTTGGCATTTATATATGCATGCGCATGCATGTGTATTGTGTGTTGATGGCTGATGCTTTTAGATTTTATCTTAGGAAGATGCATGGGGCAAAACAACAAATTAAAGCCGCAATAAATTAGAGGAAATAAAACAGAAAAAAGATTTACTAGAGACAATATTCGTATCAGTGGGAACTAGAGACCAAAGTCATGATATTGTTACATCATCCAACTTGAGGAGAGTGGTACGTGAGAAGGTTTGATGAAACCACCACACTTTGAAGTGGTGAGTAATTTGTCATTTATAGCAATTTACATATCGCATGAAGTAATTACAAAATCAATTACAATTAATGTAAAATGTAAGAATAGAAAGTATATACAAAGCAATCTCCTAGAATTAAGGTCTGCATTAAGTCACATAGGTCAAGCCTTAGATTAAGGCAGAGTATCCTCAACACCCCCTCGCAAGCTGAGCGTCGGATTGGAACAGACATGAAGCTTGGATCTGAAAAAGTCAAAAAGTGGTCGAGGAATACTTTTGGTGAAGATGTCGGCAACCTGAAGATGAGAGGGAACATACTGAGTGCGAAGTTTGCCAGCAACAACAAGTTCTCGTAGGAAGTGGTAGTCTAACTCAACATGCTTGGCCCGCTTATGAGAAACGGGGTTGGAACTCAAAAAAATGGCACTTTTGTTGTCGCAGAGAAGAAGAGGCTGCTGTGGAATGGAGACCTTTAAATCATGAAGGAGATGCGTAAGCCAAAGAAGTTCAGCTGCAGTGTGCGCAAGAGCTCGATACTCAGATTCACAGCTAGAGCAAGAGACAGTAGGTTGCTTCTTGGCACTCCAAGAAACCAAGTTGTCACCAAGATAAATAGAATAGCCAGAGGTAGAACGACGAGTGTCAGGGCAGCCTGCCCAATCTGCATCAGAGTAAGCAACTAAAGCACCAGGAGTAGCAGATGGACGGAAATGAAGGCCAAAATAGAGGGTGCCCTTGACATAGCGAAGAATACGCTTAACAGCAAGAAAATGATCCTCTGTTGGAGCGTGGAGAAACTGGCTAACAGAATTGACAGCATGGGCAAGGTCGGGCCGTGTGATGGTCAAATATTGGAGGGCACCGACAAGAGACCTGTAGAGAGTAGGATCCGAAAAAGGTGTACCATCAGTAGATAGGTGTTGCACAACAACCATGGGGGTGTGAACTGGTTTGCTGTCAAGTAACTGAGCTCGAGTAAGAATATCTAGTGCATACTTTAGCTGACTGATGAAGAGACCATCTGCAGTGGTTGAAGCTTCAAGACCAAGAAAGTAACTGAGAGGGCCCAAATCTTTAGTGGCAAACTCAGAATTTAGCTTGCAGGTGAAGCTGTTAAGAAGAGATGAGTTGTTGCCAGTAACAATAATATCATCAACATAAAGAAGCAAATATATGATGTCAGACTGCTTATGGAAAATAAAGAGAGAAGTGTCGGCACGACTGCAGGAAAATCCAAGTTGAACAAGAAAAGAGCTGAAGCACTGAAACCAAGCACGAAGGGCTTGTTTGAGACCGTAGAGGGCTTTCTTCAACTGGCAGACATGATTAGGAAAGCAAGGATCAATGTACCCAGGAGGTTGCTCCATATAAACATTTTCAGTGAGAGTACCATTGAGAAAGGCATTCTTGACATCAAGTTGGCGAAGAGGCCATCTGTTGGTGACAGCAATAGAAAACACAACACGAACAATGGTAGCCTTGATAACAGGGCTAAAAGTGTCAGTATAGTCAAGACTAGGTACCTGAGTATAGCCTTTGGCAACAAGGCGAGCTTTGAGACGCTCAACAGATCCATCAGATAGATATTTGGTCCGGAACACCCATTTGGAACCCACAATGTTTGTGTTAGCGGGTCGCGAGACCAAAACCCAGGTGTGGTTATGTTGCAAGGCACGAACTTCGTCATCCATAGCCGCAAGCCAAGCAGGATTTTTAGCAGCAGATTTGAATCCTTTAGGCTCAGTAGATACAAGCAGAGCAGAAAGAAGACCAGAGGATTCCAGAACACCAATATTTGCTAGATGAAGAGTTTTAAAAATACCAGCTTTAGCTCGTGTGAGCATAGGGTGAGAACCCAAAGAGAATGCTGGAGGGGGAGTGAGATCCGTAATGTGAGAGTCGGTGGCAGACTCAATAGGAGGCGGGTTCGGGGCCTGGTATGGTGAAGAAGAACCTGCAAGAGAGTCAGTAGCCTGCAAAGACTCATCCACTGGGTCAGTACAAATAGCACACGGGCTAGATCCGGATGGAGTAATGGGTGGGGAATGGTGCTCGGGAGAAGAGGGAGGTGTTTCAATATGGAGCATGCTGCGTTCTAGAAAATTGGAAAAATGGAGAGAGGATATAGGCTGAGACTGAGAGTTATCTAGAAAGGGAAAATGATTTTCATCAAACTGAGCATGTCGGGTGATATATAGCCTAGAGGTGGTGGGATCAAGACAACGAAAACCTTTATATGAGGGACTATAACCTAAAAAAATGCATGGAATGCTACGTGGGGAAAGTTTGTTAGGCATATAATCACGCAAACAAGGATAAACACGACAACCAAATAGATGAAAATTTGCATAATTAGGGGAGGAACGATAGAGAAGCTTAAAAGGTGACTTACCTCCAAGAAGCGGTGTGGGCAATCGGTTGATGATGTAAGCTGCAGTACTGAAGGCGTCAACCCAGAAGCGAGGAGAAAGGTGAGAGTGAAAAAGAAGGGCCAGACCTGTCTCGGTAACATGACGATGTTTCCGTTCAGCACGACCATTTTGAGCAGGTGTGTATGGGCAAGAGAGTTGATGGTGGATACCAGAGGTGCGAAGATGATCTTTGAAACGATGACTAGTGAATTTGGCACCACCATCATTTCGAAAAAATTTTATACGAGCAGAATGTTGGTTCTCCACAAATGTTTGAAATTGGCGGAAAACATCATAAAAGTCAGATTTTAATTTCAAAGGGTATAACCAAGTGAAACGAGAAAAATCATCAATGAAGAGAACATAGTAGGTAAAACCTAAGGTGGATTTGACAGGGGAAGGGCCCCATATATCACAATGAATTAAATCCAACACATTAGACGATCGACGTTCATTACGTGAATAAGGCAAGCGATGATTTTTCGCAAGTTGGCATGTACCACACAAATTGGGAGAAGACAATAAAGATGTAAGAAAAAGGTGACCATTTTTATTTAAAAAAGAAATAACAGAATGATTCACATGTCCAAGGCGAGCATGCCATAAATCATATGAAGCATGAAGAGATTTATTTTTAAGAGTAGAAATAAAAGCTGATTGGCCACGCTCCAGCACATATAAGCCGCCATCTCTTTTACTGGTTGCCACCACCCTTCCCGTTTGGCAATTCTGGACGGTGAAAAGATTATTAGTAAATGTAACAGATAATGTAAAATCAGAGGTTAATTTACTAATGGACAAGAGATTTTTAGTGAGATGAGGAACAACCAAAACATCAAGTAAATGAAGATTTGGCTTTGGAGAAATGATACCCGTATGAGTTATGGGTAGAGAGGCACCATTCCCTACAATTACACAATCCTTATCCGTGTAAGTATTTGAGTGATCCAAAATAGATGGGTCGGTGGTCATGTCGGCCGAAGCCCCGGTATCTAAGTACCAATCGGGGGTTTCACTTTTTGAAACAGAGCAAGATTGCTTGAAGGCCTTGGCAAGGTGAGCAGAGGGATCATGGCGTGCGTAACGCTGGTTGCAACGATCGGCGTAGTGTCCTTCAGTGCGGCAGATTTGGCAGCGGGGGGGACGACGCCCATGACCAGAGGAGGTGCGTCCATGGCCGCGATTTGAAGAGGAGTGGCCATTGCTGCGTTCGCATTGGGTGCGAGAGGAATTTCCTCTCTGGTTTGCACGATCATGGCTGCGGTTGGTGGCTGTGAACGCTGCTGGAGATGAACCCGAAGACTCAAGAGATTTTTGAAAGAGCTCAAAGCTCTCGGCCTTGGAGATCAAGTCAGCAAAACAGGGGAGGTTTGTAACAGCCATCTGCGTAGTGGAAAAGGAAGAAAAATCAGAGCCAAGACCTCGGAGGAACTAGTGTACCTTATCAGTGCTGTCGACTGGACAACCAATTGCATGAAGCTGGTCACAGAGTGCCTTGAAGGCACGGGCATACTCAGTGACAGACCGAGCACCGCGCTTCATCAATTGAAGATCGTCTTTGAGGTGAATTTCTCAAGCCTTGGAGCGGTGGCTGAAGATGTTTTCCAAGGCGAGCCAGACCTCGTGAGAGGTGGAGAGACCGACTACCTTAGCCATAGCTTCCACGGTGAGAGAGGAAAGGAGAAGACTGAGTAGTCGCTTGTCAGTGACTCTCCACGCCAAGTGTTTGGGATTAGGCGTCTATGAAGTGGCTGGGTCAAACCGTGGGGGAGACTCAAGGGTTCCATCGACATAGCCTAGTAATTCTTGGCTCTCAAGAAAAGGAAGAAGTTGGCTTTTCTATAGGAGATAGTTGGTAGAGGAAAGCTTGATGGCTACCATGTGAATCATGGTGTTGAAAGGAAGAAGGGTAGGCTCGGCAGCCATGGGGAGGAGAAGGGAGGGATCGAGGGATGCTAATCCTTATGGACTCTTGATATCATGAGAAGGTTTGATGAAACCACCACACTTTGAAATGGTGAGTAATTTGTCATTTTTAGCAATTTACATATCGCATGAAGTAATTACAAAATCAATTACAATTAATGTAAAATGTAAGAATGGAAAGTATATACAAAGCAATCTCCTAGAATTAAGGTCTGCATTAAGTCACATAGGTCAAGCCTTAGATTAAGGCAGAGTATCCTCAACAGTAAGTAATTCATTCATTTTTTGACAAAATATTTTAAAATATTAAAAAATTATAACCATTAATTAATTAAACAGAATTGGGAAATTAATGTTGAAAAACTGAATAGTCTTTTTTTAAACAAGATCAGATCAGTTTTTTCGTCCATTTGATCTATATTTGCGCCTTGTTTTTTTTTTTTTAAAAAAATTAAAGTATTAATTAGATCAATAAATTGAATGATAATCTGCGAAAAACACAAATCGTCGAGACTACATGACCAACACATCAACTTCTCAGTTGTACGTGGACGTAACACAAGTCATTAAGAGTCCACTCATCATTAAAGTCTCCGATAATGATGTTGAATAGGACATTGCATATGTGTACGCGAGATTTGCTATACAACTTCTTACTATTCACTTACACTCTATATTCCATATTTTTTAATATTTTTTTAAAATTTTTTTTGAATTTATTTTTTTTAAATATTTCAGATTTTTTATTCACTATTCATATAAAAAATATTTGATAAAAAAAAATTAAAAAAAAAGATAGAGTGTGAAATGTGATAAATAGTAGGAGGTTGAAAAGATTATTTCTAAATGAATTGGTTCATCGAATCCAATTTGAATTATGTACACACGTACTGTATATTCATATATATTTGAAGGCCAGAACTTTGACTTTTTAAAAGTTTTGGACCAGACGTTTTTTAGAGTTTCTATTTTTTTTTCTTCTATATATACATGATGATATTTATCTACAGCTTAGATATGGAGGCCGATTTTTTTATATTTATAAAAAATAAAAGATAATTATTTTCAGATTTCTCAAACATTTTGGATGGTACTAACAAGGAATTAATCCAATTTTAAATAATTTCTTGAAACGGATGTTTTCTAATTTCTTGGGAGATTTTTCTTTTTTTTGGGGGGGGGGGGGTTGGGACACTAGGGGATGGCCCCATTGCCAGTTGTCTCATTAATCCTGATGCTGATGAGCCCGCCGAAATGATCACATGATTCACGCTTGAACTAGAAAATTAGTTCAGCAAGAACCAGTATAAATCCCACACATCTGCCAATGATCCCTACTCAGACAAAACACATACTTATAAACACACTCAAGCCTTTTATAGTAGAAAAGGATACATTTTGATCCTTAGCTTATCTTTTGCAATCATGGATTTTTCACAGTACTCTTCAATCCAATTGCAAGTCGATAAGATTAAGGAGAAGATGTTCTCAAGTACTTGTGATCCCTACTCGTTCATTTCTCCTTCTGCTTATGACACTGCATGGTTAGCCATGATACCTGATCCACACCAACCTCTGCAACCTATGTTCAAGAGTTGCTTGGAGTGGGTGCTTTACAACCAGAAAGGAGAAGGGTTTTGGGGAGAGTGTGATGCCCATGGCATGCCCACCATTGAGTGCCTTCCTGCAACCCTTGCTTGCATAGTTGCACTCAAAAAGTGGAATATTGCCTCGGGATCATGCATTGAAAAAGGTACGTACGTATATACAGCATACGGGCTATATATATTCTGTACGTTTACTTGTATTTGAATTACCTAACGTATATATATGAACAAGCTTTAAATAAAAAACCTAAGCACCTTAAGATCCGCGGAGCTAGCAAGCCGTACGTCGATCGGTCTAAAGGTGTACAAAAACTTTGGAGAGAAATGCTCATCCTCGATCGTGAGACCAAGTCAACCTGAGACGATCGATACACGACGATATCTTCCATATGAGTTCTAGAATCTAAATGCATTTGGGCTCTTTCTTGTTGTTTAGCTGCTTTATCACCGAGCTAGAGGCCGTGGACCAAACAATTACATATTTAACTAACTTATTTATTTAATTCAGGGTTGGCCTTCATCCATGCAAACACGGAGAAGTTCGTCAGAGAAATCAACCACCACTGTCCTCGTTGGTTTGCCATTGTTTTTCCAGGAATGGTTGAACTTGCAAATACAGTACTAGGAGTAGAGGTTGTCTTCCTTCATAGCTCGGACGGAGTGATGTCAGAATTATTCAATAAACGGCAACAGATTCTTGAACAGTACGTAGCAGTTTTCTTTTGGACTTGTGAATAATTTGTATTTAACTTAATAATGGCTGGTTTCCTTGATCGTCAAACAAAATACTGATCTATTTCGCATGCTTAATTTCTTTGTAGGGAGAAAGTTGTGGACAAGTGCCAAAATCCCCCATTATTAGCATATCTTGAAGCACTGCCTGCATCTTACGAAATTGATCAAGACGAGATAATTAAGTACTTGATGATCAGCAATGATGGCTCATTATTTCAATCCCCCTCCGCCACCGCAAGTGCCTTTATGATTACGGGAAACAAACAGTGCATGGCTTATTTAGGGTCACTTGTTCAAAGATGTGATAATGGAGGTCAGAAAGATTCGTTATCATTGTACTTTGACTAGCCGAAACGTCATGGCGCATCATTAAAAAGCTACAGCAAATGAAAAGTGATAATCTGATATATAGTTTAAACTTCAATTTTTATATCCTAAAACTATTCACGCGTGGGTAAAAAATTTCTTAAATGAATGTAAAATAATAATTAATTGAAATAGGCAGATAAAGTGTGAAGTCATTTCAAAATCAAGATATTAATTTATTTAATACCATATTAAATCATTGTTTATTAACAAAAATTAAAATGATGAAAAGACGTGTGTTTAATAAATAATTTAATTTATATGCATGGCAGTTCCGCCGACATATCCCATGGATGAAGATCTCGTGAACCTTTGCATGGTCAACCAGTTACAGAGGCTGGGCCTGGCTGAGCATTTTGTTCAGGAGACAGAAAAAGTTTTGGCAGAAGTTTACAGGTTGAAAAAAAGAACATAATTGATATCAGACTCTTACGTTATTAAAGATCAAACACAGACGTACGTTTCTGTCTTTTTTTTTTATTAGCTAATACATATCTCACATAACACCATGTTGAGCATAACTTTCAGGAATTACTTGAATAAAAAATCCAAGCCGAAACCAAGAAATTCGGTTGCAGTACAGATATTCAGAGACTCTCTAGCATTCCGGCTCCTGAGGATGCATGGGTATGGTGTATCGTCGGGTATGTTTCCAGATTCACGTTACAAGCTAGCGCCTCTTGCATGCGTTTGCAATTGAATAATTTAACTAACTATATATGCATATTTTCCGTGTGCAGATAGCTTTTGTTGGTTCTTGCATCGGAAAGATATTCGAGATCAAATAGAAAACAACCATGAATACTTTTCAAGTTCGATGCTTAATGTCTATAGAGCTACAGATCTTATGTTTTCTGCAGAACATGACCTCCAGGAGGCTAGATCATTTTCAAAAGATTTACTTGAGACAATCGTATCAGTGGGAACTAGAGACCAGCAAACTCATGATATTGTTACGTCATCCAACTTGAGGAGAGTGGTAATTCATTAATTTTCTTGACAAAATAATTTAAAAAATTAAAATCTTAGAACCATTAATTAAACAAAAATGGGAAATGTTGAAAAACTGAATAGTCTTTTAAACAAAGAGTTTTTTCGTCCGTTTCTATGCACCTTGTTTTAAAAAAGAAAAAAGAAAAAAAAGAATTAAAGTATTAATTAGATCAAAACAGAAGTCATCAAAAGAGTCCACTCATCATTAAAGTCTCTCCGTTAATGATGTTGAATAGGACAGTACTGCATACGTGTGCGGGAGACGGGAAGTTTCATGAACACCAGTTAGACGACCTTTAAAATGAAACAAATAGCGACAAATTAAAGCGGAAATGAAATCTATGAATTAAATGAAAATTCGTTTATTGAATCCAATTTAAATTATGTACGTACCATTGTACCAATATACAATTCATAATTAATTACTCTGGAAACGCCTCGTATAGATTCAGCACGAGTTAAGTCTTCCATGGTTTGCTCGACTGGATCACATGGAATATAGGACGTGGATTGAGGAAAATGACTCCAACTTTCTCTGGATGGGTAAAGCTTCTTCCCATAGGTATGCAACTATCATTGTAAAACAGTAACCCTAAAAAGGATATTACTACTTCTAAATTCTCTTATAACCACGGCCAATACGTCTTTATTAATTTGTGAAGTTCATAAAAAAAAAAAAACTAACAAATCTTTTAAACTCAGGTTTTCATATCCTTTTAATGATCAACTACTGGGTCTTGCCAAGCAAAACTTTGAGTTTAGGCAATCAGTATACAAGAATGAACTCGAGGAACTGAAAAGGTATTATTCGCTTTCGAATAGCTAGGTTAATTTGATCAACAATTTAGATCAGTTTTGAGAGCGTCACGAGTTATATATGTCGTTTATATACATATATATATATATAGACACACACATATATGCTAATCATGATTTTCCTATTTCGAAACGAACTATCAATTAATAATGTCTGGCATGATCTCTTCGAGATAGGTGGTCCAAGGACATGGGTCTCAGTGATATGGGATTTGGCCGAGAGAAAACTACCTATTGTTATTTTGCAGTTGCTGCCAGCAGTTCTTTGCCTCATGATTCCAGTATTCGAATGATGGTCGCAAAGAGTGCAATAGTTATTACAGTGGCCGATGATTTCTATGACATGGAAGGTTCTCTAATTGAGTTGCAAGGTCTCACCAACGCAGTTCAAAGGTAGCAAAAACTAAATAGTGCTCGTGCCATTAATTCTTTTTTTTTTCTTTTTCAATTAATTAAGTCCTCTTTTTTATATTCTCTTAATTTTAATATCAGATGGGACGCCAAGGGCTTGAGTGGCCATGGTAAGGTTATATTTGATGCCCTTGATAATCTCGTGACTGAGATTGCAGCAAAATATTTTCAACAAGAAGGACGTGACATAACATGCAAGCTCCGAGATATAGTAAGCCAATGTTTACTGTATCTTTTAAATAAAATAAAATCCAGTATCTTTTAAATTGCGAGATAATGTCATTTTTCTTTTTTGTGTTATAGTGGTATGAAACCTTTTTTTCATGGTTTACGGAATCCATGTGGGGTAAAAAGGGATGCATACCTCCAATGGATGAGTATCTTGAAACTGGCATGATCTCAATAGCCATACACGTCATACTTCTTCAAGCTTCATGGTTCCTGAACCCAAGTTTATCAAATTCCAAACTCAGGCCAGCCCCATACGAGAACATTACAAAACTACTCCTGTTAATCGCTCGTTTGTTGAATGACACACAGAGCTACCAGGTAACTTTATTAAGAGAAAAGATATTTGCAATTGTGAATTATGCAACCGCTGCGTAATCGTTTTGAAAAAAAGTGAATAAAATATGAGACTCATATGAAAAAAATTAATTTTTTAATAATAGACCTCACTCTTTTTTAAAATGATTACGTGACATTTACGCATTTTACGATTATATGTAAAATTATTCATTTATTAATTAGTATATCTTCGTGTATATATAGTTTCTCCATTTGGCCAGTACCAATATATCCTGTGAGATAGCTTAAGAATCTAATTATAAAAAGTGCAAAATGACAGAAGGAAAAAGAGGAAGGGACAGTAAACTTTCTTTTACTCTACTTGAAAGAAAACCCAGAGGCAGACGTTGAAGAGTCAATTGCTTTTGTGAGAAACATTTTGGATAAAATGCAGAAAGAGTTGCTTCAACATGTTCTTACAGATGGATTAAGTGATTTGCCCAAACAATGCAAGTATCTCCATCTATCGTGTTTGAAGGTATTTCAGATGTTCTTCAACTCTACCAATCGATACGACTCCAACACAGAAACGCTTCAAGACATCAGCAAAGCAATCTATATTCCTGTTGAAGTTGGAAACAAAAAGCCTCTAAAACCTCTGAAGCCTTTGCCACTTTTCTCTGGAGCAAAGATGAATGAAAATACGAAAATCAGCAATGTTCCCTTCAACCGGCCCTCCAAGCATCACATGAAGAGAAGTACTACTTTATCAACACAGTGGGTCTCCTGGCCTCCTTCAAGCGATCATGGACATGGGAAAATGTTTATCCCACTAAAAGTTAGATTTTGTTTCGCTTAATTAATTAGTGATGTGTTTCCGGTATTAATACTGACGTTTGCTGTATCTGTTTCGCTTTGCCAGTTCCTATATATCCTATTTTATAGTAATAAAGTCGTCATCGACTATGTTTGTCCTACCTAAATTCTTAATGCTCATTTTCTCACTCGGCAGGTGAGATTTATTGCAAACTCGATTTGTATGAAAATTTTCTCGGGACTAAGATTTTGATCCTTCCGTATTGAGAAATGCCACCAAAATCAGTAACGCCTCATGATTCGTGAGGGCACTCCAATTTTATAGGACTCGCAGCTAATTTCTTTACCACCCAAATTTCAGATATACACACTGATCATGTTTTTTTTTTTATATATACATTTGGGAGAGGAGGGTTTTAAACTCCAGACCTTCATTTTGGAGGCTGGGGGTTATGACAATTAGTGCCACATGCCTTTGACCACTGATCATGTTGTTTTGATCGTACCCACTCAGTTTTTCGGCCTGAAAGTTTTAGATCGAGCACAAGTACATACGTATGTATTGCGACATTATTCATGATCAAGGCAGGGCATGCCAGAAAAATTGGATTTTGGGTTCAAACCTAGCTAGATAATTTCCGGCCTGCATCATGCATTTAACTAATTTTCATATATATATATATATACATATATATTTATAATTAAAAGTTCCGTTGTAGATCTCATGATATATAAATATATCTATATCTTGTATAAACAGCAGTACTCTTCGAATATTTTCATCCCGGCCTGGACATAAATTATCAACCACTCAAATATATGGCAGACTACATGATTAATAAGACATGATCATGTGCATATATATGTCATGCATGATCTGCAGATGATATATATGAGACAATAATTGGTATATAAAAGGTTGCATCTAAACTTCTCTTCATCTTTGTCCGCATGGTAGTTTAGATTATATATAATATGGATTATTGTGAAGACTAGATAATATTAGGTCTCACTTGGACGAGTAAATATACGATCGATAGGTCCAAATTGTAATCTTTTTACCATTCTCTTATGAATTTACTAATAAATTAGCTAGCTGTAGTCCGTGGAAAAGAATTTATTTTAAGAAAAATACACATAACCCCCTTAAAACTACGAAACATTTCGAGTAGCAATCCTGTGAGATATTTTTAGAATCTAATTATATTAACAAGTGCAAAATGACGTCTTGGAAGCCATTATTCAAAATCAACCGTTTCCAAGATTTTCAGTACGGCCTCTTCTTTAGTTTTAATCCCTAAGGTATATAGACCTTCTGGTTTTGATAAATTTTGGACAATTAGCCTATGCTCGATTGTTTACAATATTTGTGCTAAAATCATTGTGGGCCGGATGATGAATTTACTTTCTAAGATGATTTCTCAAGAACAATGGGCGTTTATCACGGGTCGCAATATTTTTAAATATTAGTTTGACCCAGGAGATGGTTCAATCCATGCATAAAACTTCTAGTGATGGAAATGTTTTGGTTAAACTTGACATGTCTAAAGCTTATGATAGAGTCGATTAGAATTTTTTATTACATGTTCTGGCTACTTTTGGATTTTCTTCTCATGTCTGTGATTTGATTAAGGCGTGTATTTCTTTACCTTGGTTTTCAATTATGATGAATGGTACTTCGCGATGGGGTTCTTTAAAGGTGAGCTTGGTTTATGGCAAGGGGACCCTCTTTCCCCTTATTTGTTCATCATTATGCAAGAGGTGTTCTTTCTTCTCCTCAAACATTACTTTGAAAAAGGAAAAATTGGTAAGTTTACTCAAGTTAAAGGTACCCCTCTTATATCTCATCTTATGTATGATGATATTGTAATTTTTGCTAATGGTGATAAGAGGTCTATGAGGAATTTGATGAATGTTTTGAGTCTTTATGAAGATTGAACGTGTCAAGTTCTTAATAAAGATAAAAGTGCTATATCTTTTTCTAAGAAAATTTCTGTCTCCAGAAAGTCTTCTATTCTTCGCATTACTAGTCTTTCTGAAGGGTTTTTTCCTTTTAATTACCTGGGTGTGCCTATTGTGGTGGGTAGACATAACACTTGTCATTTTGGTGATCTGCTTGAAAAATTTAAAAAGAAAATTGCTGGTTGGAAGATGAAAATGCTCTTAGCAGGTGGGAGAACTATTCTCCTACATCATGTTTTATCTAGTATGGTTACTCATCTTTTTGTTGTGCTTCATGTTCCTAATGTTGTGATCATTACTTTGAATAAGATTTTGAGCTCTTTCTTTTGGGGCGAATCGGATGGTAAGGGTAAGCGGAAATGGATCTCTTAGGAGCATATATGTAGCCCTACTGATAATGGTGGTAATTTTACTAATAGAAGTACTTGGGATTGTATTAGAGTTAAGGCGTCTCCTTTAACTTGGGCTCATTGGATTTGAAATCCTAACCTTCCTAAGAAAATCTCCATTATGATGTAGAAGGCTTCTAATAACTATCTAAGTGTTGATGAAAGGATTAAAATGGTTGGCATCCCATTGGTTTCAAAGTGCAATTGTTGTTCTATGGGTCTTTCTGAGGATTTGAATCATGTGCCTAAGTTCTGCCTTTGCATCATAGTCTCGTGCCAAAGCAGTACATGTTCACTCTCAACTCTCTACTCTGTGAAAAAGAAGTCAATCTGCAATTGATTACTTCATAACTATCAAAAGTCCCACGGACGAATTGGCCATTGCTTGTCAAGCTCTAAAGTGTGAAGATATTATCACATATTTGCTTGCTAGGCTCGGTCCAAAATATAACTCTCTTATTTCCATGGTGTCTCATCATGATAATTCTCACACCTTGGAAGAAATTTATTCCATTTTTTTGACGTGTGAGGTTCGCATTCAGCATAATAATCAAATTTGTTCCTTACCCACGGCTTCGGCCAATGTTGCCATCCAACAGCAACCCTTTTCAGGAGGATGGGGTCATGGCAACTCATCAGCTCCATGAGGCAGGGGGTGTAATCAATTCAATGGCAACCGTGGAGATGGTCCCAGCAACAGCAGTGTGTGGTGTTAACTGTGTGAGAACCCTGGCCACACGGCTTCCCGCTGTTGGAAGGGCTTTGATCCAAATTTCCAGACCCCACGACCACGTCCAAATCCTCAAGCAAACTTCGCCTCCAACCAAATTCAGCAGTAGTCAACTGAACAAGAGTGGCATTCCAACACTGGTGCGCACATCATCTGACCAACAAAATGAGTAATCTGAATATCTGAAGTGACGATCTTCTGGCAATGATAAAATTCAAGTTGTTGATGGTATAAGTTTGAAAATAACTCATATTTGAACTGCCTCTTTATCTAAATCGTCTTCATCTTTTATTCTTGATAAAATTATTGTCACCAAGTACCATTTTTTACAAGAGCATTAAGCTTAATGTCCATGGCTTCATGCCATTTGTGATGTTTTGAGGCCTTAGAGAAACAAGTAGGTTCTACAAGAGAAGAGACATGATTAGTAAGCAAACACTGAGGTAGTGGGTATCGGGCTATACCAACATAAGGAGCTTTTGGCTTGAGGGATTTTGTCTGAGATCAGGTAAGCATGCGGTTCTGTTGGTGTGGCCTTTGGTCAACTGATCTGGTTATATCTTGAGAGATATTCGGGATATCATTTGAATTTGGAGGATTAGGTTGGTGAGAAGTTTCAACAGCATCATTTGAAGTTCGGGTGAGATTCCTTGCTGGTACTTGAGCGTCACCTGAGCGTAACAAAGTAGTCTGAATATCCGAAGGCACCTGATTATGGATTGACTTGGTCACTTGACAGTTGGTCAATTGAAAATATGAGTGGACTTGCACGGTTAGTGTGAGTACTTTGGTGACATAAAGAAGGTGGTGCCGACAAAATTTCTAGTTCGGGATATGACATGGCGTGAGACATATATTTTCTCTGTGGCCAAATCAAGACATTTGTAGTCCTGGTGTGATAGACTATAACAAAAAAAATACAAAAAATAAATTTTATGTTTGCTATATGCACACAAGTTTGGCCAACAGGCACATCCAAATACACGCATGAACAAGTAGTTAGGTTTCTAATTATAAGCCATTTCAAAAGGTGATTTGTTGTTTAGGGCTTTGGAAGGGAGACGATTAATAATATAAGTTGCAGTTCGAAAAGCGTCTTAACAATAAGGTTTGGGCAAATTTGAGTGAGCTAGCAAAGCTAAACCTATTTCAACAATTTGACGATGCCGACGTTCAACAGACCCCATTTGTTCATGCGTGTAAGGTCAAGCTAAATGATGTTGAATTCCACCAGTTTTGAAATAATTATTCAAACATCTATACTCACCCCCCAATCGGTTTGAATGGCCTTAATTTTTGAATCAAAATGCCTTTCAACATATTTTTAAAATTGAATAAAAATAGTTTCAACATCAGATTTCAATTTCAAAGGAAACACCCAAATGAATTTAGTAATCGCATCCAAAAAACAAACATAGTAATGAGATCCATAACTAGAGACAATCGAGCTGGGTCCCCAGACATCCAAATAAATTAACTCAAGAGGTCTTGAAACACAATGAATTGAAGCAGAAAAAGATAAATTGTGGCTTTTAGCCATCTCACACTCAAGACAAACATTTTGTCTCTTATTGGAACCAACTGCAGGAAGAAGTTTATATGCAACAGCCTCAAGGGTATGTTCACCCTGATTTTCCTAATCATGTGTGCCACTTAGAAAAGAGCTTATACGGCCTTAAACAGGCTCCCACAGCTTGGTTCTCTAGGTTGACTGAAAAATTGTAGCAAATGGGATTTGTTGGTTCAAAGGCAGATACTTCTTTCTTCACACTTCATATGTAACACCCCGTATTTTAGTGTATTTTTAATAAATGATTATTTTAATTAATTAAAAAATTGTTTCTCTTGTTTTAAAATTATGGGAGTTTTGATATATTATTTTATAATATTTTTAAGTTATGAAATTATTTTTAATGTACTTTCTTATTATTATTTACTGTTTTGCATTTAAATTGATCTTTAATTTAAATTAGTTGTTTATGGGCTTTAAAATTATTGTTGGTTTATTTAAGTTTTTCACTGCGTTTAAGTTATCTTATTTAGTTTATTGTTTTAAAATAATTTTCGTTGGATCATTTTTTTTGGACTCCAGTTATGAGAATTGAACCTCATTTCTTTTCCTCATTTCTTTTCTCTTCTTTTTTTTTTTTTTATCTTTCTTCCTCTTTATTTCTCCTTCCCGCACATGAGCCCCCCTCTCTCTCTCTCCCCGTTGTTGGGTCATTTCTTCCAGCCCACCGCCGTGGTCGGCACCGCCCAGCCCAAATTCCTCCCCAGCCGTCGGCGACCCCACCCCCGTGTTCTCAGCCCCTCCCTCGTCGGCAATAGCCCGCACGTGCCGCCTAAGCATCATGGCATTTTGAGCTCCAGCATCGCCATCCGGCCACCTCTGGTCACTATCTCTTCACCACTTCTTCCTCTACCTCCTAGCAATGCAAAGGATCCAACCCCAGCCCCAATCCGTCACTAGTGAAGCCACATTAACCATATCTCCGATTTGCACTTTTTAGACCTTAAACCTCCCATTCTGCTGCCACCCACGACCAAAGGCCACCACCATTAACTTCACCAACCTCCCTAGGCCATACCCTATCAATTTCGAGACTTGGTTTGACCCCGTTCAAAAGTGGGTTTTTGAGACCCACGACCAGTGTATTTTTATACTGTTCGGTTGTTGTTTTGTGGCTTCTAACGCATCCGTGATCCTCCGAAAATTACTATATAGCGCTGCAAGTATTTTTCCAAACATCTTTTGAGATTTAAATATATTTTTGCACTAACTGATTTCATTGTGTTCTGGTTGGTTATTTCGGACTGAGTCCGAGGAGTACGGCGGTCGGATGGATTGAGAACGAAGTATTTGTGTGATTGGTTATATTGTGATTTGGTTGGTTGTTGGATATTGAGATTGTGTCTGGTTCATTGCATATGCACGCATGATCATGTTTGTAAATGAAAACTGGGTTTTAGGATAATTGCATTCATGTTCATGTGTTTATTGAAAACTAGGTTTTCATGTGTGGGATAGATTTTTGGGTGCGTGTGTATCATGATCCCAAGCCGAAATGGGTATTATCTCAGTGGAGCTCTTCTGGTCACTCGGGAGCGGAATATACTGAGCGACAACGAGATCGGATGAGTTACGTGCCGACTCCGTGGCCCTTCTATTGGCGGGGGCTAGAGGATGCCTGGCCACGAAGGGTACGGAACTGGGCATCACTCATTATGCAGTCAGGACGTGCGGATGGTCCCTAGGGGAGACCATGGTACATATAGATACGGATATATAGATTAATGGAAAAATGAAAAATGACTGTTTTTTGAGAAAATAACGTGTGTTAGATATGAATTTTGTGTGAGTCATTTTCTGAAAAAATTATGGATATTTATTTTGGAAAATTTTCTGGGAAAATGGTAGAAATGTTTATTGGAATCATTTTTGGGCCAAAATGGGATTTTAGTGTGTTGGAAAAATATTCATTTTCGGAAAAAATGATATTTTTAGATTTCATGCATATTGCATCATATGCATGCATGGTTGGTTGCATTAAATGTGTTTTTATCTTAGGATTGGTTGGGGTTATAACTTACCTGTGGTACCATTTAATGGTACTGCAGATTTTATTGATGATGATGCAGATACCGAACTTAAGGATTTGGCTCCGCCGGAGGAGTGATCTGGGATCACTCGTGTTATGTTCTTTTTCAGCTCTTCTATTATTTTGGGACGTTTGGTTTATGCTTTTAAATACTTTATATTTGGATATTTTTATTAAACAAAAATTCTGGTACTAGTTGACTTATTTATTATCCGCTGCTTATTTTTATTGTACACTGTTGCTTGTACACACACTTGACACTTGTTGTTGGGATGCATGACCCGTGTTGTCATCATCCTGACGTCACGATTTCTAAGATTTTTTGTACGTGAGAGTCGGGGCGTCACATCATAACAATGGCTTCTCTATTTTCATCCTTATATATGTTGATGATATAATCATCGCCGGGACCTCTTTAAATGAAATTGATAAGTTTATTCAGAAACTTGGTGCTGTTTTTCCCATGAAAGATTTAGGAAATATATCCTATTTTTTAGTGTAGTGGCATTGTTTGATGGCCATGATCTTTTTTGATGCAAAGAAAATATGAGGCCGACCTATTTTCAACAGGTTAACATGCATGAAGCGAAGCCCTGTTCGACCCTTATGAGTACCACTTGCAGTTTATCTAAATTTGAAGGTCATGATTTTTCAGACCCTCAACTTTATAGAAGCACAGTTGGTGCATTACATTACTTGGGCTTCACTCGTCCAGATATTGCTTTCGCGGTCCACCGCGTTAGCAAATTCATGCATCAACCAGAGGACCCTCATTAGCAAGCTATCAAACAAATCCTTCGGTATCTAAAGTTCATGGTGGGCTATGGACTTCTTTTACAAAGTACATCAGATCATTCTCTTCAAGGGTTTAGTGATGCTGACTCGGCTAGCGATAGAGATGACAGATGTAGTGTTGGGGCATACTGCCTTTTTCATGGATCCAATCTTTTTAGTTGGAGTTGCAAATAACAACAAACTATTGTTTGTAGCAGCACTGAATCAGAATATAAATTCCTCTCTAACACAACAGCTAAGTTACATTGGATCCAATCAATTTTGCATAATTTGCGGCTTCCCTTAGTGACAAGTCCAAAATTGTGGTGCAATAATATTGGAGCTACTTATTTTTCCTCTAATCCAGTTTTCCATGCCAGAACTAAACATATTGAGATTGATTTTCACGATGTTCGGGATCAAGTTTTAGCTAAAAAGCTTCCGGTCTCCTTACTATCCACTAAGGATCAGCTCATAGATTGATTAACAAAACCACTGTTAGCCATTCGTTTTCAACTTCTGCGGGACAACCTTCATTTTCAAGACCTGCCCATTCGGTTGAGGGGGCGTATTGGAGATAAAATTCAAAATGATCCTAACGGCATAGCGGCAGCCAAGGGAACAAGAGTGCTGTGTCAAACCAAATGATATTGCTCCTGATATTTCGGGCTAGCAGATTTTTTATGTTGTTATATTATTTTTTATTTTTGAATAGCTTATGTGTAGGAGGAGGTTATGGAGAGTTTCTATATAAATATTATACGCTGTGTACAATTGAAAATATCATCTTGAATGAAAATCTCTTATCCACGCAATCTCTCAGCTTCCAGTGAATCTTTACAAAATAAAGAAAGAGTTGCCTTATTAACATGTTCTTATAGATGGCTTTAATTAGCGATTTGCCCAACTCATGCAAGTTTCTCCATCTGTCGTGTTTGAAAGTATTTCATATATTGTTCTTCAACCCATTAATCGCTATATATATATATATATATATATACACACTACCCCGACACAATATTGCTTCTTGACATTAACAAAGCATTAATCTATGTTCCAATTGAAGTTGGAGCAAATTAGAATTACATGAAAATTCGAAAATCAACTATCACATCATGATGATCGTCATCAGCCGGCCTTCTATGCATTTCAGGAGGAAAAGTATTTTTGCAACGAAATGCATGGGTCGCTAGTTTATTCATCTTAATTATATTATTTAATCAAAGATTATTCATCTTAATGTTATATATAAATATACATATATATATATATATATATATATTTTTTAGGCCGTACGTACGTATATGCTAGTTTTAAGAATATATGAGATAATTTTAAACTAAATTAACAATAGTAATGAGAATAACAAAATCATCATCACTTTTGTAAATAATATGTCAATTTTAGTACTTCAAATTTTGGTGCTAGCTGTACTCATGTACGTACTTGTAATACTAATTAATGCGTTCGAGTCCACAGTACTGTACGTACACAAAGATAAGTAGAATTTTTATTTTGAGATTCATCGGTTGACCTGCAGCATCGTGAGGCCATTTTCATCCACAAAGCTGCATATATGATAACAAGATGCAAGTCGCTATATAGATATGGGCCACAATTTGTAAGGTTTTGGGAATTCGTGGACCATCTCTACCCCCACAGTACTCCTATACATGGACCGATTCAATTCTGAGGTAGAGTACTGGTCCACTCGGCTGCTATAGCAGGTCTAGTACTCTTTACTCAAAAGAACCAACCCTCCAGAAAAGAAGAGACCCTCGATCGCTCCTAGCAAAGGAGCATTGAGGCTATTACTTCCTCTGATGATGTGGTCAGTGACTCAGCACCCAAAGGATAGCACATGGCACAGGTAACCGAATGCTATGGAATCCTCTGGAAGAATATGGTCATAACAGAATGGATGAGCTGTACAGTCAGGATTCAATCTTTATATGTCTTCTGTTAGCACCTTGTACTATATATTCTTACGAGCACAGTGCATTGAATCAATGAAGAACAGTCTGTAAACATTCTATAGTAGTGAAAATATTCAGTCCTTTTTGAGGCATTCTGTCGTGCATCCTTGGTGCATTAATTCTCCTCTGCCTTTATTTCCGTATCATTTCCTCTTTAAGGAGAAGCGTCAGGCCCACCTAAGGCTGGAATCCCATCCGGCCTGTGCTGCGTCTGTTGATCTTAATTACACGTAAGCATGGAGAAGTAATCACCGGAATTATCATTTCCCATCTCATATATTAATTCTCTGCAAGGATGGGAGTTGTGATCTCCGTATTTCGTAGCCAAATCGTCATTAATTAAGTCACTTGGCATGCAAAAGGTTCTCTCCTGTACGAGAGGGCATGCACATACATCCACGTGCCTAGGGGCGTAAATTGGTCCTGTTCTGTCCCGTCCCGTCGGTCCATTTGATTTGATCTAATTATTTGATTTTATTATTTTTTTGCAAGTAAATTAATTAAAAAAAATTATTTAATTATTTAAATTAAAATTAAGTGAATTATTAGTGTAGATTATATAATTAACTCATTACAAAAATATTTAACTATAATTATATGTATAATGTTTATATTTACTACTTACTAACTTAGACTTTACTTTTTAGTATACATAATAATTAATAATATCATACATTTTATATATGGTTAATGAGAGTGAAAAAATTGAATAAAATATAATAAAGTTAAAAAAATAAATTTAATTTTTTTTTTTTAAAGTTATATTGTTTTTTGCGTTTTATTTTCTAGTTTGAGAAAGTTATTATGATTAGACGAAAAAGTTGATTTGAAATTAAAAAGTATTTTGTGTTTTAGTGATTGATGTTTAGGAAGGAAATATGCTATACATCACACTCTCATCCCACTCTCATCCTACTATGTAAAATGTGGTACATTTATCGTCATTGGATGATAGAAAATAATTCATATCTTATATAGTGAGATGCTAATGTGGTGTATATAATTTTCCATTTGAGAATACTAGTTGTGCATGTTTCCAAACGCACCCTAATTACAAAATTTACATAAAAAAAAATTTTTATGTAAATTTTATGTAAATTTACATAAAAAATTCTTTAACAATAAAGTTTATTTTATTTTAAGAAAATATACTAGATTTGTATACACTAAAATCAAGTCTATCAACTAAAACACCCAAAGCATGGTCTAACAAATGAATAAAGAGAAAGGATTTTGTAAAGGACATGGTTCACACCACTAACCATACGGATAACCTGCAACGAATGAAGGGGCGGCACCAGTTGCCCTGGCGACACTCCGATGCCAAAATTAGTATAACAATATGAGAGTACGTGTATAAAGTAGCAAATGAATCAAGTGAAATATTTGTTACCTCCTGTAGACTATTTATAGAGGTTATTTTCTTTGAATAATCGAGTTCAATTTGTCTTGTGAATTCTTTCCCTTTTAGGAGTTTGAGTATATCTTTTATCAGGAGTCTGAGTCTCTTCTTGATTTAATCTCTTAACTAAAATTATGGGGTCCCAAATATCCATTTTAGTTACTTCGCTAATTTTTTTTTTGTACTAGCACATGGAAAATTAAATATTTTGCTTTCTCTGCACTTGCATTTTACCTTGCTGGCTTGTGGGCGCTTGCTTGCTTTTATTTTCCCTACCTTGCCTAGGATCCATGCCAGATAGTGCGTGTGGGTGTCTTTACTCCCTTTTGGTTAGCTAACAATTGGCTACACCGTGAGCGAGGCTCGACCTTTTGGTTATCTTGAGAATCTTTAAGTCAACAGTGATGAAGGTAACTTGCAGAAAAAGGAATTCTAGTAGCTTTGCTCAGTGATCATTTTTGGTTTTTAGCGTTTTTCTTTTTTGATGTAGATGTAAGAATTTGTGTATTTGTGTGAATGTTTGCCTGAGAGATTGTTTATTGTCGGTGAAAAGTGATTGTTTCTGTATATTGGTTTTTTGTGTTTATTTTTGTGATCGTTTTTACTTTTGTTGGTAGTAGTGGATTACCTACCCCTTGGTGTAAATTGTTGTTGTGTTCTTATTTTGTTGTTGGTGTTTGTTGGTAGTGACCCGCGCTTAAGTGGTCAGGGACCCTGTCGACTCCTTGAATCTACATTAGGCGGTTGTCGAGCCCGTCGACTCGTTCTCCAAGGAAACCTGCACAAGGCGGTTGTGGAGCACGGTGGCTCATTCTAGAAGGTAACTCACTAGCGGTGATTGTGGCTTGAGCGTAAACACTTAGTGCCTGCTGGTGAAGTTCAGTATGAGGGTTGTGGGGGTCTTGTGACCTCCACGCCTATTTGGTTGCATCGCGAGTATGTAACTCGACTTTCAGTTGCTAATTTTGGAGAGGGTCGTGGGGTCTTCTGACCTCCACGCCCGTTCGATTGCACCGCGAATGTGTAACTCGACTTTCAATGGCAAACTTTTGGAGAGGGTCGTGTGGTCTTCTAACCTCCACTCCCGTTCGATGGCGAGCTTTGGAGAGAGTCGTGTGGTCTTTTGACTTCCACGCCCATTCATTTGACAGACTTTGGAGAGGGGAGTGTGGTCTTCTGACCTCCACGCCCTTTCGATGGCGAACGTCGGATAGGGTTGTATGGTTTTCTGACCTCCATGCCCGTTCGATTGTAAACTTTGGAGAGGGTTATGTGGTCTTTTGATCTTCACGCCTGTTCATTTGGCAGACTTTGGAAAGGCTAGTGTGGTCTTCTGACCTCCATACACGTTCAAAGGCGAACTTTGGGGAGAGTCGTGTGGTCTTCTGACCTCCACGCCTGTTCGATTGCACCTCGTCCTGAGAAATTCTTAAGAAAAATAAAATAGGTAAGTGAAATACAATTTACAAGTTTGAGATTTGCAAACTTGAGCTGTCCTACCAATGTGCGATGAAGGATGGTGATACATGGGCGATGCTCGCGGGTAGCCATGCCTTAGCACCGGCAGTGACAGAACCACGTATGCTTTTTCCGAAGACCTTGGTCTGATTGAACCGTGGCAGTGTTGATTTTGCTACTCGCCGAGAGGCGTTGGTCTAGTTACTCGCCAAGTGGCGCGGGTCTTGTTACCCTCCGAGGGGCACGAGTGTTGTTGCCCGCTAAGGGGTGCTGCCCATCATGTATTTTGGGATGCACAACATTAGAGACTTGGTCTTTTTTAGGGAATTATTCTGGAATCATTACACAACAATTCCATGTTAAGTGAGGTTGGGAACCCATGATCAGGTCTTTTGTACTAGACTCGGTGCTCGGGCTCAAGCTCAACCCCGAGTTGGCCGTGGCGTGGTCTATAGTGGAACAAGGCAAATTGCATGAGGCCTAGAAAAATTTGCCAATGAACCAAGTATCATGAAGTATATGAAGATTACTGCAACATTGCATGATAAAACTATTCAAGATATAAATTTGAGGTGTTGATGGCTGACGAGCAAGCGAAGAAAACCTGTTGTGCCGCCAAACATGGTTCCAAATTCCCTCATGATGCACCATATGGATTAGAATGAGAGTATGGCTTATGGTTCTGTAGTCGGGGACCACCAGGCTAGGACAAAAGACTTCAGTGGGTTGAATAATGGCTGTCAGTGCACGAATGCCTGTTATCGTGGTTCTCTGGCAGTGTGACTCTCCTGCCCTCCCTATGCCCTGCATGAACTACTTCCGTGGTCAAGGACCTTCTTGCCGGCGACAGAGAGTGCCGACGGTGATGGTGGTCATGGCTAGCAAAGATCCTGTTGGCACACGGATGCCTGGCTTCTGACAACCTACATGGTGTGGTCGAAGACTGCTTATCAGGTGATACGGTGGGTGGAGAAACCGGGAAGAGGGCCACTATGCTAGTGACAGAAGTTGTTGATGAGCTGTGTGGCGGTTGCTGACTAGCTCGCTAATCAGCGAGTTGCCGACGAGTGGCTCAGCCCGCAGTGGGTTGGATCCGCCAGGGCTATCGGGTGGGAGACGCCTCTCTAGTGTGCTTGTGTAAGGCAATCTAGAGTGCTTTGAAGGCCACAAAATTTGTAATTTTTCTTCCTTTTGATCTTATCTAGCATTTAAAGCTTTGTTTCCAAGTTTTGGTACGAAATTTGATTGAGTTTTGAGAAGGTTATGATGCCTAATGCAAAACCGAGTCTATTAAATGAAGGTTTGAATGATTGAATGTTTTAAATAGAAATTTAGCTATGACATGCACTAAGCATGATTTTATATGATCTATAATTATTCTAAAATGATTATGGAAGGTTAAATTTGTATTTGGAAGCATGCCATGATAGGTTTTAAATCTATCTTATTTTGATCTTCAAGCATGGATCGGTTTTAAGCATATTGGTGATTAAGGATTTCTTAGCTTTGATTAAGTGTTGAGATGAACTTGATTACTCAATAATTAGGCTTAATAATGTCCTTAAAGATTTTAGTGATCATTAGTGGTTAAAAAAAATCTCATATGCATGCATTCATAGGGATCAATAGTTGAAAATATACATAGGCATAAACTAGGATGCATGCCACGGGTTGGGACTAATTAGTCAAATTTCATTTTGAATTTTGAAAATCCAAGGGCATATATGGTTTTAGAATGACAAAAATATGTAAACCATAAATTTTGGTTAAATTTGGAGTTTGTTTGCAATTAGTGAAAATCTAGGGCTTAAATGACAATTTTTGAAAGTTTAGGGATATTTTTATAAATACTCAATTTTTGGAGCATTTGATTTTGAACCTATCCATAAGAGTATTAACCCTAACTTAGTATACACATGATTTACGTAGTTACGATGCTAATTTCAAATTTTTCCAGAAGTTTGTAAGTTGGCCTCTAACTTACACCTTGATGAATTATTTATGAATTATTGATAAATGCTCATTTCATACTTCAATTATCATTTTTAGCATAAACTATCATGTTATATGATACATTGAGTGCATTCCTACATGACATGTGAAATTTTTATCATTTTTGCATATTACATTTATAAATATCATTTTTGCATGAAATTTACTACATACGCACATGTTATGAGAAATATTTTTCAAAGCATAGCATGAAAATCATTTTATCACGACCCCAAAGGCCAGGATGAGAAATTATCCTGGTGGAACTCCTCTATCCACTCTGGAGTGTTTAATAATGGAGTGGTAACCTCTGAGTTGACGAAAAATAGTCAACAGGCTTCGAATGGGTTCTTTTTAAAGAATACCGAAATGAAATCAACATGTTATGACACCTAACGCTGGTAGGTGTACACGTTATGAATTTTATGATATGTTATATTTATCAATGCATTGAGAACGAGTTATGTTAATCAGCCATGTTAGTTATGTTACCAATGCACTAACCTCAAGATGTTATGTTAATCAGCTCGGTTTTGGATGTTTTTGGACAGAAAAAATGAGTTAAAATTTTCATGATAGCATGAAAATTCTTGGTGATTGGGTGTATAAGGAGATGGAGTGGGGCGGTGGTGCAAACCATGGCAGGAGGCTGGTTCAAACTTGACTCAATCGGTTACAACACAAACTAAACTAATGTGCGCCTGGTTTGGTTCAAGGAATTGGTTTGAGCACATAATTTCGTCCAAGGCTCAAACTGAATTTGGAAGGGTCTCATAAGGTGTTTAAGGACCATATTAATCTTGAATAAAAACTACAAAAATGTTGGGTCCAAAGGCAAAACAGTTCAAGTATTATAAAGGGCAATGCACAAAATCGATTGAGGCATGGTTTGGGCTTGTTATGAAATTTTTCATAATGACATGTGAGTTGGTTTAGCTAGGTCATTAATAGGGTCTTAATCAAGGTTTAAGGGAGTATTAATTCAAGAAAATTTGAATTAAAAAGTTAGAGAAAAGATTAAGCACAATTAAGTTCCAAAGCATGGCTTAAAGTGCACTAACCTCAAGCATGATGGTTAATGGCCTTAGCCAATTTTCAAAACTTAATTTGGATACTTTGAGTGTGATTTATGCTTAAGGAAACCAATGGTATGGTGTATTGGGCCTTTTGGCCTTAAATGGTGAAATGAGCCCAAACATAGTTTTGGGTCATGTGGGCTTAAAATGACCAAATGTATGGGCTCATGGTTTAAGGGCTCTTAGACTATGAATGAGAGGGCCTCATTTTACAGATTTCTGGGTTAAAAAGAAACCTCAAGATCCACTAAATTGGGCTTGAAAATATTTGACTTGGCCTAATTGGGCCATAGGTCAATTCTATACCAAGTTTGGCCCAAATGCCTTATGCCTTCCTTATAGTTGGGCCAAAACTAGTTTTGAATTCCTTAAGGCTTGGTTCAAAGTTTTATTGGGCTTGGACTGTGAATCCTGTAAAGTCCTAAAAAGTCTCACCAAAATTACTAATAGGTTTGCCTATTTAATCCTTAACTCATTAATAATAAGTACCATGATCAATGCTAATCTCACTATCAACCTTAATGTAAGTAATTAACCTATAATTAAGAGCCTAATACCTCCACTCTTACTAAGTTAGGCCCAATAGCCTTATGCCCTTTTTATTGAGCCTATTTTCTAGAGTCCTCCAAGAAAGGTTTAAAACTTTATATCTCCCAAGTTGAGCTTATCGTCTTTTTAACATCTTAATCTTAGCCCATTGCATCCTTAGTGCATTAGAGGTTTAAAGTCTTATGTGCATCAAGTTAGGCCTAGTGTCCATCAAGTTGGGCCTAATGCCTTAGTATCTCTCTAAGCTTTTATACCAAAAAAACTTGGGCCCTTAATAAACCAATCTCTTGGGCCCTCCTAAATCCATCAAGAATTTTACCCAAATTGCTTAGCCCATTATTTTGGCAACCATCCAATGTGCCATGTGTCATTCTCTTATGGGCCTCTTGGCTTCTTGTCCTCAAAATTAATAAATCACTAAAAATTCTCCAATCAACCTCCAAGAATTTCATTTTCCTCAAAAATCAATATTGCATTAGAATCTCCTAATAATTCTTCTAAACCCAAAGTATACGTCTTTTTTGCCAAATCAAATATCCAAAACGTTCTTATTCTCAAATAGCTCAACTGTTAATTAACTAAGATTAGGCTACTAAGGTCAAGGGCTAAGGGCCTTTTTAGGCGGGGTGTTACACCCATTATACCTATTCGCCAAGGCTATGTGGTCGAGCCAGCCTCCCGCTACATCCGAGCTCCGACATGATGAGACACGGTACTATTCCATGCACCATGTTTGTATGCAGTCATTGGTCATTGGTTGCAATCTTTAGTAATTAATACTATAAATGGTTCAGCTTACCAATTAACAAACCGTCTATATATAGGGGAGAATTAGAACCCAATGTGAGTCTAGTTACATCCGTTTCCAAAAAATGGATCTCATTTGTCCTCAAGACTCTAAAATAATTATAAGAGAAATCATTTAGCTACAAAAAGATTTCACAAAAATAAACTTATAAATTGATATGACTTGATATTTTACATTAGATTGTAAAGTTATTTTTATTGTAAAGTAAATCTAACGCATCATATGAAACTACATTAGTTTGTAGATTTTTCTTTGTGACTGTAGCACTTTTCTAATTATCATATGCACACAATATACTTGCAGTAGATCAAACTCCCTTGCAGGTTTTTTAAGTATGAACACATAGTTTTCTAATTATATCATAAGATGTTTTGTCATAAAAAATTAGCATGTATGTAAATAATTTGAATGGTTGGATATTTTATAATAAAATAAGAGGGACATCATTCATACTCCAAAAATATTTAATAGTTTCTCAAATTCAGTAATATATAATGTCATCCATCTTTATTTGATCATTTTTCTGATATGACAAATAGTTATAAAAAACTATTTATTATTATAGATAAAAATCTAATATCGACAACTACCTGCCTAGTGTCCTTATTGCATACATTTGGAGTTGTAGGTTGAGGCTTTTTCGTTTACCACAGGCTACCAAATGCCATTATTCTCCGAAGTTTCCACCCAGAAACCATCAATCAAATTTTTTGAGATATACATTTTAATACATACACAAGCCGCCCATGAAGGTCTAGTTCTATTTATAGTCGGATTATTAGTACATAAGAATCTACCCATAGCCATTATTGCATGTTGCACTTAATTAGTGTTAGAAAAATTCTATTTATAGTCCCCAAATGGGGACTACGTATGCAGACCTCACTTAAACGAACCATTTTGTTGAAGTGAAAGCTGCTCTCTTGCTGCGTGGGGGGCCAAATGACTGAAAATATACAGATGACTTCATCTTTCTTCCAGAGCTTGAATGAAAATATAACGTATTTTAAGTGGATTGATAATGTATTTTACAAGGTTCTGTCTTCCAGAGCTTGAACTGAGAATATTTGGACTAATGACTTCCATCTTTCTTCCTTCGTATCTGGTTGTGAATGACGACGATGATGATAGTGTTGGTGGAGATGATGCTAATGGGAATGATGATTTATCAAATATGATGTTGGATGCACTAGACTCCCAGAAGACAATTCAACTATGATTTTATCGGATGGTCGAATAATCATTGTTGGAGGGAGAAGACTTCAACTGTGAATTTTACCCTTGACTCCAAGAAGATTCTACTCCATCACCAGGAACTTTTCTATTTAATTTTCTAGTTGAAACAATGGACCAGTATTATAACAATATGTACCCATTTTTGCACCTTTTATCGAATGGAAACTTGTTCATTTTTGCTAATACACAATCGGTGTTATTCGACTACAAAAAAAAAAAAAAACCATGTGGTGAAAGAGTTCCCTCAGATCCCTGGTGGTGATCCTCGTAACTATCCGAGCTCGGGCTCGTTTGATGCAAAGAATGTGTCGATTGTTTACCGTCCTTTATACGCCTCCAACTAGCAGTTCTGAACTCTTTGCAGAGACCAAGACTATACCATTCCTCGACACCTTTACTACCTGACAGACGTGATCTAGTCGGCGATGGGAAGTAGAGGAGAAGAGCACTGCGACTCCATAGATGGTGGAGGAGGCCAACGATGGGCAATGGAGGAGAAGACCCCTGCGAATCCGTGGATGGCGTGGAGGATGTCATTGGTGGGTTTCAATTTTTATTTTGGGTTTAGTTAGTTTTGAAAACGAGGGCAATTTAGTCCATTCAAAGATAGAAACATGGGCAATTTAGTCAATTCAATGATAGGATTGCAAAGGAGTCCCAACAAGGGGACTGTACATAGCAGCTCTCTTAATGTTAGAGCTAGTTAATTATGAGCTTAATGTTGCACTCGATCGGTAGAGATTTATTTGTATTGGGAAATAACTTATTTTATTTAGATATGCGAAACAAATATTTAACCAAAGATTATTAATCTTAATTATATATATATATATTTAAGCCATATAATATGCTATTTTTAAGAATATGTGAGATAATTTTAAAATAAATTAACAATAGTATTGAGAATAACAAAATCATCATCACTTTTGTAAATAATATGTCAATTTTAGTACTTAAAATTTCGGTGTTGTACTCATCTACTTGTAATACTGTTTAGATTGAGAGATGAAATAAAATGAATTAAGATGGTTTGTAAATAGTAATGAAATTTATGAATTAAAATTTATAAATAATAATAAATAGTAATGAAATGGGATCTTCAACTAACCTCTCAATTCAAACCGTTCAAGTCCACACAGTCCACATAAAGACCGTAGACCAGTTCAAATTTGGTAGAACCCTGCCAATTAATTAAAGGTACGTAAAGTCGTGTGGGGTTCCATGATCGAAGGAGGGATTGACCCAAATAATATTCCAGCTAATGCAATAAGTACAGTTTGCATTTATATACGCAGGCATGCTTGTATACTGTGTGTTGATGGCTGATGCTTTTAGATTTTATCTTAGGAAGATGCACGCACAACAAATTAAAGCCGCAATAGATTAGAGGAAACAAAACAGAAAAAAGATTTACTTGAGACAATCGTATCAGTGGGAACTAGAGAACACACTCATGATATTGTTACGTCATCCAACTTGAGGAGAGTGGTAATTCATTCAATTCTTGACAAAATATTTTAAAATATTAAAAACTTATAACCATTAATTAAACAGAATTGGGAAATTAATGTTGAAAATTAACTGAATATATTACATTTTATATTCATTCTATATCTTTACTAACTAGATAGCACTACTTAGTTAGACTAGTCATTTTTAGTCATTTTGCTTTACTGGTATATAAATAAGGTTGCGTGTAATTTTTACTCGGTCTGAATAAGATGAAGTTCTCAGTTTTTCCAGATTTTGGAAGCTTTCTTTCTTGAAACTGTAATATGGTATCAGAGCCAGATTTTGCAGCAGTTAGTTCTTGATTTATCTTTACCTTCTTTGCCTTTCAATGACAAGTTTAGAGTCAATTATGTAATTGATTCTAGCTTTAATCTTTGGCATAATCATTTGGGACATCCTAGTCTTTCCATCTTACAGCTTGTAGCACATACTATTCCTAATGTTTCTCTTCAATCCAATAAAGATCCTCATTGTGCAGCTTGTCCATTAGCCAAACAAAGGCATTTGCCTTTTCCACATGATTTTCATATTTCTAACACTCCTTTTAGTTTGATTCATTGTGACATTTGGGATCCTTTCTCAGTACCTACCACAAATGGTTCTAGATATTTTTTGATAATTGTTTATGATTCTACACGATGCACATGGGTTTATTTGATGAAATCTATATCTACTGTCAAACAATTGCTGGTCTCTTTCTATCATCTTGTTGAAACTCAATTTCATACCAAAATTCAATCCATCAGATCAGATAATGGTCCATAATTTTTCTTGACAGATTTTTTTTCCTCTAAAGGTATTCTACATCAAACTTGTTGTGTAGAAACACCACAACAAAACTCTGTTGTTGAGAGAAAATATCAGCATCTTTTAAATGTGGTAAGAGCTCTTAGATTTCAATCTAATCTTCCACTTCATTTTTGGGGAGATTGCATTTGAATGGCTGCTTATCTCATAAACAGAATTCCTTCACCTCGATTGTCAGATAAATCTCCTCATGAGCTCTTAGATCATAGACCACCCACATATACTCATCTTAGAGTTTTTGGATGCTTATGTTATGCTTCTACCTCCACTCATAACAGGTCAAAATTTGCCCATCTTGCTCGCAAATATATCTTCTTGGGTTACCCTTATGGTACCAAAGGTTACAAAGTGTTTGATTTAGTCACAAATTCTTTGTTTGTGTCTAGACATGTTATCTTCCATAAGTCTATTTTTCCTTTTCAATCTGATTCTTCTCATACAGAGGCTATTCCATCTTGTTCTTCAGATTCTACCACTTTAGTCTTGCTCAAACCTGTCAATGATATTTCTATTCCACTTAGTTCATCTGCTCCATCTTCAAATACAGATTCTATTTCCAATATCCCTGATTTCCATGATTCAACTCAATTTCCTCCTTTTTGAACATCCAACAAAAGTCATAAGGTTCATGGCTACTCACAAAATTATCATTGTTTCCTTGCTTCTTTTGCTATTTCACCACCATCTACATGTTCTACCAGTTCTGAAATTTTTACATTAGGTAAACAATACAACATTTCTGATTTCCTTTCATATACAAATTTGTCTTCTACTCATCGTGTTTTTAGTTTGGCCATTTCTTCAAATATTGAATCAGAATTCTATCATCAAGCTGTTAAGCATTCTTATTGGCGAGATGTTATGGTTGATGAATTAGCTGCATTGAAAGCAAATAATACCTGGGTCCTTACTGATCTTCCTTTAAATAAAACTGCCATAGGATGCAAGTGGGTATATAAAATTAAATACATTGCTAATGGCTTTATTTAAATATATAAGGCACGCTTGGTAGCTAAGGGGTATACACAGTAGGAAAGGTTAGATTTTTTTGACACTTTTTCTCCAGTAGCAAAAATGGTGATTGTGAGATGTGTTATTGCTTTGGTAGCCATGTTTAAATGGCATTTGGTTCACTTAGACGTTAATAATGCTTTTCTTCATGGAGATTTAAATGAAGAAGTCTATATGAAGTTGCCTCTTGGTTATGATCGAAAGGGGGACACTCGTGTTTGTAAGCTGCAAAAATCCTTATATGGATTAAAACAAGCCTCTTGGCAGTGGAATCATAAATTTACAGTTGCTTTGCTCACTCATGGTTTTACTCAGTCAAAATTTGACTATTTTCTATTTACTAGAATGCAAGGTTCTTCCTTTATTGCATTACTAGTTTATGTGGATGATATTTTGATAGCCAATAATAATATGGATTCTATTGCTCTACTGAAGATCAGTTGCATAATCAGTTCAAACTTAAGGATTTGGGTCAACTTAAATATTTTTTGGGCAATGAAATAGCTTATTCTAAGCAAGGTATTTCCATTAGCCAATACAAGTATGCATTGGAAATATTATCTAACATGGGTTTTCTTGGCTCCAAACCTGTTTCAACCCTAATGGATTCTCATTTCAAGTTGAACAAGTCTGATGGTACTCCCCCAGATGGAAGCATACGATAAATCCAAAGACCTGCTAGAGCACCTGGAAACATTCAAGGCACACATGACCTTGCACGGCTTCCCAGGAGAAGTCGTCTACCGAGCCTTTCCACTAACTCTAAAAGGAGCTGCCTGGACCTGGTTCGGGTCGTTATCATCGGGGACCATAGAGAGCTTCGAAGAGTTCGCCTGCCTCTTTATGACACAGTTCCTGGCCAGTCGTAAGAGGAAACACCCGACAGCTTACCACCTAACCGTCAAACAGCAAGACGGTGAAAGTCTGAAGTCGTATCTCTCGTGGTCCAATTGGGAGCGCATGACAACCGATGACCAAGATGAGAAGATCACGTTGGTGGCACTCCTGGGAGGGATCGGGCCACTAAATCCGTTTATATCCGAAATAGCCTGGAAGACCCCTACCACGCTAAGGGAGTTCATGGACCGAGCAAATGGGTTCATTAATGCTGAAGACACCCTCGAGGCCCTGACTGCCCCATGACGCTTAGAGGTGGAGCGAGCCGACATGAAGACATCAGAATAGCGACCCAATCGCAATTGAGGAGGGGAAAGGAGGGGAGCGTCGGATGCAAAGAGAAGCACCAGCTTGGCCTTAGGGAGGAGGGCTGCCCACACAAACTTGACAGTAGAGGGGAACCAACGCTCGAGTCCTAGAAGAGAGTGACTCCGGGAGGTGGAAAGTCGCTCGTACTGTGAGTATCACATGAATAACATGCACAGCACCCGAGATTGCTATGCCTTGAAGAGAATAAAGGAAGAGGAGCAAAAGAATTGGGCGTGCCAGGCGGAGAATCAAGCGGAGGCAGGCATTCGGGCTCTCGGAAGGGAGGGAGCCCAAGGAGGCAAGGACCAAGGGACGAAAGGTGAAGAAGCCCCCCAGTGGAGGACAAGCAACTTGGGAAAATTAGCACAATCACCGGGGGCTACACAGGAGGAGGAGCCACCTTGTCGACCTGGAAGGCACACGTCAAAAAGGCACGCTATAAGGATGTGTTTAGCAATGAAAGGGGCGTGAGTAGGCCACCACGGCCAATAAGAGGAACCACAATAACTTTCGATGAGGAGGATGAAGAAGGTGTCCTCTACCTGCATGACGATGCGTTGGTAATGACGATGCAAGTGGCAAATTTCAAAACCCGGAGGATCCTGATTGACAACGACAGTTCTGCTGACATCCTTTTTTGGGAGGCATTCATCAAGATGGGCATCGATCTAGATCGATTGCGCTCGGCTCCACTGCCACTCAAGGAATTCATGGGAGACGTTGTCCAGCCAATGGGAGCCATTACTCTTTTAGTCCTAGTGGGGAAGACGCCCAGGACCGTGACCACCATGATCGATTTCCTAGTCGTCAAGGCCCCATCCTCGTACAATGCCATACTAGGATGCCCCACCATGAACAGTTTGAAGGTGGTGACGTCCACCTACCACCTCAAAATGAAGTTTTCCACTAGATTGAGAGTGGGAGAAATCTGCGGTGAGCAGATCCTAACTCAGGAATGCTATGACTGAGAGTTGAGGCACGAGGTCAAAGTGATAACATCAATTGAAGGGCCAGAAGAAGCACTTAAGCTAGGTCCACCTTTAATCTTGATCGAGTGGGACGAAGAAGTCTGTGATGAACAGGCCCTCCGACAGGTAGCACCTAACGAGCCTTTGGAGCTCGTGACAGTCGACCAACCGGAACCGGGACGATAGGTCTGGATAGGAACTAAGTTGAACCTGGAAATGAGGGCAGCCCTGATATCACTCCTCATCGAACACCGAGACGTGTTTGCCTGGAGCCACGAGGACATGCCTGGGATTGACAATTCCCTCATGGAACACTGACTTTGTGTTGACCCAACGGCACTGAAAGTCAACAGAAACGACGTAGCTTTAGCGCTAAGAAATATGGGGCTATAGCTAAATAGATAGATCGCCTCTTGGCGACAGGATTCATCTGGGAGGTTCACTACCCGGAGTGGCTATCTAATGTGATTTTGGTGAAGAAGGCCAATGGAAAGTGGTGGATGTGTGTGAACTTCACCAACTTGAATAAAGCATGTCCTAATGATAGCTTCCCCTTACCACGCATCGACCTAATAGTGGATTCGACGGATTGGCACCCCCTCCTTAGTTTTATGGACGCTTATTCTGGGTACAATCAGATCAGGATGAACCCAGACGACGAGGAAAATACAACGTTTATAATGGACTAGAGACTCTACTACTAAAGCGCAATGTCGTTCGGCCTGAAGAATGTAGGGGCTACCTACCAAAGGTTAGTCAACCGGATGTTCAAACGGCAGATCGGCAGAAATATGGAGGTATACGTGGACGATCTGTTGGTAAAAAGCAGAGAGTCCGAACAACACTTGGCAGACTTGCGAGAAGCGTTCTCCATTCTTTGGCAATATCGAATGAAGCTCAACCCGTTGAAATGCGCATTAGGTGTGGAGACGGGTAAGTTCCTGGGGTATATGGTCTCGGAAAGAGTAATCGAAGCAAATATCGAGAAGGTAAAAGTTGTGATGGGAATGCCTTCACCCCGGAACCTTCATAAAGTCTAGCGGTTGGCTGAACGAGTGGTAGCCTTGAATCGGTTCATCGCCCAATCAACCAACTGATGCCTACCCTTCTTTAAAGTGCTAAGGAAGGCTCAAAATTGAGATGAGACTTGTGAAAAGGCCTTCCTTGATCTGAAGTCGTACCTGAGTCAACCCCCACTGCTAAGTCAGATGAGGATAGGTGAAACCTTGACCGTGTACCTGGCAGTGTCCTCGCATGCTGTATCGGCTATGCTGGTCCAGGAAACGAAAGAAGGACAATGGCCAGTCTACTATAAGAGCCGAGCCTTTCGAGGTGCAGAAGCCAGTACCCTCAGATGGAAATGCTAGTGTTCGCCTTAGTTGTCGCAGCCAGAAGATAAAGGTTGTATTTCCAAACCCACCCGATGAAAGTGCTCACTGACCTCCCCCTGAAGAAGGTACTGTAGAAACCAGACACCTTGGGGTGGCTTGCCAAATGGGCAATCGAGCTTAGTGAATTCGACATGAAGTACTAGCCCCGAGCTGCGATCAAGGGGCATGTATTGACGGACTTCGTCACTGAGTTCACCAGTTTCCTAGAAGAAATGCCGAGTGCAACCCAAGGCAAACCCTGACAGGTCTACATAGACGGCTCATCCTGCCAGGCTGGCGGAGGGGCAAGGGTGCACATTGTCATTGAGTGAGGAGAAGAGCACAACTACGCTGTCAAGCTGGCATTTAAAGTGACTAACAACGAAGCCGAATACAAAATGCTACTGACGGGAATGTCGATCTCATGGTTACTGGGAGCAGAAGAAATAGAGGTGAGGGCTGACTACCAAGTTATGATTAGCCAAGTGTTGGGGCAATTCGCCACGAAATGAGAAAGACTGAAGAAGTATGTCCAACTGATCTGCAATGAGTGAGACCGCTTCCTCTACTTTGGCATTCAGCAAGTGCCAAAGGGGGAAAACTAGAAGGCAGATTGCTTGGTGAGGGCCTCATTAGGACAAGAAGAACTTCCACTTCCAGAACCCACCTTGCTCCGGACGGTAAATTCCCCGTTCATTGGAAAGGAAGTGTCTGTTACAATCTCAGCAGCTCCCAAATGGGCAACAGACATCCAGAGGTTCCTGTAGGAAGGACAACTACCTAGTGGCCTGGAATAAGAGTGGAGGATCAGGAACAGAGTAGCCCGGTTCACCTTGCTGGAGGGAGTACTGTATAAAAGAGGCTTCTCCGAGCCGCTCTTGAGATGTCTCTCACCAGACGAAACCCAGTACATGCTCGCATAAATCCATGAAGGAATATGTAGAAGCCATTTAAGAGGAAAGGCCTTAGCGGCAAGGGTAACCCGGGCTGGATACTACTGGTCCCGTTCCCTCATGGATGCAAAAGAATTCACCAAGAAGTGCCCGAAGTGTCAAGAACACCGACCGGTTCCGCACTGCTCAGCAGAGGAGCGGACGTCAATCACGGCCCTGTGGCCTTTCGCCCAGTTAGGGCTAAACTTGATCGACCCCTTCCCGATAGCAAGGGGAGAAGCCAAATTTGTCATGGTTGCAGTCAACTACTTCACTAAGTGAGTCGAGGCGGAGGCACTAGTAAGCATCACCTCCTGAACCATCACGTGGTTCCTATGGAAGTCGGTAATTTGTCAATTTGGCATACCCCAGAGCTTCGTATAGGACAACGGGAGACAGTTTGACTGCATACACTACCGAGAATGGTTTGCAGAGCTGGGGATTAAGGTAAAATATTCCTCGTCAAGGCACCCTACCAATGGGCAGGCTGAGGCAACAAACAAAACCCTCATCTCAACTCTCAAGAAAAGGATCGGGGCTCACAAATGAGCATGGGCTAAAGAACTCCTGAGCGTACTGTGGGCATACCAGAACACAGTCCAGATCCCCACCGGCGAGATGTCGTTTGCTCTCACATATGGGAGCGAAGCGGTGATTCCAGTAGAAGTCGCGATGCCCAAATTTCGTATCCAACACTTCGACCCAGACACAAACAACCAAAGGCTAGCCGAGAACTTGGATGTCCCAGAGGAAAGGAGGGAGGAAGCAGCAATACAAAAGGTGAGTAACAAGTGGAAGGCAAAGTAGTACTTCAACAAACGGGTTCGACCACAATCCTTTAAAGTAAGTGACATGGTGTTGCGACAGACGGAAATAACTACCCCGAAGGAAGGGAAGTTGGGGCTAAGATGGGAAGGACCTTATGTGGTCACTACAAGCAACCGGCCTGGCTCCTATTGCGTTAAGGGCCAATGTTTTGAATACCGTACCGGATGCTGTACCGGTCAAGACACTGGAACGAAATATTTCGATACCGGTACCATTTCGGGATAGTCGATATATGAATAAATTATATATATAAATGTATACATATAAATTATATTTTAAAATAATAGTCTATATATGAATAAATTATATATAAATACATAGATATATAAATTATAAATAGCCTACTTTAAACTGGAGGTCAAAAAATGAGTTTATAACTTGAAAAAAGGAAAAAAAAATTAATTAAGGCCGAAATATCGGTCAGTACCAGCCTGTATTTCGGCCGATACGGACGGTACGAAACACACAGTAAATATGTACTGGACCAATGGTTGGTATGGAAAATTTTAGCCATACCGACTGGTACGGTACAAAATTTAAAACAGTGTTAAGGACAGTCAAGGACACAAGCTACCCCACCCCTGGAACGCTGAGCACTTAAAAAAGTACTACGTGTAAAAGTGTAAGCCCACAATTTGTACAAAACGTTTACAAATGAATGAGAATGTCAAGATGTTTTCCTTGGATCTCCTATTGCCTAAACGATACACCTTGCGCTAGCTAGAAGGCGAGTCCTTTAACTTGCTGCGGGGTAAGGGACCAAATCTCAGGATTTGGCCCTGACCCCCCATCCAACAAAGCTGAGCCCTTACGCTCGCAAGACGGCGAGCCCCTTGACTCGTTGCGGGATAAGGGACTAAGTCTCAGGATTTGGCCCCGACCCCCCTCCAACAAAGTCGAGTCCTTACACTAGTAAGAACACGGGTCCCTTGACTTGATAAAGCTGAGTACACTCGCAAGAAGATTGGTCCCTTACGCTCGCAAGAAGACGAGTCCCTTGACTCACTGCGGGGTAAGGGACCAAGTCTTAGGATTTGGCCCTGACCCCCCATCCAACAAAATTGAGTCTCTACACTAGCAAGAAGATGGATCCCTTAACTCGATAAAAGCCGAGTCCTTACACTCGCAAGAAGATGGGTTCTTTGACTTGATAAAAGCTGAGTACACTCATAAGAAAACGGGTCTCTTGACTCGATACAAGCCAACCCCTTACGCTCGCAAGAAGGCGAGTCCCTTGACTCGTTGCGTGGTAAGGGACCAAGTCTCAGGATTTGACCTCGACCCCCCATCTAACAAAGTCGAGTCATTACACTCACAAGAAGACGGGTCTCTTGACTTGATACTAGCTGAGCCCTTAAGCTCGAAAGAAGGCGAGTCCCTTGACTCGCTGCGGGGTAAGGGGCCAAGTCGTTGGATGTGGCCCTGACCCCCTGTCCAATGATGTCCAGTCCTAACACTCGTTAAAAGTCGAGCATGCCTCTCACATGAAAACTAGTAATTTTCCAAGTCCCAGGGTTGGAAATAGGGCCCTGACCCAGGAACCTGGTCCCGAGCCCTCATTCAATCATTTCATCGATTCACTAAAAAGAGGGAGGGACAAACAGAGAAAAAGAGTAGCGGTAATAGAATGGCAAACATTCATTCATTCACATATAAACGTGCTACTTACAGGTGCAAACGCATCAAAAAGGAGGCTGTGCCATGCAAGACACTACAAAAAGAGGAAGAAAGGATAAAGGGTCGGAGGCCTGAGCCCATCACTACATCGGAGGAGGGGGAAGAGCGCCTGGAGAAAAAGGAGGATACCTTGGCTTCTCGAAGTTCTTGACCAAGGCTTGCTTCTCGGGACCCGGAGGAAGGGATGACAAAGAGAAGTCGTGCAAGTCCAGCTCGGGATGCTGTAATAAATGTTGATGCATCTTCTTGAGGCCGTCACAGTAGCTATATGACCAGGCCACATCTCGGATGGGGTTGGCATTCTTGACCCGGGGCTGAACATCCTGGCAATACTTGGCAAGGTCGGCCAAACGAGACTTCAAGCTCGCGATCTCCGTGTTGCATTCCATGAGAATTGATATTCCTCTGAATCCCCATCTACGAAAGCTCACCATTGCCCGTCGGAGTTTTTCCCTCAAGTGTTGGGCCTCTTGAGAATGCCTAAAACTCCCGAGCAACAGCCTCGAACGCTACCTGACAGATTGGGCCCGAACTTGTCGGGATTCCTCCAACCTCCTTCAGACGGACTCCGCCTCCTCCTTGGACTTCTGGAGCTCCTCTCGGGTCGACTCCAACTGTTCTCGGGCGGCCTCTAGCTCTACTTCCTGAGTAACTAAGCATCGCTCAAAAGCAATGAGGGCCTCGTCGACCTGCCTCTTCTCTGACAGCAAATGAAAATAGTTATGGTTGGCGTCGTGATTACGCCGAAAACATAACGCGGTAGTTGTAGCACAACTTTGGGGTGTCGATTCCTCAGGGAGACAGATTAAAGAAAACACAACAAATAATAAAAAGAACTAAAGGAAAATAATTAATGATCAATAAAAGAAAATCGGTTTTAATGTGATTTAGCAAGTAAAATTACAAGGATAAAAATAGTGATCACTGAAATTACAAATAGTAAAGCATCAAGAATTCCTTGCACAAATCAGGTATTTCTAATTATTCTTAATTCAATAAATTAAACAATTAGATATTTATTCAAAGTCCCCAATTGGAAGATGTAGAATTAAAAACCATTTTAATCGAAAGATAACTCTTTAATAAATCATTTACTACTTTTTAAAACTCTGTGAATTATCATCCTTATTGACAAAACCCAGCGACGACAATATACCCAGGGGTAATACTGCAGCAAAAAATTTAATCAATAAAGGCAATGAATTAATGCAAACATAATCAAGGATCTTAACCATTCTATAGAAAAAGCATGACTGAATCTATGAAATGAATCAATTCCTAGATTATTTGGAGATAAGAAAATACCATAGATAATTAGTGAATGATAAACAAGAATTTGCATTAATAAATAACAATCACATGAATCAAAAATAAATTAAAAACACCCTCAATTGTGCAAGTTCATCCCTAACTTTACTTGGACTTAACTGTCTATTTTAAGAACAACAAAAACTCTAGAACTAAACTGTGAGTCTATTAAAAACTCTTGAGTCCGAAACTCTTCTCTCCAATTCAATTCTATTCTTCACTCCCCGATGTCAGTCCTTTAAATAGAGCTTCCTTCTTCTTTCTTCCGATGTGCACTTCTTCTTCAATTCTTTATCTCATCTACCCAAACTTTGTCTGCCAATATGCACTTAAAAACCGAATTTATTTAGGCCAACCTTCCGTGTCCATTATTCATGTTCCCCACTCTTTCACTTCTCAAAAGTAAGATGAATATGCTTTTGTATATTTTATTTCTTTCATGCACGAGTGTCTTCAAAACCACAAGTAGCTTATTTCTTTCTTTTTCATCACTTCCGTGCACTACATTGCTTTCTTTCCTATTCTTGCGTGTGAGTTGGCCGACTACGGGCTGCTTGTATTTTATTTATTTTTTTCTCTGTTGTTTGGATGCCCAGCCTAGCCGAAAGTCTCAAGTGCATGTGCATGTGTTTCTCTCCCAACTCATGTGGCGTGCACTTATTATTATTCCATGTCGTGTCTTCGTTGTTGCCCATGTGTTGTGTTCCGGCTTCCCACATGCATGTTAGCTGTTCAGTGTGAGTGTTTTTTTTTTCATTTCTTTTCTTTCCCTGCATCTTCTTTCTGTCTCTGGCACGCTAATGGAGAACTCTGAGAGAGAGAGATGGAGCTGGGAGGTAGAGAGAGTGCTGCAGTGCTTCACGGTTTTGGTGGCTTCTGTGCTCTGTTTTTTACTTTTTAAAACAGAGGATGGTGCTGCTGGGGTTACAGGTCGTGCAGTGGTATGGAGGCAACTGAATAGAGGTGGAGATGGAGAGGTGCTTCTAGCTGGGCTGCACAAGAGACGGTTACGGCATGCATGGAGGCTTCAGTCGTGGGAGTGCTACGGTGCGGAGCAGTGCAGTTGCGCAAGGTGGTTAGTTCTGAGGGACGTTGGCAGCGAGGTGGATTTGCTACCGGGGTTGCTGCTGCTGGAGGAGACTGGGCACGGCTATGGTGCAGTGCATGGCTCATGAAGTGGAGAGTTGCAGCGCATGCGTAAGTGGCTGAGTTGCAACCGAGGGAGGAGTTGCTGCCATGGTGCTGGGCAGCACTGCTTGGGGTGATCTGGGATGGCGGTGGCGCTTCAGGGTGCTACTGGGCTTCATGGTTGGTGGCTATTGCGGCGTGGATGGAAGCTTGATGCTTCGGTGATGGTGTGCATGCGTGAGGTTGAAGATGACGCAAACGACGTGTTGCTTTTGTCCATAGACAAAACGGCACGTCGTTTAGTAGAGGGACCATTTGATTCCCAGAGATAAACGACAGGTCATTTTTACTTTGAGAAAAATGACATGACGTTTAGTGGATGGCAATTTGCAATTCCTAGGTTAAACGACATGTAGTTTTTCTGTATAAGCAAAACGACATGTCGTTTAGGACAACCTGTAAAAAAGAATTTAAAATTAATAAAATTAAATTAAAACTTAGACAAGCAATAATAAATAATTAAAGAACAAAAATAAAACTAAACAAAATAAATAAAATAATTAATTAATAAAATAAATAAAATTAGGCAAAAGATGAAAATAAAAATATCAAAAGTGTGTTGTGCAAGTGAATAATTAAATCACAAGTATTAAAATTAAGCATAAACTATGCTTTTAATCAATTTAATTCACAACTTGGATTTATGCCTCTTAATCAATTTTTCTATCTAAAATCAATAACAAAATAATAAAACAACTAAAATTATATTGGTTTTAATTGTATAAAATATACAATAATGTAGCTCAATCACGTCGCGTCAAAGGCCTTTAAGCTTCTTCTTCTTGTCTTTTCGCCTTGCGGCGACCGTCTCCAGATGCAGGTTCTACTCCTTCAAAAACTCCATCTCGTTGATGAGGACCTTCTGCTCGTTCTTCAGGTCCTTGATCTCCTGAGCTACCTACTTCATTTTGAAATATCCGAAACACCCCAAGGACCGGAGCCTCCTCCAAATCTCCCAATTCTTCCCCAATCTTCAAGGCCAATTGGTCCGCGACTTACACAGAGAAATAAGAGAGAGAATTTTGTGAATAGCAACGAGTGGGAGCTAAGGTCAGGGCATGCAACTCACCTCGGAGGAAGAGGAGCATACCTAGGCGAACAGGGGTCGCAACATCTTGCATGCTCGCTTAAAGGCATCCGCGTGAGCTTTCTCCACGGTCGAGGTAGGGGATTGTGTCCTCTCCGCCTCGAAAGGAGACAATGGGCCGGCAACCGCTAGCTGCCAAGAAAAATTGGGAAGGGACCTCCAGGGCTCGTTGCACTCCCCGGGTGCCACGGGGGTTGAAGCTCCAAAATCATCATCATCGCTCAGGGCCAGCGGCTTCCTTGTCTTCTCCTCCTTCGTCTCCTGTCTTTTCAACTTCCTCACCCTCACTTTGGAAGATGAATTGTGCCTGAATCCCTTATGAGCTCGCGGCCTGGGAAGACTTGGACTCCGCTTCCCATGACCCAGGCTTCAGGCCGAGCCCCTTCATCACGTGTAGCGTCTCCATGAGCCGAGGCTCGGGAGGAGTGGGGCTGTTCCTCTCGAAACCCCGGCTGGGGGGTTGTCTCATTGTCCCCATGAGTCAAAGATCAAGAAGAGCTTGATTCATCTTCCAGGGCTGACTCATCCCCCTCGCCTCCGCATCTCCTTAGGTTGAGTCTCAAGAAGGGGACGGCCTTGCATCCTAAGGTTCGGCTGACAAACCTGCCTGTAGAGTCCCACCGACAGCCTCCTCACGAAGGGTGTCCTCAAAAGAGGCAAATGGCTCGATCAAGCAAGGCTCGTGAGGGAGGGGTCGCTCAAGTGAGGCAAAAAATGCTGCCTGAAGATCACAGGCTTCCAATTCCTCTATAGATGGAAGCAACGGGTCCTGGAAAGATCTAGCGAGACGACAGCTAGTTGAGGAATGAGAATCTCCGCACTAACGGACTCTTGGATGTGAGGAGTCTAGGAACGACTTCTAGACTCCCAGACTCAGTCACCCGAAGGAGTAAAGCCCCCGGCCCCACCTCTTCAAGGGGTAGAATCGTGGCGAACTTTGGGTTGCTTGGACCGGCTTGCGGGCTGGGACTAAGGGGACGGGACACGGCCCAAGAAATCCCATTCAATGGCGTACAACCGATTAGGCATGATCAAGTAATCACAAATATTCTCGTCTAAAAGGGCCACGTCGGTTTGCGACTCGTCCGGATGGCCCTCACCCAAGGCGTGACCAATTCATATCGACCAGGCTCTTTGCAGAAGGGGGTAACCCCAACACTACTGAATGGGGAATTCCTTGTGGGTGGCCTCCCCTTCTGGATACTCCCAATCTTGGCTCGATGTGAAGAAGAACTTCTGAGACCATTCCTTTATACTTCCTTGGCGCCCCTTAAGTAAAGCAATCTTTCGAGCTGAAGACTGGGCTTGGAAGCTGACCTCAGTCCCCAGGCGGTAGACTAGCCAGTATGCGTAAAGAACTCCCGAGGCGTCAAATCTGGGTATTCCTCGAGGGTCTTGCTTAGTACCATCCGGTAGATGATACAACTAGAAATCAAGAGGCGCCATGTGTTAGGGTGGAGCTGCGCAGGGGCTAGTCTGACGTAGTGTAAAACCTCCTAAATCAAGCGACAAAATGGGAGGCGGAGACCATTGGCAAACATCTACTGGAAGAGGGCCACCCTCATCACGGTACCGTTAAGATTCACCGCGTGTTCACTCTAAGGCACCTCCAGAATCACGGATTGGGGAATCTTGTACTTGGAATGGAACACCTAGAGGTCGACGCCAATGTTTTGAATACTGTACCGGTTGCCGTACCAGTCAAGGCACTGGAACGAAATATATACCGTACCGGATGCCGTACCGGTCAAGGCACTAGAACGAAATATTTCGGTACCGGTATCGTTTCGTGTACCATTTCAGGATTGTCAATATATGAATAAATTATATATATAAATTACATTTCAAAATAATAGTTTATATATGAATAATTTATGTATAAATACATTGATATATAAATTATAAATAGTCTAGTCTGAATTGGGAGTCAAAAAATGAACTTGTACTTTGAAAAAATGAAAAAAAAAAAATTAAAGGCCGAAATATCGGCCGGTACTTTGGCCGATACGAAACGCATACTATACCTGTACCGGACCGGTGGCTGGTATGGAAAATACCGGCCTGTACGGTATGGTATTTAAAACTATGGTCAGCGTCGGTGACATAGGAAACCCAGCATTTTCCACTAAAGTATTGAGGAACAGAGCCAGCCTTAGAAGCCACCACGACAGTAAAAAAAAAAAAGGGAACTCGAAGAAATGGAGGAACCTAAAGAGGTGGAAGAATGCGAAGAGAGAACTAGATAGAAAAGAACTTACAGAGACAGAGGAACTCAGAGAGAGGGAGGAATGCGAAGAGAGAATTGAAGAGCAAAGAACTTACAGAGATAGAGGAACTCGAGGAAATGGGGCACTTGAAGGAAGAAGGTAAGAGAGGAAGAAGAAGAAGGTGAAATGGGGCTTAAATAGAAGGGTAGGATGGGCAGCGCACGGAAAGTGAAGCGGCCCTGACAATGATGATGCCAACAAGGGCCAAGCGGATGCTAGCAACCGAGGCGACGGTTCGAATGGCAGCCGTTACATCAGGGAGTGGGGCGTACGAACAATTGAGGTGGGAGCATTTATTGTCTATTGAGCGTGGTACTGGTCTTGGGAAGCCTAACCGACAAGAGCTGGACAGGCAAAGAGTAGGGGAGCTGAAAGGGTAGGGTCAGGGAAGAATGCATTATGAATTCTCATCACGTGCACGCGATGGGAATTCGTGGGGTATTGTAAGGGAAGGCCCTTTCCCAAAAAGACCTAGGCCTAGGCCCAGGCTAGGAAGGGCAGGCTGCGATCCCGTATAAGGAAAGGCCTAAACCCTGGGAGGATAAACCGGGGGCCCTGGCCCTTAGGCCCTGGGACCAGGGTCAGGTGTCTCCGGCTCGGAGGGTCTTTCCACTCGAGCTCGTGGGAACCAAGTAGAACGTCTCAAAAATGATGAATTGCCGAGCCCAACCACAAAGCGCTCAACTACATGTGGATGGTGGCACGTGCCCAGCCATGTGTCCACAGACCCAAAGCATGCCACAATCAATATCCATGTCAGGGACCCGGCGTGCAGCGACACGTCCCCCGTACAGAGAATGACCCTCCCATGACCTGACACCCAATGATGGCAGGAGGGTGGCTGCAGACAGACCTAGTATGGCACACGACCTTCCTTGACCGCCTAGACTGCGGACTGACACTATGGCCGACAAGGAAACGAGTGGAGGCAGTTCTGACACCTGACACACCGCGATCCTCCTCGATAACAGAATCTGGATCACGTATAAATAGGAGCTATCCCTTCTGCAGGAGTTTTCTCCTCACACACACACTGGTAACTCACCTATCCTTTGCATTTATGAACTTTCTCCACAAAACCTTCACTGACTTTGGCATCGTAGTGATTCCAAAGATCTCCGGAGTCTCTTCCCTTCTTAGTTACAAGCAACGAGAAGCTTGGGCCTCGCAGTATTGCTCGGGCTGCGAAACACGATATCAACATATGAGATAATTTTAAACTAAATTAACAATAGTAATGAGAATAACAAAATCATTATAACTTTTGTAAATAATACGTCAATTTTAGTACTTCAAATTTCGATGCTAGTTGTACTCATGTACATACTTGTAATACTAATTAATGCGTTCGAGTCCATAGTACTGTACATACACAAAGATAAGTAGAATTTTTATTTTGAGATTCATCGGTTGACTTGGAGCATCGTGAGTAGGGGTGATACCCGCATGGTGCGGGGTGGGGGTACCCTCCCCTACACCACGCCTCGCACCATGCGGGGGTTGGAATTTTTCCCCTGCCCCCGCCCTCGGAAGGCAGGGGCGGGGGAAAAAATCCCATCCGCCCCGTCACCCGCCTATTATGTCTAAAAAAATTTTTTTGGTCCAAAAATTTATTTTTAGACCAAAATATAATATAATTTAAATAATATATTAAAATTTATAAATATACAAATAACTTAAACCATTAGAGTTAGATTTTGGATTGTCTTGACCTCAATCCAATAACTTGAATACAATTTCAAGTCTTTAATAAATTGTATATATCTATATACAATATATTTATATATATATATATATAAATTATATATGTGGAGTGGGGGCGGGGGCGGGGGCGGGGGCGGGCCCCCCTCTGGGGTCATCCTGCCCCCGCTATGCCTTCTCCATGCAGGTGTAGGGCAGGGCAGCGGGTGTAAATTGGTCCTCTCCCGTCCCATCTGGTCGGTTCATTCAATCCAATCTAATTATTTTATTTCATCATTTTTTTGCAAGTAAATTAATAAGAAAAAATTATTAAATTTTTAAAATTAAAATTAAGTGAATTATTAGTGTAGATTATGTAACTAACTTATTAAAAAAATATTTAACTATAATTGTATTTATGATGTTTATAGTTACTACTTATTCACTTAGACTTTACTCTTTAGTATACATAATAATTAATAATGTCACACATTTTATATATGGTTAATGAGAGTGAAAAAAATTGAATAAAGTTAAAAAAAAAATGAATTTTTTTTTTAAAATTTTTTTAAAAAAATTGTATTATTTTTTGCGTTTTGTTTGTAAGTTTGAGAAAGTTGTTATGATTAGATAATGGTTAAATGAAAAGTTGATTTGAAATTGAAAAGCATTTTGTGTTTTAGTGATCGATGTTTAGGAAGGAAATATGCTATACATCACACTTTCATCCCATTCTCATCCTATTATGTAAGATGTGATATATTTATCATCATTGGATGATAGAAAATAATTCATATCTTATATAGTGAGATGAATGTGAGATGCTAATGTGGTGTGTAGAATTTTCCATTTAAGAATACTAGTTGTGCATGTTCCCAAACGCAGCCGAAATATAAAATTTACATAAAAGAATATTCTTTAATAATAAAGTTGATTTTATTTTAAGAAAATATACTAGATTTGTATACACTAAAATCACATCTATCAACTAAAACACCCAAAGTATGGTCTAACAAATAAATAAAGAGAAAGGATTTTGTACGGTATATGTTTCACACTACCAACCATAAGGATGACCTGCAACAAATAAACGTACAGCACTGGTTGCCCTATGGACACTTTGATGCCAAAGTCAGTATAACAATATGAGAGTAAGTGTATAAAGTAGCAAATAAATCAAGTGAAGTATTTGTTACCTCCTGTAGGCTATTTATTAAGGTTATTTCCTTGGAGTGATATAATCCAATTTGCCTTGTTAAGCCTTTCCCTTTTAGGAGTCTGAGTTTATCTCTTATCAGAAGTCTGAGTCGACCCTTCTTGATTTTATCTCTTAGCTAAAATTAGCACACGGATACTTGGCTTTTGATAGCCTACATGGTGTGGTTGAGGACTGCTTATGGGGTGACATGGAAGGCGGAGAAACCAGGAAGAGGGCCACTGTACTGGTGACAGAAGTCGCCGACAAGCTATGTGGTGGTTGCTAACTAGCTCGCTAGTCAGCGAGTTGCCGACTGGTGGCTCAGCCTGCAGTGGGTCAGATCCGGCAGTGTTACTGGGTGGGAAACGCCTCTCTGGAGACAGAAAACACCAGTGGGCTCAGTCGTGGCCACCGGTGGTCTTGAAAGTCCTTGGTCAGCTAACGGGTGATTTCCTACTTGCTCCTAGGCTTTTGGAGGCAAGATACCGATGGGGAGACCACCGTCGGCTCATTCGTAGTGCTCAGCCTAGTGGCCAGAACCATGCCAAGCCAGTCACTGAGGTGGTGGTCAACAAGCCCGCCATGCTCGACGAGCCCCGCTAGGGGTTGTGCCATGACTTCCTCACAATAGCGCAAGGGACCATGCACATCATGTGCATGTGCATGGTGTACGTCGCCTTGATGCACGTTCACAGTGCATACTCTTAGGTCCTTCCACATACACAGAGATATAGCTATATATATTGTATATCTGATACGTTTTAATAGTACTTTCGAATTAAAATTATAAATGCAAGGTAGAGGGACTTATCTTATATTCTGGAGAAGAACTAGTGAGCCAAGGAATTTGAACTTTTGTAGATGATCTTGCCAATCGTGGAATCACCCTACTCTCCTTTTCAGCATTAAGAAATTGCGGTTTGAGTGCGATTGCTTTTTGGTTGGTTTGTGAAAATCATGTTTAAGTCTATAGGGATCCCACAAACTGTACCACTATGAAGGACGTATTTTACACCACCAACCATATGGATGATCTGCAATGAATAAAGGGGTAGCACTGGTTGCCCTAGGGATAGTCCAATGCCAAAGTCAGTATAACAATATGAGAGTAAGTGTATAAAGTAGCAAATAAATCAAGTGAAGTATTTGTTACCTTCTATAGGCTATTTATAGAAGTTATTTCTTTGAAGTGATAGAGTCAAATTTACCTTGTGAAGTTTTTCCCTGTTAGGAGTCTGATCAGTCTATCTCTTATCAGGCGTCTAAATTCCTTCTTGACTTTATCTCTTAGCTAAAATTGTGAGGCCCAAATATCCCAAATATTAGATAAGTACTATGCATGAGTCCCTTTATAAAAAAGTGGATTCCACTATGAAAAAATATTTCTTTTTTAATTAATAAAATTTACAATTTTATGAAAAAATATACACAAAATTTATATATTTGAACTTATACCTACCTATCGTTACTCTAAAGCAGGGTAGTCTAAAAATTGGTGATTTGCGCATAGCCTCTGGGTACACCTAGGAAAAGGTACTAATAATTATGCCGAATTGTTGGGTCTTTTACATGGTTTGCGTTTAATTAAAAGGATCAGAGTGATGCATATTGATTTGGAATTAGATTTAAGTTTGGTGGTGAGATGGTTGAATGCTTCAATTTGTGCAGTATGGTATTTAGAAGATTACTGGGATGAAATAGTAGAACTTTGGAAATGATTAGATACTCAAGTTATGCATATATATATCAGGAAGTGAATGTCTCGGCGGACTATTTAGCTCGATTTGGAGCGAGGGGATGCACCCCAGCAATGGCTCCCTCAAGATATTTCTTCCAAACTCAAAGGGAAATTAAGTATGGACAAGTTTGGCTTACTCTATGTTAGGCTTGTTTAAGAAAGCTGATTTTTCTGGTGGTATTCTTTTTTCCGGAGTGGAGTTTCTTTACTTAGTACGTATATTGGTTAGACTTGTCCTCATGTATAACGGTTTTCCTCCACCGTAAGTAAGCCTTACTAATAAAGTATGGAGATTCCGTTCTCCTTATACAAAAATAATAATAATAAATAAAGAAGCGTAGCCATCTTTTCCATTCAATACGTGCATCAGATACCGCATTATTTTACAAAAACCGGCGCCTACAATGCAAAAGCAGGCTAACTAGAAAGGACCCGTGTATTGAACGAAGGAATTAATGTTATACCATGCCGGCAAGCAGTTTTGCTAACTGCACGGAGACAACACATGACATGTGAAAAGGAGTTATATAGCAGCTACTTACGCAATTCATAATATTATTAAAAAGAAGCAAACATGGGGAATTTAATTCCTAACTGTCCGCTACAATTAATATATACACACGTACGTACATTGCATGTAGACAACTAGCCAAATTCTTAAACCAAATTAAGTCCCCTCGCATGGTTTGACATTTTTACCAGAATATTGCATGCATAGGCTGGGCATGATGTGCGTGGAGATCATCAACAATGAGACGTATATAGCAAGCTATCGTGTTAACGTGATTCTCGTATTTATATATATATATGAGATAATTTTAAACTAAATTAACAATAGTAATGAGAATAACAAAATCATGCATCATCAATTTTGTAAATAAAATGTCAATTTTAGTACTTCAAATTTCGGTGCCGTACTCATGTACGTACTTGTAATACTAATTAATGCGTTCGAGTCCACATGACTGTAATACTAATTAATACTAATACTAATTTTGGTAGGACCCTGCGAAGCCGTGTGGGGTTCCACGATCGAAGAAGGGATTAATCCAAATAATATTCCAGCTAATGCAATAAGTACGTACAGTTGGCATTTATATATGCATGCATCTGCGCGCACTGTTTTTATGATGATTATTTATACCCTAGTAATTTATAATTATCTTGATTAATTAGTTTCAAGTACCTATAGCTAGCTCGCAATCAATTTGCTTGCCGAAAAGGCTGGAAGATACTAGAATCATGATCAGCAATGTTGCTGATTCTGTATCTTTTTCATGTGTTTGCTGGCATGCATGTTGTCGATGGATTCCAAATGTAAATTAATGTTCAGTAAAAGATCGACGAATTCAATTTGAACTCACAGACTTGTTTTTTTCTACTCTCCTTGCTTAGTACTGCAGGCTGCATTTAACCCTACGTACGTAGGGCCGATCGATGCCCAGTTTAAATATCTTGTGAGGGCGTGCGAGAGACATTATCTAAGCCACACAATTCTTCATGTACAACTGTACAAGTCCCGAAATTTGACTGTCGGTCATGGCATGTTGTTTTGAGGATATGGATATATCCGAACAATATGGGAGATCGATCGATCATTGGTGTTTAAGACATGATCACGTACCGCGTACGTACATCATTTTGCCTCAGACCGCGCGAATCACAGCTTAATTCCGAATTAAGAAAAATCAAAGCCCTAGCTGTCGAACATGACCGGCCATGCGATAAACATGATTTCTTCCCTAGCTATGTCGAACATAATATCGCCGCAACATATATATGGTCGTGTCGTGTTTTGAACATATTGGGCGCACTGCGCAGGAAATTAATTAATTCTGACATGAATGATATCGATATTTTGGCGTGCGCATGTCTAATTTAGATTTGTGAATTTCCTCGAAGGCTCGTACGTCGGAGATACTTCAAGGAAAATAACATGCTGTCAGTTAATGTAAGATTAATAAACTTAATTTTGCCTTCAATTAAATAGATTCAAAACGTTAATAGATTCGTATATATATATTTATAGATATATATAATCATTCATAGTTTCGCGCGCTTGCATTCAATAATTGTAGGAATTAACATTACACGTGCATTCTAATGTTTGGACGAAGATCATCCTCTAAGTCATCCACACCACTTGGCTAGTCTTATCAATTATTGGTGTGTTGCAAATACATCGATCGACAATGAGGTTTTGATTAATCAGGAACAAAACAAAAGAAAAACAAAGGTGTCGATGTCGATGGGTCTAGATTCAGCCGTATATTGTACTACACGTTCATATATAGCTAATTTTCGATAATAACCTATTAAGTACTACTAGGTACTAGTTTTTGTCTTGTTAAGTCGTGTCATTATATTATCTTCATAAATTTATAATTTAAACATATAAATTTAAAACGACAGTGAAATTTAAAGGTTTGCAACAATCAGCTTGACTTCATGTCGGTCTTTAGTAATCATCACTTCATGATCACGATGATCTCGATCATCCCCGTGATATGATATAAAATGATAAGAAAAATATAATAAATAATTTTTCAAAAGTCTTTATGATGACGCATCCTGAAATCAAAAAAGAAAAGAAATAAGATTATGATTATCCAATTTTCGAAAGCATCTTTTGTATTAATATTTTCAGAGAGAATTATAATTTTTATCTTGAATTATTATTCCCCATCACAAAAATTAATTAATGTAACACATTTTAAAAGTAACCTTTTGTTTACGTGATGTGTGATGATCATCGACATATTTAATATTAAAAAATATTACTTATCTTCTCACACTTCATATTTTATATATTTAAATATTATTTATTATTTATTATTTTATTTTATTTTTATTAAACTAATTAAATTGTTCTACTTATCATTTATCTATTATATATTTCTTATAAAAAAATAAAAATAAATTTAATGTATAATATATAAAGATGATGATTAGAATTATTTATTAATATATATGAGATATGAAGATAAAGCAATACTGTAGCATTTTCTAATTATCTTTATGATCCTCGGGGGAAACGAAATCGATTGGACAATGGCACTCTGTTTTCGGAGCCAAATATGAGGCTCTGGTTTGGTGGTTGAAGTACCTAGAAACAGTTCAATGCACGATTTTAATGAAAAAAAATTGTGTTTGCCATGTTCGTTGAAATCAGGTCATCCGTGGAATTAAGGGTTTTTTTTTTAAAGAAGCGGATTATCCTTCATTAATATAGGATATACAGCTCTGACTTGAATACAAGTCAATTAAAAATATTTAATAGCTCTCCAGAACACATACGTGTCTGATAGGGTCTAGTCCAGACGAGAAATCTCTAAAGACCTAAGTTTTAGAAAAATGCCACCTCTATACACGACAGAGGTTAAAAAGCCCCCTTACCCCGACAAAGCAGGGTAGGGTTCTCCAAACCCCACCATCCGACAGCGCGGAGGGGGGACTTCTTTTTGGATTTTTATTAATTTAAAAACAACATTACAAAACGAAAGTTACAAACAAACAGGATTACAAAAACACTACAGTGACATAAGCACTACACAAACAACCACTGCATAAGCAGTACACAAAAAGAGGCTGTTGTGGCGCGTGTAGCCCACGCGCCAAGCTGGGCGGGAACCAGTGAGCGATCTTGGAAGTGCCGGACTCGCGGATTCCAGAAAAGCCGCGCGTGACGACGTCAGAGGGGTTCCCGGTGGTGCGTGGAAGTCACGCGCCTGAGAACTCCGGTGGTGCCATGTTTGTTGAAATCAGGTCATCCGTGGAATTAAGGGTTGGTAATAGGTTTTTTGAAAAGAAAGGGAACTCAAAATCGGATTCAAATTCCTTCGAATTATATGTTCGGATTAGATTGTTGGATTTAAAGATACATATACAAAATAATAATTAAATGAGTAATACTAGAGAGAAGTTATTATAGTAGTGTACACTTTGCACTCACTATGTGGCTTCTTCTCTTCCTCTTATTTTTTCTCTCATAATTTCAATTTTAAAAAATAAACAGTCTGAATGAAATCACATATTGTGTACAAAAGTAGCTGCTGTAAATAGTGGCTTCTCTCAAAAATTTTTTTAATTAAATTCATGCGTGATCCGCCTTACATGGATTTAAATAATCAAGAATCAAGTACCATAAAATAATAAAAGCTATAATATGTTATATCTTTTTCTTTTGGAATTAAATCATTCAAATTGAAGAAGATTTATGGCTCGGTTGAATACTTGGAGTCTCTAAAAATTATGTGAATAGTCGTCAAATGATATGTGAATAATAATAAAATTATTTGAATTAAAATATTTAATTGGATTTTAAAAAATGATAGAAAAAAAAAGTTAAATAAAAATATTATAAAATGAAACGCTGTTTGAATATAATTTTTAACGGACAATGCTAGGGTGTCTACCAAATGTGCCCACCAATATGCACACTAGTATAAATGAATTTTTTTATAGATTTTTATTTAAGCATTTTTTAAAAATCTTTAACCATTAAGAAAAAAATAAAATATATATATATAAATTCACTAATAATCACTTTCTTAGCCATTAAAATATATATATATATATATATATATATATATATATATATATATGAGTGGGCACATTTGGTGGGTATATTTGGTAGTCATACTATCATTTTCTATTTTTAATATTATTTTTGTTTTAAAATTTAAAAAAGTTGTATTGATTATTTTGTATAATTTTTAAATTTATAAAGTTAAAATGATTAAATAAAAGGAAAATACTAGTTTGCCCATGGGTTTGCCCACTAGGTTTGACCGTTATGGCAAGTTTTTTTTTCTTAATATTTAAAGAAGTTACAATGAATGAATTTGTGTATTTTATTTTTTTGAATGTTTAAATATTCAAAAAACATTTGAAAAAAAGTGAGATTGCACTAGCTAGGGGCATATCTAATAGTGGATCCACGCTTTTTCAAAAAAGACTGCGGAGCGTTTGCATAATCTATGATTGTATTCAAATGGATTATGCGAGTCTTGCACACCGAGTAATGCTAAATGAGTAATTCTACATACAATCATGAAATGTATAAACAATGTATAATCGTTTCGAAAAATAGTGGAGTTTACTATTAAAAAATTAATTTTTTTCATGTGAGTCCCATATTTTATTTACTTTTTTCAAAACGATTATGTAGGGGTTGTAAATTTCTTTTCTCATTTGAAAAAGGATAATGATACATTTACATCTCTTCTATTACTACTTTGCTATCTAGCTTTTTTTTTTTTTTTCCTTTTGCTACTCTTTGAAATGGAGTTTGATGGCTTTGGACACATTATACTTTTTTTACTTTTACTTAATAGTTAAGGAAGTGACTATTTATATATATTGATTTTTGTTATAATTTTTAAAAATATTTTTAAAATGAGAAAAAAATGTAAATTTTAAAATTTTAAAAAAAATGTTAGAAATTCGTCAGATTAAGCGGGCTAGCTACTCTGGGCCCGACTCATTGAATTAATGGAACGGTCGAAGATCTATACGTCATCAGTGTCTGCACCCATGAGATTGCTGCACCCGTGTTGCACGAGACGGTGTCGATAAGGGTCAAAAGGTCTTTTAATTTTTAATTTTTTATATCCTTAAATATTTAAAACAAAATTCATAAAAATATTAAAAAATATTTTCCTAATCATTAAGTAAAAAAAAAAAAAAATTAGGGACCAGTCGGATCCAAGAGAGTAGCATTTTTCTTCGCATTTGACTCATGTACGACCGAGTACAGAATCAGTATAAATAGCATACATTATGATCTACTTGACGCTCACACAAGCCTTTGAAAGTAGAATTACAGTTAAGTTACTTGAAGATCTATCCTTGGCTTATTATTATTATTTTTTCCATCATGGATTTATCACAATCCTCAATTCAATCTCAAGTTAATATGATCAAGGAAAAGATGTTCTCAACTCATGCTCCCCAGTACTCCTTCGTTTCTCCTTCTGCTTATGATACCGCATGGCTAGCCATGATACCAGACCCAACCAAACCTTTAGGCCAACCCACATGCATGTTCAAGAATTGTTTGGACTGGGTGCTTTGCAACCAGAACGAACAAGGTTTTTGGGGAGAGTGTGATGCCCATGGCATGCCCACCATTGATTGCCTTCCTTCAACCCTTGCTTGTATTGTTGCACTCAAAAAGTGGAATACTGGGGGCGAAAGTATCAAGAAAGGTACAAGCTGCTTATGAATATGAAATAGATCGAAGTATATATGTTGCCAATAGATGTGCGGCGACATTCGTTCCCCACTTGGCTTCCAAATTAGCCATCTCTACTAGTTAGGTTGCATGCATCGCGCGTCACTTTCATTACCTCTTTTTTTATGAAGCGAGCGTTTTTCACTAAATTTGTCATAAGATCGATATTACACGACCTTATAATTCGTACCATGTCAACCAAGAAGATACATGACGTACGAACGATATCGCCCATATGAGTTCACAATGCATATGACTCTTTCTTCTATTATTATTTGGTGTTTTTTGACATTGGTAGGCGTAACTTCTTCTTCTTAATCCTGCAGGATTGGCCTTCGTCCATGCAAACACGGAGAAGCTTATCAGAGAGATGAACAAGCAATACTGTGACCGTTGGTTTGCCATTGTTTTCCCCGCAATGGTTGAGCTTGCAAATACAGTACTTGGCGAAGAGCTTGTCTTCCCCGATAGCTCAATCGGAGTTGTTTCAGAATTATTCGATAAACGGCAACAGATTCTTGAAGAGTAACCGCCCCCCCCCCCCAAAAAAAAACCCAAATTAATTTCTTTCCGAGTTCTGAATTATCATTTCAATATTACTGTTTGGTCGGTTTCCTCGATAGCGAAGCGAAATACCATAATTTTTGTGCTTTCTATGTAGGGAGAAACTTGTGGATATGCACCAAAATTCCCCACTATTGGCATATCTTGAAGCGCTGCCTGCATCTTATGATATTGATAAAGATGTTATACTTAAGCAGCTGAGCAATGATGGCTCATTATTCCAATCCCCCTCCGCCACAGCTAGTGCATTTATGGCCACGGGAAACAAAGAATGCATGGCTTACTTAGTATCACTCGTACAAAGATATGATAACGGAGGTCATGATCAGAAAGTTTCTTTATCCTTATAGCTATATAGGTTTAACAAACCGTAGAATGCTTCACGTACAGTACCAGTTTCATTTCTTATTTTTTTTATAAAGATTTTTGCGTTAAATTAAACGTACTTACGTTGGACTTTATCGCAGTTCCACGGACCTATCCCCTGGATGAAGACCTCATAAACCTTTGCATGGTCAATCAGTTAGTACGGTTGGGCATAGCTGAGCATTTTGTCCTAGAGATAGAAGAAGTCTTGGAACAAGTTTACAGGTATTAAAAAAGAACCAAATTAAGGTACAGAAATAATTTTGTAAATAATTCTTTCAGTGGACGCACGTCAGATTTTTCCTTGTTTAAGATATATATATATATATACATATATATAGATCAGCTAGGTACATCGTTCAATAATTAAGAACATTCTTTCTTTTCTGTTTTCCATTCGCTCATCTCACCATCATTTTGTTGAGCACAACTTTCAGGAATTATCTGAATCAAGAAGCTTGGCCGAAGAGCAATTCAGACGTTGCAGCACAGCTATTCAAAATTCACTTGCGTTTCGTCTCCTGAGGATGCATGGGTATAGTGTATCGTCGGGTATGTATCTGGCTGCAAGTTATAACCGTTTGCCCCTCTTTATATTTTCTTTGGCGTGATACAATTCTGCCTTAAAACTATATATATATATATATATATATATATATATATATATATATATATATATATATATATATATATATATATATATATATATATAACTATATATATGCATCTTTCTTTCCACGTGCAGATATCTTTTGCTGGTTCTTAAATCATGAAGATATTCGAGTCCAAATAGAAAACAAACATGAATACTTTTCAAGTGCCCTGCTTAATGTCTATAGAGCAACAGATCTCATGTTTTCAGGAGAACATGATCTTCAGGAAGCCAGATCATTTTCGAAACAAATACTTGAGAAAATCTTATCAGTGGGAACTAGAGATCAAACTCATCTTTCATTGCCAAACTTGCGGAGAGTGGTAATTTTTATTAACTTGATATAATATTGTCTTAAACTCTGGGTTTTCTTTTCTTTTCTTTTCTTTTTTTAAAAAAAAGGAAACTGGAATCTAAAAAATTAACTTTTTTCATAATGATTATCACTTGCGCGAAAATTACGCTTTCTAAAACTATACTTAGAGTAGTACATCAGTCTTATTAAAAAATGAAAGCTTTAATATCAATTAATTAATAAGAAAAATTATATTTATTATTCTATACACCACATATATATCAATATATAATTTATTATTTTTATACTTCTAATTAAATATATTATACACATTAATGTATAAATATGTATATTTAAATAAAAGAATAAAAATAATAAATTACATGAAAAGAGAAGTAGCATTTCTATTAAATAAACCTTATTAATGAAGCATATATACTCTCAAATAAAAAAGAGATGGCGCTGAAGTAGTACTTAACTAGCTAGGGACAAACATCTGATCCATAACATCGATTGCACGTTTAGTCGCTAATAAAAAAGGTCAAAGATAGTACTGCTGCCTGATGTTGAAATTTGCACACACCGCAACCGGGTGTGAATACCTAGAATTTTGCGGAACACCTGGACAATTACTAGAAAGTGACATTTCTGAAGTGACAATATTATTCCTAGAAATTCAAGTTCGATTAAAATTATGCATGCGCCAGTACCTTTTGTTTTTAAGATAAAAATGAGACATGACACTAATATTGTCGATCTTACGGCCGCGCGCAAAACATCTTGTATAGATTGAGCATGAACTAAGTCTGCCTTGGTTTGCTCGACTGGATCACCTGGAACATAGGATGTGGATCGAAGAAAATTACTCCAATTTTCTCTGGATGGGAATCAAAGCTTCAACCGAAAAGTATGAGCTAAGTCCTTTTCTACGTTGCATAGAGTGAAAGAGCATGGAATCGGAGAGATCTTTTGCTCAGAGCGAGTACTACTTCTTCGCATCCACTAACAAATCTTTTGATGAAATCAGGTTTCCATGCCCTCATAATAGTGAACTAGTACGTCTTGCACTGCAAAACTACGAGTTAAGGCAGTCAATCTATCAGAATGAACTGGAGGAATTGAAAAGGTATAATACGCTTTCAATTAGATCTAATTATTGATCTTTGTTTCTTTTAGCTAGAACGTTACAAATGCAAGTGTCAATATATATATATATATAGAAAAAAGATATTATCTGACTTCAAATGAGAGATAGATGATCATAACTGACATAAAATAAATCATATATCATTTGTTTTTTATTAAAGGCTCTTCAAAATATTTATATATAGCAGCAACAATAACTGTTATAGGTCCATTTTATGCGTATATATCTTTCGCATTTAAACTTTTAAACTTGGACAAGAACTTGAAGGGATTAATCCCCATATACATGCAAATAGTTTTCTAATTTCTCGCCAGTCATTAATGTCTTGCTTCTTCGACGGAGATAGGTGGTCCAAGGAGTGGGGACTTACTGATATGGGATTTGGTCGAGAGAAAACTACGTATTGTTACTTTGCTATTGCTGCCAGCAGTTCCTTACCCTATGATTCAAACATACGAATGATGGTCGCAAAGAGTGCAATAGTTATTACAGTGGCTGATGATTTCTATGACACGGAAGGTTCTCTAATTGAGTTGAAAGGTCTCACCAACGCAATTCAAAGGTAGAGTACTGTTGATACTAAGACATAATATATATAACGAGCAAAGAACTAGTAACTTTTCAAAAAAAATCTATCCAAATTGCCTTATAATTCTCTCTTTCTATTTGAATAACAGATGGGATTCTAAGGGTTTGAGTGGCCCTTGTAAGATTATCTTTGATGTTCTTGATAATCTTGTAAGTGAGATTGCAGCAAAATACATGCAACAGGAAGGACGTGACATAAAGCACAATCTCCAAGATATAGTAAGCCAACAATATTTTAAGCCGTGATCAATTTTATTGTCACAAAGTTAAATTTTTTATCTATTGAAGAAAAATTATATTATCAGAAGTATGTGTGTAGAGCACCTTTAGTAAAGTTATTATATGGTATATTTGATTTGAAAGATAAATTTTAAAATTTAAATCTTATACATCAAATATTACCATCTAAGTGATATAGATTCATATGTGTTCTACGCACCGACTTGAGACTATAAATATAACTCATAATTGAATTGTGAAAAAATATGGTCTTCTAACTTTGTTTTCCTTTTTGTTGCATGAAGTGGTATGAAACGTTTTTATCATGGTTTACCGAATCGATGTGGAGTAAAACTGGATACATACCCTCAATGGATGAGTACCTTGAAACTGGTATGACTTCGGTAGCCACACACACCCAACTTCTTCCAGCTTCATGCTTCTTGGACCCAAGTTTTCCAAATTCCAAACTCAGGCCACCCCAATATGAGAACATTACAAAACTACTCATGATAATCGCTCGTTTGTTGAATGACATACAGAGTTACCAGGTAACTTAATATATTTTTTTCCTAGTTAATTTTCTTCAATTCCACCAATTAATCCAAATTAAGAAGCTTTTAAACCCTAATAACAAGTACTGCACCGATGACAGAGGGAAAAAGAGGAAGGGAAAGCGAACTTCGTTTCCGTCTACCTAAAAGAAAACCCGGAGGCAGACATTGAGGAGTCAATCGCTTATGTGAGAGACATACTTGATAAAAAGAAGAAAGAGTTTCTCAAACAAGTTCTTATGGATGGATTTAGTGATTTTTCAAAACCATGCAAGTATCTCCACCTATCTTGTTTGAAAGTATTTCAGATGTTCTACAACTCTGCCAATCGATACGACTCCAACAATATGGAAATGCTTCAGGACATTAATAAAGCAATCTATATTCCTGTGGAAGTTGGAAAAGAAATGCAGCCTTTGAAGCCTGAACTGAAGCCACTGAAGCCGGTACCTGATCTTTATTCTGGAGCAACGAGCAAAAAGCTGAAAATCAACTCTCAGTACTTTAACCGTCCCAGCTCCAAGCATCGGATGATGAGAAGTTTTGCAACACAGCAGGTCTCTAGGCTGATTGCTTCAAGAGTTAGATTTTGGGGAGTGTCTACACCACAAAAAGTTAGATTTTGCTTCACTTAATCATGTCGGTTCCCGAAATCATGTATTTGCTGTATTTAGCTCCGAAAATTACTTGATTGTCATGTAATCATGTTGGCATGTGAAAATACGTTGGAATAATAGTGGGAACCAATTTGTATTAGGCTTTAGATTGCTTTTGTGTTTTGTTTTGATGTTTTTTTTCGATGTTCAGTATTTCATTTGTTTGAAATTTTTCTTCTGCCATAAGTGAAAGTTTTTAATAAAATTATGGTGGCGTTGTCCTTCTTTAAAAAAAAAAAAAAAAAACCAATTTGTATGATATAATAATAAAGCCGTTAAGACTGTGATTTAATGACTAATATTGTATTTTAAATTAATCATCATTCTTTCTAATCAATCATGCGTTAAATACAGCACTACCATAAAACATTAAAAGGATAATAATATAAATATTTAAAAATTAAAGACTACAAATAAAATTAATTTCTCATATTAAGATATATACACACACTTACATATCGGTTTATTTTACGTATTGCACATGAACTAATGGAAATTCTCGACTGCCAGGGAAGGCAGTCGTAGACGGAAACGGCCAACGGCCAGCTTAATCCTCAAAATTATTAAGTGGCAACTTAATTATAAGAAAACGTAACAAAAGAAAAATACATGGATGCATGGATCGAAAAAGCAGGCCAGGGATATTAAAGTAGGGTAAAATATGTTAAATATTGCTTAGAAAAAAAAATGTATGTTAAAGATTATAAGTACTTTAACTTCGGAGTTCAATATTAATTTTAATTAAGCTGAGGCCGGTCTGAGTACCAGGCCAGCTGTCCCATTTAATTTTAAAATAGACCAGAAACGCCTCCAAGTTTGCATAACGTACGTCCAACCAGATAAAATTACCTTTTCTTCTTTTTCGTTTTTTCTTAAAAAAATTATTTTTGTATTTTGTATTATCTAATATAGACATATGACCAAATTTTATTAGAAAATGATTTATACAAGTTTATTAGAATAGGTTAAGCCCCGCACAGAAACTATAAAAAATCATGTGGAGCCTACGAAAAAAACAAAAATCTTACATTATCAATCCAAATTTTCTCAAAATCTACATCTGACTTTCATCGGCCGCATTTTGCCTTGTCCCCACGGAATCCACTTGCAAAATATCTGCCGTAATGAGCATGAGCTCTCTCAGATAAGGCTAACTCAAAGTCTAGCTGGATGGCTGCGGCTCAAGTACAACGTCTTGACTCTTCATCGGCCGCCGTAATGCATCGGTTTTAGGACTTGGACAGTTGGACGTAGTCCAAGCTTCTGGTACGGTCCTCGCGGGACGTAATGGCGCCACTGGTCGGATGGGTACTACGGGTGCTACACGGTGCGCGGCGCCCCGCACTATGCAGGTGCGAGGATTTCATACCCCACCTGCTATCGGGTGGTGGGGTTAAAACTGCATCCCGTCTCGTTCTTAATTTAATTTATTATTTAAAAATTTTTTTAATTTAAAATTATTTTTAAATTTAAATTATAATATAATTTAAAGTATAAATTGAAATTTATATATTTAAAAAAATATAAACTCATTAGAGTTATATATTTTAAATTATCTTGTCCTTCTATATAATAGTTGGTTTAGGAGGTCAAGACAATTCATTAACTTGAAGTTGAATTCAAGTTTATAATAAATTGTATATATCTACATACAATATATTTATATAAATATTAAAAATTATAATTTTTTATATTAAATAGGGAGAAGTGCTGAGCGGGGTGTGAGGTCAGGGCCCCGCAGAGGTCAATTCGTCCCCCGCCCTCACATGGGGTGTTCCACGCAAGGCGGGGGCCCCCACCCCCGCATGGGTGGTGCAGGGTAGCCCGCCTGCCCATGCGGAGGCAGGGCGGGATAGCGGGGGGCGAGGCCCCGCTACCCACCCCTAATGGGTACGGTTCTGTGGTCACTGTTGTCTAAAACCATATATGCGAGCTTTCGTGCTTGCATGGGATCAATTGATAAGGTAAAAAAATCATTTACAAAGTACAAATTATTTGTGATGAGTTATAGCATTTGAGAGATACAAATCGATCTATGATTTGTCATGGAGGGAATCAGTCTGCGTTTGGATGCTCAACTATTGAGATCAGATTATCTGAGCTAATTTGTAAATATTAGTATTTTGTAGATCTCATTGATCAGATGTGTTCAGTGGCGGAACCAACAATTTCTTTAAGGAGAGGCCGACTTTTTTACCGTGTGACATATTTATGTAAAATAAATAGAAATTAAAAAATCATAAAATATTACTACATATAAAATAAGATCTCGATAATTTGCTACATATATGTAAAATAAGATTTTATAAGTACAACTTAATATATGTTTCAGATTTCTGACGATAACATTTCATAAAATAATATCCATCCATTACTAATTGTGTAATGAAATATTTAGAATTTAATTTTTTCATAAAAAGTATCAAGTGATATTTTAGAATGTCATCTTTTATTCTAGTATGTGAGTTAGTATATTATGTTTTATTTAAAAGTTAGATATTTTGTGTCACATTAAACATATAATGTTATAATTGAGACCTTAAATAAATTCTTTTCTTGTTTACTGAAGTTTAGAGGATAAAACCTCTCAACTATTTTTCATATAGATTATCAGGCTTAAATGATTTTTCTTGTATTAATTTCAATTTGGACTCCATACATTTAAGAAGCCTATTATTGTATAACAAAAAATTTTAGGATCTATATTAATAAGTTTATTATTTCTTTTATTAATTTTAATTTAATTTTGGTAAGACCACATCCTTGAAAATATATATTATATAGAATTTATACAAGATTTAGGAACTATAAGAAAAAGTTGGAGAGAGAAATTTCTAAGTATATTGAAATTTTAGAAAATTTTAAAAAGTATATGAATATTATAATTTTTTTTGGGGGGGGGGGGATTTCTATATTTATAAAACTATATTGAATAAAATCTTAGAATCTTGGGGCTATTTTGAATTTTCCATAAATGGTGGGAGGGTCATAGCCCCCTCATTAAACGTGGTTCCATTACTGGATGTGTTAGAATGTAAATAGATTAAGATATATATTTGAATGATGAAATAAATTGAAATAAGTTTAAGTTTTTATGGGAAGTTGAAAAGGTAGTACTGGATCCCATTAGGAATTAGTTTGAGATGGATTGAAATGATCTTGACATTCAAACATAACATCAATCTGTTGTTACAAAAAGCAATCAATCATCATGAATTGTTATGGAATCATGTTTTGCCTCTTTTTTAATTCAAATTGTGTCATGAAAAAAAATTCTGATGGAAACCACACTACAACAAAAAAGTCTTTTTCCCGCAAGAATTTTTGTCCAAAATAGTCTTATTGTCAGAAATAACTATTTCCTGCCATTTCGACTCATAGGAGAGTCCCTAGAAATAACTGGCAATGGATGCTACCAATAGCCGGGAATTTAATTACTGTCCCAAACCACTATTTCACCATGACCATGACTCGATAGATGAAGTGAATCCTTCAATAGAAATTGTCAAATTGAATTTTAATTAGTGCAGATTCGATGTATTGCACGCCCCATCGGGATTAAAGTTTTTCATTTGATTTGGCCGCTTCCTATTTCGACGAAGTTTCCTCAATAGAAGTATATTGAGAGTTAATTTGTAAAGTACTCCTAGAATTTCGTGATAGAGCTATTGATATTCTCAAGCTTGACTAGATGTGTATATATCTAGAATTCTCATTTTCGAAGTATAAATATGGATGTATAGCCATCAGCATATGTGATAATGTGAGTTTGAAAGAGAAAAAAGGCGTCACAATTGCAATTTGCAAGTGCACCAACTTTGCGCAAGTAAAAAAAGAGTACTTGTTATAATCGATTGCTCTCTTATCAAGAAAAATTATATTTTCTTATCTTTTTTTTTTAATAAAGAGTCAGAGTCACATGCTCAAGAGTGACTCCTCCCCAATTTTATTGAAGTAGCCCTCACTTATGGCTGAGGAAAACCGAAACTACATCCTGATACTAAGGACTTACAAGAAAAAAATACCAAGAATATAAACCCATAAAACCCAATCGTCCAAAAAAGACATCACCTTATTCCCAAGATCTACACAATGAATGACCAATCTCAAGCAATAAATAAAATACATATAAGTCCAAAGAAAGATACCGTTCCATCTATATGAAAAGTTCCATCGCCAATCTTCCTTAAGAAGAGTTACGTCTATCCTCTTGAAGCTACGCACCGTCTCAACAACGCAAGAGAGATATATCCATTGTGCGCAAACTCGGCAAGCCACTATTATCCAAGCGATGAATTCCTCTAATTACAGGAGGTAACTCTGAGCTTTCATTCCAAGTCTGATTCATACCGGGAGCTCCCAACCTTGTGAATCCATCAACCAACGAGTTACACTGCCTATAGACATGCCAGAGTCTGTAATTCAAGCCTTCACACAGCTGCATCAACTCTTCCCAATAATCTTCTAAATACCAAAGGCCACATCTTTTTTTCTTCATCCACTCAGTCATAATCTTAGAGTCCATCTCAATTTCTATATTTTGAATGTCCAAAAGTCTCACAATTCTCATGCCCTAAACCAAGCTCAAAAATTCAGCAACATTGTTAGATTGATTCCCAGTAGCTATTGTAAAACTTGAAATTAACTTCCCTTTACAATCTCTAATAGCTCCGCCTGCACCCGATGAACCTAGGTTCCCCAACGAATAGCCATCCACGTTTAGCTTGTGCCAACCTTCCTTCGGTTTCACCCATTTCAAAGGCAGATAAGCTATATGTTTATGCTTAACATGTATATTAAACATCAACAATATCTCCTCATCTCGCTTAGATAAACTGGAAGAACCCTTCAGATTTTCCCCAATCAAACCCAACCAATATTTAATCGAATTCCACACCGACAGTAAATACTCATGTTTTCCTTCCATTCTAGCCAAGCACCGCCGAGTCCATAACTTCCACTTGATTATGCTAGGAAGAAGACCAATTAATTGGCATGGTTGAGTTGAGAATTTAGCACACCAAACCATATTTTTTTTTTGTCTTTCCAGTTCAGGCCATCCATCTAAGGTATAGCAAGAGTTGAGCAACATTTTCTCCATACCTGTTCGGCAAAACCCCCAAGTGCCAGAACATGACTCTGATCCTCATATCCCCTATTGTCACAGCAATCACACTTAGAAACCAACAGAATCCCTGCTCTGCGAACACGATCATCAACTGGCAAACAATTATTATGTGCCTTCCACATTGTTAGGGACATTTTTTTTGGTAGTGCAGGATGCCACAACCATTTATTCCAAGGCACTTTTGGGCCTCTAGACCTGATACATTCCCATGCAGAATGAGTGGAAAAACTTCCTTGGGCATTCGGTAACCAAATAAGAGTGTCCTTCCCCTGTCTCTACCCAATTCTTCTAATATTTGTTCCGACTTTTCCACGCCAACTAATCGATCAAACAGTTCCACATTCCACCCATTTCCAATTTTACACTTGGCAATAGCAAGATTTGGTAAATCCCGAACTTCATGTTGTTCACTAGGAGGACCATCATTTAGCCATTTGTCTTGCCAAAAGGAAATGTTCCCTTCTTTCACCCTCCATTTGGAAAATATTTGTACAGCAGCCATGTTCTTTAACAACATCTTCCATAATTTCGATCCTTTAGAGGAATCCATGCAGGAGATATGATTATTACCAACATATTTAGCAACCAAAAATTTCGACCAAACCGATTTTCCTTGAAGCAAATTCTAGACTAATTTCATATGAAGGGATGTCTGCACCTCAAGCAAATTTCTGAGCCCAATACCCCCCCCCCTCTGAGACTGGTCTACATAGCTCATCCCAAGCCCTCCATTTTTTCTTAGGCTTGCCATCTCTAACACCCCAAAAGAAGGTCTCTTCAATTTATCCAATACCACTTTCGGAGTATGTAAAATAGATAGGCTATGGATAGGAATGCTTTGCAAAACATGCTTTAAAAGTAATAGCCGAGAGAGGAAAAGCAAACGTAGTTAGGGGGAATAGAGGTGATCTTGCCTATGCCAACAGTAAAATCAAGCGTCCTTTATAATGCATCTTAATTAGGATATAACATGCATGCTTAGGACGATGGTTAGTCGTGCCACAGGTTAATTTACCAACTCATGAAGTACCAATCCCTGAATTTGTATTTAATTTACTGCATTCCATAGAAGATAGAAATACTAATAATGAATTAAATCCTATTCTCTGTTTGGCAAAAGAAAGCAGTCCAACTTTAGTAGGGAAAATTTCAAGAAATGTGTTTCTTTTAATAGACTAATTACTTAAAGAAGTCCTGTCTTTGGCACCTAGCATGTACGTACGTACATTAATATTGGAGCAATTTTCGTTCTTGGACATATATAGGGCTAATTTATCGCACACCCAGCACAAAGGAATTAAAAGATTATATATATGTAAGCTGTGACGCCCCAACTCCCATGTACAAAAATCTCAAGAATCGTGACGTCAGAATGATGACAACACGGGTCACACATCCCAACGACAAGTGCCAAGTGTGTGTACAAGTAACAGTGTACAATAAAAATAAGCAGCGGATAATAAATAAGTCAACTAGTATCAGAATTTGTTCAAATACAAATAACCATATACAAAGCATCTTAAAAAAAACCAATGTCCCAAAATAATACAAAAACTGGAAAAAAAAAAAAAAAAAAAAAAACATAAACACGAGTGATCCCAGATCACTCCTCCGGTGGAGCCAAATCTTCAGGTTCGGCATCTGCATCAGCATCATCATCAACAAAATCTGCGATACCATTAAATGGTACCGCAGGTAAGTTATAATTCAACCAATTCTGAGATAAAAACACATTTAATGCAACCAACCATGCATGCATATGATGTACTATGCATGAAATCCAAAAATATCATTTTTTCTGAAAATAGATATTTTTTCAATACCTGCCAAAATCCCATTTGGCCCAAAATATTTCCATCAAAACATTTCCACCATTTTTCCTGAAAATGGGCCAAAACATTAACCATCATTTTTTCAGAAAATGACTCACACAAAATCCTTTATCCACACACGCCATTTTTCCAGAAAATAGTCATTTATCCATTAATCAATTTATCCGTAACCGTAAGCACCATGATCTCTCCTAGGGACCATCCGCACACCCTGGCTTCATAACGAGCGATGCCCAATTCCGCACCCAGTGTGTTCGTGGCCAGGCATCCTCTAACCCTTGCTAGCAGAAGGGCCATGGAGTCGGCACGAAACCCGTCCGATCCCGTTGTCACCCGGCGATAACCCAGGGGACGTCACTCAGTATATTCCACTCCCGAGTGACCAGAGGAGCTCCACCGAGATAATACCCCATCTCGGCTTGGGGTCGTGATACACACGCGCCCAAAAATTCATTCCACACATGAAAACCTAGTTTTCAAATATCCACATGAACATGAATGCAGTTACCCGAAAACCCAGTTTTCATTTACAAACATGATCAAGCGTGCACATGCAATGAACCAGACACAACCTCAATATATAACAACCAACCAAATCACAATATAACCAACCACACAAATAAATCCATCATCCAATCCATCTGACCCCCGTACTCCTCGAACTCAGTCTGGAACAACCAACCAGAACACAGTAAAATAAGTTAGTGCAAAATATATTTAAATCTCAAAAGATGTTTGGAAAAATACTTATAGCGCTATATAATAATTTTTAAAGGATCAAAAATGAGCTGGAAGCCACAAAAAAACAACAGAACAATGTAAAAATACACTGGTCGTGGGTCTCAAAAATTCATTTTTGAACGGAGTCAAACCAAGACTCGAAATTGATAGGGTAGGGCCTAGAGAGGTCGATGAAGATAGTGGTGGTGGCTTTCGGCCATGGGTGGCGACAAAAGGGAAGGGTTTAAGGCAAAAAATGCACAAATTGGAGATGTTGACAATGCGGCTTCACCGGTGACGGATTGGAGTTGGAGTTGGGTCCTTTGGGTTGCTAGGAGGTAGAGGAAGAAATGGTGAAAAGATGGTGCCCGGAAGTGGCCGGACGGCGGCGCTAGAGCTTAAAAGTCGTGCGACTTTAGACTGTGTGTGGAGGTTCACGGTGGCGCGGGAGAGACTAAGGTTGGTAGGGTATGGTCGTCGGCGGCTAGGGAAGCTTTTGGGCCGGGCGGTAACGACCACGGCGGCACACGGTGGTGGCTGGGAGGAGAGGGTGTTTCAACCGAAGGAGAGGAAAGAGAGAGAGAGGTGTTCACGAGCGAGAAGGAACATAGGAGAAGTAAGAGAAAAAGAAGAAAGAAGAAAAGAAAAAGACGAAAAGAAAAATAGAGGGAAAGAAATGAGATCCAATCCTCACATCTTGGGTAACAAAAATGATTCAACGAAAATGATTGTAAAACTGCAAGCTAAATAAAATAATTCAAAAACAGTGAAAGACTTAAATAAAATAATAATAATTTTAAAACCCATAAACAAACTAATTTAAATTAAAGATCAATTTAAATGAAAAACAGTGATTAATAATAAGAAAGCACATTAAAAATTTTCACAACTTAAAAATATTATAAAATAATATTCCAAAACTTCCATAATTTTAAAACAAGAGAATCAATTTTTAAATTAATTAAAATAATCCTTCAATAAAAATACACTAAAATACGGGGTGTTACATAAGCACACTACTGGGCAACATCAGGCATATTTTGTTCTCTTTCTATTGCATATATATATATAATATACTAAGAGTCTGGTCATGACAGAATTTGAATATCGTGCGTCTTTGTACAGATGGTATACATGATATAGAACATTCAATCACACACCATTGTTTTATCTTCGTTGAATGATAGAAAAAAGTACGAAAGTAAAGATAAAAAAAAATGTCTTGAAAATTGAAACCCTAGATTGGAAGTTTTTTGGTGAAGTTGTAAAAGGGTTTGTTGTGATTCAATTCACATTAAATGTAGAAGATGAGGAAAATAGCAAAAATGTAAGGGAAATTGAATAAAGAAATAAGCAACAAAACATGAAACAACAAGGGGTAGTATATGTGTGACCTTCGAAAACACGATAGAGAGAGGAGGGTGTGAGGGGATTAGGGATACTGTCTATGTTTTGAGCGACATTTTCAGCTTGGTGCAAGTTAGTATTCACAACAACGGCATAGCACAATGCTAAGGTTAATCAACATGCTCATCTCAATTATACCTGTTGGCGAGGAGTGCTCCAACGTTGGGGACTGTAAATTTCGACGATGATGACATGGACAAGGCTAGTGACAACTACAAATAGCTAAAAAAATTGTAAAGTGGAGTAAACAGTGGGTGAATGGCAGAGTTATATGTACACAAATGGCAGCTTAGGGGAAGAAGGAATGATAGAGTTGATCTTACATGATGGACGAGAATGACAAAGTTTATGAATGGGTTAGGAAGTTTTGCAACGAGAAGGAAGGAACAGGAATGACAAACTTTAGAGAGAGAGAAAAAAAAACTAAGTGTGTTGGATCCCTGTGTGTCTGTAGCGGGACTCTATATATAAGCTTAGGGTGCTACTGCTACTATGCCGCCTAGGTTTTACAGGCGTGTTTCTAGTACAAATTATTTTTTTCTTTTTCTTTTAAATACATGAGGGTCAAATTGAGAGGGCAAACTCAAGTGACATAGTATCATTTTTCATAATCTTAAGCGTGTCATAGTGATAGCACATGAAGGGAATGACCAAATTTATCTAACATATTTCCAAAAGAAATCTTTGGAGTAAAAATGTAGTTTTATTTAGAGACAATACAATTTAATTAAGGTAAGATTGACAATAAGAAAAAGATGAAAAAAAATAGATGGCACTAATCATCTAAATGAAAACCTTAATAGTTTTGTCTGCCAAACAAAAAATAGTTTAGAACCTCATAAACAAAAGATAACCTATCAAACACAAACCTCAAAGGTAAAGAGGTAATTTTACTCATCAAACACAAACTACTATTCACATGCTCATAGCCGCTTTTATAATAGAATGGATTTATATATATATATATATATATGTATGTATGTATATATATATATGTATGTATGTATGTATATATATGTATGTATGTATATATATGTATGTATGTATATATATATATATGTATGTATATAGAATAGAAATAGGGAAAGAGAAAATGGCAGCAAACAAACTGTGCAAGACCCCAGAGATAAAGATGACGTGATTAACAACCTCAAACGAAACTCAATATTGTTCATATGAGATAGCCTATTTTATAATAGAATGCTAAATATAAATATATCGTTATATCTATAAAGTGTCTATCTAACGAAAATTGTTGATTTAACGTTTTTTCATTGTTTCATGTTAAAGTTAACGCCAAGTATTTAAGCCATCAAACCTTTATATGTTAAGACCACTTAGAAAGTTGCCTTTTCTTAGTAAGTAGCGGAAAATCTAAAACCACTCAGATCTGGATACCATCTCTACAAATATATGAAGACCTGTTCAAATGAAAAAGAAACCACAAATAAACCAACTTAAAAATAAAATACAATGACTCGGATGTGTACGAAGAACAAAAATTAAGAGAGAGAAAAATTTATGATAAAAAATGAACATTAACTCCATTCTAAAGATCTACAGATCTGTAGGAAAATGAAAGAAAAAAAATTGTCAGATATGAACACGAGCTGATCAACGAGAAAGTAAAAAAATTAAAATTAAAACCACTCAGATCTGGACACCATGTCTTCAAATATTGGAATACCTGTTCAAATCTATTGAGAAAAAGAAACCACAAATAAACCAACTTAAAAAAAAAAAAAAATACAATGACTCGGATGTGCACGAAGAAAAAAAATTAAGAGAGAAAAAAATATATGATAAAAAAAATAACATTAACTCCATTCTAAAGATCTACAGATATGTAGGAAAATGAAAGAAAAAAAATGGTCAGATCTGAACACGAGCTCTACGAATATATGAAGATCTTCATATTGTTAACAAACCTAATAGGAATAAAAAAAAAAAAAAAGGCAACAGAAAAATAGACAACAAACAAAATAAATAAAAGACAGTGAATATTGGAGTGAAAGTAAAATAAAAAATTAGACAAAATCACCAAAAGAAAAAAAGCTACCTATTTCTTCATCTACATCCAAACACACCATAGAAGGAAAAACAAAAAAAAAATGAAACAACAGAAAACTAAAGCATAAAAGAAATTTGCAGATCAACCAAAAAGTTAAAAAGAAAAATTTTAAACTACTCAAATCTGAACACCATGTTTGTTATTAGGACAAGTTTTTCAGAAAGAAACAATATTAACATCTCACACATCAAGTACTTGATTTACATCTCAGAAAGAAAAATGGAAAAATTGGAAAAAAAAAAAATGCAGCTCTTAGAAAGAAACAATATTAACATCTCACACAATAACATCACAGATTTACATCACCAAAAAAAATTAAAATCACTAAGATTTTAAAGTATCGCAAAACAAGATTAGAGAAGCCCTATTTGCACAGAGATGGAGAGAGAGCAGAGTGAGAGCCAGAGAAGGAGAGAGGAAGAGCAGACGTAGTTAGGGGGAATAGAGGTGTGAGTGTGACTTTGTTGGTAACAGGCTGTCTCCAGCTGTGTATCTTCCTAGCTAGTAGGTTGGGACCTCGTTTGTTCTGTCAATCAGGTTTTACTACACAACCTCCTACTATTCACCCACACTCCACACTTCATATTTTTTAATATTTTTTTAATATTTTTTTTTGAATTTATTTTTTTAAAAATATTTCAAATTATTTATTCACTATTCATATAAAAATTATTTAATAAAAAAATTTTAAAAAAAGTAGAGTGTGGAGTGTGAATAAATAGTGAGAGGTTGAAAAGATTTTTTATTTTTTAAAAGGTTGAAGCCTTTTGAGCGCAGTTTGTTTCTTTTGGGTAAAAAAAGGGACTATATTGCTTTCCTTGTATTTATCTTGTTTCAATTACTTTTATGTTGACCAAGTATTGCTACTTTGTATGAGTTCCTGAATAAAGATCGGCTTGGACTCCTTTTTGAAAGAGCACGCATTATTGCTACATCTAGGCAAATGTGCTTTGAATGTTTAGCAAAGCTCGTATATTATTATTCTTTTAACCATTGCGTCGGTATTTTGTTTTTTTTTCTTATTTTTCGTTTCCAAGCTAATGTCATGTAGTACTCTAAGACTTAAAGCTAGCCTTTCTACTAAGGTCTCATTTGTTTACAGAAATGAAACACAAAATTCTGAAAATTTTTCTAAATTTTTATACGGATAGTTATTTCTGAAAAATAAACATTTATTTTTATCTCAACTCATCTCACCTCTCATTAATTTATTTATTATTTATAAACTGTAGAAAAAAACTGACCTGACGTTTGCAGAAAAAAGTTGATCTGCCATCTAACATTCCGTACGGTTGGAGTCATGAAGAGACGTCCAAACCCTCATGCCATTTGAGGCTCTGTACTTTTATAGACTATTTTTCATTTGGTGTTAGTCAGCCATCAACCATTTTGTTTAATTATATTATAAAAAATTAATATAACTAAAAGTAGGTCTCACCAGTATTAAAAAAATACAAAAAAAAAAAAAAGGAGAGAAGAAGAAAGGCAAAACGCAACACATCCGAAAACGTCAAAATAATAGAAAAAAAATATGTATTGTTGTAGATCCCATAATCATAAATACTTCACAAAAAAATTAAACTAATCTCATCTTATCTCTATAAACAAACATATATTTTATCTTATCTCATCTAAATTCAACATATCTCAATACTATTTATACATATCTCAAAAAATCTCATCTCATTTCATCTCATCTCTGAAAATAAACGAGACCTAAGTTTCTGTTAGACTCGGATCAAACATGGTCATAAATACTCTCGAAAAAGGGGACTAAAGATCTAATTATTAGATCTTTAGAACACAAACTCACATCACAAAAGAAAAAGATTAAAATTAATTGATCTTCACAATTAAGCTCATGAATCTATGAATCATCGAGATCACCAAGTTTGAAAAAGGCCTTCAATAAAATATCGGAAGACGTACGTATAATTAGTTGCAAAAGATCGAGTTAATTAGTTATACAAGAAATAATAACATCTCCCAAAACACCCACTAACGAAACCTCCACTACCATTTTTAGTGGACTTTTATTAAACTTATCGCAAAAAATATGTTGAACTGGACGATAATACTAGAAAGCTAGCTGCTATTATGTTTAGGGAAGAAGAAGAAGAGGCATTTGGTTGTTCAACAGTTGAATTGATGGAACATGCTAGAGATGTATCTTTTAAAATTTTTATTCAAAAATTGAGTTTAATTATAATGAGTTAATTTAAAAAATGGGTTTTTATTAATTATGTAAAGCTATTCAAAATTTATTTTGTAGGAACATCAGTCATATATTAAAAGTTTTGTGGAGAAATTATCAAAAAAAATTTGGAAGATTCGAGTTTATGTAGATCCAAAGAAATTGAAGGAGAAAAAATATAGGTATTTTAATGTCCTCTCTATTGAGGCAATGGAAGATGAAGAAAATGCTGGATCGTCATCTTAGAATCAAAATTATTTCAAACAACTTTCGTAAAACTATGGACGATGCTTATTTATAGGACCATGTTATAGCTTCTATTAATGCTATTCTTTTATAATATATCACAGCGTGTAATTATTTATAAATTATATAAACATTACATCGTTATTTAATTAATTAAAAATATTACGTCTTTTTTAATAAAAAAATAGTTCTTAACAAAAAAAAATTAAATATAAACTAAACAAGCGTGCATTGCATGTTGCAACCCAACTAGTATATATATATATACTAGTAGTGGGGTTACGTGCGAGACACGTTTGTCCTGTATTACTAGAAAATAAATTGTTCTAAAATCTAAACATCCAGTATAGAAGAAGAAAACTTAATGATAAGGTCTACGAGGATAATATAGCTCATTCCAATTAGAAACTACTAATTCAAACAACAATAAATTTAAACAAACCACAGGTCCAAGCAAGTTTAGAAAATAAAGGGTCATGTTTTGAATTCATATTACAATTCGTTTCTTAAATGACTAAATATCACGGAATTTTTTTTTCGTTATTGAAATGGCGGTTAAAAAGTTTTGGAGGTTATACATCTAGAGGTGGTGTGGTCTCCTCATTTACAGCATTTATGGAGAGAACACTGAAGTTTTTGTGGTGCTGTTTTTGGAGTTGATCTACGTCTGCACCTAGTTGTATGATCTATGCCCCTCTACTGACAACGTCACACCACGAAATAGTAGGACCAATCAGATGCGCAAGACCCAACTAACAAGAACCAAAATCGTGATTGAAAGAATGAAAGAAATCATGGAAACGAACGACAGACATGAAAAACACATACTAATATTTGGTCATATAGAGACGAGACGACACTATGCGAAGAAGAAATTAATAGAACTGAGGACATAAACGTAATAGATGGGAGAAGTCGATCAGGCATTAGACACCAATAAGGGGCAAAAGTGTAATAATATTCAATCAAACCAAGCAACAGCGAAAGAAAGAAATAAGATAACACATGAACCAAGGGTAAAAACGTAATTACTGTGGCTAATAGAAGTGCACATGCGGAAAGTAAAACAACAAAAGCAAGGAGAAAACTGTAATAAGACCCAACCACCAAGGGCATTAATGGAAAAAAATTGTCAAACATAAATCACTATTCATTCATGTTTATCTTAGATAGATGCTTTTAAGATATAAGATATAAGATATATATATATATAAATATATTCAGAATATATATATATATATATATATAAGTATATTCAGAATATATATATATATATATATATATATATATATATATTTATGAGATAACATGACATGATCAATTGAAAAATAATGTTAGTGGCGTAAAAGACAGAAAAACTCATTTCCCGCTAGCAGCTTGCGCTGAAGAAGTACTTTCATTACCCGTCTCATCCAGGAGCCAAAGTACATGTTTTAAAGCATAATTAGCATGATGGGAGAACTAGTTGGATGAGTTTTAAGTCAAGATCTTATGAAAGATACTTTACCAACAAAAAAATTATATAAAAATAAATTTATAAAGTGATATGATTTGAGGGATTGTAAAGTTACGTTTATCATAAATTAATAGATACTAATGGATCACATAAAATTAAGTCAATTTGTGAGTTTATTCTTATATAACGCCTTAATGGAAGACTCAAATCACATTGCCTATATATATATCAATCATTTAATTCACATGATCTTATATATATAAATATATATCAATAATGTAATTAATATAAAAGTAAACAAATTTATAAGTAAAATGATTGATGAGCACAAAAAAATAAAATTATATTATAAGAAAATGAGTAATAATCATATACATACAATCACTTTTACAACTAAGTAATAAATTGAAAATGTTTATATAAAACGATAACATATATAGTTTTAAAAAGAAATATTCCTCGCGCGTCTAAAACGAGATTCCACATGAGAGGAAATTAAGATGTGTGCGGTCCAAATTAAAACGCATCGTTGGAAAGGAAACATATCATTATTTACTCAGTGCCAGGCTACGTATATATAAGATACGCACTCTCTGAGTTTTTTAAAATTGAGTATAATTTTACAAAATCGTAACCTTTCTCTCCAAAAAAAAGAAAAAAATTGCAGGATCAAAAGGTGGAAAAAAGCTTAACTATTAATGCGGGTTCAATAAAAGATTATCTTGTTTAAGAATAACATGATTTAATTTGGTAGTATTATTAATTAATGTTGAAACATTAATTACGTAAAGCTTTCAAAATATGAAGAATCACGTACAATATACAAATGTGAAATCATGGCTTTGCCACTAGCTAGCCATATATAAGGCATCGACAATCTCGTTGTCTGCATATATATATATATATATATATATATATATATATATATATATATATATATATATATATGCAAATATACATATTATTTTTCACATTGTCTTCTTCTACAGTTCCTACGCACTATATATCTGCATTAATAAATAATTGAATCAACAGCTTTACCTTCCTTTCGCTATAATCAAGAGAGAACATATCAATTGAACTACAACTCTACTTAATTATTGGGTTTAAGATGCAAGAGCAGTACTTAATTATTACATCCGCTACAAACTCCTCATTAGTCACAACTACTACACTAACATATATAAATAAAGTATCACACTAAATAACTGAAAAAATAGAAGTAAAAACCATGACAGAATCTTTTTTTTTTTTTTAATTACCACATTTTTTTCTTGTTTAAATAATATTGATTCATAGTGATCAGACCTTAATTGGTCGCGACGCGATGGGATAGGACGATTTATCCGGAGGCAGCGCCTTCCGCAAGGGGGAGATATATAATCTTCCCCTCATGACAACTAGCCTACGCACGGGATCAAAGGGATCAGATCATTCCTGATCGTGAGCTGTAACAATTTTGTGGCAATGTGCATGAAGCCATTCCATGTTGGGCAAAAGAGAATGTGCAGCTCGCCTAAGAGGCGCTGGGTGCAGGAGGAGGGATCGATCCATTCCAATTTCCACCCAACCCCTCGCCTTCCTTTTTTGTTTTATAGAACATTTAATTTTGTTATTTTTTTTTTAATTAAGTTTTGTTTCGTTGTTTTTTCCTTATAAAAAAGAGGGGAATTAAGAAGCTTTTTCCGAGACTTTGAAGGCAGGGGTAAGCTAGGGGTACACCCCTACGCGCGCACCCACGACTTTTTTATCCAAAGACATGATTAGACGCTGTACTCATCCATGCACCACGTTTGTACGCAGTCATTGGTTGAAATCTTTAGTAATTAATAGTACTATAAATGGTTCGGCTACCATAAATTAACAACCCGTCTATATATAGGGGAGAATTAAAACCCAATGTGACTAGTCTAGTTACATCCGTGTCTAAAAAATGGATCTCATTTGTCATCGAGACTCTAAAATAATTATAAGAGAAATCATTTAATAATAAAAAGATTTCATAAAAATAAATTTATAAATTGATATAACTTAATATTTTACATCAAATTGTAAAATTATTTTTATTGTAAAGTAAATTTAACGTATCATATAAAACTATATCAATTTATAAATTTATCTTTATGACTATAGTACTTCACTAATTATAATATGTACACAATATACTGCATGGAGTAGATCAAACTCCCTTCCAGATTTTTCAAGTTTGAACACATAGTTTTCTAATTATATCATAAGATGTTTTGTCATAAAAAATTAGTTTTAATGGTTGGATATTTTATAATAAAACAAGAGGATCTCATCATTCATACTGCAAAAATATTTAATAATTTCTCAAATTCATTAATATATAATGCCATCCATCTTTATTTGATCATTTTTCTGATACGACAAATAGTTATAAAAAACCTATTTATTATTATAGATAAAAATATATAATATCGACAACCACCTCATGCGTAGTGTCCTTGTTGCCTACATTTGGAGCAATAGAGAGGTTGTCAAAAGCCATTATTCTTGGAAGTTCCCAACTAAAAGATTTAGACTCTCTCTCTAGAAAAACTCTTCATGGATCCTACTCGGGGGGTGGGAGCTTCGGCTCCCTCCTCCCTCCCTCCTCTTTGTAGTTGTTTTGTGTTTTGTGTTTTTCAGGCCATTTAAGGTAGAATCGCAGATCTAGAACTTCCCGGCGCACACAGGCCAGAACGCGCTACACCATGGTGTTGCCCAGCCGCCGATTTTCAAGACCACCGAATACGGCTTCAAACGGAAGTGCGAGTAGCCTTACACACTAGTCAAAGTTACCGAAGTCACTCAGCGCATGGCTTTCACACGCCACCAGGAAGCGCTCTGCCGACACCATGCGCAGCGTTTCTGGAGTCTGCGAGTTAGATACTTCCAAAATCATCCGCCGGTTTCTCGTCCAGTTTGGCTCGTGGACTGCATGCGCCACAGCAGCCCCTTTTGTGTACTACTTATGCAGTCCCTACTATGTAGTGCACGTGCCACTGCAATGTTTTTTGTATTCGTTTCTGTTTGTAATTTCCTTTGTGTAATGTTGTTTTAGGTTTTTAAAAAAATTCAAAAAAGAAGTCCCCCTCCACGTTGTCGAATGGTGGGGTTTGGTAAACCTTATCCTGCTTAGTTAGGGTATGGGGGTTTTGTAACATCTGTCGTGTACAGAGGTGGTATTTCTCTAAAACTTAGGTATTTAGAGATTTATCATCTCACGTCAAACATGAATGTGTACTGGGAAGTTATTAACGAATGTAATTGACTTGTTTTCAAGTCATATTTGTAAGTTCTATTTTAATGAAGGGTGATGATCCATTTTATAAAAAAAAAACCATCAATCAATTTTTTTGAGATATCCAATATTTCAATACATACACGAGCCCACGAGGATCTATTTCTACTTATAGCCGAATTATTAGTATATAAGAATCTACCCATAACCATTATTGCATGTTGCACTTAATTAATGTTATAGCTAGTTAATTATCCACTTAATGTTGCACTCCGATCGATCGATCGATAGAGATTTATTTGTATTGGGAAATAATTATTTATTTTATTTAGGTATGCGAAACAAATATTTAACCAAACATCTTAATTATATATATATATATATATATATATATATATATATATTTATATTTAGGCCTTACGTATATGCTAGTTTTAAGAATATAAGAGATACTTTTAAACTAAATTAACAATAGTAATGAGAATAGCAAAATCATGCATCACCACTTTTGTAAATACAAAAAATCTACACAAATTTGGCTGCTAGCTGTACTCATGTACTCGTAATACTAATTAATGCGTTCGAGTCCACTGTACACAAAGACCGTAGATCGGTTCAAATTTGGTAGGACCATGTGAATTAATTAAAGCTGCACTTGGATGTTGTGTTGGGTTTAACTCTTTATAAATAATAATGAATTAAGATGATAAATTAAGTTTTGTGGGATCTATTTAAAATGAGTTTAAATATGTTTAGATATTAAAATAAATTTATATGTATTTATGAGAAGTTGAAAAAATTTATGAATCCCACATGTAAGGAAGCGTTAAATTGAAAAAAGTTATAATTCTTCTATGTAAAGAAGTTTTGAGTTGAGATAAGTTTAATAATTAAAATAGACAATAAGGCGTAAAGTCATTTCAAAATCAAGATATTTATTTAATACCATATTAAATCATTGTTTATTAAAAAAAATTAAAATGATCATGGAAAGAGGTGTGTTTAATAAATTAATTAATTTATATGCATGCATGGATAAATACACAGCTAATACAATATCTACTTCTGTCTCTTATTGCTGGGGAAGAAATGTACTGATCATCTTTTTATGGCAGTTCCGCCGACATATCCCATGGATGAAGATCTCATGAACCTTTGCATGGTCAACCAGTTACAAAGGCTGGGCCTGGCTGAGCATTTTGTCCAGGAGACAGAAAAGTTTTGGCAAAAGTTTACAGGTTAAAAAAAAGAACATAATTGATATCAGACTCTTACGTTATTAAAGATCGAAGACAGACATACGTTTGTGTCTTTTTTTATTAGCTAATACATATCTCACATAACACCATCATGTTGAGCATAACTTTCAGGAATTACTTGAATAAAAAATCCCTGCCGAAACCAAGAAATTCGGTTGCAGTACAGATATTTAGAGACTCTCTAGCATTCCGGCTCGTCGAGTAGGTTTCCAGATTCACGTTACAAGCTGCTAGCTCCTCTTGCATTCGTTTGCAATTCAATAATTTAACTAACTATATATGCGTATTTTCCGTGTGCAGATAGCTTTTGTTGGTTCTTGCATCCTAAAGATATTCGAGATCAAATAGAAAACAACCATGAATACTTTTCAAGTTCGATGCTTAATGTCTATAGAGCTACAGACCTTGTGTTTTCTGCAGAACATGACCTCCAGGAGGCTAGATCATTTTCAAAAGATTTACTTGAGACAATCGTATCAGTGGGAACTAGAGACCAAACTCTGATATTATTACGTCATCCAACTTGAGGAGAGTGGTAACTCATTCATTTTCTTTACAAAATATTTTAAAATATTCAAAACTTATAACCATTAATTAAACAGAAATGGGAAACTAATGTTGAAAAACAGAAATGGGAAACCATCAATAACTAATTGAAGGATAACCTGTGAAAAAGAACAAATCGCCAAGACTAAATGACCACACATCAACGTCTCATGAGTTGTACGTGGACAAAACACAAGTCATCAAAAGAGTCCAGTACTCATCATTAAAGTCTCCGTTAATGATGTTGAATAGGACATTGCGTATGTGTGCGGGAGACGGGAAGTTTCATGAACACCAGTTATATGACCTTTAAAATGAAACAAATAGCGACAAATTAGCGGAAATGGAATCTATGAATTAAATGAAAATTCGTTTATTGAATCCAATTTAAATTATGTACGTACCATTGTACCAATATACAATTCATAATTAATTACTCTGAAAGCGCCTCGTATAGATTGAGCACGAGTTAAGTCTTCCATGGTTTGCTCGACTGGATCACATGGAATATAGGATGTGGATTGAGGAAAATGACTCCAACTTTCTCTGGATGTGTAAAGCTTCTTCCCATAGGTATGCAGCTATCATTGTAAAACAGTAACCCTAAAAAGGATATTACTACTTCTAAATTCTCTTATAACCACGGCCAATACGTCTTTATTAATTTGTGAAGTTCATCAATTAACTAACAAATCTTTTAAACTCAGGTTTTCATAACCTTATAATGATCAACTACTGGGTCTTGCCTAGCAAAACTTTGAGATTAGGCAATCAATATACAAGAATGAACTCGTGGAACTGAAAAGGTATTATTCGCTTTCGAATAGCTAGGTTAATTTGATCAACAATTTAGATCAGTTTTGAGAGCGTCACAAGTTATATATGTCGTTCATATATATATATATATATATATATATATATATATATATAGATATATGCTAATCATGATTTTCCTATTTCGAAACGAACTATCAATTAATAATGTCTGGCTTGATCTCTTCGAGATAGGTGGTCCAAGGACATGGGTCTCAGTGATATGGGATTTGGCCGAGAGAAAACTACCTATTGTTATTTTGCAGTTGCTGCCAGCAGTTCTTTGCCTCATATGGTCGCAAAGAGTGCAATAGTTATTGCAGTGGCCGATGATTTCTATGACATGGAAGGTTCTCTAATTGAGTTGCAAGGTCTCACCGATGCAGTTTAAAGGTAGCATAAACTGCAAAAGTTATTGCGCGTACCAACGCAGTTTAAAGGTAGATAACAAAATGCCAGTCGATATATATGGGCCACAATTTGTAAGGTTTTGGGAATTCGTGGACCATCTGATCTACCCCCACAGTTCTCCTCCTTTACATGGACCGATTCATTTCGGCTTAACTAGTACTCAACTCCCAAACCAAAGTACTTTTGTAATTCTGGGGTAGAGTACTGGTCCACTCGGCTGCTATAGCAGGTCTACTACTCTTTACTCGATCGAAAGAACCAACCCTCCAGAAAAGAGACCCTCGATCGTTCCTGGCATGAAATGTTAGAAATACCACAGCAGCTGTCATCACAACCATCCACCTCAGCCACGATCTCTCACAGCTCAGTAAAGGTCCAGCAGCAACACAAGGATGATTCTAGAATAAATGAGCTGTAATTCTGTTAGAGATTTTCTATACAATTAGTTAGAGAATCAGATTCCTTATTCATGTATATAATTACTATAAATAGGTAGTTCTGCACATTTTTGTAAACGACGTGAAATATCAATATACAGAATTCACTTTTTCTGCAACTTTATTCTTCTCTGTTATTCATCTTGTTCTCTCGAGTTTTTATACAAAATATTCCATTTATCCAAACTTTCATGGTATCAGAAGAATAATGGCTTCAGACAGCAATCCTCCTCCTCCTCCGACTCCTCCGACCAACAAAAACCCTAAAGATCCCTCTAGCCCATACTTTCTTAATCCAAACGATGGACCTGCAACTCTGCTCACCAATCATCTCCTCACTGCTGATAATTACCATTCATGGGCATGCACCATTCGTCGCTCATTACGAATCAAAAAAAAGCTGGGGTTTATTGATGGTATCTTACGGGCACCTACTGCTTCTAATGATCCCTTGTTAGAACCATGGCTTGAATGCAATGACATGGTTGTAACTTGGCTTCAAAATGCAATGTCTCTTGAAATCAAAAATAGTGTTGTGTATGTTGAGACAGCTCATGCCCTATGGCTTGAGTTGGAACAACGTTTTGCACAAAATAATGGACCACGAATTTATGAATTAAAGCAGTCCATCCATTCCCTTACCCAAGGTGATGACTCTGTCAGCCTCTATTTCTCCAAATTGAAAGGTTTATTTGATGAGCTTCTCAACTTTGAACTCATCCCATCTTGTTCCTGTGGTGCTCTGAAACCTGTGATTGAGAATTAGCAACGTGACTAGATGATGCAGTTCCTTATGGGACTCAATGATTCATTCACCAACATCAAAGCACAAATTATTCTCATCAAACCCATTCCCACCTTAAGTGAAGTTTATGCTCTCGTTCAACAAGAAGAGAAACGTAAACAACTCTCCAATATTCCTAATCTAAGTGATACCCTTGCCTTAGCTACCAAAATTCAATTTCCAACCACCTGAGACTATCCTAAGCACTCTGGTTATCAAAAGAGAGAAAAAATCTTTTGTATTTTTTGCAAAGTTTCTGGCCATTCTTTGGATAAGTGCTTCAAAGCCAATCCACACCTTGCAAAACCCACTGCACTCACTGCAATCTTCCTGGCCATACTATTGATCGATGTTACAAATTAAATGGCTATCCCCCAGGCCATAAACTTGCCAACCGAAGCAGAGGATTTGACCCTTCAGCAAATCAAATCAGTCTCTCCAACCAAGAACAGATCACTGAGAAATCCCAAGCAGTTTTAACTAATGAGCAATATCAACAGCTCATTACTTTGCTCTAGTCTCAGGCTACGCAGCCAGCTGCCAATCAAGTTCAGTCCAATCAAGTTATCTCTAATTCCCCCTCGGCTTCCACCATGTCTGGTATATCTTCTTGTTTCTCAGTCTCTCACAAAGCACCTTCACACATCATCCCTTGGATCATAGACACAGGTGCAACAGATCACATGATCTGCTGCACTTCTATTTACACTTCTTTGCCCACCAAAGTTCAATTTAAAGTCAAATTCCCAAATGACACCCATGCAAATGTTACTCACAAGGGCACTGTCCAACTCAGTAATACCCTTACTCTCAAGGATGTATTATGCGTCCCTTCATTTAATTTTAATCTTCTTTCAGCCAAAAAATTAACTCAAGACCTTAACTGTTGCTTCATTTTTTTTACTAATGAATGTTATGTGCAGGACCTTTTCTCTTGGAGCATGATTGGGAAGGGTAAGGCTCACAATGGTCTTTATCAGCTTCAGTTGACAAAAGTTTCACCCATAGCCCTCTCTTCTATTTTATTGAAATTACCTTGCAATCACTCTTCCATTTCTGCCTCTGTTATTCCTCAAAATGATCACAGTTTATGGCATTGTAGAATGGGTCACTTGTCTGACTCATGTTTATCTTTATTACAGCAACATTTACCAAATTTGAATCTAATGAATCATAATGTTCCTTGTTCCACTTGTCATTTGTCCAAACATCAAAGATTACCTTTTCCTATCAGTGTAAACCGAGCATCAAAACCATTTGATCTAATTCACTGTGACATATGGGGACCTTGTTCCCATATAGCATACAATGGATCCAAATACTTTCTAACAATTGTTGATGACTTCTCAAGATGCACATGGGTATATTTAATGAACAATAAATCTCAAACCAGACCATTCATTCAATCTTTTTGCTCCCTTGTTGAAACACAATTCCAAACAAAAGTTAAAATGATTCGGTCTGACAATGGGAATGAATTTGCAATGACAACTTTCTACATGCAAAAGGGAATTATACATCAAAAGAGTTGTGTAGAAACACCACAGCAGAATGGTGTTGTTGAACGAAAACACCAACACATTTTAAATGTTGCCCGTGCTTTAAAATTCCAATCTAACATTCCTATTTCTTTTTGGAGTGATTACATTTTAACTGCCAAATACCTCATTAACAGAACACCCTCTCCAAATTTACAAAATCAAACTCCCTATGAACTTCTCTTCCACACCAAACCAACTTACAAGCATTTGAGAACTTTCGGTTGCCTATGTTATGTCTCCACATTAAAACAAAATAGACACAAATTTGATTCCCGAGCCAAAAAATGCATTCTACTTGGCTATCCTTTTGGCATCAAAGGCTACAAGCTACTTGACTTGGAAAATAAATCTGTTTTTTACTCACGGGATGTCATCTTCTATGAACAAATTTTTCCTTATAAAAATGTCACTATCACCTCTAATTCTCAATCCATCTCAGCCCATTCACCACCTTCATTCCCCTTTCTGACCCCAGAAAATACTATCTCTCCACTCAACTATCAATCTGACATCACTTCAGAAAACACATCATCAGAACCTCTTACCATCCCTTCTATTCCTATCATTTCTCCATCTTCCAACCCCTCCCCTCTTGAAAACATTTCTTCACAAATTCAAACACCCCCTCGCAGATCAAACAAATCAAAGAAAACCCCATCCTACCTTCAAGACTACTACTGTCAACAGGTCATTGTGCCTACTGCTTCTCCATCCAGCTCCAAGGTGACAGGTACTTCATTTAATACTCATCCTTATCCATTAGCTTCTGTTTTATCACATGCAAAATTATCACCAACCCATGCTGCATTTGCAACTTCCATTCTTAATCATACTGAACCAAGCTCTTATACACAAGCTATGAAAAGCTTGGACTGGCGCAAAGCTATGGACAATGAGATTGCTGCTTTAGAATTAAACAAAACTTGGGATGTCATTGATCTGCCTATTGGAAAGAAGGCTATTGGTTCGAAATGGGTCTACCGAATTAAATACAATTCAAATGGGACCATTGAGAGACATAAGGCACGTTTAGTTGCCAAGGGTTACACCCAAGAAGAGGGGCTTGATTACCATGAGACATTCTCCCCCGTTGCAAAACTGGTCACAGTTAAGACCTTTCTAGCCGTGTCTGCCATTAAAGGATGGTCTTTACAACAATTTGATGTAAATAACGTTTTTCTACATGGTGACTTGGAAGAAGAGGTATATATGAAACTACCTCCTGGCTATTCAGTTCAAGGCCACAACAAAGTTTGCAAGTTAAGAAAGAGCTTATATGGCCTTAAACAGGCCTCTCGCCAGTGGTATGAAAAATTTTCCTCCTCATTGCTCTTTTTTGGTTTTACTCAGTCCTGAGCTGATTATAGCCTCTTTACAAAAGGAAATAATCAATCCTTTATAGCTTTACTTGTGTACGTTGATGATATAATTGTGGAATCAAATGATCACCAAGAAATTTCTGCTCTCAAAACATTTCTGGATTCACAATTCAAGATAAAAGACCTTGGTACTCTTAAGTACTTTCTTGGCTTGGAAATAGCTCGAAATGCAACTGGTATTCAACTATGCCAGAGAAAATATGCTCTTGACATTTTGCATGATGCTGGTTTACTTGGTTGCAAACCAAGTTTAATTCCTATGGACCCGAACCTCAAATTGAGTAAAGATGAAGGCAAGCTGCTACATGATCCCTCTGAATTCAGAAGACTCATTGGAAGACTTCTTTACTTAACCATCTCACGGCCTAATCTATCATTCTCAGTAAATTTTCTCAGCCAATACATGAGTTCACCTCGAGTTCCCCATCTTCAAGCGGCTTACAAAATTCTGCATTATATTAAAAAGTCACCTGGCCAAGGATTATTTTTTCCTTCATCTTCTACTTATCAGCTTACTTCCTACTGTGATTCAGATTGGGCTTCATGCCCGAACACAAGAAGGTCAACTACTGGATATTGTGTCTTTCTTGGAAAGTCACTTATCTCATGGAAATGCAAGAAGCAAACCACCATCTCTCGAAGCTCTGCTGAAGCAGAATATCGATCTATGGTTGCTGCATCATGTGAGCTTGTTTGGTTGAAATACTTACTTACTGATCTCACAGTTTCTCATCCCCAACCAGCCATCCTCCATTTTGATAGCAAATCTGCTTTACACATTGCCTCTAACCTCGTTTTTCATGAGAGGACCAAACACATTGAATTAGATTGCCATCTAATTCGAGATAAAATTCAAGAAGGTCTCATCTCCACTGCCTACACACCATCAAACTCCCAACTGGCCGACATTCTCACCAAAGCTCTTCATTCTCCATTGTTTTACTCTTTCTTGTCCAAGATGGGAGTCATTGACATTCACTCTCCATCTTGCGGGGGGATGTTAGAAATACCACAGCAGCTGTCATCACAACCATCCACCTCAGCCACGATCTCTCACAGCTTAGTAAAGGTCCAGCAGCAACACAAGGATGATTCTAGAATAAATGAGCTGTAATTCTGTTAGAGATTTTCTGTACAATTAGTTAGAGAATCAGATTCCTTATTCATGTATATAATTACTATAAATAGGTAGTTCTGCACATTTTTGTAAACGACGTGAAATATCAATATACAGAATTCACTTTTTTTGCAACTTTATTCTTCTCTGTTATTCATCTTGTTCTCTCGAGTTTTTATACAAAATATTCCATTTATCCAAACTTTCATGAAAGGAGAAGCGTCAGGCCCACCTAAGGCTGGAATCCCATCCCTGTGCTGCGTCTGTTGATCTTACACGTAAACATGAAGAAGTAATCACCGAAATTATCATTTCTCATATAATTCTCTGTAAGGATGGGAGTTGTGATCATCTCCCTATTTCGTAGCCAAATCGTCATTAATGAACTCACTTGCCATGCAAAAGGTTCTTTCCTGTACGAGAGGGCATGCATATAATATATCCACGTGCCTAGGGGTGTAAATTAGTCCCGTCCCGTCCCGTCACTCCGACTTAATTATTTTATTATTTTGTTTTATCGGTTTTTTGTAAATAAATTAATAAGAAAAAATTATTAAATTGTTAAAATTAAAATTAAGTGAATTATTAGTGTAGATTATGTAACTAACTCATTAAAAAAATATTTAATTATAATTATATTTATGATATTTATAGTTACTACTTACTAACTTAAACTTTATTCTTTAGTTACATAATTATTAATAATGTCATACATTTTATATATGGTTAATGAGAGCGAAAAAATTGAATAAAATATAATAAAGTTAAAAAAAATTGAATATTTTCTTTAAAATTAAAAAAAAAATGTATTGTGTTTTACTTTTTGTTTGAAAGTTTGAGAAAGTTATAATGATTAGACAAAAAATTTGATTTGAAATTGAAAAGTATTTTACGTTTGAGTGATCGATGTTTAGGAAAGAAATAGGTTATACATCACAATCTCATCTTACTCTCATTCTACTATGTAAGATGTGGTATATTTATCGTAATTGGATGATAAAAATAATTCATATGTTATATAGTGAAATGAAAGTGGGATGCTAATGTGGTGCATAGAATTTTCCATTTGAGAATACTAGTTGTGTATGTTCCCAAACGCACCCTAAATATAAAATTTACATAAAATTTTATTATTTAAGAATAAAGTTTATTTTATTTTAAGAAAATATACTAGATTTGTATACACTAAAATCACATCTATCAACTAAAACACCCAAAGTATGGTCTAACAAATAAATAAAGAGAAAGGATTTTGTAAAGGACGTGTTTCATACCACCAACCATACGGATGACTTGCAACGAATAAAGGGGTAGCATCGGTTGCCCTAAGGACACTCCGATGGCAAAATCAGTATAACAATATGAGAGTAAGTGTATAAAGTAGCAAATGAATCAAGTGAAGTATTTGTTACCTCCTATAGAATATTTATAGAGGTTATTTTCTTGGAGTAATAGAGTCCAATTTGCCTTGTGAAGTCTTTCCCTTTTAGGAGTCAGAGTTTATCTCTTACTAGAAGTCTAAGTCTATCTCTTATTAGGAGTCTGAGTCCCTTCTTGACTTTATCTCTTAGCTAAAATTGAGGGAGTCCAAATATCCCTTTCAGTTACCCCGTTAATTTTCTTTCTGTTGGCACATGGAAAATTAAATATTTTGCTTTCTCTGCACTTGCATTTTACCTCGTTGGCTTGTGGATGCCTACTTGCTTTTATTTTCCCTACCCCGTCGAGGATTCATGCTAGTTAGTGCATGTGGGTGTCTTCATTCCCTTTTGATTAGCTAATAGTTGGCAGCACCATGAGCAAGGCTTGACCTTTTGGTTATCTTGGGATCTTCAAGTCAACGGTGATGGAGGTAACCAGTAGAAAAAGTAATTCTAGTAGCTGTGCCCGGTGATCATTTTTTGTTTTCGATGGCCTTAGAGGATTTCGTCCCGTGTTGTGATTTTTTGTTAGCATTTTTTCTATCTTGATGTAGATGTAAGAGTTTGTGTATTTGTGTGAATGTTTGCCTGAGAGATTGTTTATTGTCAGCGAAGAGTAATTATTTTTGTTTATTGATTTTTTGTGTGTATTTTTGTGATCATTTTTTTCTTTTGTTTGTAGTGGTGGATTTCCTGCCCCTTGGTGTAAATTGTTGTTGTGTTCTTATTTTGTTGTTGGTGTTTGTTGGTAGTGACCTGCGCTTAAGTGGCCAGGGAGCTCGTCGACTCCCTGAATCCACATTAGGCAGTTGTCTAGCCCGTCGACTCATTCTCGAAGGAAACCCACACGTGGCGGTTGTGGAGTTCCGTGGCTCATTCCAGAAGGTAACTCGCTAGTGGCAATTGTGGCATGAGCATAAACATTCAACGCATGCTAGTGAAGTTCAGTACGAGGGTTGTGGGGTCTTGTGACCTCCACGCCCATTCAGTTGCACCGCAAGTATGTAGCTTAACTTTCAATGGCTAACTTCGGAGAGGGTCGTGGGATCTTCTGACCTCAACGCACGTTCGATTGTACCGTGAGTGCGTAACTCAACTTTCAACAGCTAACTTTTGAAGAGGGTCGTATGGTCTTCTGACCTCCACGCCCGTTAGTTGGGAAACTTTGGAGAGAGTCATGTGGTCTTCTAACCTCCACGCCGCCTGTTCGGTGGTGAACTTTGGAGAGGATTATATGGTCTTTTGACCTCCACGTTGGTTAGATGGCAAACTTTAGAGAGGGTCATGTAGTCTTTTGACCTCCACGCCCATTCGTTTGGCGGACTTTCGAGAGGCTTGTGTGGTCTTTTGACCTACATGCCCGTTTGATGGCGAACTTTGAAGAGGGTCATGTGGTCTTCTGACCTCCATGCCTATTTGATTGCACCTCATCCTAAGAAGTTCTCACGGAAAATAAAATAAGTGTAATACAATTTACAAGTTTGAGATTTACAATCCTGAGCTGTCCTGCTAATGTGTGATGAAGGCTGGTGATACATGGGTAATGCCCACGGGTAGCCATGCCTTGGCACGGGTAGTGATAGACCACATATGATTTTCCCAGAGACCTTGGTCTATTGCACGGTGGCAATGTCAATTTTCCTGCTAGTCGAGAGGCGTTGGTCTAGTTACTCGCCAAGTGGCACTGGTCTTGTTACCCGCCAAGGGGTACGGGTCTTGTTGCCCGCCAAAAGGTGCTGCTCGTCATGTATTTTGGGATGCACAACACTAGAGACTTGGTCTTTTCAGGGAATTATTTCGGAATCATTACACAACAAGTTCGTGTTAAGTAAGGCTGGGAACCCATGATCAGGTTCTTCTCTTGTACTAGACTCGGTGCCCAGGCTCAAGCTCGACCCCGAGTTGGCGTGGAGTGGTCTGTTGTGGAACAATGCAAATTGGATGAAGGCCCAGACAAATTTGCCTATCAACCAAGTATCATGACGTATATCAAGATTGCTGCAACATTGCGTGATAAAACTATTCGTGATGTTAATTTGAGGTGTAAATGGCTGACGAGCAAGTGAAGAAAACCTATTGTGCCACCAAACATGGTTCCAAATTCCCTCGTGATGCACTATATGGATCAGAATGAGAGTATGCCTTATGGTTCTGTAGTTGGGGACCACCAGGCTAGGACAGAAGACTCCAATGGGTTGGATAGTGGCTGTCGGTGCACGAACGCCTGGTTATCATGGTTCTCTAACAGTGTGACTATCCTGCCTGCCCTACGCCCTGTGTGAACTACTTCCATGGCCAAGGACCTTCTTGCTGGCGACAGAGAGTGTCGATGATGTGGGTGGTGGTGGCAAGATACAATCCTATTGGCACACGGATGCTTGGCTTCTAACAGCCTACATGGTGTGGTCGACGGCTACTTATGGGGTAATGTGGCGGGCGAAGAAATGAGGAAGAGGGCCACTGTGTTGGCGACATAAGTCATCGACGAGCTGTGTGGCGATTGCAGACTGGTTCGCTAGTCAATGAGTTGTCAACGAGTGGCTCAGCCCACAGTATTGATCCATGCCTCTATCTATCGGATCCGGCAGTGCTACCAGGTGGGAAGCACCTCTTTGGTGACAGAAAACACCAGTGGGCTCAGTCGTGGCCACCGGTGGTCTCGAAAGTCCTTGGTCAACTGACGGGTGATTTCCTGCTTGCTCATCGGCTCCTGGTGGCTAGATGCTGGTGGGGAGACCACCGTCTGCTCATTCCTGGTGCTCAACCTAGTGGCTGAGACGGTGTCGTGCCAGTCACCGAGGTGGTGGTCAGCAAGCCCGCCATGCACGGCGAGCTTGCTGGGGGTTATGCCGTGACTTCCTTACGGTAGCGCTCGGGACTATGCACATTACGTGCATGTGCATGGCGTACGGCGCCTTAATGCACGTTTACAGTGCACACTCCTGGGTCCTTCCACACACACAGAGATATAGATATATATATATTGTATATCTGATACGTTATAACAATACTTTCAAATTAAAATAATAAATGCAAAGTGGAGGGACTTATCTTATATTTTGGAAAAGAACTCATGAGCCAAGGAGTTTGAACTTTTGCAGATGATCTTGCCAGTCGTGGAATTCCCCTACTCTCCTTTTCGGCATTAAGAAATTATAGTTTAAGTGCGATTGCATGGTGGTTGGTGTGTAAAAATCACGTTGAAGTCTGTAGAGATCCTACAGACAGCGCCATTGTAAAGGATGTGTTTTACTCCACCAACCATACAAATAATCTGCAATGAATAAAGGGGCGGCACTGGTTGCCTTGGGGACACTCCGATGCCAAAGTCAGTATAACAATATAAGAGTAAGTGTATAAAATAGAAAATAAATCAAGTGAAGTATTTGTTACCTCATATAGGCTATTTATAGAGGTTATTTTATTGGAGTGATAGAGTCCAATTTATCATGTGTAGTCTTTTCCTTTTAGGAGTCTGATCAGTCTATCTCTTATCAGGAGTTTGATTTCCTTCTTGACTTTATCTCTTAGATAAAATTGTTGGGCCCAAATATCCCAAATAGATAAGAACTATGCATGAGTCCTTTTATAAAAAAGTGGGTTTGACTATGAAAAAGTATAAAAAAATATTTTCCTTTTTAATTAATAAAATTTACAATTTTATAAAAACAAATATACGCAAAATTTATATATTTTAACTTATACCTACCTATCTTTACTCTAAAGAAGGGTAGTCTAAAAAATAGTGATTTGCTCATGGCCTTCTCGGTACACCTTGGAAAAGGTACTAATAATTATGAAGAATTGTTGGGTCTTTTACATGGCTTGCGTTTGATTAAAAGGATGGAAGTGGTGCTTATTGATTTGGAATTAGATTCAAGTTTGGTGGTCAGATGGTTGAATGCTTCAATCTGTGCAATATGGTATTTAGAAGATTACTGTGATAAAATAATAGAGCTCTTGAAAGGATTAGATACTCAAGTTAAGCATATATATCGGGAAGGGAATGCCTCGGCGGACTATTTAGCTCAATTAAGAGCGAGGGGATGTACCCAGCAATGGCTCCCTCAAGATATTTCCTCCAAACTCAGAGGGATATTACGTATGGACAAGCTTGACTTACCCTATGTTAGGCTTGTTTAAGAAAAATGATTTTTCTTGTGGCATTTTTTTTTTGAATCACTATAAGAAAAACAGTCTTTCTAAGAGCCAAAAATCGTTGGAAATAACCCTTAAAATTGTCGGATTTGATCTTTCTCAGCGATTTTTACTGCACCAAAAGTTTGTCGCAATTGTCTGCTCAGTTATAAATTAAACCAGTGAACTGCCAAAATCGCCGCAAATAGTTATTTTTTTCGACGATTTTTTTACGCCGCAATTATTCAAAACATTGCTGGAAAGGCCTTCTCATTTAATTTTAAATCATTAAGAAAAGTCAATTGCGGTGATATATTTCGTCACAAATAGTTAAAACATACCGCAAAAGCCTCAATATTTTTCCAGCGATTTTCAATGATCGTTGCAATTATATTTTTTAGCGAGTAATTGTTACTGCAAAAGAATATTTGTGGTGACATTTAGTCACCGCAAATAAGGTTATATACGAAATAAATATTTCTGACTAGTACAGTTCACCAAAAATGATGTTTCAGAAAATTAAAAAAAAATGCACAAAACAAAATAAATGAAAAATATAATACGCTTCCAAATTATATTCACTATGAAACTGCTGGATGGCCACACAAAGCTCAAGCTATATAAATTGCAATTTAGTATTTATATCAAACATGTTTGATATAAATACCACTGCAACCATTTGATCCATTTAATACCACAACAACCATTTAGATCCATTTAATACCACTGCCATAGACATGCAAACATCAATCTACCAATTGTATATAAAATGCATCAGTATACACAATATATTATAGATAAATCACATGTTCCTATCATTATTTCTCATAACAGCAAATAGCATTGGAATTTAATAAGTGATGTTCAATTATCACTTACGAATATACTGCATATATGACCTTATGCATTGAATAACATCAACTATCACATATACATTGACAAATGAAGTTTCAAATTTATCTTGCAACAAGTTTACATATAAATGGTAATGTCATGTACAATATGACATTACAAAGCTATTAGTCCAGTTTATATATTAAACTTTTTGGTATGATTACTTAGTATTTAATATCTGATTTTATTTACTTCCTTAGGGGGGTGGTTTGAGTTGTTCCTCAATCTGAATCTCTCTAAGAACTGGTCATAGTGGACTATATGCTTGTCTGAAGGGAGCACAAAAATTCAACTAGCTTACATGCCTTACTTAAGGTTTTAACCCTCTGATTTACAAGCTATTTATATACACACACACACACACACACACAAATAGCACAATGAAGAGAACGATTAGCTCTAATAGATTTCTGAACAAGATAGAGAGTAATCATTTATCTGCATAACACACATCCACTAAGGTCAGCTTCTATGTTTTTGACAATTTGAATGCATCTCTTGGTTATTTGTTTGATGGGATCCACTCCAAAAATCCTTCCAGCTGCAACACCTTTTTTTTAATGCTCCACATATTTTTCGCTTCAGAACATTTTCTACAATATGACCAGTATAGTACCACATTCTGCATAAGTAAATAGGTTGGTATATCAAACTCAACCACACCAAACTCAACCACTCACAACAACAAAAGAATTAGATTTGGGTATTGATTTCAGGATCACATTTGACCACCGCTTTCCACCACTCCATTTGGTTGTGCTTGGTCAAAAGAATAGATATGGCATTTTGATCCTATGAAACAAGGGGATTTATTGAGCAACTAAAAGACTTCATTCATGGTTGTTCATAAAAACAACAACAAAAACAATGGACTACCAAACTCTGCCCAAACACACAAATATGTACAGATTTTATATGATTGATTTAACCATATATTTGGAATTTTTGTGTGGTAATAGTAAGAACTTCCCACTAATGTCTACCATTCACGAACTTAATCAACTTGCAATTTGTCTTGAGTAGACTAATCAAATTTTAAGCTTCAACTAGTTCATGCAGGTATTTAATGATAACATACCTATGCTCCAAAAACAATTAGGAGGCTTTATAAGCTGATAAAGCTCCCCCTGCAAGCATTCAAAGGGCATGATGAGCCGAGGTAAAAATAAGTTGAATGGAGCATTTTACATAGAAGGAAACAACAAATCCAGCATAAGGTTTAGCACACTACAGAAAAGAACTCATCAAATAAATCAACATATCATTGATAGGACATGGCCCTTTCAGTTTGCCACATGAGGGACTCTTACTGTCTTACTCAATTTCTCAGTAACCCAGCACAAAAGAGGGGGGGGGGGGGGTCGGGGTCAAGTGATCAACATTACCATCAAACCCAGGAAATGGGATAGGCAATCTAAAGTTCAAAACTTTTTATTGTTAAGTCCTTTCACTCCATCTTTATTCTCTATAGTCTATCCCTTCACCTCATTTTTATAAGCAACCAAATAAAAGGAAAAAAGAAAAAAGAATCAACGAAAGATAATTAAATTCTTGAATTTCAAATTCCCATTCAGAAATGACAAGCTCACAAATATACTACTTAAATCAATGCTTTCACAGTCCAAATTATCCAAGAAGCTTGACATATGAAAATGGCAAATATGGACTTTTATTTCAGTCATTTGAATTAACAAAAAAAGAGTGTTCTAAGTCTTACAGTCTTCTCAAGTGGCTCAAATTTCTGAGGCTTTCAGGAAGTGGTCCTTCAAGCAGATTATCTTTCAAATCAGAAGGCTATATATTCTGCAGAGTGCAAGATAATTTAATACCTGTTACTCGAATATTATAACAGAGAAACATGTGCATAACAATTTTTTAAACAATACAAGTGATTCCATACCATATGCATGCAGTGGTTGATGAGTGTCTAAAGAATTTGAAACAAAAATGAACACTTGGCAGCTGCCACATACAAGACACTAGTTTGATAAGTCTACCAAACTCTCAACATTACATAGATACCCTCAACATTAACTACCAAACTCTAGTTTGATTCAAAATCTTTAAGCCTTATGATATACTATCCACTTGAGTGGTCGATTCATTTTATTTTCATATTCTAAGACGGTTCATCTAAAGCCCAAATCAATCATCTTAGGGGATGAGAAAACAAAGAGAGAGAATACAGAATACTTATGGACAAGTCATAAACTCTCTTCAAGGAGAGGGGAGAAATGATACTTTTACCACGCAAATATCTCTGAATAGAGGGTGCAATCAAGATGTAGAGAACTAATTTGGATTATCAACAAAAATAAATACTCAAATGAAGATATAAGTTAAAGATTCAGGCATGAAAATGAAAATAAGAACATTTACACAAGACAATAACATTAAAAAAATATATATGGGAAGAAACCATAAACATAAAATCATACAAAATTAAATCACGACACAGTACTCACAGTTGTATTCAGTCCATCTAATCGCCAGCTCTACAAGATCATATAAAACTAGCTTATTTGAAAGCACCAAATATGCAATTTGAAACAATGGGATAAGTTATTTAATATAATCTTAATGCATACGAAACAATATAATTTGATTCCATTTCATTTTATGATTTATTATATAGGGAACCATTAATCATGAATCATTCCATTATTTGTTAAGTGCCTAAAGAGAATAGATATCGACTTTTGTACAGAATTACAGCTGATTGCAAACTAAGGGAATTATTTGTTGAGACAACAGTATAATTTCGAAAGATATCTCATGACAATTACAGACAAAGAAGTGTGTCTGGGATTGAAAGCTTTTTGGATCTCTGGTTATTTTCTAATAAGAAGATAATGATATAATCACTTTCCACAGAGCTAGATATCCAGGATCTATATAATCGTGATCCTCATTTTCTCGATTTCTGGTAGAAACTGAATTTAATCACCAACAGTTAGAAGCATCTTGAATTTAATCACCAACAAATGTCAAGGGAAAAGCATAATTGGAAGTGAAGTTTGATGATTAAAAAGGTCAATAGATAAAAGGTATAACATACTTGGGCCATGAATCCTTTAATTATTCGATGAAAATGTGATCCCTTAAAGTGCAAAGGTTTCCCAGTAGATCTTTCCAATGCCCTTCTCTCCAACAATAGAATAGCATAATAACAGGACTCAAGATTATTTAATTATAAGTCTTCCAAATCCAATGAACCCAGCCACTTGAAATATAATCTGAGCCAATTATTCATAACATGATAATAGCAACCACTTAGTTTAAGAAGTGTTCAACTCCATACATAACTATGGAATGAGGGCTTAAATCATAATCAAAATTGAGAAATTCTATCATACCTGTACAGAGTGCCAGGAAAATCTCTGCCGTCCTAGGAACAACATCAACAAAAAGCTCCAAAATTCATTATAAAATTTTTTTTACCTCCATCCAAAACTGAAATGGAACCTTCAAGTTCCAAAATAAGAAAGACAAGACAAGTATGGGGTATTTTATCAGCTCAATCACAATTTGTTTCACAGGGTCCCCATCAACCGACACATCTAAGACACAAACGGGTTCTTTTTCTCACTCATATCTGCTCAGTTCAAGTAAACTTGGTACAATAAAACAAAAGGCTATAGTTAATATAATATACACATTGCAGCATAAATAAATTCATACATCATTTTATGCTTTGGAATGCCATCCATCTTTTTATTCAAATTTTCAAACACACTGGATTTTCAGAAAGAAATCACCATTAAATATACAACCATGATTTTCAGTGATTCTTGATATGAAGTTCAAGTCTATATTTTATACAACCAAAATTGTCCACTCATATTGACTTGAGAAAGGTTAATTTGGAATGCTTTCATTATCATTAGACTTGATAAGTCTAGACATTTCAACCATGATTCTTGATCAACGCTAGTGTTTATTTTCATCTAAATAAAAGGAAGTAAGTATCAGACTAGAAGAACCTATGGTGCATTTTATCAAACAGAAGGAGAGCACTCACTGCACTGCAGCAAACAGAGGCACATTAGTTACCGAGTCATCACCATATACAACAGCAGGACCCCAAGTAACAGTAGATAAATTCAAGAAAGCACAGTAGAGAAAGTGGTTATTAGTCTCTACGGTTATTTGTAACAAACGAATCATTTTTTATTCCTTACTCATTGTGTATAAATAATACACAGACTTGTACAGAAATGTAATCATCAATGAGAGCATTCTTCTGCAATATTCTTTCTATCTAATTCCCCTTACCATGGTATCAAGAGCCCGTCGACTATCGTTTCTCTGATCCATGGCTTCTTCAAATCCTCCACCTCCTTCCTCCACCTTATCCTCCTTCTCCCACATTGTCTCTACCAAACTTACTAATGACAATTATCTTTTATGGAAGGTACAGATCTCTTCTTATTTCAGAGGCCAAGACCTCTTTCAATACGTCGATGGTTCCATTTCTCCTCCCCCTAAAACTATCACCGACTCTTCTACTGTCATACCCAAACCCAATCCAGATTTTCTCTCTTGGCAACGCACGGACCAGCATGTCCTTAGCGTTTTATTTTCCTCCCTCTCTGACTCCATTATTGGGCATGTTCTTTCATCCATTACTGCTCGTGACTTATGGGTTCGGTTAGCCTCCATGTTTGCTTCCCACTCTCAAGCCAAAGAGTTTCAAATCCGTTTCCAACTTACCAATCTATCCAAATGTGATCAACCAATTTCTGAATACTTTGGCAAAGTCCGTCTATTAGCTGATTCACTAGCTGCCACTGGGAATCCTCTACCCAAAAAAGAAATTGTTACATATTTACTCAATGGTCTTGGTCAAGCCTATGAATCCTTCATTACTTCCGTAACAACACATGCAGAACCTCTTTCATTTGAAGAGTTGTATCAACTCCTTCTTATACATGAAGCTCAAACCGCTCACTTTACCAGGAGTCCTATCTCCTCTGTTGAACCTTGAGCCAACTTTAGTGCCTCAAGTGGGCGTGGAAATGGACGTCAAGGATGAGGGAGAGGTCGCTTTAACACCAACCATCGTGGTGGCAGGACAAATTCTTTCAACAATCCTGCACCTCATTACACCGCCCAAAGGCCCACTTGCCAGGTTTGCAACAAATCTGGCCATATTGCTCTCCAGTGCCGATATAGGTTTGATCATTCCTATCAACTTGAAGCTCCAAGATCCTTTTCTGCAAATTATACTGCTCCTACTTCTTTTTCTGATTCCTCCTGGTACCCGGACTCAGCAGCTACACATCATATAACAAATTATTTGAGTAACTTAAATATTTCTTCTAAACAGTACAGTGGTGGTGAAACAATTCGGGTTGGAGATGGCAGTGGTCTCCCCATTCAAAACTTTGGTGATTGTTCCTTCTCACCCATGACTTCTTCTGCTTCTTTTTCACTTCGTAATATGCTGCATGTCCCTTCCATTACAAAGAACTTAGTATCTGTTCTTCAGTTCTGTATTGATAACTCATGCTTTTTTGAATTTCATTCCCCTCAGTTTGTTGTGAAGGACAAACACACGAAGACCCTCCTCCTCACCGGGCCAACGCTTAATGGTCGATACGTCTTTCCCTCAGTTGCTTCAGCTCCAGTTCCTTCAGCTCATCTTGGTGAACGTACCAGTCTAGAGCAGTGGCATCGCCGGCTAGGCCACCCATCACTAGCCCTTGTTTCACGCGTGCTGCACTCCAGACGTCTACCCATTCTCTCAAGTCCCTCAGTTTTTAAATGTCCAGAATGTCCCTTAGCTAAAAGTCATCAGTTGTCGTTCTGTAATAGTGAGGCCAAATACTTTCGGCCCTTAGATCTAATTTGTGCTGACTTATGGGGCCCGGCCCCTTATGTTTCCAAACTTGGGTTTAAATATTACCTATCATTTGTTGATCACTATACACGGTACACTTGGTTTTTTCTGCTTAAACTCAAATCCAATGTTACCCAAATTTTTACTTCTTTTCTCCCTTATCTTGAACGATTATTCAATTCTAAACTCAAAATAATTCAAACGGATGGTGGTGGGGAGTTTAAACCATTAACTCAGATTTGTCAAAAATTGGGAATCACTCATCATCTCTCATGTCCTCACACGCATCAATAAAATGGACTGGTTGAATGAAAACACAGGCATATTGTTGAAACTGGTCTTGCCTTACTAGCCCACTCATTCTTACCCTTCTCTTATAAGGCCAATGCTTTTGAGACTGTGGTCTACTTAATTAATCTTCTTCCCTCACCTACTCTCAAAATAAAACACCTCACTTCATTGTTCATAATTCTGAACCAGATTATAAGTTTTTAAAAGTCTTTGGGTGTGAATGTTGGCCTAATCTCAGACCTTATCTTTCAAATAAATTAAACTTATGTTCAGTTTCTTGCCTTTTTGTGGGTTACAGTCCCTCACATAAAGGCTACAAATGCTTGGACCTCACTACAAACAGGTTATACATCTCTCGGGATGTTATATTTAACGAGGCTTCATTCCCACTTCAAAAATCTCGGTCCACTCACAGTGCATCTCAGACCCAATCAAATCTCGTTCTCTTCCTCTCTTCTCTACGTCAATTCTTGGGCCCGGTCCACGCACAAACACAAGTCAGCCCACCTTCTCACCTACTTCTTCGTCTACCTCAGACTCCCCTGCGTCTTCTGCAAATTCCTCCTCTTCTTCCTCTGTTTCCACCCTTCCCTCTCCTCCAGCAGCCTTACAACCCCCTCGTTCCCCCATTATTACACGTGCCCAGACCAACTCTTCCAGACCAAGACAATTCACAGATGGCACCATTCCATATTCTACCCAATTCTGTCTCACCACCTCTGTCACTGTTCCAGACGAACCCTCTAGCTACTCAGCTGCTTCGAAATTCTTGGAATGGAAAGATGCAATGGCTCAAGAGTATCTTGCTCTTCAACAAAATTGCACCTGGAGTCTTGTACCTCCCACACCCATGACTAATATTCTCGGTTATAGGTGGGTGTTTCGCACCAAAACTAATGCCGATGGTTCCTTCCAACGTCGGAAAGCTCGTCTTGTTGCCAAGGGGTATCATCAATAGCATGGTCTTGACTACAACGAGACATTTTCTCCTGTGGTAAAGCCCTCCACCATTCGGCTTGTTCTCTCCATTGCTGTTACTCGATTGTGGTCTCTACGTCAACTTGACATCCAAAATGCATTTCTGGATGGAGTATTGAATGGTGAGGTGTACATGCAACAACCTCAAGGATTTATAAATCCTCTACATCCAAAATATGTGTGCAAACTGCACAAAGCCCTATACGGTCTCAAACAAGCACCGAGAGCTTGGTTTGCACAACTTAGCTCATGGTTACTTGCATACAATTTCGAAGCCTCCAAGGCCGACCCATCTTTATTCATATTACAACATGCTGATGTCCTGCTTTATCTCTTGGTGTATGTCGATGACTTAGTCATCACAAGGTCTAAATCCTCAGCTATTGATCTGCTCATACGTGACTCAGGCGCTGCCTTCCCAGTCAAAGACTTGGGAAACTTGTCTTTCTTTCTTGGCCTTGAGGTAGACTACACTGCAGCCGGTCTTCTTCTTACTCAACACAAGTCTATCAAGAGTCTGCTCACACGCAGTCAGATGCTAATGCTAAAGGCTCTCTTCACCCATGGCGGCTTCTCTGAAATTATCCAAGTTTGACTCTCCAGACTTTGATGATCCAACCTTTTACAGGAGCATCGTTGGTGGCTTGCAATACATCTCTCTCACAAGACCCGATATCTCATTTGCTGTGAATAAAATATGCCAGTTCATGCATTCTCCCAAACAATCTCATTGGAGTGCAGTCAAAAGAGTGCTCAGGTACCTCAAAGCCACCATCAATCATGGACTTCTCTTCAGAAAAAATTCCACATTCACACTCCAAGCATACTCGGATTCTGATTGGGGAGGTTGTCCCGATGATCGCCAGTCAACTGGTGGCTTTTGTATTTATCTTGAAAGTCACCTCATCTCATGGAGCTCGAAGAAACAGAGGATTGTGGCACGATCAACAACAGAAGCTGAATATAAATCTCTAGCATCATCGGTTGTTGAAACCATATGGCTTCAAACTGTTCTTAAAGAACTGGGTATTTTTCTTCCTAAGGCTCCAATCTTGTGGTGTGACAACATTGGAGCCACATATCTCTCTGTCAACCCAATCTATCACTCCAAAACTAAACATATGGACATTGACTATCACTTCATGAGGGATAGAGTTGTTGCCCGTGCCTTACAAGTTCGGTTTTGTAGCTCAAAGGATCAAATAGCAGATGTTCTAACTAAGCCACTGGTTGCTAATAAATTCACTCATTTTCGAATGAGCCTCAATGTGGTTGAGACCCCCTTGGGCTCGCGGGGACGTATCAGACTAGAAGAACCTATGGTGCATTTTATCAAACAGAAGGAGAGCACTCACTGCACTACAGCAGACAGAGGCACATTAGTTACCGAGTCATCACCATATACAACAGCAGGACACCAAGTAACAGTAGATAAATTCAAGAAAGCACAGTAGAGAAAGTGGTTATTAGTCTCTACGGTTATTTGTAACAAACGAATCATTTTTTATCCCTTGCTCATCATGTATAAATAATACACAGACTTGTATAGAAATGTAATCATCAATGAGAGCATTCTTCTACAATATTCTTTCTGTCTAATTCTCCTTAACAGTAAGCTCCCGAGGAAGTAAACATGAGACTGACCACTGACCAATGACCAATGGCATTTGAAATTCAAACAAAGATACACTCACTTACAAAACGACGACCAATAATTTTCTTTTTTCAACAACAAAAAAATCAGATGAAAAATACAATATACAATTCCAAGCACATGAATGCAAAGGTTGGTAAAAAGGTTCTACTTTTCAATGAATTCAAAGGTTCTACTTTTTCTTGGAAAAAAAATGCATGGACTATATTCCCCGTGGATTTCTACCTACCACCTACATATTAATCAAATAGAAAGAATAGCTCAAATTTGGAAATACTCCTAAAGGTTGCTACCATATGCAACCACAAACAGAACCCACAAATCTTTATCCAAGCTAAATAGGCTTCATTATCATAAAACACATTAAAACTAAATCTAACCACTTTAAAGCTTTTAAATTGATTAGAGCATTTGGAATAAAACCCACTCAAGCCTAAATCCTAATCTTCATTCGAGCTGTATATCAACTCAAGAAATTTATTTGCATTATAAAAAAAATCTTTCCGATCCCAAAGCTCCTTGAAATCCTGGTAAAAAAATTTGTATGTTTGATTAATAAGCTTATAGCGGCATAACCCACAAAACCCTAAACCCTAACTACCCAACCATGATGTCTCCCAGCCCAAGAAACTTAATTTGCATGAAAGTTTGTAGAAATGTATCCAACTATGAAGGTAGAAAATTGAATTTAAAAAACATGACAAAATCACAAATCAAGTATTGGCCTCGTAGTTATTGTCCTTCTCTCTAATGAACGAAAACCTAGATCTTCTCTCTCTAAAAACCTTCTCATCGGAGTCCTGCTAAGGGGAAGGGGAGCTTCGGCTCCTTCTTCCTCTTCATTCCCTCCTCCTCCTCGCCGACCCTTTGTCTCCGGTGGGTTTTTTATGGGTTTTTTTAATAGTTTCGGCCGAATAAGGGATGGAGCCAGTTCGAGCTTCTCCGGCGATCATCGTCCGACATGCACTACACCGGGCGAAGCTCCGCCCTCCGATCTTGCTGTTGCCTCGGAGTGGGAACCACTAGGAGCGGCACGTTGCACCGACGCGTGGTTTTTACAGGGAACGCGTTTGCTTTTGAGCGGCACGTTTCATCTCTTCCGTTGATGCCGTGTGCGGCAACTCAGAACCCCGTGCCTCCGGTACCGCCTGACCGACCGATCGGTTCTTTCCCAGCATGGCGCGTGTATCTCATGTGCCACCTGTGTGTTTTCTTTTGTCTTTTCTAATTTTATTGTTGTTTGTTTGTTTGTTTATTTGTTGGGATCTGCTTTTATTGTTATTTTTGTTTGTTGGGTTTTGTTGGTGGGCTGCAATCTGGAGCTAGTGCTGGTAGAGCTAGGAGGGTGAAGTTACGGCCAATGGGTACTGGGTGCTCGTTCTGCCTTGTCTCGTGCAGTAGATGCTTCCAGTGGGCGGACCGCCTGGTGGTTTTGGTTGGGTGGTGTTTAGTTTGAATAAAGATAAAATAGGCTATTGGACTTATGTCCATATAGCTGGCTGGTTGGATACTCCTCTCCTTTTTAAAGGATGGGGTTGATTGTGATACTCTCTTTGGAGAGTTATTGAAGTTAGACATTGTCGTTGCACATTGTGCGTACGGGGAGCCCTCTACAGCTGTTAGGTTGACTTGTAATGTGGAGTCACAGATGTAACTTCTTCTGATATTAATGAATGAGATCTATTTCCTATAAAAAAAAACCCTATATGTAGACACAGAAGAAGAACAAGGAGATGACACAAACAAATCGTAGAGACTACCTTGCTTGCTCATGAATCAAACTGAGTGGAGAATGAAGGGGTAGCCGTCGAGATGAGGTGAGGTGGCGGTGGCGTGGTGGGGCCATTGGTGATGGGTTGTGCGTGGCAGAGGCTTAAGGGAGAAGAGGGATTGGCGAGAGAGAGGGGGGAGGAAGGGGCAGATGGCTGGAGGGAAAGAAATGAGGGGAAAAAGTAATGCGGGGGTTTTCAATTTTATTAGCTTTTCCAGCGATTTTGATTCGCCATTAATAAGTTTTAATTGTCCGCATATGTTTTTATGGCGACAATGTTCGCTGTAATTAGTATCTATTCCAGCAATTTTTCTAATCGATGGAAACTCAATGCCGCTACAATGAACAACACTTTGTTGTGACAACAACTATCGCCACAAAAAGTAAAAAAAAAATTGCTACAAAAGCTAAATGTATATTCTCCTCCGTGATTTCCCAATTGGAAATTAAGCGGCGACTTGAAAATCGTCGAAAATAACGTAAAATTATTTTGCAACGATTTTAAAATTGCTGGAAAATGCCTTATTATTATTTGCGTGCAAAAGGCCACTTTCGCAATTCGATCGAACAACGAACAGCCGCAACATGTTTGTTAATATTGCGGCCATTTTTTTCGTCACAAAAAGTAAAAAATCACCGCAAAAGACCTGCCATTTTTCAAAATGATGTAAAAAGATCACGACGATGTAAAAAATTTCTGCAAATAAGGCTATTTGCGGCGATTTTATTTCCAACAAACGAAAAATCACCGAAAAAGACCTTATTTCATGTAGTGAATGGAGTTTCTTTACTTAGTATGTTTTTTTTTTTTCTGGTAATTGTATGTTGTTTAGACTTGTCCTTATGTATAACAGTTTTCTTCCGCCATAAGTGAGGTTTACAAATAAAGTATGGAGGTTCCGTCTTTCATATACAAAATAAAAAATAAAAAATAAATAAAGAAGGGTAGTCATCTTTTCCATTCAATACGTGCATCAGATACCACATTATTTTACAAAAACCGGCGCCTACAATGCAAAAGCAGGCTAACTAGAAAGGGCCCGTGTATTGAACGAAGGAATTAATGTACCATGCATGCAAGCAGTTTTGCTAACTGCAAGGAGACAACATGACATGGTGTGAAAAGGAGTTGGCAACAACATGACATAATATTATTATAAGCTTCATAAATATCATAATTAATAAACATTGTCTTAATTTGTGAAAGGCAACCCAATAAATATTGTTGGAAAAATATGCACTAATAATTGTTGGAAAACACATCATGTATCTATCAGTTGAAATTGAAGTCATGTGGAAATTAAAAAGAAGCAAACATGGGGGAATTTAATTCCTAACTGTCCGCTATTATTAATATATACACACGTACGTACATTGCATGTAGACAACTAGCCAAATTCTTAAACCAAATCAAGTCCCCTCGCATGGTTTGACATTTTTACCAGAATATTGCATGCATAGGCTGGGCATGATGTGCGTGGAGATCATCAACAATGAGACTTATATAGCAAGCTATCGTGTTAACGTGATTCTCGTGTGTGTGTAATAACAATCAATTATACAGGCGTATTAGTGGAATAGAAAGTGTCAAACAAAAATGCTATTCATTCCTATTCATATGCCTTTAGCCGCTTTAGGGAAATATTTTCATATCCGCCTGGAAATAAATTATCAACCATGCACTAAAATAGCAGACTACATGATGTGCATATATATGTCCAAATTGTAACCTTTTTACCAATATTCTCTTAAGAATTAATTTACTAATAAACTAGCTGTAGTCCGTGGAAAAGAATTTCTTTGAAGAAAAATACACATAACCCTCTTCAAACTATGAAACATTTCGAGTACCATTAATTATCCTGTGAGATATTTTTAGAATCTCTAATTACAACAAGTACTGCAAGATGACAGATCAAGGAAAAAGAGGAATGGAAAAGTATTTTTTGCAACGAAATGCATGGGTCCGTTGGCCTGCTTCAAGCTGTGATCGTACGTACGTGGACATGTGAAATAACTTATTGCATAGTGCATGTTGCACTTAATTAATGTTATAGCTAGTTAGTTAATTATGCGCTTAATGTTGCACTCCGATCGATCGGTAGAGATTTATTTGTATATATGAGATAATTTTAAACTAAATTAACAATGGTAATGACAATAACAAAGTCATGCATCATCAATTTTGTAAATAATATGTCAATTTTACTACTTCAAATTTCGGTGCTGTACTCATGTACGTACTTAATTGTAATACTAATTAATGCGTTCGAGTCCACATGACTGCACACAAAGACCGTAGACCGGTTCAAATTTGGTAGGACTACCCTGCGAAGCCGTGTGGGGTTACATGATCGAAGAAGGGATTAATCCAAATAATATTCCAGCTAATGCAATAAGTACAGTTGGCATTTATATATGCATGCATGCATATGTACCGTGTGTTGATGGCTGATGCTTTTATACTTTATCTTAGGAAGATGGCCTGGGGCAAAACAACAAATTAAAGCCGCAATAAATAATTAGAGGAAATAAAACAGAAAAAAGATTCTTAAAATTCTATAAATTATCACAATCCTTTATTTAAAATGGAAGATTTATGATTTCGTTCATCATGATCTTCCTAGATCGATCTCTTTTTCTTTTTCCTTTGATCTGTACGTGGTTACTATATATACTGATCATCCGCGCTCACTATTTTGATGATGATTATTTATACCCTAGTAATTTATAATTATCTTGATTAATTAGTTTCAAGTACCTATAGCTAGCTAGCAATCAATTTGCTTGCCGAAAAGGCTGGAAGATATATACTAGAATCATGATCAGCAATGTTGCTGATTCTGTATCTTTTTCATGTGTTTGCTGGCATGCATGTTGTCGATGGATTCCAAATGTAAATTAATGTTCAGTAAAAGATCGACGAATTCAATTTGAACTCACAGACTTGTTTTTTTCTACTCTCCTTGCTTAGTACTGCAGGCTGCATTTAACCCTACGTACGTAGGGCCGATCGATGCCCAGTTTAAATATCTTGTGAGGGCGTGCGAGAGACATTATCTAAGCCACACAATTCTTCATGTACAACTGTACAAGTCCCGAAATTTGACTGTCGGTCATGGCATGTTGTTTTGAGGATATGGATATATCCGAACAATATGGGAGATCGATCGATCATTGGTGTTTAAGACATGATCACGTACCGCGTACGTACATCATTTTGCCTCAGACCGCGCGAATCACAGCTTAATTCCGAATTAAGAAAAATCAAAGCCCTAGCTGTCGAACATGACCGGCCATGCGATAAACATGATTTCTTCCCTAGCTATGTCGAACATAATATCGCCGCAACATATATATGGTCGTGTCGTGTTTTGAACATATTGGGCGCACTGCGCAGGAAATTAATTAATTCTGACATGAATGATATCGATATTTTGGCGTGCGCATGTCTAATTTAGATTTGTGAATTTCCTCGAAGGCTCGTACGTCGGAGATACTTCAAGGAAAATAACATGCTGTCAGTTAATGTAAGATTAATAAACTTAAGAAATCATTCATAGTTTCGCGCGCTTGCATTCAATAATTGTAGGAATTAACATTACACGTGCATTCTAATGTTTGGACGAAGATCATCCTCTAAGTCATCCACACCACTTGGCTAGTCTTATCAATTATTGGTGTGTTGCAAATACATCGATCGACAATGAGGTTTTGATTAATCAGGAACAAAACAAAAGAAAAACAAAGGTGTCGATGTCGATGGATCTAGATTCAGCCGTATATTGTACTACACGTTCATATATAGCTAATTATCGATAATAACCTATTAAGTACTACTAGGTACTAGTTTTTGTCTTGTTAAGTCGTGTCATTATATTATCTTCATAAATTTATAATTTAAACATATAAATTTAAAACGACAGTGAAATTTAAAGGTTTGCGACAATCAGCTTGACTTCATGTCGGTCTTTAGTAATCATCACTTCATGATCACGATGATCTCGATCATCCCCGTGATATGATATAAAATGATAAGAAAAATATAATAAATAATTTTTCAAAAGTCTTTATGATGACGCATCCTGAAATCAAAAAAGAAAAGAAATAAGATTATGATTATCCAATTTTCGAAAGCATCTTTTGTATTAATATTTTCAGAGAGAATTGTAATTTTTATCTTGAATTATTATTCCCCATCACAAAAATTAATTAATGTAACACATTTTAAAAGTACCTTTTGTTTACGTGAGGTGTGATGATCATCGACATATTTAATATTAAAAAATATTACTTATCTTCTCGCATTTCATATTTTATATATTTAAATATTATTTAATATTATTATTTAATATTTATTATTTATTATTTATTATTTATTATTTATTATTTTATTTTATTTTTATTAAACTAATTAAATTATTCTACTTATTATTTATCTATTATATATTTATTATAAAAAAATAAAAATAGATATGATGTATAATATATGAAGATAATGATTAGAATTATTTATTAATATATATGAGATATGAAGATAAAGCAATACTGTAGCATTTTCTAATTATCTTTATGATCCTCGGGGGAAACGAAATCGATTGGACAGTGGCACTCTGTTTTCGGAGCCAAATATGAGGCTCTGGTTTGGTGGTTGAAGTACCTAGAAACAGTTCAATGCACGATTTTAATGAAAAAAAATTGTGTTTGCCATGTTCGGGTACTTCTTTTTAGATTTTTATTAATTTAAAAACAATATTACAAAACGAAAGTTACAAACAAACAGGATTACAAAAACATTACAGTGACACGAGCACTACACAAACAACCACTGCATAAGCAGTACACAAAAAGAGGCTGTTGTGGCGCGTGTAGCCCACGCGCCAAACTGGGCGGGAACCAGTGAGCAATCTTGGAAGTGCCGGACTCGCGGATTCCAGAAAAGCCGCGCGTGACGACGTCAGAGGGATCCCCGGTGGCGCGTGGAAGCCACGCTCCTGAGAACTCCGGGAGCTTCGACCCGCGCGTGCGGGCCACTCGTCGCTCCGTCTGACGCTGCGATCGGTGGTTATGGAGATCGGCAGCTAGGCAACACCATGGCGTGGCGCATTCTGGCCTGAACTCGCCGAAAAGTCCTAAATCGGCGGTTCACCGTAAAAGACTTGTAAAACACAAAGAAAGACACACAAAAAAAATACAGAAACAGCTGCAAAGAGGAGGAGGGAGGGAGGGGGGAAAGGAGCCGAAGCTCCCCCCATTCGGCTTCAGAATAAGTGTTTTCTAGAAAGAGAGGGTCTCAGTTTTCTAGAGGGAGAGGGAGTAGATGGCCCTTGCATTAGTTTCTGTGGAATTAAGGGTTGGTAATAGGTTTTTTGAAAAGAAAGGGAACTCAAAATCGGATTCAAATTCCTTCGAATTATATGTTCGAATTAGATTGTTGGATTTAAAGATAAATATACACAATAATAATTAAATGAGTAATGCTAGAGAGAAGTCATTATAGTAGTGCACACTTTGCACTCACTATGTGGCTTCTTCTCCTCCTTTTATTTTTTCTCTCATAATTTCAATTTTAAAAAATAGACGGTATGCATGAAATCACATATTGTGTACAAAAGTAGATGCTGCAAATAGTGGCTTCTCTCAAAAAAATTTCTAATTAAATTCATGCGTGATCCGCCATACATGGATTTAAATAATCAAGAATCAAATACCATAAAATAATAAAAGCTATAATATGTTATATCTTTCTTTTGGAATTAAATCATTCAAATTGAAGAAGATTTATGGCTCGGTTGAATACTTGGAGTCTCTCAAAATTATGTGAATAGTCATAAAATGATATGTGAATAATAATAAAATTATTTGAGTTAAAATATTTAATTGAATTTTAAAAAATGATAGAAAAAAAAAGTTAAATAAGAATATTATAAAATTAAACGATGTTTGAATATAATTTTTAACGGACAATGCTAGGGTGTCTACCAAATGTGCCCACCAATATGCACACTAGTATAAATGAATTTTTTTATAGATTTTTATTTTAGCATTTTTTAAACATCTTTAACCATTAAGAAAAAAAATAAAAAAATATATAAATTCACTAATAATCACTTTCTTAGCCATTAAAATATATATATATATATATATGAGTGGGCATATTTGGTGGGTATATTTGATAATCATACTATCATTTTCTATTTTTAATATTATTTTTGTTTTAAAATTTAAAAAAGTTGTATTGATTATTTTGTATAATTTTTAAATTTATAAAATTATAATGATTAGATAAAAGGAAAATGCTAGTTTGCCATGGGTTTGCCCACTAGGTTTGACCGTTATGGCAAGTTTTTTTTTCTTAATATTTAAAGAAGTTACAAAGAATGAATTTGTGTATTTTATTTTTTTGAATGTTTAAATATTCAAAAAACATTTGAAAAAAAGTGAGATTGCACTAGCTAGGGGCATACCTAATAGTGGACCCACGCTTTTTCAAAAAAGACTGCGGAGCGTTTGCATAATCTATGACTGTATTCAAATGGAGTATGCGAGTCTTGCACACCGAGTAATGCTAAATGAGTAATTCTACATACAATCATGAAATGTATAAACAACGTATAATCATTTCGAAAAATAGTGGAGTTTACTATTAAAAAATTAATTTTTTCATGTGAGTCCCATATTTTATTTACTTTTTTCAAAATAATTATGTAGGAGTTGTAAATTTCTTTTCTCATTTAAAAAAAGATAATGATACATTTACATCTCTTCTATTACTACTTTGCTATCTAGCTTTTTTTTTTTTTTTTTGTCCTTTTGCTACCCTTTGAAATGGAGTTTGATGGCTTTGGACACATTATATTTTTTTACTTTTAAGGAAGTGACTATTTATATATATTGATTTTTGATATAATTTTTAAAAATATTTTTAAAATGAGAAAAAAATGTAAATTAAAAAATTTTAAAAAAAAATGTTAGAAATTCGTCAGATTGAGCGGGCTAGCTACTCTGGGCCCGACTCATTGAATTAATGGAACGGTCGAAGATCTATACGTCATCAGTGTCTGCACCCATGAGATTGCTGCACCCGTGTTGCACGAGACGGGACCCAAGAGATCAGTAGCATTTTTTTTCGCATTTTACTCATCTACGACCGAGTACAGAATCAGTATAAATAGCATACATTATGATCTACTTGACGCTCACACAAGCCTTTGAAAGTAGAATTACAGTTAAGTTACTTGAAGATCTATCCTTGGCTTATTATTATTATTTTTTCCATCATGGATTTATCACAATCCTCAATTCAATCTCAAGTTAATATGATCAAGGAAAAGATGTTCTCAACTCATGCTCCCCAGTACTCCTTCGTTTCTCCTTCTGCTTATGATACCGCATGGCTAGCCATGACACCAGACCCAACCAAACCTTTAGGCCAACCCACATGCATGTTCAAGAATTGTTTGGACTGGGTGCTTTGCAACCAGAACGAACAAGGTTTTTGGGGAGAGTGTGATGCCCATGGCATGCCCACCATTGATTGCCTTCCTTCAACCCTTGCTTGTATAGTTGCACTCAAAAAGTGGAATACTGGGGGCGAAAGTATCAAGAAAGGTACAAGCTGCTTATGAATATGAAATAGATCGAAGTATATATGTTGCCAATATATGTGCGGCGACATTCGTTCCCCACTTGGCTTCCAAATTAGCCATCTCTACTAGTTAGGTTGCATGCATCGCGCGTCACTTTCATTACCTCTTTTTTTATGAAGCGAGCGTTTTTCACTAAATTTGTCATAAGATCGATATTACACGACCTTATAATTCGTACCATGTCAACCAAGAAGATACATGACGTACGAAAGATATCGCCCATATGAGTTCACAATGCATATGACTCTTTCTTCTATTATTATTTGGTGTTTTTTGACATTGGTAGGCGTAACTTCTTCTTCTTAATCCTGCAGGATTGGCCTTCGTCCATGCAAACACGGAGAAGCTTATCAGAGAGATGAACAAGCAATACTGTGACCGTTGGTTTGCCATTGTTTTCCCCGCAATGGTTGAGCTTGCAAATACAGTACTTGGCGAAGAGCTTGTCTTCCCCGATAGCTCAATCGGAGTTGTTTCAGAATTATTCGATAAACGGCAACAGATTCTTGAAGAGTAACCGCCCCCCCCCCCCCCCCCCAAAAAAAACCCAAATTAATTTCTTTCCGAGTTCTGAATTATCATTTCAATATTACTGTTTGGTCGGTTTCCTCGATAGCGAAGCGAAATACCATAATTTTTGTGCTTTCTATGTAGGGAGAAACTTGTGGATATGCACCAAAATTCCCCACTATTGGCATATCTTGAAGCGCTGCCTGCATCTTATGATATTGATAAAGATGTTATACTTAACCAGCTGAGCAATGATGGCTCATTATTCCAATCCCCCTCCGCCACAGCTAGTGCATTTATGGCCACGGGAAACAAAGAATGCATGGCTTACTTAGTATCACTCGTACAAAGATATGATAACGGAGGTCATGATCAGAAAGTTTCTTTATCCTTATAGCAATTATAGGTTTAACAAACCGTAGAATGCTTCACGTACCGTACCAGTTTCATTTCTTATTTTTTTTATAAAGATTTTTGCGTTAAATTAAACGTACTTACGTTGGACTTTATCGCAGTTCCTCGGACCTATCCCCTGGATGAAGACCTCATAAACCTTTGCATGGTCAATCAGTTAGTACGGTTGGGCATAGCTGAGCATTTTGTCCTAGAGATAGAAGAAGTCTTGGAACAAGTTTACAGGTATTAAAAAAGAACCAAATTAAGGTACAGAAATAATTTTGTAAATAATTCTTTCCGTGGACGCACGTCAGATTCTTCCTTGTTTAAGATATATATCTATATCTATATATATATACATATATATAGATCAGCTAGGTACATCGTTCAATAGTTAAGAACATTCTTTCTTGTCTGTTTTCCATTCGCTCATCTCACTATCATTTTTTGAGCACAACTTTCAGGAATTATCTGAATCAAGAAGCTTGGCCGAAGAGCAATTCAGACGTTGCAGCACAGCTATTCAAAAATTCACTAGCGTTTCGTCTCCTGAGGATGCATGGGTATAGTGTATCGTCGGGTATGTATCTGGCTGCAAGTTATAACCATTTGCCCCTCTTTATATTTTCTTTGGCGTGATACAATTCTGCCTTAAAACTATATATATATGCATCTTTCTTTCTACGTGCAGATATCTTTTGCTGGTTCTTAAATCATGAAGATATTCGAGTCCAAATAGAAAACAACCATGAATACTTTTCAAGTGCCCTGCTTAATGTCTATAGAGCAACAGATCTCATGTTTTCAGGAGAACATGATCTTCAGGAAGCCAGATCATTTTCGAAACAAATACTTGATAAAATCTTAACAGTGGGAACTAGAGATCAAACTCATCTTCCATTGCCAAACTTGCGGAGAGTGGTAATTTTTATTAACTTGATATAATATTGTCTTAAACTCTGGGTTTTCTTTTTTCTTTTCTTTTTTTTTTAAAAAAAAAAAAGGAAACTGGAATCTAAAAAATTAACTTTTTTCATAATGATTATCACTAGCTTGCGCGAAAATTACACTTAGAGTAGTACATCAGTCTTATTAAAAAGTGAAAACTTAAATATCAATTAATTAATAAGAAAAATTATATTTATTATTCTATACACCACATATCAATATATAATTTATTATTTTTATACTTCTAATTAAATATATTATATATACACATTAATGTATAAATATGTATATTTAAATAAAAGAATAAAAATAATAAATTACATGAAAAGATAAGTAGCATTTCTATTAAATAAACCTTATTAATGAAGCATATATACTCTCAAATAAAAAAGAGATGGCGCTGAAGTAGTACTTAACTAGCTAGGGACAAACATCTGATCCATATCATCGTTTGCACGTTTTGTCGCTAATAAAAAAGGTCAAAGATAGTACTGCTGCATGATGTTGAATTTACACACGCCGCAGCCGGGTGTGAATACCTAGAATTTTGCGGAACACCTGGAAATTAAAATTAGTAGAAAGTGACATTTCTGAAGCGACAATATTATTCCTAGAAATTCAAGTTCAATTAAAATTATGCATGCGCCAGTACCTTTTGTTTTGAAGATAAAAATGAGACATGACACTAATATTGTCGATCTTACGGCCGCGCGCAAAACATCTTGTATAGATTGAGCATGAGCTAAGTCTGCCTTGGTTTGCTCGACTGGATCACCTGGAACATAGGATGTGGATCGAAGAAAATTACTCCAATTTTCTCTGGATGGGAATTAAAGCCTCAACCGAAAGGTATTATATATGCAGCTCCCTTCTGATATATAGTCCCTGACATCTTGTAAAAGTTTTTTTATTAAGTAAAATGCTAGTATAATTTTCAAATGTGTTTACCAAATGTGCTCAATATTTATATATTTATTATTTTTTGAATTGCTAAGAAAGTGATTATTAGTGAAATTGTATTTTTTTTCTTAATGATTAAGGATGTTTAAAAAATACTTTAAAAAATAAAAATAAAGAAAAAAATAAAATTTGTACTAGTGTGCATATTTAGAGTGCACATTTTGTGTGCACCCCAGTATTGTCCTTTTCTAACTTGCATAGAGTGAAAGAGCATGGAATCAGAGTGATCTTCTGCAGATCAGAGCTAGTACTAGTTCTTCGCATCCACTAACAATTCTTTTGATGAAATCAGGTTTTCATGCCCTCATAATAGTGAACTCGTACGTCTTGCAATGCAAAACTACGAGTTAAGGCAGTCAATCTATCAGAATGAACTGGAGGAATTGAAAAGGTATAATATGCTTTCAATTAGATCTAATCATTGATCTTTGTTTCTTTTAGCTAGAACGTTACAAATGCAAGTGTCAATGGATTAATCCCCTATATATGCACATAATTTTCCAATTTCTCGCTAGTCATTAATGTCATGCTTCTTCGATCGACCGAGATAGGTGGTCTAAGGAGTGGGGACTTACTGATATGGGATTTGGTCGTGAGAAAACTACGTATTGTTACTTTGCTATTGCTGCCAGCAGTTCCTTACCTTATGATTCAAACATACGAATGATGGTCGCAAAGAGTGCAATAATTATTACAATGGTTGATGATTTCTATGACATGGAAGGTTCTCTAATTGAGTTGAAAGGTCTCACCAACGCAGTTCAAAGGTAACTGTTGATACTAAGACATAATATATATAACGATCTAGCAAAGAACTAGTAACTTCTCAAAAAAATAAATTATCCAAATTGCCTTATAATTCTCTCTTTCTATTTGATTAACAGATGGGATTCTAAGGGCTTGAGTGGCCCTTGTAAGATTATCTTTGATGTTGTTGATAATCTTGTAAGTGAGATTGCAGCAAAATACGTGCAACAGGAAGGATGTGACATAAAGCACAATCTCCAAGATATAGTAAGATTTTAAGCCATGATCAATTTTATTGTCACCAAGTTAATTTTTTTTTATCTATTGAAGAAAAAATATATTTTGAGTCTGTGTGCAGCACACCTCTAGTAAAGTGATTATATCGCATGTTTAATTTGGAAGATAAATTTTAAAATTTAAACCTTATACATCAAATCTTACCGTTTAAGTTATGTGGATTATGTGTTCTACACATCAACTTGAGAATATAAATATAACTCTTTAATTGAATTGTGATGAAATAATATGGTCTTCTTCCTTTGTTTTCCTTTTTGTTGCATGAAGTGGTATGAAACGTTTTTATCATGGTTTACCGAATCGATGTGGAGTAAAACCGGATACATACCCTCAATGGATGAGTACCTTGAAATTGGCATGATTTCGATAGCCACACACATTCTAGTTCTTCTAGCTTCTTGCTTCTTGGACCCAAGTTTTCCAAATTCCAAACTGAGGCCACCCCAATATGAAAACATTACAAAACTACTCATGATAATCGCTCGTTTATTGAACGACACACAGAGTTACCAGGTAACTTAATATTTTTTTTCCTAGTTAATTTGCTTCAATTCCACCAATTAATCCAAATTAAGAAGCTTTTAAACCCTAATAACAAGTATTGCACCAATGACATGCAGAAGGAAAAAGAGGAAGGGAAAGCAAACTTTGTTTCACTCTACCTAAAAGAAAACCCAGAGGCAAACATTGAGGAGTCAATCGCTTATGTGAGAGACATACTTGATAAAATGAAGAAAGAGTTTCTCAAGCTTGTTCTTATGGATGGATTTAGTGATTTTTCAAAACCATGCAAGTATCTCCACCTATCTTGTTTGAAAGTATTCCAGATGTTCTTCAACTCTGCCAATCGATACGACTCCAACATAGAAATGCTTCAAGACATTAATAAAGCAATCTATATTCCTCTGGAAGTTGGAACAGAAAAGCAGCCTTTGAAGCCTGATCTGAAACCACTGAAGCCGGTACCGGATCTTTATTCTGGAGCAACGAGCGGAAAGCTAAAAATTAGCTCTCAGTACTTTAATCGTCCCAGCTCCAAGCATTGGATGATGAGAAGTTTTGCAACACAACAGGTCTCTAGGCAGCTTGCTTCAAGAGTTAGATTTTGGCCGGGAGTGTCTACACCACAGAAAGTTAGATTTTGCTTCACTTAATTAAGTCGGTTCCCAAAATCATGTATTTGATGTATTTAGCTCCGAAAATTACTAGATTGTGTAATCTTGTTTGCATGTGAAAATATATTGGAATAATAGTCGAAACCAATCTGCATGATATAATAATATATAAAGTCATTAAGACTGTGATTTAATGACTAATATTGTCTTTTTAATCGCCATTAATTCACTATAAGAAAAACAAGTATTTGTAACGGATTATTTGCTATAATAATGATTATTTGTGATAAAAACATACTCATTTTGACAGGAAATAATCATTTTTACTGAAATTGACTGGTAACAAATGAGTAGTTTTAAAACATTAAAAATACGTACAAATAACATTTCTCATATTAAGATATATATATACACACACACTTAGTTATCAGTTTATTGTACTTATTGCAAAATTATTAAGTGGCAAGTTAATTATAAGAAAACGTAACAAAAGAAAAATAAAAGGATGCATGGATCGAAAAAGCAAGCTAAGGATACTAAAGTAGGGTAAAATATGTTAAAAATTGCTTAGAAAAAAAAATGTATGTTAAAAATTATAAGTACTTTAACTTCGGAGTTCAATATTAATTTTAATTAAGTCGAGGCCGATCTGAGTACCAGGCCAGTGTAAGCATAATAACGATTCTATAATGTGGAATAAACACTGAAAAACAGAATCGAAAAAGCTAAATGCCAAGAAATAATACCTCCAACCATTGATGTTCCTCACAGTTTTTTGCAGCACTTTCTCACTAATGTTTGGTACTTCCAAACTCTACTCACTCTATTTAGATGGTGTAAGACTGAAGGGGATTGACTGTTTGAGTCTGGGGACCAAACTGTAGTATTTATAGCCAAAACCTCCATCAAGTTTCGGTGGCTACGTGTCCCACGTGCTCAGTTTATCATGGGGCACGTTTCCAACGTTCTGGAAACGTGATGAATATCAGAGTGGACCACTTCAAGAGCTCCTAAAATAAAGGAGAGCTGAAGACTCGTTCATTATGAATGGCCTCCGTGAGAAACGGTCTATATTCTCCCACTTGGTCCACACTTATATACTCTAATGTCTCATCTTAAGCCCATCAATAATCTGTATTTAAGTAATAAATACATGAATCATGGCGGTAGTTCCTCTAATGATGAGTATTACCTTCCATGTATTATTGTGTATTTATTTCTTAAATATTATAATTTATGTGGCAACAATTTTTTAATGAATAAATTCTATGTTTATTTTTGGTCCAACATAGATGAATTTTCTCAAAATTAAATTAAGGTGCACATCAATATGAGAAAAATATCAAAATAATTAAGAATTTCATTAAAATAACATTGTCAATACAATGAAAAATTACATAATAGAACCAAGTCCCATATTCACTACATGATCCTTAAATTTCAATGGTGGCATGCCCTTAGTCAAAGGATCAGCAATCATTAGCTCAGTGCTGACGTGCTCAATGACCACTTTCTTTTCTTTAACACGTTCCCTTATGGCTAAATATTTAATGTTTATGTATTTACTTCCACTTCCACTTTTGTTGTTCTTAGCCATAAATACAGCAGTTGAATTGTCGCAATACATTCTCAATAACCTAGAGATTGAATCCATAATTCTAAGCCCAAAAATGAAACTCTTAAACCATACACCATGTGAAGTAGTCTCAAAACAAGAGACGAACCCGGCTTCCATAGTGGAAGTGGCAGTCAAAGTCTGCTTGGCACTCCTCCATGATACAGCTCCACCGGCCATCAAAAAAATGTATCCTAATGTTGATTTGCGTGAATCAATATAGCCAGCAAAGTCAGAATCTGAGTAGCCAATTACTTCCAGATTGTCCATTCGTCTATACATAAGCATGTAGTTTTTGGTTCCTTGAAGGTGGTTCATTACTTTCTTTGCAGCTCTCCAGTGGTCTAAGCCTGGATCACTCTGATATCGTCCCAACATTGCTACAGCAAATGCAATGTCAGGTCTTGTGTAGACCTGAGCATACATTAGGCTTCCGATAGCAGAAGCATATGGAATGTTCTTCATTTGTTCCCTTTCAAGGTCATTATTCGGGCATTGGTTCAAATTAAATCTATCACCCTTCACAATGAGAGCTATACTTGGTGAACAATCCTTCATCCGAAATCTCTCTAAAACTTTATTAATCTGTCTCTATAGATCTTAATGCCAATGACATAAGATGCCTCACCCATATTCTTCATATCAAAATTTTTAGAGAGGAATTGTTTCACCTCATGCAGCAAACCCTTATCATTGGTTGCTAGCAAAATGTCATCCACATATAAAACAAGAAAACATATTTTACTCCCACTGACCTTCTGGTATATACACTGATCCATAATGTTTTCTACAAAACCGAATGAAGAAATTACATTATGAAATTTTAAATACCATTGGCGGGATGCTTGTTTTAAACCGTACATGGATTTCTTGAGCTTGCAAACCAATTGCTCACCATCACTAGAGGGGAATCCTTCAGGCTGTTTCATAAAAACCTCATTCTCTAGATCTCCATTGAGAAATGCCGTTTTCACATCCATTTATTACAACTCTAAGTCAAAATTGGCTACTAATGCCAAAATAATGCGCAAGGAATCTTTCTTAGATACAGGAGAGAAAGTCTTCATGTAATCGATTCCTTCTTTCTGAGTGAATCCCTTAGCAATGAGTCTTACCTTGTATCTCTCAATATTGCCCAATGAGTCTTTCTTTGTCTTAAAGACCCATTTACATCCTATGGTTTTTACACCATTAGGCAACTCAACAAAATCCCAGACTTCGTTACTTTTCATAGAATTCATCTCTTCCTTCATGGCATTGTATCATAATTATGATTCTTTGCAACTCATGGCTTGTGAAAAAGACTCGGGATCATTTTCGACTCCAATATTGTAGTCAGATTCTTGCAGATACACAACATAATCATTAGGAATTGCTGATCTCCTTGGTCTAATAGATCTTTTTAATGTTGTACCATCATATTCCTGAGAAGTATGTGGTGCAACTCGTTGTTCAAAAGTTCTTGGCAACTCTTGAACTACCTGATCTACTGGAATGTCGTCAGCAGTTTGTGGAATTTCAACGATTGGTTGTTCAACACCAGTTTGTACTTGAGGGGTGCTATAAACAATAACCATTCTATCACTTGAGGTGGAAGGTTGAGATTCTGAATGATCATTCTCAGAAACTATGTTCCTGGTTTGATCACTCCCACTAATCAAGTCATTCTCAAGAAATTTTGCATTTCTTGATTCCACAATCCTAGTGCTGTGAGATGGACAATAAAATCTGTAACATTTAGACCTTTCAGCATATCCAATGAAATGCCCACTAATGGTCCTTGGGTCTAGCTTCTTCTCTTGTGGATTATAAATTCTCACTTCAGACGGGCAACCCCAAACGCACACATGTCGCAAACTCGGTTTCCAACCTTTCCATAATTCAAATGGAGTTTTAGGAACAGCCTTGGTTGGAACTCGGTTTAATATATACACTGACGTCTTGAGTGCTTCAGCCCACAAGGATTTAGGAAGATTGGAGCTGCTAATCATACTCCGCACCATGTCCAATAATGTTCGGTTTCTTCTTTCTGCTACACCATTCTGATCCGGTGAACCAGGCATGGTGTATTGGGCAATAATCCCAAGCTCTTAAAGAAACCTTGCAAATGGCCCAGGTGCTTGTCCATCCTCTATGTATCTACCATAATATTCTCCACCTCTATCTGATCTCACGATCTTAATTTGCTTACCCCATTGTTTCTCTACTTCAGTCTTAAATATTTTAAAGGCATCTAATGCTTCGTTCTTATTATAAAGCATATAGAGATACATATATCGTGAGTAATCATCTATAAAAGAGATAAAGTATTTCTGACCATGTGAGTCCATGTCTGGACTACATATATCAGTATGTATGATTTCTAATATGTCCGAACTCCTTTTGGCACCTTTCTTTGACTTGTTGGTCTGCTTTCCCTTTATGCAGTCCACACAAGTCTCAAAATCAGTAAAATCCAGAGTATTAAGTATCCCTTCATTTACTAATCTTTTAATTCTTTCTATAGAGATATGACCTAATCTCCGGTGCCATAATTTAGAGGAATCCTCATTAATAACACATCTTTTAATGCCAGTGTGAACATGCATTGAATCATAAGTGGTACTGTTTTGTAAATTAATGTAGTAAAGACCATCAAACAAAGTACCATTCTCAACACAATCAGGTTTATAAAATAAATTGAATGATGAATCTGAAAAATTAAAGGAATATTCAAAATGTACAAGTCTTAAAACTGAAATCAAGTTTCTTGAAAAACTTGGAACATAAAAAGTCTTTTCTAATTTTAAAACAAAACCACTAGATAAAACTAAATAGCAAGTTCCAATAGCTTCCACATGTGAGCCTATCTTGTTTCCTGATAAGATACTTTGCCCACTTCCCACCGGCTTCCTTAGGTTTTGCAAACCCTGCAAGGAATTCAAAATGTGGATTGTTGATCCAGAATCAATTCACCATGTGTTAATATTGACATTAACCATATTAGATTCATAACAAACAAATGAGATTGGTTTACCTTTGTCTGCAAGTCATTTCTGAAATTTGGCACAGTCCTTCTTCATGTGTCTCTTCTTTTTACAGAAGAAACACTTGGAATCTTTCTTTATACCAGTTTGGGGAGGTATTTTACCTTTCCCTTTCTTATTGGCTTGAGATTTGCCCTTTCCATGCGTTGCCAGCATTGCACTTTCACCATGTTCCATCATCAGTCTCTTTTCCTCTTGAACACACATGGTCATAAGTTCATTAATTGACCATTTATCCTTATGTGTGTTATATGAGATTTTGAAGGGTCTGTATTGGTGCGGAAGGGTGTTCAGGATGTAGTGTACCAGGAAGGACTCTGACATTTCAACCTCCAGTTTCTTCAATTAAGCCACATTGTCCCTCATCTGCATGATGTGCTCGCGCACACCTTTCACACTGGTGAGGCTTAGGGATGAGAACTTCATGATTAGGGTACTTGCTAGTGCCTTATCTGAAGTGACGAATTGATCATCAATGGCTTTTAGCAAGTCTCGGACCTTTTCATGCTGATCGACAGAACCACAAATACTAGCAGAAATTCTAGTCTTAATGAACATCATGCTAAGACGATTAGCTCGCTCCCATCGCTCATAAAGCGAGATGTCCGCTGCAGTGCTGGTATCAGTGAGTGCTGATGGTTCGTATTTCCTAATAGCATAATCTATGTCCATCCACTCTAAATGAAGAAGAATTCTCTCCATCCAGAACTTATAGTTATCTCCCTTAAGTTCAGGCATATCATAATGAATATCAGAGAAATTTGTAGGTTGTACAACTGCATAAAATTATAGATTACATACTTACGTCAAAATCGAGGCCTAAATTAAATTTCATGCTTTACCAATGTAAATCATGCTTAAAAATTGAATCAAATGACATAAAAAATTGCATGTGGGCTAAATTTTTAATTCAAGTAGATTCAATTATTCTTTATGATAGAATTTTATCAAATTATTTACTTAATTCATAATTTTAAAGGGTATGTTATGATTGTAATTTGATATATATTCTATCTTAGATTAAACTTTATGATAAAACTATCAAATTATTTACTAAATTTATAATTCTTGTGGGTAAGTTATGAATAACTTGATATTTTACCCTAATTAATAATATAAAAATAATAAAAATTCATGTGGGATAAAATTTATTATATTAAGTATAATTAATTACAATTAATGTCTAATATTCTTTATGTGATCCTAATCAATCATAATATATAATTTTATTTAATTAAAGATGTTGTAACTATTCTCTAATTAATTAAAATTATATGGATCACTAGACATTAAATCACATAAAGTCTAGCTTAATATGAGAATAATTACGAATTACATAATTTTAACTAATACTAACATGTTATTATTATGCACAAAATCTTCTCATAATATAAGCATAAATATTGCATAAAATTAAACTATAATATTATGCATAGCATTTAATTTCATGCTTTTAACAATATATATACTCATCCAAAATTGCATGTATTCATATAGAGCAAAAAATAATCAATTCATGCAAACTAAATATGAGCACAATAAATAGATTTCACAACAATTATCCAAATTGCATATAATTAAATCAAATAAATAAATAAAAATTATATGCATAAACAATATAGCACAACAATTATAAGCACAAAGGGTGTGGGCCCAAAAACTCACTTTTCAGACCATCTATAAAAGTCGTTGTTTGTCTCTGTTTTTTTTTTTTTTTTTTTAAACTGACCCAAATAACCTACATGCAGTTTTTCTTATATATAGCAAAATTACATGTCGTTTTACTCAACCAAATGAATTTGTCCCAACTAAACTACATGTAGTTTTTTTTATATAGCAAAACTACATGTCGTTTTACTCAAAATAATAAACCAGGCCCATATAAACGATTTGTCGTTTTAACAAAACATGAAAACGACGTGTCGTTTTCTACATTGTGAACGAATTCTAGCCCAACTAAACAACATGTCGTTTTCATCAAAACTGAAAACTACGTGTCGTTTAGCTCTATACTGAATAAAGGCCTCCTACTAAACGACATGTCGTTTTCACCAAAACTGAAAACTACATGTCCTTTTGGCCGAAACTGAATAAGTCCTCCAACTAAACGACATGTAGTTTTCACCAAAACTGAAAACTACATGTCGTTTTGGTCGTCTTCAACCTCCAGACTGAGTTGCAGGTCACGATTCCAGGGACTTTTTTTTATGTCAAAAATCATGCTTTTAATCACATAAAGCTTATAAAAACTATTTCCACATGATTTATAATCTTTTTTAGAATCAAAAAGGTCCAAAAAACAAAACTTAATTTTTCAAAAAGAAACTTTCGGCCAAAACAGAGATAAACAGAGCAACTCAATAAACACCAAGGTAGAGATAAAACAGGGCTCTGATACCAACTGTAAGCATAATAACGATTCTATAATGCGGAATAAACATTGAAAAACAAAATCAAAAAAGCTAAATGCCAAGAAATAATACCTCCAGCCATTGATGTTCCTCACGGTTTTTTGCAGCACTTTCTCACTAATGTTTGGCACGTCCAAACTCTGCTCACTCTATTTAGATGGTGTAAGACTGAAGGGGATTGAGTGTTTGAGTCTGGGGACCAAACTGTAGTATTTATAGCCAAAACTTACATCAAGTTTCAGTAGCTACGTGTCCCACGTGCTCAGTTTATCATGGGGCACGTTTCCAACGTTCTGGAAATGTGATGAATATCAGAGTGAACCACTTCAAGAGCTCCTAAAATAAAGGAGAGTTGAAGACTCGTTCATTACGAACGGCCTCCGTGAGAAACGGTTTACAGCCAACTGTCCCATTTAATTTTAAAATAGACCAGAAATGCCTAGCTCCAAGTTTAATTTTAAAATAACGTACATCCATCCAAATAAAATTACATTTTCTTCTTTTTATTTTTCTTTTTTAAAATTATTTTTGTATTTTGTATCATCTAATATATATAGAAATATGACCAAATTTTATTAGAAGATGATTTATACAAGTTTATTATAATAGGTTAAGCACCGCACAGAGACTTTAAATAATGTGGAACCTACGAAAAAACCAAAAAACTCACATTTTAAATCCAAATTTTCTCAAAATCTACATCTGACTTTTATCAGCCTTATTTTATCTTGTCCCCACGGAATCCACTTGCAAAATATCCGCCGGAATGAACATGAGCTCTCAGATAAGGCTTACACACAAAGTCTAGTTGGGTGGCTGCGGCTCGAGTACAAGGTCTTGACTCTTCATTGGCCGCCGAAATGCATCGGTTTTAGGGCTTGGATCCTTACCTAAGGATTACAAAAAAATTATTTATTTGCGATCAGTTATTTTTAATAACAATGATTAATTATTTCCTGCCAAATGAGTGTTATTGTCTCAAATAGTTATTATTATCGCAAATAATCCGTCATAAATGCTTGTTTTTCTTATTGTGAAGCTTCTAGTAGGGCCCTCACCAGACTTAATGGTGTCACTAGTGAGATGGAAACGGCCCCGTGGTCACTTTTGTTTAAAACCATATATGTGGCGCTTGCATGGGACCGGTTGATAAGGTAAACAAATCATTTACAAAATAAAAATTATTTGTGATGAGTTACGGTGGTTGAGAGATGCAAATCGATCTATGATCTATCATGGCCGGAGGGATTCAGGCTGCGCTAGGATGCTCTGGTATTGATATCAAATTATCTAAGTTAATTTGTAGATAGTAATATTTTGTTGATCTCATTGATCAGATGTGTTTGAATGTGAATTATATGTTAAGATATGTATTTGAATGTATGAAATAAGTTAAAATAAGTTTAACTTTTTATGAAAAGTTGAAAAGGTAATACTAGATCCCATTGATAATTAGTTTGAGATGGATTGAAATGATCTTGACATCCAAACATAACCAATCTGTTGTTATGCAAAGCAATATTCAATCATCATGAACTGTTATGGAATCATGTTTTGCCTCTTTTTTAATTCGAACTGTGTCATGGAAAAGATTTCCGATGGAAACCATGGCTGGATAGATGAAGTGAATCCTTCAATAGAAATGGTCAAATTGAATTTTAATTAATGCAGATTCGATGTGTGATATCCCGTATTTTAGAGTTTTTTTTTATTGAATGATTATTTAATTTAATTTAAATATTGGTTCTTTTGTTTTAATTTATCGTGTTTATTGTTGGGTTAATTTTCTATTTTTTTAAGTTGTGAAATTATTTTTAATGTGTCTTTCTTGTTATTAATTATTTTTTATTATTTAAATTGCTCTTGATTTTAATTTATTTTATTGTTGGACTTTAATTATTTTATTTTATTAATATTGAGTTGTAATGTTTTTATTTGACTCTTATTTATTTTTATTGTGCTTTTTTTTCTTTGTTTGGGCTACTAATTTTCGGACTGGGCTTTTGTTGGTTTAGTTTTATTTTTCTTTTGGGCCCAACCCATTCGGATTCCAGCCCAAGCTTTGAGCTCCCAACTCAGCCCGTTATTTTTTTCTCCCATGCGGCATCGTTTTGACCAATGCCTTAGGGCTCCTCTTCTTTTCTTTTCTTTCCTTCTTCTCCTGCGCTGACGTCCATCTTTCCATTTTCATGCATGCCCCTTCATCCTTTTTCTCTAGGTTTTGTCTGTTTACTATATATATCCTATATATATGTTAAGCATTCTCAACCCTAGAAGAAGTGCCACTCGTCCTCCTCATCACAGAAGATAAAACTGAGACCTCCACTCCACTGCTGCTAGCGAGGCCAGCCCAAGACGACTGGTGGCACAACTGTGGTGCTGCTGCGTTAGAAAGCCAACTCCTTGCGTCTTAGCCACCCAAACTCCTTAAGAGTTCACCACTCGGCCAGCCGCCTCACCACCTTCATGTAGCCACAACCCAGCCACTGCCTTGATTGAGATCTCCTCTGCACGCCGGAAGACACAAGCCGCCATCACACTCTGTTTTTTACACCCCAAAACAGAGTAAGAAGACCTCCCTGTTCCCTCAGTTTTTCGTCCCTGTTACACGACGGGAAACCACCCAGCCAACTACAAACCACCGTCTAAACACTCTTGGTCAGCCCTGATCAGCTGCACGTTCATCATCAGCTCGGTAAGCCCATGCCGAATCTACCCCCTGCCTCTCACATATTTTTTTTCCTCACGTTTTGCTCCCTCTCACCTTGTTTCTCTATCTCTCATCAGTGGGTCTCTCTATCATCACTCTATCTCTCAGCCGCCCAGCCGTCGTCCACCTCCCAGCTCTTCGCATAACTCCTTACCACACAGTGAGCATGCTTCTACTGCGTGGTTTAATAAGGAAGCTTATAATGTTTAAGTTCTATTGTGCCGTCCCTTCCTGATAGCCCATGCACTTTAAGTCGATTTACTAAAACACCCTATCATAGATGAGTGCTGTATTAAATCTAGTTTTGTTGGACTTTAGTTTTTAGATTTTCTTTTATTTTTAGAATAAACAAAGATTTTGTAGTATATTATTAAAGTATCAATTTCATATGGGAATAGTAAGAACAAAATTTTATTTTATCTTTTTAAACCCCTTTAAACTTTAAGCAGATACTAATTAAGCCTATTTTTTTTTTATTAAAGGATATTTTTGCTTGATCTACTTTAATAGAGTTTTGATATAATTATGTTTTCCAATTTTATATTTTATAGTTGGACCTCAATAGTGAATAAGTTGGGATTTAATGTTTTAGTCGGAGAATTTAAGTGGATATTGATGAATTTGAAAAATTATGGTATTTTAAGAATTATGGAAATTTTAGGTTTTGAGGAATTACAATAACTTGATTTCAGGTTTAAATATTGAAATACATGGCTAATTGGAAATTTATGGTAGTATGTGACTATTTTATAGGTGGCGATTGATTTTTGTTCAGTACTACTATGGAGAATTTCTAAAAAGCTAAGAAATCCAGGTAAGCGGGGTTTCTATACTAGATTTTACATAAAATAAAATAATCTGAGGTCGAAAATGGAAAATATGCATGTTTTGTTATGAAAAGAAATTTTAGAAACGACCTCAGTTATTTGTTCTGCATTACTCATGAAACTCTGTATAAAAAGAAAGTATTTTCTGTCATGACTGGTGTAGACATGAGCTTATTTTGAAATTTTGTTTCTGAACTGTGAAAAAGAGAGCGAATATGAAATTTTGTGCGTAAATTATATTTTTGTGATCTAGTTTTGTTCTGAAAATATTCTGTACTCTGATATGATATGATGTGATTTCTGAAACCTCTGGCATGACATTCTGTTTTATTCTATTCTGACCTTACCACGGGTGTAAAATTGTGACCTTTGTTTGGGTTGGTACCAATTTTTCTATTTCTGGTGCACCCACTTTGGAAATAAAGTGGTTTTCTGCATGGTCTTTCCTATGTGCACACTCAAGACTCCGAGAATGATAAGGGGAAGATTCACATTCTGTTTCTGCTCGGTTGGCCGTCAGGGTTTGCACAACCCTACCACGGAGGTTAAACATGAAATTCTGTTCTGATATGATGTTTCAGTTATGTTGTGCTAAAGGGATTTGATTATGAATATTTCTGAATTTTCACTCTGATATTTTTGATAATCTGTTCTGATTCTGTATTCTGAAAATAAAATTATTTTATTCTGCATTCTGAACTCGGTAAATGCTCATGCTTGCATACTAGTATATGTTCTCTGCTTACTGAGTTATTGATAACTCACCCCTATCTCCATAATATTTTTCAGATGATTTGAATATTTTAGCTGAAGATCGAGAATATGGAGCATGGGTGAGATGAGTTAAGAATAATGAATTAAGCATAGAAGGTTTATATGAGTATTGAGGATTCTTATTCAGTAAGTTTGTTGTGCTTCGATGATGTGATATGTTGGAAGGTTGATGTTTATATTAAGACTTTGTGTTGTCTTAGTTTAATATATACCAAAGTAATTTATGTGTAAGTATTTTGTGTAATAGAGAAAAATTGAAGTATGTACTTTGTGGTTGGTAAATGACTTTCAAATGACATGAGTTAACTATCCGGACCCCTCAGGAACGGGGCGTTACACGATGTATTGCACACACCATCGGAAAGTTTTTTCATTTGATTTGGCCGCTTCCTATTTCGACCAAGTTTCCTGATCAGTAGAAGTAGGTGGAGAGTTTTTTTGTAATTTTGTATAGAAATTTGTGAATAAAAGAACTCCTAGAATTTCGTGATAGAGCTATATATTGATACTCTCAAGCTTGACTAGATGTATATTATATCTAGAATTCTCATTTTTGAAGTACAAATATGGATCGTGTATAGCCATCGGCATATGTGATAATGTGAGTGCATGTGAAAGAGAAAAAAAATGTAACAATTGCAATTTGCAGGTGCACCAACTTTGCGCAAGTAAAAAAACGGTACTACTCATTATAATCGATGGCTCTCTTATCAAGAAAAATTAGATTTTCTCACCTTACTTGATCTTGCCTATGCCAACAGTAAAATCATGCGTCCTTCATATATAATGCGTCTTAATTAGGATACATGCATGCTTAGGATGATGGTTAGACGTGTCACAGGCTAATTTACCAGCTCATGAAGTACCAATCCCTGTATTTGTATTTAATTTCCTGCATGGCATAGAAGATAGAAATACTAATGAAATCCTATTCTCTGTTTGGCAAAAGAAAGCAGTAGCCCAACTAATTTATAAGCAGGGAAAATTCCAAGAAATGTTTTTATTTTTAATAGACTAATTATTTAAAGAAGTCGTGTCTTTGGCACCCAGCAGTACGTACGTAAATTAATATGGAGCGTTCTTGGACATATATAGGGCTAATTTATCGCGCACCCAGCACAAAGGAATTAAAAGATCATGGTAATTAATAATAGTATAGAATATATTTATTTATTTAACTATTTTTATTTAAGTACTAATATTATCTTTTTAAAATTGCTAATGTGATTTTGTTAGAAACGTGATGATCCAAAAAAGTTTTTCCTCATTTATGTCTATGCTGCTACTCACACTAATGAGAGTAGTGAGTGGATGAATCATGTCGCTGCAGATAATTATGTAAGCGTTGTTATTTTTGTTAAATAAATTATGCAACATGTGAAAATTTTATTTTTTATTTTTTATTTCTTTTAATACATTACTTATTGTGTATTTTCTTTGACATGACAAGAAAAAATGATGGAGATACAGTCAGTTTCTGGGGAATCCTCTCCGAGTGACATAGACATATTCACGCAAGTGCTTGGACCCAACTCTAGTATAACAAGAGGTTTGGGACGATCTTTCAAGCATTCTGATTCATCCTCCTCATCCTCTTCGACTTCATAAATTAATAATCTTGCCAAAGATTTGGAAGCCGCACGACGCAAGAATGAGTATATGAGGTCGAGGCAGCAAGAGTTGGAGTCCCTCTTAGAGCGACAATCTCATTTAGAGACGCGTTTGCAGGACCAACAGAGAGACCAGGAAGAAAGAATACGCAATGACGTCCAACAGCAAGTGCAGCGGGAGATGATGGTGCAAATGGAGCGTGTTATGTCATTGCAACAGAAGCGGGGTGGGCGAGGAAAGAAGAAATGAATTCTCTCACTTTAATTCGTGTATATAACTTTTACTATCTAATTTTAGAACTTTTTAAGACATTGTTAGTTGTAAAATATTTATGGTGTGTAATATGATACAATTAGTATGTTTCTTAATTTCTTAATTTTATGAAATTAGTATATTTCTGATCTGTACATTCGAATGTAAAAAAAAAACGTTCCAACAAGATCTCATGTTCGAACAAACGTTTGAACGTAAATATACGATTTGACGATTAACGTTCAATGAAACCTCCGAACGTACCATGTTCGTTCGAACACTTCTTCTTAAACATTCGAACATACGTCCGAACGTTATCCTCGTTACGTTCGGATGGTGTTCCCATAACGTTCGAACAAAAATTTGAACATTTAATGCGTTCGAACGTATAAATGTCCAAAAGTAAATATTATACGTTCGAACTATAATTAATTAACGAACGTCAACTTATGACATTCGAACGTAAATTGCTTGGGTTGGCGTTCGGACGTAAAAATTTACATCCAAAAGTTACTTTCTGTGACAGTTTTCAACCGTCACAAAAAAATATAACGTTCGAACGTCACTCCGAACGGAACAACTCCAACCGTCACTAAAAATACTTTTAGTAACGGTTCAACAGTAAAGTGTCACTAAATGTATTCAGTGACGCACCTTAGGTGACGGTCTTGGAACCGTCACCAAATGTCTTTAGTGATGTTTCTTTAGTTTTTGGTGACGGTTTTCTCTATCACAAAAGGCAAATTATGTTATAGTGTCATATATATATATATATATATATATATATATATATGTAAGCACACTATTGGGCAACATCGGGCAAATTTTGTTCTCTTTCTATTACATATATATAATATACTAAGAGCAAAATCTTTTGGAGTAGTGCTACAAACAGAATATGCATTCAATCTTTAACGAGCAGAAGGTGGAGCTTCCCCAAGGAGAAAAGCTGAGAAGAACGCCAGTGAGTTGCTTGGTTTGAAGCAAGGCACTGCATGACCAGCCCCTCTAAATGTAGCAAACATAAGCCCCTCGTATTCTTGAAACCAACCACTCACCTGAACCGAAGGCCACTTCTCGCTTAGTGAAAGTTAGAGCACATAATTAATAGAAATATATGAATTGCGAGGCCGCTAGCAAGATTTCCATCATATTTGAGAAGAAAGACACGCAATATATTATCTAGTGGAGAAAACCTTTTAAGTAGTATTTTATATATGTAAGTGCATATATATAAGACAAACATGATTATCCATATATTAAGATTACCATCAATCAATTAAAGAAAGGATTTGATTGTATATTTTCAATATCAGGATAAACTAAACCAAAGATCATTTGGATTCTGCAATATTGACTTTTGCCTTCATGATCTGGATCATCGTAATCATTACCTCTTTTTGGTGGTACCAGGGCCTCCATGCCTTAGTGATGGGCAGACCCAGTGAACTTAGGCTGTATCTGGTAGACAGTACAGGAACTCTTCCATCCGTATCTCCACTGAGACGTACACCCACAAAGAAACACCATAATTAAAGATTTATTTAATGTGTGTGTGCGTGTCACAATATAATGAAGAAATTTAATACATAATTAATTAGGTAGCTAGGGAACATTTACCTATACACCCATATTCTAAGTCCTGCAGTAATAAGCTTCTTGTATATAGGGAGAACAGATCGCTTTGAATCTGACCACTCCTCAAATATCTTCATACTACATCCAAAATTTTAGGTTCAGTGGTAGAATGTTAAGAGCACTGATATCTATCAACGAAAAATGGAGGCGATAAATTATATATTACTTGCAGATGCTCCAGTTCTTGAGCTGGTGGCCATCGCTAACATGTAGAGCCTTCTGAACATCTGGTCTGTTGTAGAATGCTTTTGCATATTCATCAAGGCATGGGTCATAACCACCCAAGATTCTTGGTATCTGGCACATAAAAAATCTCTCCCGTAAAAATATATCGATTTCCTAGAGTAAATAGCTAGATGCGCCTAGATCCCTTCTAATATTATTTGAGAGTCTGGTCATGACAGAATTCGAATGTCGTCTGATCTGTACAGAGCTGAAACGGTATTAATATACCCTTAAAAATCATAAAAAGTACTGCTCACCATCTTATTCTTAGATGTGCGCTTCATCATCATAAGTGGCAATGATTTGTCATCTGAACCAGCTGAATTGCCAATGCAGACTGAAGTGTAGAGGCTATAGATATCAATCTCCTTGTACTGTTTGAGTACTTCATCAACGCCTTCCGTACAATCATTGTTGCTCCATGTATCATTGCCCTCGAAATCACAGCTTTCTCTGATTATTTTATGAGTCTCATCTGATATCACAGCATGGCTCCAAGCATAATCCACTAAGCCTCTCCAGTCCTCAGCGTCAGATGTTTCGGGATTACCCAACTGCATGCAGTTTGAGAAAGATTACTAATTAAGTTAGTACCATGCATGTATATTTCTCAAAAATAAGAAATACGCGTCCCTAAGTTTAAACATGCATGCATGGGTTTGAAATGAGTATAATTCTGAACTTCATTTTTAAGAATCATACCAAAATACCCTGGAGATCTATTTGAAGGGAATTAGGATCCTTGTTCATGTCATATATGAGTTCAGCAAGCTCTGGAACATATTTTCCTGTTGATGTGGGGATCGATGGAGTCTGATGATCAGTATATGATTTATAGGAATTCAGTTAAAATGCCTGAGCTGCAAATCATTTGGTAAAAAATGCAATACCTGCATAGCTTTCCCCTGCAATGTAAAAGGTTCGCTTTCTATATGATGGGAATTTGAGGAACCAATTGTGGAGGAAAATATAAGCATCGTTTGCTGTAATAAATTCCCCATTTTATTTGACAGCAACCAAAGAATTAGCTTGTAATACGAGTAATTAGTACAGAAAAATGACAAAGACGTACGTCAAGATAGAATTTAGAAATGGAAGGAAAGAATACAAGCTTACCACGTAAGATTAACATAAAGCTTTATTAATTAGCAAAAATAAAATAAAAATTGAACTATTACCTTGAAACTAAAATGGTATCGATCTTCGATAAATAATTAGGGGTGGAGGGATATGCTTCTCGCATCCCACCTAAGTGCGCATATCTTATTTACTGATAAAAATAAATAAATTACATCATGTGCATGATCAAATTAATGGTCCTCACCCGTAAAATCGTCTCCCAGATTATCGTAATCACTAGTTGTATTTGAGTATGAAAAGCCGACACCAATCGGAGATTCCAGGAACAACATGTTGGCTTCTGCATCATCAGACATTAATTAAGAAGCTATCTATCTAATTAAGACAATATTAATTAGGACCCTAGCGCCTAAAGTCTCCGTCCCTTGTTTAAAAAAAGTACTACATAGTGGCCGTTCATAGTGCTAGCTGCAAAGAATTTATAAGTATCTATATATTTGAGGATTAGAATTAATAATTAATTAATTGTGTCGTGACATAATTAATTATTCAGAAAAAAGTATATATTGAGAATATATACTAATGTTGATCTGATCTCATACTTGTATTCCATGAGTAGGGATTATGGTTCAGTCCATTCCCATGGGTGTCCACTATAAAGGGACCAATTTCTTGTGTTGCTCCATATCCCACAGAAGAGCACCCAGGACCTGAAAGGTACGTAAAACCGTTTATAATATTGTCACGCATAAATTAATAAACACACACAAAATAAATAAATAAAGAGACTCGCACTTATAATTACAATCTCATGCATCTTGTTTTTTTTTTTTTTTTTTTTTTTTTTTTTATGGAGGGTGGGGGAGTACTGTCAGCTAGCTAAAGACTTCGCAACATTAAAATTCGAAGGGAAAAGTACCTCCGCTTTCTTCCATGCATATACACGCCTAAAAATAATATTATAGCAGATTATATGTAGCTATATTATATATCTGTTTGATTCGGTCAAAAGATTGGTTCTGCACAATGGATGGCCTCAATTAGCAAGATGACGACTAAAGAAGTTTTATATATCCGCGCGCATACGATAGTAGGTCATGAAACCCTACATATATATATATATATATATATATATATATCATGAATTCAAACTTCAAAGTTTTTCTCCCTACATTCAATCATTAATCAGCTCTTCCCATAAGGTCTAGAGCTAGCGAGGCAACCCTCTTTGAGGGCCGGATCCATCGATCATGAAGGTACAGCACAAATTTTTATTGGACTAAGATGATATATATATATATATATAAATATATATATATATATATATATAGTTGTACTATATAATTAATATGCTTACCTCCATTGAGCCACAGCACCAATGGATTTTCATCAGCCCGAGTCGAGGCCTCATAGAACCAGTAAAAGAGTGCCCTTCCATGTGCTTCATTTACCGTAACGTAGCCAGCATAATGCCTGAAAGCTACATTAGGTTGTCCAGGCAAGTCAGTCACAAGATCCCCATTCCCTCCTGATGTCCCTTTCTTCCCACTATCCCATAATTCCAAACGTCGAATATGGTCACAAACAACAGGCTTTACAGCCAGAAGAACGGTAAGAGCCAATAGAGTACTGCGGAGATCAACTGTCATCTTTGACACAAAATCCATATATACTGATAATGGAAGTACAAATCGCCAAATTATTATATAGAGAGCTTCCAGGTATAACTGCAGGCCGATGAAACACAAGCGAAGCCCCATGCCTATTTATGAAATTAGAAACGCTAGACATGGATGAGTGATGTCCCACGTGGCAACCTCTTTTAATTTGTATAGTCGGTTAGGCAATCGGCCTATGGCATCTGATGTGGAATTTGGGAAAGCTTTTAGAGTATTCTTAATTGCTTTGAGCGAGCTGGATGAGTGGAAGCTGATCCATTGTTGTTGAAATAAATAGTGAAATGAACGATATTCATCTTTGAATGAGTTTCGTGCCATGTTCTTTTTGAATTTCTAAATATAGCAGAGTAGCACTACTTAATAGGCACATATGCGTCTGTGGTGGAAACTAAAAAAGGGGAAAAGAAAAAAGAATTCAATACCAAGCATATATATTATACCAACATACACACACATATATATATATATGCATTACATAAATAAAGAGATCGATCTTTAAATACAAATAAGAGCTTATAATATAATTAGTCCCGAGTTTTCAATTCGTAGAAAGAAGTGCATGCATACATGATACAAAAGATCTAGTACTTAATTAGTTGTAATTATCTAATAATAATTAGATTCGATTTGATCAAATTCTAGATTTGACCACTAATTTTTCCCTTAACAAGATATATATCAAGAAATTTATTACAATATTCCTATATATTTTGACCTAAAAAATTCAGAGTCCATTATTGAACAATGGATAATGCTAGGGTGCACCCCAAATATGCAAATGACTAGTGTAAATGAGTTCTTTGATTTTTCTTTTCTTTTTATTTAAGTATTTTTTAAACATCTTTAACTATTAAGAAAAAAATAAAAAAATATATAAATTTATTAATAGTCACTTCCTTAACCATTAAGAAAAAATAAAAAAATGTGAGTGGGCACATTTGGTGAGCATATTTGGGAGTCATACTATCATTTTCCACTGAACAATTCCCATTCTATTTTGACCTAAAAGATATCAACTAGTGTGAAAGAATTCAATTTCCGTTTTAAACCTTCAAGCCGTTCCAAAGTTTTTCACATTGGGTTTGAGGGGCATATAATTTAGAGTACTAGCTACATCCATTTTTCAAAAAAATGGTATCTAATTTCATGATCAAATAATCATACATCTATGAATTCATTATATATTACCATCACCATGCATCGAATATTGAATCGTACGCTAATCAATTCATGTAGATTTCCGTAGTTTATTTTTCAACAGTGGGATGTCATATCTTTCCTGAATTGAGTACATTTCTTCTTCGTCGTTAACACCTCGTAGGGGAAATACAATTCACGACCTCAACTTTGCTACAAAGGGAGAAACGCACCCATGGATCGGATTAGAACTCACAATCTCTTCCTCAGATTTTTCTAAGAATAGATCAGGAAGATCAACGTACGAACCAGTACTTAAACTTCTGATCTTTCCTTTCGATCGTGATTCTCTCCCTGCTGCTTTCTCAATATATTTCCAGCTCCTCTCACAAACTTCATCATCATATTCTTCCAATATTTTATGAAACTAAACTCTCTCAATTTATATATTAACGTCTGTCTGTCGGTACGTAATTATAACATGTTCTCGGTCTCAATATACAACAAACATTATGGGTCTAATAATCTTAATATTTTTTTTAAACAAAGTCGTAATAATTACACTTTTCACTTATGATGTGTACTATAATGTTGCTTTTATTATAATCTGGCAATATAATGTTTACATGACTTTTCACTTAATAATTACATGACTTCTAGCTTCAATATATATATATATATATATATATATATATATATATATATATATATATCTTATATCTTAAAAGCATCTATCTGATATGAACAGAAATAAATAGTGATTTATGTTTGACATTTTTTTCCATCAATGCCCCTGGTGGTTAAGTCTTATTACAGTTTTCTACTTGCTTTTCTGTTTTGCTTTACGCGTGTGTACTTCTATCAGTTACTATATTTATATTTTTATCCCCACTTTTATGTTTTACTTTCCAATGCTGCCTGGTTTTATTGAATACTATTACACTTTTGCCCCTTATTGGTGTCTAATGCCTGATCGATTTCTCCTCAGTTCTATTTATTTCTTCTTTGCACAGTGCTATTTCAACTTAATATTAGTCTGTGTTTTTGGTGTCCCTCGTTCATTTCCATGAACATGCTCCTAAGTCTTTCATAACCATACTTAAACTCCAAATTCATTTCATGCAAAAACATTTACCGTATATTCAAAACATTACAACATTATGTTCAAACAAAAAATGAATCATACAACTAGATGCAGACGTAGATCAACTCCAAAAGTAGTGCCACAAAAACTTCAGTGTTCTTTCCATAAATGTTGTGAATGAGGAGAATACACCACCTGTAGATGCATAACCCCCAAAACTTTTTAACCGCCATTTCAATAACGAAAAAAATAATTCCATGATATTTAGTCATTTAAGAAACAAATTGTAATATGAAATCGAAACATGATCCTTTATTTTCCAAACTTGCTTGGACCTATAGTTTGTTTAAACTTATTGCTGTTTGAATTAGTAATTTCTAATTAGAATGAATTATATTATCATCGTAGATCATCTTATTATTAAGTTTTCTTCATTTACACTAGATGCTTATATTTTAGACCAATTTATTTTATAGTAATACAAGGCAAACGTGCCTCACACGTAGCCCCACTGCTAGTATATTTATATATTATTAAAAATGCCCACGTGTACCTACATATAATACATGTATATATATATGTACACATATGAAGTGTCAGGTGAAAATTAAAGCACTAATTTATGATCTTCACCCTAAACGTACGTATACGGCCTGCGGCCATCTTCTCTCTCTGTCTATCTTCCCTCCCAAAATTTGGATCGATCTTGCATGTGATCTTTTTATAAAATATTTAAACGCCAGATGATCATAACTGCTGGTTATCTTGCGTCGATCGTCTTGATAACCTTAGAATAAGTTAATTTGTTGTTGGTTCTCACGGGAGCGAGGGTATAGTACGATCTTTGCAATAGTAATAAACCTATATATCAACTTATTAATGGAGTTCCCTATATATAATTTATAATTAGGTCGCTCGAATTTTAATGAAATTTCTTATAACAGCGCCCTGATTAATGAAGAAATATTCCTAATCATGTGACGCGCGCCACCTTGGCTGTGCATATGTACCTTAGCTTTTTTTAATGTACTGGAACTTATCAAAATAAATAGAAGGACATAATGGATAGTTAAAAAAAAATAAGAAGAAGAAGAAGAAGAATTCAGAGGACAGAAATTCTTTCATTATGCTTGTAAGTTGTCGCTACACTTTTTTGTTTATTTGCAAAGTCCCAGTCAAGTATTCTTCTTTATCTTTCACATGATATAAAGGGATCAGATTAAAGGACCAAATCACGAGAAAACCTAGAGGGGGAAAGAATTAAAAGAGAATAAAGGAGATCAGGTTTCAAAAATTCAAAGATTTCGATCAAATGAGCTAATCAAATTAATTTTATTCTCTATATATTAAACCATTCAATATACTGGTTCTAATTAGTACCCATATATTACTGATTAAAGAAGAAAATATTCTATATAAATATATATTTTTTGTTCAATAGAATATTTTCTTCTTTTATAATCTACTTTTAGCAAGTGATAATTTTAAAACTATAAAGTCCGCTTTTGATCAACAATCAGATATAGATCATAGACAAAATTCAAAGAATTTATCAGGTGGTATAGGGCGCGGTAGACAAATGCAAGCCCAAATCTCTAAGAGTTGGTTCAAGTGGTAAAAATGTTAGTTTTGGTGGTATGCTCCCTCCAAGTTTAAGATTTGAATCTGGATTGGAGGATTTTTTTTTTTTGAATTATCGTCCAATGTGCACTTGAGGAAAATTTCCAATTGCTGAGAGTCTTTGCACTCCTGGGATTGGTCAGGACACTATTTCCGGACATATTGTACTACCAAATAAATAAATAAAAAGATAATGCATACCCATGATATAAACATAATTGATCTTTAATCTCTAGGTAAATTGTATACACGTTATTGTCCAGCCAACTCTTAGTACGCAGTTCTTTACATAACTAAAATATGTTAGGGCATTAGTATTGGCTTGATTAAAACTAAAGATTAGCCAAATTTTAGATAATATGTGCTAAAAAGTCTCCACATTGGATTGGGCATCTCTAAAATAATTTGAATGTTAGTTACAGTGATTAGCCAAATTTGAAGAACCAAATTGATTCACAAAAAGTTAAAATAATAATTTCTCACTCCAAGCAAACATTAAAATATTAATTTCTCACTCCAATAAAAATATTATTTGATTTGTAATTAAGAAATTTAGATAGATTTTTTGATGAGTTTAATTAAATATTTTTTGTTATTAACATTAAATGACTTTTAAAAATACGATTTTTTTAATATTAATTTAATTAGAATATAATTATTATTAATATTAAATTGGTAGAATTATAAAATGTGATATAAAAAAATTAAATAACAAAATTATTAATTTAATAATATTTTATTATTATAGAAAGAGTAAATGGCTAATCCAATGTGGGGATTGAATTTAAATAGAATATGCAAATGTAAAAAAGTGTAATATTAGCTAAAATTTAAAGATGCATTTGGCCAATCTAATGCTAGTGCTCTTAGGAGTATACGTTTGATTATATGAATATATATAAATATATATTTGAGACGTCTCGCGTGTATATAATGGTACTCCAATATATATATATATATAGAGAGAGAGAGATTGGCCTGGATATATTATTTTATTTATATGTTTGCAATATTTCTTACAACTCATCTCGATCGGTATTACCCTTTTTAACCTTAATTTCTTAATTAAACATATGAAATTAAACTTAGCACGGGTACCACGTACCTAATCTTTGATCACATTATTAATAACACTAGGCCGACGCATGCATCGTCCTAATCTTTTGCAGCAGAAAATGGCCACCAACAAAGGAACTTGCCCCATGCATCTATCTTGATTTTAGTATTGGCCTTGTTTTTGGATCATTTTAGTATTGGCTTATATGGATATCCACCTACGTGCAGTAAATATTCGATGTATTCATCCTTTTTGGTGTGTTTGTGTGTGATTGTGAATTGATCATCACCACTAAGCTCGGGGTACTATATATATTCAATTAATGTAGAAAGAAAAGTTCGAAGTAAGTGCAAAGCTCATTCGGATTTAGCTCATCATCCAACTATTAGCTCTTATTTCAAAATAAATAAATATATATATATGCATCGTGACATATATAATATTAGGATTCATAATCTGCGCATGCATGTTTGAGACGCCAATATGCAATATAACGTATGTGAAGACGTACACTCAGACGTACGTACACGTTTGAGATCGATATATATATATATATAGCACCTTATTTTCACCAATTAAGCGACCTAATTGCCGGACACCTAAAGGCTCCAACTCTCTCATGTGACATGTCTTCGTTTAATTTCCGGCTTTCCAGATTTGGATCGCCTGGTACTCATGAACGACCAAATGATCATTACAAGTCTGATCAAAGTTGAGATAAAGCGCACTAATATTTAACGTAACATCACCCTTCGAATCAAAGTGAAGACGTTGGTGTCAAATCTGCTACAATCCACCAGATACTAAAGGGAGCATCCAGAACAATTTAAGGGGAATCTCATTCTTAATTTACAGTACCACTTCCTATGATCATCAACTTAGGTTTTCCATCCTTAATTAAATGGATGCTTGATTAGACTCATCATCCTTTTGTGCAGCTACTGATGATCTATTTTGTTTTCTAATTATAATTCGTTTGAAAACTTAAATCGATATTTAATAGCAATTAATTATCACTCTTTGCAGATACAATTAATCTTTGATGTACGAAAAATATTACTCGATCGTGAAGTATTTCAATCCCGAGTACCAACCGCATATGGTACGACCTAAGAATATTGAAACAATTCTACGATCGAGATCGACCAAAGCCATTCATCCGAACTCCTAGTACCCCTAATTTGGCAGGGAAGCACTTTCAAGTACTACTCGATCGAGCCTTTGTTGTATGGGAGCCATTGGTGCATGCTTCTATATGAGTGGTTGTCTGACTATAATGAAGCATAGAAAGACATTTTTATATGGGACTCACTTTGCATAAAGCTGATCTAGATTGACTGAATATATATTAGATTTTGATAAGCCTCACTTAACGTGCCATTTGTATGTTTCTTGGAATATGCATGATGATCTAACCAATGGATCACTTCAAGTTGACATAGATTTTGCCTTTTGTTTGGTAGCTTATGAGTGTTATCAACTTCAATATCGTAACCTAGCTAGACTAGCTAGACGACTCGTGGAGATCAGTAGTGATAGATTATGATTGGAAATAGTACTGCTGTCATGAGTATTTATCTGAACGCGCGTCAATATTCATGAAAGTCGACTTCAATACGTACACTGAAACCATGCATGAATGTTGTTGATGATCATGTTAGATATATATAACATGGAACTCTAAGATTATATTCTTTTCTTTTTCTTTTTTGGATAAATAAGATAATCTCATTTCATGAGGAGAAAAATATATATGTAGATCAAATAATTAGGCACGTAACCAACAAACCAAAGCCTAAGGGAAAGTCATCACTATAAGAAAAATGAACATTTATAACGAATTATATACTTCCGAAAGAAAATATAATCATGATTTTGATAGGAAATGATATTCATTTCGACAAATTTAAAATAATTGACAACAAATTATAAACAATTTTTTTGTAGTGCGTGACGCGTGCCCTGATGGGAGGATGCAGATCAAGAAGAAGGAGATCATGATGGTAATTAGCCTGCTATCATTAAACTTCATGCAAAATGCTACCTGCGTACCTACGGAACATACCACGGCCGGAACAATATATAAGGCCGGCCGGGCTAGAGTTTTAGCTAGCCAAATATTACCATTTCGATCGCAGGCTTGATTATATTATCAATTTCAGTACGTTATAATTTGTAGATCCCTGCTAGCTATGTATGCATGTGTTCCATCCTGCATGCAGACTTCTAGAACTATAATAAAAGCTAGCTAGCTAGTCCCTATATGTGTGTGTGTATATATATATATATATATTGAACCATCTTCCATGGATAAGTGGCCGGCATCATAATTAATATAATTAATCAAACATTCGGATTGCAGCATTATATATATCCGATTAACCGAACCCAATTGTGCGAAACGGATACCTTATACCGTGCAGTACTCTTACTGTCATTTAAGAGCATGCAATGAGTACTTCTTCTGATCTTATTTTGTTTTTCTTTTTTCTTTGGAAATTTGTTCACGCATCCAAGACCACTGGAAGCTGGTAGTCTTCGTCCCAGATATATATATATATCTTTGCCGTCTGTTCGTGCGTAATACATATATAATATCCTTCCGAAATATTTATATATATATATATATATATATATATATATATATATATATATATATATTTATAGAGCATGCACTGATCATGATTACCTTCGAGCGAGGAACCAGGATCAATATTCAACTTCCTCCAATTAACTAGAGTCAGATTTGGAATCAAGGAAGAGAGTAAAGGCGGGTGAAGCCAAAAGGAAACGGCCATTTTTTACTTGGGTTTGTAGTTCCCATGCAAACCATTGAGCAAACAAGCTGCATGCTAACATATATATATAGATCATGTCCATCATGATCTGCCCAATACAATTAATCGTGTTGTTAATTATAAGCTAATAGACTAGATTATCAGTAAACAAACATGCATTAGGGCTGATTGAATTTGTACCTAACTTCATCAGCTAATTATTTATTAGGTCTGAGGCTTCATTTTGAGCTATTTTTCAAAAAAGCATCAGATTTAGCTCGTTAGCAGTACATGATCACGTGTTGCATGCACTTTTTAGCTAAGCTACCCTACCTAGAATCGCATTCTTATCCATGGCAGGGCTAAAGGCTAACCTAGAAATTAAAACCACATTCAAACATGGAATTTCTGACATACCTGACTGTGATTTATAGCATCTTGCACATCAATAACGACCATAAAAATATTCGATCCTACGAAGACTTTGACACGTTTACAGAATCATGTGCTCAACAATGACTTATGATCTTAGGACGCACCAAAGGGTCCCTTAGCTAGCTAGTTAGATACACACGAGTTTATATATATAAGATATATATTTTGAATTTTTTGTCATCAAAAAATTTAATGCGTGCATTATTTATTTATAAAAAATAATAACTTATACTTTTGTACAGTTCTAATCGTTAAGATCAGATTAGAGAGGAAAAGTAAGTAATGAATTATTAAGCTGCGTTTGGATGCTAATTAAGTGATTTTGGATGATTGAGTTGATCTATAAAAAGTAGTGTTTTTTAAGTCTAATTGAGATGTGTTTGAATATATGAAATAAGTTGAGATGAGTTTAACTTTGTTATGAGAAGTGAAAAAGTAATAAATTTTATCAATAATTAATTTGATATATATGATTTGATATCACTTTAACAACCAAGCATATCCTTAATAAAGTTTCAACTATCGAATATCAAGATTGGTGCACATTAATATAATTTTTTATATATGGTTAATATGTAATTTTTGTAAACTTTCGCTTCATTCACGAGAGTTAAGTAAGACTGTTCAAATGGGCCGGGTTTTTTCCCGGCCCGGTCAGGAACCCGAAAAATCGGGATCCGGTTCCGGGTTTCGGCCCAGATTAAATCCGGGCCGGAACCGGGGTTGAAAAACCCAGACCTATCCGGTCCGGATGAGGGTTACAAACCCGGGTACTAGAGTTTTAACCCCGATACTCGGGTCTTTTTAGTTTTTATGCTTCCTAAATGAAAACACCCCCCGTTACGCTTACCCGGGTCTCTCTCTCTCTCTCTCTCTCTCTCTCTCTCTCTACCCTTGCTAAACGAAAACCCTAAGTCCGTGCCTCCTCGCCGCAACCCCATCGCTGCCGCCACATCTCCGTCGCCGTCGGCCTTTTTGGAAGTCCTTTCCCGTGAGTCTCTCTCTCTCTCCATTGGATTTCTGGGTATATTGTTCACAATCGTTAGTCTAGGACTCGGCTTGATCTAGGTTTGGGTTGAAAATTATTTGAGTATCTTTTGTTGTCTAATGGATGATGGTTCCTCTTCTGCTCAAGTAGTGCTGATTGATTTATATATTGTTGAGTTCATCGACTGGTCGTGCTACTGTCCATCTGTTAGATGATTTATTATGGTTGAACTCTCATGGTGGGGTATTTCAATGTTCATTTTGAACTCTCATTGTGGTTGATATTGTGAGCACAAGTGTTAAAACAATATGCATCGGTTATGCAAGAGCAATGAACTCTCATTGTGGTTGAAATTTCATATTTATAAATCATTACCCCTCATTAACATATCCAACACTTAAAGGTATTTGTTATATGCTTTAGAAAAAGAGTTAATAAGTTTTTTGCACCTCTAGTTATGGCAAAGGATACCAGAACCTAAACTAGACCTTTCTAGTAGGTCATAAATGAAAGAGGTTAAATATGTAAAAGGGTTGGGAAGGCCAAGGATTTTTTTAATTATGAGAAGTATAGATAAGGGAAGGCTTCTCCCAACTATATGGAAGAACAGAAGCATCATAATATATATTATGGTATGTCCCAATGTACCCAGAAAGTATCAACAATGATAGCTACTATCTAGCTTTTGTCACATATTATGTGATAGGCCACAATGTACTATTGTGTAGTATGTAAAAGAAATCTTCAAAGTTGACAAGCAAAGAAAAAATAAATATGGAGAAACGCATAAATAGAATTTTTTTATAGGTATCATATATATAATAAGCAAGAAATAAATGCCAAAATAAATTTAAGATCATGTTCACCAAATTCCTTGAGGAGCAGGGTGTTATGGAGTTTAGATCGGAGCTAGAGAGATATTTGTCTGAGATGTGTGTAAATGACTCTCTCGGTTTTGATATCTTAGATTGGTAGAGAGTTAATGCCACCAATTATCCTGTTCTTGCTGTGGTAGCACGTGATATGTTAGCCACCCTCATTTCCACTGTTATCTCGGAGTCTGCATTTAGTACTGGAGGTCGTATATTGGATCCTTTTAAGAGTTCATTGTCTCCAGAAACTGTCGAAACCCTCATCTGCACCCAAAATTGGTTAAGGACCAAACCTATTGACATTCAGGAGTTGGAAGAATACATACAGTCGATGGACCTTGAAGGTAAGTTTGAAACTTGAAATTTTTTTTAATATCTATCTATCTCGGTTTATTATCTATCTAACTCATTTTTAATATTTTTTTAGATGATCATCTAGCTTCATATTCAACTGAGACTGCTGTGAGTCTCTCTTCCCATTCATGCTAAAAAAAATTCAGAGTAAGTGTTTTCTTCTTGCATAATTCAAAAATATAATTGTTCATATGTATGGAATAGAGTTAGCCACCACTTCAAATTGTCCCAATCTGCATAATCATACTAAAGATTCTTAAACCTCATGTCTCACAGTTGCCATGATGATGATGTTGGGTTAAAGTGTGAGCAAGTGTGAAGGTTAGGGAAAAAGTGTTGTGAATAGCAGACCTTTTTGTGTTTAATATTGGGTTGTGAAGTTGGGTCTGAGCTTGTATGATTCGTCATGTGTCTTATTCTTATCCTCCATTCCCACATTTTGAGTCTTGCTTCTTTGTTATTTTAAGACAGAAAATCAGGCACAAGCAGATTTAATCTTTTGTCTCCTTGTTCTTGTTTGGAAGAGTGTTTCTTTAATTAGCTCATGATTCTGTTTAGATGACTATGTCATGACTCTAAGATTTGGCTTTGGGTCAATAAATAAACTAAAGAGTTTTGGGATCAATCTAATATGCGAATCCACATACATGTGGACACAATGGCTCAATCGTGTTTCACTGTCAAGGACTCGTTCATGGGTAGTTAGTTGTTCAAAGTCTTCATGACGATATATATATAGACGGGATGAGATGTACTTTTTTTCAAATGGTTTTGTATGATAGTTCATGGGTAGTTAGAATTCCAACTGCCATGTGCATGTCTTTAACATCTAACTTTGTGTTGTGTACAGGTTGTAACAAATGCTTAGCATCAAATACTAGTTTTTTATTCTGCCAAGAGAGCTTGTCAAAACCACTATCCTTTAATTGTTGGAAGAAGAGCTAATTGATGAAAATTTTTCTTATTTTTTGCAAACAATTTGTTGTGTATTAGTTTGATTAAAGCAATGTGTTTTGTAATATTTTTAGCAAATTAGTTCAAACAATGTAATATGTAAATTTGTAATAGATTGCATCGTGTATGTCGCATGCATTTTACATGATGAAAATTGATTTTTTTTTTTACACGCATTTAGTTAAAAAGTTAATTAATTGTTTATAGGCTTATGTTGTATTAAGAAGTAAGAATGAAAGAGATTTATATTGGAGTAATTAAAAAAGAAAACCGGATTTTCGGGTTTCAAAAATCCGGATTCACCCAGGTTCTTGCCCGGATCTGACCTGGGTCAACCCGAGGCGGGTTCCCGCCTGGGTTTGAAACCCGGCTTTCGGTCCGGGTATATCCAGATTCTCGGGTCGGAACCCGGATGAACAGTACTAAAATCAAGTTGGACAAAAAGAAATTGTAATTATCTGATGACAATAAACCAATAGCCATATAAGAATGATGTGAAGAAAACAATACAAATTAGCCAAACTAAAATAAATGATCCCAAACTCATCCCAGAATATATTAGGAATAAGAAAACCCTCAGATCAGAGGCCTTTAAGCTCTTCACGAGGTCAAGGCGGAACCCTTTTGGGCATGCGTCTTCGCTTGCCCAACAGGGTTCTGTCTGCTTTGCTCTTGACCTCAGAGGCCATGGCCAATTAATTCATGGGCTGCATTAATATATGTTCACACTTCGGCGAGTTGATGGGCTGTGCAATTTGCATCCTGATCCATTTAATTTGAGGCTTCAAGCAAAGGTTGAACAATACGGGTTTTCCAATAATATTGTACTACATGCGGGGGGAGATGGGAGAGTGGGTTTTGTTACAGATCGTCCGAATCAGAATGTGAGCTATGCAGAGGCAAAAGGGTGCGGACTAAACAGCCCAATAAAATTTGTATTAGGTCGAGTACTAAATTCATATGGAATTTCACTACTAAATTATAAAATCATCATTTATCTTAAAAATTTAAATTGATAAAAATATATATATTTTATATCTTAACACTCTCTTGTAAGCCAAACTTTCTCCTAATAAGTGAGCTCAATAAGTGAAATATTTAATTAAATAAAAGTAAAGTGTACATCAGGATTCGAACTGATCTATGTTCTGATACTATATAAAAATCATCAATTTTTTCATAAGGTTAAGTTGATGGAAAGTTTTAGATTTTATTATTTATTTTATATCTTAACATAAATTCTCTCATTGTGATTGTGATTAATGTGATCAATGAGAAGCTTAACTTCGACAACAAATACGTAGCTTTTGTGAAAACATGTCATAATTTTGCATCCCTATCATGTTTTGATAATGTAGTTCATCTTCTATATCCGTGCAGATAGCGTGTGTGCATACCCAATGCTTATATAAAATTTAATAAAGTACTTATGTAATATAATTTGATTTGAACGATAAAATTTAAAATTTAAATCTTACAATCAAATCTTATAATTTAAGTAATATGGACGGTATGTTTTACACGCTCCTTTGAGAATAAATGTGTTGTAAAAAGTAATGTGTATTTATCATAAAGAGTAATACTAAATTTAGTTATTTGTTATACAAGCGTCACATATTTTTTTAAAAAAATAAAAAATACATCTCTAAAAATTAATTTTTTCATATAAATGACAAATTTGCTTATTTGCTTTTAGATTATATAACTCTCAAGTATCATTTCTTCGTAAAACTGTACAAGACAAGCCGGGGCGAACTATCGAAGATCGAACCGGGCCCAACAAGGCTGCATCCAAAAGAAAGAGAAAAAAAGCCCGGAAACATTTGACGCAATCTCACAGACGGAAGCTGTTGCCGGCAAGCAACTCCCTCCTTTACAGTTTAAGACGCTGGGGCTAAAAAAAAAAATCGACGTTACAAGGTACCTTTGCGTCTCAATTTTCTTGGAAACAAAGAAAACTCGAGTCCCAGATGAAAGTTTTGTACTCCGCGTCAGTTCCATACATTATCTCGTTTGGAGAGAACCGGGGTTTGAGATTAGAAAAACCTCTCTCTTTTTGCGAGCATTTTGGCCAGTCTAGGGATTTTTTCTAGCAGTGCTACCCGAATGCAACAGTCTCTGATTTTGTATTCTGTAGGGGAACCGTTGTGGGGATGGCTCTGAACACGGTTCATTGATGTCACTATTCTGGACTGTGATTCGTCAGCTTGCAGAGATCGGAGCAATGGTAATTATTCTTTTAAAAATCCTCCGCCTTTTATTAATTGGGGGTGGTTATCTTGATTCGTTAAAGTAAATGGAAGTGTTTGTGTGCGTGGCATTTTAGTCTCTGTTTGGTTGGGAGAAATTTAGAGGAAGAAAGGAAGTTGGCAATTTGGCAAAAACGTTTGTTGTATTGTTTCGAATATGAGTAGTAAAATTCTAAACTCAAGGGATGAAAGTAGGTCCAGTGAAGTGGTAGTTTTGTTGTTTAGGTTCTAGATATTGGAAAATTATAGGTTCCAAGATGACATAATTTCATATTCTTTTTTACCTTTATTTCCTTGGCAACCAAACAGAGAACTTAGGAAGAAGTGGGTTTTATTTGGGCCCCATTTGGATAGTGACATGAGATAAGATGGTTTTAGATGAAAGTTGAAAGTTGAATAAAAGATTATTAGAATATTATTTTTTAATATTATTATTGTTTTGGGATTTGAAAAAGTAGAATTTTTTATTATATTTTGTGTTGGAATTTGGAAAAATTGTAATGATGAGATGAGATAAGATGAGATGAAACCGTTTCTATATCTAAATGGGGCTGATAGAGCTGGCATGTATAGTGGGAGTTTGGTATCTTTTTCTTTATTGTTTCTTTTAAATTTTCATTCTTGCGTATTTTGTGGCTAGCATGTCCTGTATGTTTGTGGAGAATTATAGACAAAATGGGAAATGAAGCAAGTGTAAGTTGCATGGGGTGTATTAACGTGGCATAAGTACTTTGGTGATTGGCGTTGTGATTTTTCCTTTATTTATCTGCGCTCAGGCCACATCAAAGAAAGTGATTACGAAAGAAGAGTGGGAGAAAAAGCTCGACGATGTTAAGATTAGGAAAGAAGACATGAATAAATTGGTGATGAATTTCCTTGTCACGGAAGGTTTTGTTGATGCTGCTGAAAAATTCCGTACCGAATCTGGAACTGCACGTATCCTTGGTTTATAATGATTGCCTGTTTGCACTCTCTCTCTCTCTCTCTCTCTCTCAGTGTCTAGTGCTATCTTGTTACTTATACATAAATAGCAGATATAGATCTTGCAACAATTACAGATCGCATGGCAGTTAAGAAGGCAGTTCAGTGTGGTAATGTGGAGGACGCAATTGAGAAAGTCAATGACTTAAATCCTGAGGTTGGATATCCTAATCTATAGCTTGTCGCTGATCCTTTGGCATATTACACCTGTTCTGCCGACAGTTGTGAAATCACTTTGATTAATCACCTCTATAATATAGGATTTTGAAGTTGCATATTTAAGTTATTTGTTAATTTAGGACTATTCTCGATTGTTTTGTCGCAGTTGACTTGATCACAACCTATATTCAATCAATACGGCTTAAAAAATGAATGAATCATATGCAACTGTATCAAATTAGGTAGTTATGTTGCTTCTTATCCATGCTTCCCTCACTTCATTATGGATATATTAATTTCAGGCGAAATTGTTATTATTGTAGATAGAAAATATAGCTACAACTCAAGTGGTCGATATTTGTTTTCCATGTAGGGAAGCAGTTGTATCCCTAGCACTTAGCAGTTTTTTTATTTTTTCTTGACACCATTTAGTTCCTTAATGTTGTTGTTGAGTGGATTTAATTGTTTGAGGCTTGAAAGCATCAAACAGGAATTCACTTATTTCTGGTCCTATATTTGTAGGGGCAAAGAATCTGGCAGATTTATTCTGTTAGAGGTACTTCTGCAGTCAGCCTGACTGCCATTTAGCTTGCAAGAGAATGTATTGGATGCCTGTATATCTGCACAAATTCCCTTGCTGATTGGTTGTTGAAAAGCACCCCAAGAGTTTGTGGATACATCTAGAAATAAGAATAAGTTGCCATTCATGCCCATTAAATAGCCCCAACTTCCTTCTAGAATTCTTCTCAAATAGACAGGTACTAGGTTGTTTTAAAGAATGCAACACATCCAGATACAAGAGCATCCCATGAGATCATATACCTGTTGTTTGGCTCATGGCACCAAAGTTTGACCGCCATAAGGAATTCATCTTTACTGATGAAGGTGTGTCCTTCTGTGCTCTGCAAAACCTTTTCCCATTTGAGGAATTGTAGCTTTTTTTTTTTTAAATCACTTTTGAGTAGGTGAGACCACAAAGGAGGCCTATATTTGAGTACCCCAAAATCCTCAAAAACACAGAATCAACCTAAACAACCCAAGCTACTATATTACTCAATGTTTAAGTTACTTATCTGTATCATATTGCCCTCATGGTATTACAGAAACAGGAAAAACCTTCTAGATGAGGAATATTCTTCTGATCTGGGATAAGCAGTAGTACTTGCACATAATTTTACATATTAAATTCATTTTTGAGAAGTTTGCTTGTTTATTTATATGCTGTTTTTTATTTTGTTTGTTAACTTTCTGCTGAGAATCTAAACTGGAACCTTGAGAAAATAATTATGTTATGCCCATTCTCTTGTCCAAATCGAGAACATGTGTAACTGATATCTTTGATATTTAACCATGTAGGCTGTTCATCTGAAGTTTTCTCATAATTTCATTGAGCCAATCGTTTCTAATTTCAGGTTTAATTGCTATTATGTGGAAATTTAATGTGCAGATACTGGACACAAACCCCCACCTGTTTTTCCATCTCCAACAGCAAAGATTCATAGAGTTAGTTCGGAATGGGAAAGTAGAAGAGGCTCTAGAGTTTGCCCAGGAGGAGCTTGCACCAAGGGGAGAAGAAAATGTGTGACTTCATTCTTTATGACCATTGCAGTTTCAAGTCATGCATGTTTATTTGATGAGTAATGCTACTCATTATTCCAATTCTCACCATCCCATGATGTGGCATTAGATGATTGGAGACTATTTATTATATTTTACTTGTGAACCTATCATCACGGATGATGAGAAGATGATGAGAAAATAGATGATGAATAGATTTTTTCTTATTTGATATTCAAAGTCTGTTCTGGTTTCATTGTTCTTGATTTGATGAACTTCATTGTTGCTATCCCTGCATGATACTAGTGAAAGTTGAAATGTTGAATATAGTGGCAAATATGAAGATAGGTTTGTCTTCATAGAACTTCATGAGTGGCCACTATATGAGCATTCACCTTTGTTTCATTGGATACAATTTAGTTCTAATATTTGGCCTAAGAAAATTTGTGGTCTACAGCAATGCTTTCTGGAAGAGTTGGAGAGGACTGTTTCACTTCTCGCTTTTGAAGATGTTTCCAACTGTCCTGTTGGAGAGCTTCTGGACATATCACAGCGGCTAAAGACTGCTTGTGAGGTGAATGCAGCCATCCTTACCAGCCAGAGTCATGAAAAAGGTTAGTGTGTTTGCCATCTTATCTTTCATAGCAATAAAAATACCGGGGATCTTGTTAGGATACGTGGTTATCTTGTTGTAAAGTATTGCTGCCAGATCTTTGATATATATATATATATATATATATTATATTACTGCAAAAGATCATATAATTTTCAACAAATTTCTTCATCCTCCTAGGCTCCCAATTTAATTGGGTCTATGTCTCCATCGACCTACAGATGGTTGTGAGTCTTGAACCTATTCTACTTGAATGAAGAATTTGGGTAAAATTGGGAAGTTCTGTTTGGACGGAGACATTCTGTGTACATAGAAATGAAGACCTGTGTGAATTGGGAATGACGGCACATTTTAAGTTGTCCCTTTTTCTTTATAACTTCTACTCTTATTGTCAATTTTCAATAATTGTGTGTCATACGGATTCCATAGAATGCTTATAACAAAACAAAGAGCAATGCAAGTGACTTGTATAGCTGCGATAGCCTTGTTTCATATAATCATTACAACTTTCCCAAACTCCTACACAAAATATAATAAACAATTCAATTTTTTCAAATCTCAAAATAAAAATAATATTATATTTTATTCAACTTTTAATTTTTATCTCATCTCATCTCGTATCGTTTCATCTGTGTAACCAAACAAGGCCGTTTTGAACTTTATTTGTTGGGAGTTGATCTTTTGGTTTGTAAGCAATGTTTTTTTCAAATGCTGCATGTTGCTTTCCGTAGTCATTGCTAATTTAGCTCACCCAACTTTTTTTAATTAACGTATTTTGGAAATCGTGTTCCAGTTAAACCTCCAAGTTAATGATTTCTTTATAATTTGGTTGTAACTACAGACCCAAAGCTTCCTAGCTTGTTAAAGTTGCTGATATGGGCCCAAAACCAGCTTGATGAGAAGGCTGCTTATCCTCACGTTAACGACTTGTCTACGGCCATACTTGAAGACCCTGCCATCTGAGAAGGGGTGGCCATGCTTGAAGACCCTGCTCTCTGAAAAGTAAAACTCGGTGTGACCTCGGGTCCTGAGTGTGGAGGTGTAGGCGTTTAGACTTTAGATCAAGCTTGGTGTAATGGAACGTGATGTATGCAATTTCATCTGAAAAAAGAGGGTATCTAGTTGTCTCTTGCTTGTCATTCAGATTGGATTTAATTCCTTTCCTAAAGCTTTTTAGTGGCCTTCTTCTGTTGTACAAACGATTTTGATAGTTTTCTCATTATATTCATTACTAAGGTGGTTGAGAATTTCTCTAAAATCCAATTTGATGAAGAATGGATGAGCTGAAGTTGTCTCATTAATCTCGCTGTTATGCTGTCTGCCATATTATGGAGAACTAAGATTTATGCTAGAGCACTGAGAAAGCACCTTTTTTTGCCATGTTTGTCACTCAGTAACACAAAATTCGCATATTTCCAGGCAAATGATACAATAACTGACTAGCAATGTTACCCTGAATCACGAAAACTGTGTTCCTTATTTACCAATTGCAAAACATAAACTGGCAAAGCACATAAATATGCAAATGCCGATGCAGTCTAAAATTGAAACAAATTGAAACAGCATGAAAGTTGAAACTGCTCTTTACCCCTTTACACCCTCAACTTTGACCCAGACAACATACACCCAAGCAGTTTTTTTAATATCTGGAAAATCCTGAAATTTTGCACGTTTAAATTCATTTCCTCCCTTTCCCAAATTGCCACAGCCATCATCAAAATTGAGAGCGTAACTGGAAGGATCATACTGGAACTTGAGCTGCTGCTGCTTTCCTGCATTCTTGACGGCTTTCTTCACTGCCGCTCTCATCCTCCAGAATAGACTCCTGCATTGCTTCTTACTGTAAGCACTCACCCACGCTATACTTCCACCCAAACCCATATCTATCGGCATCCAACAGTCTCAATATAAATACCCAGTTCTTCTTTTTGCAAATGGCTTCAGTTGGTTGGCAAAGGCTGCTCTTTTTCCGTTAGTTTGATGCAGTCTCAATAAAAATACCTTTGAAGAAGAAAAAACAGGCAGACCGTAAGAAGTTCTTTGTGGGCTAGCGAGAGAGACAGAGAACAGAATGCGATCCAATATATTACGATGCACAACGATGGAATAAGAAGACTTATAAACGGATTCAAGCTCCGAAAGGGGGAGTAGTACAGGAGAAGGAAAAGGGAAATGGGAAATTGAAAATGAGAAAGGACACAATCTTTTTGGTCTTTCAAAGAAGCTGCGCAGCTTCAGCAGCAGCCTTCACAGTAATATACTTTTTTGGGAATCGCATTGGGATGCTGAAATTCCATCATCCACAGAGAGGAGAGAGAGTGGGGGGGGGGGGGGAGGAGAGGTGTAGTGGGCAGAGAGCCTATCTAAGGTCCTTTCACCATCAGAATGTGGTTGTGTAAGCTGTAACATAACGAATCCATATTCCTCGGCACATAAAAATGTAGATTTCCTGGGCTCTGCCTTTCTTCCCGGGACACGTATTGTGATTTGTGAGACCCCGTCCACTTACCTCCCACTCTCACTGATTTTCTTGGCTAACCCTATCAATGTTATTTCATCACGCCTTATGATGTTTCAAACCAGCCTTCATTAGTCGCTAGGGCCTACCCTTCTCCCTACGCCAAAAAAAAAAGTCACTTTTCACCCAACAAACTGTACTAAATATCCCAAAATTTCTGTTTAGCCAATCCTATGTAGGCATTGTATCATTGGATTCATCTAGTTCTTTTAACACTCTCTTTCTCAAAAAAAGTTTCAATTCAACCCTACTTTCCTTGCTTTAATACTACCCTCGTCTCTATATTATGTACGCATATTGTCTGCAGATTTCTTTGGCATTAATGCATGTGGCTCATTGACAAATACCAAGCGAGTGAGCTGCAGAATCATCGTCAAGGTTTTGTCACTGCCAGAATGAGAGTGGTCCATTCTTTTGAACATTTTAAATCCGCTATGAAATCCTACAGTGATCAATCAATTCAAACTTTTCTTTTTGCTCCTAACTGCTTTGTCTCCTGCAGAATGTAATGTGGGAGGGATGTGGTCACTTTGATCATCTTTCCTACTTTCTCTTCTCTTTTTGTCTTGACCTCCAAAATCCATGTGCTGTTTACATCCACCTTTATTTCTCCTTTGTCCATCTCCACAGCTCCCTTTCTCAGATCTTTGCTCCGGCCTATTGACTCCTCACTGTAGAATGTAGACCCTGACCCACTGTGGTTTCTTTTGGGATGTGGGTTCGCACAAATGACCTGTCATTCTTGTCAACCAGGCAACCTTTGTCTCCTCTCTGTGAACTGTTTTGTTAAACTTATACCTTTGTGTGGATTTGGGCTTCTTTTTAGCCTTGGGTGAATTTGGATTTTCAAGGATTAGGTTTTCCTGCTTGACATTTTGCTGTAAGTGGGTCCCTCTTTCGGCTGATTGCAACAGGATTTGGCTTAGAGCTTAACCCATATGGTATCGCCATTGAAGCCGAACGGTAAAGCCCAAATTTTTAAATGCTACTGTATCTCTCTCCCTCTCTCTAATTTAGCTGGATGTTACTCATGCAGAGTGAACACATACTGTCTGCCCAAATTATTCACATCGGAGTTAGTTGTCTTATTTCCTTCACGATATTTGCTTGTATGGTTTCTCTGGAACAGTCCGTAGAATTATGGCCTTTTCTATTTGGAACTTTCACATATCTGTAACTGTGCCCTCTCTTGTCTATTTTCATTGTATCTGTAGTTCTATCTTTCTAAGAGTAAGGATGCTCTGTCTGTAATTGCTTTCATTTTAAATGTCACAAGCAACAAACAGCGCACATCCAGGTCTTGGAGAGGTTGGATAATGGGTGCTCTTGTGAACTTCAAAAAGTTGCACACCACACACTGCCAATTGTGAAAATACAGATTGAAAAGAACGTTCTTTTCAACATTTAAAACTTCAGTTAATCGAAATTATGCTGCTGCAACACCTTGCTTTTGGAATCGTTAACAACAATTCTGTGTTGGATTTAGGTCTAAGTTGATGGCTTTCAGTAGACTGTAGATGGGTATCGTCAAACGTCAAAGCCGCCACACATTACTGTTAACTTAAATATTGCTATCCTTAGACATTAGTATTGATCTATGCATATGTATATACAAAATTACTTCTTTTGCATAACCATTTGGCCATTCAAGCAAAACTCTCACATTGGTTTATGCATATTTGAGACCAAATAATAATAAAATATTATTTTTTTATTATTATTAATTTTTTTCTGAAATCAAAATTTTACATATATTTTGTAATTAACATCCACTATATACATTTGACATTAATAATACAAATGTAATAATAAAAAATATAATTTTTTTATATATTATATTAAAAATATAATAAAATGAAAAATATATATATAATATATTATAATAATAAAATGAATGTGTATGTGAAGATTTGTTGTGTTGTTGAAAGAGGGAGAAAAAAAAAAGATTGAGAGAGAAAGAGTGGAGGAGAGAGAAATAATAGATAAAATATGTTTGATGAAATGAATAGTTGCTATCCAAATTTGGATAACAACTATTCATAGGTAGCTAAATTTATGGATATGTATAATCCAATGCAGGTGATTTTCTGACCATATTATACAAATATGATTTTGCATATACATATGCATAGTCCAATGTGAGTGCTCTTATAGAAGAAAATTTAAAATATTGATAATTGCAGATGTTGAGAGGAGTAACACGATTAAGGTACATTGAAGACACATGTTACAAAAGGATTGGGCAGTCCATATTCTTTGACAAGAGTACATCCTCAGGTTTGCTTTCTTGTCACATGCCTTGGTTGCTGTTTGTTCCCCAAAACCTGCATACTTCTTTTAACTTGTGTCAAATCTATATGATGAAAAGCGGATCAAGATATGAGATCCCAGGAGCATGAACTTTACTCAATATATATATAAAACGTATTGGTACTTGAAAAGAAGGGAAATTTCACATTTCTAGAAAACAATCCAAACTCCTAGACCCCGAATTTGTGTTGGCTCGATGAAAGCTAAAGTCGCCCGAAAAAAAAAAAGGGAAAAAAAAAAAAAAAAAGCTGAAAGTCTAAAGATTGTAGACCTGCAAGTCTCATGCAGCAGTATCCTATATGGATTTGCTGCCCAAGTCTTTTTGTGGGCCTTTTTCTTTTCAGAATGGTTCATAGCCTCATTGGTGCTTGTAGCCTGCCTATATAGCCTCTTGATTTGCATCATTTGAAAGTAAAACCCCATTAAAAGTAGAGATGCTATCCCACTGCCACCATATCACAAACTTTATACTATTTTTGAAATTTATATTTCATGGTTAGTTGCCTCAATTCCCATTCATTCCTTTTTCACCTGTTTCCAAGTTTACTGTAGAGCAGTTGATTACCTAACTAGCTAACAAATGATGTTCCTTTGGTCAAATCGGAATGTAATATCCCAACATTTTGGGACAAATTCATAGGAAATCAAGACACGATAAAGCCAAATTTCCACCTAAATTGAGTGGCCATTTTTTAAATTTTACCATCTTAGAACACCTGTATGCTCATCAGACCCTATAAAAAATATATATATATAGAAATTTCAAACCGTCCTTTTCATCCAAAAACGTGGAACTGGACTGGTATAATTAAAGAACAAGCTTTGGAGAGTACTACTCATTATTAAACTAATAATATTTTCCTTGGAGTAATCTTGTTCAACTCTTCATGATCAGTTAGTTAGTCCTCGATTTTTCCAAAAATAATCTTTTTTTCAGCATTAAAAATGGACAAGGAAAGGGACAACAACCCACCAACCCATCCCCCTCAATCATGTCATTCATTACAAGAAGAAAAGTTTTGGTTTCATCTCCTAATTCTTCTCCATCCCTTATTCCCCATCGATGCTCACAAGCAAACCCTCTTGTTTTCCCCTCCGGCTTTCTCTATAACATCTACATCTCTTTATATTTCATTTCCTCTTTGACACTAATGAGAAAAACCATAGGAGCCACGAGTAATACTACCTCCAGCTCTCCAATGGGCTCACTCCCTTCCCCTCCACGACCAGTTACTCCACCACCATCACCCGAAAACTCTACTTCCAATTATCAAGTTTTTGGCTCGTTTTGCCCTAGGGATCAACTCCCAAACACAAACAGATCTAATTCCATAGAGTCCTACAATCCCTCTAACAACATTTGGAGTCATGTTACCTCAATCCCTGGCCTACTTGAAAACCATGTCTTGAAGGGCTTTGCAATGGTCTCTCTAAGAGACTCCATTTACGTGATTGGTGGGAGGCTATGTCACAAAGATAGAGCTCAAGGCTCTCAAGATTCAGATGACTATGTAGAAGTGGATGATGAAGTCCTGCCCGTTGTTTTGTGTTTTAATGTTGGGTCCAACCAATGGTCCGAATGTGCACCATTAAGCACACCACGTTATGATTTTGCATGCTCCGTTTGTGAAAATAAGATCTACGTGGCAGGGGGGAAGTCCACTCTGGCTAGTGTAAGGGGTCTTTCTTCTGCTGAGGTGTATGATCCCGAACTCGACATTTGGACCCCGTTGCCTAACATGAGCATATTGAGATACAAGTGTGTAGGGGTGACATGGCAAGGTAAATTCTATGTGGTTGGGGGATTCGCAGAGCGAGAGGACTCGGACTCGGGGCTTTTCATGGTGTTGCGTAGCTCAGCTGACGTGTACGACGCTCAAGCGGGGAATTGGGGCCACGTGCCCAGTATGTGGCCACTAGATGTGCCACCTAATCAAATTGTCACGATGAATGGCAGGCTATTTAGCTGTGGGGATTGCCTAAATGCAAGGAAGGGTCACATCGAGGTCTATGATGGAGTAAACATATGGACCGAACTCGATGGGTCACAACGTGCTCTTAATGTAGATTGGCGACAAAATCAACGGCTTTACCTCACAATGGCACCAATAGGGACCCATTTGTATTTCTTGACAGGCTATCGGACGGCTGGGGATTCATCAAGAACAATGTCTAGGGTCCATGTGTTAGACACATCAGCGACCGTTAGCAACACTTGGAGGAGCTTTGAGCCGATGGAAGAGGAGGGAGAGAAAGAGCTCTGTAGCCATTGTTGTGTTGTTCAAATCCAGAAGCAAGCTTTCTAGCCAGCAACAGCCACCATCAACATCAGAGTACCGGCTCAATTTAGTGGACTAAGTAATATAATGTGTGAGTTTTCGTACCAATTTCGCTTGTATTAAGTTTGTATCCTAGGCATCTTGGTCGGATGCATTAATTACTCAAACTGTGACAACTAGGGAGTCCACACTCCACGTGATTTTTCCCACCTTTAGTAACAAATAAGAAAAATCTTGTGCCATATAATTAAGCTTTTGCGTTTCTTGGAGTTTAAAAAACATACAAATGTCTTGATTTAGGGAGCATTGCCTACAATTTTATTAACCATTACGATTTTGATTATTCCAATTGAGATTCGAGTTTGATTTGAAATTTGATGTCTTTATGATATTGTTTGTACGAATTGCAGCACTAAACAGACAAAAAGGAACTAAGATTGTGTATTTGCAATTGGAAAAATTTTACTCGCCATCCTTACATACCACAAATGATTTTATATATATATTTCTTAACAAGTATGTGGTATAGGGATGATAAGTAGAAAAATTCAATTAGTTTAATATAAATAAATAAATAAAAGTATGGTGTATTTTGTGTGGGATGATGAGTAGCAAAACTTAAGTAGAGCTTAATATATAAGATTACTTAGATTAGAGCTGTTCATCCGGATTCCGACCTGGAAACCCGGGTATACCCGGACCGGAACCCGGATTTTAAATCTAGGCCGAAACCCGGTTGAATCCGAATTTCTAAAAACCCGGATTCCGGGTTCTGGGTTAAACCCGATTTTTTTTTTAAAAAACTAAAGGTTCATATTTAATGTGTTTTTTTACTAGAGGTTCTTATACCGAGATAACTCTTTTTCAAGTAAAAACCTATATTTTATTAAAGTTTTTTCAAGAAAAATCCCTTTGAAAGCACAATTCTTTTTATGCAAAAGCCTATATTTATTTAAAAATTTTCAAACCATAATTATTTTTATATATAAAAGCCTATATTTTATTAAAAACAATTCTAAGAAGTCAAGTTGGAACGCATTATATTTGTGTTCTAAATACTTAATGCATAAATTCATCGATGCATGCATCACAATGCAATCCACTACATATTACATTATTTGTTATTTATACATTACATTAAAAAATACAAAATTACAACATATGAATTACAAAATCAGTAGCATGTCCATCAATGATTTAATCTCCACACCAAATAGCAAACTTCAAGTAATTGGACTGAAAGAGACCCTGCAAAAAACAAAAAGCTTTGAACAAGGATTATATATATATATTTTTATAAGCAAACAAGGATTATATACCAAATCAGTGAAAAGATCAATCCTAGTCAGTGAAAATATCAATCCAAGTCATGTTCATCATGTGATCCAGAATCTCGAGTTAGACCTTATGAAGCCCATTGAAAAACAGACAAGTTTAGAAACTTTCAAACAACCATATCCAATGATCATCTTTATTCAAAACTATATATGTCTTACACTAGACAGAAGCCATACTTCCGAACATACTCAACATATTTCTAAAGCCAACCCACCTCTCAATCATGCACGTTCTTTCCCAATAAAAGTCCCAGAAAATCTTTACAGAAATAGCAAAATTCAAAAGGTAGTGGGCTACCAAATCAATTCCTAAACACAATCAAGGATCAAATTACCTATATAGAAAGAAAGTGGCAACCAACCAAACAACAAGTCTAGCTTTCAAATTATGCTTTGAAAGCTCACTAATAATAAACTATAGTATCTTTGAATAGTTGCAGGTGAAAAAAACTAAAAGCATCAAAACATGTTAGTCCTATTTATATGAGATTAGGCACAACAATTAACTTTACCTCCATCCCATGGGTATCATCAGGCCTGCAATTCAACAATAGGAAGCAGCATAGGTACAACTATATCAAAGCTATACTCATTTACAACAGTCAGAATAAATATATACATTACATAGAAAAAAGAACATATATTGAAACAGAGACAAAGATAGTTATGAAACAGGAAGCCTAAGCTCTTCATTGTATGCAGGGATTATCAGAAATATATACTTCTCTCTGATGGATCAGAAATATGGGTGCAAGGAACCTAAAACAATCCATCCAAAAGTCAGAATCACCAAAAACCACTACAGACGTCAGTTATAATTATCCAGAAAAAAATTGCTACCAAAACTACATTATATAAATAAAAAGACCCAGAGGATCTTATAATTCTTAGTAGAACTTTTGAAGTCTATACATTGCTCACAATACTATTTTGTTCTTAAAATCATTGATCCTTCCACAAGACTTGCATAAGGTCAAGAAAGATCGGAAATATGATCTTATCATAAGCAGAGTTGGCTAGAAATTTTCTACTACTTTTTTCCGAGGAGATGGTATCTAATTTAAAAAAACCTAAGGCCAAATGAGAAACTGTAATCTTCTGTAGAAAGGGCGCGTTATCTAGGCCATTTTACTAGCAAAATAACAAAAAAAATCCAGATCTATCAAACTAACAGCATATACTTTATACCCATGTTTAATAAAATAACAAAAAAAACCCAAATCTAGCACAGAATGTCGTAGCAGTAGCAGAAGAAGAAGGAAGCTAGCACAGAATGTCGTAGCACAGATCTTACCTGAACAAGAGCAACACAAGCCGTAGCATTTCATCGTCATCATTCCAAGGTATCTGACGACGTGAGATAAAGAGGGTGAGGAGCGAGAGAGATCGAGGGTGAGAATAAACATCAGTAGATAGCTTTTTCTTATCCTAATAAAATAGACCCAAATCGGAATAAAATGGACTCAAATAGCAGAGAACAAACCTTGGGTCACGAGGATGAGGCGAGTCGGCAACGACGATGATGGGGTCACGAGGATGACGAGGTTTCTTCGATCGGCACTGAAGGAGGGAGGCTAGGGTTTCTTCGGATTTGAGAGAGAGAGAGAGAGAGAGAGAGAAGGGTTACAAGTAATGGGGAGGGAGGCTGGGTTGATTTTACGGTAGGGTGATAAGTTAAAAAAAAACCCGGGTACCGGGTATTAAATCCGGGTTCCGGGTTTTAAATCCGATACCCGACCCGAATATATCAGGTTTTAGTCATCCGGATACCGGCCCGGATTAAATCCGGGCCGGAACCCAGAACCGGAATCCGGTTATCCGGGTTCCGGACCGGGCCGGAAAAAACCCGGCCCGGATGAATAGTCTTATATAAGATCATAGGATATATGATCACTCTTGTTGGAAATTTATACAAATTGTTTGAAGAAGAGCTTTGCTATATCACGAAGATTTATATTAAATGGTCCAGTGCAGAATCAGATCATAATACCTTTAATACCCAAAAAGAACAGACCAACTAGGATCTCTTTGAGGCATTTTGATGATGTTTGTCCAGAATTAGAAAGAACTTAACTGACCCAAATCATGATTATATTCTCACTGGGCTAGTTTTGAACATTCCATTAATCTTCATCAAAGAAAAGTACTGGTTCCTCTTCCTAGTGACCCAAATTATGATTATAACTTGTTTATATGGTCTCAGACAGGGTCATTACTTCAACTTAGTTTTCCAAATGGACCCTGTGAATGTCCCCATATGCTCCCCCATTCTTTTGGAAGTCCCTGTACTCATCAATATACAATCCTAAATGGGCAGGACCTTCTTCATGAAGCAAAGAGGCAATACCCCATTCTGGGTCCATGTCTAGGTGGGCCACGATCAAACAGTAGGACCCACCCACCCTCCAAATGATTTTGGGTCACTACTAAAGTATTGTCCATAGACTTGTGAGCCCCGAAAAGCAAGCCCAAGGCTGCAGCAAGCTCTCAACTCTCAAGTAGTCAAGTTTTCCAAGCTTTTTCCTACATTAAAAGAAGAGAAAAGAGATGGATCATTCACGTGAGCCATGAGCTCAGGCTCTCCCACGACACGAGCCACAGCCCTGACCCCAGATCCCTGCCCCCTGACATGACTCTTGGCCGCTGACCCAGTACTGACACAGCCTTAGCACTCTCTTAACATCTTTCCTAGTCCCTGTCAGAACCCCTCAGAATGACCTTGACAATTTCTACACTTGGACACGCGATCACACGTGCAACTGTACCACGCACGCGCGAGATTCTCTCCACCTCCTCACCAACTATCTGAAGCTGATGTTTGACTCGTGTGAGTTTGATTTTATTACCCGCATCAAGGGCCGAGATTCGGCGATACAGTGATAAAGGAATCGGAACCGTGCAAATGGGGGACAATTTCGAGGATTCGGGGTCTCTCACAAGTTGGTTAGGAGCTGAAAAGGCCGACACCGACATGAGAAGCTGCTATGTCGGTTTTTGTGTTACGTTACATTGTTAATGGGAATCGTTGGTTTTGCGTTTTATTGCTTTTCCCAACCCAGTACCCGACCTGTCCAGCTCATGCCACGTGGCGAGAGATTACGATTGGCTGTTTGGATGACACGTGGAAAAAAAGAGACTACAGGTGGGGACAACTTAGGTTCAAAGGGCCCCATGAGGGGGGACAGCGCCAAGTACCTCGACAAGATGCATGTGCGAGGGAGTTAACACGGAGAGAGCGAGGGTTTTGCAACTTTAAAGTGTGGGGTCTTGGATCACTGTTTTGAGGGAGCCCTCTCTACAGTTTAGCCAAGTTGATTGCCAATCCATATCTTTGTTTTCTGTTTTTGTTTTTCTGAATTCCTAAGCAAGCAAGCTGCTTCGTTAATTGGAAGTTACAGATCATCTAGTACTATAGGTTTTTAATAACAAGACAGAGTCACGGGAAATCTAAAAACATAGGAATATTAGGAGGATCTTATCATGTTTTCCCACAAATAAAGGCTTATATATATATATATATATACAAATTATCATGAAATTATATCTTCTACATTATTGACATAATACTTTTATAAAAATAATATTTAAATTTAATTTCTCATGCAAATTATTGGTATATATATATATATGTATATTACATCGTCCCTTGAGGCCCATATGTATTGGTTTTAATTGCTTTGTATTTTCAAGATATATTAATGCAAGCTTTCAAAGCTACGTAGAAAGTGGTTGATAACTTGATATTCGTTAGGAAAGAATTGATGGACCAATTTGTCGATACAGGTGGTTGATATACAACAGTACGTTGTGATCACCACTTGGCTCCTATAAATATATATAAATGTCTCCTTCAATAAGAATTTTTTTCTTTTGTTTTTTATGTTTCTATTTTCTGCTTCCTAGCTCGATGCATGGCCATTTTTGCTGCCATTTCAGCTTCACGGAAGTTGGGACTTATAAGAATATCAACAAAACAAGTTTTAAGGAAGACAATATCTTCTTTATCGGATCTGCAAATTGCTGCATGCATGCTGCTCGCTCTACTCCCTTTTTATTTGTTTGGAATTCATGAGATTGTCATGAAATGGTCAACAAATCAAAGATATTTCATCCCTTTTATTTGACAGGTCAGGATATTGTCAGGAATGGGCTTATATATATTTTATTGCTGAGGCACTTGAATCGAATCTTACTAAAGGATACCTGCAGATTAATTTCATACTAGCTAATTATAAAAACCAAGTTTGAAAGATTGTATTGATTGATTTATTGCAGTAGTACTGGATAAATTTTAGAGCTTGATACCCTTTTTTGAACTTGTAATATATATATATATATATATATTATATATATATATATATATATGGTTTAAAATTAAAGTTGCATCTTATAATTTGAATGCACATCTCATGTAGTGTTTTATTTTTAATTCTATATCATTGTAATTGAGACGTATAAGTACTCATGTTTCGCAAATAAAGTGCTAATACTTTTTTGGGGGCCGCCATTTATTTCTACTAAAAAGAACTAAAAGCTGAAAATGACAGATTATATACAATTCTTTTCATAACTCTTTTTTAAATGAGTAATAATTTTATAAATATAAAAATACCTTCAATTTAAAACATAGTTATATTAAAGGTCATAAAATTTGTTAATATAAATTAAATAATAAAATCTATTTTTTTCCATCAACGTAAGTTTTTCGAACACAAACAGAGCATTTTTTTTTATTTTTTTGGCCAGGCTTCCATGAGTTCCCTTTCAACCTGATACTGTATATCTTTTTGGTTGAAGTGTTCGTGAGAAAACTTTCTCATGGAACATGCATGCTTCCGTACTTACGGCCAATTGTTGTGCTTTTGTGCCATCCATGCTTTTGATGTGTGACGATTGAGCTCTCTAATTGGTTGTTGATCGTTGTTTGAGTTATACATATATATATATATATATATATATATATATATATATGAGAAATTATATGCATAAGTCACTCTTCACTTTCACATTCTATATCTATAATTTTTTTTTATAGAATCTGAGTATTTTTCATAGAATGTAGGATGTGAAGTAGTAAATAGTAGATGATGAGAAGAATTTTTCTATATATTAGCTATGTTTTGTGGCATCCCAAGCTTTTTGAAATCATAAAATACCTCCTAGATTTTATACATAATTATACAAATATAGAAAATGCCCCCCCAAAAAAATAGTTTATAATCTCCATATGCTCACTAAATTTTTTTAAAATTTCAATATACCTAAAAATGTCTCTCTCTAATTTTTTTGTATAGTTTCAAAATTTTGTTTAATTTCAATATATTATCTATTTTCAAGTATGTGACTTCTCCAAAGTTAAAATTAAAACTAAGTTTAAGAGAAATAATAAACTTATTAATATGGATCCCAAAATTTTTTGTTATACAATATTGGATTTATTAATATGGAATCCAAAGTGAAAATATAAGAAAAATTATTTAAGGTTGATAATCTATATGAAAAATAGTTTGTAGTTATATATGTTTTTATGATTTTTCAATCTCTTTTTAGTTTATATAAGAAAAATGATATTTGCAGTCCTAAGATCATGTATAAGCCCCACCCATTCCTTTCAAAAAAAGTAAATAAATCTAAAGTCCACATAAAAAAAATTATTTTTTAATGATGGACTCAACTTTTTTTTTCAAAAAAAATGTGTAGAGTTTGCACATTCTAAGACTATATTTAGCATTATTCTTTACATAAATGCGTTACACAATAAAAAAATTGGCCACCCTCGACACAATTGCTAGTTCTGCCACGGCCTAGCTGTATAAAAGATATTTTTTTTTTTATAAACTGTATAAAATATTTGATAGAAGAGTTTAGAAAATATATGTGGAGTAAAGACACAGCATTTTTCTCACCATTAACCCCTACACAATTAAATCATAAAAGAAATACTAGATTTACAAAATCATATTTAAAAAAAAAAACAAAAAAAACTTGCAACTAAAAAGTGTAAAAAAATAACTACATAATTAACCTTCCTCGTGCACCACGTAAGAAAATTCACCATGAAGCTGCAGCGAGTTCTAATGATGTGAGCTGCACGAGGGGTCACGAACTGCTTTGTCGGACTAAACGTAATTATGACAGTACTGGGGGGGACCGTTGGTAGGGTTTTCATTGGCCATGACGGGCCAAGACTGCCGTGTTGCTCTTTTCACGACGTGGAAAAGAAAGGAACTATGATCGTAGTACTTGTGTTTTTATCATCTGTAGCCCTACATTTCCCACCTTTTGGACCTTTGCACTAAGCTCTTAGACCAATTTCTCCTCTGTAATTTCACAGCTGCCCCTTCTGCAAATGCAACGAGCGAGCTAGGCAATTCATACATACATGCATACATTATTGAGCAGTATTGCGGCCTGAAGAATTATGATGATCATGAGTCGGGCAGTTTTATAATTTTGAAGATAAGTATGGTATTATTTGCAGGAGGTAAGTCCAAAACTAAGGCAACCAACTGGGGCTGGGTCCCCTTGGGAGGCAACTACAAAAATAAGAAAAGTAAACGATGGGGGAGCTGGCATGCATGGCCCAGGCCATTACTGGTGTTTTTCTGTTGGAAAGACTTAGCTGCTTGCTTCAAGTTATATAAATAATTATTCAATGGTCTGTTCAGGGAAAGCAAAGGGAGAAAAATTTAATGGGAAAAGATATTCCTTGTTTGGATTCTTGCATGTGTGTCTAATTGTAATAGCTCCATTTTTTTTCTCTCTCTCTCTCTGTAATCAGTTAAAGAGATCATTACGTACATAAAGTTATAAAATGATAAAATGTTGGTTGCGATGGTGAAACCATGGATGGGTGAAAAGTTTGCTTAAAGTTGGTCGAATTCTGATTTGGACACAAAGCCAGAATAATTCAACAAAGATTCTAATGGAAGGCATCGTGGCCCTCTTGTGCAAAATGGAGTGGCAAAAAACAGGGAAAAGGGAAAATCCTTAAACTTTGCATCTTTGATGTTTCTTCCCAAATCATTCTAAATTTTGGGCTTACATATTTATTTAGTTTTTAAAAAATAATTGTACAATTTAAAGCTACAATACTTTTGAAGTCTTTACCGGGATACCATTAACTACAAGGGACAGATCAAGAGACTCCATTGCTTTGTGTGAAGGTGAGGAAAAAAAGGACGAAAATCTTGAGAGCAGAAGTGTTAAATGTTAATTTCCAGTAGTTACACTCCTCTAGTACTCTACTGGCCAAAATAAAATGAAAAAAAGAAAAATCCCTTCTTCCCCCCATTTAGTTAAAGAGCTGTCCAATGTCCGAAGCCCACATCTCTCTCTCTCTCTCCCCCCCCCCCCCCCCACACGTCACTCTCTCTCTCTCTCTCTCTCTCTGAGCATCGGCCCTAAATCACAAGTTTTTTTAAGTACTCCAACAACAAAAGCCTTGGTAATGGTGTAAAGCCTGAAGTACAGCCACAACTTTCACTACAGTCCAAACCCCTGGCTCTTGCTCTGAAACTGCACTGCCAAGACCAAGAAGAACCACGTAAACATGGGGAAACCCTGCTAGAGTTGGGAGCTGAGAAGGAAAAACCAAAAAAAGAGAAAAAGAAGTAAGAAAATGGTGGAAGAAGGGTATGCATGGGCACCCATAGGGTCTCCTTTGAACAACGTGCAGAGAGAGGAGCACTGGAGGCACTTCGACAACTCGGTCAATGCCGTGTCGTTTGGCTTCGTTGCTACTGCCATTCTCATCTCCATGTTCTTGGTCATGGCCATCTTTGAGAGATTCCTCAGACCCACCTCGACGGCTCTCTCTCCGTCCGGTGGCCATAGACACCGCGACCTTGAGGCACAGATGGGCTTCAACGCAAAGCTCGGTCACCCATCTCCTAAAGTAAGCAAACCCTCATTTTTTTAATATTTGGGTCCTTTTGCCATTACATTTTGGTCTAGCTTATTTCGGTCATATTAGATCTTCTAAATGATGCTTGAAAGTTCGGTTTTTTTTGTCTCTTTCTTCAGTCTTTCTCTAGGACCAAGCAGGGAAATGGAAAATTGACTTCCATTTTCCCAGAAATGCTTTCCCTTTCTCCTTTCTTGACAGTTTGGGAGGTTATTTTGATTCTGGTAAATAGCAATGATTATTCGCCAGACATAAAGTCATGCTGCCTAATTTGTGTTCTCTTATAATGACTTCAGTTAATTAATATTTTTTGCTAGTCAGACAGTTCAGGGGTTTTTACTGAGTTGTTTAGTTACATTGGTATCCTGGGCATTAATACCCATCTGGTTCTGAAAGTTCAATTCTTCCCTGTTCTTTTTGTTTTTGTGTCTCAGACTCTGAGACTCAGTTCAAGTATTCCCTTATATTGCTGGTTCTTTGTTTTTTCAGTTTTTATTGTATTCCTGTTTCATCAGGCCCAGTCTTACTTTGAGTTACCAGATTACCAATTACTACCGAAATATCCAATCACACAGAGCAATCTAATCTGTGGGATAAGCACATACCTAAGCATAAAGTTTTCCATAAGGGCCCAACTACTCTCTCTTTTTGGGACCCTCCCCCTTTCCTTGTACTGACCACCAAAATTTACTATGCTGATGATCTTTCTATTTAATACCCAGCCAACCCTTTTCCCAGATCAAATAACTCTCTCTTTTCGCCATTGAAACCCAACTTTTTGTACCAGGCTGTCGAGATGAAAATTCGGTTCCAAAGATTGGTTGCTTTGCGCAATAGTCCCAGAAACCAAATTGATATAAAATTAATGATTTAGCACCATTGCATATAGTTTTGCTTAAGTTTCTCTCTTATCCGCATTTACATTCTCTGTGCATTTTTCATTATCAAAGACCTATGTTGTCATGTAATTATGGTTGTTGGAGAATGGCCCATCCAAGTAGTTGTCTGTTTATTGGTCGGTTGTTGGTCCAGTGGAAGAGCCTGGGGGACTAAATGTACTTAGAATTTAGACCCACCACGTACATGGTGGCCATCGAGCCCATCACTTTCAATCTTTATGACACCCCGCATGGCCAGTCGGGTGGAGTCTGAGGCTGCTGGTAGTCAACTTTTCTTTGTAGGAAAGTCTTAATTTACTGTTTCTTCTTTCCATCTTTTCATGTCAACTTATATCCAGCTACAATATCCCTTAAGCAAAGATAATTTGTGTACCATAATTGCATTCAAGTACTTACCGAATCCTCCTAATTTGCCCAGAGGATCTTATCAGATTCAGGAGTCTCTCATATGCAACAAACACATCGTTGGTCTACCTTGTACCATATATATACCTTCTAAGGAACAGACAAGGCCCACTTACTCATCCATGCTAATTGTTCAATTAGGGGACTACCTTTTATGTGGCAAATAGCCTACAAGAAGGTATGAACAGAATTGTAGGTCTAGAACTATCAATGAAAAATGATGATTCCAACGTTTAGGAATCTAGCTAGACAACATTAAAGAGGGTCGTATGGCGAATCAATGGCCTGTTTGTTGAGCACCTTGACAAGAATATCAACATGGTAAGTTAGCATTACACAACTAAAGAACCAACCAAATGTTTTGGGACTGAGAGCCTATTTTTTCTGCAAGTTTTAAAGGATTTCCAGTTGGGGAGATGATTTTTTTTTCAATTCAGGCCATTAGAGAGATGGTGACTACATTAAAACGCAAGATATCTAAATTGGTGTCAGTTGCAGAAACTTATGATGCCTGATGATGGCAAAATAGAAAATCAATAGAGAGCTAGAAACGGTTGCAGGAGCAGTGTGCCACTCCATGGTGACGTTGATCTGATGTCCTACTAGCGTGTCACTGGTAAATTACACATGGGAGTTTCAATAGGTTAGCAACCTAGAATATACATATGGTTTCAAGCCAAAATGCACGGTAAGAATTGAAGTGTGTAATATAGCCTATTATAGAAGAATCTAGCTCGATATGAATGTTTTCAATTAAATAATTAGGCATCTGGCTGTCTTATATGTAGCCATAAACTGTGCACCTATCAGTTCTATTTTAAAGTTGTCTTGTCTTTCATAAAATATTGTTTCCTCTCCAGTATCCGCCATTTATATCTAACCTTATGTGTGAAATGCAAAAAGTCAAACATATAGGCTAAGTGGGGATAATGTTGCTACCTTATCTTACATTAAAAGAAGAAAAAACAGAAGAAAACAAAAGAAGTAATAGAAAATGCATAGTCAAATCACGACCACGAGACTGGGTTCAATGAATTTTTTTTGTTTATCATTTTTGCTTCCTGATTGTGTTTTAAAAATGTGGCAAGTAATTCAGATTACTGAATGGTCCTTAAATCACTCCATTTTATTGCGCCACAACATTTATTGGTGCATGCTACTATAAAATACTTGCAAGGATGGGGACCAACTAGCTCCTTGTGTAATGTTTCCACCTGTCAGCTTAGTATATGGAAGAGCAAGCAGTGGAATTTGCACCATCTTCTAGATAACGTTTCTTTAAAGCATACTGGGGTTCCGGTTATACATTTTAATGGATTCAGCTGTTTCAAGTCTGTAAGGTCTTTTTGTAGATTATTATTGGGCTTGCCATTGGCCATGCCTAATCATTTATCCGAGTTGCATGCCTGAAGTTGTCTCATTTATTAATCTATTTTTAACACTGATATCTTATCTCTGGTTCAGAACAACGCAAAAATTACATCTAAATAATTTTAGTTGTTTGCTAGTCATGTCCTGATGTTCTTGAAGTCCCCAAATCATTGTATTTGTTCACTTTGAAGTTAGTGAATGCAATGCATATGAGTATACGAACACGGTGTGTACTCATTTCCTGGATGACCATGCAACAAACAATGTCTGAATGCTGGCATTGGAGATTTTCTGTCCAAATTTGTGTATAGCTTAGTGGTATAGTAATTTACCATTGACATGAGTATTTCAATGGTAAGAAGAGTACTTTGCCCAGCTTCCTGTCTAATTTATAAACTCCTGGCGTCAGTTTGGCTGTCCTGCAACTCACCCCACGTCCTCCTGATCCGACATGGGTTTGTGATTATAGATGTTCTGGCATGGGGCTTTTTGGTCTCACATGTTCCATCTATTATGCTATTTCCAAATCCGAAATCTCACTTTTCAATTGATGTTATGACCATTTTCTGTTCCTTGTTTCTGCAGATGACTGTATATGCTAGTGGAGTTTCGGTATTGATGCCTGGTGATGATATTCCTACCTTCATTGCACACCCAGCTCCCATGCCATGTCCACCCGAACGCATTTCGTGGCCTCACCATCAACAAACTTCAATCCCCAGTCTCGACTCAAACTCCAACTTGAGTACAAACTCAAGCTCACCAGGGGAAAACCAAACGTTCTGAGAAACGCATGCTACCTATTTCAAACTCATATCACAATTGTACACTCAAAAGCGGGAGTTATCTCCCTAGGGGCCTAGACGGAATCCAAGGTTGCCCTCATTTTCTTTTGGCCCCAGCGCTCTTGATTTGTATATAGCATTTACAAGCAGGCTGGCTTTGGCATATATGAGTCTCCATCCTCCAAGTGCGATTGCTTGCATATTAATGTTTAGATTTTCAAATATGATTGGATTCTGAGAGATATATTGCATTTCCCATCAGATGGATCATTCCCTTCTATAAAAACTGAAAAATACAACTGGTGTTTGTATGGGGAGAAGTCATGGGCAGTAGTTCAGAAAACTTCTGAACAGGGAATTAAGACATCATTGCAATTACCACCAACATTATTTCGTGTAACAGTGGAGCAACTCTCATGGATTTAAACTGTCGAATTCTTTACTCAGCCCACTGCGGCTGCTGCTCTATAGATCAGGGCGCAAGTGCAATTTTTTCGAAGACGTTAGTTAGATAATTGCTGTTATATAAGATGTCAGTCCACTGTCCAGTCTCCTGCAATAAATTTGGAAGATGAAACATTTTTATTACGAGTATTTTTGTAAAATAATGATATTATGTAATTATGTCAAGTTATTTTACAAAAATACATTCCATTTAAATTAAGATTATAAAAACAGTTCTCTCTATCGATATTCTAATTGGAAACTGACACTGTTAGGGAAAATTAATATTCATATAGCCAGATACACCTCTTTTCTTCTCTTATCCTTTTTTATTTATTTAAAATATGAACGTCTTGATTGTGCTGAAGGGGTACAGAAACTACAGAATTTAGATACCAATATCCCCAAATCCCGAGAAAAGCACCACCCTCCTTGAACTACAAATTCATAAGCAGCAACATCAAACAACCAAATGCAGTCAACGACTCAACAGAAACTCAGCCAAAAAAAAAAAAAAACACAAACAAAAACAAATTCCAGTCAACAGAAAACCTACCACATTCTACTAGAAGACCTCAGTTGAGAATAATTGTACTACAAATTGGTCTTTTCTTAATACATATTGTAGCAATATAATTACATATAGATACCATTTAATCACATCACTTCCTTTAGAACTGTACCTGAAAAAGCAGCATCTGATATGCACGGTGGTGCAATCATTTCCCAGGTGCTAGATCCAAAGAAAGCTTACGACTAAAATGGTTGCTGGGAATTGTTTACTCAGTTTGGTAGCAGCTACGAGGGAGGAGGCAGCTGGGCCCACCCCCCCAAAAAAAACAAGTACAAAGCATCATTACCCACATTAAGGAGAATCCAGTCAGGTTCTTTGATGACCACAGCCTCGATGCTAATGCAGTCAGTAAAGGTACATTGAGAACTTCTATTATTGAAGCATCGGTATCAAGTAACTCCTTTGCCAGTGCCAAGGCATCAAAAGGATACTTTGCACTTATTGGGTTGGCAAGGTGTGAAATTTTTAAGGAGAGGTGCATGCAGGACTTCAGCTAAAGTCAAAAAGACATCACTAACTCTCTAATAATCTACATAACGACAGAACACCTCTTCGATGACAATCCAACCTCCATGATTTCAAGAGGAACTTACAACTGAGGTTTTGGCATTGATACCTTTGCCCATAATTCAGGTACTCCAGGCCCCACAAAATATGTGGCCCAGTGATTTCAGTGGGAACTCACTGCCGAGGTAGTGGTGGCGTTGTTGGCTGATGGCTGTGCCCGTAGAATCCAACACCTGGTGACCGGTAAAATCCTCCAGTGGCTGGCTGTTTCTGTTGCTGTGATTGCTGAGGCTGAGGCTGTGGCTGTCCAGGTGGCTGGGGGGCAGGCCTTGCCAAACTCATTGTAACACGTGGAGGAAGAGGAGGTGGAGGGGGTAGAGTATTTGCTCCATACCCATAAGGCATTACAACCAGTCCAGCAGATTGGACATATTGACACGCTGGTGGATTTGCAGCGGATAAAGGTGGTGGTGGTGGTAGGGCAGCAAAGGGACCTTGCATCTGGCTGGCTTGTGAAGAGCTAGTAGATGGTGCAGATGGCACACTGGTCATTGGTTGCTGTTGCAGAGGCGTAAAATAGGTTGTGCTGCTGACATCAGAACTGCTTTCATCAGAAACAGACATTGGTTTCTCAAGTTTGGGCCGTTTTTCTGGAGGGAACATGGATAGTGCCGAACTAAATCCAGTTGAATTTATGCTACCATTCATGGAGGCAACTTCTTCTGCAACAAGAGATGAAAGAACAGAGGTAAGCATTTGTGCGGAGGATGCGGAGGCAGCAAGCTTAGCAGCAACTGCAGCTGCTGCTGATTTTTTGTTCTCTTCTTCAGTAGTTCTGGTGGGTGCAAAAGAAACCACAGGTTGCATAAGGGCAGTCTGAGGTAGGGTACTGGTTGATTGAACTGAAAGCAGATTCTGTTCTACAACCCTCGTTGCTTCTGTTGTTGGGTTCATGGTAGTGGCCGGGGGACAAGGAACAGTGGGTGATGTTAGTCTCTTCCTAATCTTGCTTGCTTGTTCAATCTGATCCCGAGCAACCTACAAAGCCACAACCATTCAGTCTTAGTTTGCACTATAATATTTTCCGTAAAGGAGATAAACTTCCGGGTGAAGACAAGAGACAAGAAAGAAATATTTGACCATTAAATTTTGTTGGAAGCAAAAAATTTTATTGGTTTGGAATGGGAAACCCATTATAAAACAGACAAATCTGACAAGAAAGACACTCATTATGGAAGAGAGGGAGAGTAACCATTCCTGAAAGAAATGAAAAGTGCAACTGGAAGCTCTCATTGGCAAGTAGTTTCCACATGAAGAATGGTTGGAGCAAGCCCATTCTACAAGTCAAATAGCGTCACACCCTATTAGCAATCTCTACCCTTGGAACTATCAAAACCAGGTGACTTTCTGCTCACCCTCCATTGCCAGCACTTTCCACAAAAGTGCAGAATGGCTTGATAACTATCAAATTGGTGCATATGCAGAAAGATGTTTTCTATCTAATAATGAGGCCCAAAAAGTGATTTTGAGAAACAATCATCAAATGCCAAAACATCAAAATCTTTGTTTTCCAAGCAGCATTTCAAAGTAGCAAACAATTCCAAGGAGCAGATAGAGAGATGATGCTTATTCTTACTTGCAACTGAGTGTGAATAAATTCCAGCTTTGATTCCTGAAAAAAATTTAGATTACTTGCAGTTACAGGTTAAGATTTAAAATATAATTTTTTTTAGATAGGTAAAATAAAGGACTTAAAATAGTCCCATGTACTCCGGTTATTGCCTATCCTTATCATCAATAAAACTTTGTTTACCGATCAAAAAAATAAAAGATTGAAAATATAAAAATAACACAATCATACTTGGTCCTGAAGTGCTTCTTTAAGCTGGGAAATCAGGGAAGCCCTAGTTGCCTCTGCACTCTCAAGTTGCCCAACACATTGCTTAAGTATCACTTCTTGTTCTTGCAGCTCATCTACCACAGCAGATCCTTGCTGATTTCCTAATGTCATTACCCCAAAAGGGCAAAAAATCAATAAGCCTTGGCAGAACATGCAAAAGTATCTGACAAACTAAAATAAACTAGAGCAAACATCTTTAAAAAGAACACCATTTTTGTTCATAGTCCACAAATCATCCCTCCGGACCCTCCCGTCTCCCTCCCTCTGTCCCTAATACAACAGAATATATTACTGCTGAAAGACTTTTTGCTTCCAAGCTGAGCATGTAGTTCTTTGTTACATAAGTATATTATTTTCTTTCCAAAGCAAGGAGAAGTACATTAAAAACTCATTGCCAATGGATAAAGAAAAACCATTCAACATAAAAAACAACAAAACCAGAGCTAGTTTTTTTTTTTTATATGTCGGGGAACCTTTCCAAGGCAAGACCCTTCGGACCCACCCCGGCAGAGTAAACCCCGGTCCCGTGCACCTCACCTTCAGAAGTTTCCCTACACAAAACTGGTTAAATTACTGGCTTTTTACCAAGGGGTGTGGCCCCAAAGGATTGTTTGCACCCATGAGGTGTTGAACCTTAGACCTTGAAAGGAGTGATAACCCAAGACCAAGGCCTTCGCCACTTGGGCCAGCCCCTTGGGGTTCTAGAGCTAGTGCTTTAAAACCATCAATTCATCAGACATTATATTCTCCAATAGACAGATGGACCTCCAATAAAGGTGCCACATCCTACACATCATATGTCAAACAAGTCAATGAAAACATCACAACTATTAAGGCTTTCCTCCAGGGTCTAGCTTTAATTATATCTTACTACTGGTTCACATTTAATACTACACACCATCCAAATTCCAAGACTATAATTTTCACTAAAACAATTTCAGCAAATAAATCTTACATTTATCATTAATCATCATTATGTGATAAATGATTATTTACCATTAATCCAAATTATGTTAGAAGAAAGTTCCATGTACATCAAATCCCATCACTGAACCCTTACCTTGTGTTAAGGCACTTTCAACATCTCGTCCAATCATACCCACATGATGTACAGTAGCATTACAGTTACTTAAGGCGATTTCTTCAGCAGGATATTCATCAAGTACAGATTGAAATGCAGTAAATAGTTTCTCTAGAAGACCTCCAACAGCCAATTTCTGAAGTTAGATAACCAAAGGCCCAAGATCAATTACATAAAAATACAGCAGAAAAAACCACATATTATAATTAGATACAAAAAGCTATATGCTTACAATTCTAACTGAGTTTGCATCCCTCTTCACTATCTTGATTGGATTTGAACTTTTTCCACTGTTCACGAGAGGAGGAGGATTCTTACCCAGCATTTCATCTTTAAGACTCCGCCCTCGAGAACCAAAAACCTTCCTTTCTTCCCATATGTCAACCTGCACAAACAACCAACCACCCCCCCCCCCCCCCCCCACCCCAAAAAAAAAGTCAATGAATGATGTAATGAGACTAGATGCAAAATGAAGGCAACATTCATGAGCCATGATGCAACACGAAATACAGAATGGTGGATGCCAAACTGGATTCCTCCATTGTACAACATCAAGACTTCCAAATTTTTGGCATGGGGCCAAATATTGGAAGACAGTAGGAAACACAATTAGAGCGCTAATCATGAAAGAAGTGGTAGAGCCAAATGGGATTTTCTCCTAAAATTTGATGACATGGAACTTCACCAAGGAAGGGCCCTTCAAATCCACCCTTGGGAAGTAAACCTGGATACATGACCCCACCTGCCATAAACTGTGTATTAGATAATCCAGGGTAACTAGTGTGGAATCGAATAGAGAATGTCAAAGTCTACAGCTCATCCTAAACCTGCCTCCCCATAGAGTGGCTTTTTTTACTTGGACAACAGCATTGGGGAAGATTCTTACCTTGGACGAGGAAGCAAGGCATGCGGGTGGTTAATCATTGTTGCATGTACAAGAAAAGTGGGGAGTCGTTGGATCTCTTCTTCTTACATTGTGAGGTTGCTAGCATTCTATGGAACATGATTTTTGGCCTCTTTGGGATAACCTGGGTGATACCTTCTCGAGTGATGGAATTCCTAACATATTGGAAAGAGAAATTTGGCAACCATTGGTGCACCTTTGTGGAAGATGACTCCATCGTGTTTACTATGGTGTCTATGGAGAGAGAGAAGCGAAGCTTTGTTCATTGTGAAAAATCAATGTCGAAGCACAAGTATTTCATTCTAGATACCTTTTTTTTCATTGAATAATGGCCCAAGATCATGTTGCTCTCTCTAATTCTACTTTTCATGAATTTTTAGCTCTTTTTACTTTTGTTTGTTAGGTGGATCTCATGCATACTTCCTATGTACTGTTAACTGTGGTGACACCCATTTTCATCATTCATAAAAATCTTTATCTTACCCATTAAAAAAAAAACACAATAAAAGACAAAATACTACCCATGATAGAATAACTATCAATATGCAAGCCCCAAAAGTTAAGACATACAGATGCAAACAAGTATAATATATAGAGTCCTACTTGCAAGCCAATGTGGAGGACACACAATCTACACTGCTTATATGGTAAGATTTGATTTGCAAGATTCAAATTTATAAACTTCTCTTGCAAATCAAATTATGCCATGTCAATGGTGTGGTGTCCTCCACACCGGCTTGCAAATAGAATTTCTCTAATATATGACTTCTTACATATTGTCTAATGTGGCATGTGTGAAACAAGAAACTAAAAGTGATTCATTAACTTAAAAAAGACTTACCAGTCTGGTTACCGCCTTCTTTCCATGTTCATCGCCATTTTTGTAAACATGACTAAGGGCTGCAGGAAGAACTTTCCAGAATTCACTCACAAACTCACTGCCCTTTCGCCTACTATTTTGCAAAATATCATTAGCCAAATACAGAAAAGAAACACGCTGCTCTCTCTGAGAAGAGTTGAACAATTTATCCCATGTTTCAACAATCTGTTTTGCCTTCTTCCGGTGAGAGATACACCAATGGGACAAAGCTGATAAAAAAATATAAAGAAAAACATACCACAATATCCAAGTACAGTATCAAAAGGGAACAAAAACTCATGTCTGTAGAAAATGTGAAATTGACACCATTTCAACGGGATTCAATTTATAGTCCATTTATGCGAAGATGTTGAACTTTTGGTCAAAAAGTGTCTGAATATATTTTTCCTTTAAAAGTTTTCAATCACTGATTAAAGAAATCACGCATAATATGCACTACAAGTTTCCAACAATCATTGTTGTCGATAACATATGAACCGGCTCAATCAATTTAAGCACAATTACATTCATTATAATTAAATACATAAAGATAATATATTTATGTTAGTTTAGTGTAAATTTTTTTGTTAAGTATTTGAAGAAAAAAGATCTTATTGTTCTATAATTTTAAAAAGCTGACCATTTTAAAAATTCACACTTGTCCACCAGTTCATTGGCTGGTTCAATCTGAATCAACCATTGAACCAGCCAGTGCAACAGTATTAGATATGAAATAAAACAACATAAAAATGACAATTAACTACGGATGGACTAAAAGTTCATACCCATTGGAAGCTCATCATTAGCTAAAGCAATATCAAAGAGCTATGACAAAGGGGTACTTAAGCACCTGCAATTTATCAAAAGCTAATTCGATTCATAATCTTTGTCTCTCTATTTGATAAGTAGCTTAAGGTGAGGTATTTCTGAGATATGGCATTCATGCCTCCCATAAGAAAATAAGTGGCTTAAGGTGAAGTATTTCTGCACGTCAAAAACATATTAGAATATTCTCATCAGTGACGATGCCCAAAATATGTGGGTATTAGCTAACTTAGTTTCTAAAGTCTCTTGTGCTTGCAGAAGAAACCTGAGATCAAATCCTGCCTGCAGCTTGGCATGGGAAGCTTAAGGGAGATGAGAGGATTAATTTTGATCGTGTAGCCATAGACTTCAATGGACCAAAATCAGATGATGTCTAAGATATTAAATAGTCCATTACAACAAATGCCCATGCAGCATGTTTCAGAAGAAGAAAGGGCACAAATTAGTGGAAAAACAGCAGCAGTTCCAATGTCACGAATAAAATTCAGGGAGACAAGTAATTATGATTTGTAAAATAAGATATGCCGTAAGCATTTGTTTCACATATGTTCTATTGCTAAGTCTGCCACAAAGAAAACAGTCACACTTCCTCAAATAAACATTGGAATTATGTAAGAATTCAATAAATATGGTGAATTTATAACTGAACAGCACATGACAAACTAAAAAACCATCAACCAGTAAAATTGTTATGACTATAACTCAGATATAAATTTTGGGATTTCATTGCAGGATACATTCAATGCTTTGTTGCGAATTGTTGAGTTTTGATAATTTCTCAACCAAAATCTGTCCGTCAAATTCGCTGTTGCTCATCCTGGTGTTTACCAAGTTTTTACATTCCGTGAAGGATGTCCTACATCTCCGAAAAATAAAGCATTACAGTTCTGAAATGACAGAGTAAACCTGGCTGTCAACAAAAAAATAAAGGAAGAAACAAAAACAGGTAAAATCCACACTTGTGAAATGCTAGCACATCTGCTAATCTTTGCAAATGGGAAAGAGATTTATCTTTACATTAATAGGACAAACAATTATTTTTTATCATAAGTAGGAAAAATAATTCTTTAAGCGTGAGTGAGTTAAGCATGGGGCCATTGTATATGTTTCAGATCATACCGTGTTAAGGCCAAAATACACACGAGAATATATGCTCAATTTAACAGGAATGAGTCCACAAGAAGGTTAGTGTGTATGTTTCAGGTGCTATTGTATCAATGACAACTGAAGAATGAAAGTTTTTCATCATGTCAAACTACAAAAATTGTTTTGTAGAGTCTAGATAACGTTGAGTTTATGGTAGAAAGAGGATTGAGTTTATTTATAGTATAACATTCTCCATCATATAATCTAAATCCAAGTAGTTTGATTAAGAGGGAAAAAGGTAAGGCGTTCTGAATCTGTTTTGAAAAATAAAATTCCAACTTTTTCTATAAAAAAATGTCTTCACCCTTTTAGACTTTTTCCCCCTCAAATGAGCATGCTAAATGCATCCCACAGCTAGGCAATGAGAAGTCACCAAGGAACAAGAAACAAAATTAGGCCGCAACAAGGGTTTAAAAATGCTGCAGGTCAAAAACAAGAGAAACAATTATATAGAAATCATATTTCCACATCGGCATTGTCTCAAATATGCAAAAATTAATAACACGCCAAGTACAACAAATCGTGTGCAACACACAATGTTTTGCATTGAAAAAGGAGTGCCAGTCACTTTGTATTTCAGCTCGAGAAAACAACGTACAAAACCCTTCATGCCCGTAACTGTGAAAACGATTAATACATATCGTATATGATAATTAGTAGCATATGTTTTACTTTTTACGGAGCCCCACAGCATGAAAGGAATTATTTCCATCATATTTCTTCGCAGACGAGACGAAGAATTCTGTGCAAGTTTTACGATAGGTAAGCCTAAAATACAAACAAAAGATGCGATCCAGAATCTTGAATTTCATTTTTGTGTTTTTTCCCTCTTAAATTCCCACAAGGAAACCAAAACTAAGGTTAGAGTTTTGTTCACATAACATGCAACAACACGAAAAGCACATAAACTATGATTGAAGGGTTAAGATTTACCAGCAAAAAGGTGAGAGAGCTGAAGAAAGTCCCACCCAAGTTACAGAACTTAAGAATGGCTCTTGGATTGAATTACACAGATTTGTTCGGACTCAAAAACCCTAGAACAGAGACAACCTGCTGTATTATTATTATTATTATTATTTTAATTTTTTTCGAAGTGGAGAAAAGGATCGAACTGATAAATGAGATGCGCAGATGGCACGAGCGGTGAGTGACGCACCGTCCCGGTGCTTATGTTGGCCCGTGGGGAAGTAGCCATTTTTGCGGTAGCCTAAAATATAATTGGGCCTAGCCATCACAGGCCTTTAAATTGTTGGGGCATGGAAATCCCTAAAATTACAGTTTAAGCACCCAAAAGGACCAAAGGATAAAGCATGCGAGGAACAGCCAGGGAACTCATATTCAGAGAGGGAAGGAGCGTCAGAACCTGAGGAAGAAATGGAGGACGAGGCAACACTGTACCAGCAACTGCAAAAGCTCTCGAGCCTAGTGAAGCCGGAGGAAGCTGTGGACCAGATACTGTCCACCCTTTGGAAGACGAGAAGAACGGGTCTCAGTCCTCCCGAGAAGTCCCACATTCAGTCCCTCCTCGATCTTCCTTCTCCCTCCGAATTGGACCCGGTATGCCAGTAGATTATTCCCTTCTCTCTCTCTCTTTCTCTCTCTCTCTGGTTTATTTCGTTAATTCCTTGGTGGATAATAGGAATAAGCATAATAGGTATTGGCATGCCTTCGTTCGCTCATTAGAAAATGCGTACACGAAAACTTCAGCGGGGATCATCTTCTTAAGCTTTTCCCAGCCGATCTTCCGCTTGACCTACAAAGCATCCTTGTTTTGTCGTTCCAGAAGTATCAGGGTCTGTGGAAGGACGATTGTTCCAGAGAACAGGTTACCTGCTTTCTTTTTACAAATTAAACCACGCACTTGTTCTTGTTTGACTTACCGCAATTGTTGTTTCTCATTTCCAGCGTACATTTCCTAGGACTGGTGTTTCCTATCAGGTGAGTACAAGTGTGCCACCGTCTTTCACTTCTTTGCTATCATCTTCCGAGATTTCGACTCCGCCATGGCCTCGTCAAGATGATCCCGGTGCCCGACTCAATCGCGGAGGCAACGATTTTGGTGCTTTCACACCCATTGTTGCTGCTTCGGGGCCCCAACGTGATGCTGTTCTTCCCAGCGACTTGGTATGTTTTTTGTTTTAGGTTTATTAGATTCTTCTTTTTCCCTTTCTCGTTTCTCATTTGACATCACATAGGAATCAAGTTTACAAACTATGATTGTTATGAAGTGCTAATATATTTTAATTTGACATTACATCCCGGCTCTAACTGGTTTTTAATTTATAGGAAAGTCTACCCTGCCTCAAGTCAATGAATTGGACTATTGAGAATCGCAACTCTGCACCAACTAATAGAGTGGCTGTCGTTAGCCTGAAGGTATATAGATCCAGAGCAGCATTGTGTCTTTAATCTAGAAGCCAAGTAAGATTAATGGGTGACCCTGTTAACTTTCTGATTGTCATTTGGCAGTATTGTTTGCACCTTCATGATTTCATTTCCAGTGGCACAAGTGTATTTTCTACTGTGGAAGTGCATCAAAATAACAGAAAGGCATGCCAACTTTCACTGGAGCTTTCGGCACTATTGAAGGATATAAACTTGTCCAAAACACTTTCTTTAAAAGACTAGTTGAAAAACATTTGAGATTTACTTGAAAAGTTAGTGAATTAGTCCTGTTCACGTTAAAAGCACCTGCATATGTGCATGCGTGACCATGTTTGTGTGTGGAGAGAGTATAGGGTTATACTTACCGTGAGGAGGTGCTTCTTATAGAGGTAAGTAGTTGGAGGGAGAAGTTATGTTAAAGAAATGAAGAAAATTTCTTTTCCAAATCTAATATGATATGATATAGACTTACTGAAGGTTTTCCCTTAATATTATGATCAATTTTGAGACGGCATCTACCTACAATTTTCCTGAGATTTTGTGATTTAGATATGAAACTAGTAAAATGGTCTTAATTAAGTTAGAGTTGTTATGGATTGGTGTTATTTGTGCAAGAAGAATGGGGAATCAGTGGACATTTATTACTGCATTGTGAGGTGACGAGTGTTGTGGGATGAGATCTTTAGAAGAATTGGTGTGGCTTGGGTGATGTCTTTGAGGGTGGTGGATTTATTAGCTTGCTGGAAGGATATTTAAGGCTGTCCCCAAGTGGCTGCAGTTTGGAGGATGATTCCTTTGTGCATTATGTGGTGTATTTGGATGGAAAAGAATGATCAGTGCTTTGAAGATAATGAGTGCACAATGGAGGAACTTTGGAACTTTTTTATGCACGCCTTATTACTCTGGTTTTCAGCCATTGTGCTTAACATAACTAGTGTTCATGATTTTCTGTTTTTAATTTCTGGTTCTCCCATTCCTGCGAGTGTGGCGGCACGTATCGAAAAATTACATCGTGATTTTCTATGGAGGGGTCTTGGGGAAGAATTTAAATTTCATTTGGTCAAGTGGGAGAAGATTTGTTTCCCAATCTCTTCTGGTGGTTTCGGAATTAGAAATCTAAGATTGTTCAACCGGGCTTTACTTGGGAAATAGTTGTGGCGATACAATACGGAACATGCAGCACTATGGAAGTTGGTGATTGATCACAAATATGGAGGGTTGTGGGGGGGGGATGGTGTTCTCAGGAGGTACGAAGGGTATATGGAGTGGGATTATGGAAGCACATTAGACGAGGGTGGGAAGTGTTTGCTCGTCATACTAGAATAGTGTTTGGAGATGGGTCTAGAACCCAATTTTGGTATGATATTTGGTGTAGAGATAGGGCTCTCAAAGATTCATTTCCCACATTGTTTTTACTTGCCTATGAAAAGGAAGCATCTTTGGCAAACAATATGGTGATAGATGGGGATTCAATACAGTGGAATGTAAATTTCATTAGGGAGGCCCATGATTGGGAAATCAATACTTTTGTTGAATTCTTCCAACTTTTACACTCCATGAGATCGAGTAACCAAGGAGTTGATTCCTTATGGTGGACACCTGTCAAAAAAGGTATATTTTCTGTTCGTTCTTTCTATAAAGCCCTCACATTACCACAGAATATTCATTTCCCATGGAAAAAAATATGGAGAAATAAGAATCCTCCTCGAGCGGCATTTTTTGCATGGACTGCGTCTTTGGGGAAGATTTTAACAATGGATAATCTGCGGAAACGAGGGATGATATTGGTAGAATGGTGTTGTATGTGCAAACAAAGTAGTGAGACTGTGGATCATCTTCTACTACACTGCGAGATTGCTAGAGCGTTATGGGTAGACATTTTCAGGCGGTTAGAGCTGGCATGGGTTATGCCTGCAACAGTAGTGGAACTTTTGGCATGCTAGTCTAACCTTGGTGGTCTTCCACAAATCTCAGCTGTATGGAAAATGATTCCTATATGTATTCTTTGGTGTATTTGGCAGGAACGAAATGACCGGATATTTGAAGATCGGGAACGCTCCTTGGAGGGGATTAGATTGCTTGTTGTAAACACTTTATTTTCTTGGGCCAGATCTGTAGACTTTAATGGCCTTGATTTTCATGACTTTCTCTTCTCTATTTCGAATAGCTAACTAGGTGTAATCTCTTGTATATTTTGGGTGTACTTGGGCTATGCCTATTCTATATATATTATAATCATTTACTTATCAAAAAAAAATTCTGGTTCCTAGAATGTATTTAGGTGTTCTTTTGTATACTTTATGTGTACATGGGTTTTGCCTACTTCATTCGTATCAATAAAATGTTCATTTTACATATAAAAAAAAAAAAGTTCGAGTATTGATTCTGTCAATTCCTTTGCAAACATATCAATTTTGAAGAGTGAGATTGGCAATTTATGATCTTGAATAAAAGAGAGTTTGAAGTTCAGATGACTGCATTATTTGGGATTGGGGTAAGGGGTTTACTAGGGAAGTTTGTGATAACATTCTGATGGCTTTTCAGATAAATGCAACAAAGTTCTACCTCTTATCACTACCTATATCCTTAGATGGAAGGTTTCATTTAAAATGACTTTCTCAATTGACATTCATGCATGAAAGCTCTCTGAATGCATTTTTTAATCTGTTATATTCCACCATATTGAGGTGGGGAAGAATAGCGTCTTTGAGCTCCTACCAATAGAGGGTTATATAATGTTCGTTCTTTCTTGATATCTTTTTCCTTGGAAAAGCATATGGCAATCTAAGTCCCTTCAAGAGCAATGTTTTTTGCTTGAACAACCTCTTTAGTGAAGATTTCCACACCAGATAATCAAAGGAAAAGAAATATCATTGCGATGTGTTGCATGTATAGTTAGCGATAGAGTCTGTTGATCATCTTCAATTCCATTGTGCGATTGCTAGTGCTTTGCGGAATGCTTTCTTCAGTCGGATGGGTTTGACTTGGGTAACGTCCAGAAGAAAAAGAGTGTCTTTTTGGAGATTGTAGAGGGTTGGGTTGCAGATCATGTGAAAGATGGTCCCTACCTGTTCATATGATGTGTTTGGAGGGAAATGAATGGTTAAGTCTTAAGGATCAAGAATGAACATTGGAGGGGCTCAAAACCTTCCTCTTCAACTTTCTTCTTTATTTCCACTTCTTGATAGTTGTTTCACTTCTATACATCCGGTGTATCTGGGTTGTGCCTTTTGCACTTTTTAATGAAATGTATTACTCATCAAAATAATTTTCCCAATTGGCTTCTTATTGAAGGACATGTGCATTATTATTTTTGGATATTTGAACTGCAAATATTCTCATGTAATTGTTAATTTGGATGTGAGAAAGGACCTTGACTGTTAAATGATTCCCTTCTGTATGCAGTTCTTTGTCTCTCATCCATCTCGGTTTATAGAGCGTCATTATCTTCTTATTTGCAGCTGCAAGACTACAGCAAGTCTCATTCAGGTGAAATTGAGGTGAAGTTTCAGCTTAGTAGAGACACACTTGAAGCTATGCTGAAATCAATGACCTACATTAGTGAACAGCTATCAAGCATGGTAAGCAGTTTCTTTATTTTGATTATGATGATAGATAGGGCAATTAAACTGCTTGTTTTCAGCAGCCTCTATAAAAGAACCGTAGGAATTATAAACTACTTCAGGGACGAAAAATAATTTTTAGCCTGTAAAATTCAATTATCAGTGCCTGCCTTTCATATCCTGTCCAGTAGAGGAAAGATTGAAGAGATCCTTTTGAAAACATGAAAAGAAAATAATGATGCAAAGTATACCTGGGGTCTGAATCTCTTAGTATACTAGTAGGAAAACCTAAACAAGTGATTAATTAAGATGCATGCATTGAGGTCTTCCCACATGTTCTGTTTCTTTTGCATCCTAAGTTGAAAGCGGTATATCTGAGCTTGTCTAGTGGACAAATCTCTTTGGCAGGTTGGGACTCCATCGGTGCCTGCACAAAAGAAGCAAAGGCAGTAATTTCATTTGGTCTATACTTTGATATTTGTTATGTCAAAAAATGATCTACAATCCTATCCATATCTTACCCCTCCACCCCAGCCTCTTTTCCTTGCTATTGCTTTCTTTTGGGGGCTAACCATGTGTGAAGTTAACTTTCTATATATGAAATGTAACTACCGATTTTTTCTTATGTGAGTTGTTTGAAGTTTATGGAATTGCATAGTTGATAGTTGTAGATTTGGTGCTAAATTAGAGTTAATTTGTGGTGAATTGGTTGCCTGCCAATAGGATTCCCATAATAACACTAGTGGATCATTTTTAGTTTTTTTTTCATTCCTGAGATGTTTATGTTATGGTTCTTTCTATTTTTGTACCTTGGCGTGGGAAATTATTAGATGGGTTAATGGAGGAAAGCTCGAGGATTTGGCCAAATTTATTTTTAAATAAAACTATAGTTTAACAGTATGATAACGAAATAAACATGGGAATAACATAAAAACAATGCTTGAAATAATATGCCAGCATGGAAAAGAAAAATCAAACAGTTCCCAAAAGTAACATGCTTATATATCAATTGCATTTTTCTGAAAATAAATTTGGAAGGTCGTAACCCTGACTGAGGGATATATTAACTTAAAAAGAAAATAGAAAAGACATTTAACTTCTGATATATATTATTATATAGAATAAAAATTACCATTTTTAAATAAATCATGAATCAAAGCATGCTTGTTGCCTTTATATTTATTCTTGTTGAAGTGCAAGCTTATAATGATGATATGGTAATGGAGTTCCCACAATACCATGAACTCGATAGTTGAGCTTTTGGGACCTTTGCATAATTGCCTTCAAGATCATCTTAAATTAACGGATGTGTTGGATCAAGGATATGGAGAGAAGGGGGAGATAAAAATAAAAGTTTAAAGAAAGAGAAAATTAACTGCAGAATATAAATCTAACACCAACAATAATTTCTGTATATATGCAGAGCTTAAAAAAGATTCTCCCAATAAGCCTCATAATGTTATTCACTCTCAAGCTTCAATGATTCAAACCAAAACTCATTCTTGAAGAAAGCAATGCATATAACTAAAAAACACAAAGGCAACCAGCATTTGATCAGACCATGAATGATACGCTCTGTTTTTTTTCTCTTTCTTAAGTCCTGATTTTCAATCAGAATCACTTGGCTTGAGCCAGAGCTGGCACTGGATCTTGCACTATGAGATTTTGCCTCCTTATTTTTTTGTATCCAAAGTACCTGATATGCTCAAACTGTCATCGGATCCACGTTCTGGTTTATCAGCAGCAACTGTGCTAGTTCCTTGAACACCAGATCCTACATCAGTTGATTCAATCTCCTTGGCAGAACCCATTTCATATGGTTCTACAGATGCCGATTTCTCTTTTAAATCCAACGCTTCTTCTTGCAGCTCATGAAGATTAGCCTCGGAGACTTGCTTGTGAGCAATATGATTATCTTCCAGAGATTCTGCATCAACTACTTTCGAGTTTGAATTCGGTTCTACATGATCCTTGGATTCTTCCACAACTAGCCAATCATTAACCATACTAGGGAGGATGACTTCCTCAACATCTGTGCCTTCACGAACTTGCTTAAAAGCCAAGTCGATATCTTCAAGTGATCTTGCTTCAAGAACCGGGAGGTCCATCTCAGTCTTTAAATGGTTTGAATCTTTGTGAAACAACTCAAAGTCAGTATCCCCAAGGTTAATGTCATGCTGAGCACCAACAACTTCTTTGACACGAAAGTCCCCAACTGTATCCAATTCCAACAACAACTCTTCATCAATCTCTTTTATTTTATCAGCCTCTTCATTGATAGTTTGCACGGCATCAAGAGAACCGTAAGTTTCTGCTGAATAGTTTATATCTTTTGAGACATTTGCTTGATCTTCATTTACATTTCGGCCAAGGATATCAGCTTTCAAATTCACTCCACCAGAAGGTGATTTGTATTCAGGACTCTCGGCTGGGAAATCAATCTGGGTAGAATCCAAAGCTGAGGAAGACAAATTTGGCAGAATTTTGCACTCAGGATCAGTGACTTCTGGCTCATCTCCATTTTCGGTGATTCTCACAACCTCTGCAGATTCTGTCTGGATGCTATTTGATTCCTGTTAAATGTCAAAGCACCACTATTAGTTTCCTACTTATGCTCTAAGTGATGTGTATGCCATAAAGATCAATCAAACAAACCGACATGGCTGTCTAACTGAAAATGTTAGAAAGGAAAAAAAATCCAAGTTAACACCAAAGATTGTACATTACTAAGATATTACAATTGTATGGCGACACTATTATAAGAACCTCTCGTGTAACAGTAAATTAATTCCACACTAAAGTTTAGCATTAATATGTGAGCACCATGCACCTGCATGTTCAATAAATCAATTGAACATGTCTATTATCTGAAACTAAAACGCACATCTATATTTTCAACTTGGAGTTCTTCTTATCTTAGTTTCTCTGTTACAAGTATCCCTATCTGCAGACCCATCACCTAGGTAGCATACATACAAAAAGGCACCAAGGTCAAGATTAAAAAGAATGGCCAATTTAGTTCTGTTGGGCTGGGTGTCTATGGCGTAAGCAAGAAGGGTACTGAATCTAATCATTCCAAACAGGGAATTGCAAAATAGCGTATGCCATTTGATACTACTGAAAAAAAAAAAAGATGTCAAGTCATTATTGAAGAGAATTACAAATTGTAGTTAGTAAGAACAACATTTCAAAAAGTACAGCAAGAATATAAGCAAATATTAAAGTAGCAGCATAACTACAACCAGACGACTTACTTTGCTCTCACTGAACAACTCAGATCCCTTATCGGAAATAGGAACAGATGTTTCAACTGATACTGGCGGTGAACTCATTTTGGATATCTCTGCTTGCGAATTGTACATTTCAGAAGAAATAGAAGGAAAATGGAGGATCTTTTCACCTGCTGGGGGACTTGAATCATAAACAGGTTCGTGTTGATTGTCATCCACCTCCCCACTCTGAACGTGGAAATATGGCTGCTCGACGGAAGGTAGTATTGAACTACCAGATTCTTCAATATCATTGCTTCTTGGCTCCAAACTCGTCGATCCCTTATTTTCAGCATTCCCATCTATTTCCGGCAACGATGAAAAACTTGAAGTACTGCTGTAGTCCTCTTCAACTGATTCTGTATTTAAATGAATTTCGCTAGTACTAAGTTCCAAAGGAATAACTACCCCACCTGTTTCAGACAAGCCAGAATCCATTTGAGCATGATTTCCCGCTAGCCCCAATATGATCTTGATCTCATCATGGCCAACATCTGGTTGTGATGTTAAGTGAATTTCGCTGTTACTAAGTTCCAGAGGAATAGCCACCTCTCTGGTTTCGGACAAGCCAGAATCCATTTTAGCATTGTTTTCCACTTGCCCCAATGTTATCTCAACCTCATCATGGCCAACATCCCTCCTCTCAACTGGTTCCATCTCCACAGAATCAATATCTTCAAACAATTGGCTTCCACGTTCAACACGATCAAAAGCATGGCCTATGCTGGAGATGAGTTCTGTTTCTCGAGAAAAATCTTGTTCATTGATGTTCTTGTCGTCTTGGTCAGCAGCAGAACTCACAGATTCAGTGTCAGGAACAGAACTCAACTTTGATTCACTAACTTCACTAGACTGTCTCTCGAACGAGGAATAGATTGTCCCCTCGGAAATAAATCTTTCGGGCACAAAAAAGGGTCTGAGATTGGTAGCACGCCTTTCTTGCCTGGGACCCCCAAGGCCGGATGGTCCCGAACTGAAACTTTCATGCCTACGGAATAATGCATCCTTCTGCTGAAATGTCGTGAACTCTTGCTGAAAACTGTCTCCTTTGAGATCAGGTTTTTCTTCATTTGGGTCGTAAGGAAGATCAAAAGGGTTTCGCCTTGGCAACAAAATAGACGGTGCCGAACCAGGTGGATCATAGGAATCGTGAGGGAGATCAAAAGGATTGTGTCTTGCCGTTGAAATGGATGGTACATTAAAGGGAAGATCAGCGCCGTCTAAGTCTATTAAATTCTTCTCAGTCATCAATCTCGTGTTTTTCCGTGCTCTCCTCCTTGCAATGAGATTCTCCAGGCGTTGATTCCTCTCAAGCTCGGAAGTCCCCAGATCCATGAGGTTCTTTTGGTCATCCTCTGTCCACTTGATTGCCGATTTACTTTCATCCTCTTTATCTCCCCGTGCTTCTTCCTGCTCGTCATCTTCATTTTCGTCAACACCATCTTCTTCTACTTCTCCATGAATTTCGGATTCTTCATCCGACTCAACACTGACATCGCTGCTTTCATGAGAGTGCTCCGAAGCAACATCTGACTCGTCATGGGACATATGAGCCGGCTGCGGGGCTTCCATATCTAAAAGTGGGTGGAGTTCATCAAGCATGGGAATGATGTCAGCCATTGAAGCATCTGGCGAGGAACTCTCCGCCAGATCAGATCCCAAACCCGAAGACCCATCATCACAATCCTCATCATCATTAGCAGATAAATCCAATTGATCTCCCTTTCGAGCATCAACTAACTCTCCCAGGTGCTTAATACTATTACCTTCCCCTTCAAGAATCTCATCTCCCCCTTTGTGAACCACAAAACATTGATTCTCAATTGCTTCCTCATCATTTGCCACTCCTTCAATCCCCAAGTTATCCTCATAAATTCTCCTCTTTCTTTCCAACTCCAAACCTTGAAAGTACCCCTCAACTTCCCCAGTTGCTCGCTTCTGCAACTGAATTACCCGGGAACTATCATCAATCAGGGACGTGTAATCAACCAGACCATCGTCTATCTCAATCTTCCCAACTTTATCTTCCACCGAACTAGAACCCTCAATAGACTCCTGTAACTGTATTTCCCGTGAACTGTGATCAATCAGTGGCACGTAATCAACCAGACCATCATCTGTCTCAATCTTCCTGACCTCGTCTTCCGAACTAGCACCCTCAATAGCCTCCTCTACTATATCCCTTCCCTTTCCTGTGTATCTTTCTACAATAAAGTTATCATCTCTCTCGTCATCGACAACAACAGTGGTATCCCCCGAAACCCGGGCCTTAAGCGATGAGACATCATGGGCATGGCTAACCTTATCATCATGTTTTTCAATCTCGGGTATTAGGTTGGGTTGCCCAAAACTCAAAAGGGTCCCCAGGAGTAGAGCAGTGCAGAACAAAACAGGGGATGCAGAGACCAAAAGGGAGAATACGAAAGGAAAAGATCTGTACACAAATAACAAAAAACAGAGCATACCCATAAGGAATGGATGACTGCAAACTGATCTATAACATGTTCTGATTGGTAGGATCAAGATTTCCCTCATTTGAATTGCAATTTCCACTTTTGATCCCATTTGTCTCTCAATCTCCGACGATCTTTCCAATTCCAATCCGTTTCTATAAACTGTACCAAAAACAAATCCATGGAACCCATTAGATCCATGAAAACGATATCCCAACAGTAAACACAATAAAATTGAAGAAGAAGAAGAAGAAGATAATTGGAAAACAATCTAAACAAACGAAATTCAGGATAATCAGACGAAGATTATAATTAAATACCTGATAACCAGAAATTCAGAGAAAGAAAGGCGTTAAAATCTTAGAATCTCCCCGGTGGAGAAAACGAATACAAGGCAAAATGAGAGGAAATGTAAAGAGGAAAGACTGAACACAGCTCGGATTAAAGAAAGCAGAGAAAAATAAAGGCAACGAGAATCCCTCTGCTTTTGATCTTTCTCCTTTACCCTTTACTCTCTTTTATCTATTTATGAAAAGCCTTTATAGTTTATAAGAAGAAGAAGAATCGGTGTGGGGAGCCATATGCTAATGTCATGATCTTTGATCGTTTTCGACAGAAAGACAAAATGGGGCGGCACGAAAAGAAGAAAGATTGAAAAAGACACATTCTTTTTTGATCTAAGTAGTCGCCATTGGATTTCAATCAAACTTAACACGATGTTGGTCGGTTGGTTGGCTGGTTTGTTTGATTGTTTATCCTTAATCTCAGCGCATAACATTTAAGGCTGTTGGAATGATTCAAAGAGTGAGAATGAGATTGAAATAGCACGGTGGAACGTACTGCATGGAATCGCCATCGCCATGGATTGGTTTAGATAAAGAAACAGTGAGACGGGGGTTGTGGGACCATCATGACTTTCCTCGGCATCGGTCATTAGTATAATATTTGCTTTCCTCACAAGTTGGCGGTTGGAAACTATAAGATAATGTTGTTCCCAATCCCCTCCATCTGCCTTTGTGGCCGGCCAATAGCGGATTGGAGTTAACTATAATATTTAATTATTAAAAATACAAATAAAAATATAAAATTGTTCTCTAATTATTATCATATTTTAAGTTGAAGTAATTTATCGATTATGCTGAGCGTGACAGCTTTAAAGATGATCAAATATTATCGGTTTTTAAGAGAAAAGTGGGTTTTTATTTAAATTTTTAATAGACTAATGATTTATATAAACTTCAAATATTAAATCAATGAGTTATTTGTAAATAATGTAAATTTAGGAATGGTTAGGATTTGAATTAAAATGGTTTGTGAATAGTAGAATAAAATATTATTTTTTTAATATTATTATTATTTAAAAATTTAAATTATTTATTATATTTTGTGTGAGAATTTAAAAAATTTATAATAATAAAATGAGTTGAGATGGTTAGTGAATACTATAAAAACAAAATTATTTTTTACATTGAAATCTATTTTTTTTTTTATAAATACCTAAGACATTACTTTCCTTAAATCCATTTAGAAGTTTTTTTTTTTCATTTTTTCTATTTTAAAACCATATATTTTCTTCTAGAGAATTAACAAAAGAAACCAACAAATACTATCTTAGTTACAAACTTACAATAAATAAAATAAATTAAAAACTCAAACTCATTTTCTTCCACAAAAAAAGTCCTTCTCCAGCCTGTACTTTACTTTGTATTGTACAATAATGAAAAATATACCTTTGAAGGAAATATCCAATTTTCTTTATTTTAAGTAAGCTGCACAATGTATTATATGTACCTTTGTATGCAATGATTAAACGTAAAAACAACTTGATTATCACTAAAGTATTTTTCTTATATATAGTTGTGTGTATATGGATGATTCTATTCATAGGATATTATCGATTAAATTTTAATTTTTTTTAAATAAAAAAGATGATATAAAGGTAATAGAAATATAATATTTTATAAGATGAGATAAAAATGAGAGAGAGAGAGAGAAAAGTGTGATGGTAACCTCGCTTTGTACACTCGAAATCTAACCAAACAAATGCCAAGACAATGAAAGACATTCCAAACCAGGGGCAGGGGAAGAACCAAATCCATTATGCTTAGCCATACGGCCTACCTACCTTCTGGTCAAAGACACGAGGAGGTATGGATAATAGTCGTACGTGACGCGTCTGCCTTTCCCTTCCTCTCGCTCGTGGTACTCGGTCGTCAATCCCACGCACATATGGGCCTGCGCTGCATATCCCTTTCGGCTTGATTTCCTAAAGCACAAATCTGTGGTTTTATCTCCCATTGAGATAAGCCTCCTGGTTCAGCAAGAGGTACTAAAAACTGTCTGATGTAGCATTTGTCTTTGCTTTTGAAATAACTCAGAGATTTATGAATCGACAAGAATATTAATGCATATGCATGTGTATGTGTATGTGTATGTGTAAGTCAGAATATGGTTGATTATCTGGGGACTGTGATATTGGAGTGAACATGTTTTGATAGTTTTGTTTAGATCTTTAAAGGGTCTTTTGGCTATCTTGTTTGAAAGAATTTTTTAGCCCTCACGAAGGAGATGAAAAGATGAAGCAGAGAGAAGTTTGGCCAAACCTGCGGATTCTGGTGCTTGGTTTCGGATAAAACACCATCCTATTCTTTTTCCTTTTCGGTTCTTGCCGATATTTTTATTTATCAAGGTCTTGCGGTTTCACTAGGAAGATCAGCTCCAGGTGAAGTCTTTTTCTTTTAATGTTTAAAACGATTATATATGCAGGTGGATTCATTAAAAAGAGAGAGAGAGAGAGAGAGAGAAGAATATCAATTTATAAGCGTCATGTAATGGGAAGCATGGTTGCTATTATTGTGGTGATAGACGTGGTAATATCGCTGGTGAAGGAGTTTGAGGAGAACTGTTTTACTCTGTTATGAGATGTGGGTATGGAAGTGCTTTTGTACAAATTTAAAAGTATCTTTGGTTATAAAAGAGCAGCTCGTAATTTGAAGTTGCCACCCCTTGCACGTTGAAGGCATATATTAGGCAGATATCTTCGTTATTGACTGAGGGTGCTTTGTGCATCTGGAAAATTTAAAGAACTGTTACCTACAGTTGTTCAATTTTGCAGATATGTTAAATTAGAATTGAGGAGTGACAAAAATAAGTTAAGAGAACCGAACCGAATCTCTGCGGTATTTTACATTATATGATACAATTGTCAATAATAATTGAAGGTCTAAAAAGATGAGGCAGAGAGAAGTTAAATTTGTTTAGTCCTTTAGTCACTCTATTGAAGAGTTTTTTATAGCTTGTTTAAGAAAGTCCCCAGAATGTTGTTTGCATCATTGAACATCGTGTGCTTGTCTTGGGTTTTAAAGCTTAACTGCTTCTATTCATTATTTCTAAGTCCATATCTTCAGAGATATATCCTGCATGACTTGGAGCCTCTATGAATCAATAAGTTTCTCGAAAAGGCTGGGATTGGAAGCCTATATGAGATACCCTGCATGAGTAGGATTGGAAAAGCCTTATTGGGGAAGCCTCTATGCAGATCAATTCTCATATGAAAGGCTGGGATCTCATATTGCTGGACTGTGTCAAGGTTATGGAGTATGAAACTGAATTCACAAAAAGATCTCAAGTACAGTTGAAACTGAAAGGAAGAATCATAGGTCTTAAGTACAGTCTAAAGTTTGACTGGAGGGATGCTGCCTATTGCCGAGTTATTTTTGGTGCCTAAGGGGGAGTTGGATCTCCATGATTGAAATGGGGACATTTTCACAAAGTTGGTTTGCTAGATGGGGAAGGAAGCATTTACACTGAGAAGGTGTCGAGGATACTTGTGGTGGTAAATAAAACCAGCCCAAGAGAAGAGACATCTTAGAACCATTTGGAACATGGAGTGTTTCCCATGTCGAGCCTTTGGATATTGAGTCTGTAATTGATCCTAGTGAGGACTCTAGAGCCAGATGGATTAGGTCGAAAATGTAGCGGAGATCCGAGAATAATTTTAGCAAAACTTGGAGTGGTGGGAGAGAGAGAGAGAGAGAGAGAGATTTCTCCAATCAAATAAAAGCTAAAGGACAAAGTGAAATGGCTAAAATGAAGGGCAAAGAAAGATAAAGTAACCCGATTTCTCTGCCTACAGGTTTAACATGTTCTGTGATTCTTCGGAAAGGTGGTTGGACCTGTAACATGTCTTTCATTTGAGTATCATGTTGCCATATTCTTCTGTACATTCCTTATATCTTGCTTTGTTTTGTCACTGAGTTTCTACTTCCTGGCTTTGATTCTATTGACATATTCAGTCAATCCCCCCCCCCCCTCCCTTCCCCAGGCACAAAAAAAAAAAAACGAGAGAGAGAGGGAAAAGAAAGAAAAGGAGAGTAAGCTCATTAGGAATTCACCAATTTTGAATAAGATTTTTTTCTCGATAATTAGGAAGGTTAATAATAAAGCAAGCTCGCCCATGTGTTAAAGCAATAGCACACCCTATGTTTATCTGAAGATCTCTATTGGTGATGCGCTTAAGACAAGTGTGGAACCTAGGATTTATAATCTCCGCAATTATTTTTGCAAGTTTTGTACAGTTCTTAGATGCCTAGCATCAAGCATGTTCTTTTTTTTCTCTCTCTTCGAATCCATATCCTGTACAAACCAGCCCTATTAATCTATCTGTCAATTGTCTGTAACTTGACATCTATGAATCTTTTAATTATGCTCAATATGCATATCTGTAGAATTATTTCAGCCTCCTGTAGACTCGCCAAAATCTGAAATGATGTCTACTAAGAAGTTGCAAGGAAGTTTAACTGAGAAAACATTATCTTCTGAAGAGCAACAGGCCAAGGTATTATTTGAGTATGGTTTTCAATGTATTGTTTATGTATTTACTTGACTACAGTACCAATGAATGGGAATCTAACTGGTAAGCTGTGAGTACTTGATATCATAAATTAGCTTTTGCCTGTACTTTTTGCATTTTCCATATGCTGGGTATGAGAAAAGTGGGGATAAAAGCTTTATCTTTACCATTTCCTTTTTATTTTTATTTTTTTGTAAATCTTTTACTTGTTTTGGTGATTTTGAACTGTAAAATTGTCTGTTAGAACTGCTTACAAACTTAAGGAATAATATTAAATAATATTAACTGGCCAGAATGTCTTTTTACTGAGAAAATTTAGGATGAAAAATAGAAGTCCATGGTTCTTCTCACTTGCCAATTTTGTGAATCAGATTAATGGTAGGAGAGACTGAAGTTTGTTATTAGTTTATTGGTATTATGCTTCATTTTGTGTGATAGAAATTATATGCGTGTTTCTTATGCTTAAATTTAATTTCAAACTTTGCGTCATGGACATTAATCATGTCATACAGTCTCTTTCACCATGGAGGTGAGTAGGAAACACAGTTGCTACTTTGAATGATCTTTCAAGTGGTGTGTAAGAGATAATCTATGGGGGATCTCTTACTAGGTGAAATCAGAAACATTGGTTGTGTTTTTTCTCCAGATCAATGAAACAAGAAAATTGATTGGTCCAATTGCTGATAAGCTTCCAGACCTGTGTTCCAATGCATCAATATTGAGGTTTCTTAGAGCTCGGAACTGGAATACAAAGAAGGCAGGCAAGATGCTGAAGCAAACCTTGAAGTGGAGGCTGGAGTACAAGCCAGAGAAGATCCAATGGGTATGCATATGTGCGCTATACTAATAATGATATGTAAGAGTAGATTTCCATTTTCTCCTCTCTATGTAAAAATCTCAATTATCAAATGCATCATGCTTAAAAAATATTGGCACACATCACGTATTCAATGGGAAAATAGCACTTGTTAGGACTACCTAGATAAGACCCTTTTTTTTAGGGTAATGATACCCTTACATCTCCGCCACTACTGCTCTACTACCCAGCCCACGTGGCTTTCATTTTTTTTTTCTCATGCCTTTTGGTCTCAGATTAAAAATGCTGTCAGAAAGCTTAGTACCTGTTCTTACGCCCAAAAGCCATACTTGCTCAGAAGCTCAAAACTCTCTCCCCTCCACCCAAAAGCCACTGTGAATACATTTGATATTGCTCTTGATTGTGTCTGCAATTCAGATTGTTTTGGTTATATGTGTCCACTGAAGCTGTTTTACTTCCAGTACCAATTGCTGTAATAGGTTATGATGTAGAAACTCTAAACCATTTCACCTTGACTTGAAACTATCTGCAGCTATGGTTTGTATCTTATGCTTGTTGAGTTTTGGCAATTCAATTGAGAACCTTGGTAAAAAGCAAAGGCTGAAAACCCTATAATTTTTTTGCTGTGACCTATCTTTCTTTTGTTCTTTTAAAGAGTATCAAAATCATGGTCTCCGGTTTTTTGTTTTAAAAACATGTTATGTTGTTTTAAGGGTAATGGCTACCCATTGGTTTTTTGGAATAGAGCTCTATTTCAAGCAAAGTTTTGAATACAGTTCTGGTGACCGTTTCGGTCAAGACACTGGATTGAAATATTTCGGTACCTGTACCGTTTCGGGATAGTCTATATATGGATAAATTAATTATATATATGAAAACTATATTCCAAAATAACAACAATATAAGTCTTAAAAACGTATATACATGAGAAACTCAATAATACTTATCAATACAAGTCTTAACAACACATATTTGTAAAACTTAATAAAACTTAAAAACACACAATTTCTGTTTTGGTCTCCACATCCAAAAAAGCCACCAGCAACACAGAAGAAATATTTTTCATTTGGTGTAAATGGAAAATTCTGCATTAAATTGCTACAATCCTCCCAAATAGTTTGGTCACTTCAGTCCGCATTTAGTATTCATAAAAGCTGGGATCTTCCAGTTCTGGAGTGGTGTAAATAATGAATTAATACAGATTGGGAGTTTATGGAGTTACCGATAAGGGACTTTGCAAGTTAGCAACACACAGAATCGAGAGTTGGGAGTCTTGGGACAGAATTTCGAGCTGCGAATATGGGAATGCCGTTGATTTTTGGTCTCTGGAGTGTAGCTGGCGTTGGTGACTGGATTGGAGAGATACAGACGGAGAGAAAAGTAAGGGTTTCAAACTTTCAGATTTGATTTCGAAGGAATGGCTGAATGGGGGAGAACTAGAGAAGACTTGAGATTCTGAGAAGAGACCAAGAGGGTAAATTACGTTTCTGTCCTCCATTTTTAATGTATTCTAAAAAGTGCCATTTACCTCAAATAGTCAAATTTGGTCCGAAATTACCATTCCTGCCGGAATGGCCGAAATTTGAGGCGGTATGAAACAGTACCCTATCCTGTACCGGTTACTGTTCCAGCATGGAACATTCTGTCCGGTACGAAACGAATTTAAAACTTTGGTTTCAAGTCCTTTTATACACAATGAAATTTCCTGTTCAATATTATTTTACGTTATATACCCTCAAAACCCCAGTGCTTTCAAAAGAGAACCGAGTCAGAAGAAAGCTTCCCAAGAGCAAAAGAAGCTTCTGCTTTTGAAATTAAAGCAGCCAAAGGAATCTCACAGTCGCCCCTATGGATGGGTGCGATGTGAGGGAGGCTTCTGAGAGTGTGTGTGGGAGAGAGGCGAAGGAGTCGGTTCGGTGGATATCTCACCCAAGATGGTGTCGTCGAACGGTGGCCATATTGGGAGGCGCAACCCAAAGGAGAGGAGGCCACACTGGGAGGCTGCTGCTATCCACGCGAAGGAGAGGGGGCTTCTTTTTTTTTTTTTTTGAGTGATGGGGGCTTCTGAAATGGAGAAATGTGTTTGAATTTCAAATGCTGTGCTAAAAGCAGAAAAAAAGAAAAAAGAAAGCCATGTGGGGGCTTAGTAGTAGAGTGGTAGTAGAGGAAAGGTATGGGTATCATTTTCCTTTTTTTTTTTATAAGTAATTATCAGTCTGGGTTCCCACTCTTTTCTAGCTCAATATTTAAAATAAGCCTACAGAGTAAGACCCTTACTGCCTAGCAGGACGTATACCAAAACTACAATGAAATAGATTTACCAGCCACGTCTAAAATATACCCTTATGGATAAACCTGCAGTTTTTGCCGTTGCTGCCTAAAGCTGGTAGGGTTGCTTCCTGCTATTGACACTTTTCTGAGTTGTGTGATAAACATATGCTCAAAATGTGGAAGTAAATATCACAGTGTATATGATCCATTGGGACTTGCTTTTTTTCTTTTTCCTCTTATACTCGACCAAAAAATGTATATGGGCTGCAGTGTCGCTGATCATATTTGCTCTCCAGCTGATTGGCATTACCACTTCCGGGTGGGACGCTCTGCAAGGTTTTACTCCTTACCTTGCAGCTCTGCTACTTCAAATGTTTATGAGTTAGTAATATCAAGGGAAAGATTATATGTTCTGGAAAATTGTTGGGAGAAGTGATGTTTATTGTTTTAGATTTTGGCATAAAACCTAAATATGTAACGGTGAATTTGATTTTCATCCATTTACGATATAAGTTGCATCGTCCATTTTCTGCTTATTGAAAGTAGTATTTTTCATGCTTTTAGGAGGACATTGCTCATGAAGCTGAGACAGGAAAAGTATATATGGCAAATTACTTTGACAAGTTTGGACGAACTGTTCTTATCATGAGACCTGGCTATCAGGTAGTTCTAATAGAATGATAAGAATCACTCAGAAAACATGAATTATTGTATTTTTTTTTCCTTTCTTTTTTTAGTTGGTACGGTTGAAGTATATGTGATTGTACCTTTTCTCTTTTGATATCAGAATACGAACTCAACAAGTGGGCAGATCAGGTACTTGGTATACTGTATGGAACATGCCATTAAAAATTTGGATTTAGATCAGGATCAGATGTTGTGGCTAGTTGATTTTCAAGGATGGAACACATCAAGCATATCGATGAAGGTGACTCGGGAAACGGCTCATATCCTGCAGGATCATTACCCAGAGAGGCTGGGACTCGCAATACTCTATAATCCGCCAAAAATATTTGAGTCATTTTGGACGGTATGTCATCATATACCCTTACCCTATTTTGTTATCATCTTATGTTAATTTTTATTGTGGTATCCTCTAAGCTGTAAATTTTGGCTATATATATATATGCATGCATATTGAGAATTGAACATGTGACATCTGTCTTATTACCCTATTACCTTATAAAAAGACAAATTTCTTACATCACCGTAGGGATGAGTTGCCAGTGGTTTTTAGATCAAACAGCACTCCTCCGTGTTGTACTGATGAATTTGAGTCATAGGCCCAACCCCGGTGAACTCTGGCTTTAAAGAAAGCTCTTTTCTGTAAAATAAACTGAAGCGATGGGTTAGTTTTCAATGCATATACGTGTAAACTAAATTTCAATATTCAATTACGATTCTTGGAACCCATTTGTGTTAATTTGTTATAGCGTAGAGATTCTTGGAACTTCAGATATTCTGCAGTTATAGACTCCTTCAGAATTACAGAAAAGTGAGTGCGACAGGAACCTTTTATTTATGGTACCTGAAAAAATGATGAAAACTTTTTAGTATAATAGGCAAAGAGAGAATTTGTATAAAAGGTCTCTAAAATGAGACATATTTGGATTTCAATATCACCAACTAACCTATGTTTCATGCATTTCGGATTTAAATAACTGAACAATTTTTTTCCTTTGAAATAGATGGTAAAACCATTTATTGAGCCCAAAACCTTCAAGAAAGTGAAGTTTGTCTACCCCAACCACCCAGAAAGCCAGAAGATAATGGAAGAGCTCTTTGATATGGACAAGTTGGAATCCAGATTTGGTGGGAGAAGTTCAGCTGGTTTTGTCTACCAAGCTTATGCTCAAAGAATGATGGAAGATGATAGGAAAATTTCTGATTTAATCGACTCTGGTGGTTTATCTCCATCATTATCATCTGCAATGTCTGAATGCCAGCAATCAGACTCATTGGCTACTGATCATTGTTCAGAGGCCTCGGATGATTCATCCGGTGATGAAGCAGCTTCTTTAAACTTGGAGGTTGTTGACGAGAAAACACAAGTCCATCCACCAAGCTCCAATGATGTTGCAAATGGTGAGGCCTTGAAGCTGCCACCTAGTAATGAAAATTGAGTAGCTGAATGTTGATATACCATATGTATATAATATATATATAGTACTTTATGCATCTATTACATAGGTTTTTTTTTTTTATGTCGGGGAACCTCTCTAAGTCAGGGCCCTTCAGACCCACTCCTGCAGAGTAAACTCCGGTCCCGTACACTGGAAACATCAAAGTTTGTTTTCTTTACCTTGTACAGATATAAACTTTGGAGATTAATGATTTCATACAGTCCATTTTTGAACTGTATCGTTACTTGTCTATTTTATATTTGTTTGGCATGCAGAACTATTGATCAACATTGAGATCGTTTCTAGACCGGTGCAAATGATTTTGAGTTATTGCTCAAAAACTTTCCAATTAGGATTGCTACTCCTCTTTACCCGTGTGTCGATTATGCGGAAAGAAGAATGATTTTTCCAAATTTCGTTGGAAAAATCATTTTGCATCTTCAAATTGTCATCCTTTTTAAAAAAATTTCATCCAAATTGTTGGCTTTACACCTTAAATTATGAAATTTTATCAGATTTTAAAATCTATGACGCAAATTATCAAACTTTAATGTTTAGAATGCTAAAAAAGTAACCCATGTACTCGTGTCTCTTGATAATATTAAAAGACGTTGATTGTTTATTGTGGTAAAGTTACCCCTCACCGTCACCGAAGCCGGCACATTGGGTCGGCTCCGATTTTCCCTTTAAGGGAATACGGTCATACAGGTCGATGTTTTTTAGCCGCCTCGTTTACTTACAAAATTCAAAGGAAATAAGATAGATAAAATGTTACGTTAAAAGTTAAATAAAATTTTGTTATAATATAAATTTTTAATATTATTTTTATTTTAAAATTTAAAATTTTTATATTATTTATTATATTTTACGTAAAAATTTATAATTATGAGATTAGGTAATTTCGTGTAACCAAAACAGCCCCGACTGAATGAAAAGTAGGTAGGTGAAGGCTGAAGCCATGCTGGTTGGTCGCAGTAGGTAGGTAAGCGTAGAGTCCTACACCCTTCTTCCTCTCTCTTTCTTTCTTTCTTCATTTCTTCGATTCTTCTTCTTCCTTATGAAAAAGTAAAGTTGCTAAACCACAAAGCTTGGAACGCAACCAGGAAGAAGATAGGGAATTGGGATGGGGCTTTATACAACTGTGATAGAAGAGATGACGGAGTACACGGGGCTATCTCCGGCGGCCTTCTTCACCATCGCGGCTCTTATGGTCGTGGTTTATAAGATGGTGTGCGGCATGTTTGTTTCCCCCGAAGATTTCAATAAACCCCCCATCGTTACCGCCGGAAACATCAACTCCAACCTTTTTAACTCGAGTTTCTCCAGTACTAATGATGGAAACCCGGTCCAATTGGGAGACATGACTGAGCAGCAACTAAGAGCCTACAACGGTTCTGACTCCAATAAACCCATCTTAATGGCCATCAAGGGTCAGATCTACGACGTCTCTAGCTCCAGGTACCCCAATAAAATCTTGTTCTTTTTGTTTCAATTCTCAGCAGGATCATGATTTGGTTCCTCAAAATTTTCAATTTCTCTCTCGAATGGTTCTTTAAGGGAGTTCTTTGGTGGTGTTTTGGAATCATGTAACTGGGCCGATTGCGGATAGTGTAATTGGTTTGAAATTCTTACTGTTTGGATTGGTTCTGAACCTTAAACTCGAATAAAAATTCTGAGATTAGTGACTTGTGAACCACCAAAATCTTTTCTTCATAAGAAAAGGGAAAAAAACCAATAATGTTTACGCAAACCTATAAAATTCATGAGTAGATTGGTTCTTCGTCCAAACAACTCTTTGTTCTGCATTCAGGCCTTACTGGAACTCCTCTGCTTGACAAATACCCCAATCAAGTTGTGCTTAGATTTTGTTGTATGAAGATTACTAGGACTGGTATGCTTGTTGTTGCTTAGGCACTTCATCACAACCTCTTCCTTGTCTTCAGTTTCAATACCACTCATCTAATATCTTGATATATTCTTTATAATTTGAATGTGTTAGTAATGTTTACATAATATTGGATTTTGGTTAAAACGAGCATCAAAGTTGAGTTGACATTTACGTGCAGGATGTTTTATGGTCCTGGTGGACCTTACGGAATGTTTGCGGGAAGGGAAGCCAGCAGAGCCCTAGCGCTTCTATCTTTTAACCCCCAAGACATTAATGGTAACCTTGAAGGTCTGGATGCTTCCGAGCTTGAAATTTTGCAGGATTGGGAAGATAAATTCATTGAAAAATATGCGAAAGTTGGGCAGCTTGTCCCAGAAGGATCGAGGATTGAGCACCCTGAAAGTGGAGATAAAGTTGAAGGGAGTCAGAACCCGCAAGAAAAAGAAAAAGCACAATAGAGGGGGGAAAAAGAAAATGCTTTCATTTTCTTGGTTTTCTCCTCTCCATGAGGTTGAGCTTCAGAGCATATTGCTGAGGTTTTAATCTTGTAGTGGGTTGCTGTGGATGGCAGTAACAAAATTGATCTGAGAGCTGAATAAATGAGACCCTTTTGATTGCATTTTATTGCTAGGCAGATGGTTTCCAAATCTGTATATATGATGTGTATGGTTAGTATGTAATGTAGAACCTGCTCCTTCCCTGTTGAGGGTTTTTCTTGCATCAAGGTACTAAGCTTACAATACTGCTAAAATATTGTGCATGGTAGAGCAAGCTGAAGTGTGAACAGAGTGAATGGAGTCTTTGCAATTGCAAGGGGACATTCGGGTGGGGATCATAGGGGCAAGATGAATTTACGGACAACGACCATTATACACGACCGCTTAAAACGCAGTCTAGACAGAAGCCACGCTGATTAATTTACATGTTTAATGCATAACAACTTTTGGAAATTCTCGGTGGTAAAAAGCTAGATTTATATTCATTTCAATGGTTGCCTTCACCAAGGCGTTATATACCAGGAAAATTACGCTCTCATCCCACTTTTATTTCATTATACCGGATAAGACCAAGGTGCATGTCCATGTCATGCAATACAAACATCAATAAAACTTTCCATAGATTCTGTAACGGAAATGTTAAACTTCCTATAAAATTTACTGTAAAGTTTTTATAAATTTTGTGACACATGATCGATCATTGATGTAATAAATAAAAGATTTGACTTACTATTATTAGAAATTCAGGAAGAGGATAGAAAGAAAGTGGCGGAGCAGACATGTCTTTCAAACAAGCAGACAGGTACTTGGAAGGTTTTAAAATGACGTGTGCATTTATTTGAAGGATATCATGTAGAAAAACAGTTTCCGATTAATTTATATTCTAACAAAAGTTAACAAGCAAATAATAATATTAATATGCCGTATCATATTTGTTTGCATTTGAAATGGCATTATATATTATTTATTTCCTTAATTCATGATTAATGCAAGTATAATCACATGATACTGCAATAGGCATGAACATTATCATCACTGAAAAGATGGACGGTTTGATCGGAGACAGTAGAGTAGGCTTGGTCTGGAAAGTAACCGTGCACGCTTTCGTTAAAACCATGGCGGTAGTAGTTATAGGAAGAGGAGTAAGTAGATTCGTCCAAGTAATGAGATGCATATGGATAGTATTCTGAGTCGTATGGGAATGGCCAAAACTCAGCCTTCCTTCCTGTTCTCCTCACCATCTTTAGCACCTTCCTCTGGTCAATGTATCCCGTTACCGTCACCTTTTGCTTGTCCATGTCTATTTCCAAGCTATCAACACCTGCTTCCATGCCAATTGTTGCAAGCAAGAGGCACACACAGAAATATATAAGAGCAGATTACTGAAGCGCTAGCGAGATCTATTCCAGGAACCAACTGAGAAGCTTATCATGTTCATAAATATAAAATGGTGCACGAGTCTACATGAGCTTTCCATAAGAAGTTGATGAGAAATAAGATCTGAATATATATATATATATATATATATATATATATATATATATATATATGATCAGAAAAGAAAAAAAAATGGGTTTGAACTTTGAAAACCTATCTATCTATATATATATATGCAGCACGACCCTCATGCCTTGCTCCCTCAAACATTAATGAAAGAGATCAGGAACCAGAAGGAAAAAGACCATGCAGTACAGATATAACTTATAATTAATACGGATCGATGAACTCATGCCATGTATTTTCGAGATTGCTTTCCGAACTCTCTTTTCGCATCCTTCGCAGTCCATATGCACCAAGAGTTCCACAATCTGCCATACGTACGGACAAATGAAAATGAAAAGATCAGAGATGGTAGACTTAAACATGACATGCATGTAAGAGAACTAGCACGCAGTACTTACAGACATGACATTAGATGCACTTCTAGCTTGGCGACCAAACAATATCATGGGCAGAGTCTTTGCTTCTGGCCACATTTTCTCTCCCGACGATATGCCCTTGGGCTAGCTAGCTATTTCGTTTCTTAATTGTGTGGGCTGATGATGTCTTTGCTCTTGCAAAGTTCAGCTTGTGTCTCAAGCTTAAGATATATAGCCTGATAATGTTCCATTCCTTTAATTTGAGATATCCCATGCATGCATTTCAATTTTCATTATCTTTTTTCGCACATGACTATTTTTTTGGCTGAAATGTTCGATCGAATTTACTTATATTTGACATATATAAAAAGAATAATATCAACATAATTTAAATGGCAAAAATGTTCAAATTGGTCTCAGCTCGAATCTGTCTATCAAAATGATTCTTTATTCTTTGTGGCCAAATCCCTCCTATATCTATATATGTTATAACAACAAAAAAAGAAGAAGATACGCTCTCTTTAATTGATTGAAATTAGAGAAAGATGATCAGGAAAATAGTCCCGGCAAGAGCAAGACAAATGGAAGTAGTCATGATAAAAGTGTAAATGCGATCCAGGCAGTGGTGATCATCCCATGTAATCATGTCCTCCATGATTTGATTACTTCTTTCTGAATAATAATGTGACAAAATCATGGGCACTACATTATATATATGACTTATATTGTCACATTATTTTCTGCTAAATTAATGAAAATCTTAATAATTAATTATATACGTATTGGGTTGAGTTGAGTTGGTTGGGAAAATAATTTCAGGAAGAAAGGGATCGGAATATTAGAAGGAAAGCAACGTTTGCTTGCATGTTATTTTTATGCACAGACAAGTTGCTGGCTGTGGTTTCTGGCATGCAACGCTAAAGGAATCTCTGGCTTTCACACTCGTCATATCTATCTCATCTCTACGGCATATGCTTGCTTTGCTTACAATGTGTAGCTTTCACAATCCAATAATACGAATACGAAGCAGACATTTATTCCTGACTATAAATAAATAAATAAAAATTAATATACGCAGCAGAAATTCAACTTTCTCGTATAATATTCATTACAAGTTTTTTAAATTTTAAATAATAATATTAAAAAATAATATTTTATTCAACTTTCATCTTATTTACTGTTTAAATCTCACATTGGGCTTCTTAACAACTGCCTAATTCCTTTAAGCTTGCTCTACGGGCGGGCCTGCCTATCTCCTGGCCTTAGCCATTGTTTTCTTTGGGCTGAGCTCAGGAGATCTACTTGATTGGGCTTCCATGGATTGCCAAACTTCAAAGAAACGTCAAGAGGCCCGTTTCTACGTTTTCTTCTTTTCTTCAGTTTTCTATTAATTTCTCTCTCTCCTCTTCCTCACTCCCTCTCTATCTCTCTCTGCTCGAAGCCTTTGACACACCCATCACCTGCACCGACACCCACAACCGTACGCTTGGGTCTCCCACCGCCATTCTCTTGCTACTACCACCTTCCGCCACCTGCCTTTCCCTTCAAGCCCCCTTCGGCGCAATTCCGACGAGGTCACTGAAGCTACCAGCTAGGCCCTCCAGGGTCGGCACCATTAAAAACATTGAGGTAATTTCTATAATTCTTCTATCTAAAGGCTTAGTCTTGTTTATACATGATGATAATAATAATCTGATTGTTGGGATTTTATGTGATCAGTTATTTTTGGGAGAACGGGAAGTAGGTTTGTGAAAATCCTTAAAATAAAGGGCAATATCTCAATTAGAAGAACTTGGTTGGATTACCATTCATTCTAGACATAATTTCAGCTACTCTCTTTTGACATTCTGCACATCGAATATCTGCTGAGAGAACAACTCTTGGACCTGCTTTGAACAAATCACCAAACCTAAGGCCATGCATTAATCTGTAAAAATTATGCAACAAACGAGAGAGAAGGGGAAAAGAGAGGGAGAGTACGAACAATAGGCATGTTTAAAGACTCAACTGAGGCAAGGCTGTTGCCCCAAAGGCATGGATAAAGGCTTCTTTTTTTTTAATTATATTTTTTTTATATAAGTAAAACTTATATAAGAGAGGAAACATTTTTTTTTTTTTTTGGGATTTAAAAAAAAAAAGGCTGTTTCCCGAAAGTAGTAAGGATGCCCTAAAGACTAAAGGCCTCCTCCTCGCCCGGGCTTTTCTTTGAGGGCCAGAGGAATCTTGCGCCCAGCACCCGGGCCTGCCGGAAGGGGTACACTATTAAGTGTTTGAAATTATGGGGTTCTAGTTGCAACAATTAGAAACTAGGGTTTAATCTTGAAACCACTCTTAAATTCATGGGAACTTATGTAATTTGGCCCTTTTTCGGGCATTCGATAAGGATTTTTTGTTCCAGCCCTATCTTAGGATTACAAGAATTTAAATAAATAAGTAATTGCTTGTGCTTGTGGATTTTATGGTCTAAATATTTGTGTTCTAAGTAATTGCCTTCTGACACTCTTCACGGTTTACAGGCTGAGTGTGTAGTGGGGAAAGATGAAAAACCAGAGCAGTTATGTGCCGCCCCCTTATGTGCCTTTGGAACAGTCAGATTCAGCATCAGAGATTGTTCTGGGCAATGAAGATATTCCTACACATGGTCATGTCAGCAACGGACCGTTGCAATGGTCTTCTGGAATCTGTGCTTGTTTCGATGATATGCAGAGCTGTACGCTACTTTCTGCCTTGTGACCTTGATTTATCAGAAGCAAAATTATAAGGTGCCTCTTGAATATGACAATCAGTAAAAATGACAAATTGTTTTTAGCTTTTTCTTGGTACTGGGCTTACTTTATGTGGATGTTATTGTTTACAGTTATTCCGCTCTGAAACAACATGAGGCTGAAAATATATTTATACTAGTGCGTTAAGTATCTATTAAGAGATCAAGTTCCTGACATAATGATAAAAGCTGAATGTATGTGCTTTGAGAGCCAAATTCAGTTGACAGCGTGCTTGGTCTAAAGATGCTTTATTTGTATTTTTTAAATATTTTGTAAACCAAAGAGAAGGGGAGTGAGCAGTCTGGTTCAGTGGTATATAACATCAATAAGATTGTAGTTCTTTATTCTAACTTGTTTGAGGGAGAAAAACATCCAATTGTTCGTTGTTTTGGGAATTGGGGTGGAGGGTCTATGACGTGACTTCTCTGAATTTATTTATGTTATGGTATGTTTGAATTACCTGAGATGCACTTGCGGGAAACTCCTTGCTGAGGGCCTATGCACTCCCGGGATTAGTCGGGACGCTATTCCCAAACACCTAGTGCCAATAAAAAAAAATTATGCTATGGTATGTTGGACAAAGCAAAGGTATAATTCATAATATTCAATCAACAGTCAGTAAGTGGATAAGCATTAAAATTATAAAAGCAGGGAATTGCAATTTTGTCCTTCAGATCTGCAATGTTTGACTGTTAAACCAAGATTATCGGCTGACTGCAGTTTGTTACATGGTTCAGGTTGTGTAGGTATTTTTTGTCCTTGCTTTCTTTTTGGGAAGAATGCAGAATTTCTCGGTTCTGGGACTCTGATAGGATCGTGCCTGACCCATTTTATTTTGTGGGCTCTTTTCAATTCTGTCTGTTGCTTGTTGACCGACGGCACTTTGTTGGCTTTACCTGGATTCTTTATCTCATGCTATGCTTGTGGATACCGTAGGGCTCTACGGTCAAAGTATAATTTGCAGGTACAGTTTTAGACTTCAATCATGTATTTAGAAGATATAGTCATCAATTCTTTTTATTTATTTTTATTCCCATCAAATACTTCTTAAGGTAATTCTTTTTTCTGTATCTTGGTTAGACTTTAAAGGCGCCTGAGGTTTTGACTCCCCTGCCCCTCCCAAAAAATACCAGGCCTATTACTAGGTTGCCTTGAGAATGTCTTTAGACTAGTCTGGCCTCCTTGTAAACTTTGATGAGAAATGAGAAGATATCTCAAATTATTTGCTGGTTTGTCTGGCTTCATTGAGTGGCAGCCATGATTAGTAAGGTTGAATGGCAAGAAAAAAAAAATTTTGAATGACTTTTGCCATGCCCTGCTGATTGGCAACCTAAGACTATCCCCTTTCTCTGAGTTCAATCTTTTGGGTGAACCACCCCTAACAGGTCTTGGCATGTAAAACTTCGTAGCAATTTATGCTGGTTAACTAGGTTAATAACCAATTTTTCTATTCCATTGTTAGTACTGCTTGTGATAAAATTATTGTTTTGCTATATTAACTTGCTCTAGCTTACCACTACATTTTCATTGCTTGTGAAGGAAGCGCCATGCGGGGACTTTGTTACTCATTTCTTCTGCCATTTGTGTGCCATTTGTCAAGAGTACCGGGAGATCCGTGAAAGGTCTGGTGATTTTGGATCCCCTGATCTGAATTTGGCTGTAGTCACAGCTCCACCAGTCCAGACAATGGAATCAGCGTCCAAGGAGTAGCGCCATACTGTGCCCTAGAACTTTCTGCAAGATCTTTCAATAAAATAAAAAGGGTAATCGGCAACATCAGTCTTGGGTTGTACTTTGTGCTTCATATCTTTTTACCACTTTACCTCCGGAATTTCTCCTTGTGGCAGCATAGAATGTTGTGTTAGCGGTAATGAGTTTGTGCTACACAGTGAGAGTGTCTATTGCAGGTGACTGGATGGTTAAAAGGATATTTCTTTTGAAAGTAATTGAATTTGAACAATGCAAAGATATTTTAGATAAGTAACTACTAATTGCTTATAATTCTATGTTTTCAGTTGAGATGGGGAATGTGCGCAGCTTATTATGTGGTCGTGTGTGTTCCAAACGTTCTAGTATCATACGTGTAGATACTATCCCTGGCGCAAACTGATTGAAAACTTCGAAGGATGGTTGTTGGGTCATTGATTTCGGCCTTCTTCCTTGTCTTGTTCTGGTTGGCTGCGCTTGGCTTGGACCGCCATTGCTATTTTTCAGCTACTTCCCCACCAGGGATATGACATTACTATTTTGCGGCCTTCTACTTACCCTCGTTATAACTACTCTGTCGTGCCTTCTAATAATAAGGATACAACATTAAGAATAACCATTCTCAAGATCTTTCATTCCCAAACATCATTTAAATCAAAAAATATTTTCAATTTCAAATCTTTAATTTTTTCATCTAATCATTATCTAAAAATTACAACTTTCAAACAAAACATAATAAATAATATTATTTTTTTCAAAATTTAAAACAAAAATTATATTCAAACAATTTTTTAATTTTATAATATTTTTAATCAATATTTTCTCTCATTTTTTGAAACTCAATAAAAATATTTTAACTCAAATCATTTCACTATTATTTATAGATATGCTGAAATATTCTAAATATCCAAACAACAATCCTTTTAATCTCTCCGCAAGTTGGGTTGTAAAAGAAATTTAAAATTTTAAACTTTTTTAGTATGAGATATACATAATATCATTTTTTGACAATTGTTTTAGAATTAAGATTGCATTATAGTAGAATTTAAGAAATTTTAATCCTCAATTATAATTTCACTCCAAACTACTATTCTATGTTCAAACAAAATCATACATACCACGTCGACTTTGTTAGTTTTATTGTATAATTAAAGAGAAAACTAAGATCGAAAAAAGAGAGATGATCACTTCAAGTGAATCGATCTTTGAATGTCTATTAGGCAATTTATAATTGGAAATTCCTTAGATACATTGCATGTAGCACACTACCCTTTATAATTTCATTCAACTCTATTAATCAGCCTATTTCAATGAGAACACCACCTAAATGGAAATATTTACAAAATACAAATAGTTAAGACTTAATTGCATAGCTAAATATTGTATGATTATAACTATTTGTATTTATTCATGGCTGGAAATATTTTTCTCAAGTTTAATGCAATATCAAAATAATTAAATCAATAAAAATGATTAATGTTATTAATAATTGGTGACGTGTACTTTATTTAATTCTTAAAGGACCGAACAACATAGTCCTTTTACAGTCGTACGTGCCAACTAACTACCTACGATTAATCCGAATTCGAGAGGGAGACTGATCCATATATTATATTTAGTTTCATGATAGCTGAGTTGATGCACGCAATAACAGGGGAGAGAAGAGAAAACAGAGAATAACAGCTACCAGAGACGGAAGAGATCGTAAGATATTCCTTCCGACGCTTCCTCTACATCTTTTAAACCGAGATATCTACTTGTTTGTTCGTTTGTAAACTTCTATTCTTTCGTTTCCGTCGTCGGAGAAACGGACGAGCGTTTGAATCGTATGTCTCAAAAACTCCAAGAATTTATTTCTTTGATATTTTGTGTCCGCTTTGTAAATTGTATGTATTCTGAATGCTGCGAGATTAGCTTCTTCTTCTTCTTTTTTAATTTTCACGAACCGTATGTGAGACTAGAATTCATTGGTGGATTTTCTATTTCGTTACTTGCTTCAAAACCTTTCTTGTTTCCCCAGTTGGTAACCGCGTAGTGTTTTCCAGTTTTTCTGCTTTCCGGCGTTCCCAGTAGTTTTATGTCTAACTTTTCGTTTGTAGACGCCTACGTTTGGCTTTGCATTGGGCATCCTCTTTGAATCTTTGTTGCCAAACTTGAGAAGAATTTAGAAGGAAAGCCTTACCGGAGGAAAAAAAAAAGTTATTATATTCTTAAAAATCTCTCAAATGGTAAGATATAATATTTAAATTTTAAAATTTATTTTTTAAATTAAACTATACCATATAAAGACTTATTAGATATTCTATACACTCCACACCAGTTTGAGAATAGAATTTCTCTAAAAAATACCTCTTTTTTTTCTTGTTACAAAATGCGAGCTGCGATTCCATGTTCATTTGTTGATTACCGTGCCACTGCATTATGATATGTTCTAGTGATGAACGTTTGCTCGGGTGTTTTTGAACTCATATCTTTTAAAAGAATGTCATATCATTTAAATTGTTTACTCAAGCATTAATTTTTAATAATATGAAATCTCGTGGCTCCAAGATAATTACTCTTGCATAACATGTTGTTTTTATTTGATTTATTTTTTTTGTATTGATTTCATTTTACCCCTATATCGTTTCTAGAAAATGGCCTTCAATCTCTCACTCTCTCTCCTGCTCCATGGCAGATTAAAGTTGGTTCATTCTGGTTTATACAAGACTCTTAAAGAGCTTTATGCCAGTATACTGCCCCAAAGATTGGCGTTGCTCGGAAGCGACTAGTGAACACATGAAATATTCTCTTCGGAGTGTGAGAGATGAAGTTTCCTTCACCTTGGGCTTAATCAGTATTATCGGTTGGAGTGTAGCTGAGATACCTCAAATAATCACTAATTACAGGGAAAAGTCCGCAGAGGGCCTCTCTATCACTTTCTTGCTGACATGGATACTTGGGTATTGCAGTTTGATATGTTTAGCTGACTATTATTCATACCTTGTCTTCGTCGATTGGATGTGCATGGGACTCCTGATTGGTGATTTATCCATTGGTTATTGTAGTTTAGTTATTTGGGAAAAGAATACAAACTATTAGAAATAACAAATAGCACATCCGTCCAATTCTGACGATTAAGATGGATAAAAATGGGCGATAACAAAAATGTCAATGAAGGTGCACATCATAATATTTTGGCAGTTTGAGCCTTGAGGGTGCATTGTGATAGTTTGGTACTTAAGAGTACAAAATACAAAATCCTATGTAGTTTGAGAGTACAAAGGGTATCCCCATATAGATTGAGAGGGCAAAATATATTTAACTGTAGTTATGTGTGTGTGTGTGTGTGTGTGTGTGTGTGTGTGTATGAATGTTCTTGGATTTTTTTGGCCTTAGGGTTGATTAAATTTTTGTCACGGTTGATGTTCTTATGAATATTTTTTCGAAGTTTCACCGGATTCCTTTAACTTTTAAGATGCATACATGCTAAATCATACATTTAAGTTGATTTTTTCCGTATATGTATGCTACAGTTGGCTGATTTTGTATGTCAGTTAAAATTTCTCCCTGATTTCTTATTTGCCCATGTCATTGCATATTGGGTGCACTTCTTTGGCAGGGATCTTTTCAACCTTTTGGGCTGCTGGCTGGAACCGGCTACTGTGAGTCTCTCTCTCTCTCTCTCTCTCTCTCTCTGTGTGTGGAGAATGGAACGTAATTGCACTCACACCTACTTGTTATACTTTTATCTCAATGCCCGTGCTTTTTGTACAAGAGCGTAAACAGGATATGTCCATGATTTATGAAATGCATACCTTGCTTTACTTGATTTACTGAACGTTCTTCTTCTCGTTTATGCAGCTTCCAACACAATACTATATGGCAGTGGTAAGATGTCAATTGAAGCCTAGAGTGATCTAGAATCTAATAGATTTGAATTTTTGTCTTAGTTTGCTTCCTTCAGCTTGAAAGTTTGAGTGAAGCTCTCCTTGTTATGTGGTCTGCAGTTATATGTAGTGACTTGCGGGATCCTTACTGCACAGGCCTTATACTACGGCCACATATATCATCGACTGAAATGCAATAGAAGACAGCACAAGGTTGGAATTTTATTAACTTTTCTCTCACAATAGCTTGCACAAGCTTTTCGATGAGTTTATGTTTGCTGATGTGTTGATAAAAACCTGAAAGCTCCATGCTCTGGAAACTTGTGAAATTTTAATGAAAAATGAAATGTAAGGGAATATTAGAAACAACCTTTTTAGTAAGGGCTGAAATTGATTGCCTGTATGGAAATCCTGTTAACAATGTATTTTATTCTAAACATACACACAGAAGATCCTATTCAACAACTGGGAAGATCATTTACCCCCCCTCCCAAATAAAAAAGGAATTTAAAGTTCCTAAAGAAATCTGAGTTCAAAACTCAGAAGTATTATCTCCGCTTTAAATCTGATCACAGTTGAAATAAAACGGTTGAAGATTTCTAGTGGTTCGAGGCTTCTTGTGCTTTAAGAATTCTTTCAAGGTATCTTATGGGATTAATTGAAAAATAACAAATAGTTTTCTACTATTTTGACGCCAAATCAAGGGATGATGAACAGATGATGATTAAATGATTGATGAATAACATTTATCATTTTGTAAAATTCATATGTGATTCTGCACTAACGAAATATCAATCATACTGCCCTGCTTCTTCTCATATCTAACTTCATTGGGAAAGGATTTTCATGATCCATGTTTTAATTAAAAATATTGGGTATCATAGTTGATTTTTTTAACTGGGTCTGAATCTAAAATGTTAATAGCTTTACCACATAATAGATTTGTAAACTGAGAAATTGGAACAAGAATAATTTAGGTGGAAGATAAGTTAGCCATTTTTAACCTTCTTATATGAAAGAAAAAGTTTTTTTTTTTTTGGAAGAAAAAGTTTAAAAATGAAGTTTACCGGTGAAAGTAATAGTTTATAGGGATTGTAAGTCTTCAGTTTGGATATAAATTATTGGAGAAAAGTCAAAAGTGTTAAGTTTCAGGGCTAGAGTCATGTTTTTTTCTTACTTTCTTTGTAAATCCACGTTCTTCTTTTATTTCCAATCTTGTGGCTATCTACATGCTTTTTTTGGTGAACTTATTAAGGCACTGTACTGACTTATTTTAATTTTCTGTTTTGATGTTCTTCTGAACTCATGCCTGTAAAACTTTGTATCTGTAACACAGGATCCAAAGCCTAACAAGTTGGTGGCACCAGTAGAAGTTATACCGGGGGATGGTGAAATTGGTGGGAAACAAGTAAATGACGCTGAGAGGAGTAATGGGTCTGACACTTTTGGTGGAGAACACATTTTGAGTTCACCTATTCCTCTTCCAGAAGTTCATCGAATTGGTTCTCTTGAAAGAGAACTATACTACATGTAATTGATTTTTCTCCTTTAGATTCTTGAAAACACACCAATCCACTCTAGGTTCATAGATTAAACCATTAACTGCTAATATGAGAAATAATGTACCATATAGTATGTTTGTTATTTTTTTTACTCATGAAATTTTTCAGTTGTTGGAAGGTATTAGTAATGTTTGATATAAATGTTAAATTGCAATTAGCTTGAGCTTTGTGTGGCCATCCAGAAATTCCATAGTGAATTTGCAGCGTCCCTTAAACTCAACGATCATCAGGAGATGAGTTTCAAAGGATACACTGGTTCTGCCCAAAAACACTTTTTTTTTTAACATTAGGGTTTTGCCTAGAAATCATAATTGGGTTTCATTACTTGTACTTGGTTGCGGTATTCTGACTGGGTGCAACACTCACTTTACTCTCTATGATCTTTCTCTTGCTTAAAGTGATTAAGGTTATCGGTTGCTCTCTCTCTCTGTAGAAGTTTTAATATGTTTTACTTCGTAGATTTTCCTAGGAATCATAACATGTTTCAGTCAATAATATAATCCTCATTGTTAAATTAGTTTGATCGAATATGCATCAGGTCAGCAAGATCTCTATCAAGGAGTCATACTCCCACAGCAGGATCTTTTCTAGCACAAAGAATGAATTATGCATCTGTGCATGCTCATAATTCTATTGAAGAGCCCTTGCTTGGTGGACTTGAGTCCAGACAATCTACTCCGCCACCAAGCATCAAGACTACTCTTTGTGTGGTGAGCTTTACATGTTGAATTTTATAATTAGATTAGATTACCTGAACCGGTATCCGATTTGATTGTGGGGATCAATCTTTTTAACATTTTTCTACTTCAGGTCTCTGTTATGAATTTTCTTGGTATTTACAATTTCCATCGGTCAGCGGACAGCAAACTTTATTCAGTGTTCAAAAGTCAAAATGGAGGAGTTGTAATACAAGTAGGCAGAAAGCTTTTGCAGGCAAGCAGAATGGTGATTTAGTTGCCTTTACATGATTATAGCAGGTTACACCATGGAATAACTCTTTGGATAGGAGTTTCTCGTATGAGATGTCCTCCGTTGATTCTTGGATCCTTTTACTGGGAAAATTCCCTTTCAGTTAGTTTTCAATTTCTTCTGAAATATATTTGAACAGAAAACACCTTCAAATATTGAGCACTAATCATCTTTGAATTGTTAACGGGATTTCAGGTAGGCGGTGGGCTGTTGCAAGAAAATGATTTTGAAGAAAGCCTGGGTATTGGAAGTTTCTTTGGCTGGGGAATGGCAGTTCTATACATGGGTGGAAGGCTTCCTCAGATTTTCTTAAATGTGAGATTTATACCTTTCAAAGTAGCTTTTAGATGACTCTGGTATTCTTTTTTTTTTTTTTTTTTGGTATATTCCATCCCACAAATTTTTATTGTTTTTCACCACTAGTGGCAAATGCGTGGACTGTGATTGTGATTATATACCTTTGGTTTGACCTGCTCTAGTGACGTGGGTTTCTAAAAGACAAATAGGTTAAATGCTACCTCTGTTTACATTAGCAGAAAGATGAGAAAAATAATGGACAAATTATCTCAGTACTTTCCCATTTCTGTTGTGGAAGTAGTTATATTTGGTCCATTTGGGTATGTCCCCTGAGTTCTATTTACCTGGTGATTTAATGTTTAAAATCAATCATAAGTCTTTAGAGTTGGTAATATTATACTTATTTCTACTTCTTGATCGATTTTTGCAGATTAAAAGGGGCAATGCTGAGGTAAGCATTAATCTCACCTATTAAGTTGTAGTTTCTCATATATTTTATTATAACATGAGTGGAAAACTCCTGCTTTTTTCTTGAGAAGGATTGCTTATGAACCATCGTCGGCTTGTAGTACATACAGCTCTAGCAACCCTCCTCCCCCATCGCTAAAAAAAGAAAAGAAAAGAAACTAGGAACAATAGTGTGTGCATGGCTGATGGAGAGAGAGAGATAATGCTTTTCTCACATGATATGCAGGGGCTTAATCCTTTCATGTTCATCTTTGCTTTGGTTGGAAATGCTACTTACATAGCCAGGTTAGTATCATCTATCCATCCTTATTTGATAAGTTTTTGCTACTTACTTCGACTATAGTACAACCTCTTTACTAGGGTGTTAGGTTGTGAGCTTTAACACATTTCTCACAAGAGCATTACGTGTCTTTTTGTGCAGCATACTTGTAAGCAGCTTGGATTGGTCAAGAATTAAACCAAATCTACCATGGCTGGTGGATGCAGGAGGATGCTTACTTCTCGATACGGTTGTATCCTTAAAATATGCTCACAATGTGTTTGGGTAGAATTTATTTAGTGTAAAAATTGAACACTGAAGCGTAGGAAAGCTGAAGATTGCGGTTTGCTTGGAAAGTTGGATGCTTTGTTTGTTCAGTCTTCCTGGCACCACCTAAGATCCTGTGGATACACTACACAGAAGCTGTAGAAACCTTAACCATCCTTTTAGATACTATATCAATTTTTCTACTTCCGTCGTTGGAAAACCAAAGAGAATAAGCTTGGACACTACAATGCCAGCTTAGATGACCAAGGAATAGTATGATTTTGAGGTACTCTCTCTGTAGCTCTCTCTCTGTGGTTGTGGTTCTGTGGTATCATCTCCTGGCATGAAAGTTGCTTGACGTAGATAATTAATCCAACTTTCCTAGAGATTTTAAGATTTTCTTTCATAGCATATAAATCATAGCTTTCAACTTTCACTAGCCTGCTTACAATTTTGTTGAATTCCCCAAATGACTGAGGCAAGGATAATGCTTAAGAATGACTTCTTCTTCTTCTTAAAGCAATTTTTTTTCCTTTTCTTTCTTTTTAAGAACCACTTAAATGGCATGTTAAATGGAGAAGACCACTATGAGAGTTCTTTGTGATGAGCTCATGAGAGTCAATGGGCACGGCAGATCACTAGGTAGAGAATTTTATTGGGATGCATGTAGTTGTCCAGAGCAAGTAAATAATTTTTCTTTTGAAGGAGAGCTTGTGAACTGACCATGATGACACCACCAAGAAAAAAAGAAGAAGCAATACAAGAGCTTGGCTTCACATTCGGATTCATTTCTTTTTTACTTATTGGGTTGACTTACTAGATCTCGTTAACATTTTTTCCAGGTATTACAGTAAACCTACCCTTTTGACTAGAGATTCAGGAGACATTGAAGACTTTGGTGGAAGTAGCTTATTTTTGGAGTATTGATACAAAAAACACTTTGGCGTAGTTGGTTTATACAATGCTGCAAGTATTGGAGATCTTATTACTTTACAGTTGCGTTTTGTAATTCATTCTCGTGATGATTATGCGATTAATGAATTTTGTATGAGATTTTATCAGTTAATGGAGTTGTAGGAATTAGGTGTGCAGCTTCTTTGTCGAAAAAAAAAACAACAAAAATATGTATGTCTCGAGATGTGTTAATGAAATTGTGGAACAGAGTCTTGCAAAAGTATAACAAGTGGAAAATGAGTGAAAAGTCGCAGCATGCAAGACCACTGGCTGCAAAATGAGTGAGTTCAGTTTGCAAACACTTTTTCCGTAAAAGATTGCGAAATAATACCCGATCATTACAAGTTTTTTTTTTTTTTAAGCACTAGTAAGGTACTCCAGTTTTATTGATTATTTTCATTTATGACGAATGAATACTTTTATATTATAAAAGGAGAAATATGAGAATTACAAAAATAGAAAGATAAAGTCTCAAAATTAAACTTCTAAAAAGAAGAGAGAAACATAGAAGGATTTAAAAAAATATATATATATTTAAAAAAATCCTCAAACATTCTCGAAAATTATCTTAAATATTCTCAAATTTTATTTTAACCAAGCATACTAATGTCTCTGACTCAATAGTTGTTCATTCCTATATATTTTAGCATCCGAACCGGAGCGGTTCACCGTTCACCTACGCATCGACCCGCGGTCCAGGTAATGGAAAGATCGGGTTAGAGCTCAGCGCCACACCGTTTCAATTTTCAAAACGAGCCCGTGCTTGCTGTAGTAGTCGGTCCAAAGCAAAGCCAAACTTTCTTCAAAACCTCAAACCCCACGCTGCCCCAAAACCCAACACCAGTTTCTTCAGAGCAAATATGGTTCCAGACTCAGCATCGCTTACCTTCAAAGCCCCACTCCTACACCGTTTCGTGGGGTTCCCATAAACCCAGTCGAGATGAGCGGGTCTCGGAGCTGTGCTTCGTACCAGTCTTACTCTTATCCGTCGAGGTTTGGTCATGGATCTTTGTTTAAGAATGTGGGTCTTTCTGAAATGGGAGTCAGGCAGCAGGGTTTTGCTCATTTTTGGGTTTCAGCAGTCCCGGATGGCGCGTCGGGTGGAACAGGTGGATATGGGGGTTCTGGTGATGGAAATTCTCGCGGGAGAGGTGAAGGTGGTGGGGGTGGTGATGGCAGTGACGGTGACGGTGGAAATAACTTGCCCTTACTATCTTGGTAATGTAGCGTTGAGCAAAATTCTGAGCTATCCTGTATCTTTCTTTCTTTAGAAGTATTAAATATCTGCTCCTGCTGTATAGCCACAATGATTTCATATTTTCAAACGAGCCCGTGCTGAAGACCTTATCCTTTTTATGGGAAACTCAAGTTATACGTTTATAAACTTGCTAGTCCTTTGAACCTCTTGTTCACCTTGCCTCCGGGAATTCCTGCAGCCTTTTCTCTTTGATTTCAAAACTACTTGGGTATGTTTGGTTTGAAATTTTAAATTCTTTTGAAACATTTTACAAATTTTTGGAAAAAGAATCTGGTATCACCCCAAAGATCATAATAACTTTTACAAGCATCAAAACAAAAACTACTTTTAACAAATTAGGGAAATGCCACATCTTCAAAGCAGTTCTACAAAAGTGATTCTACAACTCAAAAGAACCTCATTTTTTTTTTTAACTGCTCGCAGCCCGCTTGATTTTCTCTCTTCCTCTCCCTCTGTTTCCATTTCAAACTTCCCTGGTTTTTTCTCTTCCCCTTCCCTCGCCAAGGTAATAGTTCAGAATGAAAGTTGAAGATCCTCAATTCACCTGTCACCTGCAAAGGAGTTTTTTTTTTTGGCAGAAGAAAAAGAGAAATTCCTTAGGAGGTGGCCAATGAATTTAGATGAAGTGGTGGCAAATATACGATACTTAGTGAGTTAGTATTAGCAGACTACTTGTAACGAGATGTTCGCATTATATGGTGCGATAATTACCGGTCAAAAAAAATTATATGGTTCGATAAGTATACATATTTTTTAGACAAGTAATTTTATTGAATTCTCCTATTGATTTTTCTCGTCAGGTTTGTTTGCTAGTTTTCATACAGAGTAAAATCTAAGTAGAGTTTTGTGCTGATCATTCGGTGCCTTATCCTTTATACTTGGGATTTCCAGTATGGTCCACATTCTTTAATTCCAACATGAACTTCACGTTACAGGTATTTGGCTTTTCTTGCAAAGTATCCTGTGTCAACAAAAGCTCTGACATCTGCACTTTTAACTTTAATTGGAGATTTAATCTGTCAGGTACACTTTCAACCAAAACTATAGGTATCTGGTATTTCTTTGTGGTTTTTTAAAGATTAATGACTTTCTGTACTCATTTCTTCCTAATTATCCAACTAGAAGTTAGGACAGAGAACTTTCAGGTTAGCTTTCGTAATAAAATGAGTCTAGGATGCCACTTCCTGGATGAAAGTAACAGTAAGAGGGATTTCTATGTTATGGAGCTGCTGGATTAGTGGACTAGTCAAACCGCAGGATGTGTGTTGTATGTCTTCCATCGTTCTCGCCTTTTCATGACATTTACAGTCCTATCTTTTACCCCCGCTAAGCTGGAAAAGATGGGGGGTTGTGGGGTTTGCTGACTGTAAAACTTAGTACAGTGGAGTTACAGTGGTGTTTGCTGTTGTCAACACAGATCAGTTATATTACAATGTTAAAACTTGCTACTTTCAATTTTATTTTCCAACTTCATGTTGCAAAGATTTAACATGAACTTATGTGCATCAGGTTGTGATTGATCAAGTGCCATCGCTAGACTGGAAAAGGACCTTCCTGTTTACTCTGTTGGGTCTAGTGCTAGTGGGTCCCACATTGCATTTATGGTAATGCTTCAGAGTCCATGCCTCTGGGTGCCTGGAAATTGGACATATAGCAATGCCAACTTTTATTGTTATTTTCACCTAATAGTTATTATGGTTCAATGATTTAACAAAGATTTGTATGATTTCTTTTGCATTTTCCATCGTCTCCTTACTTACAGAAAAGTAGTGTCTTTAAGTTTCTTTAGTAGTTCATGTAGTTTTCATGTACATACATTCTACCCAGTCAAGGTTTCCCACTTCACCATCACAAGCAGCTTTTTATAGAAAAACTCTTTGAAATTATATTTTTCTTTCCATTCCTGGATATGCCTTTGGGTTATCAAAATACAAGGATGGTCTGTAACGAAGAGTATGTGCCCAATGCATGGTAAAAATTTAAAAATAAAAAAAGAAGATTAATATGAACGTTGAATATATATAAATATATATATATATATCATTTCTGGCTTCTATTTAGTTTCATTATTCCATCTTCATTCTTTCTCACAATTTGACATATCTTTAGGTATTTGTATTTGAGTAGATTGGTAACATTGGCTGGAGCATCTGGTGCTTTCTTGCGGCTTTTACTATATCAGGTGACCTACATAGAATAATTTTTAGGTCACTTGGCAGCATGTTTTTTCTTTGGTATCTGAATGTAAGACGATAATATTGCAGTTCCTCTTTTCTCCTATATTTATTGGAGTTTTCTTAGCTACGCTGGTGACGCTAGAAGGAAGTCCATCACAAGTCATTCCGAAGCTTCAGCAGGTGGTTTAAATTTGAAAGGCATTTATTGATATGATCTTTAGAAAGACTTAACAGTTAATTGGCAAGATTTTTTGCAGTTTCTTTTGTATCTTAAATTATTTGTCATTTTGTAGGAGTGGTTGGCTGCTGTTCTTGCAAATTGGACGTTGTGGATACCTTTCCAATTTCTCAACTTCCGATTTGTCCCCCAGCAATTTCAGGTCCTTGCTGCTAATTTTGTTGCTCTTGTATGGAATGTTGTTCTCTCCTTTATTGCACACAAGGAGATACATTCAAAATAGGTATGCAAGTTTCCCAGAAAGCACCATCTGTCAATGCCTAGTACTGTGTCAGATATGTAGATGCCTTCGAGCACAGTTTTCCAACGACTACTTTAGATAACTGCAAAATGTTAAAGCTTGATTTTATATCCATCCAAGTCTACTATCTTGTGCGGGTCATGCATCAGGGCCACAACTAACCCAATCATTCCCATCTCACTTCAGTGAAATACAGTTGTGATTTAGCAATATTTCATTTCATATAAGAATGGTATGGAAGAGAGCGAGACAAAATCTGTAGAGCAGCATTTAGTTTTGGCAAACTAACAAAGCAATTTTTCTAAAGGGTTAACGCTAGATACAGTCTGTGCAAATATGATGCATTTTTTTTTTAAAAAAAGGTAGGGTTCACAATTAAAAACTTAATTGTTTTCAAATTGCTTTATTTTTTACAATCTCTAGAACAACACTTGGTTTGCATAAAAGTAGAAACATTTTAGAGTGGGAGAAAGTTCAATGGCTAAGAAATGGTGAGGAAGCAATTTTTGGGATGGTTGCATAATTGCCTTAGAGAGAGAGAGAGAGAGAGAGAGAGATGCTAAATCTTTATAATTTATCTAATATCTGAAAAATTAACTCATAGAAGCACGAACAACCAAGCTCCCGCTTCATGGCGGCAAAACGGTAATGGCTTTTTTTTTTAAGTTTTGAAAGTCGAAAAATAATAAAGATACGGTGATGGCGGCAAAGTCCCACCTCCGAAGAACTCTGATTGTCGCTATTTCACCACGAAGCCTAATTATTGAATGATTTCTTTGCTTTTTTATAGTTTCACATAGCATTGCAAGCTAACGATCCAGTGAGGAAGGAATTTCTGGGATGGTTGCATAATTGCCTTAGAGAGATAGAGAGAGCGAGAGAGAGAGAGAGAGATGTCGACTCTTTACAATCTATCCAATATCTGAATAATTAACAACTCATAAGCAACGAACAACAAAGCTCCCGCTTCATGGCGGCAAAAAGATAATGGCTTTTTTCTTTAAGTTTTGAAAATCGAAAAATGATTAGAGAGGTGCTTGGGGCCGGATGAGTGTTAATAGAGAATTCACACCATTGAATTTGTGACATTTACATCTTTTAACAAATGAAAAATAAAATCGACTGCAGTAAACAAACACCATACACTCCCATCTCTCTCCTCAAGTCGAAATGTCTGATTTTCGCCTCACTCTCTCTCTGGCCCCCTCGTGGTCGGTTCTCTCTCAAACCGAAACTCTCTTTCTCACCTCTCAGGCTGATCGTGTGGTGGCTGTGGCGGTGCTACTGGTGAAAATGGCGTTTCCTCTGGTTTTGCAGGAATTGGAAGATTCAGCATGCGAGACCTCATGTGACTCCCAAAGATCTACCATTGGAAAAGCCCCTCGAGCGTAACTTACACTTGTGCTTCTCCATCAGAAACCCAACGACAAAAACAAAAAAGAGGAGAGAGAGAGAGAAATAAATCAATCAAAGCCCAAAGAAACACCCCCCCACCCAAAAAAAATAAAAGATGAAGTAGTGCGAAGAATAGAGCAAAAATAGAGCTATCTGCCTATTTGTTGTGATTTTCGTTTGATAAGTGTGTTACTTTTTCATTGATGATAGTAATACTGGCTCAGGTTTAATATGAGAGAGAGAGACTGACGGAAAGAGAGAGGAGAGCCTGGGGAAGAAAGGGAAAGAGAGATAAAAGGCTTCAACGGACAGAGAGACTGAGAGGGTTGAGAAATTATTTCCTCAGATTGATTCTACTGTAAATAACATAGATTTCCTATGAGACCGATTTTTATTAGAAGGTGTAAAATACACCCGTCAGAATTGAAATTTTTCTCAAATGGATAAAGATACGGTGATGGTAGCAAACTCCCACCTCCGAAGAACTCTGATCTCGCGATTTCACCGCGCAGCCTAATTATCGAATGATTTTTTTTTTTTTTATAGCTCACATAACATTCGACCGAGCCTTCCCTTTTACTTTGTATTTCCCTCTCTCTGCCCCTTCACTGCGCCGCTCTTCTGCCGCCACCAAACTTCTTAGGTCAGTCTCGGGCCTCTCTCTCTCTCTCTCTCTATTGCGTTCCTGAAATTTACGAACCCTTGCACCCTTTGTTCGATTAAAGTCTGAATTTATCTCAGTTGTTAAAGGAAAAGAAAAAAACTTTGTGTATTATGATATGGATTTAGATGTAATTTATGATTATTTAGGTAAAATTTGTGAAAAGTGCATGATGAAAAATATTGGTGAGGGGCAAAAGTCACGTTTTTGTGTCTCTGATTTTTTGTTGCTTGGATTCTAAAGGCAAAAATGGGTGAAAGAAGAATTTTTGAATGGAGTTTTGTAGAAATCTTGCTTCAAATGTGGTTTTGTGTCTAAGAGCTTCGGTCCTGAAAAAAATCTTAAAACGGGATGTGTTCTGCTCATCTTTCACTTTGTTTTTTTCTTTTCATTTACCACATCGTCAAAATAGTGTTATTAGGGATTAGACGCACGTCTCTCTGCCTATTACTTTCTTGCTGTGGCATTTGCATATGGATTGGATGTTCATGTTTGTCTCTCTCCCTATAATTTCCTTGTATGTCATATGAAATCTGACAATGTCTAGGACTCTAGTGTCCCATAAGGAAACCATCACTTCATGGCTTTAAGCTCTGCAATATACAATGCCGAAAGGCCAAAGCTCGGTATAACTGATAAAATCGATGAGGATGAATGTAGCATCACTGATCTAGGAGATGCACTTCTCGGGCTCATCCTATCTTATCTTCCCACAAAAGATGCTGTGAAAACTAGCGTGTTAGCAAAGATATGGCAACACCAGTGGATGTCCATCTCAAATCTTGAATTCAGAGAAGAGGCACAGGATGATAGGGCACTCTTTGTGAATTTTGTGGAGAGGGTTCTTTTGCTTCGTGAGTCCTCTGCAATAACAAAATTCTTTCTGGAGTGTGGTGTCCGATATGATTCGTCTCGCATTAGTAGTTGGGTATCCACTGCAGTGAAGCATAAGGTTCAAGAGTTAGATCTTCGTTTTCGGGAAATCAGAGAGCCACTCGTGCTGCCTCATTGCGTATTTACTTGTAAATCACTACTGCAGTTAAAAATTGGAAAGCTAAATGAGATCTACGATCTCAGGGTTCCTTCTTCTGTTTGCTTTTCAAGTCTCAAAATCTTGACTCTCAGGCGTGTTAGATTTCCAGACGATTATTCAGCAAAGACGCTCCTGTCTGGTTGCCCAGTGCTGGAGGAATTGAATTTGATCGCTTGCTGCTGGGACAATGTCAAGGCCGTCTGTATCTCTGGTTCCAGGCTTAAAAAGTTAACCATAAAAGATATGTGTATCGACAATGGAATCTGTTACTACGACAACGGGGAGACACAGTTTGTGATCTGTGGAGCTAAGCTGGAGTACTTCTGTTACAGCGGTGGTTTAAATCATGATTTTGGCTTTTCTCACTCATCCTCAGTAGTCAATGTATCCATTCAATCAGAGCTTAGAGATTGGAGATTGCATTATCGTGCATTTAAGCTTCTTATGGGGCTCTCTTACACCAAAAGCCTACACGTTTGTCTGTGTTTTCTTGTTCAGGTATCTACCAAGTTTCGCATTGTCATATTCTTCTTCGATACACAATTATCATCCGCAAGAGATTCGTCTGAATTTTTTAGGTTGTGATATGTTGTTTTAGGTTCTTTTTATTTCAAGGGAGTTGTTTTCTGAGCTGCCTGTTTTTTCTCACTTGACGAATCTTACAACACATTGGAGTATCTGGTTCTATAATGATCTTGGTTCCCGTGGAGGACTTGTGGCCATACTCCACAATTCACCTTGTCTCGAGTCGCGTCAACTCAAAGGGGTAACACTTTCCTAGGATCAAAAGTTTCGTCTTTATGTTGCTGACCAGCATTTAAAATAGACATTACAGCTACATATGTTTTCTTTCTTAACCATATAGGAATATCTTGAGTCTTCATATGATCATGAAGGATATGATTGGGACTTAGATCCTGTGCCTGCATGTTTCTCCACTCACCTCAAGACTATTGAAATCTCTATGATTTATGGACATAAAACTGAGCTGTATGGGATAAAAATGTTGCTAAAAAATGCAACAGTTTTGAAGAAGATGACCATTTCCTTCGATCCTGTGGGATTCATTGCTCCTCATTTCTTGAAGAGAAAGTTGGAGATTTGTGAAGGAATACTGTCTTTTCCGAGAGGATCAACCAGTTGCATTATAGAAACATATTTTCCCGCCATAACGGAGGTTCGAACTTCTCATATGGTCTATATGGAGTGAAGATATTTGCTAAAGAAGTCGATGGAATTGGACAAGATATATAGTTAAATTTTGTTTAGTGGCTTTTGAAGGGTGCTTGGATTGGCAAAGGTCTCAAACAGTGGTTATAGCAGTTTAGAGGCTTAAAAAACTGCGAGTTAATCTTTTCGTGAGCGTTTCCAGCTTTCACCTTCAGCAAAGCCATTTCAAGCCCCTTTTCCTAGTTTTTTGGGAACATCCTGCAAATATATATGGTACTTATCACTATGTACTTTTGAAAGACTTGCTTTCATCCCTGCCTGCCATATTTTTGGTACCTAATTTTTTTCCTTATTTTAAGATTCCCTACTTTTCCCTTCTATCCAACTGTGTTTCTAAGTTGCTGTTAATGGATTAACCGTATGTCCTATTGCTGTAATGGGATGATCTTCAGTCTGATTTTCTGACCTCGCTCGGAAGACAATGCCACGTTTGATGGTTTGTTTTTATTGTGTGTTTTTTTTTCCTTTTACTACTTTTATTGTCTTTTTTGTCTTACATTACTTGTCTTGATGCATTAACACCTTGCTAGTTTCTTCACCAACATTTTTAAGAATTTGAAATTTTTTATCTGATCCTCCAATATTCTGTGTTGGACCTAGCTGTCTGTACTCTTAAATTTTCATGATCCAAGACCTTTGTGGCTAGTTGAAGATCTAGAAGTACCGCAATAAAGGGCAAAACAGAGTAGTAGACTTTGTACTGATCATTAGTGAATGATTTTGATTATTATTATTTTTGGTTATTGTTTAAACTTTCATATCTTGACAATATGCATTTGTTATAAATATTATAGCAATCATGTCAATTTAAAAGTGAATGGAAATACTGTCATATTATGAGAGAGCCTATCAAGTCATCAAATCAATGAACTTAATGTGTAAATGCAAGGAGTTGAGATACATTAATAAAAGGTCTTTGACAATTCAGAGAGCGCCGAAGGAGCATGATCACCAAAATCCCCCTCCTTAGCAACATCGTATTTGCCCTAATGTATTGCCTATCCAAGGTAGGATAGGAACCCTTAATTCTTATCTCTTTACTTTGTACTTATGGCCGGCAAGCCATGCATTAAGAGTTCCTTAATTAGATGCAAAAAGAAAAAAATTAAAGATCTAGCTAGCTAGTAGCTACTCCTATCTCTCATGCGGTCCCTCTCCAATACTCTTTTGACCTATATATAATATCCACAAGTTGTTCAAATTCTTATCTATGACTAACAATGAGCAATTAAGATGACACCTTACTTCAAAGCTCAGGCAGGTATAATATTAAGCCAATTGGGTGTCTGGTATAAAAGCACTATCTAATAGCCAATACTATCTTACATTTAATTTTTTGAAATTCCTTTTTCAAGTCCCGAGCCCTCAACCTCACATGCACTACTACTCATCGTCTACTTGTTTGTTTAATGCATCAATCAATGCATTTATATATTGGATTGAGAAATAAATCCAAAATATTCTGAATTCAATTATTCTAATAAATCCCCTGCAATAATTCTTCTCGGACCAATATATCTACAGACTTCAGTTATTTTCAAGGATTTATAGCCAAAAAACTCAGAAAGTTTGTGAGGCATATAATGATCCTCTGTATTATCACAAATAGATTTTACTGATTTTTTTACTCTCTTTGAAATAAATAAATGAAAATTTTTATCGCTACAAAAATATTTTTATAATAATAAATTTATAAATTAACATGATTCTAAATCATATATTAGGTATATTTTATAAACAATAAGGGCTGGTTTGGGGCATAAAAATTCTTAAAAATTCTCATCTCATCTCAATTCATCATTACACCTTTTTCAAATCCTCATACAAAATATAATAAACAATTCAACTTTTTCAAATCCTAATATACCTTTTTCAAATCCCAATTCAATTTTTTCAAATCTCAAAACTAAAAAATAATATTTTAAACTCTAAAACAAAACACAAAATTCTCGTCTCACTCCCCAAACCTCCCCTAAATCTTCCCAACCTCCCAACACTCCACACTCCATCTTTTTTTAAAATTTTTTTTTAATTTTTTTTATTAAATCATTTTTATATGAATAGTAAATAAAAAATTTGAAATATTTTAAAAAAAAAATTCAAAAATTTTTTTTTTAAAAATATTAAAAAATGTGAAGTGTGGAGTGTGGATTAATAGTAGGAAGTTGTGTAGCAAAACTCTTTTATAAAAATTCTAAAATTTTTATAATAGAAGAGATTAAAATGTATACTAGAAAGAGAATTATGAGGTAGTGCAGCCGTAAGCGTGAGCTCACGGTGGAATCAACCCGCCGACTGGAAAAGAGACAAAAAGAGCCCATTAATGAACTAAACTGACGCGTTTGACAATGAATACGACAGTCAAAGAACACGTCACCGATATGTGGTCCCCCATTGAACCATACAAAGATTCTTAGGTCAACAACCTCTCCCCAAATAGGAAAAACCCGATTGGGCAGCCATGGTCTAACTCTGCGGGCGACAATACGATATTATTACTCCGGATGGAAATTGGGTGACTGTTGACCGTTGATTCTCAACAAATGCTGATCTTGACGGAGTACGAATAGTTGGTAGGTCGTGAAGTTGGATACGTGTCAAGGCTTTAAAAAAGAAAAGTCAGGAGTCATGATGATAGAGGTGACGTGGCAGAGGTTAAAGGAGCAGTCAGACAAGGGGAAAAGGACAAACTGTACCATCAAGTACAGCCCACCACCTTTGACTTGTTCCCCAAACAATGACTCAAATCTCGCTGTTTGCATCCGCCCATGCTGAATGGAATCGTGATTTTAATTATCAATAGAGTTCCAGTAATAATAAATTTCAATTTTTTTTTATAAGATCTTTTCATAGACGAATATATCTTATAAAAAAAATCCGAAAAAATTAATATTTAAAAAATATATTTTAATTTTTTAAGGAAGCCAAAGCCACCTAGTAAATTTTCTAGTTGCGCCCCTACTTTGTGTTGATCTTAATGCCATGCATCTAATATAAATGGGCTTCAAAATCAAAAAAATATAAATTATTCTACCGAAAATTCACGACAGTTGAGAAACTTGGGTTACGTTTCATTTAGAAGATCATATATATGACAGATATTTCAGGAATTTAATGTTGAGACAAAAACTGAAAGAGCTCACAAGTTTTGATTAATTGAAAAAATTTGTGCTATTGTTTTTTTTGTATGTTCTTCATCATCATGTTTAGCAGTAGGACATGTTTACAGAGTGTAATTCATTGGCAGATGGTTGTGCGCGACTTGGTGCTTGGTCTGCAAGGTTTGGCATGACAGCTCTGAATTCCCTTTAAATCTCAGAGGTCTGTTTCGATTGGATAAGGGGGATGTTTCTGCATTCGATCCTAAGGTCTTTGTATAGTGGTCTTATTCTTGGTTTTTGTCCTTTCCTTTTCTGCGGGTATTGGTTGGTAGGTTTCAAGTCCTTTATTTGTTATCAAAGGTTCTCCTCAGCCTTGTTGTGGATGAATGATAAAAAGGACGCCTGTCCTCCTTTTTTTTTTTAAATGTCATTTTTACATTTGGATTTTGGGTGTTTTTAATGCTGATCTTGTAACCTCTTAAGTGTTTGATTGTTTTCACAGTATTCTTTAATTATAAATGAGGATTTTTTAATAAAATTTGAGAATAATCACTCCGACCCCCAACTATTTTATAAAAAACAATGTTTAAAAGTAGGAATAAAGCATATATTTCCATGCATCTAGACGCCACGCCAGCTTGGTTCATGTGTTAATTAAAAAGGAGTGGAAAATTGGAAATCTCTGAAAGTTCATGCATCAACTCTTGCTTAAATGAATATTGATGTTTTGACTCTAGTATTCAGAGCCTCAGCTTTCGCCCCTATCAATAGCCAAGTACTGAACCAATTAAGTTTCTGAAATTTTAGTCAATTATTTTTTTTTGAGAGAGCAGTCTTCAGTCTTCAAATATATATATAGTAATTAAATTGAATTCCGTAAAAATAGATATGGTATTGATTATTATCATTATATTTTTCTCTGGATTTATGAATTCTGAGTGGGAGGATAACTGTAAGTTTGTACCCATCAATCTAGAAGTTACAGATTTTTTCTTGATTGGATCCAATAATTAAGATGCCCTAATGGCTAATGGTCAGTTTTTTCCTAAGTAAGCCGAGTACGGAATAATCTTCTTTTCTTAATTTTGGAATGCTTACGTGATGGCATCTGTCATCTTGCCCCCAAACCATGGGTTTCTCGTTCTGCAATTATTCGATTTTCGATCCATGAGCGGTCTGACAGCGACCCATGTTTACTGTCCATATTTCACGGGAGCATCCCGCCCTTCTTTTCACCGTCTTTGTCAGTGTTTGTCATGACTCATCTCTAAGCTGGGAAAAACTTCATCTCTTTCCTCAAAGTCCAAACGTCGTTCACAGTAGTACTGCTATATATATATATATATAAATATATATCATGTATATATGATAGTAGGCGTACTGTTTCTTTTTATCAGCTTTTGATCAACAAGCAGTTTCCATTTCCAGGCCATTTTACCGGACTCCGGCAAACCTGACATAACAGGGGGGGAATCGGATCAAGCTTGACCGAGGAGAAATACATGTATAAAATCACAAATATTTTACTTTTTTATGCTTATTATAATATATAATATGTGATCATTTTTTGTTGCCACACTGCATATGCGGTCGTCGACTCACCTCACATTCAAAGTTCAAACCGATGTTTCTTCTCGGGTAGCAGTCATTAGTCATTGATGAAGTGACTGAGCTCACTGCTCACGTAAATCTCGACAAGCAGTAGTAGCGTACGTAGTGGCTGCTTTGACGAAACACGAAGGATAATATTGCATCCATCAATTATACACAAATGCATGCATGCTATTCTGATCTGAAATTTGTGCAACCCAACAGAACCAATACACGTGACCCTCTTTAAATTCATATCTCATCCGATCGATTTAAGACCAATATTCCATAAATGAAATGAAAAACTACCTCCCATCGATTAGGTTTAATGGGATTAAAGCTATTAGATCTACATGACATCGGTTCAGAAAATACCTCTCGTTAATTCAAAACTATATATATATATATATATATATATGTTCTTAAAAAAGTAAATTTCAAGCCACTTTTACAATAGTATTTTTTAGAACCTGTTTGGATAATAAGATAAGATAAGATGAGTTAGTTTGTAAATAGCAGTAAAATTATTAATTGAAATTAAATGACATGATGTGAGGTGATCTGTAACCAAACAGTCCTAAAAGAAGATTTTGTTCCACTACTTGAATGGTTAAAAATATGTATTAATAATAATAATAATAACATTATTGACGCCATCATTCAAGGAATCTTTGGGGGAAACTCTACCATGAAAATTGAAAAGCAAGACCAAAGTCATCCACTCTCTCACCAAACGCAACATAGGGCTGATTTTTTTTAATTAAGCTTTTTGACTTCAATAAACACTTTAAACCTTTAATTTAATACAAGTTATATGCATATAGATTAAATTACTTTTAGTTAAATAACCAATGATGCATATCACACCGTATGATCACCCCATAACTATATTTTATTTATTGAAAGATAATACGATTAATTTACTAGGTAACTTGCACTACAAAATAACTAGTTCAATTGGCTAAATGATTTTTTTAATCTCCACAAGGATGTGCAAATCGGTTTATAATTAAGCCATTACACCTACCATCTAGCAAACAGGTCAAGTCAAAAAAAGTAACCTATCTTCTTAATTTGCTTGCTCAAATATATCTTCTGATCATGTGCTAGCTAGCTGTTGTAATCAGTCCATTAATGACCCAAGAAATGGCCAAAAAGAAGATTATTTTTATTTTTCTCGGAAAATGACTCAAATTCTGCCGGAATGCAGAACCTTGAATTTGATTCTCTCTCAAAAATTGAAATGGGTATTATGTGTTGATTTGCAGTGAAAATAAAAGAAGCCAAAGCCCACATTAATTATCGGGTGGAAAAATAGCTAATGCACATAAATTTTGGAATAAACAAGAGTCACCCATGATATTCCTATATCACCAGTACACCACTGCAAGAAGGAGAAACTATGCAACAGAAACGAGAGCTATCCAAAACATGGTCTCCCCCAATATTTATAAACAGATCCACCCCCCATTATACTACAATGCTACCAGTACTCCTGGGTCCCAAAAGATCAAAAAGAGACATTAAAGGAACATATTCATATCTGATGAACCCAAAAAAAACAAAGGAAAAAATTTAATCCTGGAAGTTTCACATAACTTTCCACGATTCTAAAGTTGGAAAGCTTGGAAAAGTCATGTCGAAATCTAAGCCAGCTATACCGCCACCATCAGCTAATCCCATATTTGGCCCGAAAGAGAGTTGGCCAGCACCAGAAACCCCAGTTACGGCTCCAGCAGCCGAGTTGGGTCGCATCGCCTGCTGCTGGTGATGGTCCAGCAAAAAAGCTGACGTATCGAGGGTCGGTAAGCATCCCGGCCCCGGCAACCGGCTGCCGGGTCTCTGAGGTTCTGGTTTCAGGATCGGCACCACTGGTATCTGCGAGTTTCCGAGTCTCGCGCCGGTCACCTGCTGTACCATCTGACGGAAGTTGGCCGGATCCGCCGTGATGAAGGTCGTCTGGGACCGCTTCGAAGCGCGAGACTTCCGTTTCGACACCTTTCCCGCCGGCGCCGCCGGAATCGAGTTACGTTGGCGTTTCGGACCGGCGACCACCGTTTCTGGTTCCGAGCCGCCAGAGAGACTTGAGACGGTAGGGGTGGTGGGCGCCGTGTCGGGCTTGATGAGGTTGAGCAAGGGAGAGATGGAATCGTTCTGCAGGAAGTCCAAGTTAGGACCGCAGAAAGATTTCTGGAGAGCCTTGGTGAGGGTGTCGTTGTCGCGAGCAAAAGCTTCGGATATCCACGAATCCGCGAAGGCTGGACGGAAGGCCCAAGGTTCGATACTTGCCAAGTTCTCAGACGATGCCATAACTATATATAGTCCTTGCGTTTACTAGGCCCCGGGGTTAGTGTTTCTCTCTATGAGTAGAAGCAGAGCTCGAAAAGAGGAGGCTTTAAGAACGCTCAAAGCATTCTCCAAATGGCCAATCCGATTCGCATATGCGACAAGTGGATTGTGAGGAAGGAGGAAGGGAGAATAGATAAGGCGGTGGCCGAAAGTTCTTAAGAGGGTTTGGGGTGGTGTCAAGGAGAAGGAAATGAGAGGGAAGGAGAGCAGAGTCGGGGGGAGGGGCATAAATAGGGCGGTGAGTCGGGGAGGAAACCGCGTTGTTTTGTGAGGGACACGCGTCAGCTTTTCCGTACGTCGTTAAACAATAGCTACGAGTCAAGCTGCACGATGATTGCTTCCCTTCCGATGGAATATTACCACATCAAAAAACACTGTATATATTATTTTAACAAAATAAATTATTAAAATGCTGTCTTTTGATGACATGAAATTCAAAATATATTATATTTAGATAATTATAAATTTTCAGAAAATATCCAAAAGGATGAAAAATGACAAGAACGCTCGTGATGTAAGGTGGGTTAAATACAAATTCTTCTTAAAAAAAAAAAAATAGTACGTAATAATGTTAAAGTAACCCTGGTTAGTATGTGGGGGATTGACTGTTGCATGGGAGTCGTTGCTGGTGTGTTGGTATAGAGCATTAGCATTGGTTTATGTATATGCATATGTAAAATTACCTCTTTTGCATAATCATTTGGCCATTCAAACAAAACTCACACATTGGTTTATGCATATTTGAGATCAAATAATAATAAAATATTATTTTTTTTATTATTAATTTTTTTCCAAAATCAAAATTTCTATATATATTTGTAATTAACATCCACTATATACATTTGACATTAATAATAAATGTAATAATAAAAAATATAATTTTTTTTATATATTATATTAAAAATATAATAAAATGAAAAATATATATATAATATATTATAATAATAAAATGAATGTGTATGTGAAGATTTGTTGTATTGTTGAGGGAGGGAGAAGAGGAAAAGATTGAGAGAGAAATAATAGAAAGAGAGAGAAATAATAGATAAAATATGTTTGATGAAATGAATAGTTGCTATCTAAATTTGGATAACAACTGTTTATAGGTAGTTAAATTTATAGATATGCATAATCCAATACAAGTAATTTTATGACTATATTATGTAAATATAGTTTTACATATACATATAGATAGTCCAATATGAGTGCTCTTACTGGTAGTAGCAAAGACAAGTACGGAGTGCCGGGCGAGAGAGAGAGAGAGATGAGTTCAGAGCCGCGTCCTTACGCGTTAAGCTCGCTTCCCAACCTCCTCCTCTCTCAATTATTTATAATCCTTTCAGTCCTTTTTCTTTTTTCCTTTCAAAATCCCCCCTTCTCGTCATTTCAAAATCTGCGCCGTTACCGTTTGCACGCTATAATTTTGATTTATCCACTGTCTTTTAAACTAAAAATTGGAGAGCTGTGTTTGCATATTTTGCTTTTTAATTTTAAGAATGAGGTTTGAGTACTTCATTAGTAGAGACAATTACAAAGGATGTTTCGATTTTCATATAAAATCCATATATATATATATATATATATATATATTCGCTACTTATGATCCATAACCATAATATTCCCTGTCCTGCTACGCACACAACGTCTCGTCTACAAATTTTGACCTTAAAACTGCTTGTCAGTCACGGGTAGTGTGGGCCGTTGATATTTTAAAAAATCATCTAAAAAGATATATATTAATATTATAAGATATCCATACACTGCTGATCACATGATGCCGAGTTTTGAGATGCGACGTTGGAAGCGTGTGGGCTCCATCTCCTTTTTAATTTCTTAATGAGGTTGCTCTTCAGCCCCTGTCTCAGTCTGTACTGTAATAATAATAATAATGGCAGTATGGCACGTACCCCGATCCATCCTCATTTTTCCCCCTTCTCTTACATATACACGAGAGTGTCAAGTAAAAAACGACAGACATCAGGTGAATTTGGCATATATGCTGGTGAAAATGAAAATTTATATTCTTAGAAAAAATTTATAAATGTAGATCATTTAATTATTAATACATTATATAATAAGAACAGAAATATTGCAAGGGAAAGTATGAACAGGATCAATTAAAGGGGTTGTGTTTAATGTAACGTGGCTCAAGAGCTAGCAACTCTCACCATAAAAAGGATACCCCATGCATTCATTCACTCATCGTCAAACGGACCAATGTGGGGTTAGGTAACATTGGAGTTGACATGTCTCCTATCATGTTCCTCGTAAATGCCACCAGCTCCTACGTTCGCCAACGGTCGGTGGGTGCCCTTCTTTCTTTCTTTCCACGCTTCTTTCTCCAATTTATGTAAAAAGCTTTTAATTTATTTTTTTTCTTTTGCGAAAAGTTGAATATGCTGGGTTTTATAAATGAGATCTACTGCATATATATATATATATATATGGACTATATAAAATAAATTTATAAGTTGATGTAATTTTACAGAATTTATTAGATTTATTTAATAATAATAAATAATTTTATAATCTGATATATTATATTAATCTATATTAATTTATAAATTTATTTTTATATAATTTTTTTATACCTAAAATATTTCCTTTTATAAATATTGTCCGGTCGTTGTTTAGAAGTTATTGAAACTCCACAAAGGGAATATTTTTGAATAAGGCTTTGTTTGGTTTCCAAACCAAACTCATCTCATCTCACTTATCATTACAATTTTTTTAAATTTCAACACAAATATAATAAATAATTTAACTTTTTCAAATCCTAAAACAATAATAATATTAAAAAATAATATTTTAACAATATTTTATCATCTAAACTCAACTCACTTCAACATCCAAATGCACCCTAAATCACCTCAACTTGAGCTATATATGTATTATATATGCATCTTTTCGAGCTATGTATTAGTACCTCCTTATTGACTTGACCAAAATTGAAGGACAACTATCCTGTTTGTTTTCGAAAAATATCTCATCTCATCTTATCTCAATTTCATCATTACACTTTTTTAAATTTTAATACAAAATAAAATAAACAATTCAACTTTTTCAAATTCATCTCATCTTCTCTCACCTAATCATTACAACTTTCTCAAATTTCAATACAAAATAAAATAAATAATTCAACTTTTTAAATCTCAAAATAAAAATAATATTAAAAAATATATTCTAATAATACTTTATTTTATTTTTTAATTTTAATCTCAATTCATCTCATCTCATCTCCGAAAACAAACGAGGCCAAATTTAGATAATCTGTATCAAAAAGACCTCACATTGAATTGGATATCTTTAAAATAATTTAGATTTCAGCTACAATGCTTCACCAAATATAGTTAACTACAGTTGTTTCATCAAATTAACATATATTAGTTTCTCACTCTAAGCAAATAAATTAAATAAATTAGAATATAATTAACATTTAACATTTATAATATAATTATTATTAACATTTAATTGATAAAACTATAAAATGTGATAAAAATAAATTAAATAAATAAATAATCAAATTAATCATATTTTATTATGCTATAGAGAGTAAATGGATAATCCAATGTGGTGATAATTTAAATGGAATACACAAATACAAATTCATGTGATATTAGGTAAAATTTAAAGATTCATTTGACCAATCCAATGAGAATGTTCTTATCCAATATTTCTAAACAAGTAGCTAGCTAGGTATATATATATATATATTACATGTATGTGTATATCATCTATATGGTGCTAGTAGGTGTGTACACATGTGTGCATTCTCATGAGAAAGTTTGAGAAAAAAGTAAATAATTTTTCAAAAATATTTTAAGTAGTTGATAACAACATGACATATTGTGAGTTGGAGCTAGCACATGAGTGGACTGGTGACTTGACCGAGTCATGATTACTAATATTATACTTGTATTGATTATGATCCGGTCAAGCTGCATTGACACATTATATATATCATATCCGAGTTTACTTGCTTTTCTTTTCTTTCTTTTTGTTCTCACTGTTGGAAAAATAGTGGTTAATTGCACGACCTGATCTTTGTGATCATAGTCTACTAATCCAACTTCCCCGTGGAAATGCATGGACATTAATATTGGTCTGATCTTCATGGTAAAAGGCCAGTAATTAAGATGAAGATCCAATAACTAAACTTTCATGCATCCAGCAGTACAATTAATTATTCATTTACTTGAGATATTGCAAATTAAGGAGATGCCTGCCAAATATCCCATGTAGTACAGTTCCCAAAACTGTTCTTTATTTTTTATTTTATAAAAAAAAAAAAGATGAAAATTATATTAAAAAAAATTAAATCAATTAGAAAAGGCTGAAAAGAGTGAAACTTGTTGGAGAATATACCCAATCAAATAGGAAGAGCAAAGTGGGAAGCAATGGAAGATATGGGAGAAGACCGAAGAGGATAATTGGAATTAGATTGGAGTGTTGGAGAGGCAAGGAAAGGTCATCACATTGAGAAATGCTACACAACCTCCTACTATTCACCCACACTCCACACTCCATACTTTTTAATATTTTTTAATATTTTTTAAAATTTTTTTTTTGAATTTATTTTTTTTAAATATTTCAAATTTTTTATTCACTATTCATAAAAAAAATATTTGAAAATTTGAAGATGAAAATTTGAAGAAAATTTTAAATATTTTTTGAAAAATATTTCAAAAAATATTCACTATCCATCACATTCTAGAAGAAAATTTGAAAATGAAAATTTGAAAGGGAGAGGGTAAGAATACGCCAGCGGTGACGCAAAGGACTAACGTGGCATGACGAAGAGGTGACGCGGAGTGATATGGGCGTTAAATATATATATATATATATATATATCTAATTTTGTTTTATTAAAAAAAAATCAGGAGTACAGATAGGGTTTGACTTGACATCCTATGCTTACACCGAAAGCTCTGCATTTCAATTTTTTATTTTTTATTCCCCAGTTCTTGCTCCCCTAGTTAATATTATACACAGCTCCCAAAAAATAATAATAATAATAATAATATTCTACACCCCTTTGGCTTCGGTACCGTCGGCTCAGCTCAGCTCTTTGGCTGGCTCCGCTAGCTGCAGCATCTATAACGACGTTTGCAGGCATGCTGCTACATGCCAAACTGAGCTATCTAGTACTCGCTCCTTTTTTATTTTACCTTGCGCTGAACCCCTTACTTTTTGTAATTGAAAACCACATGATTGCATATCAAATTATTGAACCAATTCTATGACTCAAACATTTAAAAAATATATATATGAATTATATTGTATGATGTTGGGTCTATAACGCTAATAAATAGTATTAAGTAATGTATTAAAATTTATACTTTATGTCTATCTCTCTCTAAATTAAAAATGATATATATTTGAATTCGAAAATGATAAGAAATCACAATCTCAAAATCATAGAGAGAGATTGACCGAAAATATTAGAAACGACCATTTCATTCATAAGAAAAGTGTGTAATTTTTTGACGGGCAGACTAGTAATATTTTATGGCTAGGTCTTGTTTGGTTATGCAATTAAGATGAAATGAGATGAGATGTTTTGTTAAAAGTTGAATAAAATATTATTATAATATATATTTTAATAATATATTTATTTTAAAATTTAAAAAAATTAAATTATTTATTATATTTTATGTGAGAGTTTAAAAAAATTATAATGATTATATAAGATAAAATGTAATGAGATAATTAGTATCCCACTATCGTTACAAATAGAAGTAAAAACTAGAAGCCCATCTAGAATCCTCAGCTTGTTTTATATTGGCACCAAACATTTATCCCAATATATATATATATATATATAGCTGCAAGTGGAGTAAAAATAAGATCAAACCCGTATGAGAATGACCGACTTGTTTTATATTCCCAATATATATATAACACTTCTGGTATCGATCTTTATATATTCAAGTTCAAAGATATTGTACACGCATGCATAAATATATCGCTAGTTTCGATTTTACCCAATAGAATAGCCATTTTCATCCGTTAAATTAAGAAAAAAAAATGAAAAAAAAAAATCTATTCTGATCAGTCATGTCATTGGTATATACATATATATATTTATATTGTTTTAAGAACCTCATTAATTAGCTAGGTATGCATGCTAGCTAGCCTACAACTTTGGTGGGTCACGCATTGACTTCCCAATAACAAATAAAAAAAGAGGTGAATTCGAACCCTATGCAAGCTGCATGGTATTAGGAAAGACCGGAAAAATGTTGTTGTTTAACTTATGGATTTGACCACTGGTACTGTATTTTAATTTTTAATTTTTAAAAAATGTATAAAAAAGTTACTATCAATAAAATTGTGTATTTTTTTTAATATTTAAAAAAAAAAAATGAAGTTAAGCTGTAGAAATTGGACGGCGGTGTAGCATTGTCAATTAGAAAAAAAAATTAGAAAGATGATAGGGAGCACGATTTGGGCTCCCGTTTCTTTTGTCCGATGGGGGTTTTTTAATTTTTTTTTATTTACTGTTTAATAAAATATTATTTAATACTATTATGAATTTTTTTTAAAATATTTTAAATTATTAAAAAAATGATATGAAAAAATAAATTTTAAAGAATTATTTATTTATTTTTTCATATTATTTTTTAACATTTTAAAATATTTTTAAAAAAATAAAAAAAAATCACAATATTATTAAATAATATTTTTTTAATTATTAAATTAAAAAAAATTAAAATACCCAATCGGCTAAAAATAACGGAGCCCAAATCGGGCTCCCTAGCGCAAACAATAATGTATGGAGCTTTTAAATATTTAATAGGTGACCTAGGACTCCCTGATCAAGTCCCACCGCAGACTCATGATATACACATGGATTAGGGCCACGTCGTCTTCTGGGATGACCTGTCTTTTTCTTTTGATTGATCGAGGAAGGAAGCTTATGTGATAACAATTAAACTAATTAACATGGAATGATCTCTCTAGTCTAGCTCAATCTGCCTTACCCAACAAGAGTTGACATCGTACGTACAACACGTCCGCCCTCTTCAGTTCTCGATAACAAATTTATAAGCTAATTAACCTGCCAACCGTCCTGATCTTTGTATACTTGGCACAATTTTGATGAGATTCATTAAATGCCCAAACATGATTGTTTACCAAGAAAGCTTGAAAAGGTTGTTCTAATTAATAAGTCACCATGATTATTATTATTATTACTAGTAACCTCTTTTCTGGGAGTACTGTACGTTGATCGTTATAAGCCACTTAAATTCATATCTACGTGTTATGTTATTTACCATAAAATAATGAATATATTTCACTTCATGAAGCGGAACAGATCGAGGCCATCTTTGTGATATATATATATATATATGGAGATAACAAAACTCATGAATAGTTTTGACTACTTAAGAAAATCATGATCGTCAATCTCAAATAAGATAGTTGATTTAGCTGCCAATATTCTTATATATGAAACATATAATAAATATAAGAGACCAATATTAATGCAAATTATTAATTAAGGATTATTGACCAAAGTCTCAAATTAGAATTATCCGTACGTCAAACCCAGTACTGATCCCCACACATGATGGCCTTGCATGCATGCATGCATGCCTTGCGGCCTTGGGCATGACCAAAAAAGCTTTTGGCAATTTCTATATATGCCGACAGTACGTGTACGCATAGATACCCGTGGGACGCATGCAACTCGATCGTTTGGTGTGTTGTGTTCTTTGCAATGACTTTTTCAGGAGAAGTTTGGCCACACATTTTGGTTTTTTTTTTTTTTTTAAAATTTAATTTGCATTGGGCAATTTCCTTGTCAGTTGTGTTTTTTGTGTTGCTAGCTGGCTCTCTTTCTTTCATCCATCGTTAATAAAATAAACACCAGGAGGTACCACCGTCCACCGTCAACATTCAATTCTGAGAATGACATGGGTAGTCAATTTGAGTTCTGGTCAACCCCCACATCCATCTTTAATTTTTTTTTTCTTATTTTTGTGCAGAAATGGTTAAGCAATTAATTAGCTACTCTAAGCAAGTCTTTAATAAGGCTTAACTTAGGAGATCACGTTGTTTGGTTCTCTCTGTCTCTCTCTCTCTCTTAGAAATTGGACTCCATATGGGTTTGATCTCTTTCTTGGAAAATGACCATATAATATATATATGCATATTATATGTTTGGTGGCGATCACGCTAGCTTATAATAAAATGCTGATGTTGCGTGATTGATGAATGGGTTAAACTGGATGACACAGATGGATCGAAAAAGGGTAGCTAGCTGGAAGGTTCTTTGCATGGATGCAATTGGTTCCTGGTTTTTCACTTTAATATCCCAAAAGAAGATCATACGATCAAATTAAAAGAATAACAATGAAATAATTAGTCATGTCTTAAAAGCACAAAATATTCTGGATTAAAAGTTGATGCCAAAGAGATCAGACAGGACATTGGATTTGCTTACGTTCAATACAAGAAAAGTATATATATCTCGTAATAAATAAATGTAAAATTAAAAAATTACACGTGGATAAAGTGGGGGGGAAAAAGACAAGGGGATCCAAAAAAAGGGAAAAAGAGGAAGTCACAGCACCTTGCACTCATCTCATTCCTTTGATCTTTTTAGATTATTTCTGAAAATTGGGGTGCTGCTGTCTTCACTTTTAGGTGCAAATTAAAGTTCCTTAATATATATTTATATTATAGTCCCTTCAGATGATCCCAAGGATATATATAAGCCTGAAAGTGTATTCTTGAAGAGTTGTAAAAAGCATATTGCACGTACGTGTTCAAATTAGTGAAATTCTACTAAACTAATTAAAGGGTCCACGGTGATCATGAGGATATGTTCATGTTGAGACTCGAGAGAGCATTCAGCAAAATAGAAACGCAAGTGAATTCACCATTATTATTTAAAGCCATGCAATAGAAGGGGGAAATAATTAGAATGAGAATATATATATACATATTATTTTTTTAGGAAATTTTTTGAGAAATATCAGCTCTAGTAGTTGGGGAGTTGAACCCCCCAATCATGGTACGTACCTAAGAACTATATATGCATGGTTGGTGTCATTGACCATATATATATAAGACCATTCATTGTCTTCTTCGAATGAAAGGAATGAGATAGCTAGGTCTAATCATGGCTCCTAAAATAGAGAAATGTTGTTCATTATGAACATGAATTTTCACATCCCTAGCTAATCATACACATACTAGTTGATGTGCTACGTACAATATGATTAATGTTATTTTATTCAAGTAGTTTGACCTGAATTCACATAAAATGTAACACGTCAATGAATATGACAAGAGATGATAAACCAATGCATTGGTGCATAGATTGGGCTTTCCAATTCACAACCAAAACTTTCAACACTAATTTGGTCCAGCTTGAAGACTTTGGGCTCAATCTGTCCATTGACATATATATATATATATAGATTAGGTATATGCTAAGACAGCACTCTTGATCTTAAACTTCAAATTTCAGGCACTACCCTCAATTCAAGTCTGCTAGAATCCGTCCACAAAATGTTTTGATTTCAAACATAGAGACGAAAATTGAAATCATAGAATCAAAGACATGAGGAAAAGAGAGGTCTTTTAGAATACCTCATCTCAATATTAGTCCCTCTCTCTCTCTCTCTCACCAGCTCTCGAACCCATGACTTGGATCTTGCATGATATAATACGTTAGATTATAAATAAATTTTTATTATAAAGTAAATTTGACATATTTTATTAAGTTAGGTCAGTTTATAAATTTATTTTTGTAAGATATTATTATAAAACTAGCACTTATTTAAACTCTCAATGCTCTTTGATTTGAGTGCAGCAAACATTATTGCAGTTATATCCTCTGTTTAAATTGGGCTAAGGCCTAAGACCAATTAAGATTTTTCATTTGATAAAACTTACCCCCCATTGGTTTGCAGATTGGGCCTCTCTCTCTAATTGACTTAAGCCCAGGCCCGATTGAGATTCTTTTGAGTCTCTTTCCAAGCTCATTTAAGTGCAAGTGGGCCCAGTTTGGAACGAACAAAACATTATTGAGATCATAAAAAAATATGAAATAATGATACTCTTTTACAAACTAAAGACAATGATTTGACTGTTTTTTTCTTATCCCAATTTCAGAAAATTATTTTTTTATATATTAAAAAAAAAAAAAAACCCAATTGGTGTCGACCTAGGGACTTCCACAACTTCCTCTCTCTCTCTCTCTTTCGCTCTTCGCAAGAGACTTTCGATCCACTCATTCCTCTTGAAAGGTACGACCCAACACAATCTCTGAAATTCTTTAAATAAATTTTTCAAATGAGATAATTGTGTAGTTTCTGATTCATATTCTGCTTGGTAGGTAGCTGAGAAAATGATACTGAGAAATTTAGAGCATCCGATATTTGGGTTTTCTGTCGGTTGGAAACCTATAAATGACCAAAATTGTAATCCATTTAAGCTTTATTCTACCCTGGGTTTTGATTGAGGTCAACATTCTGTGATTTTGAAACCAGAAATGATACGGACAATGCTTTGGTTATTCTTATTTTATTTTCTTTGATTTTCCACTGTTTCTCTGCAACAAACGAAGGTCTGGTAAATTTTCTCTATGTTGAAGTGCTGGATTAGATCTGTCACATTAAGTAACTGTTTCTGTTCATATGTAGAATTTAATCATATTTTCCAGGATGGATCTGGAGTTTTTTTTTTTTTTTTAATCTAGAAAAACTTAACAGATAAAGCTTAGAATTCGGAAAATTCCTACTTCCCCTTTCTTTCAATCCCGTTGCAGATTGCCTTCTGGTGCTTCTGTTCGGGATATTCTGTGCTTTTATACTTTCTGTGGTGTATTGGAATGCTTAAGTTGAACATTTATACTGCGTGCCACATAGTGTTTTTCAGGTGGAATCTCATTGAGTATTGGGGTGTGCCGTGAATGGTGCCACAACTGATAGTAACTAGATTTGCATTTGATGAAGCTCTGTTGTTATTTGTTTACTGTCATCTTTGATTGGTGACAATGACAGTCATTCTCTTTGATGGCTATGAACACTTCCAATATTCACTTTTGGTCCCATTAGTGGAGATGAGGCTTTGATTTTATAATTCAGCAGTCCTGTTGATTTGTTTGTTTGTTATTTTTTTTAAACTCCATTTTTCAAAGGCTTAGGTGATATCTAATTTATATTGCAAACTTAGACAGCATGTTCCAATAAGAGTCAAAAAGATCGAGGAGTTGCAGGGACGAGTCTTGGATTTGTTTTGCAAGAATTTGCCAGGGGAGAGAGAGAGAGAGAGAGAGAAAAGGATGTCAAATGGAAGAAACACCCATTGGTGCTACCGTTGCAATCGAGCAGTTCGACTGCGAGGACGAGATGCAGTTTGCCCTGGCTGTAATGGAGGATTTATTCAAGAACTTGATGATATGGTGCACATCAGCCCATTTGATTTCTTCGGACTGGACGTTGATGAAGATCACGACAGGAGGTCAAGACTGGAAACTTTCTCAGCCTTTATGAGGCATCGATTGGCAGACAGAAGCCATAGCCATGACATCAGAGCTAGATCAGATTCAGTTCCGGAACATGCTCCTGGTTTTGGTCCCCTGCTGATCTTTGGCGGCCAAATTCCTTTTAGGTTGTCTGGAAATGGTGGGATTGAAGCTATTTTGAATGGGACCCCTGGGATTGGTCTTACACGGGGTAATGCTGGTGATTATTTTATAGGTCCAGGACTGGAAGAGCTGTTTGAACAACTTTCAGCTAACAATCGGCGAGGCCCTCCCCCTGCATCTAGATCCTCAATTGATGCGATGCCAACCATTAAGATTGCTCAGAGGCATCTTCGTTCTGATTCACACTGTCCTGTCTGCAAAGATAAATTCGAGCTGGGGTCTGAAGCAAGGCAAATGCCATGTAATCATATGTATCACTCTGACTGCATTATCCCATGGCTAGTCCAGCACAACTCATGCCCTGTGTGCCGCCAAGAACTGCCACCACAAGGAATGAATATTGGCCGCAGCTCAAGTAGTCGAGGTAGAAGTAGCAGTTATGGTAGTAATGCCAATGGAAGGGAGAATAGTGGCAGGGATAATCCAGGAAGACGGAATCTATTCTCTAATCTGTGGCCATTCCGTTCGTCTCATTCTAGCTCTAACCATAATAATGAAACTGCTGGAAGCAGCTCTCCAACCATTCATGAGAACAACCAGCATACGGGTTATTCAGGATGGCCTTTTGACTAAAGTTCAGAACGTGGTTTTGTATTTATTGCCATTGTCATAAAGATTAGTGGACTGGAGTGTGTTGCTTGATAGTGAATGGTGGTCTTTTCTGTTTTGTTCTTTGCTGCTTTTTATGTAAATGACTCTTTTTGGTGAATTGCCTATGCTGCTTCAATGTCTATGCCTTTTAATTGTTCATGACTGTTAGTTTAATGTTGACCCGTGAACATTACAACTGGAGCAATGTAACTCTTCATCTAAAATTTTGTCAATCCCCAGCCATCCTTGTTAATTATGGTTACATTTTAAGTGACTCTATAGGTCTACCATTTAATAGACCGTCACTTAATCCGTCATCAGCAGGTGTTATTAGGGATTAACAAAATCTAAGATGAACAACCTTTCTTTCACAATGGAACCAGTTTTGATAGTTGTTCTGACTTGAAATAGAATTTACGGTCCCTCAAACAACCTTGTGACCATCCTAGCTGGAGCCAGATGAGAACTAGGACGTGTTTTCGATTGCCAAAGCAACTACTTTCTGTGGAATGTGGAGGGTCAGACGTCACTCTTGATCCCAACGTTTCCACATCGGTTTTCGGATTTTGAAACCTTGACATGGTTTTCATGCGTAAGTTCTTTTGGGGGGGGATTTATTTTACTGCTATCAAGCCCTCTGGAGCGTGGTGCCAAAGCCTAGCATCGTTTTGTAGTGTAATTTAGTTTTGGTGAATGTTTATGTTTCTCAGGAAAGCGTACTGCTATCAACCTGAAAGCATCGAGACTATCATGTATCTGTGGACATGATATCACCGATGCGCATTCCTTTACAGAAGTATGGAAATAAGGTAATGCTGCTCACTGCTCATGAATTACCGGTAATACGGTCGCGCGAATGACTTCAAAATTTACCATTTTTCCCCAACTGAAGCCAGACAGATTTTGTTTGGTCGTAACCTCGAGCCTTTTTAACCATTTCTATCCTTCCAGAATATTATCACTTCGATTTTACTAATATTTCCAGAAATTGCGTGAATTAAGTTTGCAAAACTGGGAATTCATATCATGTATCTTGCATATAACTCAAATATGTGAAATTGCATCATTGTTTCACACGTAATGCGAATGAGTGCGAGAGTTCATTGCCAAATAAAAATGCGTGCATTTGCTTTCTTGTAAGAGGCACTGAAACATTATAATGCAATGACACCTGAAGCAGAATGAAGCTGGAGCCATTATCAAGAAGGTGAACGAGTAAAAACCCTTTTATCTTCTGAACAAGAAAGGAAATAGAACAAAATAAAGACAGTATAACATAGCTGCAACCTCAAAAACGCCATAGCAAATTCAAGAACTTATACTTGGAGCGGGAAAATGTATGGTCCTCTAGTTGCAATGAAACATCTTAATGACAGTGCCTCAGTTTGTCAGTTCCATAATAGCAGTAACAATGTCACCATTCGCAGCTTTGAGTGCTTTCACAGCCCTTGATCTCGAGACCCCAGCTTGTGTCATTACCAACTCAATGTCCTTGGGTTCCACACCAGTTTCATCAACATCTTCATCATCTTGTGCCACCGCTGATGGCACAGGCTTTGAAATCACATTACTGATACTAGGAGCTTTGAACTGCTCTGCAGCCTGAGTCTGCAGTTGAGAGCTCAAATCCTCAATCTTTGCCTCCCCAAAAACAATATACGTATCTGAAGCGGGGCTCTTGAAAACGTCTGGTTTAGAAATAACAAACAGAATCTGGAGAGAGGAAAAAAAAACTGATTTAATTCAATTTCTAACAGTACATGAGAAAGCCAAGGAAGAAAAAATAGAGGGGCGACAGCAAGAGACACGAAACAAGTATATTGAAAACTAACATTCTTGCTCTTTTTGACAGTAACCCGGCTGACACCTGGAATTGGCTTCATTCCAAGTTTCAACATTGCCTTGCGACTCTTCTTCTCACTTCGGCTCTGCTTAGACCTAGCAGTTCCATCTCCTTGTCCTGCCATATTAGCACGATCTCAAAAAATTGTGAGATATAATGCTCATACCTCTCTGTGGTGTAACAGATTATACAGATCATACCTCAGTTAAATAGAATTTTTTTTCTATAAGAAAAGCAAGCAGATTATACAGATCATACCTCAGTTAATTAGAATGTTGTTTTCTATAAGAAAACAGAGTGGTATAATAAGCTAATTAAAACGTAATTTCCATTGATAACTCAGACATTCATGGGAGTCAAACTCATGATCTCACCAATCACCCAATTCGTATAGCGATAGAGGTGCAAATTGATTCAAGACCATTGGCTTCGGTTAATCAGAAATTACAAAGAATGCACTTATTTTCAAGATGTTTTGCACATTTCCCTCAAAATCATGAATTTACCAGACAGTACCTAACTTACCATAAAATCAGGCTAAATGCTAAAGTAGTTCATCTACATTCCAAACATTGTGAACATCATCCAAATGATTAGCAAGGTTTTGTAAAGACCGCAAAAAACTATGGATTACATGAGCTTCTTTCTAGCTGAGTTTGTTATCTCGTAACTTGAATAAGTCACAAATAGTACTCTCACCTTCAGTATCATCTTCCTCCTTGTCATCACTCTCATCATCATCATCTTCATCGTTTTCATCCTCAACTACAGGCTCATCAGGCTGCAAGGATATCACTCAAAACTTAGTGAGGCTATCATATCTTAGGCCCAAAACTGCAAAAGCTAATTCTCATCATTAACAATTATCTGCATGAAAAAGAATCAGCAACAATCATCAATACTTAGGCTAGCAAATCAACGAAAGTACTGTAAGGGGACAAAGAATATATAGACCACACGAAAAACCTTGCACTTTCAGATTATTAAACCAAACCAAGCTTGTTAAGAGAGAGAGAGGGAGGGGGGGGCGAGAGAGAGAAAATCCTTACCCCATATCGAACATTTAAACCAAAGCAAAAATAATGTGTCTAGGTATACATCCTGTGTACATGGCATTTTGCGCTTTTCAATTAAATTTATTACTTACATAAAAAAATAGTCAAACAAGTACATATATTTAATGCATGACATCTGAAATGCAAAAATTAATCTAGGAACAAGATTATTGATCTGCTACAGTCATTTCGGACCTCATGGGCTACAAAATCCACTTACACAATCTTAGGGCCACAAAACGGAAACCTATGAATTGCAACTGCCTAAAGAAACAATATTGAAGGAGAAGGTTGAAACCTCCCCAAAAATATCTATCATTCCTTTCCCCCAAAGACACCATAGTAGGCATATAAGAGCATATTCCACATATGATGTATCTAGGGGTGTACAGGAACTGCCAGAACACAGAACTGGCCAGGAACCGATCAGACCAACCGCCAGAGCATGGAACCGGCCGGAACTAGTTGGCAGGCGAGAGGATTTAAGGGAAAACCAATATTGACGGTTCAGCACCAGTTTGAACCCTTGGGAAACTGCTGAACCGGCCGATCTGGTTGTTTTTTTTTTTTAATATATGTATATAAAACGACACCGTGTCGTTTTAGGGCCTAGAAGTTAAAAATATATATAGTTTCAAAATGGATTAATAACCCCTCCCCTTCTTCTTCCCCGCTTCTTCTTCTTCCTTAGTTCCTCATCTGCAACTTTCTTCTAAATTCCCATGACAGACGACAGCGCAATGCATCTTCTTCTTCCTTAGTTCCTCCTCTTTCACAAATGACGCCGATGATAGACCGAAGACTGCACCAACGCACGTCGAGACCGATATGATCGGTTTTCTCTCACTAATCGACCAGTTTCGGCAAGTTCAATAGACTCATGGCAAACATCAGTGGGGTCTTGGTTTGGCACCGAAACCGACGCCGAACCCATCGGTGTACAGCCCTAGATGTATCCAAAACATTTTGCCCCATTCTACAGCAAACGCTAGAACTGAATACTCAATCCGCTAGCGCTGGGTGACAACCCGAACAAGCTGAATGAACCATACCCAAGTCGGTTGGGTTCCACCCTAGTCGTGATATGGGTTCTGTAGGAAATATACATTCCAAAGGAGGGTCAGGTTGGGTGAGATCCTTAAATATAAAAATACATTTTATTTTGCTCAAACCCTAGGTGCTCAAATGCCAATGAAAATCAACTGAGAATACTCAACCCCCTTTGCCTAATCTATCTTCCAACCCCCAGCCACCATTGCATTCATGGCTCAACTTCCTCTCTTTCTCATATACTAGCTATCTTTCTCTGCGAATCTCAATGAGCGCACTCTGCATTTTGGGCATGGCAATTGTAGAGACAACAGTCTTCTTGTACTGAGCATACACTTCTTTATATCATGCCCTATTGTCAATCTCAGGTATTCCTTTTCTCTGATTTGATTCCTTCAACAAACTCTTTGATCTAGGGATTCTTGGTCAATTTCTTGGTGTTTAGGTTTCGGGTGTGCAAGCTGGTCAGCGTTTTGGCTTCTTGAGTTTTATTGATTGATTGGGCTGTATACTGTACAGGTCATGAAATAGTCATTTCGGATTTCGTTTGGTTGCCGGCAATAACAGCCATTAGTGGAAGCAAGGTCAGTACCTACCCCCTGACTGGTCAGAGGACAGGGGTGATATCTCCTTCTGATGCAAAGTTGAGTTGGACGTCAGACATGCAGGCACCCAACTCAAGGGTTTGTACCCTCCCAACAACCTTCGCAATTGGGGTCAAATAGGGAACGCGAAGTTTTCACAAAGTTGCAAGACAATACTAAGACCGGTTTTTTTTTTTTTTTGGCTGAGTAAGATGAACTTTTCATACCTATAAACTAAAAATAAACTTTTCATAACCTCCATAATTCACGCAAAAACAACAATTCAAACAATATTCTAAATTATTCAGTCAGAAACTTGGAAACCCACGTCAAAATTTTCTGTGACACTGAAGCTCATAACTTCATCAAAGCAATGTAAAGAAGAACATAACACGACCAGAAATGCACAAGTCAATCCAAAGTGTCATACCATCACAAAGTCATCTAATCACACTTTAATTAAACCCATTTCTGGCATTAGACGAATGTCCTTAACTCCAAGGAATTTATATATCATATGAATTTCAGAAACTCCTTATACGAGATACCAACCATGGTCGTATAAAGCTTCACACTCTCAAAGTCCGAATACCAATTCAAAAAATAAGTGAGAAGCACATAATTGAAAAACAAAGAGATTTACGTTAATCTTTTGCTGTTCAAGGTGGGCAGCGAGAAGTTCCTCCTGGGTCTCAGCAGTCATCGTGCTCGTGTTGTTCGTTTGAGATGTCTTCGCAGAAGTCGACACAAGGACGTCACGCTTGGCCTAAAACCCTAAACATATATATATAGATAGAGAAGAGGTATACTCGGGTTCGGGTTTGAATCAAACTGCACAATAATAATGGGTTATTTCTTTGTTTATATTCTGCGGATTATTGAAAGGAATTTCGAAGTAGTTTTGTTAGTTGGTCCAACAAAATATTTTATAAAAATAAATTTATAAAATGATATAATTTGATATAATAAATCAGATTTTGCTTATCAATTTCAACCGCTCATCACAAAGCTTATTTATGTTCTCCTACTTCTACGGCCTGGTTGGGGTTGTTGTAGAAGTCTTAAAAACTACTTAAATTGCCTTAAAAATTATTTAATAGAAAAATTAGGTTATTTAGGTACTACATATTAGAGTACTTTTAATCTCAAATAAGTTAAAAGCTACATTTGTTTTAGCTATATTTATTTTGATGCTTTTCCTCCAACGTGATAATGCAGAACGTAATTCGAGTTTTAAAAAGAGTATCACTAGATAAAAATACCTATAAAACTTTAAAATAATTACAACTTTCAAAATTTTAAAGATATAATCATAATCTTTAAAAATTCAAATAATCATTATTTATATCTCAAAAAAGGCCTTTTAACAAACGTAACAAGTTTAAAAGTACTTTAAACATATAATTATCAAATAATAAATAACCTTTTAATAGTAAAACTTATTACTTCAATTATAAACTATAAGGCATAAGCACTAAAATTATAAGTTATATTTCTCATCGCAATCCAAAATATGCACTTACTCTTGAGATAAAAATAAGTGCTTCGCACTCCGTTGCAAAAAATTAGTTTCGAGTAAATTGTGAAAACTAAATATAAAATTCCTTTGATCAGGATCTTGTTTCAAGTAATTTAATGTAATCTAGGGAAACTCTTGAAACTCTATATAGCCAGGGTATGAATAGTCGATTGCACGATCTTATGGTGTACCAGGTCGCTTTCCTTTATGGTCAATATAGCGTATCAGAGGCAATTAGCCAATTAGTGGGAAGCAAGAGCAACTCACAATAATAAATAAAATTAAAAAAATAAAATAAGAAAGTAAAGGAATATAATCTGGAGCCTATTAATAGATGAGAAAGGGCAACAGGAAAGCCATTACCCTGCACCAATCAATTGAGACAAGACACTTTTACCACGGTACTATAATTTGTAAATGAACATACAAAAGCGTCGAGTATTGGTCATTACAATCAATTCCATAACTACTCCAGAGGCCCGGGAAGGTCCAAAATGGTTCCCAACTTTTATCGACTGAACATCCGACGCTAGTTGGAAAGGAGAGACCTGGAAAAGGGGACGGCGATATCCTAAAGCTTATGGGCTTCACCAACCACCACCACCGCTTCCAGACCATCCATTCCCAGCCTGGGACTGCGAAGAACTTCTCTTTGGAGTAGTTCCCCACCCTGAACTCCTGTTATCAGGAGCCGCATCATTTGCACCGGCACCACTCCAATTTCCTCCGCCGCCACCACTTCCATTCCCCCACCCACCATTGTCACTGCCACTAGCCCCATCCCCACCCCAACTACTACTACCACCTCTGTCACTTCCACCATTACCCCAACCACCTGGGAAGGCCTCCCTGCCAGGTGAGTTTTGAATTTTGGCACCTGGAAAATTGCCCCATCCATCTTCCCCATCCTTGGTAGCCGAATCCCATTTAGGAGCATCATAACCAGAATCCTGCCTCTCATTGCTGGAATTATTTCCTCTCGTGCTGTTGAATGAGCCTCGACCACGCCCACGCCCACCATATGGCCTTGGCACCCCACTCGGATGTCCATCTCGGCCACTGCCATTTCTGTGATCATTACGTCCTGTCAAACCAAACAGACAAGTCAAGTTTTGGATAAAACAACAATGCGAATAAGCAACACACGAAATTGATGCCAAATCAGCAGCAAAAATATATATAGAACAGAAGTTATAGCCGATGAGGTGTTTATCAAAAGAACATCAGCATGAGAAAAAGAGGGAATATGAAGCAATCAACCAAAGAAAGAAGGCAAAAAGAACACCCAGCAAGAAGGCAACATAATATAAATCGTATATTTACATTACAAAATGACCAAAACAGAGAACAGCACTGTAACACAAAACAGATCTGATGTATTCATGTTTCTGCAGAGTTTACCTGTTCTTGAACCAGGAGTAGAAGAACGATCCCTGTCGTAAGACTGGCCTCTCCAATTATCCTCGTTGGTTGAACCACCCCATCCACTACCCATGGATGCCCCCGAAGAGCCCCCAGTTGCAGGGCTTCGCATTGGCACCCTAGCAGCAACAGATCTGAGAGATTGCGCTGACTGAGGATCATCAACATGTCTCTGAAAGTATGCCACAAGCCGATCAATGTCCTCAAACATCCTTTTCCTAAACTTGAATCCCTTTGGATATAGACCAACGTACTCATGGTGCGGATTTGTACTTCTTATATAAGTCAGAATGAATGTGCCTGGATGCTCATGAGAGATGCCAAAACAATAAACTATTCTCATAGGATACTCCAATTTCTCAATTCTGAGGAGTTCATCAACTTCCGCTTTTGTTCCCTTTCTGAACTTGCGGTAACTTAGCATTCCCTTCAAGTGAGACACTAAAGGATCAACATATCGATCCATTACCTAGGGTTTTGGTCAGTAAAAAACAGAAAAATGATTATCAGTTCATTTGTCGCAAATACAACGGGAAGAAAATAATATTTTTCTACATCAAGATAATATTTTTATTTAATGCCTATTTGTAGATGTGCTAGTATGCTGAAATAGTTTGAGCCACAGCGACATGAAATTAAGCAACACTCTACATGGGGGACGCCTTTCTTACAGGAATAAATATAACATCCACACATTTGGTGTGGATAACATCTACTCATTTAGGAGTGAAACTTATAGCCTGTAGACACTTAAGCATGCATTCAGTCTTTCACTCCATGAGAAGATACTGTGATTTCATTCTCTCATTAGATCTACTCATTAGACAGAAGGCATTCCAAAACAATGCATCAGCTCATTTGCTATGTTAATGCCAAGCAGATTCAGCTTGCTTTGGGCGTGAAAGCTCCTGAGCTGAATTATCAGAACGCCCCATTAACCAATATGGATGGATGTTAGACAGCTTACTTGTCCAAGAAAAAAACACAAAAACAAAAGAGTGAAATAAATTCAGAAATTATCAAAAAAGCACTCCTGCCATTATTCTTTTAATTAAACACAACCAATCAGAGAACAAACCTCAAAAAACAGTACTGACCTCATCCAAATCCTCAAAAGTGTCCTCCCCAATTTTCAATGTCTTCCCAATACGAAGTAAGCTTGTGATGTCCTTGTGCTCCTTTCCACCTTCAACTATGTCCTTGTGAGCATAAACTCCGTCATAAACTTTGAGAGTTAGAGTCAGATGTGAAGGCCCATGGCGACTGGGACTGATAATACTTTCGCCAGGATCCTTGTCAGACAAGAACTGTAGATATAACAGATGAGAGCTTAACTTTAGATTTAGTTAAAAAAAAATACTTATAAAAGATCATTTGAACTTAGCGTGGCAGCAACAATCAATATCAAAATATTGCCAACATAATACCCAAAAGAAAGACTTTGAAAGAGTTAACAAATTCCTCTCTTGGTCCTTTCAAAACATGGTAATTCAAGTAAAACCCAAGTACAAAATATCATCAGCAAATAAGACTGAAACAATTTAAAAAATCTCAGGTCATTCAAATCCGAAAGGTAGAATGGAATTTCATAATCTTCAAATAAGTAAAAGAAAATAAGATCTCAACTTCAAGTGAATTATATAAATGCTCACTTTGAACCAGAGCTTTATCCTTACAATGGCATGCAGAAAGAGCAACTACACCAAGAACCACGAAATCCCTCTAGAGCCAAAATATAAGGTTGTTTTACACAAAATCTATGCGCTAGGGATTTAAATTTTTTCAGAGTTAACATCCTGAAAACAAAAATTACATGGGCATCATTTCTTTGTATGAATGATGTTTTATAGTCTTTGAAAGAGATACAGGTCAAACCACTCTTTTCAAGTAATCACATGTTATTTCATAAAGGGACCCCATTTTCCTCATAAAAACAATATTATTTCAGAGTGCAAGAAAGTTCAACCAAACCTCCTATAGGGTCCAAGAGAATACATAACGAGGGATACAGTTCCATGCCATTGGATATTAACAATGTTGTTTTTCTTATTAGAACTTAAACACTGTTGACAACTTACCTCCTTGGCTTCATCCAAGGTTATATTCTGGAAACGAGGATGAACAATCATCCTTGGCTTAAATAGCTTCTTCGCTAGCTCCTTTTCTTTGCGAGCTTTTTCTTGTTCACTTTGTAGCTGGCTCCGGTCTTCATGATAATAGGGATCAAAGTTCCTAACATACTGATGCCGATTATTTTGCATCTCACTCTCTCTAGAAACTAGGAAGACCTGATACCTGTTCTTCTGAATCGACTTAATCTTGCAAGTGAGAATGTCACCTTCATGTAGCCTGTCTGATAAATCAGGACTCTCCCTCCAATCATCTGAATAGTCTTCCTTCATGAGCATCCCAGTCAATCCAGATTCCAGCACACAAATTGCTTTCTGAGCTTGCACCCTGCGGACTGTAGCTTGCACAATTCTTCCCTCAGCAAGGGTCTCCTCGGTTTCACCTGAAATCATATAAAACTCCTCGTCTTGACTTGGCTCTTCATATTGCTTACGCCAATCTTGAAAACCCTGCATTAGTTCCCTTTTTATATCATAGAATGTTTCCTTCTTATTTTCACGGTTCTTGCTCTTAGCATAGGCATCAACATCAAGGACTCTCAAAATACTAGGCCTTTCTCTAACATGCTCTATCGCCATCTCCAAGGCATCATCATCATCATTTGCTTCACCTCGTATGTCCTCATCATAAACATCTTTGGCCAACTCTTGTGCAAGCCCATAAGATTCTGGATGTATTCTTGTATCATCCAACAAATCAATGAATTGGGAGCTAGCAGCAGCCAATCCACTCCGCCGGACACGCAGAAAACCAACCGCATTGACAAACACCTTTTTACCAAGTCCATGCACAGTGACAAAGTCCTTTCGGGTAAAAGTTGCCCCGGCTCTTACCATGGACCTCTGCATAGATGCGGCCTTTCTGGGCCCAATTCCGGAAATGAACTGTAAAGGACCAAATAACCATTCATGGCCAATGGCTAAATTAACGTCAAGGCCCACCTGGTTTGTTAAGTCAACCATAACCTGTTCAATAATTCCATACTTCTCATCTGGGGCAAGAAAGTTCTCTAGGGAACTGAGTTTCCATGATAAAATCTCCCTTCCTGGTCCACATAGTGTAGCAACCATTGCCAAAGGATTTTGCAAATATCGCCCAAGGGCAGCAGCTCGCTTAACAATGCCTGACAAAATAAACCAACAATTAGAGAAATCCACCAGAACACATTTCGAAAAAAAAGAAAAAGAAAAAAAAGAACCACAAACCTGGTTGCCCAGGTAGCTGATCAGAAGAAATCCGAGAGTTTTCATATAGACGAGGTAGAGATTCATCACCATAAACAATGCTTAATCCATCCATCTCACGGCCAAGATCTCTTGGATTTTCCTCCACCATCTTGAAAATAATCTGATAAATACAAAGTACGCTAAATAAGACCACATGCATCAAATGAGAAATTAAATATGTGAACTGATTTACTCATTCCACAGAACGAGATTTATAAAACATCATATAGCCATGGAACTCAAGTCTACAGAAAGCTAAACCAGATTTATGTGATAACCCAACAGGGCAAGGAATAAAAAGGGAAAACAACTGAAAGGCTGATGCTCACATCACCAACTTAAAATAAATCAAAGGCAAATGCATTACAAAAATATTCTCACGATATTAAAATTACAGCGAGTCAAGTTTAATCTTTTATTTGCCATTGAGACATTGTAAGAGTAAACGAACTAGTGTGATACCAGCCTATTGATATGCCAGACTTTTAAAACAAAAGCATGACATGTGTGAACTCACTTCTCTCCCCCAATGCCTAATAATTGACACAATACAATCTATTCACATCTGAAGATCTTGGAACCATTAGAGAATCAAATATACATCCAAGCATAGAAATGCAACAGAAACCAGAGTAGAACACTTGAACAACAAAATTTTTCTGTCAAGTAATAAATTCATAAAACAAAAACAAAAACAAAAAACAAAGTAGACATAGGGTACAATAGGATTTCCAAAATTTAGAGTGCTGTTATAGACTGCCTAAGTAAATCATCTGAGGGAATTACTACATACTGCCTAATTAACCCCTAAGGGCACTACGACATACTTCCCAAATAACTCATCTAATATAGATCTTAATAACATAGACTTCAGTAAATTTAGCAGAAGCTCTACACCATTGAAGGCATCCATATGATTGTTCCGTTCTAAATCTCTCGTCAAAGCATGGTGAAACTGAAAGCTTATTTGCCTAGAAAGGTTTGACGACCAATTGACAGCACTACTCACTGCAATTGAGGCAGGTCACTCGCTTGAAACAAAATCCACATTTAAGAATAGCAGGGAGTTAAAGCGCTTACTTGGGCAATCAACTACGATGCAAAGGGCGGTAGTACAAGTCGAGGAAGGACTAGAGGGAGGGCAGGAGTATGAAGCCTTCCTCCATCCTCACAGGATCATTTGGGTGGAGTATTAGTCTTGTGGGAAACAAGGGGTTCAGGTAGTTACAATGATTTGGTTTGCTTTGGGGAGGCGTGTTTTGTCCCAATCGGGCTTGGTGTATATTGGATAGGTTTCCAATTTCTCCCTCTTGGGCGATGTTCATTAGGGGCTCTCTATTATGGGTTAGGTGTTATCTCTTGTATACACCCAATGTACTTGGTTACGCCTATTGATATTAATACATTTTTACTTATAAAAAAATGCCTAGAAAGGACTCCAAAGTTTCCAATCCAAAAAGCAAGTAATTCAATAACCATGGTGGGGATTACACAATCGCCAAAAAAAAGATAATACCAAAGCAAATAACTCCCAAGTGGTTCCATTGCAATTTTTTTTTTTTTTTTTATTGGCACCAGGTGTCCAGGAACAGCGTCCCGACTAATCCCGAGGGTGCCCAGGCCCTCGACATTAGATTTACACATACAACACCAACCAACATTGTTCCGCACTAGTCCCCTGACGTCCCCTGTCCAAATCTTCCCTAAAGTTGCCATCTATAAAACAAAAATAAATTACAGCTTTCATATGCACTTTTAACACCCATAAACATTTTTAAGGAAACATAACAATCAAAAATAGCATGAAACATTTTTTGATAGGAGGGAATGAAACATCAGTGGAGCATTATGTGTATAAAATCATAAGCTCCAAAACAGATTAGATTCTTTTAAAATGATATTTAATAGGAAAATGGCAATCATAAATAAGAGTTTTTTGGTTATGTTTGGTTTCCGGAAATTTTCAGAACTTTTTAGAATTTTTTTTTTTAACTTCAATTCAAACATCTTTTGAACACCAACTTTTTTCCTAAAAGAAAAAGCATTCGATCCTTTGCCTAAGTTTCCATGTATAAAAACCCACAAAAACCAAAACTTTTACAAAAAACCAAAAACGCATCTCACAAAACTTGTCTAAATAAACTTTCAATTCTACCTATTCACTTTTACAAACCCCAATACAAAATACACCTCAGAAAGTTTTAAAAAAACTTCTCATTCTACCATAATGATGTAAAAAAAAAAACTTCTCATTCTACCTACGCACTTTCACCAAATGCAGTAGAAAACACATCTTAATTCTCTTTTCTCAAGAATTCTCAAAAAGATTACAGAAGTTTTCACTTACCAAACTTGTCCTTAGGTATTAACTTCTAGGAAAAAAAGCAAATTCACAATCAATATTGCAAGGACCCATCCAAATCTAGCTTTAAAAAGCATATAAATCAAACCCTAAAAATCAAATTACTTGTCTTCCTTAAACAGCAGTTTTCATTAATTAGATGTGCAATTGTGAAAACAGTGCTACAGTTTTCTTATAAAGAAAGAGGATATGAAAATCCCGGCTGAAGAAGAAAAAAAGAGACAAGGAAAAGTGCACATTGCATCTCACTCCCTCGTGCAAGCATAAATGATAAGACAACACAAGAAAGAGTAACAGAAACTATAAGATCCATGAATCATTGGAGCTTTGCATGGTGCCATAATTCCAACGATCTGATCAATGCTTAGCATATCAGGAAGACCAAATGGAAAGATATAGTAGCGCTCACCTCATATATATCCTCCTTCAGGCGAGTACATGACAAATTCACAGCTCCTAAAACAACAACATGTGGTTGATGATCCATCATGAACTTTAATACACGTTCCTGGTCATTTTTCTTCCGTTGCTGGTCATTAACATTTTGAGACCGCAAAGTAAGGGATCTAGTATAAAGCACATCCAGCACCTCCCCTGATGAATCTAACATCACAAAAGTGGTTGCCGGCTTCCCAGGACCCCAACAACAAGCCATGACTCTTGGGGAAGCTTCGTCATAAGAACTGCTATCAGTTTCCTTCCTTTGATATGGCCCCACTGAGACTTTACTCCACAAAACGTTACCATACTCCACAAGTAACCAATTTTTCGCTCTATTAGTCAACAAAGATCTTGCTTCTTTCTCCATCGAAGGTAGAAGAAACCCAAAAAGTGCATCCTGCAATATCAACTTTCTCTGCTCATTCCACAGTTGAGCAGATTTACTAACACCATCACTAAGATAGTACTCATTAAAGTCACTTGTCAACTTATTCAAGTCTTCTTCTGACATCTTAATAGTAACTTGAAGAAGCTTTTCCTCTTCAGCCTTCTGGATAAGGAGCCATTGTGCATCATCAAATGCACTCAAGGGCTTCTCACGCAACCACTTTACCCCAGCAAACTGATGAAAAGGATCTATTGCCGCAAGGCCATCATGTGTTGGACATGTTGATACCAGAGCATGATCCATAAAATTGCTACGCACATGTTTCCTAACACATGGCTCACAACTGATTTCCACAGCTGCCTGGACCAGTAAAAGAAATTTGGCAGTCAAAATATTGATCAAGCATCATAAAGGGAAACTGCTGCATTTATGACAAGAAACTAACATACCATGTGCCTAGCCCCTTTAAGCACAGCTTGAGGTGTCTCAAACATGGCACATGTAAAGTTTGATGCCATCTCCTCTGGCGTTTCCTTAGGATCCTCCAACTCATCATTTCTCTACAATCCAGTGAAACAGGAACCCTGAGTTTCATTCAACAGAATAACAATTTCAGGTCAGAGTGACTCACCATCTTTTCTAAGGATAGCTGCAATCCAAATTGCTCAGAACTGTAGCCAAACTTGCTCGCAACCTCCCATAGGCCAGCTTTCCCACAAATGCTATACAGTGATTTCCTCTTAGGCCTCTTGTATTGTCCTTCATCAACACCAACTTCGCCGGACGGGAAATGCAAGTTAAACTTGGAATCAACATCATCAACCTCCCTTTCCGACTCTGCCGCCTTGAGTGACTTCATGATTGATTCAAAAAGTTGCTGATTTAAATTGAGTCTTGTTTCATCATAAACACGCCGAGATTCTTCCTCAAACCGCTTATTATAGTATGACTGAAGGGCACTCTTTCGCTTCTGAAGTAGGAGCCACTTTCTGTCCAAGTCTTGAATTGCCCAAAGTACCTTTTATACATGCAAATGTTATTCACTTATTAGTCTCACCATTAACAACAAATAAATATCATCTCTGCAAGTTTAATACACTCTTAACTGCATGCATGCCATGACTAGTACATTTACCTTGTGCCACTTAAGTGTGGGCGTCCTATCACTCCTATCCTGATTATCATCATCATCAGCTTCAGGTTGCTCAGGATCTTTCAATAGGCTTAGGCACTCTTCCTTCCGATACATAGCAATAAAGGGGATCTGAAGGCATGAAAGAAATTGCCAGAAGAATATGATCAAGATCAGTTCAAACAAAGAGCGACCACAAGTGAAAATAAGGGAATACTGACATCTAATTTCTGCACATGCAGCAGGTCCAAAAATCTCATGATGTCATCCTTGTTGATAGAAATATCCCACCCATCCTTAGGCGTCCCCCTGCCTCTCTTGCCATATAAAGTTACCGTACCACTTGCGAGTTGACTATATATCCAGGTGCTCTCTTCATCTATGCTAACTTCGTCTAACGGAGGTGAACCAGTACTTTCCTCAGATATCTGCCAAAAATACAAGAGCAAAGAAATATATACAGTTTATTCAACACGTCACCTAGATGTTCTCATGTGAAACATGAAACCTCCCACTTTGAAAGTGGAGAGAACATAGCCAAAACTTCAAACTACTATGCTGAAAATTTTGTATGGGTGGACTACGGTCCTCACAATACCCACTTTGCATCTTATGTAAATTTTATCAATCATTGCTCCCTCCCCTTAAATTAGGCATTCCCCAATGTATACCCCTAATACATTTGGGCTGCGCCCCAAGCACTTTTTAATAAAATGTGGTATTTGTACTTACAAAAAAGAGCTTTTCATGTGAAATAAAGAAAATCCTCTCAGGGTTTAGTTGGGTAAAAGATATGTTGCGTTTGCACAATCTCTAGGATGCCTCATTATAAAAAAAATAAAGGCCTATCCCCTTGGGCCTGTCAAACCTGCATTCTCTCTGGGGCATCACGCTCTCGTATCTGGTCATCCTTCTCTGTCATATACTTCTCAGAAAGAACAATCGGTTCAAATTCATCTTCAAGTCTCCTTTCCCTCCATTCGCTAGAATCTAAGCCTTGCTTACGGAGCTGCAGGAGTTCATCAACATCACCAAATATTTCATGAGCTTCCTGCAAAGCAGATGAGGAAATTCCCGGTGCCCTTCTATTCCCTCCTTTCTTTAGCCGCCTCCCTCCTCTACAAAAGTCAATTAGTTTATAGTTAATTAAGTTGCTTGGTTAAAAAAGAATACATCAGTATAAATTAAAATGCACACGACACAACAATATGTACTTGGGAGGAGCTCTATGTTCATCTTCTTCATCCACAATAAAGTCTGCCATCTCATCCTCTTCACCAATGTCGCCATCCTCTTCTTCTGCTTGTTCCTCCTCTTCAGCGACGTCCTCAAGTGGAGCTGCTATAATCACTGAAATAGTCAATCAACAGCCAACAGGTACATATACCAATTATTTTTAGAAAAAAAATACCTTCATCGTCGCCAAATAAACTGCGCTTGAGCTTCTCCTCAGCAGTCCGCCCACTTTTACCACTTCCAAAAATTTCCTCCTCATCAGAGAACCCAGAGGGCTCTTCCTCAGAAACCCCCTGAGCTTTTTTCAGCCGCTTAAACTTTTTGCTCTGCTGAAAAAGTTTCCAGAAAAAACCTTGAGACACGAACTATCATACTTTACATATACACAGATCTACAGAATGGAAAACAATATTAGAGGATGAAATGAAAAGATATCAGCAAAATTTCGCAACCTTCCAACGGGGAATGGTAATATTATTGTCCTCAAGGAGTTCATAATCATCTTCGTCGAGTGTATAATTCTCTCTAAAAAAACAGAAACCAAGGTGGTTAGAAACAAGAACTTAGCCTGGTTGATGGCAGAAAATAAAATAAAAAATAAAGACAAGAGTAAAAGATTTGTAATTTACCGCATTTTCAAATTAATGAGAGGGGAGGGTAAAACGAATCACATATCAACTAGCCACGAATTTAAAAGGTTTGGTCAAAAAACTGACTTCATTTGTTTTATATAGATGATAGGTAACAAAACACTCATTAAAAAGGGTGAAAGGCGCACTCAGCTACACAGGATTCATACAAGATGAAGGGTTAAATGCGCACTAGATACAATAAAATCATGAAAAACTAGCATGTTAAATACAGTAATTGACCTCTGTTCTTACAATCTCCTCAACATAAAACAAGTCCATTAAAAAAAAAGCACTTTTAAATATTATTAAATAAATCTCAAGGAAAAAAATTCACTTTTTCTTCCTTTTCTTCTTCTTCTGCCTCTCCTCGTCACTGTCTTCCCTCTCTTCTTCATCTTGTTCCTCTTCTTCATCAACGTCATCCACTATAAATCCATCCTTCTCATATTCATCTTGCCCTTCTTCTGCAGGAATAATTAAGAACAAACAAAGACAATAATGAATTAGTCTCGCCTACCAGAGCACTCACACAGATAATGTCCAAGGGTGGATAACTCAACAAAACGTCCCCCCGCCCCCAAAAAATACACAAGGGAAACTTTTTTTATAATATGTGAACATACAGGAAACTCTAGAAGGTTCTCATCGAGTTATCAACCCTCTTCAAAGCTCAGTGTTTACTTGGGAGAAAACATAATTCAGAATCTCAATTCTTATAAATTCATGTTGAGGAGAAAACATATTATTTTGATCAATAAAATCTTCTTTACCGATAAAAAAAAATCATGTTGCTTGCGTTCCCAAAATTGTGAAAACGTCAGTCTCAACTGAACCCAAAGAAAATCTAAGCTTCCTCAAAATTACAAAATGGGGGCTGCAGAGAGAAAGCATTGTCATGTTGTTGAGATGGGCCTGTCTTTCTTAGATCAAGCTTGGCTTCCCGAGCTCTCCTGTCCAAACTAACGAATACCTTAAAGCCTCTCCCGCAGTTTGTCGCCAAAGAAACGCAATTAATATTTTCACGTGGTTTTGGCATCTGAAATATATATATATATATATATATATATAAAATGCAAACCCGAAACGAGTTCCCTTTCCCGCATTTTCTCATCAACCAAACATCTCAATCAAGGACGAAAAATAAAACCTTCGCCCCAAAATCGTCCCCAGAAACCGTTCTTACTCTCCATGCAAACACGGACCCTAATTTAAGCCCTTGAACAACTCACACAGTAATAAATCCACTAAACCCCAAAGAATTCAACCAAACAAAAAAACGCAACGAAACCCAGAAACCTCAGATTCCAAAAAATGTTATCCCTAAAACCGAACCCTAAAGCCCATACCGTCTTCTTCATCCTCTTCGTCTTCGTCGACATCGCGGGCTGCGTCTCTATGTACGGGATCCCTCTCGTCCTCCTCCTCGACCTCGACCTCATCTGCATTCAAATCCAACAACAACGACGACCAATGTGAGAAAAAGTCCTAGGGCTTTTCGTTTGTCGAATAAACGAAAGTAAATTTAGGGTTTCCAACGGCTCACCTTCTTCGTCGGAAACTACGGCTTTTCCCATTCCCGAACAAGGAAATTAGGGCAACACCAAGAAGAGCAGACTCAGAAAGATTGAGAGAGAGAGGGAGAGAGAGGGAGAGAGTGTTTGCAAACGTGTGAGAGAAACTGAGCTGAGCCCGAGAAGAAAAATGCCATGGGCACTAACATTTCCACAACCTTACGTGGACAGCGTTATTATTTTTTTTTTTCAGATTAAAATTCTTAAGTAATAAATTTTCTCTAAAAATTAAAATAAACTAGATTTAAAATATATATATTATTATTATTATCATCATCATTATTAAATATTGATACCGTGATTTTATTGTAACCTTAATTTATAACGGAGAAATACATTTGGAAATGATGGTCGTTCTGTTTATTTTTATAGATGAGTTGAGTTGAAATGAAAGTTGAAAATTTATAAAATATTTATATAATATATTTTTTTAATATTATTTTTATTCTAAAATTTGAAAAAGTTGAATTTTTTATATTATTTTGTGTGAAAATTTAAAAAAATTATAATAATTAGATAAAATGAAATGAGATGAGTTGAAAAGTGTTATGAAAACACAAAACACTTTTCAATTTTAAATTTTTTATTTTTTCATTTAATCATTACCCAAACATAAGATCCAATACAACTTTCTCAAACTTATAAATAAATACAAAAAATAATATAATTTTTTAAATTTCAAAATAAAAATTTTATTCCAACAAATTTTAACTTTATGATTTTTTTATTCAAAGTTTTTCTATTTTTACAAAACCCAATAAAACATCTCTAACACAAACTGTTACACTGTTATTTACGAATTATTTAACTACAATTTACAGATATCCTAAAATATTCATATCCAAACAAACCCTTAGAGCATTCGTGTTGACTTAATCAAATATAAATGAAAACTAAAATTTAGTTAACAATTCCTTAAAATGATTTACATTGGAATATGCAAAACGCAAATATTTTGCTTGCTAACTACAATAACTATTTATGTTTGTATTATGGGTGAAAACCAATCGAACCGGTTTGGAGATTAACGCACATATCTAACTATATTTTTAACTATTGTGATGGCGTCATTGCACTTCTTCAAACCCTCATTCACAATTAGATTTGATAAATGATCATAGCATCTCGTGTGCATATACTTACCCCTAACAGATTTTCAGCCAAAAACTGTTTCAAATATGAAATTGCATAATCATTTGAACTTACATTATCAACAGTTACAGTAAATATTCTATCAATACCCCAATCAAGCAAGCATGACTCAATATATCTCTCAATAGTATTCTCTCAATGATTGGGAATTAAACTAAAGTTAATGATTTTTTCTGCAATTTTCAATATTTATCAATGAAGTATGCAGCTAGACACATATAATTCAAATTATGTACTGATGTCCATGTATCAGTCATCAACAAAATCCTCATGCCACCATCTTTAAACACTTTTCTAAGTTTCTCCCTTTCTAATTCATACAATCTCTTGCAACTGTTACACGAAATAGTACTTTAAACCGAGGTTCAAGAGACTAACACACTTTCCTAATCTATCAATACCCCAATCAAGCAAGCATGACTTAACATATCTCTCAATAGTATTATCTCGATGATTAGGGATTAAACTAAAGTTAATGATTTTTTTCTGCAATTTCTAATATTTATTAATGAAATATGCAGCTAGACACATATAATTCAAATTCTGTACTGATGTCCATGTATCAGTCATCAACGAAATCCTCATGCCACCATCTTTAAACACTTTTCTAAGTTTCCCATTTTATAATTCATACAATCTCTTACAACTATGACACGAAATAGTACTTTAAACCGAGGTTCAAGAGACTATAATACTTTCCTAAATTTTTGTCCTTTAACAACTCTAAATGGCATCTCATCAATAATTATCATCTCTGCAATCGCCGACCTCACAACCTCCTCGTTATATTTGTGGGTTACAAGACTCGTTAATACACCACCACTCTTTGAAACCCCCTCTTCAGGTGTTGTCTCACCTATCAATATTTTTTTGGTACCTATCCATATACCCATGTTTTTGAGGATTTTTAGGACATGAAGACAAATGATTTTGCATTGTTGAAATTTCATTCCTCTTTGAGTTGCAAGCGTACGTCTTGCCATAATAATTACATTTAGCTTTCGGATCATCTATAGGACAACCCTCCACCTTAGTAAAATGGTCCCAAACAATCGATAAATCCTTCCCTTTTTATTTTTTAGGTAATAGACAAGTACTACTAGTAAGAACACTATGGGTTTTTTATAACTAGGTCTCTCTCAAATCATCTCCCAAGTTAATGGTTGGACTTGATTCATTTGAATCAACATCAATCGAAGTCGACGAATAATCCATCTAATTTACAAAACAAAACACAAATGTTACACGTTATCAAGTACATTTCACACACTATGCTTCATGTAATTTAAGCAAAAATAGAGACTTGAATATCAAGTGAGCGAGTTATTGGTTATCAAATAAAACTATTCAAATGAGGGATATTGTGGATCGATGATGACACGTTTTTGTGCTAATCATGTCAAGTGAGTTATCAGTTACCAAATAAATTAGCTATAGACAACTATATTTTTACATGTCAAGTGAGTGCTCATTTACTGTAAGCAAATGTGAGGTCATAAATGATAAAACATATGCTTGAAAGAAATGCACAAGAAATTAACAATGAAATGCTCATCAAAGCAAACCAATGCTCATCAGATATAGACTAGCAAACCAGTGCTTATTAAAGCAAAGCAAAGAAATTAACAACTAACAAAAATAAGACCCAAATAAAACATAAAATACAAATAAAATTAAAAAACTCACAATGGGGAATTGTGGATTAGGGACGATAGGAACCGGTGTTACACAGCATCAGATGCGGGGGAGAGAGGAGACGGGAGAAAGAGAGAGGCTCGTGGGGGTTGTCAGCGATGAGAGATGAGAGAGTCTGAGAGTGAAAGCAGAGCGCTGAGAGGGAGAAGGAGACAATTGAAGTCACGAAAGGAATAGGGAGATGATTGAGGAGTGAGTTGAGACTGACAGTGAGCAAGGCGAAGAACGAATAAGGGGATGATTCAAACAATTCCTAACCCTACCCAGAAACAACGCCATTTGGTCTAAGCGTCGTTTCATTTAATTTTTTTCAAAGGTTTAAGAATAAATAACATTGTTTCATGTGAAACGGTGTCGTTTTGTATAAGAAATATATAAAATATATATAATAAGTCGGTCAGTTCTTCAATTTGAAATTAAGACCGAACCGGCCAACGTCGGTTTTTTTAATTTTCTCCCACCGGCCGATTGGTTCTCTACCAGTTTTGGCTAGTTCCTGAATCCAGGGGTCAGTCTTCGTTGGCGGGGCTTGGCCCGGCCAGTTTATGTACACCCCTAGTTTGTATGGTTACTATGCACCTTCTATTGAATAATTTATATTAATTTCTTTCTCATTTTGTTGATAAATAATAGTTGCACCACTAATTATTATTTATATATAGTTGCTTGAGTCCATACAATTTATAATCAATTTGAATTGCAAAAGATAAAAAAAATCAAAAACTAAAAAAAATATTAAATTAATAATATTATTTTATTATTTTGACTAATAGATGGATAATCTAAATAACTAATAAGAAAATCTCTCTTTAATAGAATTGACAAAAGACAAAGCATATCATTTTAGTCAAATTTTTAACTTTACATTTGTCTAAATCAACGATAATGCTCTTACAGCATTGACATCGGTTTATCTATATGCAAATGTAAAGACATACTTAACTAACTAAATTAATAAATTTACTATATTGGATTATACATATGTAAATATTTGGGTTGCTAGACACAACACTACTGCACCTTTGCATACGGACGGCTCACTCTTGAAATTGTATTTTATTAATTCTCTCTCTCTCTCTCTCTCTCTCCCCATCCCAAAGAGATTATTTCCCAAAAGCAAACTCAACCTTCCTCTTCTCCCTCCCTCGACACTCAACAGAACCATTTCTCTCGAGTAAAACTTGTGCAACTCTCTCTCTCTATTTCTCAACGGAACAACAATAGCTCTCGACGGCAAATGTATGATTTTCTCCGTCTATTCTCTATTTCTTCATTCTCTCTCACTCTGGTCCAGCAAAGGTTCCCTATTTCTCCATCCCAAAACTATTGATCATGTGATGATTTATAGAGATTCAGCCTCCCACAGGAAGCTGCACTTCCTCCATCACATTGCTAGTCATCACCACCATCGCTGCACTTGCTTGGTGTTTTCTATATCGACTAGTTAGGGTAAATAAACTCTCTCTCTCTGTTTTTCCTAGAGATTTTTATTACATAGATTTCAGCTTGTTGTTTAAATGTTTTGCTTAATCTAGATTATGGTTTTGATTTATGAATTGATTTTAGGTATGAATTTATGGTTTCAATTTTCTGACTTTTGTAAATGGGTCATATGGTTTTTGTAAACATGTAGGAGTAAGAAGGTGGCATTTTATTGCTCTATCCTTTGATTTTACTTAATTTAGATAAGGTTTCGATTCTCTCTTCTTGGTTTTAGATTAGGCATGTGATTTTATGATTTCATATGAGTAAGAATGAGACTATTATTGAGGCAAACAAACACTCTGCCAGCACTAGCACTGCAAGGAAGGAAGACTCGGCAACATCATGCAGCACCTCACCACCTGCAGCAGAGAATATTTTAGTTACAACAGAATGATGATGTGGCTGCCTCTCATTGGTTTCATTGTTGTATTTCTTTCTCTTTCATTAGTCACAAGTGTATAAATATACACTATTGTAAAGCATTTAGGATATGGAAATAGAAGCAGATCATTCTTTTGATATCGTCTTTATCATTCAGTCCTTTTATCAAGCATCTGTGATGCAACCCTAGAAATAGCTTACTAAAGCTTTAACATGGTATCTCAGAGCCTCTAGGACCAACGTCCACTCATCTACACAACAAAAAAAAAATGACAAAATCCTCTTCCTCCGCAAATCCACCCATAATCGGTTCCTCTTCCCAATTCATCACTATCAAACTTACCTTAGAAAATTATCTTCTATGGAAAGCACAGATTGTGCCATTCCTTAAAGGTCATCAGCTATTCGGCTATGTGGACGGCACTATTCCCATGCCGCCTCCCATGGTTGCCAATGCTGTAAATCCTGAGTATACAAAGTGGTCATTACAGGATCAACTTATTATATCTCATATTAATGCCTCCTTATCTGATTCGGTGTTGGCTCAAGTGCTCACTTGCACGACCTCCTCTGATATTTGGAATACTTTGGAAACTCTCTTTGCTGCTCAATCTTCGGCACACATCATGCAGACCAAACTTCAACTAGCCACTCTTAAGAAAGGCTCGGCAACCATCACTGAGTATTTTAACAAAGTCACGACTTTGGCAGCCACTCTTGGCGCTGCTGGCCACCCTTTATCCATGTCTGAATTCACTGTCTATGTCTTGGCAGGTTTGGGTTCGGACTATGAGTCTCTCGTTACCTCGCTTAGTACTCGACCTGACCCGCTCACCACCTCCCAGATTTATAGCTACCTCTTCAACCATGAGTCTCGTATCCTGCATCAGACCAACTCCCTTCTCTCATCCACCCCGCTCGCTACCAACAATACAACCATCTCAAACTCTCGACAATCAACCTCCCCATCTAATCGTGGTCGAGGACAATATTCGTGTGGTCGCCGTGGTCGTGGTCAACCCAGGGGAGGCAACCCTTCCTTCCCTCGTCCACCTAACTCTCGTCCTCCATGTCAAGTATGCAATAAACCCGGTCACTCGGCCTTGACCTGTTACTATCGCTTCGATCAATCCTACCAAGCCCCACCACCTTCCTCTTTTTCAGCCCACCTTACTTCCATGAACTCTGCACCGACCTCCAACACTTGGTTCCCCGATACGGCAGCAACTAATCACTTTACATCTGATTTCTCTAACCTTAATTTGGATGTTGCAGGTTATCAGGGTTCTGACCAAGTCAGCGTTGGAGATGGTTCCTCCCTCCCCATTCACCACACTGGTTCTGCCCATCTCTACTCTCCTTCTCATAATTTTTTTCTCCACAAAATTTTTCATGTTCCTGTTATTACCCGTAACCTTCTCTCTGTACGACATTTTTGCATTGACAATCCGGTTTATTTTGAGTTTCATGCTGATGTGTTCTTTGTGAAGGATTCGCGAACCCAGGCGGTGCTTCTCCAGGGTCACGTTGAAGACGGCCTTTACACACTTCCCCCTGATGTCTCGGCTCATCCCCCGTCCACCTCACCATCTCCTCATCTCTGCCTCACTGAACGAACTACACCAGATATTTGGCACACTCGCCTTGGTCACCCGTCATCCCGCACCACCTCACTTACTATCAATCGTTTTCGGCTTCCTATCAGCTCATCAACACATATATCCACTCCGTGTTTCGCATGTCCTCAAGCAAAGGCTCACGCACTTCCGCATCCCATCTCCAAGTCTTAATCTACTTCGCCATTTTCACTTTTATTCTTAGACGTTTGGGGACCGGTGCCTGTGCCATCCTCTACTGGTTGTAGATTTTATCTTAGTGTTATTGATGATTTCTCAAAATATCTTTGGTGTTTTCCGTTACAATCTAAGTCCGATGTCTCTACCATGTTCATTGCATTTCTCAAGTATGTCTCTAATTATTTCTCTTCTAACATTCGAGAAATACAAACCGATGGGGGTGGGGAATTTCAACCCTTGAAAAAATTATTCCAAAATCATGGCATACTTCACAGAGTGTCCTGCCCTTATTCTCACGCCCAAAATGGCACTATCGAAAGACGTCATCGGCAAATTATTGAGACTGGGCTCTCATTACTAGCCCATGCATCTGTACCACAAAAATTCTGGGCTGAGTCTTTTCTCATTGCAGTCTATCTCATCAATAGACTTCCTACACCAATTCTTAAAAACAAGTCTCCATTTCAAGTTCTCTTTAAAAAATTACCCGATTATAATTTTTTAAAAACATTTGGATGTCTTTGTTGGCCCAATCTCCGGCCCTTTAATAGGTACAAAATGGACCTAAGATCAAAACCTTGCGTGTTTATGGGGTATAGCCTCGACCATAAGGGCTATCTATGTCTTCATGTGCCAACGGGCCGAGTCTATGTATCCAGAGATGTCCAATTCCATGAGACTTCATTTCCCTTTGCATCCACCTCATCCGGGCCTTCACCCTTACCGCAACCTGTTTCTGTTCTGTCAACTGGGCCCGAAATAACTCAGCCCGTTTCCATCCTTCAGACTCAGCCAGCCCACCCTCAAGCAGAGAACCCCACCCACTCCTCTACTTCCTCGTCCAACCCAAGCCCATATCACAACTCTGTTTCCCCCAGGGCTTCTTCTTCACGATCTCCTTCATCCTCTCCTTCGAATCCCAGATCCTCACCTACGCCTCCTCCTTCATCCATCCCTTCTCCGATTCTTCCACCACATCCACAACATCCTATGCTCACTCGCTCACGAAATCACATCCACCGTCCTCTTAATCGCTCTGATGGCACAATCATATGGCCCCCTCTCAAGCCTTCTCTCCATCATACAGAAACCACCACCTGCCTTGTTCCCGAAGAGCCATCCTCCTTCACAGAGGCCTCCAAGTATTCGGAATGGCGTGCAGCTATGGCTCTTGAATTTCAGGCTCTTCTCTCCAACCACACGTGGGATCTCGTTCCATTCTCCTCTAATGTGAATGTTCTTGGTTCCAAATGGATCCTGAAGACAAAAAGACACTCCGATGGGACCCTCAAACGTCGCAAGGCCCGACTTGTGGCCAAAGGGTTCCACCAACAGGCCGGTGTTGATTTCTCCGAAACCTTCAGTCCGGTTGTTAAACCCGTAACCATTCGCCTTATCCTTTCTATTGCAGTCTCCTCTCGATGGCCGTTACATCAGTTGGACGTGCAAAACGCTTTTCTTCATGGTGACTTGGAAGAAACTGTTTACATGCAGCAACCACCGGGCTTCGCAAATCCGGATTTTCCACATCATCTCTGTAAGTTACGCAAATCCTTATACGGTCTCAAACAAGCCCCCAGGGCTTGGTTTTCCAAACTCAGTAATAAACTTCTCTCTTTAGGATTTGTTGCCTCTAGATCTGATACGTCTCTGTTTTGCTACACAAATAAGCATGACTTTGTCTTTGTTCTCATATATGTCGATGATATTATTGTAACGGGTTCTAGCTCTGCGTTGATTTCACAATTTATCTCTGCTTTGAGTAATTCTTTTCCAGTTAAGGATTTAGGTGATTTACATTATTTTCTAGGAATAGAGATCAATCGGTCATCGGATGGTTTGAGTATGACTCAGTCTAAATATATCAACGACCTCTTGAAGAAAACAAATATGCAAAACTCTAAGCCAATTTCTACCCCTATGTCATCATCCCTTAAACTCACGGCCACTGATGGTCCTTCCTGTGAGGACCCTCAACTATACCGTAGCACAGTTGGCAGTCTGCAGTACTTGTCATTCACACGTCCTGACATCTCATTTGCAGTCAATAGGGTATGCCAGTTCATGCACTGTCCTCGCCTTCCTCACTGGCAGGCAGTCAAACGCATTCTGCGTTATCTGCGGTTAACATCTGATTTTGGTCTTCACTTCTCTCATAAATTCATTTATCTGCATTTTCTGACGCTGACTGGGCTGGATGCCCTGATGACCGCAAGTCCACTAGAGGTTATTGTGTGTATTTTGGTTCACATCTGGTCTCCTGGGGTTCTAAGAAGCAACCCACCATTGCCCGCTCCTCCACTGAAGCCGAATACAAAGCCGTTGCCAACACCACCTGTGAAATACTGTGGATTCAGTCACTGCTTAGTGAACTTCATATATTCCTTCCGGAACCACCAACTTTGTGGTGTGACAACCTTGGTGCCACATATTTATCGGTTAATCCGGTTCTACACTCCCGCACCAAGCACGTGGCTCTTGACTATCACTTTGTTCGGGAACGTATTGCTGCCAAATCACTTCAGGTATCCTTTGTTTCCAGCAAAGACCAGCTAGCTGACATCTTCACCAAGCCTTTATCCACCACCCGGTTCACTCTTATGCGATCAAGCCTCAATGTTTCTCCTGTGAAGCTTGCATCGAGGGGGGTTATTGAGGCAAACAAACACTCTGCCAGCACTAGCACTGCAAGGAAGGAAGACTCGGCAACATCATGTAGCACCTCACCACCTGCAGCAGAGAATATTTTAGTTACAACAGAATGATGATGTGGCTGCCTCTCATTGGTTTCATTGTTGTATTTCTTTCTCTTTCATTAGTCACAAGTGTATAAATATACACTATTGTAAAGCATTCAGGATATGGAAATAGAAGCAGATCATTCTTTTGATATCGTCTTTATCGTTCAGTCCTTTTATCAAGCATCTGTGATGCAACCCTAGAAATAGCTTACTAAAGCTTTAACAACTATGACTAAGCTTCCTTGAGTTGCTGAAAGTTTTCCTTTGGCAATACTTTGGCAAAATTTTTAATTTGCTTCTCTCTAATGGAACGGTTTTTATTCATGCAATGTGTCTGATGCTGCTACGATAAACATAATGCTTTGCCATTGCTATGGCTCATTTGTTGTCACAATACATGATTATCATAGCCTTTTCTTGCTTGATCATATATACAACATATAGAGCAATTGATTGTTACTTCTTTGTGCACCGACAGAATAAACCAGACCTAAGAGAAAATGCATAACCTAATGTGCTCTTCATATCATCATATATACAACCTCCCTAATCACTATCGCAAAAGCCAAGCAAATCCACCATAAAATTTCTGCAATACTTCATTCCCTAACGGCCCGTTGTGCCTTGAATGTATTTAAGCACTCTTTTCACTTTAGCACAATGAAAATGGTTGGAAAATGCATGGATCTTGAAAGTAAATTTGCTGCAAACATAATACCTGGTCTTGTGGCCGTGAGATAGTACAAGTTTTGAATTAAGCTTCTATACATATGTAGTTTCATCTATCTTCCTTCCTCCCTCTTCTTTCATTAGCTAATTTACATTTCTAATTAAAGGTGTGGTTGTTGGTTTACAACCACTCACTTTGAGTTTTCCAAGCAAAAAATTTACGTATATATAATTTTATTATTTTTTTCTCCAAGACAATTGATATCATAAACAGATAAACATCATAATAGTTTTCTAAATGACAGGGCATATTAGCCTGCAAATTAACTTCTCAAGTTGAATAAAGAAAATTAAATATTATGCTTAATTGTCCAAGCCTGATTAATATTACATGAAACATGGCAAAACCCATTACTCTCGTTTGTTCTTATTTGATGGCAACAATCTTAACCATTAAAACTAAATAAATGTCCAAGCCTGGGACGTTTCTTATTTAAAATATCTTATTCATTAGAACCTCCCATACTATTTGTTTGATCATATAAAGAACAACGTCGGCTACAATCCTTTCCAAGTTTGAGTAGTGTCATAATCATTACTCTTGCAGCTAGCTTGTAATCATTATATCTTTTGCATTTATTAAACATGGGACAATGAGTAAGCATGTGATATTATGATTTCATATGTTTCATGTTGATAATAAGGCAGGATATATTTTTGAGTTGTTTAGTGACGTTTTTTCATTTAATATTTTGTTGAATAGTGAACATTTTAATTGATGAGAATATCTTCTTCACCATACTATTGAAAAGTTGTGAGATTGGTATTAACAACCCCCTATGGATAGTGCAAATGTTGATGTTCAAGCGACGCAACCCTAACGAAAAACAAGGGTACCTAAACAAAAATCGCAGCGGGGTATGTCATTTATTGCAGATGAAGATACTCTCCTCGTTTTAATTTGGCTTAACATTAGTATAGATTCCATACAAGAGACTGACCAAACAATTGTGGAGTATAATTTATGATTACTACAACACCTATAAAAAAAAAACCTAACAATCCAGAACAGTATGTACTCTCTCTAACCAATTGGTGGTCGAGCATTAAAAAATGTTTCAATAAATTTTGTAATTTCATAATCCAAGTTGAAGAAATGCATCAAAGCTGTGCGACCGAACTACACAAGGTATAATGAATTTCTCAATATTTTATTATTGTAATTATTAAGTATTTGCAATGATGAGCGTACTAATTGTGAAACTATTTTGTACATTGATAAAGATAAAACTTTGTACTGAGGGACCCAAAAAACCAACTTCAACATAAAACATTGTTGGAATCTTTCGAGGTACCAACCGAAAAGGCAAGCGCGCATGGAACTCATAAGAAGAAAAGACAATGTATCACGTTCATGTATTACTCCAAATTCAATACGATTAGGGGAAGACATGTAAAATGTACTTGTAGATGGTGAGAGACTTCAAGGCAAAAAGGCTAAAAAAGAAAGCAAGAAATAAATAAAATGTAAGAAAATACAAGTTAATGAGTTTAACGAGGCCTTAAGGCACGTGCCTAATGATATGAAGACTTATATAATGGAGAGAAAATAAGCAATAGTCAAGTCTGAAAATGATAGATTTGAGTTAGTACTTTTTAGGAAGAGAATACTTGATATGGAAATTAAGGACGAGAATGATAGATCTAACTTAATAACTCTTAAGAATAGGAAAACTGATTTGAAAATTATGAAATTGGATATTGATTCCATGAATTATATGTAGCAGGAGTATTTCCATAATCTTTAAATGGAGATAATTGAAAACAAACGAATAAGGTCTTATCTCGTATATAGATGTATGCTTGGTTTTGGTTTATTTTGATTGGTGGTAGACTCGTTGGTACATTCATGTAATGCGGATGATTTTGTTGTTGTTTTTTACTATATGGTGATGTATTTTTTACTTGCTTGTAGGTCAGTTGGGTATTTTTTTTGTACTGCATTTCTTGATTTTTTATTGTACTGGACTCGTTGGAGTTGTGGTGGAGCTGCTGGTTGCTGGTTCCATTAATCATCTATGGTTGCTGGTTCCATGAATCATTGTTGGTGATTTTGTTACTGGTTGCTGGTTCCATGTATCATTGCTGGTTGATGTTTGCCCATTTGACTAGTTGATGAAATTTTTTGTATCACATATATATTCATGTAATGTAATGGAATGATTATGATTTTGATACATGAAATTTGTATTGTAAACAACTTTCTGGAACTTGTATTAAGTTGATGAATTTGTATCAAAATCAACTTTATGAAATTTGTATTAAATTGATTTTGATACATAGAATTTGTATTAAGTTGATGACATAGAGTGTTGGCACAATTTAATATTTGTTGATGAAATAGGTGTATATTTGTCGATGTTCAATTTTAAGACAGTACAATTGTTTATGTAGTAGGTGTTAATTGTACAATATAAAAAAAAATCATTTTAGAAAAAAATTAATTATAATAAAAATATATTTTATTATTATTTTAGCTCAAATATATATAATCTAATGTGAACTTTTTTCTTGAATAAAAAAGACAATCTCTAAAACATGTAGTTTTACATTTGTAAATAGATAAACCAATACCAATGTTTTTATATAGCCTAAATGGGCATTAAATTGATAAAACTGGCCCCATGCGCAACGTTGGGGCCCGGATCTATCCGAGTTTGATGGGCCTCCATGGCCTGATGCACGCAATGACAAGAACATGCATACCTGCACGTGCAATGCACGTTACTTTAAATATAAACTCCTCGAGTTAGTAAGAGCACTCTCAATGGGTTTTGTAAAACCCATTTTTATGTAAAATTTGAAGAAAAGTAGTTTAAAAGTGTCTCCAATGGATCATCTATTTTCAAATATATTTTACATTTTGCTATAGTATTCAGCTACATTTAGCATGAACTATTTGTAAAAATATTTTATTTATTTATTTTCTTTTCATGTACTTTATCTCCCACAATAATTTCTCTCTCTATGTACTTTTTTTCCAACAAACTATTAAATAATGTAATATAAAGAAAAAATAGATAAACGGGTGTATGATATATTGTAAAAGTCAGTATGTAAAATAGAAAAAGTAGATTTTGGTGATATATTTTAAAGGATAAGATACATAAACCATTGAGAGTGCTATAAAAAGGCACAAAATCAATCTTTGATGTCAAACATTGCCGCCGAATAGTAAATAATAGATCATACAATTAGGGTAAAAAAGAGCACTCACTAAGTTGGTATTGGTTGTAATAGTTCGTACAAGTATTTCATCCCAAATATATGAGATTTCTTTACGTATTGTAATACCAACAATTTTGTGTTATGGTTTTGAATTTGAATCTTACATTTAAGCCTCAGCTTTAAACATCAATTATTTAGTTAACAAAACAACTTCATCAATTCTATCATATTAATTTCGTGTCAAGTCGAGTTCGCGTTAATTTGTGTCAAATTCAAGAATTGTCACAAAAACTTACCACTTAAATGAAGTGTATTAAGTTCGAGTCGTGTCAAGTCTAGTTCTATAATTCATCTATAACTTTCTCTATTTAACTAAACAACTTTTAGAAGATTCAACCTAACTCACTAATTTTGTATGGTAGTCTTAGGTTCTTTAAGAAATTAGTCTCATTTGTTTCGGTAACACACTAACACTTTTCAACTCATATCATCCAATCTCATATGATTATTATAATTTTTTCGAATTATCACACAAAATAAACAATTCAATTATTTTAAATTTTAAAATATTATAATAATATTTTATTCAATTTTTAACTTTAATCTTAATTCATTTAGTCTCATCTCATATCATCTACAGAAACAAACCAAGTCAATCACGATCACAATGTATATAAAATGAACATTCTTTTCTAATTTGTTCTATTTGTAACGCCTGATCGTTCATATCATTTGGAATAATTCAAAAACAAGTTGAGCTAATAATAGCACATGTGAAAATGGACATTTTTTCTTATCATCGTTATATATATTTTTAAAGAAAAACTTAAAAGTTACTAAAAAATATACCTGATCATAGTGTGATAGAAGTATAATAAAATTATAATATGTAAATTTTGCTAACTATATTATCAAAATAAATGGTTTAGTCATAATAAATTTTATAAATATAAATTTTAAAATTGACGGCCTTAATATGATACGTTAATTTATAAAATTATTTTTATTATAAAATAAATATAATATAAAATATAAAATTATGTCAATTTATAAATAATTGTTTTCTTCAAAAAAAAAATAAAATAATTGTTATCATTATTTGTATTTTGTAAAATGGGGGTATCTCTGGTTAATAAAAAGTTAGCTCATTCGCGAGAGTGTCGGCACAGACAGTTGAATCGTGATGGAATATGGTGCTTAAATTGGAGTCACGGGGGTAGGCCTCCCCAATCCACATTCAACGGCAGCTTTGAATTGATCCCCGTGACCGGCGCGTGGGGCTCATAACTCCACCTGACGTCCTCTCGCTTTCCAACGACAAGCAAAAGTTGTAGCCCCAAATCTCATGCCAATGGCTCACTCACGTCACGCGCACCCACCCCTTTAAGTTCTCGTACCCGCTGATATTAGCCAAAGTCTCTTTAAAATCGACTCGTGGGGCTCCTAAAATATGCACTGTCCGATCTCAATGCTCATATTTTCTCGAACAAAAAAAGTACTCAACGGATAATATATCATTTCACTAAAAGAAAAAACTAAATAAATGGAATTTTTCAAAGAAATTAAATTATTAATTCTCGTTTGGATAATGAGATAAAATAATTTTAGATAAATTAAATAAAATATTATTTTTTAATATTATTATTATTATTTTAAAATTTTAAAAAATTAAAATTTTTATTATATTTTGTATAAAAATTTAAAAAAATTATAACGATAAGATAAGATGAGATAAATGTGATGAGATGATTTTTGGATTTAAATGAGCATTTAAGATTAAGGGAGGACATGGTGGCAGGTTGATTGGTTAGACTGCTGACCATACCAATATTAGAGCACTCTTAATGGTTTACTTATCCTATTCTTTAAAGTACATCACTAAAATCTATTTTTTCTATTTTATATAGTACTTTTACAATACATTATATATCAACTTATCTATTTTTTCTTTATATCATTTAAATACTATACTTTTTAATCTTATTTATTTATTTCAAATATTATACTCTCTACACATCATATATTTTAAATATTTCTCTATACATCATATATTTTGATATTTGTAATATTTCTTTATGTATAGTGTAATATTTTAAATTACTTAAAAAAGCGTAAAACGATAAAAAAAATACCTGCCTTTATTATTAACAATATCAAAACTTATGCATGCATTAAAGTTGAATGAATTATAAACAGAATGCTAGAGAGTAGATGAGAGATAAGAGAGTGAGGCCTATGCAAAAGTGATAAAATTGTTAAAATGAAAATAAGATAAAAATGAAAGAGAATGAAATGAGAGAAAAATAATAAAAAAATATTCAGATGAATGAACAGTAACCTCTACATGTACATGATTTACGATAACTGAATGTAAAATAGAAATATAACAGATGATCTAATAGAAGTGACTTTTAACCATTTTTTTTTTATATTTTAAAGAAAAATATATTTTACAAGAGTTTGAGCTGCTCCACATTGAAATGGAAAAACATTATCTTAATTTAGCGAGACACGTGTTTTTTCTTAGTAGGAAGAATGACATTAATTCATCATTAATTTCTCTATCTTTAATAATTTTAAAAAGATTATAGCACAAAACGCATGTCGGTCAAGGAACTCCAGTAGAGGGGGAAGGGAAGAAAATTATAGACGAGGGCCACACATTCTTGTCTTGAGCAAGAAAAAGGGTACCAAAAGATGATAGATTGGGTAAAGAGCAGTCAGTTCATTTTGCTTGGTCAATATTGTTCCACTCTTGTTGACAGCCTATTATTCCTATTTCAAATAATAAGCAATACGTACACAAAATAACTAAATGGGAAGGACAAATGGAAAGAGGGAACTTTGTGTTGGAGGTGGTATAACTGTTTGGAAAAATGCCACCAACTATAGGAATATTAGATAGAGAAATGATATTTATATAGTGTAAGTATTGCATAATCTCTTAAAAAAAAATATAAAATTTATATAAAAAATAATTAATTTTTTAATAATAGATCTCTTTAACTCTAATACAAATTATACAATATTTACGCAGTCTGCATACTACATCTCGTCTTTACTCGTTAAAAAATACACGATTTCAAAAGGTATCAGAAAGGCTAAGCAATAAAGAAGCAGAGATGCCATTTTCCGCCTCCTAACCAAATCGTGAAAACAAGAACGTATACCAAAATTCATTGTCAATCTTCAGAATTCTGCATTGGATTAAACTGAAGTCAAAACCAATCTAACCTCTTTTTTATAGTGTTTTAAATAAATGCAGTGTATCCCACTTCGCCTTTTGAAATAAACTATCACAGTGACTTGCATTTTCTCCCCCACCTCTTGGTGGGTTACGAGTGCGCTTCCTTTCCTCTTTTAAAATTCAAAGAAAGAGATAAAAAAGAAAAAAGAAAAAAAAGAGACAAAACAAAACAGATACAGAAACTTGAACTAAAGGAAGAAAAAAGGAAAAGAAATAGAAAAAGAAAAGATAAACAACCACCATCTCTAACTAGAAGACATTGTTATTTGCAGCACAAGTTACTCTACTCTCTCTCTCTCTCTCTCGCCCTGCTCCTCAAACCCTAAATTCGAAAATTTGAAAAGAAGAAGAAGAAAAACACAAGACATTAGACACCAACACCAAACTCTGTGTCTTTGAAGCATTTGGTTCTCTTTGTGTTTCAGTTTCGCACGAGAGTATCCAGAATGGACGCATGCAAGCTTGACCCGGTTGAGAGAATCGAGCATGGAGCGAGACCCACTTGAGAGAGCTGCATTACGGTGGTCACTATGGGGAAGACAGAGGAGGACCGGGCGGTGCCAGCCGGAGTGGGTCCCCAGTCGCAGGACCAGAATGCGCAGACCCAGTGGTGTGGGAACCGTGGCTTTGGGTGGTGTTGTGGAGGGGTTCGGAGGCTCATTGGGCTCAGATGTCTCTTCTTCCTTCTGCTCTCGGCGGCCGTCTTCCTCTCCGCTATATTTTGGCTGCCCCCGTTTCTTCAGTTCGCAGATCAGCGGGATCTGGATCTCGATTCAAAGTTCAAAGGTGGGATTTTGTTTCTCTACTTCCTTATTTTTTACTTCTCATTTTTGTATCATTGTTTTTTCTTTTGGATTTGTGGATGGCAACATTGTCTGAAGGGCGTGGATCTAGAAATTTTTGGGCGTTTGTTTAATTTATTTTTTGGGGTTTGGGTGGTGGGGTGGTTGCGACTTTTTGTTTGGCTTCTGAAAATATGTGGGGGGAACGAAAGGCCTGTTATTAATATTTATCAATTTATGTTATGTTCTAAATATGCTTTAAAAATTAGGAAGGTTTTTTTGGTCAAAAAAAAAAATGGTAATGTTTTGAAATGTATTTCTTGGTGATTGTTGTTGGTGGGTGTTTGCTGTTCCTACACTGGGAAAATGTAGAAAGCAAAGAAGAAAGTAAATGGAGTAATTTGTTTATGTCGCCTAATTTGGAAAATATTGAGAAATTTGACAAGGCTTGGTGTTCAAATAATGGAAAATCAACGATTTGGAATTTATTATTGGTCTTTTCCTACATTTCGGGCAATTGCATCAGTGGAGAAAAATTAGGGTAGTATTCTAGGCCTTTTTTTTTCTTTTTTAATAGGCGAACTTTAAGGTGGTTATCTTTTGCATTTACCGTTTTAGTTTCCCGATTTTTGTTGATACGGACCTACATTCAGGAATTGGACGTCGATGCTAAATTTTTTGTTTTGTGTTTCTATTTTGATGGATGGTTATGTTTGATATTTATTTCCATTAATATTGTGTTTTGAACTGAGGGATTCTTCTTGTCAATATCAATCCTTCCCATTTGGAGATAATTAAATTAATAGTTTCCCGTTTGGTTTGAGGGTTTCCAATTAGGTACCAGTTCCACGGTCTCCTAGATTTCTTCTACTGATTAATGAGATATTGGAATCTTTCTTTCATTGTCATAGTTATAGTTTTATCGATAAGTTAATCATAATTATTTAATTTTGGTTCTACATGCTTCAATCTGTGGTTATTGATGTGAAAATAGAAAATTCTATTCACCATCCTCTTAATCATTATCCTTTCACCATCCCCTTATGTGGTATCAAATGATTGGATGATAAGTAAATGATGATAAATAATTTTGCATTAAGTTGACGCCACATTAGAGGGTGATGGCAAAGAGAATGATGAATAGAATTTATCATGAAAATATTTGGTTGTTCCTCTGGTCGAAAAACAACGATAAAGGTACAGCAACAAAAGATGCTGTGAAAAGTGGCTCTGTGTTAAGATATAAAATAAATAATAAAATCTACTTTTTCCTATTAGCTTAAGCTTTTGGAACAAGTGGTGATTTCACAATTGCGTTGATGGTTATGTTTTATGGGAGTGGCATGCATGTTCACTACTGCACTTGAGATCAATCTGATTTGGTGCTAAGATATTGGTATTGAGGCTTGACAGACATGCTGCGAACCATCTGAGGCGATTTTGTAATATACGGTTTGTTGCTTGTCAAGCGGAACGGTGCATCAGGTGTAATGGAAATTGCAAAATGTGCCTGTAACAATAACCTTGATCACGTGGTTCAGTGCTTCATTTCAAGTATTCTGATTTGTACTTACATTACAGAAACAATGCAATCTGTTTTTCTTCTTGTTAATCCTCATAAATTCTCTGCAGTTAGATTGTGGTATTTATATTTTGAATTCTTTGTAGTGAAATTTGCTAGATCTTTTTTGGTGACTAATTTATCTTTTTTATGTTTCTAGATCATGATATAGTGGCAAGTTTTTATCTTAAGAAGCCGATTTCTTTGCTGGAAGACAATATCTCACAGCTAGAGGAAGACATACTTAATGAGATAGGCTTTTCCACCACCAAAGTACTAGCCCTCTCAGTTATTTTCTTTTATCATATACTTCATGTTTCTGTATTTTGATTAATTCTTTCTTGTGGTCCAGGTGGTCATCTTATCTCTGGAACCCATAGCTGGATCAAACGCAACAAAGGTTGTATTTGGGGTTGACCCTGATGCAAGATATTCAGTAATATCCCAAACTACTCAAAGTTTTATCAGGGCAAATTTTGTTTCTCTGGTTATACAGCAACTTTCTCTTCGCCTGACTACATCCTTGTTTGGGGAGCCATTCTTTTTTGAGGTTCTAAAATTCCCAGGAGGAATTACTATCATCCCCCCTCAGAGTGCATTTCTTTTGCAGAAAGTACAAATCCTTTTCAACTTTACTTTAAACTCCCCTATCTATCAAATTCAATTGAATTTTAATAAACTGACGAGCCAGCTGAAGTCAGGATTACGCTTGGCACCTTATGAGGTTTGGCAACCTTTCTTCATCTGAATACTTACATAATGCATATCATTGCTTGAGGCACAAATGTGATGTGATTGTTGCACATTTCAATGTATCAATCTCTACATACTTCTTGATTTCAGTGAACAAAACGAGTGGCCCAGTTCTGCTCACTATGAATATCTCCTTTGGTTGGTTTTTTTTTTTTTTTTTTGGTGTTTGAAGGAAGCGGGTAGGATTGTGTGTTGGAAGGTGTATAATTGTTACCTTGTAAATATAAAATATGATTAAGTCCCTAAACTGTATCATATTTTTAATTTGGTTCTTGAAAAAAGTATTTTTCAATTGTTCCTAAACCATATATCGTTTCAATTTAATTCTTTAAGTTATAAATTTACTTCAATGATATCGTTATTCTGTCCCACTTTTATTATATAAGTGACAATTACTCATGGTGACCTAGTTCTTTTAATTTTTTTTTGGGCACAGATGTGCATCTAACACCAACATGGCACGTTAGCTGACATGTTGGCCTCATAAAATGATTACACATGGAGACGCATAACCGGAACATTTTTTCTATTTCTTTTATTTTATTTTTCAAAATTAATTTCATGTATCTCTATATATTTTGGATTTGTAGCACCCACATCTGCTCTAATGTGCCGCATCAGTATTAGTTATCATATCAGTAACTGCTATTTGCAAAGTGATGTTAAAGTAAAATTGATGCATATTTAAAATTTAAAGGCCTAAATATAAATAAATGATAGGCAAGGGCGAAATTGGTAGCTGATACATAGTCACAAACTAAAATTTATATTTGTACCTATAATAAACCATAATTGGAACCCTTTAACACAAAGAAACCCCGCATCTGTTTAGATGCTTGAAGATTTCTTGTCATTTATCTTAATAGTCTGATGAATCAGTCTCAACATGCACCATGCAGTCGCTGATTTTTCTTTTCACCATTTGGATGCAGAACTTGTACGTTAGCTTATCAAACTCAAAAGGTTCAACAGTAGCTGCGCCCACCATTGTTCAGTCGTCTGTTCTCCTGGCTGTTGGGAATACTCCCTCAACACAAAGATTAAAGCAACTGGCTCAGACCATCACACATTCTCATTCAAGAAACCTTGGCCTGAACAACACTGTATTTGGTAAGGTTAAGCAAGTTCGGCTTTCATCCATATTGCAGCACTCCCTCCATGGTGGTGATGGCAGTGGCCCCTCACCTTCTCCTGCACCTCTGCCTCATCCCCAACACCGCCACCATCACCACCACCACCACCACCACCACCACCACCACCATCGCCATCACCATGATACTCATCTAGATCCTGCAATTTCTCCTGCTCCTTCAATCAAGAGGGGGGTGCCTGCAGCTCAAAGAAGTGCGCCTGCACCTAAGGATGGTTCACCTGCACCAAAGAGAAGTTTGCCAGCACCTGAGAAAAGTTATGAAGCAAAACCTCCTGGTTGCCAACTTGGATATAGGAGGAGTTCTAAACGGCATGCCAGAAAGCACTCTCACTTAGCCCCTACTGTTGCACCATATATTTCTCCTTATTATCCTGTGGCCTCACCACAAGCGCAAGTAGTCCCACCAGCTCCCATTTATCATACAATTCCTGCTTCTAGTCCTTTGCCAAATGTTGTTTTTGCTCACGTTCAGCCCCCAACGAAGAGTGACTCAGATTCAGGACATTCTGACACTGTGCCTCGAGTTGCACCATCACCATCTTCATGTGAGTATATATACTGATCTTAATTTACTGCTCCAAATATAGCTGATAATTTTGACATATCATATACAATTTGTTGATAAACTTATTATTTATTTATCTTGTTTTGCGACATACAATTATTTTGTTCTGTTTCTCTTAATGTGAGTGTGGGCAACATTTATGGTTCAAGTTAAATGTCTTGAAATAAAGAAAGTATTTCAAATCTCTACTTATCAAAAAGAAAGTACTTCAAATCTCATATGATCAATGTATGTTTTATTTTCTGTCAGTTTTGTGACTACTCTTGTGCACGTCTTGGTCTGGCGACTTCAAACCATGGACACGATTTTAAACTTAACCAAGAACTATCTATGGATCTTAGATATATACTGTCAGCATACTAATACACTGTTTTTTCCAGCTTGTGCAGGTTTTCTTACTGCTCAATTGCCATTTTCTCTGTTCCTCGCTCTCGTATTACATCTATAATAATAGAGGAGAATCATTCGATATTCTAGTGGAAATATCTTCTCTGGTACTCAAAAGGAAAAAAATTGTATCTTTCAAGTGGACGAACCTGAGGAGTTCTGTAAGTGTGAGGTACGCAAAGGGCGTGTTTCACATCCGAGTGGATATGTGCTGTTTTTCATGCGTGTAAATATTTGATCAAAGGAATCCAGTCGGGAGAATCGGAGATGCATTTTCAGGTCAAAGTCCCATAGGTGGCAGGCCTTCAATGCATGCATCGCTTTACCGCTGTTTTGTGTATCCTAATATGCAGAGAAATGTAAGGGGGAGTAGAGAACCAAAATATGAATAACAATACCTTTTTGTTTCTCATCCTTTTCTTCTCAATCCAGTATGCCCAAATTTTCGGACACTGAAATGATTGTAGCAAGATTTCATTATCACGTCACTTTGTAATATGATATGAAAAAAATAGTACTTATAAATAATACAAATAAATAAACTCTATGAATTACGGTGGATATCGTCATATTTATATCTGGAAGCCTCAGAATGGGTTTTGACTCTTGAGTATAAGAGATTAGTCTTTTCGTTTGGGTAAATGACAAAGAACAAGTTGCACGAAAGCCAGCCAGCTGCATTCAATATATATCCAGGAGCAACCAATACGAACCGTCACGAAGTCCAAGCTCAAACGAGCTCTGAATCCAATGAATCTGCCATGCACCAAAAGGATTGTCATGATCTACCTAGACGTAGATACAACAATATGTAAGTGCCAAATGGGTAATAAAGCTCGTAATATTATAATTAATACCTCTCTTAAAATCTGTGTTAGCATGTTATTATGGTAAAGCTTTGTGGCATTTTTTTTAGGGTGTTTGTTTGATATTATCACAATAGAAACACTTCGGGTTGGTGTCTCCTATAAAGAGGTATTATCGGAGACCAATAGGGAACTGCCATGTAAGGGTTCCTCAATTGTGACAGTGGGGACGCATAGCAGGGGATCATGTGCCTTCCTTCCCCTTCTCGCTTGACTCTCTCTCTCTCTCTCCTTCGATCTCTCACGGGAAATCCCTCTCAAATCCCTAATCTCTCTCTCTTCCTCTCCTTCCCTATCTCTCCTTTGATCTCCCTCACGAAAACCCTCCCAAAATCAAGACATGCAAGGACCTTAGGTACTTGAGTAGTTCACATTGTAATCCCTAATTTTTAATGGTCTGTGTTTTGTTGTGGGATTTTTGGCTTTGATTACCCACTGTCCGCACAACGATGAACCAAGCATTTCACATGGTCTGTGTTTTCTTATTCTCTAGTTTCCAGTTGTTACAATAAATTAAAATCCACGATTTGATTAGTTTGTTACATTGTGGTTAAAGGATGATTTATTTATCTTTAGATTTAGCAAGAGCATATGTGAGATAACTCGGTTAGTTTCTACGTTTTGTGCATATGTGAACTAATGTTTATTTCTTGTGTCTTTGCAATTTTTTTCTTTTGGAAGTTTCTCTAATGCTCAACTAATTCTTACTAGTTTCCTACTATATTCAAAATATATTTTTACTCAGTTTTATTTATTTATTATTATTGCATTTCATTTCCCAACCAAATTGCTATATTTGTTATCCTCTTTGTAGGATTCAGAATATGAGTACTAATAGTAGAGAATTTGAGGTAATCTGATGTAGTGATGGGTTTGTAGAGGGTTCACATAGTGACAACGAAATCATAGAAAATAAAAATGATTCAATTTTTTTTTAAATGATTTGAAATAACAAAATGTGGACTTTTTTTCACATAATGTTTCCATTTGTTGTTCCTGTAAAAACTGTAACCTTGAAAAAGAGCAAGCAACTTACTAAGGCAATCACATTACACAAAATCTTCCTTTGCACAAGATACCCCTATGTAGAGTTAGTGTGCTGGTTTCAATTCTTTTGAAATGAAAGTGATTTTTGTCGTTTTGTTTCTGTTAATTCCCTTCGACATGTTTGGGGCATATGTTGTGTAATGCTTGTTTTGGTTTAGTTTCTGCACTTTTTTCCTAAGGCAATGATGCTTAGGTACGTATAGCCCTAGCTATGGGAGATTGAACCCCGTTTCAAATCACCTACCGTACCCATCAAATCACCTATTACTAATAGGCGAACGAGCATACCTCTTCTTATATAAATTAAACATCAACTAAATAGTAGAACTGACTAAGTATGAAAAACACCCCATTTTATTGCATAGTAGTTTGAATAGTAATTTGATAATATTATGGTTTTTTAAGGGACTGATATTTTATTGATTACATTTTTTATGTTGGGATGAAGGATTTTGGGTGGAGTTCGGATAGTGATGATGTTGAGATACTAACGACTATAAACTGCCCACAAGTTGTAAATGAAACTATTGAGGATGAAACCATGGAAGATCAATGTGATGTGAATGTGGGAGATGGCGTGAATTTGGGAAATGATGATGGAGATAGAGTGAATGTGGAAAATGGAGATGGAGATTGAGTCAATTTCATTTCCATTTCTAGTAATGGACTTTTTGAACTGTTCATTGGGAAGGAATTTGATGAAGTTGAGGACGCTAAGCATTTTACAAGGCGTATGCAAGACCAAAATGTTTTGCAATGAGAACCAACCATATGCAATAATCGAGAAGAGAAAAAACAATTAATTGGAGTACACTATGTTTGTACAAGTGAGAGATTTAGGCGTGAAAGTCTCAAATAAAAAGAAAGATAAATTTCCGAATCCGCCGAAACAAAGATTGGGTGTAAAACTACCATGTGTATAAAAAAGGATGGTGAAAGGTGGAAAGTATGCAAGTTCGTGCCTGAACACAATCATAAGCTACTCACACCAAGAAGTACTAGTATGCTCCGTGGACATAAAACAGTGACACGCGTGCAAAAAATTCTCATTCTCACTTTGAATGAGTCTGGTATACCGACAAGGAACATAATGTCGGTGTTAAGTAAAGAAGCAGATCGTGATTTTAATATTGGTTGTATTGAAAAGGACGTCGAAAATTATTTGAGAAATAAAAGAAGAATATTGTTTGAAGAGGGAGATGCACAAAGGTTGTATGCATACTTTTTTGAACAATAGTGTAAAGAACATGGGTTTGTGTACTCCATACAGGTCGATGAGAATGGGTGTATGGGAAGCTGTTTTTAGACAGATGTAAGATCAAGGTCTGTATATCAATATTTCGGAGATGTTGTCACGTTTGATGTGACGTACCTCACAAATATTTATAAGATGTCATTTGTGTTATTCTCATGAGTTAATCATCATTACCAAACCATAATGTTTGGTTGTGCGTTGTTAGTCAATGAGATACCTGAATCCTATATATGGTTACTAAAAACATGGTAGAAAGCAATGTTTGGGCGTACTCCTTCAACCATTATTACTGATGATGAAAAAGTTATGGCCAAGGTCATTGCAGAGGTACTCCCAAAAACAACTCACCGGTTGTGCTTGTGACATATTTTACAAAAATTTTCAAAACATTTGGCCCATGTCTATGACAAGTTTCCAGACTTTCAAAAAGAGTTCCATCATTGTATCCATGATATAGTAACATTTGATGAGTTCAAGGAGGAATGGGTTTCAATACTAGTGAAGTACGAGAGAAGTGAGTTTCGGCTTACTTGCGAAACACATTTTGTGTTGGCATGTCAACCACGCAAATGAGCGAGATCATGAATTAATTTTTCAAGGATTATGTGTGATCGAGCATGATGGTGAGTGACTTTGTGTATCGGTATGAAAAAGTCTTAGATGCATGCTATTTCAAGGAGAAAGAGAATGATTTGAGAATGAAATCGACTAGGCTGGTTTTGTAAACATGTTGAAAAATTGAAGAAGATACAAGAAAGTCCTTCAGTATCTTTCAAGGAAGTCCTTCAGCCAAAGTGTATACAAGGAAGTCATTCAGTATCTTTCAAGATGAGCTATTCAATTGCTAATGGTACAAAGCAACAAAAGTTTAGCAAGAGGTGAAAGTAAGATGTATGAGGTGGCACCTAAGGGTAAGGACAAACGTATTTATTATGTGACTTTGGACTGTAGAGAAGTAAAGTCAATATGTATATGTTATATGTTTGAGTTTCTGGATATTCTTTGTAGGCATATCCTATGCGTCTTTATGAATAAATTAAACTTAGATTGTTTGCCACATCATTATGTTCTAGAGCGATGGACCATCAACGCTAAGAGTCGAGCTATCCGTGAAATATCAAATTTAGAGGGTTATGTTTCGACACAAAAAGATTCAATAATGAGAAAAAGCCATTTGATGATGCAGTTTTACGATGTTGCAGAACTTGGCTCACAATCAAGGTTTAAAATGGACCACCCTTCTCTTGCGTTGGACAAGGTACACAACGAGTTGCTTTTGATGGATACTATTGAAGAACAAAATTAAGAAGGCGGAGACATGTCACGTAATGATTCCCCTGTGTTAAGATTACAAGTAATATCAAAGTTCTCACAAACTTTATAAGATTCTCAAGGGGTGCCAACGAAAGAAAAACCAAAATTTTTTAGAGCAAAAAATCCGAGAGAGACTCAATTAGTGAAGAAAATACGTTGTAGCATTTGTAAGATTGATGGTCATACTAAGAACAATTAGCCTTCGTTGGGGTATAGTACAAAGATCCGAATTTTGTTTGTCTTTTAATTTAATAACTTCATTTTTATGCTTTTTTTTTTTTTTTTTTTTTTTATCTTTCATGTAGAGATGTTGGAAATATAAATGACAACATATCACAAATGGTGGATCTTGAACAAGAAACATGAGGTTGGTGTTTAAGTTGGAGTATATAACTTCTGTGTATGAAATGTGATGGTATTTTTATTGCCAAAACTTACAGGAAATGCCTATGGAGATAAAGGCAAATGACATCCATGGAATCTGTTATTATTTGGAGTTGTTCGATTTCTGGGACCAAGAAATCAAGCAAGCAATGAATTTGATTTAGTTCTTGATTTTTCATAGAATATTTTGTATGAAATATATGTAATTTCTGTAACTTTAGCACTAAAGGAGGTTCTTTTCTTCTTTTTTTTTTTTGGCATTTATAGATTAATGACTTTCGGATGTAGTGTAGGTTGAACTAACCAGACTCATAATTTCTTCTACTTTAACAACAATGAGAGGAATTAGCTACATATTGGACATATGTATATTCAAATATTTGAAGTTTTTGGGTCATTGTTTTCGGTTTAAACTGCAATTTGGAGACGAAAGAAGGTCGTTGCACAAAATTTGATATCTCCAGTTTCATGATCTACCTAAATAGCATTTACGTGACCTTACATTTATCTTCTTCTTGACTGTCTTGGACTTGGCATATGATTCTCTCAAGTTTCGATTAACCTCAAGTTCAAGTAATTAAATACTTGAATGACTCGAGTAGCAAACCCAAACACCCACAATCCAACCTTTGGATTCCAATCCAAACTAATGAATTTACCAATCTAGAACCAAAACACAAGAGAATAAAGAAGGAAAAAATCATAAGTCCTGCCTTCCCTATCCCTCATCACCTGTCCTATATACCCACCACCACCTCTCGAAATCAACTTTGGCCCCACTTGACTTTCAGTAGATGGAATCAACCAATTTTATGTTCTAGACAAATTAATAAAGGGTCGTCTTAGCATTGCCGAAGTACATGATTATTGTTCAAAAGTTAAAACAATTATAACACAAAGCAAAACAATACAAAATCATGACAAGAATAGAACTTTTAATGTTTCCTTGTACTTCTTTTTTCATAACTTTGAATTTTTCTTCTTCAGCTAACTTACGTTTTTGATTGATCATGTCGTTTATTCTTTGAGCTAACTCCAATATCATTTTGCAACAACTAGTTTGTTTCATTTCAAAATCAATCCATTGAAAAAATCTACATTATTTGTCCATCTTATAGTTTTGATAATTGAAAAACTATCTGCCAAAACTAGTATCTTTTGTAGAAATCTTTAACTTTGATGGAATCCTACAGTGGCAAAGTGATCTCTTCAACCAAGCTTCATCTTTTATTTTTGAAGTCGAAGAACTTGAACTAGCACCACTATTAAACTACAATTTACACGTCAGTTATACAATGGAATCATGGGAAATGATTATTAGAAGATAATTGAATTTGAGAGGCTACAACAGCAAGCTCAAGAACAATTAGTTGAAAATTAAACAAGAGCAAGAAAGTAATTGAAACTAGTCTTATTGACATCTCATGACCCAATTTTAGTCCAAACATTGTAGGAAAATAGTCCAAATAGTCACCTGAAAATAGTCCAAATAGACTGAAATTTACAACCTTTGATGACCCAATTTTAGTCCAAACAGACTATGAATTAATATCCAAATAGTCCAAATAGACTAAAAGGAGTAATAAAATTAAGAAAAAGGTGTAGTTCAAGGAGTTTAGTTTCACGTCTTTAAGGAGGGAGAGTGACAGAGTTATTGCAGTGATTTATATTAAACACAATATTATTACAAGGCAAGTGATACAAGGGAAAACAAAAAACAGTAATTGCAAGGATTGCAAGCATTCACAATGTCCTTTACAGTGAGATGTACAAAGATTACAAATAAGAACAGTTTTTGTAAGCCTTTATTAATTAAACAACATAGGTAATTGCCATCTGGGTCATGGGACAAGCATTTACATTTTGTTGAACTTTCTACTTTGAAATGTGGTGCTTATTATACGATTAGCTACATTAATACCACGGTAAAAACCAGTAGCATTAATCCAAGTATCCAAGGATTTAATTGTAGTGCATTAAGGTCCAACGACTAAAGTTACGATCATAAATGAAATGCATAGAATTAATGTCAACCTGATTCACCCCACTAAAATCCCAACTTAGATTTCTATCCAACTAAGTGAGTTCATATTTCTATCCAACTAAGTACCTTCATTCTTCGGTAGAGTCGAGGGAGGGTTAGGGTTTTGTGGGAAATCAAGCAAGCAATGAAAAAACCCTACAAAATTAAGCAACCGAAAATTAGGAATTTCTCAAAAATAAAATTATGGATTTCTAAAAAATAAAACTCTAATCTACTGTCAGGAGAAGAAAAGATGAACAACGAAATCCAAAAGATGATTACCTTGAAGTCTTCTTTGCAGGTCTCGGATGTCACGTTTGGGTTCGATCACGAAAGGGAAGGAGAGAGATGGAGATGGAGTGAAGGAGCGAGAGAGGCAGCGTGAGAGAGGGTTTGAGTTTTCCATCTCAACGGGTGACAGAGCAAAGAGAGAGGTTTGGGTTTTCTCTCTTTCAAATTGAGAGACAGAGAGAGTAGATTAGAGAGAGGGAGGCTTCGATCTTTCCTTTCGATTGAGAGACAAAGAGAGTGAGAGAGCAAAGAGGGCAAGAAGGAATTTGATCCCTTGTTTGCGCGGTCTTCAATTTCATTCATGTACCTCGTACGTGGCAAGCTATCATTGGCCTCCAATATATAAGATTTATAGGAGACAAAAAGTTATTTTCTTATCTTTCAAGTCAAAGATCAATATGTCACGTAGCAAACTACCCAACTTACCTATCTCCCCCCTTCACGTCTTTTTGGCATCAAATTGTGGACTCAAATGAGTCAAACAATTCAGTCTAAGATATATATTCAACTTTCTTGCATCATGATTTGTTTGGAACGAATCAAAGAAACAAATATCTACACAAATATCTACATATATAGATGCATATATATAAAAAGGGCATTAGTAACACAGAAATCTACACCCAAATTCATACTCTTATATATATATGTATATATAATAAGAGAAAATATATTAATTGTAGTCTTAATGTGTGTAATTAATTCCAGCACTTCATTTTAAAAATTGGATAAATTTTAGATCCAAGTGAAAAATATTTTTTTAATAATAAACTCAATTAAAAAAAAAACGTAAAATTTACATACCTTAAAATTGTATATAGCTAGTAATTACACAGTTAGAGATACAAGAACGCAGATAAGCACAAATATATGAGAACCCATACATAGGAGAAGAAATAAATTAAGAAAAAAGCTAAAGACAAGCGCCATGTGCAATCGTGGTGCAATCCTAGCCCACGTCACTTTAATAAAACGATAGCATTTCATAAAAAAAAACCCCTCCCCCTCCCCCTTCTTCTTCAACCTCTCAACTTTCTTCCTCTTCATCTCAGATTAGGTGGGAGTAATAACATGGAGATTTTCACTTGTCAAGGGTGCAAAGGCTGAACCCCACAAACCCGTTGAGGATCATCATCAACAGTGCCACTAGAACTCCCTCTCCTTCTCCGCTTTCTCACCCTTCCCAACCTTCTCAACCCATTCTACACCAACCCCACAAGTGTGTTCTCCTCTGCCAAAGTTTGACTTTGATAGCTTTTGAAAATTTTATTTATGAAATTTGCAATTGCGTTCCTAGCAAAAGAAACAATTTTTTTTCTTGTAAATACTTTTTTGTATTTTTCAATTCATACTCATATTTATAATTTGTTTAGCTAATTTATTATGGATTAATTTAGAAGTTAGATTCCATAACATTACAAATTGATGGTTTATCTTCAGCTATCCACAAAATCTTGAATTTATTAGTTGGCTCAAGAACTAAAACTAGAAAAAATATGCGGGTTTGCAAATTGTTCGAGGTATTTGACAATTTGCGAACTGGAACTTGGGAGAAAGTTACGAATTGGGTTTGAGAGAATTGAAATCGGATTTGTGAACTGGGAGAGATCTGAAGTTTAAAGTAAAAAGCGAATTGGAAGTGGAAGAAAGTGGTTTGCGAACTAAATTAGGAGAAAGTCTGATTGTTACCCAAAAATTGTATGCTAAGATTTCATTCAAAATTTTGGTCATTGCAGAGATGCCACTAAGAGCACCAATTTCTCCTGAAGTGTAGTAATAATATAGTGGTGAGACCAAATTAGCTTCACAGATTCAAATCTGTTATTAGTTTTCCTAGAGTGGGAGTCTTGATAACTTGTTCTCCTTCTTGTGCTAGTCCTATCTTGATGAAGTAATAAGGACTTTTTTCTTGAAGTTTTCCTTCAGCATCTGGTACCAATGACAGGATAGAACTGGTGATGTTGATGTAGATCAGGCGATTAGGTTGCTTGATGACCTTTATTCTGAAGTTCTTGATTGCCTTCTTGAAGGAGAATGAGAATCGGATTTCTTTGCTGTAACTTTATCTGAGTATATTTCTTCTTCTTGTTTTTTTTTTTTTTAAAATTTTTTATTGATGCCGACGTCACGTTTTGCCAAGTCATACGATTGCAAGTCGACTCCAACCCACGATTATACATAGCATAATTGATAAATTAATGGTATTATAGGGATCAATTATTTGTAAGGATGAACGTGCAAGCTCATCATCAGTATTGGCTGGTCCAAGATTCGTTTTTAGAGGTACTTATAAGAATAGTTCCGTTTAGATTCATAAATGAATTGAGATGAGTTGAAATAGTTTGTGAATAGTAAAATAAAATATTGGTAGAATATTATTTTTAAATATTATTATTATTTTGAGATTTAAAAAAATTGAATTGTTTATTATATTTTGTGTATAAATTTTAAAAAATTGTAATGATGAGATGAGATGAGTTGAGGTGGGTTTTGAATTCAAACGAGGTTAAGGAAAAAAGATGTTTTTAGCTCAAAGGGAGGAATCCGATTAGTACTTTTAATTCATTTCAAATCACAGATCTTGACATGTTAATTAAACCTAACTAGCCAATCAGAATGGCATATTATATATGTGTTTTTTTAACATTGTGGACATTAGGTACCGTTTAGAACTCAGATTGAATTGAGATCAACTCAATTTAGTCTAATTTTAAGCTGAATCTAACATTCAAATACCCAACTCTCAAATCACTAAATTCATCTAAACTCAAAACCTCTAATTTATACATGCATGAGACCCACAACCTTTTTCAACTTTCTATAAATATGTCTAAAACTCATCTTAATATCCAAACACATATAAACTCATCTTAGGTGGGTCCCAAAAACTTACTCAATCATCTTAACTCAATACTATTCATAAAAAGCTCAACTTATCTCAATTTGACTCAACATTCAAAAGAAACCTAATTTGTAATTAGTTGTCACCCACTTGTTTATGAATCAAATGACTAACATTGTGTTTTTTTTTTTTCCAATAATTCTCTGCCGTCCCCTTAAATATTGAACCTTTGACATCATATAAATATATATATATATATATATATATATATATATATATATTCCCTTTCACTGCCATAAAAGATTTTCATGGTCACCTCTCAACAATGCATGATCATGTTATGTATATTCTACATGCAAGTAGAGTAATTATAATTGGCAGAACCAGTGATCAGCAATAAGGGAAATTCTTCTTGTAGTCGGGGACTTCAGTGCACTCCTAACGTGGCAAAAACTCATCGTTTCACTTAAATTCATCACGACGTCGTTTGGACAAAAGAGAAATCAAGAGCTGCGAACTGAAACGCTTTCCCCTTTTCCCCTTTCCCTTTTTCCTCTTTCCCTTTTCCCCTTTGAGAGACTGCTCCTGAACTCCCTCTTTTCCTACTTTATTGTCCATCTCTGGTACCGGTGCATCGTCCCCTTCCTTTGTGCCTACGGGTTGATGCAACGCTCTCCCTTTCACAGGTATAAGCCCCGTCGCTCTCTCTCACGAAGGTACTGATATTTTGCATAATGTGCTTCTTCAAAAAATGATAAAATTCTTGAAAAATCTGTATTGTATGGGTATTGATTTGGTTAGTTCTTCCTTGGACGTGGGTTTTTATGGGGTATTAATTTGGTTAGTTGTTTCTTGGACTTGGGTTTTGTATTGGGGATAAATTTGGGTCATCTCTTTCTTGGACGTGGGTTTTGCAATGCGATTAATATGTCAATTATCAATTTATTTCTTAATTACAATAATTATCTTTCTATACTTAGTACCTCAACGAGCTGAAACTGCCATTAGATTTTGTCCTTAAATTTGGGAGAACAACATACGTGCTGACAATTAAAAATATTTGTCCAATTTAATGTAAAAAAATCTGCCAGTTTTTAAGTTTGAACAAAATTTACTCACCAAACAATTTGTAGAAGCATCAGAATTCAAATTTAGAAAAAGAAAAAAATATTTAGAGAGAAGTAGATACTTACAGTTTTGGTATATCCTGGTCCAAATTAATTGTTCCCCACTTATTGATGCAAGTTTTGGCAGAAACATGCACTAATAACTTGAGATATGCTGGTAGCCTCAATGTATGCTAGAATTTAGAATGAAGTGAATGACAAAAAATGTTGCACTTTTTATTTGTTATAAGGAAGGATGCTTGAAGTATATAAGGAGCTGTAATTAAATGGAAGTTGTAATTAAATGGAATTTGAGATTGTTTGTGGAATTCCTTATTGTGAACAAACAATCTCAATGCTTGGGTTCAACTTTTTGGTTCTTATTATTTCTTCTGCTGTGACTGTGTTTGTTTGGGAAAGGTAGCCAGCCATGATCATCTACTACAATATTTTCCTACAAAATGATGTTTGTTAGTTCCAGTAAAAAAACCATTGGGGTAGGGCTGTAGCTTTATCATCCACAACATATGGACAATTAGGGATTACCCCAAAAAGAGCACTGTTATTTACTGTCTAAGGTAGTGTTTTGATCACACTGCTTTTCATTCTCCTGAGGTTACTTTCACAAACACATAATTTTTTTGGTTCAGGTTTAGCTTTCATGTGCAGGCATATAGTTTGTAAAGTGCAATGTCTTCATCGCAATCACATTCATCATCTTCTTTGAAAAATGCTCCAATATGTTTATGTGGATCAATTGCACGTCTCAAAGTCTCGAACACCTCAAGAAATCCAAGAAGACCTTTTTTTACTTGTCCAAAGTACAATAAGGAGGTTATCACTAAAAACTTTTGTTTGTATACTTTTAATCTCCTACACTTTTGAAGTAATAGTTCAATTTTCTCCAATGATGTTGACAAGTTCTTTGCTGCAGGGAAAGCCATACTGCAATTATTTTGTAGGGGCAGATTTTGAAGAAGGAAATGAAAGTTCTGTTGCCAGGAAAATCGAACCCCAGCAAAAAGAGAAAGAACTGAAAGAGAGAGGTTGAAGTCCAAAGAAGAGAGAAAGAACTCCAGAATGCCAGGGAAGTGATTCAGAAAAGAGAAGAAGACTTCCAAAAGAGAGTATTGGTTCTACTTAATGATCGAGAAGAGCTTCAAAGTCAAGTTAAAGATATTAGTCATGCACGCATGCTACTATACATGTATTGGGGACTTTCAATTCTAATCTCATATTGTTTGCTACGATCAAGTTTGTGTTAGGGACTTGTTGTATGTTGTTAAGTTTGTTAGTGTTTCAGTGTAGCTAGACTAGTGACTTGTAAACATTCTGCATTAATATGCAGTCTTGTTAAAGTTGTACTATGCAGTTTATGTTTCCAATTGTACCAAACTTATGACCAGTTCAATATAATGTATTTTCAATAAATTTTATGTTGTATTAGTAAGCTTGTTTATGTGGCATCTGCTCTTTCCAGTATATTAATAAAGTGTCAAACTGTCATACCAGCTAACTTCATTAAAAAGCACAAAATAACCAGATTGCTTGTATAGTCATACAGTTGATCCAAATACAAACAACGACCACAAATACTGAGTACACAAATTTCAAATACAAACAACGACACAAATAGAGACCACGAAAATGCCAACAACGACGATAAACAACCCGACTCCAAATGAGCAGAGGCCATAAGCAAGCAGCTTCAATATTGCCAATAGCGACCATAAACATCCTCACTCCAAATGAACAGAGGCCATAAATGAAACTAAATCAAGTCTCAATTGTCAAGAGAGGCATGATGTTGAAGATCCAACTGTAATAGGGTAAAAAATAGACTTAATAATCATGAATAAAAATGCCCATACTTAAGTAAACAAACATCCAAATAAATGTATTAAAACCTGTATAATGACACTTTGTTGGGTGCCAGAAAGTAAGACATCATTTGTTGTTGGTGCAGCGCCGCCACTCGAGTTCAAGACCTCATATGTTGTTAGTGCAACGCCACTCATGTTCAATATCTCATATGTTGTTGTCGCAACGCCACTTGGGTTCAACACCTCATCTGTTGTTGTTGCAATGCCACTCGGGTTCAACACCTCATTTGTTGTTGATGCAACGTCACTTGTGTTCAATAACTCATCCGTTGTTGGTGCAACTCCACTTGTGTTTAAGACCTCCACTATTGTTGCTACATCACCGCCACTCAAGTTCAAGACCTCATCCAGAAGTTTACTTGCCTACATTTCAACCATACATAATTAAATAAAATAGATTTAGAAAACAACTTTGCATAAATATGACAAATAAATTAAATACATTTTTTATCTATCTCTTGGCATCGGTATTGGACTGTTTACGCTTAGTTTGTGGCTTCCTCATAACCTTTTCTATTGTAGGTGCCATCTTCTCTGATGGAGGCCTCCCTTTACCTCTAACAATGCGAGGACTCAACACTTTTTTTGAACTTCCCATTTCAAAATCCTTGGCCTCAGTACTACCACTTGCAAGTTCCCGTTGCACCTTAGTTTTTGTATAAATCAAGTTCATTGCTTGTAACTTTTGTGCCATATCCATTGCATAATCATCACTTTCTATTGCATTTGTGGTGACTTCGTAGCATAACTTAATCAAAGAAGAGTACCTTTTAGCAGATGGTTTACCACTCAAATCATCATAACTGCTCCAAATGAGAGCATACCTACGCTTAATGTCTTTCCTCCACCTATCCATAATGTACTTTGAAGGCAATGATTGGATATCTTTCACTGAGAAAATAGCAAGAATGTGCCTACATAAAATGCCTCTCATCTCAAATAGTTCACACATGTACTTCACCTCACACTCATCTTCATTAAAGTATGCCTGGTATGTAACTCGTTTAATGGAGCCTTCGATTTGCAGCTGGTCATTAACCTGATATGTCAAAATTGCCCCTTCCATTTTAATGAGAATACAATGAAAATAAATAATTTTCATAACTTCAGACTGTACTTCCTTAAATTTAGAATTAGTATACAATTTTTGAAATTGTTTCTCCAAAGGTAAATGGGTTATACATGGGATTGTGCGGTTGAACGAATGAAAGTCCGTTGCCATCTCATTCTCTCCTTTCTTTCTGAATGCATTGTCAAATTGATCAATGAACTCTTTTAATGTGGTCCCCGAATGCACATAACCATAAAAAAATGCATTCATACTCTCACTCCTTTGAGTTGTGCTTATTCCAACCCAATATGTATCTTTTAAATATACGGGAACCCAATGCATTCTCTCAGAATATAGACTTTGAAGCCATGCATTCTCGTGCAAATTGAACGTATCAAGCAATGCCTCCCAAGACTTCTCAAACTCTTCAAAAGTTTGACAATCATAAACACATCTTTGCAATGTGCTCTTTAAACCATCAGTATATTTAAAATGGGAACCCAACTTCTCTGGTAGTTTTCGTATAATGTGCCATAAACAATATCGATGTCGGGTATTTAGGAAGACTATTGCTATGGCATTTTTCATGGCTCTATCTTGGTCTGTGATGATAGCATTTGAAACTTTCCCATCCATACATCTCAACCAAGTCTTAAACAACCAAACAAATGTATTAGTATCTTCGTTTGAAATCAAACCCGCTCCAAAAAGTATTAATTGTCTATGATGATTAACACCGACAAAAGGGGCAAATGGCATACCATATCTATTTGTTAGGTATGCTGTATCAAATGTCACAACATCCCCAAAATACCCATATGCCGCTCTACTACGTCCATCGGCCCAAAAGACATTCTTTAATCTTCCATCGTCATCTAAATCCATCAAGGTATAGAATCCATCATTCTTATATTGCATTCTCTCAAAATATTGATGTAATGCATCAGCACCTCCTTTACCAAGTCTAAGGTGTCGGGGTTTATCAATATAATTTCGCGCATCTTTCTCAATGAATGGAAGATTATCATATCCACCTGCCTCGACAACCAATGAGTTGAAACTTTTAGCCATACTTATGTCTGCCTTGTCATTGATATCTAGCTGCCTTTTTACTGAATCGCCAATGGCTTGATTACATCTAAAGAACCTTGCCTTTCGTGGACTTAACCCATAATTGTGTGCATTCTCAACGGTAGTTATATGCAACACCCCATCAACCAAAATTGCATTAATTTTTGCCTTACAATCTGTTTTCGTTGTCGGACGTGGTTTAGTCACATTCGAAGTACGGTTCTTTGCCTTACCACCACGAGCACAACCAAGTGTTACATATTTAACACTTCCATCGTCATCCCTTTTACTTCTTTAGGTCATTACACCAAACCCAATCTGTTTTCTATATTGCTTATAGAAGTCTAAAAACATAAGCTCAGTTTTAAATGACATTCCCAGCTTTGGCTCTATAACACCATCATCGTCATTTCCATGGCTGATTGACTTCACTTCCTCAACCAGTGAATTATCCACATCAATATTCCCTGAATCAATTGTAGTGCACGTCTCTATATTTTTTCTCTCATTAATACCTCGTTAGCCTCCTGCATTATACCATAACGCAAATCAAGGAAGGGAATGTATAAACCCAACTTGAATGCAATAATTTTTTGTTTACCTGCTGCTTTAACTTCTCTCCCACATTTGAGCTATCTTGATAAGTAGTACTTTCATAAGAAAACAAGGATCGCCTAGTAGATGAGGTGAGTTCTGTTATCTCCTTACGATCACTTGAAGTACCCGTATGAGGGATTGGCGGAACAAAAGGATAGGGAATTGGTGGTCCAAACGATATCCCCATTTGTTGCTGTAATTTATATTAAAAAACTATAAACGTAACATCGATAGTGTGGATTTAAACATAAATACTTCTAAAATGAAATTCTTCACCTCGTTTCTCCATAGATACGGGTCGGCATTTGGACGCGGTACAAAAGGTGAAAAAAATGTAGGTGGCATTGTTCCCAGGTAACCATGCATATAGCCATATGCTGACTAATTTGGATATAATGGTCTTGATATTTCCTGAAATAATATTGAATAATTATTTATCACAAAATATTAAATTACACTAATAACATAGCTTTTGGATATGACAGGAATACTTGAGTGAATGCAGTAGTATTGGTAGGGGTCGAGGCCTTGTAGCATTGCTGGTAGGTGTTGTGCTTTCTTTCCCTTTCTCCATAGACTTATCCACCAAAATGGACCTACCTTTATGTAAATTTTCGGCCAATTCAAGATTAGAAATTAATTTGACAAGGCTCATATTTCTTTAATCATAGTCTCATCCTATGATTGGCTTTCATATAACACGTCTTTTCAATTATTTTTTTTAGACATCAAATTTACAATAAAAATAGTCTGTGTTGCATTAGGATTTTAAAATGTTGAAAGTTATGGGTTGGAACCACACGTAGGTGTTCATTAAATATTAGCAAAGTTTAGTATTAAGCACATTTAACCAACGACTAGGACATTATTTATTAAACATTATCATATAATTATCAAAACTATAAAGCATTATCCAACATTAGCAAAATCTGACCATATAATTATTAAACATTATTAAACGGGTATACTTGCAACTACCAGAGGGTCTCGGCGTGGGTCACGTTTCGGGGCTTTACTTTGAGGGACGACCAGATCCAAGATGTGAGAAACACGAAACTGAAACCATGTAAATGGGGGGTACTGGTGCATGAGAGCATGGTATGTATCTACAAAACGAGGGAAAAGAGAGTGAGAGCAGAGCAACTACCTGGTTGGTGGCGGCGTCGTGGTGGAGGAGCTGAGCATGAAACCGGTGGACCGGTGGTGGAAGAGATGAGCACGGCGTCGGAAACGACAAATTTCTGGAAGGCGCGACCTGGGCAGCGGCAAAATAAATTGAATTGCGAATTCTCTTTTTTCACGGATGGCTGAAAGCAATTTGGTGAATTTGGGAGGAAGACATTTTGGTAATTTAACAAAGTTGATATGGACAAAAAGACAAACAAAAGTGTACGCGGGGACTACCTTCGAGGACTGTAGCTAGCACTCCTCCAGCAATAATTGAAGATGATGGCCATTTGAGGGGCTGAAAGTCTCTTACAAAAAGCTTTAAAGTGGGCTCCTTTCTGTATCTGATAGATCAGCCCATTTTGATTTCCAATTCTAATTCTATAATCAAACCCATTTAAGCTGCCTTTTAATGTTAAACTAAAATCAATTGAGTTCAGTTTTTTATAAATAATAATAAATTGAATAGTAGATAGAGTTATGCGAAATCTATTTAAATTGAGTTTAAAGTATGTTTAGATGTTAAGATAAGTTTAGTACTTTTTATAAAAATTTAAAAAAGATTGTGGGTCCATATATAAAGATGTGTTAAATTAAAAAATATTGTAAATTTCACCGTCCACGTGTAAGGAAGTTTTGAATTGATATGAATTTAGTAATTTAAAATTTTGATATTTAAATATTAAATTCAGTTTAAAATTAAATTGAATTCATTCAAGCCTTATAACTAATCGCAACCTTAATTAAATATTAAGACAAATAAATTATTAAATTATTAAACTTACTCTTTCCGTTTAATTTTTTAAGACAATTGTTGATTTGACACCAAGGAAGCCGCCTTGCCGGCCTTAAGGTTCTGTTTATTAATTTATTTTAATAAAGTTGCAAACAAACAGACAAATAATTACATGGAACTGATCAAGAGATATTATTTACTCATTAAAAATAAAAAATAAATGTTATTTATATACGTATCTATTGACGTGGCGTGACTGTATCATTATTTTTCATGAAAGTATGATTTTACTATACAATCTCTTACTATTTATCCATACTTCACATTTAACATTTTTTAATATTTTTTTTAAAACTATTTTAAATTTTTTATTCACTATTCATATAAAAATTATTTGATAAAAAAAATTAAAAAGAAAAGTGGAATATAGAGTGTGGATAAATAGTAAAAGGTTGTAAAGATTTTTTGTTTCTTAAATCCTACCCCTCAAAAAAGAAAACGTGGACATGTAAGATGCATGGTTACAAATCGTGCAAATTAATAACACTACTGTCCGGCCAACTAAAGAGCAAAATTAAAATTCAAAAATTTAAAAAAATATTATAAAAATATTTTTTAATATTATTTTTATTTTATTATTTAAAAAATTTGAATTATTTTATTTTATTTTATATTAAAATTTAAAAAAATTATAATCATTAGATGAATCGAAAAGTTTGGCCAAGACAAATTTTCTTGCTCTAAGGTCCAAACGGTGACGCAACTCATGTCTATTTAAATAGGCTCAGCTACAACACTTGGAAATGGCCACTTAATTCTTCTGCCAAATTCCCACCACAGCAAGCCAGTACTCGATCCCCTCTGTTTGAGACTTCTCGCTCTCTCCATCTCTGTAACTAACCGATCGAGATGGCTGACCTGAAATCTCAAAATAATGTCATTCTAGCTGGCCAACCCCCGAAAACTCTGGAGGATTTTGATCCTCCAAAGAAACCCGGAAGGAACATGTATGCTATTGCTTGTGCTACTTTGGCCTCCCTGACTTCCGTCTTACTGGGTTATGGTCAGTGGTTCTGCACTTGTTGACGATGATTATAAGCCTATTTTTAAGTTTACTTTTGTGTTTGTTTTCATTGAGGTTTCGTTAGCAAAGCAACATACTCCTAAAGAAACGAGTTTCCATTTTCTCCCCAGTTTTCTTGGAAGTAATTTTCTCTGATTTTTGGAAATTAGTTTTCTAAATATGTCCGCGCGCTGTTGTTGTTTCAGATATTGGAGTAATGAGTGGAGCAATAATATACATCCAAAAAGATCTCAAAATTTCAGACTTGCAGGTCGAAGTCCTCACTGGGATACTTAACCTCTACTGCCTCATCGGTTCTTGCGCAGCCGGCAGAACCTCCGATTGGATAGGCCGCCGCTACACCATCGTGGTAGCCTAAGTCATCTTCTTTGTCGGAGCTATCCTCATGGGCTTGGCCACCAACTATGCCTTTCTCATGGTTGGCCGTTTCTTTGCCGGCATCGGCGTCGGTTTTGGGCTCATGATTGCCCCAGTCTACACCGTCAAGGTCTCTCCGGCCTCCACCCGTGGTTTCCTCACCTCCTTCTCTGACGTACGTATGGAGCATGATAATTGTCTCAAAGATATTCCTTCGTTGCATTCCAAAGTTTTTTTTGGTTCCAACGTACTTTTAAACCGTATCTAATCATCTAAATGCATCAATGGACTATGAATCTCTTTCATATAACCTTTTCTACAGAACATTGACGAGTTTTTCTCGACGTGTTTTTGTACAGCTCTTCATCAATGTTGGGATATTGCTGGGGTATGTTTCGAATTACGGTTTCTCTAAGCTCCCAACTTATTTGGGTTGGCGGCTTATGTTGGGTGCGGGTGCAGTCCCCTTTGTTATACTCGGCATCGTCGTTTTAGGCATGCCAGAGTCACCAAGGTGGCTGGTCATGCAGGGTCGACTCAGTGATGCGAAGAAAGTCCTTGGTAAAACCTCAGACTCCAAAGAGGAGGCCGATACAAGACTCGCAGACATTAAAGGAGCAGCTGGTATTCCTGAAAATTGTACAGACGACATCGTTCCGGTGCTTAAACAGAATCGTGGTGAGGACGTGTGGAAAGAATTATTCCTCCGTCCTACACCGGCGGTTCGCCACGCCTTAATCGCAGGCGTAGGAATCCATTTCTTCCAACAAATAACGGGTATCGAATCTGTAGTTTTGTACAGCCCGAGAATCTTTGCGAAGGCTGGGATCGAGTCGACGAATGACAAGCTACTTGCGACGATGGTCGTTGGGTTCACCAAGACCAATTTCATCTTGGTGGCTACGTTCTTGATGGACAGGATTGGACGGAGACCCTTACTCCTTAGCAGTGTCGCCGGCATGATTTTTTCTCTCGCAATGCTCGGAACGGGCATGACGATCGTCGAACACTCAGATACAAAATTAACGTGGGTAGTTGCTCTGTGCGTTTCCATGGTTCTAGCATTCGTTGTGTTCTTCTCCATCGGGATAGGGCCCATCACGTGGGTATACAGCTCGGAGATCTTCCCGTTGAGGCTACGAGCTCAGGGCACCAGTATCGGAGTGGCGGTGAATCGGGTGGCGAGTGGGGTCGTCGCCATGACTTTCCTCTCGCTGAGCCGCCGAATCACCTTCGGTGGGGCATTCTTTCTCTACGCGTCGATTGCCATGATATCATGGTTCTTCTTTTACTTCATGCTACCAGAAACACAAGGTCGAACCCTCGAGGACATGGAGGGGTTGTTTGGAAATTTCGGATGGAAGTTTGTTGAATTCAAGAAGAAGAAGCAGCAGCAAAATCATGACCTGAACAAGGAAGTCAGTAATGGGAACGACAGAGGTCAAATTCAGTTAGGTACTGACGGGCAGACTTAATTAGATTAAAAGGGCGAGTAAATATGTTTCTTCGCTCAATCTTTTCATAAGAAGTAATATGAAATTTAAATGGAAAAAAATAATAATAATGCACTTAATTTTTTTACAAAATGATTGGGTGATATTTATGTAATATTATTGTTAATTAATGATATGGAGAAGGCTACTGAAGTTGATGGCGAGTTATAAATAGGTGCAATTAAAAAGGAACACACGTGCAAGCATTAATGATTGAATGGAAAAGGAATTTACTACATTATTGTTCTTATTATTATTGGTTCTCTTTTTTTTGGTATCTTGAATTAATGGGTTACAATGATCCATGTAGATGTAACACACAGTTTATTGGAAATGGGAAATTAGAGTTGTACTCACTTAGAGGGTGAGAATCCTTTAGAATACACGAGAAAGAGAAGGAAAGGATTGGATGGAAATTTATATTTGATCGTAAAGTAATTCTTCAGTGCCTTGTTCTCTGGCGTTTACAGACCTTATAGCAACGGAATCCACGAACAGCTTGCAGTGCATCAACCAATCACAATGTAGGACTCATAACAAACTAAAAGGATAAAATGAACATAAAGCTAAAATAGACAATTAAACAAAAGACACTGAGCAGCCTAAGGCTTTACAATTAAAGAAGATAACTGGATAAATGGGCCCAACCCAAGATAACGGTCTAGCTTGCTGTATCCGATTCAAGCCTTCCGTGCCCTGGCCCACAATCAACCCAAATCACTCCTCAGCTTTGCCATGCCCTAACACGTGTGACAGAAGCCTCATTCTTTAGAACACCTTGCCCACAGGGTGTGGCTAGGTTGCCTTCAGTTCATGATACTACTCCCACATTGCATCTTACTCCATTGTCCCTGCCAGGGGACTAAGAGCTCCATTGGAGGCTGATTCTTGCTCTTCCTCATTCATCTAGCCACGATCTCCTCTGGCTCAGGCCTGATTACGTCCTCTGAGTCGACTAGAGGTAGTACGGGTAGAGTTGTCTTGCCATGCCCTAGTTTTTTCTTAAGTTGCGATACATGAAATACGGGATGGAGAGGAAGCTTAAGCCGATAAGCCACCACCCTGATTCGATGGGTGATTTGAAAAGGCCCAAAAAATCGAGGTGATAGTTGCCGATAGGGTTGAAGCTTGAGGTATACCCACTCTTCCACTTCAAAAGACTGCTTTTTTCGTTTTAAATCTGCATACCTCTTTATATGCTGCTTTGCCTTGTGTAAATTTTGTTTGAGTAACTGCATGATCTGGTCCCTGGTTTTGAGATTCTCCTCTACAGCCTCGACTTTAGTAGTCTCGGAGACATAGGGCAATAACTTAGGAGGGCTATACTCGTAGAGAGCTTCAAAGGGGGTAGTCCGGGTAGAGGAGTGGTGGTTAGTGTTATACCACCACTCGGCTAAGGGTATCCAGTGAGCCCATGACTTAGGCTGATCTCCCACAAAGCACCTTAGGTAGTTTTCCAGGCTTTTATTTATTGCTTCAGTTTGGCCGTCAGTTTGGGGATAATAAAAAGTACTAAAAGCCAATTGAATCCCTTATATCTTGAATAATTCTCGCCGGAACAAACTGGTGAATATGCTACCCCTGTCAGACGTAATAGATTGAGGCATACCATATAGTTTGAGCACATGTTTGACAAAGAGTTGTGCCATTGTTTTGGCAAAAAAAGGATGTGTCAAGGTGACAAAATGTGCGTACTTCATAAGTTGATCCACCATTACCCACACACTATTAAATCCCTGGGAATTAGGCAATCCCTCCACAAAATTCATGGTAATGTGTATCCATGGTTGTGAAGGAATGGGAAGGGGTTGTAGTAACCCACTAGGTTTTGAATGATTTGCCTTAACCCCTAGCACACCTCACACTCCCTTATGAACTTCTTTAAGTCAGATCTAAGCCCCGGCCAATGAAATTCCCTCTTCACCCGATGGAGGGTTTTGTCATATCTTGAGTGCCCCCCTAAAGGTCCATTGTGAAGGGTTTGTAAAACTTTTAATCTTGCATCGCCATGATTAGCCACACACAGTCTCTGTTTATAATACATGAGGCCATCCCTTGCTGCAAATTTTTGGGGTAATTGCTCTTCCTTAAATTGAGTCAGTAGATTGGTTGTGTAGGGGTCTTGGGTGTATCCGCTTTTAACTTTTTCCCACCAGTCAGTAGTAGGTACTGATAAGGAAGAGATACTCACTTTCAACTCTCCCTTAGTGCCTTCATCCCTTATTGAGAGGGCATCAACCACTCGATTCTCAGTCCCCTTTTTATACTCCACCTTTATATCATAGCCCAGTAGCTTAGACACCTATTTTTGTTGCATAAGGGTGCCCACTTTCTGCTCAAGTAGGAACTTGAGGCTTTGATGATCTGTTCTTATTGTGAAAATCTACCTAATCAAATAAGGTCTCCACTTCTGGATGGCAGCCACCAAGGCAAACAATTCTTTCTTATATGTAGACCAAGCCAACACCCTTCCCTTTAAAGCTTGGCTAAAATAGGCAATGTGCCTATTTTTTTGCATCAACACAACCCCAATGACTCTCCCTGATGCATTACACTCAATAACAAAAGGTAGTGTGAAGTCAGGGAGGGCTAAAACTAGTGGTCTAGTGTCTGTGGCCTTTAATTTAATAAAGGCATCCCTAGCCTCTTGGGTCCATATAAATTATTTTTTTTCCAAAAAATTGGTTAGAGTTCCAGCAATGCCCCATATCCCTTTATAAACCTCATGTAAATCCCTGTAAGATCTAGAAATCCTCTTAGAGGCTTTTAGTATCGTGGGCAAAGGCCATTCCTCCATAGCTCTAATTTTTTCTGGGTCCGCCCTCATTCCTTAAGCTAATATTAAATGTCCCAAGTATGTTACTTCAGCACAAGCAAATCTACACTTAGAAGGCTTAGAAAGTAGGTTGTGTGCTCTTAGTGTAGGGTGGGCAGCGGGGGCCTGTCCCTTGCTACCCCGCCCTTGCCTGCCCTGCCCCCGTATGGAACACCCCATGCAGGGGCAGGGGCGGGTTAACTCCAGTGGGGCCCCACCCCCACCCCCTGCTATGCACCCCTCCTCTTTTTAATTTAAAAAATTATAATCTTTAATATTTATATAAATATATTATATATAGATATATACAATTTGTTAAAAACTTGAAGTTGAATTCAAGTGCTTGGTTTGATAACCACACTTGCATATTATAATCATCTTTAAAGGCTTGAAAATCGAAGAGATAAACTTTTTCAAATCATAGTGGGAGGATTAGAGTACACTGAAAATTTTCAAAATCTTGTAAGTTGTTATTATTTTGAAGAAAATCATTGGAATATTTTTACAAAAAGAAATAGTATATTTTTTAATTTTTCATCACCTACTGTCACTGTTTCGGGGGGTCGTCGGAGTTCATCACCATTATCAGACTTCGTGGACCTCGAGAGTATGCCAGAATCCTCAACACCTTTTACTATTTCATCGGACGGAAGTGAGGATGCAAGTTTCTCTATTTTGAAAAACTCCCAGTGCAAGAAAGAAGAAGACCCTAGATGAAATGATACCATTTCGTCCAACGGTCATCAGATTCAAAATCTGAGTGGGCTGAATGACATTGTCGTTTAGCCCAAAGAGAAAAACGACAGCACCGTTTTCGACAATAAAGAGACACAACGGTCACCTCCAAACGGCACCATTTTGCCACCTTTTAGCTGAGCCGTTGATCGAGCTGCCGATAGCTAGTTTTCTCTTGAATCCAGATTGAACCGGTTGGACTGGTTTACTTAGTTTTTTGAACCGGTTTGTGACATATTTGTTCTTTCGGGCCGTTTGAGATCATTTCAAACTCGATTTGGTCTGTTCAAAATTCGTTGTGCGCCAAATTACGTGCCAAAACATTACAAAGCACCTGTTGGTCAAAATTATCACCAGAAATTCTTTGAAAAAGGTGAAATATCAAGGAAATGTCGTGGATATTCTCGATCAGGGTGTCACTTTTATTATTCTCCTTATTTAAAATATAACAGGAGGATTTCAAGGCTGCCACCTTAGATTAAATCCAAGGGTTATTATTACTATTAGATTTGTCATAGTTTTAATTTTTCACAGTTAAACTATTGTATTTAAAAAGTACACATTTATTATTTCTACATTATTCTTGTTGTTAATTTTTAAGGTTTATTATTCATGACACCGAAGTAAAGTATTGATCCCTTGGGGATAGAAAAACTTAATGGAAGAAATTTTTGAGCCTAAAAAAGGCATATAACTTTTTTTCTAACACATGAAAAGATCTTATATACATTAACAACACCAAAACCATAAAAAATTGTAGAAAATGGAGCAAATGAAAGAGGGAGCAGCGTTTCAAGTGAAGACAAATGGGAAGAACACAATGCATAGGTAAAAGCTTTAATTTTGCATTGTATGAATGATCACATTATTCTTCTATTTGAATACTATGAAACTGCTAAAGAAATTATGGATGCAGTTGAAGCAAAGTATGGTTTAAAGTTGGATACTTATATACAATTATTATTGGATAAGTATAACCGGACTTGTATGAAAGAGAATGATGATATTGACGATCATATACTTCAAATGGAGTTAATTGCAAAAGAATTACATGATGCTGGTCATCCTCTTACTGATACAATGTAAGTTACAACCATACAAAATAGTATTCCTTCATCTTGGGATCACATTGTTACTTCCTTAACACATAGTGAAAATGAAATAACAATGACATCGCTTTTAGTACTTGAAAGCGAAAAGATGAAAAGAAGGAATAAAGATAGTAAATTATTCAATTTATTGATGGCTCAGGACAAGCGTTCTACACAAAACAATATGAAACCAAAACAGTTTAAGAAAAAGAAATGGTTGAAAAAGAAACAAAATAAACTATTTACTAGAAACTATTTTAAGTGTGAAAATAATGGACATTACAAATCACAATGTCATAATAATAGAAAAGTACAAGAAAGTAAGGAAATTATGTTGACAGTCTCAGAAGTAATGCTAGTGGAACTAGCGTCAGATTCATGGTGAGTTGACTCTGTAGCAACAAGACATATATACAGGAACAAAAATATATTTGTCAAACTTGAAGATAAACAAACAGGAGAGCACAAAGTGTATATGGGCAACAACACATACTGTGATGTCTTGGGGCAAGGTATATGTAAATTTAAAATGAGTGGTTCTATTATTTTACTTAGTGATATATTATATGTACTTAGTATTCGTAGAATTTAGTATCAATGCTTGTAAGATCAGAAATGCTACAAAGTTGAGTTTAAGTTTGGAACCATTGTAATAAGTAAGGGTAATGTGTCAGTGAAATGCATGAAAGATCACGATATGTATGTACTGAATGTTGATATTAATAACGTATCTACTTCTGATGATTTGAATGTGTCTACAGATTGTGCATATTTATGACATTTAAAATTAGGCTATATAAATAAAAATAAGATGACCAGAATGTATAAAAGTGGATTAATACCATAAATAAACTTAGATAATTTTGATATATGTGAACCATGTTGTATCAAAGGAAAAATGAGTAGTAAATTTTTTTCAAAAATTTGAAAATCCACAGATTTATTAGAAATTATACATTTTGATGTATGTGGATTTTTTAAAACTAAAACTCATAGAGGAATGAAGTATTTTATTACTTTTACTAATGACTATTTAAGATATGGGCATATCTATTTAGTCAAACATAAATATAAGGCAATTGAGAAATTTAAAAAATTTAAATTAGAAGTAGAGATCCAGTTGGGTAGGACCATTAAAAGTTTAAATAGTAATAGAGGATAAGAATTTGAAGCTTTGGATAATTTTTACAAATTGAATGGTATAAGACACATTTATATTATGCCATATAAACCTCAATAGAATGACATTGCAGAAAGAAGAAATAGAACTCTTGGATATGGTGCAATCAATGGTGTCATATGCTGATCTACCAACATATTTTTAGGGTGAAACATTATCGACTGTTATATATATATTAAATATAGTTAAAACCAAAGTAAAACCTCTTACACCTTACGAGTTATGGATGAGACATAAACTAGACTTATGCAAGCTCTCAAAGTGTGGGGTTCTAAGGCACATGTGCTTATCCCAAGGCCACTAACGGATAAATTAAAAAGTAAAATATGAGAATGCAAATTTATTGGGTATGTAGAAAATAGAAATGACTACAGATTTTATCATTATGAAAGAGGATTGGTAAAAAGTAGGGATGCCATTTTCATGAAAAGTACGAACCTTATTATAACTCATGTTGATCAGATAGATTTATTAAATGATTTAGAGAATTAATAGATTTCCACAAAATCTGACAATGAAAATTATGATATTATTCAAATACAAAATAATAAAAATCAAAGAAAGTCAAATGAAAATCAATTTTCAGGTATTGATGTTGGAGATAGTGGGAGCAAAAGAACTAGATGACCATCAATATTATTTCAAAATCATTATGCACTAACTACCAGTTTGAAAAATTTAGAAAATAATTCTAAAATTTTTTCTGAGATAATCAATAATATTGATTCAGATAAATGGCTTGAAATCATGAAAGATGAAATAGAATCAATAAACAAAAATAATGTTTGGGAGTTAACAGATTTTTCAAAAGATAGAAAAAACTATTGGTTGTAAATGGGTTCTTAGAATAAAATTTAAAATGAATAGTAGTTTGAAAATGTACAAAACAAGGTTAATGGCCAAGGGATATACTCAACAAGCAGGTGTAGACTTTGTGGATACATATTCACCTGTGGCAAAGTTCACATCCGTAAAAATCATCATATCTATTGTTGTCAGGATGAATTTGAAATTATATCAGTTAGATGTAAAAATAGTTTTTCTTAATGGTGAATTGAAAGAGGATATATTTATGATTCAACCAGAAAGATTTCAAATTAAATGACATGAAAAGAAAGTCTATAGGTTGAGGAAGTCGCTATATGGACTTAAGCAATCTTCAAGACAATGGTATTTGAAATTTCACCAAACCAATTTAGAAATGAGATATGAAATGAGTTCACTAGATCATTGTGTATACATATGAAAAAATTATAATAAATTAGCATTATTATTATTGTATGTTGATGATATATTACTAGCAGGTAATTGTCTAGATATGATGCATGAAACAAAAGAATTCTTGAAATCTAAATTTGAAATGAAAGACATGGGTGAAACCTCCTATGTTCTTGGTAAAGAAGAGATAGAAATTCAAATCTATTGTATTTATATCAAGAAAAATATCTAGAAAAAACATTTTAAAGATTTGGTATGAAAAATTATAAATCTTTAAGTATGTATGTTTGCAAAGGTCATATTTTAAATAAAAGTATGTGTCCAAAAGATGAGGAGGAAATAAGCGAAATGCTTAAAGTTTCCTATGCTCAAGCTGTGGAAAGTATTATGTATGCAATGACAAGTACCAAACCAGATATTTGTCATGCAATAGGATTGGTGAGCAGATATCAATCCAATCTAGATAAAGAACATTGACAAGTAGTGAAGCGTATATTAAGATTTTTACAAGGTACCAAGAATTTGAAATTGTGCTTTAAGAACAGTGATCTAGAATTAATCAGCTATAATAATGTTGGTTTTGGAAGTGATGTAAATGATAGAAAATCTACAATTGTATATATATATATTTCTATTTGGCGAAACAATAGTTTCTTGGTTAAGTAAGGAACATGGCTATGTTGCTAAGTCTGCTTTGGAAATATAGTATATTGCTTGTAGTACTATAATGAGTAATGCGGTATAGATAAAACGTTTTGTTGAAAGCTTGAATTTGGGTACCTCCACATAACCAATTAATGTATTTTGTGATAATCAGTCTGCCATCTCATTGATAAAAAGTGAAACACAAAGTTTCAAGAAAAAAATACATTGATGTGCATTATCACTATATTTTAGATATAGTGGAAAGATGTGAGATCAATATTAATTTTATTTCCTTGACCGAGATGGTAGCAGATCCGATGACCAAAAGTTTGTCTCTGGAGAAATTCAGAAAACATGTGACTAGAATGGGATTGAGAGAAACCTAGGTGAAGCAATCTCATGGTCGACATGTATAACTCAGAAAATTTCGGGGATGCTTAGAAAATTGGAGTTATAGTGATACCCAAATGAAAATTTTGGTCATTTGTAAAGTTACTGATAAGGTGATCAAGAAAAATCTCTGTAATGGCCTTAAGGTGAGTACTTGATAAAGTTTCAGTGCAGATTGATTAACCAAATAAAAGGTTGATCATGGTAAAGTTACTGATAAGGTGATTAAGAAAAGACTCAGGAGAAGAAGTATTTAACGAAAATTCAGTATCATTCACTAAAATTTTAGTGAAATGTGATTTGATTACCCAAGTAAATGGTTAATCATTTGCAAAGTCGTTGATAACGTGATTAGGGAAAACCTCAGGAATAGTTTCTAGAGGAAGTACTTAACGAAAATTTAGTGTAGGTAGGTACATGTGTTACATATTCGGCTAAAGTCATCAATTGTGACAGATATGTTGATTATTATTTCAGTCACAGAGAATTGATGTCGTTCACTAATTATTTTTTTTTTTGTGAAATGAAGTTATCCTTAATATGTGATCAGTTGGAGCACATATGGTAAATGGTGCGATCAGATAAGGTAATGACAAAAACGTGTGCAGGTAAAGGCTTGTCATGCTTTGACGCTAGCTGCAAGAGTATACATATGAGAATTGAGTAGTAGAAAGTTTATATTGGTACCAAGGTAAAATATTCAACTAGATTATCACCGTTTTGTGTGATCAAGTGAGAGATGTAATTTTAAGGAGTGTGATCACCAAACGATGTACTCCTTGGAATGACACCCTCTCCATGGTGATGGTTCCTATGGGGGTGATGGTTAAGGAAGTGTCAAGAAACACAACCTTTTGATTTAGTCAAAAGATTTTGTGTGACTTGTGAAGTGTTAAAAGGCACAACTTTTTGATTTAGTCAAAAAGTTGTGTCACTTTTTAAGGTTGCGTCATTTGTCAACCATTGAGTTACCAACGGTTATACCATTTGCCAACCAGTGCATGATGACCTATAAATAGAGGTCATGATGCACAAATTCATTTACTCAATTCTCTTTGTTCATTACCAATTTGTGGAGCAAATATCCTCACGGGGAGTGTCACTATATTTCCAAATTTTATTTCTATTTGTTCTTCATAATTCTATACGACGTAGAGGTCAAAATCCTCGTCGGAATCCTTTACCTCTACTGCCTCATTAGCTCATTTGCCGCCGATCAAACCTCTGAGTGGATAGGCCGCCGCTACACCATCGTGGTAGCCCAAGCTACCTTCTTCGCCATAGCTATCCTCATGGGCTCTGCCACCTTGTTGCCGGTATCGCAGTTGGCTACGGGCTCATGATTGCTCTGGTCTATACTGTTGAAGTCTCTCCAACCTTGTCTCGTGGTTTCGTCACCTTGTTCACTGAGGTTCGCGCGTAGTATACTAATTATCTCAAAGATATATGCTCATGATCTATTGTTTTCCAAGGAACAAAAAAATACAAATAGCTATATTTTGATAACATTCTATACATCAGTCATTATTAATTCTCACACTTCATATTTATAATTTTTTTTATTGGATGTTAAAATATTTTTCATAAAATGTGTTAAGAGTATTTTTTATAGTGTGAGGTGGGTAGTGAATAGTTGATGAGAAGAATTTTTTATTGATAATTACTCTAAAGAAAAACACTTCTAAACAAATGCAATCATTGTAATTTGGTTCCTGCTTTCGAGAGTATGTTCTAAATTCATGAAAAGTAATCTCCGTACAACATATTACAGCGAAAATTTTCAGATAACCATTTTTGCTATGATATGGCTTTCCAAAACATTCACATGATTATCTTGACGTGATTTTTTAGGTCTTCATCAATGGTGGGATATTGTTTGGGTACGTTTCGAACTAAGCTTTCTCTAAGTTCCCAACTCACTTGGATTGGCGAATGATGCTCGGAGCAGGTGCTATCCTCGCCATTATAATCGGCCTTCTTGCTTTAGGCATGTCTGAGCGAGTCACCAAGGTGGCTAGTCATGCAGGGTCAACTTGATGACGCAAAGCGAGCCCTTAATAAAATCTCAGACTCTAAATAGGAGGCAGAGATAAGACTTGCCGATATCAAAAGAGTGGTTGGTATTTTTGAAGACTGCACAAATGATTTGGTTCTGGTGCCGAAACAAAATCATGGCGAGGACATGTGGAAAGACCTAGTTCTCCATCCCACAGTGTATGTTCGCCACGCCTTAATTGCAGTCGTTGGTATCCATTTCTTCCAACAATCATCAGGTATTGATTTGGTCATTCTATACCGCCCAAGAATATTCTTTGAGAAGGCCGGTATCACGTCAACGAACGACAAGTTACTAGCAACGGTGGCCGTAGGATTCACCAAGACCATATTGATCTTAGTGGCCACATTCCTATTAGACAGGATTGGACGCCGACCGTTGCTTCTCACTAGCGTAGCAGGCATGATCCTCTCACTTGCAACCCTTGCAATTGGTCTGACCATCATTGACCACTCAGACCAGAAGCTAACTTGGGCAGTGGCTATGTGCATTGCCATGGTGCTAGCATACGTGGCGATATACTCTACAGGGTTAGTGCCCATCACGTGGGTGTACAGCTCAAAGATCTTACCGTTGTGGCTAAGGGTGCAATGAGTGAGCATCGAAGTGGCGGTGAGTAGGTGACAAGTGCGGTAATCTCCATGACCTTTCTCACCCTGAGCAAAGGGATCACCGTTGGTAGAGCCTTCTTTAATCTCTATGTGTCGATCGCCACGTTATCTTAGTTCTTTTATTTCACGCTACCCGAAACACAAGATAGAACCTTGGAGAACATGGAAGGGTTGTTTGGTAATTTTGGGTGGAAGCTCGCTACATTTAGGAAGAAGAATGACCAAGTAACGTAAGCAATAAATGAAAATAGAAAAGAAATTTACTACAATCTTATTGTTATAGTCTTAGGCAAAGTTTGTTTTCACCACTCCAATCAATTCATTTCATCTCATTTAATTATTATAATTTTTTTAAATTTTTATATAAAATAAAATAAAAAATTTAATTTTTTTAATTTTAAAATAAAAATTATATTTTAACAATATTTTATTTAATTTATAATTTTAATTTCAAATCTCATAAAAGATATAAACTTGCTGTATTTTATCATTTTCAATTTATTAATGTTATATATATTGAAATAAAATATCGCTGATAATATATCAACCAAATAGAAGACGATAAAAAGTTTTTTTTTTTTTAAATTATTTTTCTCTTTGTTACCACATGTCAAAAAGATTCAAAATCATGATAAGATCGGTGGGAATGATCATTGACCATTCTGATTTTGTTACACAACTTTCATCACACTCCACACTTCATATTTTTTTAAATTTTAAAAATTTTTTTAAAATTTTTTTTAAACTATTTTAAATTTTTTATTTACTATTCATATAATAAATATTTGATAAAAAAAATTAAAAAAATATAATATATAGAGTATAAATAAATAATAAGAGATTATAAAGATTTTTTTGTTCCATTAACAATGGTGAGAAAACGTCAAAATCACTCGAGGAATTAGCCCACCAACACATGGAATTCTTTCATGAACGCAAAAGGAAAAAAGAAAGTCGAGGAAAGTTGTAATTAATGACAATGTTGAGAACGATGTTTAGCATTTGATTGGTTCTTCGTACGAATGTCAGCTTTCTTTATTTTCAGAAAATTTTTAATTTGTCTTATTTAATTATTATAATTTTTTTAAATTTTAATATAAAATAAAATAAAAAATTTAATTTTTTTAAATCTCAAAATAAAAATAATATAAAAAATATATATTCTAATAATATTTTATTTTATTTTTTAATTTTAATCTCAACTCATCTCATCTATAAAAATAAATAAAGAGGTAGTATGACTATTGTCGGTTGGTGCAATTATATTATTTGCTCTAGCATCCTACATCATCATTTTACTACTGCATTTATAACATTTTATTTTAGTATAATTCTTCCGTTGCAAACTTGCACTTGGTAAAGCTTAATTTGGAAGATTAAATGGAAGTTTGGACAATGAATTACGTTGAGATAAGATAAAATATGAAAATAAAATAAAATAAAATATTATTAGAATAAAATTTTTTAATATTATTTTTATTTTGATATTTAAAAAGATTAAATTATTTATTATATTTTATTTAAAAAATTTAAAAAATTATAATAATTAGATTATATAAGATGATATAAATTAGATAGCTCATAAGTTTTTTTTTTACTTCCGCCACCATGTAACTACAAACTTCTTAACAGTTTGAACGACCATTCAACTGAGTTTCAGAGAGAGAGAGAGAGAGAGTTTTTGGGTCAAACCGCTCTATTCGCCGTACGTGTATGCATATTGGGCCATTCTCAAGCCCAAAAGTGAAAAGAAAAGAAAAGAAAAGAAGGTGAAGATTACAGAGTCAATCTCTGTACAATAAATAGGAACGATTTTGTTTGAGCAAAACCCATTAAAGTGAGTTTGGGCCAACTATCCTATTTTAAAATTTTGAAAAAATTATAATACTAAAATATAATAAAATAAGGTAGGTTACGAATCCAAACAAAGGTGTTTCTCGTGCCATTTCTCTTTCAGAGGATACTTTCTCACGAATATTTTCAGAACTTTATTATATTAGAGTGGAAATTCTTTGGTATATACGAATATGTCCAAGTGTCGGCTTCTTGAGGAAGAGTGGCCCGAAAAGGACAAAACCTCTGTTGTTGTTTTGTTTTCTGGGGCTCCTAATTTTTTTCCTTAAAAAATACATGTAATATTTATTTTCTATTAATTCAGGATTGAACCCAAAAATTAACTTAGTGTTATATTTTTCTCCTTTAAAAAATATTGGAAGGTTTTAATAGGGATCGCATTCTAATTTCTCACTTATATTTTGATTAATCAAAAAAAGAAAAGAAAGTAAAAGACCACAAAACAGAGTGTGAAAAAATCAACCTAATAATACCTCACTTGTTAAGAAAAATAAAAATGAAACAGTCGCAATGGAAGATCACGGATTTTAAACACCTTTGTTTGCAACTTAATAAAAGAGAGGTGACACAGAGTCGGAGGAGCGCCAATTTCTGTCTCTCGGCCAACTGTCACTGTGTCATTCTCCCGTGAAAGATGCATCAACGATTTCTATTCTACAAAAAGATAAAAAGACACCCTTCCAGTTTTCTCCTGGAAAAATATCTTAAATAATTCCACCGCACCGCAGACACCATCTGTCTGAGTCGCTCACATCTTCACGCTTAAAATCTATCAACTTTTTTCTACCAAAAAATCTGGACTAGGGAAAGTGATAACCTTTTGTGTGCTCTTTTGTTTCTTCGATCCGAACAAGCTCCACTCTCAGACCCCCTTGTTTCTTCTGCACTCCTCCGAGTTAACGTGGAAATATATATCTTCAAATTCAAGTAAAGGTGATTACTAGTAGTTCGTGTTTCATTTGAATTCGATTAGTTTCAATCTAAACTTCGAGGATTTTATCTGGGTCCTAATCATTTTCTCTTAACGCAAGTAGAAGCTCGCCTCAATTCTCTGAATTATTTATCTCCGCTTTTCTGGGTTTTGTAAATTACTAGTATTTTCTGGATGAATCTGCAAGTCAATCTGTGTATCATAACACTAACAAGTTTCGCTTGGGCTTTGGTAGATATTGAGGATTTTCATCTGGGGCGGATCCAATTTTCAAATAAATGATGAATTTGGGACTGCTTTCTGGGACCAAGTCAAGGAAATCAGTGAATGTGAGCTTCAGATTGCCATACTATACGCACTGGGGTCAGAGCCTGCTTGTATGCGGCTCTGAGGCAGTTCTTGGTTCATGGAATGTCAAGAAGGGCCTGTTACTGAACCCTGTTCATCAAAGTGACGAGCTCGTATGGACTGGAAGTGTTGCGGTTCCGAGTGGTTTCGGATGCGAGTATAATTATTATGTGGTGGACGATGACAAGAATGTTCTGAGATGGGAGATGGGAAAGAGGCGAAAACTGCTCCTGCCGGTGGGGATTCAGGATGGTGAGTTCGTGGAATTCCACGACCTTTGGCAGGTGCTGCTTTGCTTCTCTCTCTAAATTGCTTTACGCATTTAACTACTTTTGAAGGTTTCTTTATATTCCTTCTGAAAGTACAACGTAGCTACTTTTAGTGGCATCATAATCATTGCTGATGTTTCAGATTCTACGAGATTTCTGCTCTGGGTATTTCTAATTTTCAGAGTGTCCTTCGATTATAATAAGTTCAATTTATCGAAAATGTGACGTTATAATAATCTCTTCTTTGCACCTTTTTGCTTTGGTTCGTTTTGGAAGGTGGAACTTTTAGTTTCTTTTGAATCAAATCTGGAATCTATTCACAGTACAAAACAAAAGGCTTAAAATTATAAACTTCCTCCTTTTTTCTGGCTTTCTCTGTTTCTCTGCAACCAGTTGTAGCATTACTATATTCCTATGGATGTCATGTTCGTTGAAAGTGCCACGTTGTAATTTGCTGTTTTTTTGCCCCCCGACTTTTACTTCTTCGTTGCAAGTTCTAAGTAGATGCTCACATTCACTAATCTCTGCCTATTCAATTATGTAGTTTGGCTGCTTAAAAGGGTAAGAAAGGAAAGCCTCTCAGGATAACCACTCGAGCATAGCATAGTTGTAAAATCCGAAATTTTCCCCTTAATTTAGTTTTATTTCTCATTCTTTTCTGTCATCAAATGGAATGAGAGTCTTTTCTGTAATCAAGAAAAAAAATATTAACAAGGACATAAAAAGGGGAGCGATAGATCACTTTATAGAAGTCACGTATGTCATTGTATGTTGTAATCACATGCTTCTCTTGATAAGTTTTCCTTACATATTCCCTGTACTGCCACAGTAAGCTTTTATTGGAAAACTTGAACCCAATATTCAAAGCTTTGATTTTGATGAATAAATGTGTCTTCCATCATGCTCAGAAGATAAGTTATGATGCCAGAGAATTTAAGACAAATCTTGAGAGGAAATTTAACAAAGGGACGGAAGATCAAGTTCCACTATGGTAGTAACTACAGTAGCAATAAGAAACACACATTCATGATCAATACTTTTAGGTACCCTTCCTTTTTTAATCAATATTCATAGATATCATGTTATTTTATTTAATATGTGATACCGTATGAAAAGTGGCTGCTCAACACTGCGGTGAAGAATTAATAGCCTTTCCTCATGTGAACACAATTATTCTTGTCTTAAGATTGCATTAGACAAAGTGACATATTATGTTGCTAAAGCTTCGAGTTTCCTTGATACCTCAACCCACTGATTCCTAGATTGTTTGGGGTTGTCTCCCCAATTTTGCATCAGAGAATTTCAAGCTATTGTAGCTTTGGTTGACTCAGATTCAGCTAGGTTAGCTTCCGTCTGAATAGCATCCCTTCAGACATTGGGTTGAGGTTTTACTATGGTTCTCTTTTTTAAGATGAAAATTATTCAACTGTAATTTCTTTTTGAATGGCTTCTATAATTTACTTACAGTAGTGTTTGTTTCTTGACATTGAAAATTTTACTGAAAAACTTGTCTTGATCAAATCCAGACTGGTTCTGATGACCTCCCTTTCAGAAGTGCATTCAAAAATGTCATCTTTAACAGAAGTTGGAGTCTGAATGTAGAGAGACCTCTAGGTTCCATTCAGAATAACCTGGAAGGGGAAGGTAATTGAATGCAGTTGGAGCTCTTTAGCAACTTCCGATGTGATATTCAGTTGTGAACAGTGGTTTTTTCTTAGTAATATATTGTTTACTTCTGTTTGTCAGCAGATACACTTCTCATCCAATTCAAAATTTGCTGCCCAAATGTAGAAGAAGACACATCAGTATAGTTCTTTCCTTCTGATGAGATTTTTACTGCTTTTTTCATATAACTTGATATATATAAATTCTGTTGATAATATTTTCCACCTCACTTCTTGTTAGACAATTGAAGCCGGACTTGTGCAGGTTTATGTGATAGGTAGCCATGTGAAGTTGGGACAATGGAAGATTCAGGATGGGTTTAAACTTAGCTATGCTGGTAATTCAATCTGGCAAGGTGATTGTGTGCTACGAAGGGGTGATCTACCAATACAATATCCTTTTTGCCTTCATCTTCAATAATTTGATAGCATAGTGCATTTTTTCGTTTGTACATCTGCCAATTTACCAACGCATTCTCTTTTTTCCTTGATGGTTATTCCACATTTAAGTATAGTAAGTATGGAAAGGCCGGAAAATTCTCTTTAGAAACAGGTCCCAATCGGGAACTAGCAGTTGGCTCCTCCGATAATCAACCAAGATTCATTTTCCTTTTAGATGGCATGTTTCGAGTATGTCGTTGGATCTATATTCTATACAAGTGATTGTTGTGCTGCTGAGGAGCTTTGGTTCTTATCTATTGATTTATTTTGTCAGGAATTACCTTGGCGTGGTGCTGGTGTTGCAATGCCCATGTTTTCTGTTAGGTCGGAATCTGATCTTGGAGTTGGAGAGTTCCTTGACCTGAAGTTACTTGTTGACTGGGCTGTGGATTCTGGGTTCCATTTAGTTCAGCTTTTACCAATCAATGATACATCCGTGCATGGGATGTGGTGGGATTCATATCCTTACAGGTATTACTTTTGGCTGATATGCTCAAGCCCAAGTTTCATATAAAAATTATTATTTGGGCAGTAGAGCTTTGATTTTTTTTCCATCCCCCCCCCCCTCCCCCCGGGCCCAGCTAGAAATGGAAGTAACCTACTGTTTTCTCTACTTCTACGAATCTCCTTCTTCTAGTCTTCGTTGTTAGACAGAAATGATTCTTCAAATGTTTCACATTGTCTTTTTGGTGAGTTCAATACACTTGGGTTTGTTGAAATTGAACTTACTGTTGGGAATTTGGACCTACAAAATTCACCTCCCAGGATCCACCCTTTGCAAGAATATAAAAAAAAACAGAGAAATAATAACACAAGAATTTACGTGGAAACTCACAAAATAGGAGAAAAAACCACCAGACCTAGAAAAGAAAATCCACCATATGAAAAATTGTTACAATCACACAATTTTTCTTCTTACCCCAAATCACACCCACAAAGCTTCCCCACTCGCAAAACTTTAACTCTCATCTCATCCCCTTTTACAAGAAAAGGCTAATAGAGGATTTTTACTAGAGTCACAAATTACTAATTAAGCTTATGACTTGGTGTAAATAACTAAGAGGCTAAGCATCCTATTTATAGGCCTTGAGGCCTCCTCCTCATCCCTCTCCCACTGATGTGGGATTCACAAAGAGAGCAAACCCAACACTTACCACTTTGATTAGTTTCATGAATCCTCTTGCTTCTTTTGTATTGTCTCTGTATGAGATTAATGACATCTTACACTTTTCTGTCACATTCTTTTTTTCAGTTCAAATGTACTTGAATAATTGTCATAGATGTGCAATTGTGATCTTACAAACATTTTTCCTCTATTGTCTTGATCGTGCAGCTCACTTTCTGTATTTGCATTGCATCCATTATACCTGAAAGTTCAGGCACTTTCAGAAAGTATTCCAGATGATATTAAGGTGATGTGCCTGACCTTTTAATTTTTCATTCAAACAAATGAACACTTTTTCCCATAATTTATGTGAATACCTGAAATACTTGTCTTGCCTTGTTTCCTTTCTTTCTTAACAGCAAGAGATTCAGGAGGCAAAACAACAGCTGGATGGAAAGGTAATCATTCCAACATTTTTTTCCTGTGATGATTGGCATTATATAGTCTAGTTAACCGTTGTGCCAAATGATATGTAACATTTTTAGCAAGCTCCCCAAACCTTGAATGAAGATGCCTTTACTAGTTGATGCTTGCTTATAGCTGTTGACAAAGCATCATTACCTAATCATTACAACTTTTCCAAACTTTCAAAACAAACATGATATTAAAAAAACTATATTCTAACAATATTTTAATTTTATAATATTTTTATTCAAAATTTTCTCCCCTTTCCTAAAACCCAATAAAACATCTTTACTCAAACAATTTCACTACTATTTATGGATTTCTCTTCTCATCCCATTCTCCAAATGAGGCTTTATAGTACATACTTCTCCATTGCTTACATCCCTAAATTAATTTTGGTACGTAAATTTGTGTAGCCTCCCTCGAAAGCGAACCCTCACCCCTTGTTTTGCATGATACTATCATAACTGGTAGTGTTGGTCTGCCGAAAAGTCCAAAAACCCCTGAATAAATCATTAGCTGGGATGCAACTTATCTTACTTGGCTAGATGCATTTTAGCTTGCTTTTGTTTTCAGAGAAAAGGAGACGAGTTTTACTTGAAATTCTGTGATGAAGAATCTGCTACATCTATTGTCAAAGCTATATATGATGATGAATTTTACTTGAAATTCTGTTAGGAATTAGCTAAAAAATTAAATAAATGCCCTAATCTGCTATATATGTAAGACAAAAAAATAAAATAAAATAATTATTGTCTTTACTTTTACCCACATTCTTGACCTCAGCAATGATTTGAATAATTAAGCAAACAGAATTCAAACACAACAGTTTATTTATAAAGAAAAGAAATTGGGTTGGTTTGAAAAGAATAAAATATTAAGAAGCTGAATCTCGTATTGCTCTGTTTGCATTTACATATTTTAAAAGATCAAATTGTGTCATCTTCATCTGTGGTGATTATCTTTCTGGTGCAAGACGGACAATTATGAAATTTTTACTGGCCAATTTAAGGTAATGATAGTTCATTCTTCCACGTACTATCCATTTATACTAATACATTTAGGTTTTTATCTATTCAGGATGTTGATTATGAGGCTACTATGGCTACTAAACTTTCAATTGCCAAGAAAATTTTTTCCCGGGAGAAAGATTTAATACTTCACTCCAAATCCTTTCAGAAATATTTCTCTGAGAATGAGGTATTCTGTCTTTGGAATTATACTGTTGCTTGCTGCTTTTGGACTTAATTTATTTTCAGTTGCTCTCTTTTGAAACTTAATTTCCATATTTAATTATGTGTTTTAATGGACAAGGATTGGTTAAAACCCTATGCGGCCTTCTGTTTTTTGCGGGACTTTTTTGAAACATCAGATCATAGCCAATGGGGTCGGTTTTCCCAGTATTCAAAAAATAAGGTAATTATACTTGTGACTTATTTTCAGTCTAGCGAGGAGTTGATTTTTTCATTGCAGGTACTTCCATATCTTTTACAATAATTTCCCTTTGCTTACAGCTTGAGAAATTAGTCGCAAAAGACAGCTTGCAGTATGACGTAATTTGCTTCCATTACTATATCCAATTCCATTTGCATTTACAAGTAAGTAGAATTTTTCTGTCTCATATTTCTACATCAATTCACGCTAATGAACAAAAAGGCATCTTATTGATATCTAACATCA